>CM039689.1:14414166-15885833 GCA_022530915.1 Paspalum notatum
AGCTGTTGGTTCTTAAACAAGGTCATGTTGATATCAGATAGCAGGATTTTGACAGCTGCTATCCATTAATCATGAGAATCAGTTATATCATAAAATAAACATTTGCATGTAAAGTAAAGTAATGAACACATGTCCCGTCCCAAGATTCACAGCGCCTCCATCCAACCCCTTGGGAGTAGCCGTCTCAGGAGCGATACCACGGTACGTCGGGTCAGCCCTCCCTCGACCTCAAAGCATCTCCCAAGTCCATCGACCTCCTAGCAGTGGATGGGCGACACCCTGAATAGTGAGACGGATCATACACATCCAAGCATGTTGTATAAAAGGCGTGACTTAATAAACAGCATGTTACAGTTATTACTACGTTGCCCGTGTGCGATATTGGCATTCTCACACCTGGTGAGCATCAGCGATTCGAATCGATTTGTTAATTCCCGGGAACAACTAACAATGCCAGGGGTATATGCTTACTAGCCCTCGCGTTCCCACATATAGCCCCCATCTCCACTTGTCCCATCCCAAGTTCGATTCCAACCCGCCATTCCCCAGGTTTAGCCCTCGTGGAGCGTTACCTCGGCCGCACCGGGTCCAGCCCTCCACGAGTCTACACCCCAAGCGCCCCTGGGACCGATGGTACGACCAAGTCTCTGTTCTTCGGATGGCACAAGTAAGACTTTCACCGGTCCATTATCCCGGATAAGCACCTTAGCAATGTTATGTCGATCAGCACGCGAACAGCAAACGGGCCTTATGCGACTCGGGCGGAGTCCAGTGCACAATATCATAAACCATGAGTAACTCATAAAATCTCCGCCCGGTCTCCATTTAAATCAGAAGCATATATAACAACTTACCTCAGTGAGATTTCTGTAAGTTTTTGAAATCACCTACGCGACGAGTGACTCCATTCACCCGTGTCTACTCGTACCTAGCATTACTAGGCACTCGTCCTACGAACTCTAGGTGTAGGTTCTAGGGCCAGGGCGGCCAGGATATCTAATGCAGTTGGTTCCAATCAACTCCTGATGCATATGCCTAATCATTAAGACAAAAGATGTTTGCTGGGTATAGTATGGTCCTGCCTACCTTTGCTTGATCTTAAGAAAACCAACAAACTAAACTAGGTTAGTTTGCCGGGTTGTGAGGCTTTGCCCCAGGCAACCCCTTGAAGCAGGGACGGATTTAATCAGCGACCCTTCGTCTTCTTGCTCCGGATATAGCCTGTCGTCCGTTTTCTTGATCACTGGTTTCTCCTGTGTTGGTAGCTCCTTGCACGCGGGGTCTATATGCATGATAAAATGCAAGTGAGTGCAAGAGAATGCAAATACATGCATATGATACAGGTTATATGCATGACATAGTGCAATCATGAGTGCAACGAATTGCGAATGTATGCATGAGGTGTCAATGAAATATAATGCATGATCAAACAACTTGTGAAGACTGGGTTCGGGTATTCATAGTTTAAACACACCCCAAAACAAGAAAACTTAACGACTTTGCTAAGAAATCATACAGCCCATCACTAAGAAAATCGTACAAACCATTACCACATTTTATCTTAGAAGTTATTGGGAATAATTGTTCTATATGTGTACACAGTCCCTATCAATGAAATGAAGTTGTCTCTTAAAGTTAAACATATACATGCAAATTAATGGACACGCTACCTTTATGAATAAAATGTACTCATAAGTTCATGTAGTTAGAAAACTCCAAATCGATCTCAAATCTTTACCACATGCAGCAACATACTCCATAACGCTACTATATTTTTCCCATAATTTTATTAGCAGTTTAAATACACATTTTCCTATTTTCTTTTGCAACTAGTAGCATTTTATTATTTTCAATTCAGCATCTAAAACACACATGCACAAACTCATACTTTACTGATGAGCTACCCATATTATATAGAGTACATGAAAAATACTAGAAGTCATATTTGAGCATATTTTATATAGCCTTCATTGTCCAAGTTAATTAAATACACAAATCACATGCATAAGGGCAAAACAGTAATTAAACAGTCAATGCTAGTGCTACCAAAAATCACACAGTACCTAGATGCCATAACAAAGCTAATGTCCAAGTTTCATAATTTTTGGAGTTCATTTGGTACACTTTTACCATTTATTTACCTACACCATGCATGCACTAAACCAGGGGCAAAACAGTCTTTTCACACAACTACATCATACCTACTGTGTAAAGCATTTAACAAGGAGTTCATAGACACCAAGTTTGTCCATTTTAGATTTTTCTACGATTTTTAGTGATTTATCGAAGTTTCAGCCCAAATATTGTTCATTTAAATGCAAAATACACAGATCCAGGGGCTTGTACGCAATTAACCGTAGATCTCAGGGTCTAGACCGTAAGATTTGCGAGACTCAGTGTACAGCGCTTTGGATCTAACCGCAAAAAGCCAAAACTCCGAGGGCCAAAGTGTAAAAGACATTCCTTTCTTCAACCTCCCGCCGGGGGGTGACTGCCGCGGCGGCGCGCGCGGGATTCCGGCCGCGCGGGGCCCGCGGGCTCGCCGGCGGTGGTCGGGGAGAGAGAGGAGGGAGTGGGGAACCTTACCCCCTACCTCGATTCGACGGAGGTTGAGCGGAGGAGGCCGGCGACGGTGGCCCGAAGAGCTGAAGGTCCGGCGGCGGAATGCGCGGCAGTGGGGCAACGCCGGCGGGCTAGAGCTAGGGGAAACGGCGGAGGGGAGGCTGAGGAGTGTCGGCGTGGTGGTGTGGAGGAGTGGGGTCGAGCGGGACGGCCGGCGCGGCTTGAGCCCGAGCTTCGCGGCTATGGCGGTTCGGCGGCAAAATGCGCGGCGTCGGAGCGGTTTCGGTGGCCTAGAGCTAGGCGGGGTGGTGGAGTCGAGGACGGGGAAGAGCGGCGTGGGGCTCTGGGGAGACGAAGGTGGCCGGGACGGCGGGCGCGGAGTCGACCCGAGCGCCGTCAATGGCGGCGGCTTCGGTGCGCCGAGCGAGAGCGACAGAGAGCGAGGGAGTGAGAGGGGAGAGCGGAGGGGTGTCGTCCGCGGCTTAAGGCCGAAGGAGGGGACCCTGGTCGGGACTCCGTCCAGGTGCGGGCGGGGCACGGCCTCGGCCGGCCGGCGGCAGGCGCCGGGCGCCGCGTGGAGGAGCTGGAGCGGGGGAGAGAGGCGGTGCCCGGGCGGTGGAACGGGTCTATAGACCTGGTGAGTCTGGCAGGTGGGACCGAGGACGGGGTGGCGTTCGGGTCCAGTGGACCGGGTGTATGGAGGCGAGTGGAGGGTGGGACCCACCGGACCCCGCGTTCCAATACTCGCAGGCGGGAAACCGGCGGCCCTGACGTGTGGGGCCCGCAGGTCAGTGTGAGAAAGGAGAGGGGAAAATCCCAAAAATGAAAAATCCAGCTTTGACCAATAAAGGTGTTTCTGAACTTTGCTTATTTGAACAACTTAGGGATCGAATTTGGCAAAACTCCAATTGGATGAAATGTTCTAAATTTGTTCCTCTACATTTCTCTTATAAACTTGTATACCATGTTCTATTCAAAAATCTGGTGTAAATTTGAATTTAAACTGCTGACTAAGGTTTGACCAACAAAACCCTCTAGCTTGTAAATTCTAAAAGTCTATTTCCTAGACATTTTCACAAAAGGAGTTTTATACCAATGTTGTTCAAAATTTCATGATCTACAACTTTCTCAATACCAGCATTGCAATATTTTGGATTTAAGATCAAGAAAATTTAAAATTACTAAACTGGTCAGGTTTGGACAGATTTCACATGCTGACAGAAAAAGCCCCAAAACTCTATGCAAACCTTCATGCATGTCAAAGCACCAATTACCAAAGTTGTTTATCATAAAATTGTCTACAAGTTTCTCAATATGAGTTTCACCTATATCACTACAGAACTAAAGATATGGGCACAATCACAGAGACATATATGTAGAAAACAGGTTTCAACAATTTGTACCTCAACCAAATTTGAACTAGGGCTCAAATGCATGTCATTGCATGATGCATTATGATGAATGTTGCATGTATGATGAATGATTATGCACTTGAGATGCCGGAGCATCACAGGTGAGAAGGCGCCATCTCGGGTCTCCCCTCATCATCAGGCAATCGATCATCGCATGACAAAACATCTTTGTTAGAAGCAACATAAATTACACTGATGTTTTGAGAACGATCATGCAGATCGGTCAGATAAGAAGTTTCAAATGAAATATGATTACAAATTTTTTGGGGCCGATCATACAGATCAGCCACTACGGACCATGCATCCGTAGACAAGTTACTAACATCTGTAAGCCGATGGTGATCAGCCGACACACTCGATGGTGCTAACCCATCATCTAGAAAGGAATGCCGATTGCTAGAACTGGCGTGATCCCGTTTTTTGCCTCATCAACGAAGCTCCAGTCCAACTCCTACCTTTATGAGAGACACTCCGCTTCATCTGATGTAGACGACTGCGCGATGCTGCGAGAATCATCTGCAGGGACCACCTCGATGTTGTCACCATCCCATTGGATCAGACACTGATGCATTGAGGAGGGTACACAGCAGTTGGCATGAATCCAGTCTCGGCCAAGGAGGGCCGAGTAGGGTCCATGATCATCGACCACAAAGAAGGAAGTGTTCAATGTCTTGTGGCCAACGGTCAGTTCAGCATTAGGGACCCCTTTCACCTGTGATGAATTTCCCTTGAAATCATTAAGGGTAACATTGGTTTTCATGAGATCATCAACAGACCTGTTAGGGACCCCTTTCACCTGTGATGAATTTCCCTTGAAATCATTAAGGGTAACGTTGGTTTTCACGAGATCATCAACAGACCTGCCGATTTTGCGGCATAAGGAGTACGGCATAATGTTAACAGTGGCGCCTACGTCGATGAGCATCCCGCCAACTGGTTTGCCGTTAATGAAGCATTTTACGTAGAGAGGCTTGAGGTGCCGATATTTCTTGTCGACTTGCTTCTCAAAAATTGCAGCAGCAGGGCCGAGACTGAGTTGTGCCATGGACTCGGCCATCTGTTCGCTGCTGGAAGGATGAAAGTCTTCTAGGAGGTAGAAAACCATATTGATGCCCGCTGTAGCTTTCTTAATCACCGCAGAGACTTCTTCCTCCATGTCTTCCTCATCGCTAGACAGGTCATCACTGTCCATTCGTGATGACCCCTCTTTCGCTTCCTCTTTATCTGGTTCAGTCGGTGTTGGCTTCGTTGATGTTTCAGCCACGTCAGACTGCGGCTTGCGCTTCTAGACGAAGTTGCGCTCCGTCCGTAGACTTAGGATCTCCATGGCGCCGCCAACTTCTTGAGCAGCCGAAGGTACTCTTCTTCGGCCTGTTCCAGACTGCGTAGGTGTTGAACTCTACGCTTCTGAGATTTGATCAAACCCTCAGGGCACCATCTTGGCAAGTGGCACTCCGCGCGGCGCCGATCGTCCTCGGGCTCATGTTGCTCGACAGGGGAAGGCAAGCACCTCAGTGGAGATGCAGGCCGATGCCTCTATGGTGGAGATGCAAGCTGACGCCTCGGCAGTGGAGACACAAGTCATCATGGCGGGGAGTAGGATTTCATCCACGGCGCGGTGAGGGCGCACGATGATGGCGTGGTGATGGCGTGCGTCGCAAGCGTTCGAACATAGTCGCCTTACCGTGTTGTGCCTGTCGGCGGTGTTGGTGTTTGATACCGGCAATGCACCACAGGGTGTGTCACGTGATGCTTTTGGGGTGGCGAAATTGGCATAGCTTGAAGGTTCACGTAGAGATGCGACAAAACACAAGGGTTTATACAGGTTCGGGCCGCAATAAGCGTAATACCCTACGTCCTGTTTGGGGCGAGTTGTATTGATCTGAGTTCCCGAGGTTACAACGAGGGTCTGGAGGCTTGGTAGCTGGTGTGTGATGAAATGATTGATTCTCGACGTAGGGGTCCCTCACCCGCCTTATATAATCCGACCAGGCTTGGGTTACAAGTCAATTTCTATCTACGAGTCCTACTCTGTTTGGAAGACTGAAAGAGTACACAGAATATACGATTATACGCTTCCTTTCCCGAGCCCTGCTGCTTCTGGAATACAGAGTCCGAACCAACCCCTTTATGTCTTTCCTAAATTACAGCATCTTGACTTGATCTTCGAGCCCGTCATCCGTTCTCGGGCCCACGAGACCAGTCAGCACCCTGTACAGGGGCCTGCTGTCTCTACTGGGCCCTCCAATGGCCCATGTACTGAATCCACATCGTGAGGGCCCAGGGGATATCTATCCCCCACAAGCCCCCGAGGCTCGAGTTAATTTAGAGATTAATTGACTCGAGACTCTAGAAAGAATAACATACCGCTCATGAGTCCCTCATCCAAGTCCACACTGTTTCTCATGGTGCACCGCCAGGTGCACCCCATGGGGTAGCCCCCGAGCTTCAGGTTGACTTGAGTATCAATCAGCTTGAAGATCTAAACTTTCTGATCGGACTTCATAGAATGCAATCCTCAAGCGCCGAGTCAACTTGAGGAATAGCAAATCCTTCTATCCGAGTTACCATCTATTCACAGTTTTCTGAGTCATAGAAAACCAACTCAAGCTTCCTGTTTTCTTGGATTTTTAGGAAAAAGAATAATTTTCCCATAAATCCCGCACCCCATTGGGTTAACCCAAAGGGAACGAGCAAAAGGTACCGAGGAGTTACCCAAAAAACCCCAAAAAAAAAAGAATCTTCCGAACACGCAACAGCCACTGCTCGCCCAAGCGATAACTGACGCGTGGAGGAAGTCGAAACGACGCAGCCCAATGAATCGTGTTCACAGAGATCGAAACAAGGTGGCCGTACTATAAGAGCAGAGCCATTGCCCATCCATCCATTATGCCTCCACTGAGCACCCAGTTCTTCAAGAAAAACCCCAAGAACTCCCCACCCTCTCGCTCTCAGCCATGGCTGGAGGTATGGGCAAGAAGCGCGCTCACGCCAGTGAGGAGGAGTACGAGGATTCCGACTGAGAGCCAATGGACCGGCCTCATTGCTCTCCTGGTGTGATGAGTGATTGTCAATGAGCTCAAGCCCTCCGATGGACTGGAGGTAGAGGAAGACAAAGACCTCAATGGACTGAGGCAAAAGCCCTCCAATGGACCGGAGGCAATGCTCGGCGTCGGTCGGCCATGGGAGCTCGGTACACGAAGGGGCGGTTCGGCAACGGTGGTGTAAGCCCTCCGATGGACCGCGAGGCAACTCCGATGGACTGGAGAAGCCGGGTGCCACCGTGGTGCTCCAACCCGAGTGCATGGCGCGAAGGCGTGCGAGGGAGGCTTTGGCGGCTTCGGCTCAAAACCGCCACCTAAGTTCAGATGACTTGGTGGGTTGGGCTCCGACTCACCAAGATTGAAGATTGGGCCAAGACCCGGCCCAGGAAGCCCGCAGAATAAAGTTTCCCGGTTTCTGACTTCAAAACCGGGGGAGGCTTTCGGACTACTGGCTACGTGGTGCACATCCAAGCGAGGCGGAGAAACCGAAGACAATCAAGACGTCATCGTAGTCGTCCGATTGTATCTTTTCGGTTTGGCCCCCTCCGGGCATTTTTAGAGTAGGGGTCTTAATGTAATTGTGTCGTTTAGGGCCTGTGTCGTTTAGGGCCTAGGGTATAAATAGACTTGAGAGGCTCCCTTGGAGCTCATCTTGGCAGCCACAAACCCTAGGATTTCCTAACCCTAGCAGCCAAGGTCCAAAGAGAAGAAATAGAGGTGATTAGCTAGGAGATGAGTGCCTAGTTTAGTCCAATCTTGTCATTAATGGGAGGATGATGGGAGGTAGGCTCTAGGGAACTTGTGTAACCTGAATTTCGTGTTTAATCCAAGGTTCCTTGTTGAGAAATTTCATGGAGTGAGCAGCAATTTTCGTCCTTCCCTTTCCCCTCCCCATTCTAGTTCGTTTTTGGTTCCAATTCTTGGATTTTGGTGTGTTTCGGTTTGTCCAAGGTTGGGATCTTTCTTTTGCTGGTATTTTGCCTTGCCATGATGTGGTGAATCTCACTAGCCAAGTGCTAGAATCATTGAACCACGAGCAAGGGCTGTTCTTCCCATTTTTCGGTTTTTCGGAGTCAACTCACCTACCTCACGAGATTTGCAATTCCCGTGCATCCCTTGATCTTTTGGAGCTGATCTTTTGGGATTTGCTAGGGAAGGTCCTTAGGATTATCCATGCAAATTTTTGTGAAGTTTTGTTGAGATTTGACGCCGTTTTGATCGATTTTTCGATGGAGTGTCGGGCTGTTTTTCTGGGCAGTTTTTCAGAGAACTCACAGGACAAATCAATTGTCCTTAGGTTTGTCCGAAGTAGGGACTTCGGATTGTCCGATCCCTATCCCTTGGATTGTCCAGTCTATAGTGTTTTTGGGCTGTTTTCTTCCCCTTCTAAGTGTTTGTCCGGTCAGTTCTTCTGGTGAAGAAAGGATTGTCCGGTCTTGTGTTTCCGAGGCTGTTTTTTCGTGTTTCTTGCTCCGCTTGCTTTGGGGTTTGTTTTTCTTGGTTTCTTTGACCGAGGTTGTGTCTGATTTGAAGAATCGGATTGTCCGGTCTCCCTCCTCCTTTCGCTATCTCTCTCCCTCGCTCTGTGTTTGTCCGATCCCTTCTTTCGCCCAAGACCGGACTGTCCGGTCTCTTGTTTCTCTTTTGCGTTTCGCGTGTTTTGGCCTGCAGGTTTGTCCGGTTAAGGGTTTGTGTTGCCCAATTTCTTTAGTTTTTGAAGTGTTGTTGTTTGCTTCAAACTTGCTTTGTGTCAACTACTGCATGCCCATACTCTTCACTCACTTTTCTAAGTGAGGCACGCTTCGGTGTGTTGAGTGGCTAGTTTGCGACACTTGCAAGCTTTGTAGCTTGTTTAATTTTGTGTGTGCTTTGATGTGTTCGTCTAGGTGGTGTGTGCTTCCGCTTTGCACCCGATACGTATCTGTTCAGTGGACGGTATCGGTTGTGCGTGTGCTTTTGTGAGAGAGCACTTTGGGGTTTGAATTTGAGTTTTTCAATTGCTCCTATTCACCCCCCTCTAGTCGCACGTCTCGGTCCTACAAGTGGTATCAGAGCCGGTTAGGTTTCCTATACCTTAACCGGTGACGAAACCGTAGCGATGATGACTTACTCCGGGAAAATTCCCGTCCTTGGCTCCGATGGCTATCCCTACTGGAAAGGTAGGATGGAGGCGTTCCTTGTTAACCAGAGTCAGGACATATGGGATGCTACTCAGAATACGACTTTTGTGGTACTTCCAGTCACTGAGCATACTACGCAGGATATCATGGCTCAGCATGAGGCGAATGCCAAGGCTGTTAACTTTCTCTTCTCCGGGCTTGGTCCCATGGATTATGAGAGAGTGAGTCACCTTAAGACTGCATGTGAGATATGGTCACTGCTTAGTGCACACCATGAGGGTACTGCGACGATTAAGGCTAAGCTTGTGGAGACTTACTGGCGCGAATATGAGAATTTCGTCCAGAAGCCGGGAGAGTTAGTAGACGACTTGTTTGGTCGCTTTCAGTCGATCATCAACAAGTTACGTGTCAACTCTGCCCCCGCTGCCCTCCCATATTCCGATCATCAGCAGGCTCTCAAGTTGCTGTATGCTTTGGACAGAAAAATATGGGAGATCAAGGTGAACTCAATCATTGAGTCGGCAGAGTATGATACGATTGGAGTAGAGGCGCTCTATAGTAAGCTCAAGGCCACCGAGGTAGATTACAAGATGAGGGATTCCCTCGCTTGTACAGGTTCTAAGAGTCTGGCCTTGGCTACCCCCTCTAGTGAGTCTGTCACTAACCCCGTGTTACACAACTTCTCGTTTTCTGCTTTGATGTCTGTTACAGAGGAGCAGCTAGCGACACTTGGGGATGACGAGTTGTGTCTGGTGTCTAGTCGCTTTTAGCGCGCCTATGACAACCGGATGAGCAAGAAGAGGGGCGAGCGGCCCAAGTGCTTCGAGTGCGGAGAGGTCGGCCACTTCATCGCCGAGTGCCCCAACAAGAATGACTACTACAAGAAGGGCAAGAGCTACTCCCGCGACTCCGACAAGTACCACTCCGGCAAGCCAAGCTCTGACAAGCACCGTTCCAGCAAGCACGGCTCCGGCAAGCGCCCCTTCGGCAAGAAGAACTTCTGGAAGGTTTTTAAGAGCTACCAGAAGGACAACCGGAAGCAGGACAAGGCCTTCTTCACCGAGATCGAGTTCTGCAGCAGTTGATCTTCTTCCTCTTCGTCCTCGTCGAGCTCAAGCGATGAGGAGATCACGTACAGGAAGGACAAGAGGAACAATCAAGGCGGTCCAGCTGGCTTGTGCTTCGTCTCCACCAAGTCTAGGCGCAAGAACAAGGACAAGAGAAACTCGGTTTGCTCCATGGTGCTTGAGGACAAGGAGAACAAGGAGGACGGCAGCAACTCTTCTTCCGATGATGAGGTAACTCCTGAGCAAGCCGAAATCCTTAAGATGCTAGAGCAAAACAGTCGGGAACTTAAGGCCCAGGATAAGATGCTGGAGAAGGCAGCTAAGAAGCTGCAGAAGTTGAAAGCCCAACTTGCTGAGGCTTTAGAGGAGAACGAGAGGTTGAGGAGTGTGAGACCCCAATCCAGTGAGATTGAGTGCCCTACCTGCGAGTCTTTCATGACGGAGCTTGGTGACCAGAGAGATAGGTATGCCAAGCGGTTAGAGGAGATAGATGAGCTGAAGGTTGAGCTAGGTAAACTCCAGTCCAAACTGGATGAGCCTACTTTGAGTGGAGAGCTTGAGTGTGAGTCTTGCCCCTGTCTAGCTAGAGAGCTAGCTGTTCTGAAGGAGAAGTTTGAGGGGCAGCTCATGGAGCTTGAGGAGCTTAGGGCTAGACCTACGCTTTTGGGTGCGTGTATGGTCTGTCCTACTTTGAGAGGTGAGTTAGAGCAGTTGAGAGCTGACTTTGAGGTGCTTTCAGCACCTACTGATACTTGTGAGAACTGCCTAACCCTTAGGATGCAGCTGGTGGATAGGGATGCCACCATTAGGAAGTTGGAGAAAGCTGTTGTGGTTCCCTCCCTAGACTATGATACCTGTGCTGCCCAGACTATGATTCTGGAGGATCTGAGGAAGGAGATGTTGTCTTTGCAAAAAGACAACAACAGGTTGAGAGAGGTGCTCAGTTGGGTATATGCGAGGAAACCCCAACTAGAGATGATCATAGAGAGCACCAAGAGAGCTGAGGGTGAGACGAGTGGTGTTGGGTTTGGAGAGTGCAGCACTTCGGGAGAGAAGAGTGCCCTAGTTAAGATCAAGACTGTACCTACCCAGCCAGGTGAGACTGTTGATGGGGTTTACCATGGGCCACCTAAGGCTGCCCCAAAGAAGCAGTACTGGACACCCAAGCCTTCTAAGGCTAAGCTGGACAAGATTGTTGAGAAAGAGCTTAAGCCCAAGGGCAAGAAGCCAGTCCAGCAGCCTGAGCCACCCAAGGCTACACCACCTAAGCTCAAGTCCCAGCCTAACCCAGTTTCTAGGAGGCCTGTCTACCACTGTGAGTTCTGCTAGCGGAATGGCCACCTAGAGGAGTTTTGCTTCAGGAGGAAGCGGATTGAGAGGCAGGAGAGAGCTTGGGGGAACCAGGATCGGTTCTACCAGGGTGGTAGGGAAGATCCTCCCCACCGCGGTGAGATGAGAGACCGCTTTGCCGGTGGTGAGAGAGAAGGCGGCTTTCAAGCTCGTGCTCCTGGTGGTGAGAGACGCTTTACCAGCCGAGCTCCTAGTCGTTTTCAGCGCGGCTATGGACCTCGTGACCGAGGCTTTGAGAGAGCTTTCGAGGGTTCACGCTTTGGAGGTCGTGGTTACCTTGATCGTCGTGATGATTTCTTTGATTGTGCTTACCCCACTTTTGAGCAGATGGCTCGGCACTGGTACAGCAGTTTTGGGACTAACCCCAGTGCCGGACCATTTGCTCACCGTCGCTTTACTTGACTTTGCAGGATCGAGGCATGGAGGACGTGTGGATCATGGACTCAGGGTGCTCTAGACACATGACAAGGCACCGCAAGTGGTTCTCCAGCCTCAACCCCGTAAGCACCAAGGAGTACATCACATTCGGGGACAATGGTCAAGGTAAAGTGATGGGTGTTGGTTCTGTTTCGCTCTCTGCTAAGCTTTCCCTGAGAGAAGTTGCCTTTGTCCGGAATTTGGGGTTCAATTTGGTTTCTGTTTCGCAACTTCTCGATGAAGGATTTGAGGTTCGTTTTAAGAAAGGTGCGTGCTGTGTTCTTGATGCTGAGGAGACCCTTGTTTGCTCTTTGTTGCCTTTTGGTCAGGTTTTTAGGATCGACCTCACATCTGTTTCTGGCTCTGCGCGCTGTTTGGTTGCTAGTCCTTCTGCTGATATATGGAAGTGGCATAGGAGACGGTCACTTGAGCTTTGATCTGCTAGTCAGGTTAAGTATAATGGGCCTAATCCGAGGATTGCCCAAATTGAGAGCTGAGAAGGACTTAGTTTGCCACCCCTGTCGTCATGGCAAGATGGTTGCCGCCTCTCACATTCCTGTTTCTCGGGTTATGACTTCCTATCCGGGTGAGCTACTCCATATGGATACAGTAGGTCCCGCTCGGGTAGCGTCGGTCAGTGGGAAGTGGTACGTGCTTGTCATTGTGGACGATTTTTCGCGGTTTTCGTGGGTATTTTTCATGGAGTTTAAGGATGAGGCGTTTGGTTTTGTTCGGGATCTGATACTGAGGTTGAGAAACGAGAGTGATAAGGCCATGAGGGCTATCCGCAGTGACAATGGCGGAGAATTCAGAAACTCTCGTTATGAAAACTTCTGTCGTGACCTAGGTCTTGAACACCAGTTTTCTTCTCCATATACCCCTCCGCAGAACGGTGTTGTGGAACGTAAGAACCGCACACTTGTTGAGATAGCACGGACGATGCTCGATGAGCATAGGACTCCGAGGCGCTTTTGGGCTGAGGCAGTGAATACGGCCTGTTACATTGCGAACCGGTTTCTTGCGAGCTTTCCTTGGGAAGACCTCGTATGAACTTCGGTTTGGTAGGCAGCCTAGCCTCAAGCATTTGCGAGCGTTTGGCTGCAGATGCTTTGTGCTGAAGAAGGCGGGGCATTTGGACAAGTTTGAGTCTCGTTGTTTGGATGGGATTTTTCTGGGGTATGCTTCTAATTCTAGGGCTTTTCGTGTGTGGATTTTAGAGGCCAAGCAAGTTGTTGAGACTTGTGAGGTTTCTTTTGATGAGACTATGCCCTGCACAACCCCTGCCTTTGAGCTTTCAGGTGATGATGAAGAAGGCACTCCCATCTTTGAGGATGAGGAAGGTGTGGTTAATGATAGTGATGCAGGAGCCACTGCACCGGCTGCAGCTCCTGCCCCCTCTACTACGAGCTCAGATGATGAAGGAGGACCTTTGCCCATGGCTTCCTCCTCACTCCCCCAACAGCAAGCTCATGTAGAGGCTGGACCCGCTGAGGACGCAGGGGAGGTGACTTTCGAGATTGTTCCATCTCGGCAGGTCCAGCGGGATCACCCTCCACACAGGATGATTGGAGATATTCACCAGCATGTCACACACTCTTCGATTAACTCTCTAGCCTTTTTCTCCCACTCTGCATATGTTGCTTCTTTTGAGCCTCGGGATGTGTCACATGCATTATCTGATCCTAACTGGGTGAACGCCATGCATGAGGAGTTGGAGAACTTTGAGAGAAACAAGGTCTGGGATTTAGTTGAACCTCCACCAAACTGTCGCCCTATAGGTACCAAGTGGGTTTTCAAGAACAAACAGGGTGAGGATGGGATGGTTGTGAGGAACAAAGCGAGATTGGTAGCCCAGGGTTTCTGTCAGAAGGAGGGGATAGATTATGAAGAGACCTTCGCCCCTGTAGCTCGTTTGGAAGCCATTAGGATTTTGCTTGCCTTTGCGGCCTCTAAAGGCTTCAAACTGCAGCAAATGGATGTCAAGTCCGCTTTTCTGAACGGGTTCATAGAGGAGGAGGTATATGTGAGACAACCTCCTGGCTTTGAGAGTGCTAGATTTCCAGACCGGGTGTATAAGTTGAGGAAAGCCCTGTATGGTCTGAAGCAAGCTCCTAGAGCTTGGTATGCTAGGTTGAAGAGTTTCCTGCTCAAGTCTGGGTTTGTGATGGGTTCAGTAGACAAGACCTTGTTTTTGTTGAGTCGTGGCGGTGACACCCTGATAGTTCAGATATATGTTGATGACATAATCTTTGGTGGTTCATCTTACGCTTTGGTGTCTAGTTTTGCTGAACAGATGAGCAAGGAATTTGAGATGAGTCTTATGGGTGAGCTCCAGTTCTTCCTCGGGCTACAGATCAAGCAAGGCCCCGAAGGAACCTTCGTCCATCAAGCCAAGTATACAAGAGACATACTCAAGAAGTTTGAGATGGGTGACTCCAAGCCCATGACAACTCCCATGAGTACAAACACGGCGCTTGATGCTGATGAAGATGGGGAGACGGTGGACCAGAAGGAATTTCGAGGGATGATCGGCTCACTTCTGTACCTGACGGCGACCAGGCCGGACATTCAGTTCGTGGTCTGCCTCTGTGCGCGCTACCAGGCTTCTCCTAGGACTTCTCACCGTCAAGCGGTGAAGCGCATTTTCAGGTATCTGAAATTCACTCCTGAGCTTGGTCTTTGGTATTCCTCGGGTTCTTCTCTTTCTCTTAGAGGGTTCTAAGATGCTGACCATGCAGGCTGCCGGATTGATCGCAAGTCAACCTCCGGCACATGCCAATTCTTAGGAACCTCTCTTGTCTCTTGGTCCTCTCGCAATCAAGCTAGCGTATACTTGTCTACCACAGAAGCAGAGTATATAGCTGCTGCTAGTTGCTGCTCCTAGCTTTTATGGATGAAAGCCACCCTTAGTGATTTCGGCCTTAGGTTTGGAAAAATCCCTCTTCTAGTTGATTCTACTTCTGCTATTTCTGTAGCTAAGAACCCCGTCTTGCACTCTAGAACCAAACACATAGACGTGAGGTTTCACTTTTTGAGAGATCACTATGAGAAGGGGGACATAGACTTAGTCCACGTAGCATGTGAAAACCAGTTGGCCGATATCTTTACCAAACCCCTAGAGTTTGGCGCTTTTGTGCGCTTGAGAGGTGAGCTTGGAGTGTGCTATCCCTTTTAGTCAGGGATAATACGCTATTCCTTTTAGTAAGGAATAGCTTCCATAGTCTAGAATTTGCTTTTATCTTGCTTTTATTTCTCTTTGCTTCTTTTGCATATTGTATCATATCATGCATCGCATTGTATCATTTGCATTTTCACTTCACGAGTACTAGAGCTCTTTTGGAATGATGAGTTAGTACTTGCTTGTGCTAGATTGTACAGATGCATGCTTGATCATGGTTGGCTAAGCTCTCTTGAGTCTGTTGAATACTAATTGTGAGCTAAGTCATTTTATTCTTTGCAAATCAAAAACCAGGATCACCACTTGTTTTGGCTACCCAGCATGTGTAGGAATGTTGAATGCTATGCTATCTTTTCATACCTGGATATGCTAGTTGTATGCCTTTGCTATGATTATGCCTAAGCTTTTATGACACCTTGCTTAAATTGAAATCTGAATCAAAATGCTTACAAGTGGTGTCTTATGTGCTGAATTGAGAAAGATCCAGGTGGGTTTGAATGTCTCACTGATCTAGTTTGAGACAGCATGCCTTTGCACTTTGGCATGAACTTGGACTAGACTGTGTATGACCAAAACCTTGTCTTAAGCTTCTAATGGTTATATAACCTAGGCTTGGCATTGGTTGGTAAGAAGTGGCAAAAGATAAGTAAATAACCCCTGGCACAAACAGAACTTGCTTATGAATACAAATGTCTAAATCTGAAATTTGCAAGTCTCTAAAATGCTTATGGCTGGTTGTATATGCTTTGGCTGAAGAGTAGCACACCTTGTATGCATTGCTAGCATTTTGTTGTTCATGCCTATCTTGCTAGGTGCTATTCATGTTGGTGATGCTTTCTTTTCATTAACCCTGAAAAACAAGCTTACTCTTGATATGTGTAAGATAGATTCATTTGAGCTTGTTATATGCTTCCTTGCCCTCACTTGCTCTGTATGCTAGAACTTGTGATTACTAGCTTTTCATCCCCTCTGAGCTCTTTCAGTTGCACTCCTTGCATTTCATGGCATATTTTGAGGGGGAGTTATCTAGTTTAGGGGGAGTTGAGTTCAAGGAACCCTTGATGTGTTCATTGTCAACAAGGGGGAGAAATTTGGGGAGAGATTAGTGTACTTCTCCAAGGGGAAGAAATTTAAAAATATGGACAAGGGGGAGAACTCAGGAGAGATTTTGTTGAGGGGGAGCTTTGCATTCATATTGCATTTGAGAAGATGCATTTTAGGGGGAGTTTGAGCTTTTAAGCATGCTCTTTGCATCGGTGCGTTGAGCCTTTTGCCTCTGTCTTGAGGAGCCGATGCTTTATTTTTTTTTTGCTTCAAGTTGCCTTGTGTTTTGCCTTTGTTGGGTTTTGGGCAGCTTGAGCATTTCTTTTATTTTCTTTCTTTTACTGTTTTACGCTTTTCTTTTGTCTTTGATCCATTTCAGGTTACAGGTTGAAGGTGTTGACAATGCACTCATCAAGGGGGAGATTGAGAGCCAATGGACCGGCCTCATTGCTCTCCAGGTGTGATGAGTGATTGTCAACGAGCTCAAGCCCTCCGATGGACTGGAGGCCCTCCGATGGACTGGAGGTAGAGGAAGACGAAGACCTCGATGGACTGAGGCAAAAGCCCTCCAATGGACCGGAGGCAATGCTCGGCGTCGGTCGGCCATGGGAGCTCGGTACACGGAGCGGCGGTTCGGCAACGGTGGTGTAAGCCCTCCGATGGACCGCGAGGCAACTTCAATGGACTGGAGAAGCCAGGTGCCACCGTGGTGCTCCAACCCGAGTGCATGGGGCGAAGGCGTGCGAGGGAGGCTTTGGCGGCTTCGGCTCAAAACCGCCACCCAAGTTCAGATGACTTGGTAGGTTGGGCTCCGACTCACCAAGATTGAAGATTGGGCCAAGACCCGGCCCAGGAAACCCGCAGAATAAAGTTTCCCGGTTTCTAACTTCAAAACCGGGGGAAGCTTCCGGACTACTGGCTACGTGGCGCACATCCAAGCGAGGCGGAGAAACCGAAGATGATCAAGACGTCATTGTAGTCGTCAGATTGTATCTTTTCGGTTTGGCCCCCTCCGGGCATTTTTAGAGTAGGGGTCTTAATGTAATTGTGTCGTTTAGGGCCTAGGGTATAAATAGACTTGAGAGGCTCCCTTGGAGCTCATCTTGGCAGCCACAAACCCTAGGATTTCCTAACCCTAGCAGCCAAGGTCCAAAGAGAAGAAATAGAGGTGATTAGCTAGGAGATGAGTGCCTAGTTTAGTCTAATCTTGTCATTAGTGGGAGGATGATGGGAGGTAGGCTCTAGGGAACTTGTGTAACCTGAATTTCGCGTTTAATCTAAGGTTCCTTGTTGAGAAATTCCATGGAGTGAGCAGCAATTTTCGTCCTTCCCTTTCCCCTCCCCGTTCTAGTTCGTTTTTGTTTCCAATTTTTGGATTTTGGTGTGTTTCGGTTTGTCCAAGGTTGGGATCTTTCTTTTGCTGCTATTTTGCCTTGCCATGATGTGGTGAATCTCACTAGCCAAGTGCTAGAATCATTGAACCACGAGCAAGGGCTGTTCTTCCCATTTTTCGGTTTTTCGGAGTCAACTCACTTACCTCACGAGATTTGTAATTCCCGTGAATCCCTTGATATTTTGGAGCTGATCTTTTGGGATTTGCTAGGGAAGGTCCTTAGGATTATCCATGCAAATTTTTGTGAAGTTTCGTTGAGATTTGACCCCGTTTTGATCGATTTTTTGATGGAGTGTCGGGCTATTTTTCTGCGCAGTTTTTCGGAGAACTGACAGGACAAATCAATTGTCCTTAGGTTTGTCCGAAGTAGGGACTTCGGATTGTCCGATCCTCATCCCTCGGATTGTCCGGTCTATAGTATTTTTGGGCTGTTTTCTTCCCCTTCTAAGTGTTTGTCCGGTCAGTTCTTCTGCTGAAGAAAGGATTGTCCGGTCTAGTGTTTCCGGGGCTGTTTTTTTGTGTTTCTTGCTCCGCTTGCTTTGGGGTTTGTTTTTCTTGGTTTCTTTGTCCGAGGTTGTGTCTGATTTCAAGAATCGGATTGTTCGGTCTCCCCCCTCCTTTCGCTACCTCTCTCCCTCGCTCTGTGTTTGTCCGATCCCTTCTTTTGCCCAAGACCGGACTGTCCGGTCTCTTGTTTCTCTTTTGCGTTTCGCGTGTTTTGGCCTACAGCTTTGTCCGGTTTAGGGTTTGTGTTGTCCAATTTCTTTAGTTTTTGAAGTGTTGTTGTTTGCTTCAAACTTGCTTTGTGTCAACTACTGCATGCCCATACTCTTCACTCACTTTTCTAAGTAAGGCACACTTCGGTGTGTTGAGTGGCTAGTTTGCGACACTTGCAAGCTTTGTAGCTTGTTTCATTTTGTGTGTGCTTTGTTGTGTTCGTCTAGGTGGTGTGTGCTTCCGCTTTGCACCCGATACGTATCTGTTCAGTGGACGGTATCGGTTGTGCGTGTGCTTTTGTGAGAGAGCACTTTGGGGTTTTAATTTGAGTTTTTCAAGTACTCCTATTCACCCCCTCTAGTCGCACGTCTCGGTCCTACACCGACGACGCGCTCTTCGGCGGCGCGTACGATGGGGACTCTGTAACACCCTAGTTTAAATTCCAGCATTTTACAATAAAATTCAAGCAATTTATTTAATTTTCTAAGGCTCATGTGTTTAGTTTGCATTTAACATGTTTTATTTAAAATAAATGCTTGTATAAAATAAATTATAGGCCCAACTTTCTTGTGCATACATGCTGGTGCATTGTTTCTTGGTTGATTGAATTAAGGATTCAAATTCAAATTCATTTGAATTTTAGAATATTCCTACCTCAATTCAAAAGAATTCAGAAAAGAAAAAGGAAAAGAAAAAAAAAGAAAAGGGGAAGCCAGGCCAACCGGCCAAGCCCAGACAGCCGGCGGCCCAGCTGCCCCTGCTCCCACCCGCCTGGGCCGGGAACCGGCCCACCAGCGTAGCAGCGCCTCCCTCCCCTCCCAATGCGCCTCACCGCCAGGTGGGCCTCGCCCCGTTCTCCCACTGACCACCGGGCCCCACGAGTCAGCTTCATCCCCTCCCTCCCGCCGGATTCCACGCCCTCTTCCATACCCTTTCCCCCGCTCGGCCGGCGCGCTACTCAAGCAGAAGGGATTCAAATCCGAGCCCCGCTCTCCTTCCCTTCGCACCCCGCCTCAATCCCGCATCTACCGCGTCGGTTTCCCCTTTCCCCTCCACCTTCCTTCACTCCACTTTGAAGAGCGCTTTCAAATCGAACGGCATCACCGCGCCACGACGCCCTCGGCCCTCACAGTGTCTATAAAACCGACCCCGAGCCTCGCCCTTGCCCTCTTTACCACGCCTCCACTCCAATTCCACTACCGTGCACCGACGCGCTCGCATTTCGCCACCAGAGCTTTGCCTCGGTAAGCCGCTCCGCCGTTCGATTCGTCGCCGTTGGTTCATCACCAACCATCTAACCCTCACCATCGTCTTCGAAGGGCTTTTCGCCGTCCTCCGTGGGTTTTGGACGGCCATCCGAGCCCCTGACGTCTCCATCCACGAGCACAGACCAAGCTCGTCCGCTATCCTCCATCGCGAGCTCTCTCCGCCGCTCCTTCATCCAAACCGAGCCCCTGGTGAGCTTCGCCAAGACCCCCTCTCTCTCCCGAGCTAGATCTAGTCCAGCGGGACCACCCTTAGGCCCCGGCGTGCGCCATGCCGGCGAGCTGCCGCCGCGCGGGCGGGCTCCGCCGCAGGGGAAGGTCGCCGCCGGCGCCTCATCCATCCCCTTCCACCCTGGCCGTCCGATCCGTCGTCAACGGCCAGGATTATATCGTGGGATACCCATTCGCGGGCCAATCGGAACGCGCCACGTCGCCTTCATAATCCCAGCCACCCGCGGGCCCGCTTGTCAGGCCACGTGGTTTGCCACGCGGCAGCCACGTCGCGCTGACCGAGTCCACCCCGGTACTTTCGCAGAAAAGACCCCGCGTTTCCCTGTTATCAACCCGCAGTCTGCCCGTGTTGAAAAATATTTAGATATAGGTCCTGTTTTCTTCAGTCTAGCCCCTGAGCTTCCCGGGTTTTGAACCCGCGGTCCAGGCCCCGGGTTTTTGCCCTAAAACCCTCGGCGGCTATGGTTATTTACGTATAAGTCCTCGGTTTTTGAAATCTAGCCCCTGGTTTAGTTGTTTCTGTCACAGTTATGCCCCTAGGAGCTTGTTTTATGTATAACTTTCACGTTTTAACTCCGATTTGAGTGATTCCCGTGCTCACGTGATCATAGTAGAGCGTAGAATGTTTTTAGTACAGTTTTATCTTCTGTTTTTATAATATGATGTACTGTTTCTCACCTTTGGTTAATTGTTTGCATGTATGTATGCGTGGAAATGCTTGTATGTTGCCGTGAACATGTTTAGACGGTGAGCAGTTTGTTGGTGAAGAAGAGCAGCAGTTTGAGGGTGTTGAGCAGCAGCCTCAAGACCAGTTTGAGCAAGGCAAGTATAACATGGACACAACCCAATAATCATTTAATCATTTCATATGCATGTGTCTAATTTTGTATGCCAATAAGGACTGTACCTGGCCTCTTTTATCGCAATGTTTACCTATGGGAATGCATGCTGGTTAAGTTTTGCTAGTTGCTGCGCGAACTCATGTATCTTTGGTTAATACTTTTGTTAACGGATCTATGCAATCAAATCTTGAGCTTGACCCTCTGTGGTTCATGTTCCTTTAAAAATTGCTTTTTAGCAACTTGGTTTAGGGGGCATGAGCATGTGTTTTGCTTATAGCCACTCTCCTTAAGGATCGATTCGCAAAGCGACAACCTGGGACAACAGTGCTACCATGAGACTGGAATGGGACGGTCTTGGCTAACTAATTAGGTTGCATTGGTTTGGGAGTAACTTACCGACGGGGCAAGAGGGGAGGTAAGCTTCTGTGGCCCTCGCGCTACTTGGGTTGAGTGCGTTTATCTCCCCTTGAGGCTTGCTCCACAGTTGCGGACCCTGAAACCTTAGCGGTTACACCTTACCAACATGATCTTTGTAAAGGCCTCGTAGTGTGCTAGCTAGCCATCTCATCTAAGGTAATGTGGTGGACCACTAGCGTAGCCCACGACTCATGGGTAAAGATGTATGACCTCTCGAGAGTGAAAAACTGACATGTCAGCCGTGCTCACGATTATGAGCGGCCTAGATCCTATATGCAGATTAGTGTTTCTGTTGGGTTTGGAAGTGGTTCTTACGTTAATGTTGTTGTTGTTAATGTTCCTATGCAACCTCTTCGGCTTAATGGTTTATCTACCCACCTGCAGTAACTAGTTGTTTAATAAAAACTTGACCAACTAAAAGCTCATGCCTTGTGTCAGCCAACCTTGGAGCCTCATAGTTCATGTTATACTTGTTGAGTATGAAATACTCACGCTTGTTTTACTTTAAACCTACTGTTGGCTGGAACCCAACCGCTGCTCAGCTCCAGAAGACTTCGAAGAGTATGTTCAGGACTTCAACGAGTTCTAGGCGTACCAGTCCACCAGTCGACGTCCCTGTGGCGGCTCGTTTTATCTTCGTTTACGCTTCCACTATGACTCTGGTTTAAAGACATGTTGTCTTATTGTAATAAAGTGATGATATACGCTATGTAAACATTTTATTTTATCTTTTATGCACGTTCTGTGATGTCACTATTGTCATAATATATGTGAGACACGTTCCTGGCACATATATATTATTCCGGTTCCGTTGGTTGAGAACTGGGCGTGACAGACTCCTCCGACGATGGCTCCTCTAGCGAGGAGGAGCCAACCCCCGAGGAGACGCCGCCACGGGAGGACGAGTCAGAACCCAACACCAATGACTCCCAAGGCTACAACGTCAAGGAGCGCGCCACGCTCCGGGGCCTTCGTCGCACCACCTTCCAGGACTCCTCCGACGACGAGGAGGAGGACAGCGAGGAGGAGGACTCTGACGACGACGACGATGACGCCCCCGGCGGCCATGATGGCCCGGGCGACCACAATGGCGACGACGGCGGCCACGACGACGGAGATGAGGCTGACGCTCCAGCCTCCAAGCGCCGCCACGTCACCGGGCCCTCGGCTGGGCCCTTCACCGGCGTGTAGCTCACCATCACCACCACCACCATAGTAGTAGTAGTAGTAGTTAGGAGTAGATTAGGATAGTCTCCCTCATTATATGTAATCCACCGTGATGAACTATGTTATATATAATGAAATCCATCCTATTATCCTTCGCTCTTCAGTTCTTCTGTGTGTTCGTATCTTGAAAATCTTGCATCCGAGTCAAATGCACCTTTAAATTCTTTGAGGTAAAGACGAAATTGTCATACAACAAAAGAAATCACACTTCACTTATGCCCAGAGTTCGGACAAGCCTCAACTCACTGGGCCAAATTAGAAACCTCATTCTCCGAGTGATAGAAAACATAATCATGTGCTATGGATACCGCTTGAACAACCGTTCTTTTTAAGAAATCATCCCGACTGAACTAGACGACTTAATCCCAGAGAGATCCAACTGAAACTTTACCGTCAAGAGATCCGAGTCAACCTTAGCGATATCCGCCAATTTCGTCAGTCCACGTGAACTGTTACTGACGGCGTCAGGGTTGTTTGAGATCTATACCCTGATCCAATTTCATCCATCTGAGAACTGTGCTACTATTCTTCCCTACTGAGACCGCCACCACCATTGTTTGAAATCAGAGTACTACTACATCCGCTTCTTCTCGAATCTCCAACCCAATAGAGACATCCACATCCATGGCTCCTAAGAAGAAAACCTTGAGCGAGCGCGGAAACACCAGTGAGGGCCTGCCGCACAACGAGAACCAGCAGCTACCTTCACCATACCTAGAGTACCGCCCCTCCATTGTCACCGAGCCCATGCTACAATCATTAGTAGATATGGGTGTCCTGCCTCCGTAGGAAGTGGCAAACTGGAGGGTGTGCGAAAAGAAGGATGACGCTGCTCCAACCGAGGACACCTATGAGGCAATGTGTTCATGCCATTCTTCATCCGCGGGTTAGGTCTCCCCATCTGCTCATTCGCGCGAGGCCTTTTGCAGTTCTATGCAATCAATCTAACCCACCTAAACCCCAATTCGATTCTCCAACTTTCAATTTTTATCCACCTTTGCGAAGCGTTTCTTGGAATTGTCCCGCACTTTGGCTTATGGAAGTATCTATATCACTGCAAAGCCGGTCTGAGAGATGGAATGCTACAAATAACTGGAGGGGCCAGCTTTAAGCTGCGAAAGAATCGCAAAGCTGTTTATTTGGATCTCCCCCTCCCAGCTAACAACAGAGGATGGCACTCCGAGTGGTTTTACATTGAGAACCATGGGAATTCTCTTCCCACGAGGTCTGGGAGACAACCTGACAACAAGCTGGCCAGCTGGGAAGAAGGCCCAACTGTTGAGGAGCAGGCTGAGGTTGACGCACTGCTAGAAAAAATAGCCAATCTGAAGGAAAATGGCCTTACTGCCCATGCTGTGGTGATAGATTTTGTGTATCGTTTCATTCAACCTCTGAAGGATAGGATCTACCCTGCCTATCTGTATGTCGGAGCTAGTGATCCAACTAGAGAGATAGCCCGATCCATGACTGAAGATGATGTCAAGGCCTGAGTGGAGTTGATACTTAGAGGTGAAGCTCACAACAAGGTTACTCCCAAACCATATTCTGCATAGAATCCAACTCCCACTATAAGTAATCTTACTATCCTTAAGTAACCTTGCTCGCAATCACGTTCTGACTCATAGGATTACTGCAGAGCAATATATCCAAGTTTCTGTCAGACCCTACAACCTCTAGAGCTGTCGGGCTATCCAAACGACAATCCGAGTTATCCACTGAAGAGATGGAAGTTGTTGTTGCTGCTGCCCATGGTGCAGGAAACAACGAAGAGCATACATTCATTGTAATACCACGTACAGCCCAGACCGCTCAAGAGATCAATGTGAGTGACATCACCAAAGCAGCCCCCGAGCTTACGGCTGCTCCAAGCAGAGTGAAAACACGAGCTGCAGCTGGCTAGGGGCTCACCAAAGCGAAAGCCACTCGCACCGTGATGACACGGAGACAGAGAACGAACAAGAGGGACACCAAGGATGTGACACACTCTCCCAAGTCGTCCGATAGAGCCAGCAAGAAATCTAGATATTCCTCTCATATCGCAAAGACTGACGACTCATTATCTAGGGTAAATTGGACAAACTTAGTTGATGAGGACGAAGGAGAAGAAGAAGAGCAAGCTCAATTGTCTCACCGTGAGAGGCAATCCAAGAAACATCATGATGACACTATATCAGCCCCTTCTGCATCCATACTGCAACCTGAGGAGGATGAAATTGATCTGACGGTAGAGACCGAATTATTAGAGATACGTGCAAACTCTCCTTCACCATATGCTCTGATGAAGATATAGAGTCACTGTCAACATGCTCCAAAGGAAAACAAACTGAGACCACAAGCCCCCGAGCGATAACAGAGCTAGGATCAAAGAACTTAGAGTCTGAAAACCCCGCGAGCCCAACACCAGTAGATATTCCTAAGGATGAGACTGCTCATATGAATAAAGCCACTGGAACTGTGCATTAGGTACCAATGCCATCTGAAAACTGGCAACAGGCATTGACCGGGGCAGCTCCAGAAGAGAAACAGCAAGAGCCTGCAACTGAGCCATTACCTGAAGCCGCTATCTCCCAGGAGCGCCTAACTAAGATCGATAAAGGCGATACTCCCCATCCCTCATCTGAAGCCCATGAGTCAGCCCAAGAGAAAGAAACTGAAGTATCAATGCATACCGATCAAGTCAAAGGAGGACAATCCGACTTCCTGGCTACAACTAAGCCAGACAGCACTCAACCCCCTTTGACTGAAGCGGTTGATAACGATCATCGACTAGTATCATTACCCTCAAACTTAGGGCTACTAACAGCTTTCGAGGTATGCCAAGTTTGCACATGTCCTGTATTGACTTTGCTGTAGTCTAAACAACCTGAACTATTCTCTGCAGGCCATGCTGAACACTTTACAGGTGGGAGTTCAATAGGTCAGTATGATCTACGAGAAGATTACTGCACTCTCCAGCCTTGATGTTACTACCCTGAGGCAACAACTGGCTGACTTTGAGGCTGCACCAAAAGCTGAAACAACAGGTACGCATGCAACTTTTCCATACTCCAATATCTGAGATCTCAAACTGAACTATGGACTTGTTGCCAGCTGCTGCTGCTGAGATTGCTCGCCTGAAGCACATGGCTGTGGCTCGAGAGATGGAACACCACAATGTCATTGTTGGCAGAGACCAAGCCAAGGACACAACCGTAGACCTTCACGGGCAGTTAGATATGGAGAAGAAAAACCACGAGGTAACTCGTCAAGAATCCCAACTAGCATATTCTTTGCTCACAGAAGCGTATGAACTGAACCATTCACAGGAGGAGATGCGTCAAAGAAATGATGACTACCAGCAGCTGCAAGAGTCTCGAGATGGCTTTGAGAAGTCATTTCGCAAGACTGCCAGTGCATTGGATTCCCTAAAGAATAGTCACTCCTTAACATGCCAAGCACTCAGGGACAAAGAAACTGAACTGGCTGAATCTCGAAGCGCCCATGAGAAAATGAAGAAGGTACTAGCCTCTACGAGGTCTGCACTTAAAGAATCCCAAGACCATGCTGTTCATTAGGCTCAAGTGTCAGAGGTATTGAAAAAGAACCATGAGACCAGCAAGAGGAACTGCAACAAGCTGAAAGACGCCTTTGAGAAGGCAAAAGAAGCTGCCTTGACTGCCAATACTGCCTTGATCAAGATCCTGGACATCTGTGTGCCGGAAAAAGCTACACCTCGTTCTCTAAGTGACCGAATAACAACTTTTATGGACGACATGAAGTCCAAGATTTCTGAGCGAGTGCAAGCCGTTCTTACTCGCGTCCTTGCAGTTATCAAAAATTCACAACCTGAGATCGACTTGGCTAGTTTACCAGCGAGGATAATAAACGAGGGCCAAGGTGCTGAGCATGAAGATGAAGCCCGCTCGATTGCCAAACTCCTCATAGGTGGTAATGAGTAAAACAATGACCCCCATGTAATATGATGAACTGAATGCTGTGTGTACATGTTTTGGCATCTTGTGTCGGTAACCTTGACTATTTACTCTGCAAAACCGAGTTAACTTAAAGAACGAATCAAAATATTCCATACATACCTAAGAGTCATTCCTGCGCAGAGAAAATAAGCGACGCTATCACGACCTGAGTTTGAATCGAATATAAGAAAAGCAAGATATAACAGTAAAAAATACGAGTACTATAAGACAAAGCATTATGATGAAGCAAAGACATGCAGTATCAAGCTATAGGCCACCGAAACCTGAGCCCTTCTGTCTTTGTTCAGTCGGGGCCTTTAATGCTCCCCGATTATGAGGTCTTGCAAAGGCATGTAGCACCGTGCTGTCGGTCATCTGACCTAGGCCGATTGCCTTTGTTTTGTTGGGGCCTTGAGTGCTCCCCTATTATGAGTTCAAACAAGAGCATGTAACACCGTGCTGTCGGTCATCTGACCTAGGCTGATTGCTCTCGTGGCTGGGGCTGGAGATATCCCCGTCAAGAGTAAGAGTGGGCATGTAGCACCGTACTGTCAGTCGACTGACCTAGGTCGATTGCCCGTACACAACGAGTAAGTAGCGCGAGTAAAAAGTAGGGAAGAGAACACAGAATACTTTATCTCAAGAGTACGGTTATTTATAGAACATGAATGAGGACAGAGTACATAGGGTGATACTGACTGCTAACATAGAAAAAATGCTACGCATAGAACCTGCGCAAATGCTCTATATTCCAGGAGTTACCGACTGGTGTCCCATCCATTTGAGATAGGCGATATGATCCTAGACGAGTGACTTCTATGACGATGTATGGGCCTTCCCAAGGAGGAGATAACTTATGCTGTCCCACGGTCGTGAGCACCCTGCGTAACACCAGGTCCCCAACTGAGAAGGAACGAGGCCTCGTATATCGATCATGATAACGTCGTAGAGTCTGCTGATATCGAGCAGACTGAATAACAGAGTTGAGACGCTCCTCCTCGAGTAAGTTGATCTCCTCAAGACGAGTTGCTTCAGCGTCAGCAATGCTATTAAAAACCAGACGTGGGGCTCCAAACTGTAGGTCGGCAGGCAAGACTGCCTTCGATCCATATACCATGAAGAAGGGCGTGTTCCCTGCGAGGGCTTTACTGGGTTGCGTTCGAAGACTCCATACCACATACGGCAATTCGCGTATCCACTTGCCAGCCGGCTTCTCATTCTTGTCAAAGATCTTTTTCTTGAGTGTGTCCAGAATCATGCCGTTGGCCCATTCAACCTGTCCGTTGGCTCTAGGGTGAGCCACCGAGACATACTTGATGTGGATGGACCTTTGGTCACAGAAATCGAAGAATTCTGAGCCCATGAAGTTAGACCCGAGGTCTGTGATGATAGAATTCATTATTCCAAAGCGAAAGATGATGTCTTGAATGAACTCCACCGCTTTGGCAGGCGTTAAAGAGGCAATGGGCCTGAACTCGATCCATTTGGTGAACTTGTCGACGGCAACCAACACATGAGTATATCCCCCTTGAGCTTTCTTAAATGGCCCAATCATATCCAGCCCCCAGCAGGCAAAAGGCCATGAGACCGGTATATTCTGCAACTGCTGCGCTGGAAGATGATGCTGCTTGGCGAGGAATTGACAAGCCTCCCAGTGCTGCACCAACTCGGCAGCGTCCTTCTTCACTGTAGGCCAATAGAAGCCGGCTCTGAACGCCTTCCCGACCAGTGTGCGTGAAGCAGCATGAATTCCACAGACTCCAGCGTGTATCTCTTTTAGCAAACTCTGCCCTGATAAGGTGCTTAGGCATTTCAGCAAAACTCCTGAGGCAGCACGCTTGTATAACTCATTATTAATCAGAGTATAGCTGGAAGACCGTCTCGCCATTCGCTCGGCCTCTGCTTTATCCTCTGGAATTTCTTCGTTCAGAATGTACTTGATGATGGGGGCCCTCCAATCAGTCGGCGCATCTAGAGTTAAGATATGCCGGTCGGGAGGTATGCTCAGTTCGTCAAGCTGGATGGAAGGATGATGAAGCTCTTGGACGAAGATGCCGGAGGGTACCTTGGCTCATGACGACCCCAGCTTGGACAGGATATCAGCGTCCACGTTGCGATCCCGATCCACATAAATGTACTCAAGGCCCTGAAATCTGCCTTCCAGCTTGTGGACTGCCTCGCAATATTTGTCCATACTTTCTGTGGAGCGATCCCACACCTTGTTGACCTGATTAATGACCACCAAGGAATCTCCATAGGCCATTAGATGCTGGATCCCGAGTGATATGGCGATGCGCAGACCATGGAGGAGGGCCTCGTATTCAGCTGCGTTGTTGGAAACCGGAAAGAGAATCTGTAATACATACTTGAGTTTTTCCCCTGCTGGCGAGGTGAAGACGACGCCAGCGCCAGTTCCTTCCAACTTAAACGAGCCGTCGAAATACATCTTCCAAACTTCCATGACTTTTGGCTTCTCAGGCAGTTGATGCTCAGTCCACTCAGAGATGAAATCGACTAGTGCTTGAGTCTTAATTGCAGTACAACGGCGGAATTCAATGTCATGAACCCCCAGTTCGCAAGCCCACTTGGCAATACGCCCTGTGGCCTCCCGATTGCGTAGGACCTCTCCGATTGGGAACTCCGTAACCACTATGATTTTATGTTCCTCAAAGTAATGGCGCAGTTTGCGTGCGGTAATGAGAACTGCGTATAATAACTTCTGTACTTGAGGATACCTGATTTTGGAGGGACTGAGGACCTCGCTGATGAAGTAGACTGGATGTTGCCTGGGTATCGTGTGCTGTCCATCCGGTCGCTCGACCACCAACGCGGTACTGATCACGTGAGTCGTGCAAGAGATGTATAGGAGCAGGTTTTTCGCCGGTGAGTCGGCAGTGGCACGATTAGGAGATTTGAGTATGGGAGCTGACTTTAGGAACTTTTTCAAACCGTCCAATGCTTCCTGAGCCTCTGCAGTCCACTGAAACCTGTCGACCTTTTTAAGGAGCTTGTAGAAGGGCATGCCACGTTCACCGAGCCATGTTATGAATCGGCTGTGGGGGATAGATATCCCCTGGGCCCTCACGGCACGGATTCAGTACATGGGCCGTTGGAGGGCCCAGTAGAGGCAGCCGGCCCTTTTCAGGGTGCCAACTGATCTCACGGGCCCGAGAACGGAGGACAAGCTCGAAGACCAGGTCAAACGTGCTATAATTCGGGAAAGACACAGAGGAGTTGGTTCGAACTCTGCCTAACAGGAATAGCGGGACTCAAGGAAGGAAACGTGTAATCGTGGATTCTGTATATTCTTTATGTTTCCAAATAGGGTAGGACTCGTAGAGAGAACTTGACTTGTAACCCAAGCCCAGCCAGATTATATAAGGCGGGTGAAGGACCCCTACGTAGAGCATCGAACATCTCATCGCATACCAGCCACCAAACCTTCAAGCCCTCATTGTAACCTCGAGAACTCAGATCTATACAACTCGCCCCAAATAGGACGTAGGGTGTTACGCTCATTGCGGCCCGAACCTGTATAAACCCTCGTGTTTTGTTGCATCTCTACGTAAACCATTGAGCTACGCCGATCTCGCCGCCCCAAAAGCATCACGTAACACGTCCCGTGGTGCATTGTCGGCATCAAACCCCGTCAGTTGGCGCGCCAGGTAGGGGAAGGCGAAATCAGCATCAGCTAGCTCCATGGCCAATCGTCTCGTCAACAGCTTCATTCCGGGCGACATGATCCAGTTCGGATCAATCACCTTCATCGCCGATCGGAACGGCGACCTCCACCAGCTTCACAGCGCACCGATGCAACCGCGCATCGTCATGCGAGCATCGACCACTTCAGGGCGACCTGCGTCGTCAGATCGCTGCTAGGGACCAGCGCCCCATCAGCATCCATCGACTCCGTGCCAAGCTCCAGCACCTCGGCGTCAGGCACCGGCCCCTCGCCCAAATCCGGCTCCGCGTCGCGCTGAGTCGGATCGGGCTCCCCGTGGTCGCCATGACTCAGGAGCGCGAAGCAACCGCAGGGTCTCCTTCAGGGTTGGATCTACGACGACCACGCCAACCCGAGCGGAGCCTGCGACCACTACCACTCTGACTCCGACTCATCGCACGGCGCTCTCGACCTCCCCGACTCAAATCTGGACTCGGATTAGTCGGGCGCCGAGATTAGGTTCCTCAGGGAACCCCTCACGAGATCTGCAACAGGCCCGCCCCTCGGGCAGTGCCCCACAGGGCCCGGGGCGAGTCCCTGTTGACACTCGTTCCTCCACCAGCCTTGAAGCGAGCCCGGCCGGCTTCGCCCGCCCAGGTTCAAAAGAAGACTCGGGTGGAGCCTGCCGTTCTCTCCATCCCGTTTGGCCTCCGCAACTCTGCTGCTACGTACTAGGGGCCTCTCTCCCGTGCCTCGGTTCCCCTCAACAACGACGAGGGTGCGCGGGGGGCGCCCAGCTCAAGACAGTCCGTGCCTCTTCCGGACAATCGCATCTACAATGGGCATGACGTGCCCCCGACGGGTCATCGCGCACGACTCGACCTCGATCCCACACCGGTGGAAAGATCCGTTCGCCGGAGCATCTCGCCGACTCGCGAGGCTCGCCGTCGCCCGGTGAACACGGAGAGGGCTCGTGACTCGGGGCACCCTCATATGATCTACAGCATCGACACTCCAACAGCCTCCGAACACGCCGCAACTACCACGACGACCGCGACGTCTACGGTCCCTGCCTCGAACGACAGCGTGGGGGTGGCGGCCACGACAACCAGCAGGTCCCAGGGATCGTTTTCTGGCTGCACCCTCTGCCTCCCTGAGATCTTTGTAATCAGCGGCGCGGGGAACGAAATCGACGAAGTGGTCTCGGATGATGAGCAACCCGTCCTCGCTGAAACTTTGCAAGATCGCCACAGGAGGGAGAGGGCGAATCGCATCCGTAACATCCGGCACCGTCATATCCTGGGGAACAAGGATCCTACACTGCCTGTCTCAATAGACGAGGTAACTCGGGCTAGCGAGGATGAGCAGGAAGTGCAGAGCCATCGGCGCAGGAACCAGATGCGGCAACAGCGCCGCGATTGGCAGACTGCACAAGCTAGGCGACAGCGCGGGGCAGCAATCCCCGCGCGCAATCTTCTAAAAGAATTCGAGGGAGTCATGGCGACCCCGAGTCAAGCCGGAGGGGCATTGGTCAAGCTCTGTGAACTCATCCCCGACAATGAAGACGGGGTGGCCATCAAGACCATTCTCGCTCGAGCAGCAGACCACCTCCTGCCCAGATAGCCAGAGGTTGCCGACGCACGACAAGTTATCAACGGCAACCGCGACGCACGCCACAACATTGAGCAATCTCGTGCGCAGAGACATCAGCTTGAGATGGATTGGCGCGCGAACTACGACCGAGACTACGGCCCCCCGCAGCGCGCCCCAGCCGCCAGGTGTCACTCGGGGGCTGTCTCTGTGAACAGTCCCGCCCCCCGAGACAAATCTGAGCGGGATCGTCGACCTTAATCTCTGCCTCGTCGCCTAGTGGAGGATCATGGTAACTCGGCTGGCATCGCAGAAGCAGCTATAGCCGCCTTCGGTCAGAGAATTCAAGAAGTCGAGTGGCCACCCAACTTCAAAATCACAAACATTGAAAAATTTGAGATGAAGATGGACCCACGGAACTGGCTGGCCGTGTATACTACCGCGGCTCGAGCGGCCAATGCCTCGGAGGATCTCATGACAGCATATGTCCCCATCAAGCTGGGACAGGATGCGCTTCAATGGCTTCGCCACCTCAAGCGGAGCAGCATCGAGGACTGGGGTGACTTCCGTCGCCTGTTCATCGCCAATTTCCAGTCCTCTCCGACAAGCCAGCGCAGCGGTGGGATCTCAAAGGGATCCGGTGTAAGGACTCAGAAGGCCTGCAATCGTATCTCAAGCGGTTCCAGGCTCTCAGGAATCGCATCCCTAACATATCTGAGGACACGGTGATCGACGACTTCCTTCAGGGCTCCAACGACCAAGTCTTCGTCAAGCACATACTGGAGAGGGCGTCCACCACCTCGGAGCGTCTCTTCCAGGAGGCAGACTGCTACATCACAGCAGACGAATGAGCTCGCGACCTCGTTCGCCCCCGGCAAGACGACCGGGGCAAGGGCAAGCAGGAGAAGCATGAAGAACCTCCGCGACAAGATCGGCGCTGGGACAAGAGGCCTCGGGAGGAGGTTCGAGCCATGGCTCCAGCTCCGGTATGACCACGTGGCCCACCTCCAACCTAGGCTCGAACTCTTGATCAACTCCTCGACGAGCCATGCCCGGCGCATAAGGATATGCGCCATACTCTCCGGCATTGCCGCGACTTCAGGGCCATGCAGAACCGTGGTCAGTTCCCGACGATGCAAGCTCCTCCACCGCCTCTTCCACCGTGGAACCAACTGCCGCAAAGGCCGGCTGGAGGCAGTAATCAGCACTTCTCCAACGTCAACAAGGAGGTAAACTTCATCCTAGGTGGGCACGGAGCATACACGAGCAAGCGCCGGCAGAAGCTGGAGGATCGGTGGGTCAATGCAGCCACCTTAGAGCCGCACAGCCATACGATTGGTCTCACGAGTTGGGCGGATCAGTGGCTGAACTTTGATGAGCCAGGCAAGTACCCGCTGCTGGTTACCCCATAGTCGGTGACACCTGACTCAAGAAGGTTCTGATCGACGGAGGGGCCAGCATCAACGTGGTGTTCCCTAGGGCTCTGCAAGAGATGGGGATCCCGCTCAGTGATCTCAAGAGATCAGATACCCCGTTCTTCGGGATTGTCCTGGGTGTGGGTGAATACCCTCTCGGACACATCTATCTGCCGGTCGCTTTTGGCACGGCAGAGAATTTTCACATCGAGACGTTGAGAGTTGAAGTCCCGACCTTCAACTGCGTCTACAACGCCATCGTCGGGCGTCCAAGGCGAGCCAAGTTCATGGCTGTCCCACATTATCCATACCTCATCCTCAAGATGCCAGCTCCAGGCGGTACTCTCTCCATACGCGCCGATTTCAAGGGAGCATCGGAGTGCGTGCAAGAGGCCATGCAAATGGCCCTTGAGCAGAACCACATAGCGGCTCAGAAGAAGCTCAAGGTAGATGAAACCGGCATGTCGCAGGAAGACCTCCAGATTCCGACTCAAGAGGCGGCCTCCAGCATGGCGATTTAGCCGGCCGTCCCGACGAAAGAGATAAGTCTCGACTCCTCGGATGCGACCAAGACGACCGCCATCAACGCTCTCCTTTCTCCCAAATAGGAAGACGCGTTCGTACAGTTCCTAAGGGCCAATCGTGACATATTTGCATGGAAGCCAGCAGATATGCCTGGGGTCCCGAGGGAATTGGCCGAGCACCAAATCAAAGTGTTCCCCAACGCCAAGCCCATCAACCAGAGGCTGCGGTGATTTACTCCAGAAAAGCGAGAGGCTATTAGGGCAGAGCTAGCCCGGCTGAATGCTGCCGGTTTCATTAGAGAGGTCATGCATCCCGAGTGGCTCGCAAATCCTATACTCGTTCTCAAAAAGAATAAAAAAGACTGGCGGATGTGTGTTGATTATACCGATCTCAATGAGCACTGCCCTAAGGACCCGTTCGGGTTGCCGCGCATCGACCAGGTCATCGACTCTACGGCTGGCTGCGCTCTACTCTCCTTCCTTGATTCTTACTCGGGCTACCATCAGATTAGCCTAGCGACTGAAGATCAGGAGAAGACAGCGTTCATCACGCCTTTCGGTGCCTACTGCTATACCTCAATGCCTTTCGGTTTGAAAAACGCAGGGGCAACGTACCAAAGGGCGATTCAAGCTTGTCTCGCTAATCACTGGGGCGAACGTGTTGAGGCCTATGTTGATGACGTTGTAATCAAGACTAAGAACGAAGAGGGTTTCATTGACGATCTGCGCATGGTGTTTGACAGCCTGAGGAAATTCCGATGGAAGCTCAACCCCACCAAGTGCGTCTTCGGTGTTCCCGCAGGTCAGTTACTTGGTTTTGTCGTCAGCAACAGGGGAATTGAAGCCAACCCCGAGAAAATCAAGGCTATTCTGCGCATGCACCCTCCTAGATCGCAGAAAGATGCACAGAGGCTGACTAGGTGCATGGCAGCCTTGAGCCGATTCATATCATGGCTCGGTGAACGTGGTATGCCCTTCTACAAACTACTCAAAAACGTGGATAGGTTTCAATGGACAACAGAGGCTCAGGAAGCATTGGACGCTCTAAAAAAGTTCCTCACGTCACCTCCTGTGCTCAAGTCTCCTGATCGTGCCACTGCCGACTCACCGGCGGAAGATCTGCTCCTCTACATCTCCTGTACGACTCATGTGGTCAGCACCGCACTGGTGGTAGAGCGACCGGACGGGCACCACACAGTACCCCAACAACACCCGGTCTACTTCATCAGCGAGGTCCTCAGTCTTCTAAAATCAGGTATCCTCAAGTGCAGAAGTTATTATACGCAGTTCTCATTACCGCACGCAAGCTGCGCCATTACTTTGAGGAACACAAGATCATAGTCGTCACGAAATTCCCAATCGGGGAGGTCTTGCGTAATCGAGAGGCTACAGGGCATATCGCCAAGTGGGCTTGCGAGCTGGGGGCTCACGACAACGAATTTCGTCCTCGTACTGTAATCAAGACTCAAGCACTTTCGTCTCCGAGTGGACTGAGCATCAAGTGCCTGAGAAACCTGAAATCATGGAGATTTGGAAGATATATTTCGATGGCTCATTGAAGTTGGAAGGAGTTGGTGCTGGTGTCGTCTTCACCTCGCCAGCAGGGAAAAACTCAAGTATGTATTACAGATTCTTTTCCCGGTTTCTAACAACGTAGCTGAGTATGAGGCCCTCCTCCACGGCCTGTGGATCGCCATATCACTCGGGATCCAGCGTCTAATGGCGTACGGTAACTCCTTGGTGGTCATTAACCAAGTCAACAAGGAGTGGGACCAATCCACAGAAAGTATGGACAAATACTGCAAGGCAGTTCGTAAGTTGGAAGGTAGATTTCAGGGCATTGAGTATATTCACGTGGATCAGGATCGCAATGTGGACGCTGATATTCTGTCCAAGTTGGGTTCGTCACGTGCCAATGTACCTTCTGGCGTCTTTGTCCAAGAGCTTCATCATCCTTCTGTTCAGCTAGACGAACTGAGCACGCCCCCTGACCGGCATATCTTAACTCTGGATACGCCGACTGATTAGAGGGCTCCAATCATCAAGTACATCCTGAACGAAGAAATTCCAGAGGACAAAGCAGAAGCTGAGCGAATAGCAAGATGGTCTCCCGGCTATACTCTGACCAATAATGAGTTATACAAGCGAGCCGCCTCAGGAGTTCTGTTAAAATGCCTAAGTACCTCATCAGGGTAGAGTTTCCTGCAAGAAATACACGCTGGAATCTGTGGAATTCATGCCGCCTCACGCACATTTGTCGGGAAGGCATTCAGGGCTGGTTTCTATTGGCCCACGACGAAGAAGGACGCTGCCGAGTTAGTACAGCATTGTGAAGCTTGTCAGTTCCTCGCCAAGCAACATCACCTTCCAGCACAACAGTTGCAGAATATACCGGTCTCATGGCCTTTTGCCTGCTGGGGGCTGGATATGATAGGGCCTTTCAAGAAAGCCCAAGGTGGATACACTCATGTGTTGGTTGCCATTGACAAGTTCACCAAATGGATCGAGTTCAAGCCAATCGCTTCTTTAACATCTGCCAAAGCGGTGGAGTTTATTCAAGACATCATCTTTCGCTTTGGGGTCATGAATTCCATTATCACAGATTTGGGATCCAACTTCACGGGCTCTGAATTCTTCAATTTCTGCGAACAGTGGTCCATTCGTGTCAAGTATGTCTCAGTGGCCCACCCCAGAGCTAATGGCCAGGTCGAGCGAGCCAATGGCATGATTCTGGATGCACTCAAGAAAAAAATCTTCGACAAAGATAAGAAGCCGGCTGGGAAGTGGATACGAGAACTGCCATACGTGGTATGGAGCCTCCGAACACAACCTAGCAAAGCTCTTGCAGGAAACACGCCTTTCTTCATGGTGTATGGATCAGAAGCAGTCTTACCTGCTGACCTCAAGTTTGGAGCTCCACGTTTGGTCTTCAATAGCATTGCTGAGGCTGAAGCAACCCGACTTGAGGAGATCGACCTACTCGAGGAGGAATGTCTTAACTCTGTTATTCAGTCGGCTCGATATCAGCAGACTTTGCGTCGTTACCATGATCGGTACACAAGGCCTCGTTCGTTCTCAATCGGGGACCTAGTGCTACGCAGGGTGCTCAAAACTGCGGGACAGCATAAGTTATCTCCTCCCTGGGAGGGTCCATACATCGTGACAGAAGTTACTCGTCCAGGATCATATCGTTTGTCTCAAATGGATGGAACACCAATCGGGAACTCCTGGAACATAGAGCATCTGCACAGATTCTACGTGTAGGATGACCTTTTAAGTTAGTAATCAGTGTCAACTTTTGTACTCTGCCCTCATTCATGTTATATAAATAAACATACTCTTGGGTTGAGATATCCAATGTTCCCTTTCAAATTTTTTATTTGTAATATTCACTTGTCATATACGGGCAATCGGCTTAGGTCGTATGACCGACAGCACGGTGTTACATGCCCACTCTTACTCTTGATGGGGATATCTCCGGCCCCAACCACGAGAGCAATCGGCCTAGGTCGTATGACCAACAGCACGGTGCTACATGCTCTCGTTCGAACTCATAATAGGGGAGCATTCAGGGCCCCAACAAAACAAAGGCAATCGGCCTAGGTCAGTCGACCGACAGCACGGTGCTACATGCCTTTGCAGGACCTCATACTCGGGGAGCATTCAGGGCCCTGCCTGAACAAAGACAGAAGGGCATAGGTCTTGATGACCTATAGCTCATCAGTGCATGTCTTTGCTTCGTCACGATACTCTATTCTAAAGAATTCGTATTTCTTGACTGTCATATGTTGTTTCTCTTTTATTCAGCTCAAAATCAGATCATGATGATATCAATTGTTCTCTTTGCGCAAGAATAATTTCTAGGTATGTATGGCATATTTCGATTTGCTCTTTAAACTAACTTGGTTTTGCAGCATAAATACTCAACATTGTTCATACAAGATACAAAAATACATACACACAGTATTCAAATCATTACATTACGTGGGAGATCATTGTTCACTCGTTGTCACCAACAAGGAGCTCAGCAATCACTCGGGCCTCGTCCACATACTCAGCACTCTGATTGTTGTTTACTATCTTCCCTGGTAAACCAGTTAAGTCGATCTCAGGTTGTGAATTCTTGATGACCGTGAGGACGCGAGTAAGTACAGTCTTTACTCGCTCCGACACTTTTGACTTCATATCATCCATGAAGGTTGCTATTCGGTCACCTAGGGGCCGAGGCACAGCTCTCTCTGGCGCGTAGATGTCTAGGATTTTGATCAAGGCAGTATTGGCATTTAAGGCAGCCTCCTTTGCCTTCTCAAAGGCGTCTTTTAGCTTGTTGCAGTTCTTCTTGCTGGTTTCATAGTTCTTTTTCAAGACCTCTGACACTTGAGCCTGATGAACAGCATGATCTTGGGACTCTTTAAGGGCCGACCTTGTGGATGCTAGTACCTTCTTCATTCTCTCAAGGGCACTTTGAGATTCAGCCAGTTCGGTCTCTTTGTCCTTAAGCGCTTGGCGAGTTAAGGAATGGCTATTCTTCAAAGACTCCAAGGAGCTTGTAGTCTCGCGGAATGACTTCTCAAAGCCATCTCGCAATTTCTGTAGCTGTTGGTACTCATTGTTTCTTTGGCACATCTTCTCCTATGGAATGATACAGTTCATATGCTTCTGTGAGCAAAGAATAGGCTAGTTGGGATTCTTGACGGGTTACCTCATGATTTTTCTTCTCAATATCCAGCTGCCTGCGCAGATCTGCTGCTAAGTCTCTAGCTTGATCTCTATCAGTAATAGCATTGCGGTGCTCTGTCTCCCGAGCTATAGCCGTTTGTTTCGGACGAGTAATCTCAGCAGTAGCAGCTAGCAGCAAGTCCACGGTTCAGTTTAAGATCTCAAATATTGGGGTATGCAACAGTTGTCTGCGTACCTATTGTTTCAGCTTTTCGTGCAGCCTTAGAGTCAGCCAGTTGTTGCCTCAGCGCAGTAACCTCCAGACTGGAAAGTGCAGCGATCTTCTCACGAATTAAGTTGGCCTGTTGCATACCACCTTGGAAGGACTTTACCATAGCCTGCAAAGAATAGTTCAAGTTGTTCAAGCAACAGTAAGGTTAATTCAGGTTATGTGCACAGTTAGCGTACCTCGAAAGCTGTAAGAAACCCTGAGCTTGGGGGTGCCGCTACTAATTGGTGGCTGCCATCACCGGCCTCAGTTGGCAAGGGTTGAATGCTGCCTGGCTCAGTTGGAGAGTCTGTTCATCCCTTCTGGATTTGATCAGTATCCTTGGATCCTTCAATCCTTTCGTAGCAAATGTTACCATCAGGTTGTCTCCCAGACCTCAAAGGGAGAGAGTTTCCATGATTTTCAATGTAGAACCACTCGGAGTGCCATTCTCTATTGTTATCTGGAAGGGGGATATCCAAATACACAGCTTTACGATTCTTTCGTAGCTCAAAGCTGGCCCCTCCAGTTACTTGTAGCACTCCGTCCCTCAGACCGGCTTTGCAGTGGTAAAGATACTTCCACAAGCCAAAGTGCGGGACAATACCAAGGAATGCCTCGCAGAGGTGAATGAAGATCGAGAGTTGCAGGATCGAATTGGGATTCAGATGGGTCAGGCTGATGGAATAGAATTGCAGTAGGCCTCGTGCAAATGAATAGATGGGGAGGCCTAACCCACGGATGAAGAATGGCATGAACACCATGGCTTCGTGTGTATCTTCAGTTGGAGCAGCATCATCTTCTTTGTTGCATACCCTCCAGTTAGCTACTTCCTTGGGAGGAAGGACGCACATATCCACCAAGGATCGTAGCATGGGCTCAGTAACAATGGAGGGGCGGTATGCCAGATATGGTGAGGGTATCTGCCGGTTCTCGTTGTGCGGCAGGCCCTTTTCTTCTTTGGAGCCATCGAAGTGGATGCGGATGTATGGATTGGAACTCGAGAAGTAGTGGATGCAGTGGAACTCAGATTTCAAATAGCAATGGCGGCGGTCTCAGTGGGAAGGAAGAATAGTTCAGGTCTTGGATAAAAGAACTTGTGGTTTAGGGTATAGATCACAAAACAACCCTGACGCCGTTAGTAACAGTTCGGGTGGATTAACGGAACAGGTAGATATCGTTAAGGATTAACTCGGATTTCTTGACGGTAACATTTGAGTCGGATTGCACTGGAATTAAGTCATCCATTTCAGTCGGGACGATGTTTTAGGTATAGTTATTCAGTCGGTATTCACAAGTACAGGATCATGTTCTCTATTACTCAGAGAATGAGTTATTCAGTCGGACCTAGCGGTATAACTCTTGCCTGAACTCTAGGCATACACAAAGTATGGTTTCTTCTGTCGTATGACGATCTTAGTCTTAGTTCAGAGAACTCAAAAGGCGCATTTGACTCGGATGTGAGATTCTTGAGATACGAACACACAGAAGAACTCAGGAATGGAGGGTAATAGATGGATTTCATTATATATAGTTCATCAAAGTGGATTACATATAGGCGGAGAGATTATCCTAAACTACTACTAGCTACTACTACTATGGTGGTGGTGATGCTGGCGGCCTACACACCCATGGATGGTCCGACCGGAGCTCTGGTAACGCGGTGGCGCTTGGAGGCCGGAGCGTCAGCCTCATCTCCGCCGTCATGGCCGCCGTTGTTGCCGCCATGGCCGCTGTCACCGCCATCGTAACCGCCGGGGCCATTGTGACCGCCGGGGTCATCGTCGTCGTCATCGTCATCATCGTCGGAGTCCTCCTCCTCGCTCTCCTCCTCATCGTCGGCGGAGTCCTCGAAGGCGACGCGACGGAGGCCTCGGAGCTTTGCGCGCTCCTTGGCGCTGTACCCCTGGGTGTCGTCGGTGTTGGGCTCCGAGACGACGTCCTGGGGTGGGGCATCCTCGGGGGCTTCTTCCTCCTCGCTGGAGGAGAAGTCTTCCGAGGACTCCTCGGCGTCGTATGCGCCGCTGAAGAAGGCGTCGTCGGAGTCCTCGTACTCCGACGACGGTGGAGAGCGGGCGCGTTTCTTGCCTTTGCCGCCGGCCATCGCTGGAAGCAGGGGAGCGGAGAATTTTTTGGGGTTTTCTCTGTGAACTGGCAGGGAAGAAAATGGTTGTGGTGTATTCGGAAGTTTCCTATTTCCTGGGGCCGTTTTGGGGTAACTCCTTGGTCCCTCTGCTAGTTCCCTTTGGGTTAACCCCATGGGGTGCGGGATTTATGGAAAATTATTCTTTTTCCTAAAATCCGAGAAAACAGGACGCTTGAGTCGATTTTCTATGATTCGGAGAACTGGGAATAGACGATAGCTTGGACCAAAGGATTTGCTATTCCTCAAGTTGACTTGGCACTTGAGGAACGCGTCCTGTGAAGCTTAATTAGAAACTTTAGATCTTCAAGCTAATTGATACTCAAGTCATTTTGAAGCTCGGGGCTACCCCATGGGGTGCACCTAGCGGTGCACCATGAGAAGTAGTTTGGACTCAGGTAAGGAACTCATGAGCAGTATGTTATTTATTCTGGAGTCTCGAGTCAATTAATCTCTAAATTAACTAGAGCCTCGGGGGCTTGTGGGGGATAGATATCCCCTAGGCCCTCACGGCACGGATTCAGTACATGGGCCGTTGGAGGGCCCAGTAGAGACAGCCGGCCCTTTTCAGGGTGCCGACTGATGTCATGGGCCCGAGAACGGAGGACAAGCTCGAAGACCAGGTCAAAGGTGCTCTAATTCGGGAAAGACACAGAGGAGTTGGTTCGGACTCTGCTGTCACACCCCAAAATTTCTAATTTTGGGATGTGAATAGATAACAATGAATAAAATGAAGGATTTCTAAATTTTCTAAAATTTTCGAACTTGTAAGTTTTGCTGGATTGAAAGAAGCGTATGCTTTTGAAAAGTTTTTCCAATGAGAACTCATTTGTTTGTTGCATTCATGCCGAATTGCATAGTGTTTGTGTGTGTAAAATGAGGTTTCAAAATATTTCAAAACCGGCTAGGTTTCAAGTCCATCTCAATTCATATCTCTAAAATCCTAGTCCTTTGCTTCCTTGCCAACTCGAGTTGTATCTCTAAAGTTTCACCGACTCAAAACTATAAACCAATCTTTTTGACCATCCTCTACACTAAGTCACGTCTTTCAATTTATCTAAGTCATTCTTAAAACCTTTGATGATATCACCCGACCTCACTCTTTTTGCCTCTTTTGAAATTAACATTTCGACATCCTGTTTCCATGTTTACCTTTTCATCATTTCTTTCCATTGACATCATTGGGTAAAACTTAGTGTCATTCTTAGGCTCATGTCCAAATGATGTTCTCTTCTATCTCTCATTCCATAGAACCCAGAAATTCCTAATTCGGTTCTAGTTGATGCCGCCGAATTTTCTCCCTTATCATTTTCTCTCCCGTGCATGACAAACTCAAGACTCAATCAATGGGTCAAGACCCAAAGTTTCCACTCATTTTGACCATGGATCAAGGCCCGAAATCCTTTCTTTTATTTCCCACTTCTGTCCATAGCTTGGGCCAGCCCTAAACAGGCCCAAAACAGCCCAAACTAACCCGAATCTTTCTCTCCCTAGCTGCCCCTCCCCTCCTGGTCGCCCCTCCCCTCTCCTGGCCGCCCCTCCCCTTCCTCCTCATGAGAAAACAGAAGGAGGGAGCAGCCATGGCCGCCCCTCTCCCCATGGCTGCCCTCTCTCATCCCTACACTCCCCCCACCACCGAAACATGAAAATGGAGTGCTCTTATCACAAGGAAGATGATCCCCTGCTGCGTTCTTCGATCCACGCCCTCAAGGATGCCATGGAGGTTGCCTCCTTGCTGCTGCCCCTGCTGTCCATGGGTGTGGAGACCATGGAGAGCACCCCCGACGATCCCCGACGCCGAGGCAAGGCTGCAGCCCTATGGGATCGTGTGCGCAGCGGCATCACCGCCTTGATGTCGCCCATGTCACCTCTTCCACCACCAAACCCTAGGTGATGACACCCCAAATATGTTCCTCTATGTTTCCTTGTTTCCCGCTGCAATTCGTAGGCTGTAGATGGATGTCCATCAAGTTCCGGCAAGGTTTACCATGGGACGTCTCGCTGCACTAGCGGGCAGCCATGCTGTCCCTACTTGGCGCTGCGTTCCCTGCTGACCTGGTAGTCGAGGGGTCATGCCCTTTCATCAGATCATACCTTGCACCCCTCAGCATGTCCCCATAAAATGGTTTGTCCATAGGTGTATTGATGTGAGAGTTACAGCCGTCGCCGAGCTCGTTGTCACTGCAGTCCAGACAGCAGCACTGTTACCACTTCGGCGCATGTTTTCTCAATGATCCGGAGGTCCAATCAGCGAGCCCTTCGACGGAGATGTGTACTATATCCTCGAACACGTTCCTGTAATTTGGTTTCACCATTTGTGCTGCAATGAGAAAGATATGGCCGTCGTTGTGCTCGCTGTCGCTGCCGTCTTGGCAGCAGCACTGATGCCCCTTTGGCACATGCTTTCCTAGTGATCAAGTGGTCCATTTGATGAACCCTCTGGCCAGAGCGTGCCTCATATTCTAGAACATGTCTTTATAAAAGGGTTTGTCCATAGGCACAGCAATGTGTGAGTTATAGCTTTTGCCATGCCCGTTGTCTCTGCTATTAAAACAGCCATGCAGCACAGCCTTACGCTCGCATTCTACATTGATCTAGAAGGGTTATGGGTGACCCCTTTGGCCAAAGTATTCCTTATATATCAATGCACAATACCACAAATTGGTGCAGCATTTGGTCCTGGTCTGGACCAATTTTGCCAATGGTTTTATTCTTATTATCCGGCTGTCCGGCAGATTTCAGCACACACCTGTTAGCAAACGGTGCATTTTCTGTTGATCTGGCAGTCCTCATGAACTATCCTCTTGTCATAAACATGTTCACATGTGTGTCCAACATGATCCCAAGAGATCAATCTCAAATTTCCTTATAGTGACCAGAACACAAACAATCCATTGACATCTCCACAGACAACCGTCCCGCTAGCTAGTCTGTTGTCCTTGGAAAGTTTCAGTGAGTCTACCCACTCCCGGTCATGGCATGTTTTACTTAAGAAGTTTAACCTCATTACCAAGGTCTTGCTGCGAGTCTTTGTCCCTTAACCCATGATCTGCTTCTAACACTCATCGGCCATTCGACAAACATGAAACTCATCGCAAACTCTAATCATGATGTTTCCCATACACCACAAAATCCTTTTTGTTCCTACCTTCATATCCTTCATCGTGAGTTTATTCTTTTCTAGCCACCTTTATATCCTTGTTAAACATTGTTCCAGATGTTGCGCTCCCATGTTATTAGTAACGACTAGTGTTCTTTTTATGTTCTTTATAAAATCATTTATTTGTATGGTGTATTGTTCTTAGTTCCCCTTTGTTTGTTGTTACAGTTGTTTGCGCTGAGGCTCGATGTGTGTGAACAGCAGCAAGAGTACTTTGAGGAAGGCAAGTATAACATGGACACAACCCAATAATCATTGAATCACTTCATATGCATGTGTCTAATTTTTGTATGCCAATAATGACTGTACCTAGCCTCTTTTATCTATATGTTTACCTATGGGTTGCTTGTTGGTTAAGTTTTGCTAGTTGCTATGCGAACACATGTTACTTCTGTTAATAATCTTGGTAATGGTAACTCGGAGCGTGACCCTCTGTGCTGTGTGCTTGAGTGGTTCCCGTCTCTGTAAAAATGGCTTTTTAGCAACTTGGTTTAGGGGGCATGAGCATGTGTTTTGCTTATAGCCACTCTCCGTAAGGACCGGTTCGCAAAGCGACAACCTGGGACAACAGTGCTACCATGAGACTAGAATGGGACGGTCTTGGCTAACTAATTAGGTTGCATTGGTTTGAGAGTAACTTACCGACGGGGCAAGAGGGGAGGTGAGCTTCTGTGGCCCTCGCGCTACTTGGGTTGAGTGGGTTTATCTCCCCTTGAGGCTTGCTCCACAGTTGCGGATCCTGAAACCTTAGCGGTTACGCCTTACCAACGTGATCTTTGTAAAGGCCTCATAGTGTGCTTGCTAGCCATCTCATCTAAGGTAATGTGGTGGACCACTAGCGTAGCCCACAACTCATGGGTAAAGATGTACGACCTCTCGAGAGTGTAAAACTGACATGTCAGCCGTGCTCACGGTTATGAGCGGCCCAGATCCTCTATGCAGATTAGTGGTTCTGTTGGGTTTGAAAGTGGTTCTTATGTTAATATTGTTGACTAATGTTCACATGCAATATCTTGGGTTTAATGGTTTATCTACCCACTTGTAGTAACTAGTTGTTTAATAAAACTTGACCAACTAAAAGCTCATGCAACGTGTCAGCCAACCTTAGAGCCTCATAGTTCATGTTATACTTGTGGAGTACGAGTTGAAGTACTCACGCTTGTTTCTTTTATTTCAACCTCCTGTTGGCTGGAACCCAACCGCTGCTCAGAAGATGAAGGCTTAAAGGAGTACAAATGAAGGATCATGGAGTTCTAGGCGAGCGACCCCCAGTTGGCTTCCCTGTGGATGGCCCGGTGTTTTAGTTATGCTTCCGCTACTCTGTGTTAAAGACTTGATGTCTTTATGTAATTCTTGTTTAAACGATATGTAATAAAGCATTGTCTATGATATCACTGTTAATTGTCTCTATATGTGTGAGATTAGATCCTGGCACACATATAGATTTGCTCTTGTTTTTCTTTTGAAAACCAGGGTGTGACAAAGTGGTATCAGAGCCGTGCTGACTGTAGGACGCAAGCCGCGGTAGCAATGGTCGTCACTAAGGTTATATTTTCTCTATATTTTGAAAAACTTTCAACTATGTGACCTTTGCCTATCTCTTGTTGCTCAAAACTCATCTTCTGCTATCTATTGATAAAATAGTCACCCTCTCTTATCTTTGTTTAAATTCTTTAGTCTTTGGCCAATACGATATACAAGGCAAGTGAAGATGTTCGTGAAGTTCGAGCTCAACATATCATCGTCGACTGAAGGACGATGTTAAGGTTTGAGTGCTAGTGTGGTTTCATAAGGACATAATCATGTTAGTGTGCTCCTATGTTGTTTGCTTTGTTATTGTGATATATGTTTGATTTGGTTCTTTGTAGTGATTGTTGATGTGCTGTTGACCTTTCTGGTTTACAATGGCATCGATAGATAGATGGGCTTCTTCTATCCATATCCTTGCTTTGTTCTCTCCCTTGTCCCTTCTGTCTGTTATCTCATTGGTATGGTGAACGCTAGAGAAGAATGCTTGAGACAAATGGTGACAAGTCAACATTCTAATCTCACCCCCTTTCTTCAAGTGTGAAGACAAACTACGCAAGATTGCTGCAAGTATCATTCTGGTAAGGAGGGTAGATCCCAATTACCAGCAAGAATCACTGAATGGTAGGAGAATAAGAAATAAGTTGGAACTGTGGTTGAAAAACAAGAATAAATGTTGGAAGAATGAAAAACACCTCAGGATGTGAAGGATATCAGAAGCTTCCTTAATATGGCATGGTATTATTGGAGGTTCATAAAGGATTCTCAAAGATTTTAGAGCAACCGATAACCTTGTGCGAGAGAAATGCTAAGTTTCTACGGACTTTAGATCACCGAGATACATCCAAACTGTTGAAGAGAAGGTTGACTACCACACCAGTTTTATCTTAGCCAGATGTCCACAAGAGATCTCAGTGTATGGGGATGCACCATGACAAGGTCAAAGAAGTGTTTTTGATACGAGTCATAGTTCTTGCATCTAAAGGAACATGAAGGGAATGACTGAACTCATAATCTGGAGTAGCAGGTGTTGTTCATGCTTTAGAGATTTGTAAAGTTACATCAATATAGCTTTGAGTTTCAGATGCCTTTGGAGTAACAGGTGGAGCTGAAAGATTCAGTTTTGGATTTTTGAATACAACCAAGGAAGTTACCATGGAGGTAGAACCTATTTTGAAGCGTGTGACTAGAAAAGGTTAGTCAAAGGGTAAGAAGATCAATGGGATCAAGGAACAGTTAGAAGAAGGTAAAGCATCAGTCGAGGCATTATATGGTAGAAAGCGCAGAACACCATTACACTCGAGCACCAGCTTAGAGAGGAACATTTGCTTGGGCCAAGAGTTATAAACTATAAAGAACAAGAAGTTCAAACCATCCAAGAGAACCCAAGAGTAACTCACTCGAGGCAAATAATTTGAAGGGCAACTATGTCCATTTAAAGGTGCCACCTATCAGAGGTCTCCGCAAATTCAAGGTTAAGAAGAGTTATCACTCAAATACTTTGGACTACTCAAGATCCTTGCAAGAAGAAGTGAAGTTGTTTATCAGCTTGAGTCACCAGCTAGATTGTCAGATGTGCATAATGTGTTTCATATCTATTAGTTGAAGAAGTGCATCAAGGTACTAGAAGAACAAATACCATTTGATGAGCTCAGTGTGCAAGGTGACCTTAGCTATGCAGAACATACAACTCAGATCAGATACATAAAGTTGTAGAAGAGTTACAAGAAACAAGGTGATCAAAATGTGCAAAGTTAAATGAAGCCACCCGAAGCAAGAAGAGTTGAAAGTACTTTTCCCTTATCCTCTTTGCTAGCCAACGCTGAATCTCAGGACGAGATTCTTGTTAAGGGGGGTAGGTTGTCACACCCCAAAATTTCTAATTTTGGGATGTGAATAGATAACAATGAATAAAATGAAGGATTTCTAAATTTTCTAAAATTTTCGAACTTGTAAGTTTTGCTGGATTGAAAGAAGCGTATGCTTTTAAAAAGTTTTTCCAATGAGAACTCATTTGTTTGTTGCATTCATGCCGAATTGCATAGTGTTTATGTGTGTAAAATGAGGTTTCAAAATATTTCAAAACCGGCTAGGTTTCAAGTCCATCTCAATTCATATCTCTAAAATCCTAGTCATTTGCTTCCTTGCCAACTCGAGTTGTATCTCTAAAGTTTCACCGACTCAAAACTATAAACCAATCTTGTTGACCATCCTCTACACTAAGTCACGTCTTTCAATTTATTTAAGTCATTCTTAAAACCTTTGATGATATCACCCGACCTCACTCTTTTTGCCTCTTTTGAAATTAACATTTCGACATCCTGTTTCCATGTTTACCTTTTCATCATTTCTTTCCATTGACATCATTTGGTAAAACTTAGTGTCATTCTTAGGCTCATGTCCAAATGATGTTCTCTTCTATCTCTCATTCCATAGAACCCAGAAATTCCTAATTCGGTTCTAGTTGATGCCGTCGAATTTTCTCCCTTATCATTTTCTCTCCCGTGCATGACAAACTCAAGACTCAATCAATGGGTCAAGGCCCAAAGTTTCCACTCATTTTGACCATGGATCAAGGCCCGAAATCCTTTCTTTTATTTCCCACTTCTGTCCATAGCTTGGGCCAGCCCTAAACAGGCCCAAAACAGCCCAAACTAACCCGAATCTTTCTCTCCCTAGCTGCCCCTCCCCTCCTGGTCGCCCCTCCCCTCTCCTGGCCGCCCCTCCCCTTCCTCCTCATGAGAAAACAGAAGGAGGGAGCAGCCATGGCGGCCCCTCTCCCCCATGGCTGCCCTCTCTCATCCCTACACTCCCCCCACCACCGAAACATGAAAATGGAGTGCTCTTATCACAAGGAAGATGATCCCCTGCTGCGTTCTTCGATCCACGCCCTCAAGGATGCCATGGAGGTTGCCTCCTTGCTGCTGCCCCTGCTGTCCATGGGTGTGGAGACCATGGAGAGCACCCCCGACGATCCCCGACGCCGAGGCAAGGCTGCAGCCCTATGGGATCGTGTGCGCAGCGGCATCACCGCCTTGATGTCGCCCATGTCACCTCTTCCACCACCAAACCCTAGGTGATGACACCCCAAATATATTCCTCTATGTTTCCTTGTTTCCCGCTGCAATTCGTAGGCTGTAGATGGATGTCCATCAAGTTCCGGCAAGGTTTACCATGGGACGTCTCGCTGCACTAGCGGGCAGCCATGCTGTCCCTACTTGGTGCTGCGTTCCCCGCTAACCTGGTAGTCCAGGGGTCATGCCCTTTCATCAGATCATACCTTGCACCCCTCAGCATGTCCCCATAAAATGGTTTGTCCATAGGTGTATTGATGTGAGAGTTACAGCCGTCGCCGTGCTCGCTGTCACTGCAGTCCAGACAGCAGCACTGTTACCACTTCGGCGCATGTTTTCTCAATGATCCGGAGGTCCAATCAGCGAGCCCTTCGACGGAAATGTGTATTGTATCCTCGAACACGTTCATGTAATTTGGTTTCACCATTTGTGATGCAATGAGAAAGATATGGCCGTCGTTGTGCTCGGTGTCGCTGCCGTCTTGGCAGCAGCACTGATGCCCCTTTGGCACATGCTTTCCTAGTGATCAAGTGGTCCATTTGATGAACCCTCTGGCCAGAGCGTGCCACATATTCTAGAACATGTCTTTATAAAAGAGTTTGTCCATAGGCACAGCAATGCGTGAGTTATAGCTCTTGCCATGCCCGTTGTCTCTGCTATTAAAACAGCCATGCAGCACAGCCTTACGCTCGCATTCTACATTGATCTAGAAGGGTTATGGGTGACCCCTTTGGCCAAAGTATTCCTTATATATCAATGCACAATACCACAAATTGGTGCTGCATTTGGTTCTGGTCTGGACCAATTTTGCCAATGGTTTTGTTCTTATTATCCGGCTGTCCGGCAGATTTCAGCACACACCTGTTAGCAAACGGTGCATTTTCTGTTGATCCGGCAGTCCTCATGAACTATCCTCTTGTCATAAACATGTTCACATGTGTGTCCAACATGATCCCAAGAGATCAATCTCAAATTTCCTTATAGTGACCAGAACACAAACAATCCATTGACATCTCCACAGACAACCGTCCCGCTAGCTAGTCTGTTGTCCTTGGAAAGTTTCAGTGAGTCTACCCACTCCCGGTCATGGCATGTTTTACTTAAGAACTTTAATCTCATTACCAAGGTCTTGCTGCGAGTCTTTGTCCCTTAACCCATGATCTGCTTCTAACACTCATCGGCCATTCGACAAACATGAAACTCATCGCAAACTCTAATCATAATGTTTCCCATACACCACAAAATCCTTTTTGTTCCTACCTTCATATCCTTCATCGTGAGTTTATTCTTTTCTAGCCACCTTTATATCCTTGTTAAACATTGTTCCAGATGTTGCGCTCCCATGTTATTAGTAACGACTAGTGTTCTTTTTATGTTCTTTATAAAATCATTTATTTGTATGGTGTATTGTTCTTAGTTCCCCTTTGTTTGTTGTTACTGTTGTTTGCGCTGAGGCTCGATGTGTGTGAACAGCAGCAAGAGTACTTTGAGGAAGGCAAGTATAACATGGACACAACCCAATAATCATTGAATCACTTCATATGCATGTGTCTAATTTTTGTATGCCAATAAGGACTGTACCTAGCCTCTTTTATCGATATGTTTACCTATGGGTTGCTTGTTGGTTAAGTTTTGCTAGTTGCTGCGCGAAAACATGTTACTTCTGTTAATAATCTTGTTAATGGTAACTCGGAGCGTGACCCTCTGTGCTGTGTGCTTGAGTGGTTCCCGTCTCTGCTGTAAAAATGGCTTTTTAGCAACTTGGTTTAGGGGGCATGAGCATGTGTTTTGCTTATAGCCACTCTCCGTAAGGACCGGTTCGCAAAGCGACAACCTGGGACAACAGTGCTACCATGAGACTGGAATGGGACGGTCTTGGCTAACTAATTAGGTTGCATTGGTTTGGGAGTAACTTACCGACGGGGCAAGAGGGGAGGTGAGCTTCTGTGGCCCTCGCGCTACTTGGGTTGAGTGGGTTTATCTCCCCTTGAGGATTGCTCCACAGTTGCGGATCCTGAAACCTTAGCGGTTACGCCTTACCAACGTGATCTTTGTAAAGGCCTCGTAGTGTGCTTGCTAGCCATCTCATCTAAGGTAATGTGGTGGACCACTAGCGTAGCCCACGACTCATGGGTAAAGATGTACGACCTCTCGAGAGTGTAAAACTGACATGTCAGCCGTGCTCACGGTTATGAGCGGCCTAGATCCTTTATGCAGATTAGTGGTTCTGTTGGGTTTGAAAGTGGTTCTTATGTTAATATTGTTGACTAATGTTCACATGCAATATCTTGGGTTTAATGGTTTATCTACCCACTTGTAGTAACTAGTTGTTTAATAAAACTTGACCAACTAAAAGCTCATGCAACGTGTCAGCCAACCTTAGAGCCTCATAGTTCATGTTATACTTGTGGAGTACGAGTTGAAGTACTCACGCTTGTTTCTTTTATTTCAACCTACTGTTGGCTGGAACCCAACCGCTGCTCAGAAGATGAAGGCTTAAAGGAGTACAAATGAAGGATCATGGAGTTCTAGGCGAGCGACCCCCAGTTGGCTTCCCTGAGGATGGCCCGGTGTTTTAGTTATGCTTCCGCTACTCTGTGTTAAAGACTTGATGTCTTTATGTAATTCTTGTTTAAACGATATGTAATAAAGCATTGTCTATGATATCACTGTTAATTGTCTCTATATGTGTGAGATTAGATCCCGGCACACATATAGATTTGCTCTGGTTTTTCTTTTGAAAACCAGGGTGTGACATCTGCCTAACAGGAATAGCGGGACTCAAGGAAGGAAACGTGTAATCGTGGATTCTTTGTATTCTTTAGGTTTCCAAACAGGGTAGGACTCGTAGAGAGAACTTGACTTGTAACCCAAGCCCAGCCGGATTATATCAGGCGGGTGAAGGACCCCTACGTAGAGCATCGAACATCTCATCGCATACCAGCCACCAAACCTTCAAGCCCTCATTGTAACCTCGAGAACTCAGATCTATACAACTCGCCCCAAACAGGACGTAGGGTGTTACGCTCATTGTGGCCCGAACCTGTATAAACCCTCGTGTTTTGTTGCATCTCTACGCAAACCATCGAGCTACGCCGATCTCGCCGCCCCAAAAGCATCACGTAACACATCCCATGGTGCATTGTCGGCATCAAACCCCGACCGGCTCAAGGCTGCCATGCACCAAGTCAGCCTCTGAGCATCTTTCTGTGATCTGGGAGGGTGCATGCGCAGAATAGCCTTGATCTTCTCGGGGTTGGCTTTGATTCCTCTGGTGCTGATGACAAAACCGAGTAACTGACATGTGGGAAAGCCGAAGACGGGGCTGGAGCCATAGCTCGAACCTCCTCCCGAGGCCTCTTGTCCCAACGACGATCTTGCCGCGAGGGTTCTTCATGTCTCTCCTGCTTGCCCTTGCCCCGGTCGTCTCGGGAGGGGGGCGAACGAGGTCGCGACTCGTTCGTCTGCCGTGATGTAATGGTCCGCTTCCTGGAAGAGACGCTCTGAGGTAGTGGGCGCCCTTTCCAGTATGTGCTTGATGAAGACCTAGTCGCTGGAGCCCTGGAGGAAGTCGTCAATCACCGTATCCTCAGATACGTCGGGGATGCGGTTTCTGAGAGCCTGGAACCGCTTGAGGTATGATCGCAGGCTTTCTGAATCCTTGCGCCTGATGGTTTTGAGGTCCTACCGTTGCGCCGGTTTGTCGGAGAGTGACTGGAAGTTGGCGATGAATAGGCGATGGAAGTCACCCCGGTCCTCAATGCTGCCCCGCCTGAGGTGGCGAAGCCATTAAAGCGCATCCTGCCCCAACTTGATTGGGACATAGACCGTCATGAGATCTTCCGAGGCATTGGCCGCTCGGGCCGCGGTAGTGTACACGGCCAGCCGGTTCCGCGGATCCATCTTCGTCTCAAATTTTTCAATGTTTGATATTTTGAAATTGGGTGGCCACTCAACATCTTGAATTCTCCGGCCGAAGGCTACTATAGCAGCTTCGACGGTGCCAGCCGGGTTACCGCGGTCCTCCACTGGGCGGCAGGTGGGGACTGAGGTCGATGATCCCGCTCAGATCTGACTCGGGGGCAGAGCTGTTCACGGAGACAGCTCTCGAATGACCCCTGGCAGCTAGAGCACACTGAGGGGGGCCGTAGTCTCGGTCGTAGTTCGCACACCGGTCTATCTTGAGCTGGTGTCTCTGAGCGCGAGATTGCTCGATGCTGTGACGTGCGTCGCGGTTGCCATTGATGACCTGTCGTGCGTCGGTAACCTCTTGCTGCCTAAGCACAAGGTGGTCTGCTGCCCGAGCGAGAACGGTCTTGATGGCCACCCCATCTTCGTTGTTGGGGAGGAGCTCACAGAGCTTGACCAGCGCCCCTCCTGCTTGACTTGGGGTCTCCATGACTCCTTCGAACTCCTTCAGAAGATTGCGTCCGGGGAGCGCCGCCAGCCGCTGTCGCTTGGCTTGAGCAGCCTGCCAATTGCGGCGCCGCTGCCGCGTCTGATTCCTGTGTCGGTGGCTCTGCACTTCCTGCTCATTCTCGCTCTCCCGAGTTACCTCGTCTATCGAGACAGGCAGCGTAGGATCCTTGTTACCCAGGATGTGGTGGCGCCGGATGTTACGGATGCGGTTTGCCCTCTCCCTCCTATGGCGATCTTGCGAGGTTTCGGCGAGGACGGGTTGCTCATCGTCCGAGACCACTTCGTCGATCTCGTTCGGTGCACCGCTGATCACGAGGAGCTCAGGGAAGCAGAGGGTAGAGCTGGGAAACGATCCCTCAGATCTGCTGGTGGTCGTAGCCGCCACCCCCACGCTAGCGTTCGAGGCAGGGACCGTGGATGTCGTGGTCGTCGCGGTTGTCGCAACATGTTCAGAGACCGTAGGGGTATCGATGCTGTAGATCATATGAGGGTGCCCCACATCGCAAGCCCTCTCGGTGTTCACCGGACGACGGCGAGCCCCTCTTGTCGGCGAGGAGCTCTAGTGAACAGATCTTTCTGCCTGGGTGGAATCGATGATAAGCCGTAGGCGACGACCCATCGGCGGCGCGTCGAGCCCATTGTAGATGCGATCGTCCGGAAGAGGCACGGACTGTCTTGAGTCGGGCGCTCCCTGTGCACCCTCATCGTTGTTGAGGGGAGCCAAGGCACAGGAGAGAAGCCCCTAGTACGTGATAGCAGCAGAGTTGCGGAGACCGAACGGGATGGAGGGAACGACGGGTTCCACCCGAGTCTTCTTTCGGCCCTAGGTAGGCGAGGCTGGCTGGGGCCGCTTCGATGCCGGCGGAGGTGGTGGGACCCGTAGCAGACGTGGGACCCAGGAACGAGTATCAACAGGAACTCGCCTCGGGCCCTGTGGAGTACTGCCTGAGACGTGGGCCCGTCGTGGATCTCGTGAGGGGTTCCCTCAGAAACCTGATCTTGGTCCCCGACTAATCCAGGTCCAGACTTGAGTCGAGGAGGTTGAGAGCGCCGTGCGACGGGTCGGGGCCGAAGTGGTGGTCGTCGCAGTTTCTGCTCGGGCAGGCGTGGTCGATGTAGATCCAACCCTGAAGGAGACCCTGCGGACAGTTCGCGCTCCCGAGTCACGATGACCACGGGGAGCCCGATCTGACTCAGCATGACGCGGAGGCAGATTTTGGCGAGGGGCCGGCGCTTCGTGCCGATGTGCTGGAGCTTGGCGCGGAGTTGGTGGACGCTGACGAGGTGCTGGCCCCTGGCGATGATCCGATGGTGTAGACCGCTCTGGAGTGGCCGACGGCTTCACGACGTTGCGTGGTCGCACCGGCGTGCTGCGAAGCTGGTGAAGGTCGTCGCTCCGATCGGCGATGAAGGTGATCGATCCGAACTGGATCATGTCACCTGGGGTGAAGCCGTTGACGAGACGATTGGCCATGGAGCTAGCTGATGCAGATTTCGCAGCCCCCTACCTGGCGCGCCAACTGTCGGTGTTTGATACCGGCAATGCACCACGGGGTGTGTCACGTGATGCTTTTGGGGTGGCGAGATTGGCGTAGCTCGATGGTTCGCCTAGAGATGTGACAAAACACAATGGTTTATACAGGTTCGGGCTGCAATAAGCGTAATACCCTACGTCCTGTTTGGGGCAAGTTGTATTGATCTGAGTTCTCGAGGTTATAACGAGGGTCTGGAGGCTTGGTAGCTGGTGTGTGATGAAATGATTGATTCTCTACGTAGAGGTCCCTCACCCGCTTTATATAATCCGGCCAGGCTTGGGTTACAAGTCAATTTCTATCTACGAGTCCTACTCTGTTTGGAAGACTAAAAGAGTACACAGAATATACGATTATACGCTTCCTTTCCCGAGCCCATGCTGCTTCTGGAATACAGAGTCCGAACCAACTCCTTTACGCCTTTCCTGAATTACAGCATCTTGACTTGATCTTCGAGCCCGTCATCCGTTCTCGGGCCCACGAGACCAGTCGACACCCTGTACAGGGGCCTGCTGTCTCTACTGGGCCCTCCAACGGCCCGTGTACTGAATCCACGCTGTGAGGGCCCAGGGGATATCTATCCCCCACAGGCGGTCTACCTAGTGCCTTTCCTCGTGACTGGGTGGACGAGAATATTGGCAGCGACGCTCCTCGTGATAGCGACGTCGCTCGCGGTGGCAGCCTTCCTCCTCGTCCATGTGACGAGGTTCCTCATCTATGATGAGATGTGTACATGCCGATCAACGTCCCCGAATTAGGACGGAATCGCCGATTTCTTTCAATTGCTCTGGCCGAAGTGTGCTCTTCAGCCCTAAACTCCAAAGGCAGATCATCGCGTGGATCGGCTTTGGCCTTCCCTTTTGTGTCCGCAGGCGTACCCACCATGTTGATTGAGAACGTGGCATTTTGGAGTGAATGAGGGTATAGCTCGTGATTGGCACGGCGCAGAACCCTGCTTGCAGTAATCGCTTCTCCTAGGCGTGTTCGGAACGTTGGATCGGCAGAGGGAGGCAGCAAGTAGTCTCCTTCGAGCGGTGACTTGGTCGCGTAGACCATGTTGACTGGGAACGCGTTGTGTTGATCTTCATTGGGGCACAGGCAAAGACCAGCCTCCCAGCTCGATAGCTCTGAATCTCGGACCGCAGGATCCTGTAGTCACCTGTATTGTGTCCGTTGAGCTTGTTATGCCATTTGCAATACTTACGGCCACGTATCTCTTCGGCCGTAGGCGTCTGATGCCCGGCTATTGGCACCAAATGCTTCTCCTGGAGCAACAAATCAAAAATGGCTTCGGTCTTGTAGACATCGAAGTCAAAACCAGGAATAGGCTCAGGCTGTTTTACCCATTGAAACTGCAACGGCTGATTTGTTCTTGCCAACTGAACAAGGCATGCATCGGCATCATCAAGTGGATCGTCTTCTTCAGCCTGGATGAGGCCGATGTTCCTCCTTTGTTTTTCCAGGAACACCTCTAGGTGGCTCCATTCATAGGCAGAGACCTTGGACACCAAGTGGCCGACAGATTCGAAGTCAGTCGGCCCATATACTGCTTTAACAGCCTTGCTCGGGCCTTTGTATGCTAATTCCGCCAAGGGCCTTTCCTCTAGGTGGAGAGAATAGCACATGTTCCTCAACTCGTGGAAACGCTAGATGTACTTTTGCATCGGTTCTCCTGGGTATTGATAGATACTCATGAGATCTGTCAGTGTCGCTTCATCGGACCCAGAGAAAAAGTGCGCGTGGAACTTCTCTTCCAACTGTTTCTAGGTAGTAATTGATCCAGGGGCCAACGTGGTGTACTTACCCAAAGGCTGGCCTGGTTAGTGACTGGGAGAACAGCCGAATCTTCATATGCTCAGCTCGAGAAGTAGGTCCCAGCTGTGCCAAGTATTGGCTAACGTGTTCGACGGTACTGGCGCCGTCGTTGCCACTGAATTTAGAGAAAACTGGGATCTTGAACATAGGAGGCGCTTCAAGGTGGTTGTATACCTCCGGATAGGGCTTGGAGTAGGTGACCCTCTGCTTAGGCGTAATCCCGTATTGGCTCCTCAAGATTTTGGAAATATGATCCTGAACCACATCGGAATCGGCTCCTGCAGGATGCATGGCCTGATCTTTTTGGATCGGCCCAGACCCATACGTGTGTTGCCAGTCAAGCATCTCTTGGTCTGCGGTTTTACCTGCCCCGTGTTGGGGGTCGAGCTTTCGACGGGTCCTGCTGGGGGCCTCGTCGCGGATTGACAAGGATAGGATTGGGGTACGGGGCAGGGCGTGCTTCCCCTTCTTCCAGCTGCTGGTACCTCAACTGATAGAAGTATCCATTCGGTATAACCAACGATGGAGTAGAATACGCCCGGGGCTGTAAGGGGATTGCCGTCACTTGGAGGATGCATGACAAACTCTGCAATGTTGTCACCCTGTACCTCGATGTGGATGGGGGTGATCGGCCTGGAGTAGAACATGGCCTCTCCAACATGGCCGTTCAATTCGGGACCAGTGATGTGTAGGGGCTCACTGGCCAATGCAGCTCGGATAGTCTTAACCACAATGTTATTCATACGGTTGATGGTCGCCTCGAACTGCCGGATGAGGGTGTGCGCCATAATCCTCTGAATTTCTTCACGGAGCGCATCAGTACGCTCGCATGAGGGAGTCATGAGGTCGACCTTATCAAGAAGCGTGTCTGGAACTCCCTGGATCTTGATATGGCCATGGCGAGATCGCCCGTACATGGCGAGCAGCTTGTTCTTCAGATCGTTCACGATCATAGCGTACTGCTTCTGGTGATTCTCCGGCAAGTCCTCAACCTTCTCGATGGGCGTGACTTCTTGGTCATCGCCGGCCTTCTTCTCGTTGACGCCGGCCATGGCGATCAACTAGTGATCTTTGCTTCGATGTCCCACTGGGCGTGCCAAAAATGTGTTGCACCAGGAAACCGATGAGAAGTATCCTCAGCAGGCAACACAATATGAGCCGGGAGGTGTATGTGGACGTAAGGGTCACTCCTACTTTCTGCGGCTCACGATCGGCTAAGCAGTTAGCCGATCGTCTGTCAATGGTGGTCGGGTGTGCCACCTGGCTGATGACCTAACCAGAAAGGTTGTGATGATGGTGGTGGTGGTGATTATCTCCTGTTTCCCCTGCAAAGACAGACAAAACAAAGCAAACGTTAAATACTAGCCGGATCGCTCGGATCGGCTTTTCCCGCGTCGGATCTTCAACATCGGCATGACCCTGCTATCTTGCCGATGATACATCCAAGAATAGAATATACAAATATGCAGTAAAGGGAAAGTAAAACCTATCTAGATCTATTCTAGACAGTCAGGATCTATCTAATGCTTTGAAAGTAAACTCGTGCTAAAGATTAAACAAAGAAAACAATCATAAAAGAACGAATCTTTGTTAAGATCGGCAAAGATAAAACATAGCACGAAGAACATTGGATCTTTTCTAACAGGAAACGATCTGAAGATATATCTTCTAAAGACATATCAAACCTAGATATGAAGCTTGCATCATGCTAAACTTACAAAGAACATCATGCAGCGAAAGGACATGCATCACAACGATTGTTAATATGAAGCAAGTTGTGCATGAGCCGATATGCAAGCATATCAACTTAATGCACGGGATAATTAGTAGATCTTGCCATAAAAACGCTTCAATACAAGAACTACTATCGGCAGAACGCCGCGATGCCGTATCAACATCTACTAGAGTGATTGACAGAGCAGCATGATGATATATTTTGAAAAACCCTAATTGCTTAGGGGCGGCGATGCGCCAAAGGGATGTGGAGACAACCGCTGCTTGATGAACGTGTGTCGTCATTCCAATAATACGGGTACATATTTATAGTCCGTAGACTTGGGCGGCAAGCCTACCCTTTTCTTAATTAAGCTAAAAACCTAACCGACTCGTCCTAGACTCTTTAACTTAACATTAAGCTACGATACAAGGCCCGCTGACTTGCTCACCACGACACGCGCTATCGCTTCCTTGGGCAACTTCTTCTCAGGCCAAAGCCGATTTTGGCCCATTATCAGGGTCGGCCAAATTCCGATGTCAACAGCATACCATCGCGCTGTTTATGCCTACCATCGCACTATTTATGATTACTGTTGTAGTGTGTATACACATTTAAATAGCTCAGCACTGTCATTGACTAGCATGTTTAAATTTGTATCAGTTCTACGATTGCCTTCTGTCAGTTCTACGATTGCCCCCACTAATTTTTATGCCCTTTATTATTCAAGCTGGTGTATAAGATTTATGATTAGAGTAGCATGAAAGCTTTATGATAAAAAAAATGGTGTATAAGATCAATGTTATGTGAGGAAGCACAATATTTTACTTCCTCAATTTGATGTGGGAGGGCAGCATTTGTGACAGTGCCATTTTTTATACCTTCATATGTCACTAATCATGCAAACCAGGCCAACATTCATGCACACAATGCCATTTTTTATGCCTTTATATGTCAATAATCACGTCCACTAGGCCAGCATTTATGCACTCAGTGGATCTATTTTCTAAACAGGATCATGCATAATTTTATTTATGCTCACAGTTTTTATATTTTACAATTTTTAGACCTGTGTTTCAATGTTTACAATGTCTCCTTATGTACAATTTTCAGATTTGTGATTCAATGTTTATACATTTTTATTCTTTATAGAACCATGCACACAATTTGGTACCCAGCTCCCTCCGGAGCCGCTAATGACAGATACGCAGGTGGGGACACAGATGACAGATGCTTAGGTAGGTTCTATGATCGTTGGCACTGCATCTTTTTTCTATCTTTGCCACTGCATTTTATACTATGGCAAATACATATAGTAACTTTTTTATGCTACTTGAATTTTGTTTCTTATGATTCATGCATATTGTCGGTGCTGTTTACTGAGATGCTATAGTAGTTGCTATTAGTGTGATTCTCGTTTGTCCAGTATTTGTTGCCATGCTTCTCGAAGCATAAATTCTATGAATATTAGATGATTTATGGGAACATTTTGTCTGTAGCTAAAAAAATCATAAAATCTGCTACATCTTTGTGCGAACAATGATTCTTGCATGTCTTATGGATCTTTTTTTATGATTTAATTTACCTCTCTAAACCATGGTGTGATCTTGAGGTGACATACTTACCACTAGTTTGGTTGTGCACGTTATGCTCAACCCTCGGTTGGTGTGGTGCAATGCTGGCACCACCATCTTTCTCGATGGCATTGCTACGACTAGATTTCAAGCTGATATTAGTGTGGGCTAGCAGCCGTGATGGAGCTAGGCTAGTGTGCTGCTCACAGTGCTGCTGACCTATGTAGTTTTTTATACTATATAAATATTCTTTATACGACCAGAAATGACACTATTTGATATCATCACTAAGTTTCTATGTATCATAAACATTTAAGAGGCGAGTAAATCATGCGATTTATGCATGATTGGGTGTATGAAAGAAACATAGATTGAGTGTATATGGTTTTGTTACCAGGAACATCATCATGCGTTTATACATTTAATATTATATTTTAAAATCACATTTTCTCTGGCCACAGACCGTCGTGTTCTTGTTCCGAATTACGAGAGAGAAAAAACTACCTCAATGTCTCTGTTATCGCCTTTGTGTGGTTTTTATATTTGATCAACTTATCTTTTATGACCGTAAAAACTACTGAAATAGGTCATACGAACCAGAAGAATTTAAAATTTTAATTTTACAAGTTTGGAAAAGATTTTATGATATTTATTCACCACAAATGTCTTTTAAAAACTATGTATTTACGCCAAGAATGATAAGTTACCATACCTGTTCTTTTTCTTATGATTCTGTGTTGAACAACTCTGTCTCTGCACCTTTTAGGTTGATTTATACGTGTATCTATGCTCCAATAGCGGACCGAAGAAAATGGTTTATGTTCTCCAAGAAATGTAAATTTATGAATTTTAAAATTTTTAAAAATATAGTCACAATGGATGTCAAAACGTGTAGAAAAATATTAACATTTCAATGGTGAAAACTGTCTGTGAATTGGATGTTCGAACAAAAAAATATCGCAAAAAAACGAATGTACTGAAATGTACTGCATGCATGCAACTACTCCATATTGTGCACGTCTTTTGCGTCAGACGGTGGATTCTTTGCCTGCTATAGTAAAAATCAAAGTTTACGCTCAATTATACATAGTTTTATGCTATTTTTGCTTACATTTTACGCTAAACGGAGTTCCGACCTAACGGCGCGCCACCGGCCATGCGCGCTCGTGGATGGCAATCTGGCCCGGTTCCTTAGCTCGGTCCCTAGACTTCCATTATATATATAGATACCCATCCAATGGGTGGTAGCTATCCACGTGGGGTTCTGCAGCACCAACTGTCCGATCTAAGGCACCGGCGGCTTTGATCATCTTCAATCCCAATCCACTTGCCGATGCGGTGTCAGACGAAACTGAACCAACCCATCCTTCTTGCAGCCCTCCCTCGTCGCTGCGCAATGGTCCCTAGCCCATCCCCTTCTTGGAGCCACTGCCATGCAATATCAGGCTTGCAGGTCTGCCCTTGGCGTGCCTTTTCAGACCTGCTGCGACTGTCGCTGTGTTTAGATCCAAATTTTTCCCCAAATTCTACTATAAAAAAGAAAATTTCTCATCACATTAAAAATGCCGGCACATGCATGGAGTACTAAACGTAGATAAAATCAAAAAATAATTGTACAGTTTAGATGTACTTTGCGAGACGAATCTTTTGAGCCTAGTTAGGCCATGGTAGGACAATATTTACCACAAACAAACGAAAAGTGCTACAGTGCGCTACAGTGTCGTATGTGATATTTTTGGCCAAATTTTGACAGATTTCGCCTGCTTTTCGCCTCCACTTTTTGATCTAAAACACAGCCTGTGTAATGGAGTCCGGCGATGTGAGACTAGGCATGTAGCTGTACGTGGAATTGAAACCAACATGGTTTTTTGTTTTGGATGTGGGTTATGCTCGATGATGGAACATCAGAATAGTGCAGCTCACACGGTTTCAAGCATCCAACGTAGATCAGAGCAGAACACTGGAGTTTTAGACTCTGGAGGTGGCATCAGGCAAACGGATGACAAACGATCAGAGCCGAGGTTGGTGCACAAACATTAAAATATAATTATTTGTTCAAACATACGATGCTGCTTTTCAGTACTAACTCCATACACCATGGACGATCAGTCGATCACTTCCTGGAGCACCCTCGGACGATATTCGTCACGAGCTTGGTCCAAACTCCATTTGATACCTCGATTGACGGACTGGTGGGGGCCAATAACCGACGCCCATACTTCTCTCTCATTTTTTATTTACCTTCGCTTGCTAATTTGAGTGTGTCTACTAGATTCCTGGAGCGGAAGAGCAGATTCCTGGAGCGTTATCAGAAGAGCAGATTCCTTGAGCGGTATCGGAAGAGCCTTTGCCCAAACCGGGAAAGGGGCAGCTACCCTCCACGACGGATAGGTATACCTCCAATAGTGGGCACCTACCATCCGTGTCAGGAAATCCTGACTCATATAAATATATACATACATACATAGGTGATTAACTATTCAGTACCCGAGCCTACCTGCGCTGCGTCCCAGCGCCCACCGCGGACCCAGAGCTACCGACCCAGCGACCTCCCCCGATTCATCCGCCCCCTACCCACGATGCCCACGATTCCATCGATTCGGTTTCGCCACCGCCGGGGACGCTTCCCGTTCCGCAACGTCCGTCTCCTCCTCCGACTGCCGCCTCCCAGATCACAATCGACGGGCCGCAGCTTCCCCGCAGTCTTCCTCCGCCCTTTTGTCCTTCCCCACCAATTCCACCGCCGGCGACGCTCGCCACCAACGGATCAACTCCTCCGACTGCCGCCCCCGCAGATCGCAATCGGCGGGCCCCAGCTGGTCATGTGCTTGCCTCCGCCCCGCCGTCCCGGCTTGCCCCGGCTCATTGGTCGCTTCTCAATCCCACCACACCTCTGCTCCTCTTCCACCGGCGATTTCTCATGGTCCTCGGCTCCGGCGATTGCTTCTCTATCAATTGCTGTTGCGGTCGGATGGTTCCTCCGCTCCTCTCCACACTCGAGGCAGTCCGTTCGGCGACCTACGGTTCGTCCTTGGTGCCCATTTCACCATCTCCCCGCTGGCCAGCTGGGCCAAAAGCGTCGCCCACTTCCTCTCTAATCCTTTTCTGCAGGGATTTTCTCCATCCATCAGATGTGGTGACATGACCTTTTGCCTTGCTGCCCTCACTGCTTCGCTGCTGCTTCAGGCCCGCATGGGGTCTGGCGATTCTACATGGTGGTGGCACACTTGGCGTTTCGGCCGGTTTCCATCTGGCTGGAGCCTGGAGTTCTGGTGCGCCGGCGGCTGGCGGACGGCCGGTTCTCTGTTGAGGGCCTTGAGCTTCTGCCTTAGTTGCTTCTTTTATTCCTACGACCTTAGATTCATCGGTACTTAGGTTAGCTGGCTCCTCAGGTTTGCTTCTATCCCAATCCAAGTGTACCCACCTAATTGATATCCCTATTTTCAGTAATCTGATTTATGTTTGAAGTTTTGGCATTAGCTGTAATCTCGTATCAATTGGCTTAGTATTTATGTTTAATTGATCGCATTTTTAATCTGCAAGGCTGCATCAGATGCCAGTTATTGGATTGAGCCAAAGCTTCTTCTTGGTTACATATGTATATGCATTACCATCTAATTTCGTATCAGCCTTTTTATTGTGTTCACACAACCTATGTTTTGTGTTTTGATAATTATTTCCATACCTGCTCACCACGTCATTTTCTTGTTTGCACATCTACCACTATTTTCCCTATGTTAATTTATTCAGCTTCTAATAATAATTTTTCTATCCTAATTTTCCTTACCTTTTGCCCCCCTTGGTTTCTCGAATAGGGAAGGAAGACTACCCAAAATAGGCGAAAAAGTTGGGTAGCTATCTCCTGCGAGTTAATCAGTTCGTGATCCAGATATGCAGCCAGTATTTTTTTTTTTTTTTTTTTTTGCTAATAGTTGGGCGGAAAGTGATATCTGAATATACAACAAATGCTAATTACAATTAAAATAATGGCCAATTTCAACTTATTCTTGTGATGCGTGGATACTAGATTCAGAATGTTCTTGTATTCATAATCCCAATTCTCTAGACATGACAACACTCGAATTGCTGCGAATTTTTTTTTGGTCACAAATTGTTTAGTGCTAAACATTTCCCCACCCATATTTGCACATGCCATTTATTTCTCTCTACCATTATTTATCTCTAAACTACTCCCTTTTTTGGTGTTTTTGCATTTCAGAATTGTATTAGTGCCGGGTGGACCAAAAGGGAACTCTGATTTGTATCTAGGCTGACACTGTTGGATCAATTGAACAATGCCTCTCCCGAATTGACCTCAACAAGGCAAAAATGGTATGCTTTTCTTTCTTGGATGTGAATATGTCATTGTGTTTAGTAAATTTTCTGGACCCTCTTAATTTATTTATGATTCTGATATCTCTAATTAGATATTTCTTCCAATCCTTCATCGCACTCATGGTTCTGTGTACTGCATCATTTTATATTGGAAAGATATCGATGCACTCAATTCTATGGATTGCTCTGATGGTTATACCACATGGATGATCATCATATTCCAATGGGCTAAACATTCATGCAATAAATGATGCTTTGAGCAAGGATGCACCAGGAGGTTTGCATCTTAGATGGCATTTATGCTGCTCTAGAAATACTGCATCTGATTTTGTGGTCTGTTGCATCTGATTTTGTGGTCTGATTTTGTTTCTTGAAAATTCTCATTCATCACTGTTCCTATGACCTTTATTTGTTTGTGGTCTCAATGAGACATAACCTACTACTTAAATTGTAGTGCTAACGATTGACTTTTTTCTGATCTGATATGCCATTAATAATGCTCGGTGCTTAACATTGACGTTTAACTGTTTATTGTTCTTTTATTCACGATTCTAGAGCTTACCTGCTCCGCCATTTCGAATTGTGTTGTATTCTAAGAAATCCAAAAGCCTAGAGTCGTTTATCTCAATATGTGCGTTAATTTAACTTGCCTGTGCCGGTTTCGAGAGTAATTAGCGTTAATTTAATGGTTCTCCTTTAAACCAGATTGAAAGCTATTGCAATTCACTTAACATGTCTTAATTACCTTTTCAATGATCTTTCTCACATTTGCTTAATCTAAATTTAAATAATTTTGCCAATTCATCCCATCTACTGCCTGATCTCTCATCATTTGGGTGTTAAGTTTCAGTCTACAATACCATTTTTAAGCTGCCTTACTACATGTGGTCAAATAACCTTGCTCAAATAATCATACATATTGCCTGCTCTCTCATTTGCGTTCCTTTCCGGTCGATCATAAAGTTTACAATAACTGAAACAATCATATGTAATGGCTTAATATACCTTGATGTCCCTTTACACAAATGGTTATTTTTATTGTCACAAGTCACAATCATGTATTCATGCTCAAGCTGTACCAACTTAATCTAGTTATCACCCCAGCTAGTATCCATTTTCTCAATAATCAGAAATTTACAATGCCCTATTTTGTATCCAATGTTACTGACTACTTTCAACCATAACTCTATTTCAGATATGTGTTCACCTATCGGATGGCCTGAGTTATTAGATTGACTACCTCTCCCTTTTATGATAAGGTTTCTTTGTGGTCTGAACCCACACTACCCTTAATTGGAGTACTGTAAACAAGATCCTTAGCTGCTATATTTGATTTGTGTTTCTCTAATTTGTAAATCTTTCAATCTGATAGACCCATGTGATTAATTTATATTTTATTCATTTTTATTCCATTGATCACACCCCTTCATGTCTCATCCTCGTTATTTTGTTGTTTTAGGGATCGATATGTCCACAATATCTTTTTTACTCTATTTCTTATTTCCTTTTTGTGGTCTGACAATATCGTCTGTGTTGAGTTATTTTACTGCTACCTAAGTATCTTTTGTGATCTGACATGCTTCAATTTGTGGGCTGTGATTCTGTGAATAAAATCCTTTTGATCATATCAATGTCTTGGGTGGTGGCTCGTCCTCTTCATTGGTAACCGACTCAGTGTTAGGTTTGAGGTTGTTGTGGCATGTGCCAGCCTGGATTCGTATTTAATCTGTTGCAGGAACGGGAAAACAATTTTCACTGTGCTCTCACTATTTTTTCGTAGAAGGTTATGTTTGGCATTGTAACCTCATTTCATTGTATTTTTGCAGGGAATTCAATAGCTGCCTCCACCTTCCTTCGCTGCCGGGTGTCAGATTCATCAATGGCATCTGGTTCCTCAGGCCTTCCCCTTCGACAACCACTCATTCTATACCCCATGATGCTCCTGTCCTGTGAATGGCCTGTTTTTATCCAATATTTTCTTTTCGTTGTAGTGCTTTGAGCTAGATTGTAGTATTTGCACCTAATTATATTTCTCAAATTTTTATTAGTTCATCAGCCATTTTCGTATAGTTTATTCTTTGGACTTTAATTACTCAATGTATTTAATTCCATCTCCCATTTGTGATCTCAACATTGGTTTTCTTGTGTTTTAATAAGGCCAGAAGTAGAGTTTTTAATTGTCAAATGAGCTATTATTTATTGTTAAAGAATCAAAATCTTGTATATTTATTCAATCCTAGCTAATTGTTTCTGATTACATGTGTTTCATTTTATGATCACAAACATCTAATTATGCATTAGCTATACTACCTGCCTCTTGTTATCACCTGAGTCAGTAGTTATGTTATATGAAAAAGGTTGCCTCAGATGGTATTTAGTAGATTCAACCACAGTATTTTTGTGGTCACAGATTTAAGTATTACTATCTAATTAGCTATCTGCCCTTTCATTGTTGTGTGAACAAACCTAGCATTTGTGTACTTGTCATAGGCCTTCATTGCTTGCTATTTGCATTTATTTCTTGTGTGCACACTGTACCATTTGTAATTCTGTAATTTCTTGTGCTCACTCATGTCAGAATCTATTGTTCATTGCTGTGTGGTGCGTGCTTCCAAGACCTGCCACAAAAAGGTGGCTTGAGCTCTTGGATTCGGATACTGGTGATGATGGATGCCAAAAGACTGACGGCAACTGCTCCCAGAGGTAAAGACCAAGTCTGAGAGGCGCGCCGACTGTTGCCTTAACAAGCATTCACGTATCATTTGCTACAGCAGCGATGAGAATGATCGGATCATGAAATACCTAAATTTGTGATCTGAATATTTCGACAATTTTTGTTGGCTGCCTAGTGCAATTGAGAAAAAAACTTCAATATTTAATTCCTGTAGGCTTCAACTTCCAGAATATAACAAGTAGTACCTTGTTTGGCTATGCCTGATAATGGGTTCACCATTGTTGCAGGGGAGGGTGATGACAGCTACATTTATACTCAGGAAAGCTACCTGGGTTCCTCACCTTTTCACATTTAGCGTCCAGAATGAATACATGATCAGAGATAATGAAGAGGATCACCATGATGAATGAAGTATAGGATGACTACACCTCTGAGTCCAAGTACCTGCTACAAGAAATCGCAAAGCTTACTGCTTACTAGACAAAGCGGATTTTCTGTTGAATTGTGGACTGGCCCTCAATGTTCAACTACTAAGCGTTGGCTAATCGATAACCAAGTTTTTATTTATTGTCCTTTTGAAACTAATCAATGCTAGCTCTACCTAGTTTATTACTACTTGTATATTACGAGGAACTAATATCCAAACAAAAAACAAAGTACCGATTTTGATTTTTGTTATGCAACAAAAGAAACAAAAGCTCCTGGATGCTCGAACAAAGTAACGATGTTGATTTTTGTTATGCAACAAAAGAATTCCTGGATGCTCGTTTAATGCACCGGGCCACAATCATTAATTATGCCTACGGAAGCAACGAAAGAACTTTCAAGCATGTGTGCACGTGTGCACGTGTACATTTCATCCGGAGGCAAAGTAAACTTCGTAAGTCAAATGAAAAATAAAAAACTGCCTGGGAGCGATCTAGGCCAAAGGCTAGAGAATATGGAAAACAGGTACGGGGTCCGTGCCCGTGCGTCCTCGCAGCGGAGTGGCGAGCCAGTCTGCCCGTGGGCTGCCCTGAGTGCTACTGAATAATAATCAGTACCTAGGGTATAAATTAGCGCAGGCCATATATATACATATATATATATATATGTATATATGTATGTACACATATCTATATATAACATATGGGAAGGGTTTTATCTACATGCGCATGTAGCTATACTCATTTTCAATAAACCAATAAAGGTATGTTCACATACTCATTTATCAGTTTGAGTATATTCACATACTTATTTTAAGATACATCAAATGTCACTACTTAAAAAAATTACAAAATAGCCCATATTTTTAATATATTATGATAATACCTTCGTATTAGTACATATAACGGGGTATGTTCACATACCTCAGGTATATTCACATACCTCGTACACATATCACTATAAATTCTCTAGTATCATTGCATACTCTATGTACATACCTTCTGTTTGGCCAGATACGCCCTCAATCATCAGATATATAGGCGAGTGTAGCTACATGCGCATGTAGAAAAGAATTTTCCTAACATATACATATGTATATACATAGATACATATACATACATATGTATAGATACACATATACATACATATATATATACATACATATGTATGTATATGTATGTATGTATACATGTATATGTATATGTATATGTATATATATGCATGTATACATATATACATATATACATATGTTAGACGTCTCTTAGCGTAATAGATTTTACTCCGCAAGCGCACAGAGATTCGCTGTAGTTTTTTCACTCAGAGTATTCCGAGTATCGTAAAAATCCACAGGGAAGCAAGAGCGAACAGGTAGAATGAAATGTCGAACTTTCAAACAGTACTATAACTTAGATAAAACGCCAGCTAATCTTACAACGAAGGTAAGATAAAAAGATAGTGTATGGTGGAAAGAGTAAAACAGCGACTAAAGAAGCCTAGCACTTAGATAGCTATCTGGGAGGACAACGAGTGAGATTAGATTTCCAAACTCTACTACTTAACCACTGCAGAAAAATATTCGCGGTTGAACTAAGTTAACTGGAAACAAGCTATGATCTTGCGTCGAGCGAAATTCCAGCGCCTCGAGGGGTCAAGTGGTAGATAGTAGATCTCCGAAGGAGACCCGGCTAACGCCTACGGGCTTACCGAACGACGGGGTGAAATACTGAGACCTCTAGAGCTGTCACATAGAGAGGCTACCAACTAGATTTGCGTGGGTAAGATGGCACGCTATACTAGTGTTTAAGTTAGAACTTGAACACTAAAACTCTTCCTTGATCAGAGGGTGAGAACTAACTTAATCTTAGATCAAAAGCCTAAGACAAGCTTATAGCACCGGCAAGTCTACCAAGATTCAGATAACTTAAGAAAAACACAAACCTAAGCCTTAGATCTAGTGTGCAATAAAGGTACACCACACTAGGCAAGCGTTAAGAAGTAAAGTAAAGTATAATAGAAGATAGAACAAAAAAATATATTATACTGGAGTAACAAGAGTACAAAGATAGAAAGATACAAGAGCTTTACCAAGACTCGAAGAAGACTCCGGAATCCCTGAGGCAAAATCTCAGACTCAACTCTAACTCCCAGGACTAACCTAGTGCTACTAGACTAAGCGATAGTATGAGCTACTCAACTTCCACCCTTCACAAGTGAGCTCTAGGGGGTATTTATAGCTTCCAAGGTCGGTGAGGCGGTTAGGATGGCGATTACAGGCCGGGCGGCCTGAGGTGGGGCCGGGCGGCCTCCCTCCAGGTCGGGCGGCCCGGAGAGCCCTTTGATCCACCGCCTTTCTTGATCTTATGGCTGGTATTCACTCCCCATGGCGGTTGCATGGCGGTTATGGCGGTTATGCATGTGCTTCCTTGTCAACCGTTGATCTTCACTTGTGTTTCTTCCTTAGCCGCAGGATTGAAGTACCGAGGATTGCTGACTTCACCAATCCAATCCAAGTGCTGGATCGATGATGTGGCAAGGCCTTCCGGTACTTTGCATGTTGCATTCGGCATTTGGACTTCACAACTATATTGACACGTCACTCAGGTGCATGTAGGTCCAAGATGAGGTGTTTTGGCCACTTTGTCAGGCTGGGTGGCTTGGGGGTGAGGCCGGGCGGCCTGGCCCACTGGTTAGGGCTCTCCTGACTTAGCCAAATTTCGCCTGTTTTTAGCTAATCTTGTATCTACAATCAAATATTCAACACAACTTGTGGAACTATGTTAGTAGCAGGGGTTATCCTATATTTTGATGTATTTTCCTTACATGCTCATGGATAGTTGGCGGTCAAAATGATGCAATAACGACCGTTAATAACATACACATACATACATACATACATACATACATACATACATACATACATACATACATACATACATACATACATACATACATACAGACACACACACACATATATAACATAACATAAAAAACAGAGTCCTTTGTGACTCGGGCGTCTGTTTTCGCGTGTGCTCCAACTGCAGGCTGAATCGTCCTCACGAATAAATTTCACATCATATTGTTTCTATGATTCCCATTGATTGCCAGCGAATTTTATGGTAATGTCTGCTGGGTTGGAAAGATTTTTATTTTAACTTTCCATCGATATATAGAACGTTGAAAGGAGTCCATATGTGACCGGAGTGTCCGTTTACGTGTGGGCTCTGCATGTAGTCCGAATCAGTTCGTGAATAAATTCCACTTCATATTGTTTAGATGATTACCATTAACTGCAAGTGAATTTTACGTTGATGTCGGTTGGGTTGAAAGATTACAATTTTAGCTTTCCATTGATATACAGAACGTCGAATACGGAGTTCGTATGCGATCGGAGCGTTCGTTTTCACGTGGGTTGCTTATGTAGTCCGAATTGGAGTCGCACATGTATGTCATGTTTTGATGATTTTCCGTTGATTATAAGAGACTTTTACGGCGATGTCAATTGACTTAGAAAAATTACTATTATAGTTTTCTATCGATACAAAGAACGTCGAAAACAGAGTCCGTATGTGACCGATATATCCATTTTCGCGTGAGCTGCTCCTGCCGTTCCAAATGAAGTCGCATATGTATGGTCAGTTTCACATATCATATATGGTAGATGACGGACAAAAACTCTTATTCTCTTTATCGTTAGATAGAGATTATCTTTAATGTTAAATAGAGATTAACATGTCCATAAAACCCACGGGCGTAGTCAATTCACAATTTCACGTGCTGCACGCGGCTGCTGCCACTCGACCATAGGAACCAACCAACGCCCGCGCAGGCCGGTTGTTCGGCTAACATGTGGGGCCCATCCTCAACAAATCCATAGGATCTGCAGGTCGCAGCAGTCCGTCACCAACTAAACGATAAAAGAGTAGAGAGTAGCCATCGGCGACGCTCATTCGCTGTCCGGTCATTCAGACAGCCTTTCCAAAGGTTGTCGATGATGATGATGTCCACTGCCTGCAACTCCCAACTTGCAGTGCTTCTGAGAGCACGGCTCTCCTCCATGGTCTCCAGATTCCTCCTCCTCCTCCTCGTACCGGCGGCGCGGCTCCTCTGCTCGCCTGCCGCCGCCGCGCCCGATGAGCACCTCGTCACCGGCCTCCCAGGCTTCCATGGCGCCTTTCCCTCCAAGCACTACTCCGGGTAATTACTAGTAATCTCCATCCCCATGTCGATCGATCGATCGATTTTAGCTGCTGCCTGCTGGTTCTTTGAAAGCTTGCTCTCGATCGCTGTGTGCGCGCACGGCAGGTACGTGACAGTGGACGAGCGCAGCGAGCGAAGCCTCTTCTACTACCTGATCCTGTCGGAGCGCGACCCGGCCGCCGACCCCGTCGTGGTCTGGCTCAACGGTGGGCCCGGATGCTCCAGCTTCGACGGCTTCGTATACGGGAACGGGCCCTTCAACTTCGAGCCCGGGAGCACGCCCGGCGGGCTACCCAAGCTCAAGATCAATCCATACAGCTGGTCAAAGGTAGAAACGACGATGACAACCAAGAAGATTATGATGATATAATATATTAGTACTCCGTGATTCTTTTTTATTTATCATATTTTAACATATTCTAGTTCAAAAATGAACTAACTGGTGTGGTACTTTACTAGTCATGGCTTCCACTAGTTGTTGCATGATTGCATCTTCTAATACATGTTTTCATGCCTTGTGTAAATATATGCGTGTTTGGAAAATGGTTCACATGTTCTGTTTTTCTTCAAATTATTTAATCAAGATTCAATTTTGCTTTGTGTTTGGCAGTTGACTTTTTTATTCATTTTGCTCGTTAATCTGTAGTGTATTCACTTCATGCTCCCTCCTCCTTTTGCCAATTTAATCAATCGTTGTATTTATAGGTCACAAACATCATGTACCTCGACTCTCCAGCTGGAGTCGGGATGTCCTACTCGTTGAACAAATCGGATTACACGACGGGTGACCTGAAAACTGCTGCCGATGCGCACACCTTCCTTCTGAAGGTATGCTCTGCTTCAGTTTTAGCTTAATTTGCACTGTACTCTCCTTCAGTCGTCAACTTCACCATCTACTCTATCAGCAAAACCCAGCCGGGTAGCGTCACTTAATTTGATGCGTTGACATTGTGGCAGTGGTTCGAGTTATACCCCGAGTTTCAGTCGAACCCTTTCTACATTTCTGGGGAGTCATATGCAGGGGTCTATATCCCAACAATCACCGATGAAGTTGTTAAAGGTTGCCACTGTGAATCACATAGAGGCATATATGTCACAAAACTAACATTATATATTTCCGCTAACAATGCTCGTCTTCACAGGTATTGACAAAGGTGTGAGGCCAAGAATAAATTTCAAGGTTGTCTCACATTCTCTGGTACTTTGTACTAGAACAAAGTTTTTTATATGTGGCTTACAGTTATAAATTTGTTATTCAGGGCTATCTAATTGGCAATCCGGCAACTGATGTAGATTACGATTTAAATTCCTTTGTTCTATTTGCGCACGGGATGGGCCTCATCTCAACTGACATGTATGAGGTTTGTGGTTCACCTTTTATGACAATAAATGTCATGCGTGGATAGATAGTTTCACTTCAAACTCAACCTCATATATTATAATCTGTTTCAGGATGTAAAATCTACTTGCCGTGGCACATTCTTTGGCACTGTAGATAATTCGTGCCAAGAGAAGATCGACAGAGTGCACTGGGTGGGTAACGTGTCTGATCGAGCGAGAACATATATATCAATCGATCGAGAAGGTAGCCCTAGTGGTGGGTTTTGTAACATGATGCATTCTTTTGGGCATCTGCAGGAACTGAAAGACTTGAACAAGTACAACATCCTTGCACCTTGTTACCATCATCCTGAAATCCAAGAGATAGAATTCATCAACAGCAGCTTACCCTTGAGTTTTAGAAGGCTAGGAGAGACGGAGAGGCCATTTCCAGTGAGGAAGAGAATGGCAGGGCGTTCTTGGCCCCTCCGTGTTGCTCTCATGGATGGACACGTTCCCATGTGGCCAGGCCTTGGTGGTAGATCACTTCCCTGCACGGTAAGAAAAATATGACAGTGCGTACGTCTCCTAGTTCACTCACTGCTGACTAGTTTATCTTTATTGGTCATCTATCTATGATTGGCCACTACTTGTTTGACATTTTCCTGTGCTTACAGAGTGATGAACTTGCTACTGCATGGCTGGATGATGAAGATGTCCGAGCTGCAATTCATGCCAAATCGGTACGATATATGCGTAGTGTGGTATTAACTAATTAAAGTTTCCCTTTTGAGTTAACCCTTCAATTAATTCGGCACTAACTGGTTCGGTCAAAATGTTGAATCAGAAAAGCTTAATTGGATCATGGGAACTGTATACTGCAAGAATAGACTTCTCTCATGATACTGGAACAATGGTGACCTATCATAAGAAGTTCACAGCCTTGGGATATCGCGTTCTAATATACAGGTACTGATAAAAAAAAAAAAAAACTACTACCTCCGTTCACAAATGTATATGACGCAGTTCATTTTTTTTCAAAACTTCGATCGTTCGTCATATTCAACATTTGGATTGAAATTAGAGAATGAAGCAAAAGTTCCATATGTTTGACATTACTGGGCTAATTTATATTTTCAATTCAATGCAAAGGAGATGAATGCAAAAATGCATGAAAACTTAATTTCCTTTTCATCTTGGTGTTAATAAATTTCACTATGTATAGAAGTTTCGGACATTCCTACTAGAGTGCTAGTTCCATTAAGAATAACCGGTGGCATAGTAAACATTCCTTAGGACTAAATGTGATCATATATGCTTTTTTTATTGAGATTCCATATACTCCCTCCGTCCAAATTATAAGGTTTCTAACACTTTTTTTATCCGTCTATATTCATACAGATAATGAGTCTAGACACATTCAGCACACATACATAGAGTAATGAATGAATCTTGTATAGACCTAGAACCCCTTACAATTTGGGATGAAGGGAGTACCTAATAAATTTGGGTTGAGCCACTAGCACAGAAAACAACCTTTACATCAAGGGCTCAAACCCTCTTTATTCTAGGGTTGTTTGTTTGCCCACTAGCTTGTGGCCCAAGGCACCTTGTTACTACCCATGGTAATAACTTATATAGGTTGAGGACATAAGTCATGTGTTTTATACCACGGTTACAAAAAAATATCACATTAATTTCAAGTAACCGTGTATCCTGAGTTTTATCTTCCCATAAAACTCTCTTTTATCTCTCTTCATAACTACTTTACTATGTCACAGCCACCAAAAATATATTGATGTATAATAGCATCTAATAAGAATGAAATTAGAATAAACCTCCACTAGAAATGGCGTTAGTAAGGCAGGAGTAATATATGTACGTGGGTAGAATCGGGATTAAAACCTTCTTAAAAAGGGCAGCTCCACGATTATTGCCATTACTAGCTGGAGTTGAACGATTCCAGCTTCCAATTTCTCTAGCAGTATACATTCTCTGCTTTGGAGATAGTAATTATTTGACCAATGCTAATCTTGTTCTTGCACCATCTTGAAGGCTAGTGGTGAAAGCTGAAAACTTGGCATACTAATATTTAAGCTAACACGATTCATTTTTTGTGTTTCTCATATCGCAGCGGAGACCATGACCTTTGCATTCCCTACCCTGGAACTGAAGCATGGGTAAAATCACTAGGCTACCAAGTTATTGATGGATGGCGGCCATGGTACCTTGGAGACCAAGTTGCCGGGTATGTGGTTTGTCCTCCGTCCTTTCTTGGCATTGTTGCAGACTTGCAGCAACTTACAAGATCTTCCACCTCTAAAAAAAGTAAAAAACACACACGATCTTCCAGATTTTTTTTATGTAGGAATAAGTAGTCATTTAAATGCAATTTCCTATTCTTCAACATCTCTTTTCTTTCAGAAAACAAGTTCTCAAACTGTCCAACAGCATCTTGGCACTGTTATATCTGTCAGTCATGAAACCTTAACACCTGCAGAATTCAAAAACGATCTTTTAAGCGCAGATTGTGAGAAGAAAAAAAATGCCAACTTGTTAAAGTTGCACTAGTGACTAGTGAGAGTAACGACTAGACTTTCAATTCTGTCATGTACGGCCGCCCCTACGTCAGGCAACGGCGCGCCTGTGACGTGCGGCGTGCGCGTGAGCGCGCCGAGCGCGCCCAGGAGGCAATTGTCGCCAGCTCTAGTGGCTAGGATGGAAACTAGATGAGTTAGTTGGAAGGTTTGTTTGCATGCCTAGAATTAAGGAGCATTTGGCTCCATGCGTGTGAGGCCGAGAGGCCATATATTCCTGTAACAGAACATGAAAGAGGGCAAGCAAGATTATTATCCCAATCTCTCTCTCTCTCTCTCCCCCAACTAAGCCTATGGCCGAGGGGCATAACCTCGCCGGAGAAGACGACGGACCGCGGCTACGACCTCCGTAGCCGAGGGCCTTCTACCCTTGACACCAAGGCCCTTGACAACCTGGTATCACGGTCACGCCGATCCGATTCATCCACCTCCACCGACGCCGAGTCCACCGCCGCCGCACCACTAAACCCTGCCGCGTCACCGTTGAGCCCACCAACCTCCCCACCTTCAGCCGCCTCCTCCAGTTCACCCATGGCCGAACCATCCAATGCTGACCTCGCCAAGATGATCGAGAAACTCTCCGGCTCCATCGCCACGCTGCAGTCCGAGGTCACCGCGCTGAAAAGCGGTAAGGAGAAGTCGTCGTCGTCGAGTGGGGGCGGCGTCCATGACGGCCAGCACCACCACGATCGGCCACCCAGGTTCCAGAAGATTGATTTCCCCCGCTTCGATGGCACGACCGATCCCTTGATCTTCGTCAATCGCTGCGAGTCCTACTTCCATCAGCAGCACATCATGGAGGAGGAGAAGGTCTGGATGGCTTCGTACCATCTGGAAGACGTGGCGCAGCTCTGGTATATCCAGCTACAGGAGGACGAGGAGGGCACTCCTCGCTGGAGCCGCTTCAAAGAGCTCCTCCACCTGCGTTTCGGGCCGCCTCTCCGCTCCGCGCCACTCTTCGAGTGTCCGTTGAGGAGTACCAGAACCGCTTCCAGGCGCTGCTCCCCCGCGCGGGTCCGTTGCAGGAGGCGCAACGCGTCCAGCTTTTTACGGGCGGCCTCCTCCCACCTCTCAGCCACGTGGTGCACATCCACAATCCGCAGTCGCTTCCGGCGGCAATGAGTCTGGCGCGCCAAGTGGAGCTGATGGAGCTCGACAAGGGCCCTCCGGTCCCTGCTAGGGCCGCGTCGCGCGCTCTGCTGCCCGCACCGGCGCCCCGTCCCCTGGCCCTTCCAGCGCCGCACCCAGCAGGCGCCGCGGCGGGTGTCGTCCCAGCTAGGGGCGAGGGCAGGCGCCTGTCTCCGGAAGACATGGCGAAACGACGCCGTCAGGGCCTGTGCTTTAATTGCAATGAAAAGTATTCGCGGGGCCACAACCGGTTTTGCAAGCGCATCTTCTTCGTGGATGGCGTGGAGATCGGGGACGCCAATGACGAGGCCCCGGGCACAGACGGCGACGCTCCCTGCTTCTCCCTGCAGGCCCTCGCCGGGGTGCCCGTGGCGGACACCATGCAGATCACCGTCGCGCTGGGCGCCGCCTCACTGGTCGCCCTCCTCGACTCCGGCAGCACCCATAACTTCATCTCCGACACAGCGGCACGGCACACGGGACTGCCTCTTCACCAGCGGCCACGCCTCACCGCCATGGTCGCCAACGGCGAACGGGTCACCTGCGCCGGGGTCATCCGTGACGCCCCCCTCACCGTCGAGGGCGCCCTGTTCCCGGCCGATCTCTTCGTCATGCCACTGGTCGGGTACGACATCGTCCTCGGCACACGGTGGCTGGGCGCGCTCGGGCCTATCGTGTGGGACTTGGGCAGCCGGCGCATGACGTTCCACCTGCACGGGCGCCCGATTTGCTGGACCGGCGTCTCTGTCTCCGGCCCGGCCGCCATCAGCGCCACCGTGGCGAGCGAGCCGCTCCTCGACGCGCTCCTGGACTCCTTCAGTGCCATCTTCGCCGAGCCCGCCGGTCTGCCGCCGCAGCGCGCCCACGACCACCGCATCACCCTCAAGCCGGGTGCGCAGCCCGTGGCAGTCCGGCCATATCGGTACCCGGCGGCCCACAAAGACGAGCTGGAACGCCAGTGCGCCGCCATGCTCGAGCAGGGGATCTTCCGCCGCAGCGACTCGCCGTTCTCGTCGCCGGTCCTCCTCGTCAAGAAGGCCGATGGGTCTTGGCGCTTCTGCGTCGACTACCGCACCCTCAACGCGCTCACGGTGAAGGATGCCTTTCCCATCCCCGTGGTTGACGAGTTGCTGGACGAACTCCATGGTGCGCGGTACTTCTCCAAGCTCGACCTACCTCCGGTTACCATCAAGTGCTCATGCGGCCGGAGGACGTCCACAAGACGGCGTTCCGCACGCATGACCGGCTCTACGAGTTCTTGGTGATGGCGTTCGGCCTCTGCAACGCGCCGGCGACGTTCCAGGCGCTCATGAACGACGTCCTCCGCCCCTTCCTACGCCGGTTCGTCCTTGTCTTCTTTGACGATATTCTCATATACAGCAAGACATGGGCGGATCACCTTCGCCACCTCCGCGCCGTGCTCGACATGTTGCGTCGCCACCACCTCTTCGTCAAGCGCTCCAAGTGTGCGTTCGCCGCCGCGTCCGTCACCTACCTGGGCCACGTGATCTTGGCGGCGGGCGTGGCCATGGACCCGGCCAAGGTGCAGGCCATCCTCGACTGGCCAGCTCTTCGTTCGGTCCGGGCGGTGCGCAGCTTCCTCGGCTTGGCGGGCTACTACCGCAAATTCGTGCACAACTACGGCACGATGGCGGCCCCGCTGACGGCCCTCACCAAGAAGGCCGGCTTCGCCTGGGATGACGGGGCGACGGCGGCGTTCGCTGCCCTCAAGGCCGCGGTCACCTCGGCCCCAGTGCTGGCCATGCCGGACTTCGCGAAGACGTTTGTCGTCGAGTGTGACGCCTCGTCGCATGGGTTCGGCGCCGTGCTCGTCCAGGAGGGCCACCCGGTGGCATTCTTCAGCCGGCCTATCGCTCCACGCCATCGAGCTCTCGCGGCCTACGAGCGCGAGCTCATCGGTCTCATCCAGGCGGTGCGGCACTGTCGACCATACCTCTGGGGCCGGCAGTTCGTCGTCAAAACAGATCATTACAGCTTGAAATACTTGCTCGACCAGCGCCTTGCCACGATCCCGCAGCATCATTGGGTCGGCAAGCTTTTGGGCTTTGACTTCTCTGTTAAGTACAGGTCGGGTGCGACGAATGTCGTGGCGGATGCGCTCTCTCGCCGCGACATAGAGGAGGGCGAACTTTTGGCTGTCTCGGTGCACCGTTTCGACTTCATCAGCCGGCTGCGCCACGCCCAGGCCTTGGATCCCGCCCTGGTGGCTGTCCACGATGAGGTCCGCGCGGGCACGTGCGCTGCTCCGTGGGCGGTGACGGACGGCATGGTCACCTTCGACGGGCGCCTCTACATCCCCGCCGCCTCCCCGCTCCTGCCGGAGATCATCGCCGCCGTACACAATGACGGCCACGAGGGTGTTCACCGCACTCTCCACCGGCTGCGCCGCGACTTCCACTTCCCCCAACATGAGGCGCCTGGCGCAGGACTTTGTGCCGGCGTGCGCAACCTGCCAGCGGTACAAGTTCGAGCATCTTCACCCCACCGGCCTGCTCCATCCCCTGCCGGTCCCCTCCGTCGTCTGGGCAGACATTGGCCTCGATTTCGTGGAGGCGCTTCCTCGCGTGCACGGCAAGACGGTGATCCTCTCTGTCGTTGACCGCTTCAGCAAGTACTGCCACTTCATCCCCCTCGCGCACGCGTACACCGCCGAGTCCGTGGCCTAGGCCTTCTTCACCGACATCGTCAGGCTGCACGGGGTGCCGCGGTCCATGGTCTCCGATCGGGACCCGGTGTTCACGTCCTCGTTCTGGCGTGAGCTGATGCGGATGATGGGGACAAAGCTGCACATGTCCTCGGCGTTCCACCCGCAGTCCGATGGCCAGACCGAGGCGGCCAACCGCGTCATTGTGATGTACCTGCGCTGCTTCACTGGCGATTGCCCCCGACAATGGCTGCGCTGGCTGCCGTGGGCTGAGTACATCTACAACATGGCGCACCAGTCCTCCCTCCGTGACACGCCGTTCCGAGTGGTCTACGGCCGTGAACCCCCCTCAATCCGTTCGTACGAGCCGGGCGAGACAAGGGTAGAGACGGTGGCTCAGGAGATGGAGGCGCGGGAGGCTTTCCTCGCGGACGTTCGCTACCGTCTCGAGCAGGCGCAGGCCGTCCAGAAGCATCACTACGACAAGTCGCACCGGCTGGTCACCTATCAGGTCGGCGACTGGGCTCTTCTTCGTCTCCGCCAGCGGGCCGCTGCCTCGTTGCCGCGCACCGTTACTGGGAAGCTCAAGCCCCGCTATGTCAGCCCATACCGCGTCTCGGAGCTGATCAACGACGTGGCTGTGCGCTTGGAACTTCCGCCAGGCGCTCATCTCCATGATGTGTTCCATGTTGGCGTGTTGAAGAAGTTCGTGGGCGCGCCACCGGAGTCGCCACCAGTGCTGCCTCCGATCCTCGACGGCGCGGTGGTCCCGGATCCAGCCCGGGTGGTGCGGGCTCGCCTGGCACGCGGTGTCCGCCAGGTGCTTGTCCAGTGGCGCGGCGAGCCGGCTGCATCGGCGACCTGGGAGAACTACGACGACTTTCGCGCCCAGCACCCTGCGTTCTAGCTCGAGGACGAGCTGGTCTTCGAGGAGGGGAGAGATGTCATGTACGGCCGCCCCTACGTCAGGCAATGGCGCGCCCGTGATGTGCGGCGTGCGCGTGAGCGCGCCGAGCGCGCCCAAGAGGCAATTGTCGCCAGCTCTAGTGGCTAGGATGGAAACTAGATGAGTTAGTTGGAAGGTTTGTTTGCATGCCTAGAATTAAGGAGCATTTGGCTCCATGCGTGTGAGGCCGAGAGGCCATATATTCCTGTAACAGAACATGAAAGAGGGCAAGTAAGATTATTATCCCAATCTCTCTCTCTCTCTCCCAACTAAGCCTACGGCCGAGGGGCATAACCTCGCCGGAGAAGACGATGGACCGCGGCTACGACCTCCGTAGCCGAGGGCCTCCTACCCTTGACACCAAGGCCCTTGACAAATTCCGTCTGGGAAGTTACTTATTATATTTTGGTGGAATCAGAATTCCCTGAAGTATGAATGTCTGATACTCTGTATTCGATTAATTTGTACCATTGCAGATATACACAGGGATACGATCACAATCTCACCTTCCTCACAATAAAGGTAATGTTTACCTCTTCTCGTGCTTGAAAATAAGATGCCAGTATTAGCTGAGCCTCGGCTAAATTAAACTTCAATGACGGCTCACTGTTTGAGTTTTACCTTGCCCGAATGAGGATCTCACCAATGACGTCGATCACTTGCACACTTGCAGTCTGGTTCTCAAGTGTGTTGTGTTTTTTATATGGTTGCAGGGAGCTGGGCATGCTGTCCCTGAGTACAAGCCCAAGGAGGCGCTTACGTTCTACAGTCGCTGGTTGGCAGGAGAGAAATTCTAAGAAGGCATGCAGAATAATTATAGACTTTACAGCCTATCAGTTATTTGCTTTTTTTTTTGGAATGTCATGTTCCTTCTTTTTGCAAATGCTGGCAGATCCATTTGGAAAAGATAGGGTTTCTCTAGCCTGAACCTTTGCTGCATCCATTCCCCTTTCTATGTGATTGACTGGCTGGTGTGGTGGAGCTGTAAGGGTACTATGTTATCACTATAATTTTTCCGTTCCGTTCCCAAAACCTCTCCAGCAGAATGCCTGTCCACATTTGTCTATCACTATTTCAACCATCTCCCACTCTGTCTAGTGCTGCAATATCGTTTTATACTATAAGCAGCCCATTTGGGTAATCCGTTGGATACCGCCTCACCGACGCTTCGCTTCTCCCAGAGGTTCGATGAGTGTTGACGCGATATTTAGACTAATTTTTTATATCATTTTATATGATTTTTCACTGATTTTATGCGTCAACTATATTTTTTACTAACAATTATCAACAGTTATTGTGGATTTTGCAACATTATCTTGGAATTTTGCTATACTTATTTTTTGCAGGATTTTGAGCTATTTTTCGCAAAATTTATCATAATCTATCTCGAGTGAGAAAGACCTCTGAGATGGCATTCTAGAAGGTGACAAACAAGAAAGGTTTGGTCAACTCATGGCCCCCTGATGGGGATAATAAAAGCCCCCTCACGAAGCAGCCCACGGACCGTCGCAAAAGCCCAAAGGACGGCTCTCGCCAAAAAACCCGAAACAGGCCTAGCGGGGCACAGGCCAAACAAGAACGCAAGGCGATCCACCCAAACTTCGGTCTGAACGGTCGGGCGGGGCGGAAGCAACCGAGCATCACCGAGATGGTCGGATGAGACGGAAACAACCGAGCATTGCCAGAGACGGTCGGGCCAGGCCAGGCGGCCAAGCTAAGCCGGCAAGGGTCGGGCGGGACGGAGCGGCCGAAGCTCCCCATTGGGGGGAGCGGGTCCGGCCACAGGCCCAACTGATGGGACTCCCCGACACGACAAGACGGAAGCACGCCTCTGACCGGACGCACACTTGTACTCACGGCACAGAAAAACTAGGAAAGATTTCCCAGAGCGCGACAGGACAACACCTAAATTAAACCCTATGGCTTGTCTCAGGATGAGGCGTCAGACCACAAGGGGCGACGGAACGGAACGCCCTTCCCCCATCTTTTTGTACCGCACAGTTGACCACGAGACAGGAAGGCCCTGCGCCAAGTACCGCCAGCGCCAGGCGTCGCTATAGGAGCTGACACGGCGACGCTACAAGAGCTGGCGTGACGTTGCTACAGGACCAGGGACGAGACCCTACCACCCGTGCGGAAGCGTGCGGAGGAAGCTTGGGAGGAGTCGCGCGTGCTGAGGCCACACACACAGAAGGCATGCCAGGATGGCCCAGGAGAAGACTTTTTGTGATAGGGCCCCACATAATAGTTTGTCCTTTTTTCCTTTTCTTGCTTCTCTTCTTTCCACCGGCTCCTTGCCATCACACGCGCTGTAAGCTCCCCCTTGCATCTATAAAAGGAGGGATGCACTCGCCAAAGGGGGCGGAAAAAAACAAGCCACACACACTCACACCGTGTAACACCAAACTTCGAGCCTCAGAGCAATACAAGCAAGAACACCACCTCACTGGACGTAGGGAATTGAATCCCGAACCAGTATAAATCCCCTGAGTCCATCGGCTCACCATTCAGAGCGAGTCCGCGTTGAGTCCCCACCGAGCTACAAAACTACTGTTTGTGTCACCCCGGTTCCGGGAACCACGACAGTTGGCACGCCAGTTAGGGGATTTTCTCAGCGCACCAAGCGACCTTACCGCTCCAATGGCTCCGTCACGCACCTCCACCAGCGGCGAAGCTTTGGAGCCTAGGAGCCACATCACCTTCGGTTCCTTTGACTTCGTCGCTACCACCTCGGGCGAGTTGCGCCTCGCCGGCTCCACCCCACTATCGACAGCCTCGCTCAGGGCATGGGCAGCCTCCTGCTCACAGAACCTCCCCGTGACGTCGTGATGGCGGAAGCGGAGCCCCTTGCGCCCGCTTACCCTGACATCGGGTTGCTCGTCGACTGCGCGCTCCTGCACCCATCCTCCACCAGCGAGGAACGTGATCAAGTGCTCTACGCCCTCGCGAATGTGGTGACCCAACTACATGGGAATCCACCACTGCCATCCATGGTAGAGCTCCAAGGCGACGCCCCACGCGAGCCAGCGGGCGCCTCGGCAACCGCCGAAGCTAAGGCGAAAAGACACCGCCTCAAGAGGCACGTTGCCGTGTCCAGGCGACGCCGTAACAGGCTCGCCGCAACCCCTCAGGGGGAAGCGCCTCACCCTCCGGAACTAGTGGCTATGGCGGGACATCTCCCAACCTCAGTCCATGACCTGCTGGAAGACGTCTCCAGCAGCGGGTCGACCTCCGACCCAGGCGCAGAAACTCCCGTAACCCTCGGGAGAGCATGCCTTGTGGCAACTCCACTGGCAAACACCGGGGACGGAGTAACGCCCAACCAAGAGCTGGAGTATCAATGCGAACAGCTCGCGCGCGCGGCAGCGCGAGAAGAAGAGCTCCGCCGAAAGGAGAAGGAGATCAGCGACCTGGAGCGAAGGCTCGACGAACTCCATCAAGAAGTAGGCCGTCGGCAGCACAAAGGCGACGGGCCCCGCGGCCGCGAAGTCTACAACCAGCTCCTCTAGGGGAGCGACGGGACGCCCTACTTCCCTTGCCCTGACCAAAACATCACGGCCGCCACCATGATGCTCCAGGCCATCCCTGAGCCCACCGAGCCTGCGGCTCGGGTAACGCTCCAAAATCTCCGCAACCTTGTGCAAAGGGCGGCAGTACAACATGTCGAGTTGGCCTCCCAGACGTCGAACGAGACAACCGACCGCACATCGCGGGAAACATTCGGGAGGACATACCAAGCCACAAGGCCGAAGGCGCCCGTAAAAGGACACCTGGGCAATGCGCGCGACGCCCGGCATACCCTCGACGCCCGCCGAAGGGACAAAGGCAATGCCGATCAATCGCGCACCCCCGATGAAAGACATGAATAGGGGCGAAACGCGTCTGGGCCAGGCCCACGGGCATTTGGGCGCGCGATTCGCGAGGCACAGTTCCCAGAACGAGTCCGCGTACCTACGAACCTCGCCAAGTATGACGAGACGACGAACCCGGCCGTCTGGCTCGAGGACTACCGTCTTGCCTACTGACTGGCAGGAATCAAGGACGATTCCTTGATAATACAGTACCTCCCCATCCACCTCAGAGATGCGCCTCGGGCTTGGCTCGAGCACCTCCCTGAGGACACCATCCACGATTAGGAAGGCCTCAAAAAGGTCTTCGTAGGCAACTTCCAGGGGACGTACAAACGCCCCGGGAGTTCGTGGGACCTCAAAGGCTGCATGCAAAAGCCCGAAGAAAGTCTCCGAGACTACATCCGGAGATTCTTCCAGAAGAGGAACGAGCTGCCCGTCGTCACCGACGCCGACGTTGTGAGTGTCTTCACCTATGGCACTCCAACGAAGCACTAGTCCATGAGCTCGGCCGCGGGCGGCCAAGGACCACCGCGGACCTCCTTGACATCGCGACCAAGTTCGCCGACGGCGAGGACGCTGTAGGGGCCATCTTCCGAAAGGGAAGGCCCTCCCGCGAGGACGGCGAAGGCACGAGCGGCGCCAAGAAAGACTGGCGAGACCGCCGTGACAAGCACCGCCAGGACGACCACCCCCGCCACGGGAAGAACGAGGTCGCCGCCGCCGAGCGACCACCCAAACAGCCTTCAAAAGGTAACAACGAGCATTTCCAAAAGCTCATGGACGGACCGTGCCCAAACCACGGGTTCCCAGTACGCCACAAGCTCAAGGAATGCGAGCTCCTCAAACGATTCGTCGGGGGACCGTCACAAAAGAAAGCAAGGACGGAAGAAGCTGCCCAAATGGCAGAGGCCAAGGACGGCGCGACAGATGCCTTCCCCGAGCCGTTCGGATGCCTCATGATCTTCAGCAGTCCGAAGGCCTACGGCGACAAGCAGCGCCTCAAGTTGGCAAACCGCGAGGTGAACGCTGCGGATCTCGCCGTCCCGACCTACCTCCGATGGTCGGAGGCTCCGATCACCTTCGACCGGAGCGACCACCCGTACAAGATCCCACATCCGGAAACATACCCGCTGGTTGTGGGGCCCATCGTCGGGTCTAAGCGCCTCACCAGGGTGCTCATGGACGGCGACAGCACTCTCAACATCATGAACATTGAGACTTTCGATGTGCTGGGAATCCCCAGGATGGACCTGCGCCCGAGCAGTGCTCCCTTCCACGGTATCATCCTAGGGCAACAGGCCTACCTGCTCGGGCAGATCACGCTGCCCGTCACCTTCAGTGACCCCTCGAACTTCCGCACCAAACAGTTGCAATTCGAGGTAGTCGATTTCGCCGGCTCGTACCACGCGATTTTGGGGCGACCTTGCTACGCCAAGTTCATGGCCGTCCCCAATTACACCTACCTCAAACTGAAGATGCCTGGACCGCATGGGGTCATCACGGTGGGCACTTCCTTCAAGACGGCCTACCAATGTGAGCAGACCAATTGCGAGCTCACGGCATCGCTTGTGGCGTCCAAGGAACTGGCCGACCTCAAGAAAGGCATCCCTCAGGGCCCCAAAGAAGTGCCCAAGGACGGTCACCAAGGCGCCTCGGAAGGCTCAGGGTCCGAGGGGAGCAACTTCAAGGCCACAGAGGACACGAAGGAGATAAGTCTGGACCCCTCTGACCAGATCAAGAAGATTCGGATTGGGGCATCGCTTTCCAAGGAATAGGAAAGCGCACTAGTCGACTTCCTCCAAGCCAACCGGGACGTCTTCGCATGGAAGCCATCTGACATGCCGGGCATCCCCCGGGAGGTCATTGAGCACTCCTTGAATATCCGACCGTCCGCAAGGCCGGTCGCTCAACGCCTTCGCCGCTTCGACGAGGAAAAGTGTAGAGCAATAGGGGAGGAGATCGCCAAGCTTTTAGCTGCATGGTTCATAAAAGAAGTGCACCACCCAGAGTGGATCGCCAACCCTGTACTTGTTAAGAAGAAGAATGGAAAATGGAGGATGTGTGTCGACTACACGAGCCTGAACAAGGCGTGTCCAAAAGACCCTTTCCCTCTTCCACGCATCGACCAAGTGGTTGATTCCACCGCGGGATGCGAGCTACTCTCCTTCTTAGATGCGTACTCCAGCTATCATCAGATCGTGATGAAAGAAAGCGACCAGCTCGCTACATCTTTCATCACCCCTTTCGGTTCCTTTTGCTACGTATCCATGCCCTTCGGCTTAAAAAACGCGGGAGCCACGTACCAACGGTGTATGCTCCTCTGTTTTGTCGATCAAGTAGGGCGCAACGTCGAAGTATACGTGGATGACATAGTCATCAAAACCAAAAGATCCGGCGACCTTATAGCCGACCTAAAAGAGACTTTCGCAAACTTGCGCAGGTTCAACATCAAACTCAATCCTGAGAAGTGCATCTTTGGAGTTCCAAAGGGGAAGCTCTTGGGATTTATGGTCTCCGAACGGGGCATTGAAGCAAACAAAGAGAAGGTCGATGCCATCCAGAAGATGGCCCCATCAAAAATTTGAAAGGGGTCCAGCGACTGGTCGGTTGCCTGGCCGCTCTAAGTCGTTTCGTGTCCAGACTCGGCGAGTGGAGCATGCCTCTTTACAAGCTCCTCAAGAAGGGGGATCGCTTCTCTTGGACCCCAGAGGCACAGGAAGCGCTGGATAGGGTCAAGGTGCTTCTAACAATGCCCCCGATACTAGTAGCTCCTCAGCTGGGCAAAAGTTTGCTTCTATATGTCGTGGCCACTAAGCAGGTGGTCAGCGCAGCCCTTGTTGTAGAACGAGCAGAGGAAGGCCGTTCGCTCAAAGTGCAAAGACCGGTGTATTTCATCAGCGAAGTACTATCTGAGTCCAAGGCTCAGTATCCGCAGATACAAAAACTCCTCTACGCCGTGCTCATCGCCAAACGAAAGCTCATACACTACTTCGACCGGCACCCTTTGACGGTCGTTTCCACCGCTCCTCTAGGGGAGATTGTTCATAACCGCGACGCCACAGGTCGCATAGCCAAATGGTCGCTCGAACTTAACGGGCTCGACATAACATACGTGCCAAGGACCGCCATCAAGTCACAGGCGCTGGCCGACTTTGTCGCCAAATGGACTGAGGCACAGGCCCCTCCACCCATTGAGGATCCGGAGTACTGGACCATGTACTTCGATGGGTCATACCTCAAAACGGGTAGTGGAGCCGGGATCATTCTCACCTTCCCACAAGGGCACCGCCTGCGCTACTCAATACGCCTCCACTTTCTGTCCACAAACAACGTGGCGGAATACGAAGCACTCGTCAACGGGCTCCGAATAGCTGCAGAGTTAGGAGTGAAATGCCTCCTCGTGTGAGGCGATTCAAACTAGTGGTTGACCAGGTCATGAAGGCAGCAGAGCCTCGAGACCCAAGGATGTGCGCCTACAATAAAGAGGTGCGCAAGCTCGAAGAAAAATTCAAAGGCTTTGAACTCGAACACAATTATAGACGCTTCAACGAGGAAGCGGACCGGCTCTCGACCATTGCCTCCGGATGAGAACCCATCCCAGAGGGAGTTTTCTTCTTTGACCACTACGAACCATCGGTCAAGGTTGAGCACCCAGAAGAGGAGGCACCTGCCGCCGGCCCAAAGCCGGGCACCGACCCAGAGGAACACGCCCGGGGGCTGGTCGCCTCAACCAGCGACCTTGACTGGCGCTCCCCCGTCATCATGAGACTCAGCACCGGCAACCTCCCAGGAGATACGACCGAGGCAAGGCGCCTATCTCGCAAGGCAAAGTCCTTCGTCCTTATCAATGGCGAGCTTTACAAGAAAAGCGCCTCTGGGATAAAGCAGAGATGCATCCCGATCAATGAAGGAAGAAAACTCCTCAACGATATCCATAGTGGAACGTGCGGCCATCACGCCGCTCCTAGGTCCTTAGTCGGCAAAGCCTTTAGACAAGGCTTTTACTGGCCGACCGCTATGACGGACGCTGAGCAGGTCGTACGAACCTATGAAGGCTGCCAATTCTTTGCCAGGCAAACGCACTTGCCGGCACAGGCCCTCTAGACCATTCCCATAACATGGCCCTTCGCGGTATGGGGCTTGGACATGGTCGGTCCTCTCAAGAGGACGCCCGGGGGCTTCACCCATTTGCTCGTCGCCATCGACAAGTTCACCAAGTGGATCGAAGCAAAACCCATTGCGGCACTCAGAGCTGCAGACGTGGCTTCTTTCTTCCGCGACATCGTCTACTGGTTCGGAGTACCGAACTCTATCATAACCGATAACGGCGTGCAATTCACTGGGCGAAGTTTCCTCGAGTTTTGCGATGAGTTCCACATCAGGGTCGATTGGGCCGCGGTGGCACATCCACGGACTAACGGCCAGGTCGAGCGCGCCAATGGCATGATCCTACAAGGCCTCAAACCTCGAATCTTCGACAGGCTTAAGAAATTCGGATCCCGATGGGCCGCTGAGCTACCAGCGGTCCTGTGGAGTCTACAAACAACAACATCCAGAGCAAATAGTTGCACGCCATTTTTTCTGGCATACGGCGCCGAAGCAGTGCTCCCCTCCGAGCTAAAATACGGATCCCTAAGGATCCAAACCTATGGCGACGAGCAGAACACAACCAACGCTCAACTCGCCAATGACCTCCTAGACGAGGCTCGGGACGCGATCGTCGTTACATCAGCTAAATACCAGTAGGACCTACGCCACTACCACGACCGTCAGGTCTGCAGCAGATCCTTCAATGTAAGGGATCTAGTGCTGCGAAGAATCGTAACCACTAAAGACAAGCACAAGCTTTCTCCGCCATGGGAGGGTCCATACATCATCGCCCAAGTCTTACGGCCAGGATCGTATAAGCTCAAAGATTCTAATGGTAACGTCCTCGCCAACGCATGGAACATCGAGAAGCTAAGAAAGTTTTATCCCTAAGGGCGCCCTCACTCCTCCCACGTCAAAATTAGCTAAACCGACCTAATGGTCGCTTCACCTAACTCGGGGGCTGAAGGGAGAATATACCGAAGCAAATCACAAAAAAGCTGTTTTATATTACAAAACTGGCCGCCACAGCCAAAAGTTCGGTTCAAACACTACAAAAACACGTCACACCCAGACGAACCTACTGCGCCGGGGGCCTCCGCAAGAGAGAGGCGGGATCAACACGGCTGGATATCAGCACGGCGTGAGGACGGGCCTCCTCCTCGAGGCGCTCTATGACCTCGTCGCTCAGACCGCCGGCGAACCCCTCCGCTATCGGCCCCAGCACAAGGCGAAGCTCGTCGAAATGAGAGGTCGCCTGCGCGAGCGTCAGATTGCTCCCATAGTAGGCGGACTCCCGCACGACACGATCGACATGATCCGGGAGCCTAGCCAGACGCTCCGGGAGCGAGAGGAGCGACGGCGGCGACAGACGGGCACACACCGAGGCAGCGGCGTCCCGAAGGAGCTGATGCTCCATCCATAGCCCTAAAAAACCAGACGTCACGACAAAAGCTCTGGCACAAAAATGAGACATGAGGCCAACCAAAAAACTCACCGTCCAAAGCACCAAGCTCCTCGGTCGCGCGGTTAAGGGAGTCCGTCGTCACGCGAAGAGCCGTTTCCGCGTTAGCGGCACGCTGGGTCGAGCTCCGCACGGAGCTTCTCTAGCTGTCGACGAAGGTCCCCTGCCTCCGAACGAAGCAGCGATGACTCAGCATTCGCGCTGTCCAAACGCACAGACAGAGCGCTCGACTGTCGTACCTCCGCGGTCCTCAGCCCCTCCAGGCGCAAGGACTCCGCCCGAGCCTACTCTGGCTCGCTCCGCGCGGCCGCTAGCGCAGAACCGTGCTCGGCCGCACGCGACATGAGGACCTAAAACCAAGGGTCGACAGGAGATCAAAAACAAAACGCAAGGATCACCAAAAGAAGGCCCCATCAAAAGAAGAAGGAGGGGTCTGCACCGCCCCGCGAGGAAGGACGCGCTCTTTGACGGCCCCTCGAATGCGGTCAGCTGCACCCACAAATGAGGACAGGAGCCTGTCAACCTCGGACACGACCTCCATGGAAGACTCCTTCACGACCTTCCACTCCTCGGCCTCCTGCCCGGAAGAAAAATCAGAAGCCCCCCTTCCCCTGCTCGAGGCGGGACAGCAAGGGGGGGACAAACAGCAAGGAGGAGGCCTCAGGGGGGGAGCGGCAGGCCGACCGGTGCGGCCTCTCCTGACGGTTGTGCCTCAGCAGCGTCACCAGGAGCCCCTGGAGGGACCGGCGGCGCTCGAGTCCCTGCGGTAGACATGGGCACCGCAGACGAGGCTTGCTGACAAACGACCCACGCGGCCTCCGACAGCGACTTACGTGGGATGTGAAGCCTAAAAGAAGAGCAAATCAACAAAACAGGACCATGAGCGAGAACAAAAACTCCTGAATCACTAACCGAGAAGATCGCGGCGCGGAAAAAGGGTGCTGCAACATGGGCAGAGCAGCAACACACTCAGCGCCCATCTGCCGCGAAGCGACGCCCTCTAACGACGACCACGCACCGCCACCCGGAGAAATCACAGGCACAGGCGGATCAGAGCCCGCGTCGGGAGACGATGGGGCCCCTATAGCATCTGGACCCGGAGATGGATGAAGGATGTCGCCCGCCGGCAGGGCCACGGCGTCAGCCGCGCCCACAGGCGAAGCCGACGCAGGGTTCCCTCCCGACTGGGCCGTAACGACGGCCGCGCCCACGGGCGGAGACACAGTGACCGCCGCGGCAGCAGGGGACGGAGCCGGTGCGGACGCCGCAACAGGCGGGAACGCCGCGAACGCCACAATGACAGAGCATGGAGATGATGTGACCGCTGCCGCGGCCTCAGGGCCGCGCGGCTCCACCTCCCAAACATCAGCCCAAGGGGGCGACGGTGATAGCGACGGCGACGGCACCAGGTGGACCTCCGGAGGGTCCATGATCACGAGAGCCTCAGGAAGAGCCTCAGAATGAGAGCTCTCCCCGGCTAGTGGGACCGCCTCAGACGTCGCGTCAGAGGACCACTCCTCGTCGGAGAAGTCGGTAGGAGGAGTCAGCGAGTCGCCATGTTCCCGTGCCCGCCGGGCGCGCTCCGCCTTCTTCCGATCACGCACGAGTTGACGACACTTCGTACGCTCCTCCTCCTCACGCGCATTTGCATCCCTCTTACGCTTTTGGTCTGCCCTCATGGCAGCGTCCTCCGGGAGGGGGGCGGGGGACGGCCTCATACCACTGAGGCCCTGAAATAACGCAAGGCGCGGCGTAGGTAAAACAAATGAATCTACCACCAGGCATCCAGGAAAAAACCTTACCAGTTCGCTCCTAATCGAAGGATTGAGAGCATGAGGGCCGCCAGAAAGACTCGCCGACGAAGCCTCCTTGGTGATGGCGGTCAGGAGAGCGCGAACCTCCTCCGAAGTGAGCTCCTCACTCGAACACCGGTCCGGGTCGGCCATCCCAACGTACTCCCACATGGGAGAGCGCCGGAGCCGTAGCGGCTGGACCCTCTTACGGAGGAAGGTCGCAACCAGCTTGGCGCCGGTCAAATCGCGGCGGCGGTGGGCGCTGATCTTCTCCAGGATAAAATCCACCTGGTTGGCCTGCTTCTTGTCCTAGCCCCACTCCCATTGCTTCTGCTTCGAGGGCGACGCCGGTGAAGACAGGGGCCCTACCGACATAGTCGGGCGGCGGCACGGCCCCGTCCGCCAGAGGAGGGTCGCCAGCGTTCCGGACATAGAACCACTCCCCCACGTACCCGTGAGAGGACGAGGGGAGTGGGATCTAGAAATAGTTGTGTCGACGGCTGTTGCGCAATTGGATCGTCACGCCTCCGACAAGGGACTGACCGCCCTGTCTCGGCGATAGTTGGGGCCATAACAGGTAGCACCACAGCTGAAAGTGCGGCGCGATTCCGAGGAAGGCCTCACATAGCGTGATGAAGCACGCCATGTGGAGGATGGCATTGGGATTCAGGTGCTGAATCTCCAACCCATAGAAGAAAGGGACCCCCCACATGAACGGATGCAGGGGAAGACCGAATCCGCGCTCATAGAAAGGCGTGAGGACAACCACCTCGTCCCCCCGAGGATTCGGCGCGCCGCTGACGTCTTCCAGTCTCCACCCGGACTCCGGCTGGCGAGGAAGGAAGCCCTTCTTCTCCAAGATGGACATCGGGTCCGTAGGGTTGTGCACCTAGGGAAGGAGGCGGGAGCCATCAGAACGGCTGGAGAAGAGCGGGCGGCACAAGCTAGGTGAGCGGAGGACGCGAGGCGTGCGAGACGGCGGTGGCTGAAGGAGGAAGAAGCAAAAACTGGTAAACACAAAACTACTCTCCTCTGTCATTTCTACTTATACAGAAGAAAAACAGGGCAGGCGAGGGGGCGCGGGGCGGAATCGATGGGCCCCACCACGACGCACATCCCCGAGTTTTCCGTCAGAAGAGTAGGCGCACGCGAGGAATCCGCCCGGACATCCCTCGGGCAGTGCGCTGGGCAGTGGACGTAACAGAGCACGTCCCCTCGAACGGAATGCTCATTAAAAAGCCGAAGGGGAAGAATCACCGACTCGAAAAAAACCGCCCCAAAAGACCTAACGCGACACCAAATAGAGCGAGGGACGGTCGGCGGGTGAGCTATTAGCGGGTTGCAAGCCAAGTGGGTGGCACATTACTCCATTCGCCCCGCCCGTATCCAAGGCCACACCTCGAACTCCCTTGCGGTAACCCAGCGGATGGGGTGGCCTCGTGGCCCCCCTTTGGACGGACATCCGAACCAAGGGCCGAGACAAGGCCGAGTAAGGAAAGGCTTGCATGAGATGCCCCCAGATGGTCGAGACCCCCACCGGGACCACTCGCCACGACCGTTCACAAACCGGAAGGAACCGTCGGATCTCACTTGGAAATGACCCGCCATTAGCTCGATGGCCTTCACATCAGCACCGGCCCGGTCGACAGTGAAAGGCCCGACCCTCAAAAAGGACGAAAAGACCTTTTTCGAGAGGGAAAAAGGTGTGCAAAAAGGCCTTGGCCGCAACGATACTATGAGGATCATGACAAAAACTCCAAAGAAGCCTCCACAACATAAAGCGGCCCACAAAGCCCAAAAGACGGCTCTTGCTAAAAGGCCCGGGAAGGGCCTGGCGGAGCGCGGGCCAAACAAAAACGCAGGGCGGCCCACCCTAGCCTCGGCCTGAACGGTCGGGCGGGGCAGAAACGACCGAGCATCACCGAGATGGTTGGACGAGACGGAAAACAACTGAGTGTTGCCTGAGACGGTCGGGCCAGGCCAGGCGGCCGAGCTAAGCCGGTAAGGGTCGTACGGGACAGAGCGGCCGAGCCCCTCCTTGAGGGGAGCAGGTCCGGCCACGGCCCCGACGGAGGGGACTCCCCGGGGGCTCGGGGGCTGCATCCTACAGATGCGCTCGCGCGATCCCGTGTAAAAAGCCTCCGACTAGCTCACAAGCTAGCCGAAGGCTCAGGGGCTACTGATGGGGGATAACTAAAAGCCCCCTCACGAAGTAGCCCATGGAACGTGCCAAAAGCCCAAAGGACGGCTCTCGCCAAAAAACCCAAAACAGGCCTAGCGGGGCACGGGCCAAACAAGAATGCAAGGCGACCCACCGAAACTTCGGCCTGAACGGTCGGGCGGGGCGGAAGCAACCGAGCATCACCGAGATGGTCGGACGAGACGGAAACAACCGAGCATTGCCTGAGACGGTCGGACCAGGCCAGGCGGCCAAGCTAAGCCGGCAAGGGTCATGCGGGACGGAGCGGCCGAAGCTCCCCTTTGGGGGAAGCGGGTCCGGCCACGGGCCCAACTGATGGGACTCCCCGACGTGACAGGATGGAAGCACGCCTCTGACCGGGCGCACGCTTGTACTCACGGCACAGAAAAACTAGCAAAGATTTCCCAGAGCACGACAGGATGACGCCTAAATTAAACCCTATGACTCGCGTCAGGATGAGGCGTCAGACCACAAGGGGCGACGGAACGGAACGCCCTCCGCCCATCTTTTTGTACCGTACAGTTGACCACGAGACAGGAAGGCCCTGCGCCAAGTACCGCCATGTCACGCCTGGTTTCAACGAACAAAACCGTGCAACATATATGCGCCAGGAAACGTCTCGCATATACATGACAAATTACAGAATACCACAACACATGCCAAAGATTAAAAAAAACGTGGATAACATTAAATATATCTTTATTACACTGTGACACAAATGTTTAACTCAGAGTATATCGTAGCATAGCGGAAGCATAAAACAAAAATATAACGGGCGCCACAGGGACGTCAACTGGTGAACGAAACACCTAAAACTCGTCGTAGTCTTGCACATAGTCTTCATTACCTCCATCATCTAAGCAGCCGTTGGATTTTTTCCCCCAACAAGGAATAAATATAAAGAAACAAGCGTGAGTACCGAATACCCAACAAATATAACATAAACCATGAGGCTCTATGGTTAGCTGACTACTACATAAGCTTTTAATTTAAAACATTTATTAAGGCCTAATTACTATGAATTAATGATAAAACCGTTAGCCTAAAAGATATTGCACAAGAATTATATAAGATTAAACAGATATAAACATTATCATAACCATAAACAAAACCAAAACCAAGGAACCTCAGCCAAGGGTCCTTCTAATCACTAGGAAGGGTTTGGGCCGCTCATAACCGTGAGCACGGCTAACATGTTAGTTTTACACTCTCGAGAGGTTGTACATCTTTACCCACAAGTCGTGAGCTACGCTAGAAATTCATCACATTACTGGAGATGAGATGACTAGCAAGCACACTACGAAGCCTTTACAAAGATCACGTTGGTAAGGTGTAACCGCTAAGGTTTCAGGGTCGCAACGGTGGTGTCTGCCTCCAAAGGGAGAAGCACATACATATTACGTAAAGCACACTCAACCATGAGGTAGCGCAGCGACCACTGATGCTAGCCTCCCCTCTTGCCCCGCAGGTAAGTTACTCCCAAACCAAAACAACCTAATTAGTCAGCTAAGTCCGTCTCATTCCAGCCTTGTGGTAGCACTGTTGTCCTAGGTGGTCGCTTTGTGATTTGGTCCTTAGGGAGAGAACCAGCAAAAGCACACGAGCACATTGCTCAAGCTCCCTAAACCATGTTACTAAAAAGCCTTATTAAAATGGACATAAACCGATCAGGGTCAAGCCCAACAATTAATTTCATAGGATCATTAATCAAAATTAAATTAACAAAGGATATGAGTTTGCGTAGCACCTAGCACAACTTAACCATATGCAACCTAGAAGGTAGATATATAAGGATAAAAGTAGCTAGGAATAACCTTATGGGTACTCAAAATTAAATGCACATACAATGATAAAAAGATTATTGGGTGGTGTTTATGTTATACTTGCCTTCCTCAAAATTTATTCCTTGCTGCTGCTCAGTGACTTCTGGAGGTTGTTCTTCGAACTCAACAGGCGATTCAACTTCTACGCACGATATACGGCACCAAACAAGCATCCACATGATCACACATGCAAGCAAACAAATGCAAAAGGTAAGAAACAGTACATCATGACATAAAAACATAAGGTAAAACGTATATAAATTTATTCTACACATTGCTACGGTCGCGTGGGCGCGAGAATCGCCGAAATCGGATTTAAAACGAAGAAGTTATGGCCTTTTGAAAGCTGTTAGGACTGAAATGTAAATATTTTCCAAAATTTCGGATTAAAACGATAAAACAGGCCCTTCTCTACTACTGGCCTGGACGGCGGGTTAAATCTAGGGAAACTGAGGGCCTCTTTTGCAAAATGGTTCTGGCTGACCGGCGGTTTGACTAGAGCTTTGACTGGGTCGCATGGGTGACTGGCTTTGACCGAACCCATCCGGTCCACTAGATCGAGATCTAGCGGCTAGGGTACAACGGAGGGGGATGTGGCCGGCGGTAACCACTGGCCACGGTGGCGGGTCGCCGGGTCACACGCGCAGAGGCGCTCCGGTGCGCAAGGCGGGTCGCTAACAGGCCGGAGAGGGGGAGGGAAGTGCGGCGAACTCACCCAGGAGCTTGTAGGCGGCGGCGGATCGACGGAGATGGTTGGCCACGAGAGGAGGCGGACGGCGGCGGTAGTGCTCGCGGGGAGGCGTCGAGGAGGCCGATGCGGACGCCTAGAACCGACGGGAACGACTCGCGGCACCACTGCGAACACGGAGATAGGATTAGGGAAGCCGGAGAAGCGCCATAGCGGCGGAATTTGGCCGCAGCGGCAACTCCCCACGGCGGGTTCCGGCGAAGAAATTGGCAGTGACTTGGAGCGGCGGAGCTAGCGCTAGGGCTTGGAGGCGAAAAGGAGGTGGCGGCGGAGCTAGTAAAGCCTTTTATAGGGCGGCGACGAATTGGACTCGAGCTTGAATCGGGGTTTGATAAAGCGTGCTCATCCAACTCGAGCCGGACTCGGGTCCACGGCGACTCCACTCGGAAAAAGGCCTGGCAGGCGGGCCATCCGAGTGGGGAAGGGGAGGCGGAGGCTGTCGTGCGGGCCGCGAACGCAGGGGAGGCAGTAGCACGAGTCCACGGCCAGAGAGGGAGAGAAGATGGGAGAGGGAGGCCGGCGTGCAGAGAGAGACCGGAGGTGAGGGAAAGAGATGACGAGTGTGGTCCACTCGTCATTGGCTCGGAGGTGGAGGGCCACTGGACAGAGAGTGCGCAAGGGGGAAAAGGGTGCGCGGCTGGGCCGGCCTGCTGTGCCGGTGGGCCGGCTCAGGCGAGCGGGGGTGACTGGGCCGAAGGGGGAGGGGAGGCCGGCCGGGCCTGGGCCAGTTGGCTCAGCTGGCTTCCTTCTTCCTTTTTTTTTTCTTCTCTATTTTCCAAAACCTTGGTCAAAAACAAACATCTAAAATTCAAATTAATTTGAATTTCAAACCTTAGACCATACAAGAAATAAAGCAATGCACCAGCATGAATGTACAACAAAAGTTGACCTATGATTAATTTTAATTATTGTAGATAAAATAAATCATTAAATGCATGGCTAAACATAAAAAATCCTAGTAAATTAAATAAACCATATTGATATTATTGTAAAAAAAATTCTGGAATTAAATTTAGGGTGTTACAAACCTACCCCCTTAACAAGAATCTCGCCCCGAGATTCAGATAGGCTAGTTAGCAAAGAGAGCGGGGTATACTGCTTTTAGTTCATCCTCTCGTTCCCATGTTGCCTCGGCTTCTGTGTGATGACTCCAGTGCACACGGCACATCTTGATCTTTTTGTTTCTAGTAGACCTCTCTGATGTGTCTAAAATTTTCACTAGATGCTCCATGTAGGTCAGATCCTCCTGTACCTCTAATCCTTCTAGCGGTGCTTGCTCTTCGGGCACTCTCAAGCACTTCTTCAACTGAGACACATGAAACACATCATGCACACCTGACAAACTGGGAGGTAATTCCAGGCGGTAAGCTACTCCACCTTTCTTCTCCAATATTTTAAATGGTCCAATATATCTTGGCGCTAACTTTCCTTTTATGTTGAATCTGCGAATACCTCTCATTGGCGACACCTTCAAGTACACATGATCATCCACTTTAAATGACAAATCTCTCCTGCGAACATCAGCATAACTTCTCTGCCTGGACTGAGCAACTCTCAAATTCTCCTGAACAATCCGCAATTGCTGTTCAGCATCCTGTATTATGTCAGGTCCAAATACCTGCTTTTCACCTGTCTGATTCCAGAACAACGGCGTTCTGCACCTCTTGCCGTATAGTGCTTCAAACGGCGACTTCTTCAGACTGGCTTGATAGCTGTTATTATAGGAAAACTCAGCATACGGCAAACACTTGTCCCAACCAGTACCGTACTGTATGGCACAAGCTCTCAACATATCCTCAAGTATCTGATTAGTTCTTTCTGTGTGCCCATCGGTCTGAGGATGGTACGCTGTACTGAATCTGAGCTGTGTGTCCAATGAATTATGCAACTACTTCCAAAAGCGAGAAGTAAACTGCGAACCTCGGTCAGATATAATTCTCTTAGGCACGCCGTGCAGGCAGACAATTCTAGAGATGTATAGCTCAGCTAACTTAGCACCTGAATAAGTAGTGTTAACCGGTATAAAATGAGTTACCTTGGTTAAACGATCCACTACTACCCATATTGAATTATAACCTTTCTGAGTACGAGACAAACCCACAATAAAATCCATGGTTATTTCTTCCCACTTTCATTCTGGTACCTTCAACGACTGTAATAAACCTGCGGGTCTCTGATGTTCAGCCTTCACACGCTGACATGTATCACAAATAGCTACATACTCGGCCACGGCACGCTTCATACCGTACCACCAAAATCTTTCTTTCAGATCGTAGTACATCTTAGTGCTGCCGGGATGAATAGAATAAGCCATATCATGAGCCTCACTCAAAATTAATTTTCTGATGCTGTCCACATTAGGCACACATATTCTATTCTTGTACCATAAAGTTCCCAGTTCATCTTCCCGAAAGTGAGGCGCCTTGCCTAATTTGAGCAACTTATGAATTTCCTGCAATTTCTCATCATCCTTCTGGTGCTCTCGAATCTCTTGTTCTAATGTCGGCTCTGCCTCAAACGCTGCGGCTGTAGTGTGATGTAGGAAACCCAAGCTCAATCTTTCGAACTCTTCACATAACTCATGCGGCATCATGAAACCTAAAGCCATATTAGCATAACTTTTCCTACTCAGAGCGTCTGTCACCACATTAGCCTTGCCAGGATGATAATGAATTTTCATACCATAATCCTTAATTAATTCCAGCCATTTTCGCTGCTGCATATTCAACTCGTTCTGTGTGAAGATATATTTGAGACTCTTGTGATCAGTATAAATTTCACAACGTCCGTACAATTAGTGACGCCAAATCTTCAGTGCGTGCACTACTGCTGCAAGTTCTAGATCATGTGTCGGATAATTCAACTCATGCTTGCGCAACTGCCGTGAAGCGTAGGCAATCACTTTACATTCCTGCATCAGAACACATCCCAAACCATCTCTGGAAGCATCACAATAAACTATGAATTTCTTCTGCTGGTCAGGCAATGTCAACACATGTGCTGTAGTCAATCTTTTCTTCAACTCATCAAAAGCAGCTTGCTGTGCATTTGTCCATCTAAATTCTGCATCCTTCTCTAATAGGGAAGTCATGGGCTTCGCAATTCTTGAAAAATTCTCAATAAATCTCCCATAATAACCAGCTAAACCAAGAAATCCACGAACCTCTTTTGGTATTTCCGGCACCTTCCAGTTCGTGACAGTACTGACCTTGCTTGGATCCACTGCAATTCCTTCTTTGGAGACGACGTGACCAAGGAAACGCACTTTATCAATCCAAAATTCACATTTGCTGAACTTGGCGTACAGCTTGTGTTCTCTCAGTCTCTGAAGAACTAACCTTAAATGCTCCTCATGTTCTGCTTCAGTTTTGGAATAAATTAGAATGTCATCAATAAAAACCACCACAAACTTGTCTAAATAATCCATAAATACCGAATTCATCAGTTGCATAAAATAGGCAGGAGCATTGGTGAGGCCGAAGGACATTACTGTATACTCATACAAGCCGTACTTAGTGGTGAAGGCAGTCTTAGGAATATTTTTAACCGATGATAACCAGATCTCAAATCAATTTTAGAGGAAACACAAGCACCCTGAAGCTGATCAAACAAATCATTAATGCAGGGGAGCGGGTACTTGTTTTTAATGGTGACTTTATTTAGAGCTCGGTAATCCATACACATCCTTTTCACATCAGTATCCTTTTTCTCAACAAGCAAGACTGGAAAAGCCTAAGGAGAGAAACTAGGGCGGATATATCCTTTAGCTAGCAATTCATCTATATTCTTTTTAACCTCCTCATGCTCTATAGGTGCCATTCTATATTGCCTCATTGCTATGGGTGCAGTGCCTGGTAAAAGCTCTATTAAAAACTCAATAACTCTGTCAGGCGGCATACCTGGCAACTCATCAGGGAAGATGTCTGGATAATCACACACTATCTGAATATCATCTGTAGGTCTAGCCTCCATCTGATGCAAATAACCTGAAGGACTTGATGCGCTGATTCCCACTTCCTGGCCATCTGATGCTGCTAGGTGAACTGTCCGTTGAGCACAACCAATTTTGACACCCCACTTCTCCAGAGTGTCCATGCCCAAAATGATATCAATACTCATACAGTCGATAACTATTAACTTGGCACTAAACTCTACCCCCCTTATTTTTATACCTACTCTGGAACAAATAGAACTGGTGTTTATCTCTCCACCTGGTGATGCAACTACCATAGGTATTTTCATAGAACTTATAGGTAGGTTGTTTTGTTCAGCATATGATCTTGTAATAAAAGAATGTGTAGCACCAGTATCAAAAAGTACAATAGCAGGATTGGCGTTGACTGTAAACGTACCGAGAACGACATTTGGAGCACCTGCTGCGGTTTCTGCCGTCACATGGTTGACCTTGCCCTGAAGTGGCGCCCTATTCTGCTGGTTGGGGCGCCCCTGCTGCTGCTGTGGGGCGTTCTGCCTAGCGCCCTGCTGCTGCTGTTGCCCCTTCTGAGGGCAGTTGTTGGCGAGGTGCCCACTGTCGCCACACTTATAGCAGTTACGAACCACGGGAACAGTAGCCTGATTTTGGGCAGGTGGGTTGGACTGCCCCTGTGGCATAGCTCAGTAGGTAGGGCGTTGGTTCTGATTCTGGTAACGCTAGCCCTGACCTGTCTGCTGCTGGTACTGCTACTGCTGGGGTTGCTGTCGCTGCTGGTAACCCTGCTGCTAGTACTGTTATGGGTAGCGGGGACGGGTGTTGCTGTTGGAAGAAGCAGGGTTGAGCTTTCTTTTCTTGTCATCAATCTCCCTGCGCTTCTGCTCTGTAAGCAAGGCACGGTCCACCAGGTGATTGAAATTATTAAACGTATTGTTCATTAGCTGTAACTGGAGGTTGTCATGAAGACCCTCCAAAAAGTGTTCCTGCTTATCACCATCTTCTGCAACTTCTGTGGGAGCATAGCGAGCAAGCTGTAGAAACTTGTCACGGCACCCTGTGACTGACATGTTTCCCTGCTTCAGAGAGAGAAACTCCTTCTTCTTCATCTTCATTGTGCCCGCAGGCACATGGTGACTCCTGAATCTTTCACGGAACTGAGCCCAGGTGAAGCATTCTCTGTCCTGAGGTCTATACGATTCCCACCAGTCTAGAGCAGCACCTCGAAGCTGTCCTGCTGCATACAGGACCCTCTCTTGATCATTGCACTGCGCAATGTCAAGCTGTCGCTCCACTGCACGGAGCCAGTCATCTGCCTGAAGAGGATCAGCAGAATAGGAAAAAGTTGGCGGGTGCCCCTTCATGAATTCTCCACGCCTGTCCCTCTGCTGCGGCTGCGGATTGGCTTGAACATTCTGTAGAGCCTGTACTGCATTGTTGAGAGTAGCCATCATCTGGATCTGAAGCTGAAAAGACTAATCTGCTGTCAGCGGCGGTGGGTTCTGCGTTGGGTTTTGCGGTGGGTTGCCATTAGCCTGATTCCTGGTGTTTACCATCTGTTGGCAGCAGATGAAACAATATCAGTAAGCAATTGTTGCACATATCCAGGATGATAAACAACGGTGACCGATAAAGTAAAGAGAAAAGAGTAGATGGCTATTTATAACCCCAACGATCTAATCTTTATTAATTAATTAATTTAATTAATTTAATTTAATCTTCATAGTTGTTTATACTATGGACATATATCACAGCTAGACTATCAATCAATCAAAGAACCAAATCAAACATAGCTCATCATGACAAGCATTCATACACCAAAACAAAGCATGCTAACGGGATATAATAAGGGTATGATCTAATATATAAAGACACCCTAATGATGACATCTATAGAAACGATGGAAATACTTGAGTAAAGTTCTATATGACAGAATGAATAAATAAAAAAATTTCGAACATAATGTGAGCAATTAATTTGTAAAACTAAAATAAAATAAAGACAAAGCATTTAAAAAAAATCAGCAGGTAAGACAAAGGAAAGTGAAGTCCTTAGACACGACCAGTTCTAACTAGGCTTTCGTCCTATAGTCAACACGGCTCTGGTACCAAATTTGTCACGCCCGGTTTCAACGAACAAAACCGTGCAACATATATGCGCCAGGAAACGTCTCGCATATACATGACAAATTACAGAATACCAGAACACATGCCAAAGATTAAAAAAAAAGTGCATAACATTAAATATATCTTTATTACACTGTGACACAAGTGTTTAACTCAGAGTATATCATAGCATAGCGGAAGCATAAAACAAAAATATAACGGGCGCCACAGGGACGTCAACTGGTGAACGAAACGCCTAAAACTCGTCGTAGTCTTGCACATAGTCTTCATTACCTCCATCATCCGAGCAGCGGTTGGATTTTCCCCCAACAAGAAAAATATAAAGAAACAAGCGTGAGTACCGAATACCCAACAAATATAACATAAACCATGAGGCTATATGGTTAGCTAACAACTGCATAAGCTTTTAATTTAAAACATTTATTAAGGCCTAATTACTATGAATTAATGATAAAACCGTTAGCCCAAAAGATATTGCACAAGAATTATATAAGATTAAACAGATATAAACATTATCATAACCATAAACAAAACCAAAACCAAGGAACCTCAACCAAGGGTCCTTCTAATCACTAGGAAGGGTCTGGGCCGCTCATAACCGTGAGCACGGCTAACATGTTAGTTTTACACTCTCGAGAGGTTGTACATCTTTACCCACAAGTCGTGAGCTACGCTAGCAATTCATCACATTACCGGAGATGAGATGACTAGCAAGCACACTACGAAGCCTTTACAAAGATCACGTTGGTAAGGTGTAACCGCTAAGGTTTCAGGGTCGCAACGGTGGTGTCCGCCTCCAAAGGGAGAAGCACAAACATATAACGTAAAGCACACTCAACCATGAGGTAGCGCAGCGACCACTGATGCTAGCCTCCCCTCTTGCCCCGCAAGTAAGTTACTCCCAAACCAAAACAACCTAATTAGTCAGCTAAGTCCGTCCCATTCCAGCCTTGTGGTAGCACTGTAGTCCCAGGTGGTCGCTTTGTGATTCGGTCCTTAGGGAGAGAACCAGCAAAAGTACACGAGCACATTGCTCAAGCTCCCTAAACCATGTTACTAAAAAGCCATATTAAAATGGACATGAACCGATCAGGGTCAAGCCCAACAATTAATTTCATAGGATCATTAATCAAAATTAAATTAACAAAGGATATGAGTTTGCGCAGTACCTAGCACAACTTAACCATATGCAACCCAGAAGGTAGATATATAAGGATAAAGTAGCTAGGAATAACCTTATGGGTACTCAAAATTAAATGCACATACAATGATAAAAAGATTATTGGGTGGTGTTTATGTTATACTTGCCTTCCTCAAAATTTATTCCTTGCTACTGCTCAGAGGCTTCTGGAGGTTGTTCTTTGAACTCAACAGGCGGTTCAACTTCTACACACGATATACGGCACCAAACAAGCATCCACATGATCACACATGCAAGCACACAAATGCAAAAGGTAAGAAACAGTACATCCTGACATAAAAACAGAAGGTAAAACATATATAAATTTATTCTACACATTGCTACGGTCGCGTGGGCGCGAGAATCGCCGAAATATGATTTAAAATGAAGAAGTTATGGCCTTTTGAAAGCTGTTAGGACTGAAATGTAAATATTTTCCAAAATTTCAGATTAAAACGATAAAACAGGCCCTTCTCAACTACTGGCCTGGACGGCGGGTTAAATCTAGGGAAACTGAGGGCCTCTTTTGCAAAATGGTTCCGGCTGACCGGCGGTTTGACCAGAGCTTTGACTGGGTCGCATGGGTGACTAGCTTTGACCGAACCCATTCGGTCCACTGGATCGAGATCTAGCGGCTAGGGTACAACGGAGGGGGATGTGGCCGGCGGTAACCACTAGCCACGGTGGCGGGTCGCCGGGGCACACGCGCAGAGGCGCTCCGGTGCGCAAGGCGGGTCGCTAACAGGCCGGAGAGGAAGAGGGAAGTGCGGAGAACTCACCCAAGAGCTTGTAGGCGGCGGTGGATCGACGGAGATGGTTGGCCACGAGAGGAGGCGGACGGCGGCGGTAGTGCTCGCGGGGAGGCGTCGAGGAGGCCGATGCGGACGGCTAGAACCGACGGGAACGACTCGCGGCACCACAGCGAACACGGAGATAGGATTAGGGAAGCCGGAGAAGCGCCATAGCGGCAGAATTTGGCCGCGGCAGCAACTCACCACGGCGGGTTCCGGCGAAGAAATTGGCAGTGACGTGGAGCGGCGGAGCTAGCGCTAGGGCTTGGAGACGAAAAGGAGGTGGCGGCGGAGCTAGTAAAGCCTTTTATAGGGCGGCGACGAATTGGACTCGAGCTTGAATCGGGATTTGATAAAGCGTGCTCATCCAACTCGAGCCGGACTCAGGTCCGCGGCGACTCCACTCGAAAAAGGGCTGGCAGGCGGGCCATCCGAGCGGGGAATGGGAGGCGGAGGCTGTCGTGCGGGCCACGAACGCAGGGGAGGCAGTAGCACGGGTCCACGGCCAGAGAGGGAGAGAAGATGGGAGAGGGAGGCCGGCGTGCAGAGAGAGACCGGAGGTAAGGGAAAGAGATGACGAGTGGCGTCCACTCGTCATTGGCTCGGAGGTGGAGGGCCACTGGACAGAGAGTGCGCGAGGGGGAAAAGGGCGCGCGGCTGGGCCGGCGTGCTGTGCCGGTGGGCCAGGCGAGCGGGGGTGACTGGGCCGAAGGGGAGGGGAGGCCGGCCGGGCCTGGGCCGGTTGGCTCGGCTGGCTTCCTTCTTCCCTTTTTTTTTTCTTTTCTATTTTTCAAAACCTTGGTCAAAAACAAACATCTAAAATTCAAATAAATTTGAATTTCAAACCTTAGACCATACAAGAAATAAAGCAATGTACCAGCATGAATGTACAACAAAACTGAACCTATGATTAATTTTAATTATTGTAGATAAAATAAATCATTAAATGCATGGCTAAACATATAAAATCCTAGTAAATTAAATAAACCATATTGAATTTATTGTAAAAAATTCTGGAATTAAATTTAGGGTGTTACACGCCAGTACCAGGCGTCGCTACAGGAGCTGACACAGCGACGCTACAAGAGCTGGCGTGGCGTTGCTACAGGACCAGGGACGAGACCCTACCACCCGTGCGGAAGCGTGCGGAGGAAGCTCGGGAGGAGTCGCGCGTGCTGAGGCAACACACACAGAAGGCATGCCAGGACGACCTAGGAGAAGACTTTTTGTGATAGGGCCCCACATAATAGTTTGTCCTTTTTTTCTCTTCTTGCTTCTCTTCTTTCTACCAGCTCCTTGCCATCACACGCGCTGTAAGCTCCCCCTTGCATCTATAAAAGGAGGGACGCACTCGCCAAAGGGGGCGGAAAAAACAAGCCACACACACTCACACCGTGTAACACCAAACTCCGAGCCTCAGAGCAATACAAGCAAGAACACACCTCACTGGACGTAGGGAATTGGATCCTGAACCAGTATAAATCCCCTGAGTCCATCGGCTCACCATTCGGAGCCAGTCCGCATTGAGTCCCCACCGAACTACAAAACTACTGTTTGTGTCACCCCAGTTCCCGGAACCACGACACCCCCTGTATGTTAATCAATGCCTCCTATTTGGAAACTTCTGGAAGACACCATATGCTACAAGCTTCTGGAAGATTATGCGGGAAAGACACTTCATATCTATCCAAAACCAGAAAACTTCGTCAACTCTTGGCCAATACTGAAGATTACACAGCTTTCCAAGTCGAGTCCGAGACCAACACTTGATCCCCAAGCAATAAGGAACGTCCCAAAGAAAGATGGAAGGAAAGGCCAAAGGAAGTGTCGGGTCGGTCGACCCTAGGCCCCTAAGTCGGCCGACAACCCTCCTTCCGGCGCCGTCTCGTGTTGCCTTTTCTACCATGCCTCTTCCAAAAGATTCCAAGGAAATAAAGATTACTTGAGTACGAAGGAATTGAAGATAAGGAAGGTTTATCATCCAAGCTCAAACTAAATCACGAGATATTCTCAGATTCCAGAACAGCAGTACCTTGCGGGCCCAATTCGGAGACCTAAACGATATCAAATGAAGGAAGTTTGAATACCAAAGTTGTAGATCCCTTCTAGTTCTAAATTTAGAGTCTGAGTTTGCCTTATTTAGAGTCCAGATGACAGATATGTGGTCGAAATACGAAAGGTGCAGAAAACAGGAAAGTCCGGTTTCGGGGCAAACAAGAGTCCTACTCCAACTCCAAGCAAGAGGAAGGTGGAGGACGCCCCAAGGCACCTCCGGGGTATAAATACAAACCCCCATGAGACCCCAAGGCCATCCAATTCATTATCAAGGCGCAGATGCGACGACGAGAGGAACAACAACTAGATGAGAGTAGAGAGTCACGTTCTAGGCTATGGATTAGAGCTTCTCTAATCCGTAGAGGTGATTAGAGCCCTTGCATGGTGCTCTAATTACCTAACTCCAGAGGTCTAATTGTATCATCAAGAGCTATGCCCATGGTTGTAGCTGTGATACAATTTATTAATGAAGTATTGTTCTTGTCTAATTATTATCTTCTTGTTCTATTTATGCTTGTTCTAGTTTTAATTATTTTTAGATCTAGATACTTGTTGATTAGATCATGTCATTAAGGGTTTTATTCATCTAGTGTTCTTGATCAATGATCTAGTTTAATAATATGGTTGTGTTTCTAGTTTTTGTAATCATGGTGATTAGAGGTTCTAGTTGCTCTCATTATGTTATTAGTCTATGTGAAGTAGGTAGGAGCGCTTACATGGTTATGTATGTCCGTTGAAGTTTCTCGTCGATTACCCAATTTTTGGTGACAGCATAGCCGAAGAAAGGTTATACTGATATAGGGGATTAGATTGTTTGATCTTGATTTAATTATGCTATGATGAATATGCTTGAACATGCTTGTCTACCTTGAGCTACTAGTTATCTCGTTGTTTTTATCTAATTGTGGCACCCATATCAGGCGTGTCTTATTCTATCCAATTAGAGCTTGATTAGACTTTAGTTATACCCTTTATTAGTGTTCTAGTTCTGTTCTAAATGCTTGTTATATAGTATTAGTATAGTTTAGGAGTAGATTAGATATAGTTTAGCATAGTTTAGAGATAGATTAGAGACTTATTTTATACCCTCATTTTATCTTAAACTCTTGTTAATTATTAATTAGTTCTCAATTAGCTCGTTTCCTGGATTGACAAAACTCATGATACTCATCCTAGGAAAAATCTACATACGATACTGTCGCTTGCAGTATAAGGTTTGCCGTGCTTAAGTGTCGTCAACGAGCTTTTCTGACGCCGTTGCCGGGGAACTAATTAGTCGAGTTCTAATTAACTTGAGTTTATATATGTATTTAATTTTGTCTTTTCATACTTAGCCTTTTCGTTTCTTTTATTTCGTGCCTTTTATTTTGGTTTAGTTTATTCTATTTTATTTACTTTCTTGCATTTAATTTTATAATTAGATAACATTAGTTTTGTTTAGAATAAGTTTAGCTCTTTTATTAGTTTAATTTTTTATAAACTCTATTAGAATATAGTTCCTTTTTGTATATTTTTTTTGACTCACATTACAGGAAAAATGGACCTCTGTCCAATAAAAAGTCTTTTTCAACATAATTATTTAATAGTATGAGATAATGCTGTTAGTGGCATATGATCTGTTATTGAGTTTTTCTACAGCTATCATGAAGGAGTAACTATGGTGATAAAGGTATCTCTGCTGTGTCAATTAATTCTTAAGACTAATATTCTCTGGTGCTTGTTTGTTCTAAGTTACAGACAATGAAAGCAAAGATGATTAGCCAAGAAGGTTCCAGAGGCTAAGGATTTGAGTACAAGGAAGATGAAGATACAGAAGATTTATTTGAAGACCAATCCAAGCTCCTACCGAATCTCAAGATACTCTCGGAATTCAGAACAGCAACACCTTGTGGAACTAATTTGAAGACCTTAACGACGTCAAATGAAGAAAGTCTGAATACCAAAGTTGTAGATCTTTTATTTGGACTTCAGATGATGAAGTTATGGTCGAAATACACAAGGTGCAGAACAAGGGAAGCTGAATTTCTAGAAAGACAAGAAGCATTCCTCTCCAACACTTATGGTGCATGCAATCATGGTATTCCAAGGAAGAAGAAGCCTCCATGATTCAAAGATGAAATTTGAACTTCACTTCTTTAGGATTAAGGTAAATCTTATTTTAATCATAAGTATAATTAAAGTTTGCCTATGTTTGATTAGAGCAATGTTTCATAATGATCATTAAGATGTTGTTTGGTTGACTGTGATCGTACCCCCTCTTTTCTTTTTTTTTATTATTTATGAAACATTTGTTCCCTTAATCCATATCTCGAGAATCATTTAATAAAGTTTGTCTTTAGACTAGCTTCTTGTTTATGCATGACATATGATCTATGGCTTTGCAATGCTTAATTCTAGCATGATATCTCGGCCAATTAAAAGTGCTTTCATGCTCTTTTAGTGGATCGTTTTACTTTAGTTATTTGATTGAATCTGCTCATGCTTAGAGATGGTTGAGGTTTGCTAGTCCATCGATTGTAAGGTTTAGGATTTAGGGTTAAATATAAATAAAAAAATTTGAAAGCCAAGGTTTGTGTAAAAGTAGAGGGGACCGACCACTTAAAACTCCCTTGAGTGGCTCGGTCCAAATTTAATTTTTGTGTAAATTGTTTTTGAATTTTTTAAACATTAACACGTGCATGTTTCTCATAATTTATTATACGTGCACAATATTATCTTTGAAAATTTGAAATTTCAAAACATTTGGTCTCTCTACAAAAAAATCCTTTGATACAATTTTATCTAAGCCTAATTTTATTTTATTTATTTTAAAATCATCTCTCTAATTTGGTCAAAATCATTAGGAATCCATCATCTTGTTTATCCCTTATTTGATTTTATGAATCAAGATAATCTATGAATTATGTATGCCTTAGTGTTTTGATAAGTGATTTTAATTTGAATTATAGTTGTCTTTGATTCGTGAATCAAATGTTTGTTTGAACCCCAATCAATCATATGACGCTACATTTATCTCTAATCAATGCCATGATGCTATTATATTATATATATGTGTGCACTGTAAGGTAACCATGCAGAAAAATTCACACTTCATTTGAAACAATGAGATCAATGTGGTGAAAAGAGTACAAGTAAAGGTTTGGTTGAGTTTCAAATTGAATAGCAAGCGGATTGAATGGAGATAAAGAAAGAAATTTCAAGATCAACAATGGTGGACTGAGGCAATTTCTACAAAGACCCAAGTCCAAAAATTTGAAGATTGTCAACATCGGGGGAGCTGAAAATAGGAAGCTGAAGATGCCATCAATGTGGCTCTCGACCTCAAGAGGCAAAGATAGAATACTTTCTTATATTTGGAAAGCCCATGAAGTCTTCTTTCCAATGCAACAAGAATCATTCAATTTGGAGATTTCTAAAAGGAGCAATGTGTAAATCATTGAAGGCTGCACGAGCTGTAACACCCTAATTTTTGCTATATAAAAATCTTTCATAAAATAATTTAATTTTGCTTAGAATTTGATTTATTTATGCATGACACCATAATGCATTAGTTCTTTTGGTAATTCATCAAGTAAAATAAATCATAGGAATAACTTGATTGAACATACATGCCGCTGCATATTTTTTTTGATTGATCTGCATTGCTTTGATTCGAATTCAAATTCATTTGATCCCATCAAAAATTTCTCAAATACTTAAATAATTCTGGAAAAGTTTCTTTTCCCTCCTCCTCACCGTTTCTTCGGTTTTGGCCCATCTTCAACTTTCGGCCCAAGCCAGCCCAGTGAAGCCGCCGCCCTTCACCCCTTCTCACCGCTAGGTGGGGCCCGCCTGTCGGCGCAGCCATCCACCCCGCAGCCCGGCTCTCCCTCACTGGCAACCCGGGCGCACCTGTCATCCTTTTTCCCTCCCTCCTTTCCTTCTGTGCGCGCACGAACGGCGCCCGTGGCGAGCAAGCCACCCGGCCCAGCCAGACTCCGCCGCGCGCCGCCTTCCCTTTGCCCCTCCCGCAAGCTTCGGCCTCCGCCCTATATAAATCGCCGATCCCGACGTCCGTAGCTACCAAGCCCGCCAAAACTCTAGCCCCAGCCGCCGCCTCTCGTGCGCTCGGATTGGACGCACCGCGCCGCGAGTTCACCTCGGGTTCGTGTCTAGCTTCGCATCTACAAGCCACCAACGTTGACGAGATCGAGTTCGCCCGCTTCACCACAAGGTAGAGCACCTAAACGCTTAAACTCGCCCTCTATCTTGCCTAGGTTCGCCGTTTTGACCTCGCCGCGCCGCCACCCGTTCACGTAGGACACCGCCGGTCACCGCCGCACGTTGCCAACCACCGTCACCGTCCCTTCGTCCGAGCCGCCTACACCGCTAGCTTCGGCTTGAGGTGAGCGAGCTCTCTATCTAGCTCTAGTCCTCAATCACGCCTCGCCGCCCCGGCAATTGCTCGCCGGAGCTCCGCATTCGCCCCGCTCTGCCGCCCGCCGCCTCCGGCCGATGCGCCGCCGCCTAGACCCCCCTACCCGATTCGCTGTAGCCCCTACTCGCTCGCGCACCCCGCCTCGTTAGCCCTAGGCCCCGGGACCGCAGAGTTCGCGTGTCTCCGGCGAGACTCCGCCACCCGCAGTGGTCGCCGCCGGCCCAACCCGCCGCCGCAGCCCTCTCTCCCTCCCAGATCTAATCCAGGCCGTCCGATCTAGATCCAACGGCTGAGCGCATGTGACCCGGAGTCAATACCGGTCAGCGTCCGCGGTTTTGCAAAAGAGCCCCTGGAGTTTCCGCTATTCAACCCGCAATCCAGATCTATTACTTTTAAGTCCCTGGTTTTCGCAATTTAGCCCCTGTAAATTTAAATCTTCTTTATTTTGAACCTGTAAACTTGTTTTAATCATATCTTTTGCGTTATAACTCCGATTTGAACGATTTTTGAACCTACAGAATCATGATAATGTGTAGATTAGTTTTAAAACCATTTTAATCTTTGTTCATGATGTTTGGTGTACTGTTTTAGTTATTTTGTGCTTATTGCTTGTATGTGTGCAACGTGTAGGAGACGAACCGGTTGTGTTTTGCCGAAAATCAATCTTAGGAAGTTCCTGAGCAAGTTTTTGCTGAGGAAAGCAAGTATTCTTTGACCTATATCCTATTTACTTTAATCACATGATCTAGAGCCTAAATTTGCATGCTCCTATTAAGGATGACTAGCTTGATGTTCCGTTACATGTTGTAAAATTAATTGCTACCGCTCAAACTTACTTTATTTGTGTTGCTAATATTGATTAATTAATGACGAATTTGATGATAAGAGTATGGTTTTGGCAACATGGGGATTTGAGATGTTTTGTAAGTTTGCTCGATGGCCTCACCCTAAGGATCGGTTCGCCGAGCGACCACACAGGAAAACAGTATAACCACAAGACTCACGTGGGCACTGGGCTTGACTGATAAATTAGATGAACTACAGTTTTGGCTTACTTTCCTGAAACATGGCGTATGAGGGGTCTAGGGGATATGGGACTTTGCCCTTTGCCAATGTGGTGCAGTTTGATTTATTTGTCACCCTTTGGAACGGAACTCTCATATCTTTAGTTAACTGGAGTAACCTGTAACGAGTGGGCCACAACTCTAGGAATTCTTTGTAAAGGTCTCGTAGTGAAACCCTGCCGACTCACCAAAGGTCAGTGTTTGAGGGCCCATACAGCCCGAGGCAAATGGGAATCACGACTTGCGAGGAAAGATGTATAACCTCTCGAGAGTGTTTAAAACAGATATATCAGCTGTGCTCACAGTTAAGAGCGGCCTGGACCCTCACAGATTAGAGTTTTCAAAGAAAGTGGCTCATGGTGATCATGGTAATGATGGAGATGACAACAGTTATGGTTATGGTTCACGGTTATTTATTTAATATGTTTTACTGTCTTTATAATAACGGGATGGGTTATGCTAATTGTTGTTAGTAATAAAACTTGACCAACTAAAAGCAATTGCTATTGCCTGTCCACTAAAAAGCTAGTCCACTTTATCCTAAACGGAATACTTGCTGAGTGCGTCATGTACTCATTCTTGCTTATTTTATACCACATTGCATCCATTGCAACCGCTGCTCAGATCCAGAAGGGAATGGTGGTGAATCCTAATCAGGAGTTCCAAGACTACGACGAGTTCTAGGCTGGTGTACCATTCGTCAGTTGCCTGTGGAGCATTGGTCATCTTCCGCTGTCGTTTAGTTACTTCGTTTTCGTTAAGTTACTCGATTTCGATAGAGACATTATGGTCTGTAATATTGGTTATTACTCTTAAGTTAAAGTACTGGTTGTGTTATTATGTTTGTTTATACTGTGCATGTGGTTAAACTGATCCTGGCACATACATGGTTAGCACTTGATTTTGTTTCTAAAACCGGGTGTGACAGAAGTGGTATCAGAGCTGTACTGACTGTAGGACGCAAGCCTAGGGTACAACTGGTCGTTTTTAAGGATTTTGCTTACCTTTTCTTGCTTTCTCCACTCAAATACTTACAATATATGCTATTCTGATATCAATACTTGTCTATTTCAATTATGATTTTCTATATCTGCTCATTCATCCCATAATAGAGCTATTTCTTATGTTTGCTTCCGTTGTGGGCCTGTAGATGTCAAGCATTAAGCGTGGTGCCCGCATGCGTGTTGGCGGATGCATTGGTAGACTTGACAAGACCAGGCTGCCAACACCAACCCCACCATCCCCACTGCCACAAGAGTGGGAAGATGTGAACGACACTGATGAGGACGACCCCGTAGAGCTAGTGCCAGATTCGTCTGATGAGGAGCAGCCAGAAGTGCCACCTGCTGTTCCAGAAGACCAAGACGCAACTCAGGGTCGAGACGGAGGACAAGCCCAACAACAGCAGAATTAGGATGAAGATCGCTGGAACGAGAGCGTCCACCGTTGGTTCGACTACCCACTGCCGTTTCCTTAGATGTTGCGGGAGGCGTTAGTGAGGCTCCGGCTTAGCCAAGCGTGGGTCTTGTATGTGGGAACTCGCTATCGTCACCGTATCTATCAAGAAGAGTGGGCCATGACCGTACAGATCAGCGTTTTGGACGTGTATGGAGCGTGTCGGGACATCCCCCTCAGCTACGCCCCTGCCCTTCGCCACAACTATGAAGCCGCCATCAGTGATGCAGCTCAGGAAGCCCTGGCGACCCTATGCTACTCTTGCCATATCCTGTTAGCCGACGGTACGCTGTGTTACCTTCCCCACCGTCAGCCTGGAGGACTCGACACGTGGATCGTTACTCCTGCCGCGGAGAAGAACCCGCGCCTTGAAGCCACCATTGACTACCTTGTCACGCTCAACACCGATTACAATGCCCTTGCTGAGGAGTTGCGCACGGCAAAGATGGAAATTTCAAGATTGCACGCTCAAATTACACCAAGCATGCCATTGTTCAACCCCGTCTACTACCCACCAAGGAAGAGGGTCCGCTACAATGACCCAGCAGCAAAGACCTACATCCGGCATCCTTAGGAGAGTTACCATTGTAATAGGGTCTATTAGCATCGTCTAGTTTAGTTAGATCGGATAGACTTAGATCATTTAAAAGTGTGCACGTTTGCTTGTAATGGTGTCATATGGATGATTTGGTTCTTTGTAATGAGTTCTTAAGTTGTGGGGTGATGTCCACAATTTAGTTCTTTAGTTGGATGCTTAAAAAGTTTAATAAAGATAGCTAGTTTGGGAAAAGCCTTGCTCTATCTATATCTATGATTAGGTCCTTATCTTATCTATCTTGGTTACTAATGTTGAATGAGATCTATGACCTGGGTAAGTGCTAATGATATATTTGGCCAAATCAGATGAGTACGGGACGTGGTTGTGGTCGTGGTCGTGGAGGTAGAGGAGGTCGTGGAGATGGAGGGCTCCCGAATCCACCACCGCCGATGACTATGGAGCAGCTGATCATGAACCAGATCCAAGTGATACAAGCTCTCGGTCAAGCCGTGGCGGCCATGCACCAGGCGCAACAGCAACTACCCCCGCCACTGCCGCCGCAACCGCATGACAGACGTGCGGATTTCCTGAAAGGACACCCACCTGTATTTACCCACTCTGCCGACCCCATGGATGCAGAAGACTGGCTCCGCGCTGTAGAACGAGAGTTGGATGTCGCTCAGTGCAACGATCAAGAGAAGGTTCTCTACGGTCCTCACCAATTGCGTGGTGCCGCCCAACAATGGTGGGAGTCGTACCGCTTGGCTCACAACAACCCCAACACTATCACCTGGCAAGAGTTTACAGAGAGATTCAGAGCGCACCACGTTCCAGTTGGTGTGATGTCATTGAAGAAAGAGGAGTTTCTAGCACTCACTCAGGGTGCTATGTCTGTTAGTGAGTATCGGGATAAATTCCTACAGTTGTCCCGTTACTGTCCAGAGGAAGTTAATACCGATCCCAAGAAGCAGTACCGCTTTTTCAAAGGCTTGGTTGATCCGTTCAGGTACCAGCTAAAGAACCACACTTTCCCTAACTGCCAGCACCTGATAGACCATGCTATCGTGATGTAAAATACTCGTCGCGAGATGGAGGAGAAGAAGCATAAGAAACAGGCACAACAGTCTAGCAGTAACACCCGACCTAAGTACTCTGGGTCAACCTATTACCAGAACCACCCTACACAGAGCACCAGGCAACAAGGCAATGGTCAAGTACAGCACTCCAATAATCAAGCTCAGCATCATTAGACCCCTGTCAGCACTCCTATGAAGACCGGCACGCCAGTACAGTTAGGGAGTAATAATTGCTTCAAGTGTGGTGGAACCGACCATTGGTCCCAACAGTGCCCGCAGAAAAATACACCGCAGCAAACCACAAGAGGAGGCTCCACCACTCCGGCGTCTGGACAGCCGTGCAATACAAATGGACAAGTGAATTATGTGTCAGCCGAGGCTATGCACGGAGCTCCCAACGTAGTGCTAGGTACGTTCTTCGTGAATTTCGCACCTGCCTCGGTCCTTTTGATTTCGGTGCTTTGCATTCATTTATTACCGCCCAATATGAACCATCATAAAATACCGGTAGCAACTATGGAATGTCCCATGTTAGTAAGTTCACCAGGAGGAGGAATGAAGGTAGACAGTATGTGTCCAAGAACTAACATTAATTTAAGGTGGTAGAATTTCCTGCCGACCTTATAGTTTTAGAAACAAGTGGAATAGATGTCATTTTTGGGAATGAATTGGTTGCAAAATTTCAACGGAATAATATTATGTGCTAAGAGAAAGGTGACTTTGACCACGCCGTCCGGGGAACACCTTGAAGTTTTTGATGGACATACCCCAGTCGGGAGAATTTAAGGGTACCAGAGAAGAAGCTACCAACAGATGCCCTTATAGTAGATTCCCTTAAACTCTCTGCTAGCCAATCCTAAATCTCGGAACGAGATTTCTTTTAAGGGGGGTAGATTTGACACCCTAATTTTTGCTATATGAAAATCTTTCATAAAATAATTTAATTTTGCTTAGAGTTTGATTTATTTATGCATGACACCATAATGCTTTAGTTATTTTGGTAATTAGTCAAGTAAAATAAATCATAGGAACAACTTGATTGAACATACATGCCGCTGCATATTTTTCTTGATTGATTTGCATTGCTTTGATTCGAATTCAAATTCATTTGAACCCATCAAAAGTTTCTCAAAAACCTAAGTAATTCTGGAAAAGTTTCTTTTTCCTCCTTCTCTCCCTTTCTTCGGTTTTGGCCCATCTCCAACTTTCGGCCCAAGCCAGCCCAGTGAAGCCGCCGCCCTTCACTCCTTCTCACCGCCACGTGGGGCCCACCTGTCGATGCAGCCCTCCTCCCCGCAGCCCGGCTCTCCCTCACTAGCAACCCGGGCCCACCTGTCATCCTTTTCCCCTCCCTCCTTTCCTTCTGTGCGCGCACCGACGGTGCCCGTGGCGAGCAAGCCGCCCGGCCGAGCCGGACTTTGCCGCGCGCCACCTTCCCTTTGCGCCTTCCGCAAGCTTCGGCCTCCGCCCAATATAAATCGTCGATCCCGACGTCCGTAGCTACCAAGCCCGCCAAAACTCTAGCCCAAGCCGCCGCTTCTCGTGCGCTCGAGTTCGTCACGCCGCACCGCGAGTTCACCTCGGGTTCGCGTCTAGCTTCACATGTACAAGCCGCCAACGTTGACGAGATCGAGCTCGCCCGCTTTGCCGCAAGGTAGAGCACCTAAACGCTTAAACTCGTCCTCTATCTTGCCTTGGTTCGTCGTTTTGACCTCGCCGCGCCACCGCCCATTCACGTAGGACACTGCTGGTCACCGCCGCATGTCGCCAACCACCGTCGCCGTCCCTTCGTCCGAGCCGCCTACACCGCTAGCTTCGGCTTGAGGTGAGGGAGCTCTCTATCTAGCTCTAGTCCTCAATCACGCCTCGCTGCCTCGGCAATTGCTCACCGGAGCTCCGCATCCGCCGCGCTCCGCCGCCCGCCGCCTCCGGCCGATGCGCCGCTGCCTAGACCCCCCTACCCGCTTCGCCGTAGCCCCTACTCGCTCGCACACCCCGCCTCGCTAGCCCTAGGCCCAGGGACCGCGGAGTTCGCGTGTCTCCGGCGAGACTCCGCCACCCGCAGTGGTCGCCGCCGGCCAAACCCGCCGCCGGAGCCCTCTCTCCCTCACAGATCTAATCTAGGGCATCCGATCTAGATCCAACGGCTGGAGCGCACGTGACCCGGAGTCAATACAGGTCAGCGTCCGCGGTTTTGCAAAAGAGCCCCTGGAGTTTCTGCTATTCAACCCGCAGTCCAGATCTATTACTTTTAAGTCCCTAGTTTTCGCAGTTTAGCCCCTATAGATTCAAATCTTCTTTATTTTGAATCTTTAAACTTCTTTTAATCATATCTTTTGCGTTATAACTCCGATTTGAACAATTTTTGAACCTACAGAATCGTGATAATGTGTAGATTTGTTTTAAAACCTTTTTAATCTCTGTTCATGATGTTTGGTGTACTGTTTTAGTTATTTTTTGCTTATTGCTTGTATGTGTGCAACGTGTAGTAGACGAACCGGTTGTGTTTGCCGAAAATCAATCTTGGGAAGTTTCTGAGCAAATTTTTGCTGAGGAAAGCAAGTATTCTTTGACCTATATCCTATTTTCTTTAATCACATGATCTAGAGCCTAAATTTGCATGCTCCTATTAAGGATGACTAGCTTTATATTCTGTTACATGTTTGTTAACCTGGGAGGGCTGTGATGTTGTAAAATTAATTGCTACAGCTCAAACTCACTTTATTTATGTTGCTAATATTGATTAATTAATGATGAATTTCAAGATAAGAGTATGGTTTTGGCAACATGGGGATTTGAGCATGTTTTGTAAGTTTGCTCGATGGCCTCACCATAAGGATCGGTTCGCCGAGCGACCACCCAGGAAAACAGTACAACCACAAGACTCACATGGGCACTGGGCTTGACTGATTAATTAGATGAACTAGAGTTTTGGCTTACTTTCCTGAAACATGGCGTATAAGGGGTCTGGGGGATATGGGACTTTGCCCTTTGCCAATGTGGTGCAGTTTGATTTATTTGTCACCCTTTGGAACGGAACTCTCATATCTTTAGTTAACTGCAGTAACCTGTAACGAGTGGGCCACAACTCTAGGAATTCTTTGTAAAGGTCTCGTAGTGAAGCCCTGCCCACACACCAAAGGTCAGTGTTTGAGGGCCCGTACAGCCTGAGGCAAATGGGAATCACGACTTGCGGGTAAAGATGTACAACCTCTCGAGAGTGTTTAAAACAGATATATCAGCCGTGCTCACGGTTAAGAGCGGCCTGGACCCACACAGATTAGAGTTTTCAAAGAAAGTGGCTCATGGTCATCATGGTAATGATGGAGATGACAACAGTTATGGTTATGGTTCACGGTTATTTATTTAATATGTTTTACTGTCTTTATAATAACGGGATGGGTTATGCTAATCATTGTTAGTAATAAAACTTGACTAACTAAAAGCAATTGCTATTGCATGTCCACTAAAAAGCCAGTCCACTTTATCCTAAATGGAATACTTGCTGAGTGCGTCATGTACTCATTTTTGCTTATTTTATACCACGTTGCACCCATTGCAACCACTGCTCAGATCCAGAAGGGAATGGTGATGAATCCTAATCAGGAGTTCCAAGACTACGACGAGTTCTAGGCTGGTGTGCCATCCGTCAGTTGCCTGTGGAGCATTGGTCATCTTTCGCTGTCGTTTAGTTATTTCGTTTTCGTTAAGTTACTCGATTTCGATAGAGACATTATGGTCTGTAATATTGGTTATTACTCTTAGGTTAAAGTACTAGTTGTGTTATTACGTCTGTTTATGCTGTGTATGTGGTTAAACTGATCTTAGCACATACATGGTTAGCACTTGGTTTTGTTTCTAAAACCGGGTGTGACACGAGCTGAATTGATGTTTGGACAGAACACAATGCTTGAGTAAAAAGGGCATAACCCCTTCATATGGAATCGGATTTGGACGTACAAGTACTCGTTGGAAAGATATTTTCATAGGCTATCCAATGGATCTATTATTTGAGGTATGTTCAGTTCGAGACCAATAAGATATACCACGAAGAATGAGGTGGCAGCAACAATGGTGATGTCTACTTGAGGAAGATGATGGCAACAACGATGAAGAAAGCTTGGGTAGTGCTTCGATGGGATTTTCATGATCAAGTTCAGTTGCAAGGAGCTTCAAAGACATGGGCACATGAACACATAAGCAAAGGATTGTGCACACAAGTGATGCTATGATCAAGACACGATGAAGTTGTACAATCAAGTTATCAAGCTGCATGGATATTTTGGATTCTTACTCCAAGGACCATGGCTTCACTTCAACGGAGGTAAGTGAGAAGTCTAGCTCTATGACTTTAAATAAAGTGCTTTTCGGGAGACAACCCGTTTATTTATTTTTTTTAGTGTTAAGAGTCTTAGAGTCCTTTAATAGAGAAATGGGAAGCATGACACCCTTTGAATCTTTAGCTTGTGGCTAGTTAACTTATCTAACTTTTGTTTTAGATAATTACCACCACATCACTTCATATTGTGTTTTACACCTTGCATTTGCATTATCATTTGTTTCTCCACACTTGTTTTATTAGTTTTGAAATTTTCATAACCTTCATGATAGATGTTTTATATTACTCGACGGAGTTTTTTTGGTAAATTAAGTGTAAACATGGTGTTTAGATTTAATTTGAGACTATCATCATTATGTTTAATGGAAAGTTTATTGCTAATCATGTTTTTTGTGGATATGTTTTCCGCTTTTTGTTATGTTACCATGTTTTATTCTACCTTTCATGCATAAACCACCTGTTACATTTTGATTAATGTTGCATGTTTATAATTGGCTTGGTTGTTTAATTAACTTTGTGATGTGTGCTTTAAATGTTTATCATACCATTTGTACGATGTTTTCTTTAGCAATTTTTATGTAAGTATGGTGCTTAGATTTATTTGTTGATCATCATGATGAAGTAAATTAACCTTGCTAGTTATCCATAATTTAATTTGATTAGTTTATAAACTTTGCAATATGCTTTGGTTTTCTTGTGCTGTTATAAGTTAATAACCTTGAGAAAACATGGTGTTTTAATCTTGGTTAATTAAAATTTTGATGTCTATGCAGACACTTAGTAATCATGTTGTAAACATGGTGTTTAGAACTTGATTTAATGATTGTCTTTGTTTATATGCTTATCTCTACACACTTGCATTCACGTACACCTTTTTGGGTTTTGTTTTTCTTTTATTAAAAAATAACTAGGCCACAAGTTAAAAGTCATTAGGAATATTTTTAGATTATGGTAAATTGCTTCTACTCTCGACCGTTACCTCGAGAGTAGCATGTGCACTTGAATTGTTTTGCAGGGAATTATTTGATAACAAGGAAATTGAAGGAATATCCGGTAACATATTTCTAACACTTTTTTTTTCATTTTGAATTCTACAAGTATTTACCTATATCTATCAAAGGTGTTTTCTTTGTGTTTCTCTTGTTTTTAGTGTGTTACTTTAGATTTGTTGTGTGATTAATGCTATAACCATGATCTGTGCTTAATTAATTAATGTTTTAAAGAAGATAATGAAAATTGCCGCTTTATCTTTATCATGCTTTGATTTTGATTAGCCAGATTAGTAGGCTCTCATAAAACATGTTTAATTGAACTAACCAGCAAATTTATGATTGATTATGATTGTTTATAAAGACCCATATGATTTAATTTTTACAAAGTTTAATCTTTGTCATGATCATCTCCTTGTTTATTTTTATTGTTTATAAATGCTATGATTAACTTTATGAGATTATCTTGCAATAGCCATTCTTACCAGAGCCATGTATTTTTTAAAAAATACCTTAGAATTATCATCAAATGAGTTGGGTCAAGATTGTTTTCTAGGGTATGAGACTTAAAAGCTGATCATTCATTCGCGTATCTTTTCTTTGCTAGCCTTTCTATCCATGCATTGTGTCTCTTTATGTTGGAGAGAGATTACAAACTTCGCTGGATATCTATCCTTAAACCAAGATTATCTTTTTGTATATACTCAAGGGCACGGGTGAGTATTATTCAAGAGTGGGGATGGAGAGCTGCCATATATAAGTTTTTTCATATAGAAAGAGATTTTTGAAGAGGCAAAAAAAATAATAAAAAAATAAAGAAAAGGCCATGTGGTCGCCATATAAAAAAAGAAAGAAAAAAGAAAGCTCCTCAATAATCTCCTGTTATTTTAAGTTTTTTTAGTATCAGTGAGGGATATCCTGTTTTTATATACTGCAGAAATTTTCTAACCATGTGCAATCTAATAGCAAGGATTTCATTTGTGCCTTGAGATCATCTATCGACACTTGCACATGTCCACTCTTCTAAATGTGTGTGTTCCATCCTTTCCCTCTCAACATTATTTGATTCCATGACCTTTTTGACAAGTCTCAGTAAAACCAGCAGATTTCTTTCTTGGTTTGACATTATTTTGAAAACAAGTTCTGATTAGGATTCATACCCAGCTCTAGATAAGCTTCCACCTTTTATATATATATTTATTGGATACCATTTAGATATTGAGGGACCGGAGAGTTGAGTGTGTTCCTTGGCTTTGTAAGAATTTTTCTCTAAATGTTTGATCATCTTTTTTAAAAACAAATTGCTAAAATGTGGAGATGTGTCATTGATAAATTTAAACTCTTGCTAATTATTTTGTTGTGGGATGAGCTTAGTAGAATATCTTTTCTTTCATAATTTGCTGGTTTACACTAAAATATTTGAGAACAGCTTGTTAGTTTGATTGATTAAGATTAGAATATGAAAAAGTTAATGTAAGGCAACGCTGATTCTTGACTTGCTCGAGTACGAGAAAGGTTTAAGAGTGGGGATGTTGTTGACGCGATATTTAGACTAATTTTTTATATTATTTTATATGATTTTTCACTGATTTTATGCACCAACTATATCTTTTACTAACAATTATCACCAATTATTGTGGATTTTGCAACATTGTTTTGGAATTTTGCTATACTTATTTCTTGTAGTTTTTTGAGCTATTTTTCGCAAAATTCATCGTAATATACCTCGAGTGAGAAAGACCTCTAAGATGGCATTCTAGAAGGTGACAAGCAAAGAAGGTTTGGTTGACTCATTGCCCCCTCCGTGTTATTCAAGGCTTCCTATTTGGAAACTTCTGGAAGACACCATATGCTACAAGCTTCTGGAAGATTATGCGGGAAAGACACTTCATATCTATCCAAAACCAGAAAACTTTGTCAATTCTCGGCCAATACTGAAGATTCTAGAGCTTTCCAAGTCAAGTCCGAGACCAACACTTGATCCCCAAGCAATAAGGAACATCCCAGAGAAAGATGGAAGGAAATGACCAAAGGGAAGGGTCGGGTCAGCCGACCCTAGGCCCCTAAGTCGGCCGACCACCCCCCTTCCGGCGCCGTCTCGTGTTGCCTCTTCTACCACGCCGCTTCCAGAAGATTACAAGGAGATAAGGATTACATGAGTACGAAAGAATTGAAGATAAGAAAGGTTTATCATCAAGCTCAAATTAAATCTCAAGATATTCTCGGATTTCAGGACAGTAGCACCTTGCGGGCCAAATTCGGAGACCTAAAAGTTGTAGATCTCTTCTAGCTCTACAATTTAGAGTCTGTGTTTGCATTATTTGGAGTCCGGGTGACAGATATATGGTCAAAATATGAAAGGTGCAGAAAACAGGAAAGTCCGGTTTTGGGACAAACAAGAGTCCTACTCCAACTCCATGCAAGAGAAAGGTTGAGGGCGTCCCAAGGCACCTCCGGAGTATAAATACAAACCTCCATGAGACTTCCAAGGCCATCCAATTCATTATCAAGGTGCGGAGGCGACGACGAGAGAGACAAACAACTAGATGAGAGTAAAGGGTCTATGGATTAGAGCTTCTCTAATCCATAGAGGTGATTAGAGCCCTTGCATGCTGCTCTAATTACCTAGCTCCAGAGGTCTAATTGTATTATCAAGAGCTATGGCCATGGTTGTAAGTATGATACAATTTATTAATGAAGCATTGTTCTGTCTAATTATCATCTTCTTGTTCTAATTATTTTTAGATATAGATGCTTGTTGATTAGATCATATCATTAAGGGTTTTATTCATCTAGCTTTCTTGATCGATGATCTAGTTTACAAATAATATAGTTGTGTTTCTAGTTCTTGTAATCATGGTGATTAGAGGTTCTAGTTGCTCTAATTATGTTATTAGACTATGTGAAGTAGATAGGAGCGCTTTGCTAGTTATGTATGCCTGTTGAAAGTTTCTCGTTGATTACCCGGTTTGTGGTGACGGCATAGCCGGAGAAAGGTTAAACTGATATAGAGAATTAGATTGTTTAATGTTGATTTAATTATGCTACGATGAATATGCTTGAACATACTTGTCTATCTTGACGTACTAGTTATCTGGTTGCCTTTATCTAATTGTGGCACCCATATCATGCATGTCTTGGATCCAATTAGAACTTGATTAGACTTTAGTTAATACCCCTTAATTAGTGTTCTACTTCTGTTCTAATTGCTTATCATATAGCATTAGTATAGTTTAGGCGTTGATTAGATATAGTTTAGCCTAGTTTAGAGATAGATTATAGCCCTGTTTTATACCCTTAGTTTACCTTAAACTCTTGTTAATTAATTCTCAATTAGTTTATTTCCTGGATTGACAAAACTCATGTTACTCATCTTGGAAAAAGCTACATACGATACTATCGCTTGTAGTATAAGGTTTGTTGTGCTTCAGTGCCGTCAGCAATGAGGCAGATCTAGGAACAATCTTTTTTTAGATGACAAAGGTAGAGGCTGGTGGAGATCGTCATATCATATATCAAATGTATTCTCCACCAAATTCTAGAAACCTAACGCCAAATGTATCATGGAGCCAACACCTGATGCTACCTCCAAAGAAAGTGTAGATGGATGTATCATGAATACTTCACAATCAAACAGATGGATGTGCAGACAACACAATTGAGAGCCAATGGACCGGCCTCATTGCTCTCCTGGTGTGATGAGTGATTGTCAACTAGAACAAAGCCCTCCGATGGACAAAAGGCCCTCCAATAAACTGGAGGTAGATGATGAAGACCTCGATGGACTAAGGCAATAGCCCTCTGATGGACTAGAGGCAAAGCTCAGTGTCGGTCAGTCATGAAGCTCGGTACATGGAGGGGCGGCTCGGCAATGGTGGTGTAAGTTCTCCGATGGACTGCGAGGCACCCCCGATGGACTAGAGAAGCTGGGTGCCATCGTGGTGCTCCAACCCAAGTGCATGGTGTGAAGGCGTGCGAGGGAGGCTTTGGTGGCTTCTGCTCAAAATCGTCATCCATAGCTACCTAAGCCTTGGTGAGTTGGGCCACAACTCACCAAGATAGAGAAGATGGGTCAAGCCAGCCCAGTTAGAGACTTCCTAAAGTTTCCCTGTTTCTGACTTCAAAACCGGGGGTGAGCGGCGGATTGGACTACTTGCCATGTGGAGGACATCCAAAGATTGCATGAAACTTACAAAGATCAAGACTTCATCGTTGTCGTCCGTCCCCGTTATTTCGGGTCTTTTTGTGTTTTAGCCCCTAGGGCATTTCTAGTGTCAAGGGTCTTATTGTAAAACTGCCGAAACTGAGTCTAGGTATAAATAGCCTAAGAGCTGGTCATTAGAACCTCTCTTGGCTACTAGGTTTTCATTTCCTTAGGGAATTTTTTTTCTCAAGCCTTGAGCTCAAAGTTTAGGAGGGTTAGGGTGATATCTAGCCTCCAAATCAAGAGAGAAGGTGAGGGTGGTCGCTTAGGATGATATCCTTGGTTGTAATCTGAATCTTGAGACCCTTTTGGGCCATCTAATCCAAATGATTTTGTGCTGGCAATTTGTGTGCCTTGTTCCTCCCTATTCCCTTTGGTTTTTGATTCCAATTCTTAGCCTTTCGGGTGTTTGCTTTGGCCAAGCTTGGATTCTTTCTATTGCCGGTATTTTGGACTGCTAGGTCTTGGAGAGATTGTGGTTTTGGGTGCCAAATCTCAGGCTCCAAGGGTAGCCCTGAGTTCTTCACGTTCTTGACTTGTGGACTTCACTTCCGGAAAGGCTAGATCCATGGAGGAAACTTTTGGCTCCAACCTTGATCTATTGGGAATATATTCTCCATGGATTGATCTAAGTCCTGACCAAGTTTGGTGAAGATTGGAGTCAATTTGTTCAAGATTCGGTTAGATTCTTGTGGATTTCAGGCTGGTTCTCCCCTGTTCCTGCACTTTTTATCACCACCGGACTGTCCGGTGGCTATCCAGCGCACTGTCTGGTGCGTAGAGTTGCAGACATGCAGAGTTCATGAGGCTTGACCACCTCCGGGCTTCTTGCAAGCACCGGACTGTCCGGTGCCTAACCACCGGACTATCCGGTGGTTGCTAAGGTGCAGTTCACCCTCTCAGCCTATTTCACCTGGTGCGCAACCACCGGACTGTCCGGCGGTGTTTCCTATGGCCGCTGCCTCCGTGCACCGAACTGTCCAGTGCTTTACCATCGGATTGTCCGGTGGTACTGCAGGGTGCAGTTTCTTTGCCGTGTTTGCTCGACTTGCGTCCGTTTCTTTGGGCGTTGATTCAAGTGCTTCCCCTTGCGATCCGTTACGTATCTGTTCAGTGGACGATATCGAGTTTGCGTGTTTTTCGTGAGAGTGCACCGTGGGGGGTTTGAGTTTGAGTTTTTAGCTACACTTATTCACCCCCTCCTCTAGTCGTAGTCTTCGGTCGTACAAGTGGTATCAGAGCCGGTTAGGTTTCTCCATACCTTAACCGGTGACGAAACCGTAGGGACGATGACGCACTCCAGGAAGGTTCCAGTCCTTGGCTCAGATGGTATCCTACTAGAAAGGTTGGATGGAGGCATTCTTACTTAACCAGAGTCAGGACATATGGGATATTTCTCAGAGTACGACTTTAGGGTGCTTCTAGCTGCCGAGCGTACGACGCCTAAGATTGTAGCTTATCATGAGGCGAATGCCAAGGCTGTTAACTTTCTCTTTTCAGGGCTTGGTCCCGTTGACTATGACAAGGTGAGTCACCTCAAGATGGCGAGAGAAATATGGTCCCTGCTAAGTGCACACCATGAGGGTACAACTACGATTAAGGCCGGTCTCGTTGAGACCTACTGACATGAATATGAAAATTTCGTGCAAAAGCTGGGTGAATCTATGGATGCCTTGTTTGCTCGGTTTCAATCGATCATTAATAAGCTCTGGGCCAATTCTGCACCTGCTGTGCTCCCATACATTGACCATTTGCAGGTTGTCAAGCTGATGTATTCCTTGGACAGGAAAGTGTGGGAGATTAAGAAGAGCTCAATCATTGAGTCAGCAGGATATGGTACAATCGGAGTGGAGGAGCTATGTAGCAAGCTCAAAGCCACAGAGATGGATTACCGTATGACAGAGTCTCTGGACGGTACTGGCTCCAGGAGCCTGGCCTTGGCTACTCCCTCTAGAGACTCCCCTACTAACCTCCTAATGCACAACTTCTCATTTTTCTGCTTTGATGTCTTTGACAGAGGAGAAGTTGGTGACCCTAGGGGATGAAGAGCTTTGCCTAGTGTCTAGTTGCTTTCAGTGCACCTATGACAACTCGATGAGCAAGAAGAGGGGCGAGAGGCCCAAGTGCTTTGAGTGAGGAGAGGTCAGCCACTTCATCACTTGGTGCCCCTACAAGAACAATGACCACTACAATAAGGGCAAGAGCTACTCCTGCGAGTCCGACAAGTACCACTCCGGCAAGCCTAGCTACGACAAGCATCGCTCTAGCAAGCACAGCTCTGGTAAGTGGCACTTCAGCGAGAAGAACTTCCGGAAGGCTTTCAAAAGCTACCAGAAGGACAACCAAAAGTGGGACAAGGCATTCTTCGTTGAGATCGAGCTCTGCAGTAGCGGATCTTCTTCCTCTTTGTCCTCATAAAGCTCAAGTGATGAGGAGATCACGTACAAGAAGGACAAGAGGAACGATCAGGAAGGTCCCGCTGGCTTGTGCTTCGTCTTCACCAACTCCAAGTGCAAGAACAAGAAGAAGAGGAGCCTAGTTTGCTCCATGGCGTTGGTGGGAGATGGCAAGATCAACGACAACGACTCCTCCGACGATGAGGATCGAGGCATGGAGGATGTGTTACTCTGGTTGCTCCACTACTATGGAAGGGGCCTTTAACATCGGTTGGTAACCTACCTATAGCACCGAAAACCTTACCGACACTACCGAAACAACCCTAAAGACCAAGAGCATCAGCATCGGTGTTTGCAGAACGAAGGCAAGAACCGTACTAAGGGTTGCCCAGCCCAGGGTGGTTAGGACGCGCGCGTGGGCCCTAGTGTAGCGCCGGTTGTTGTTCCCACCCGGTACTAAAGGTGATGACAGTAACATGCGCCATGCGCATTGTTAGCAACAGATTGTATCATCACCCGATACTGGATGGCACCCATGTGCGCGCGCGTAGCCTTTTAGTACTAATGTTAATTTCACCTGATACTAAAGTGGTGGTTTCCACGTGTTCGCCTACACCATTTTAGAACCAGTGTTGTATCCTTGACGGGAACTAAAGATAGTGGTGACATTTACGTTTTTATAATTATTTATATGCAATGTTCTATACATAATCCCAGAATATACTGTACGTAAACATTGTTATTGTGACATAAACATAGCACTATACGTATATTATTATTACATAATAATATCACTGTATAGGTACATGATATAAAATATTTTGGTCAGTATATTGTTTCCAAAACTCCTACATCAATTCTATTATTCTACTGCAAGATCTAGTGGGCAGTAAAACTCTCTATTCTCGTTGACAATCTCATTCAAAATAAATCCCATCAACTGTTCTTGGACTGCCGTTGGTCTCGCGTCCGGGAGGCACTGATTCTTCAGATTAAGTACCTGTAGTTTTAAAAATATGAATGAATTATACTAAAACAAAGCTTGTATTAATGAGAAAGTGTTTACTGGATGTGTTCTTAACGTACATTGATGTCTCTTGTAATTGACCTTACATTGATGTCTCTTGTAATTGACCTTGTGCTTACAAAAATGTGCATGGCCTCAAAGACATAGTAACCACAATAATTGTTGCCACTTGGTTGTTTATAACACTACAAGAATAGGAATATAATAAGTAAAATCCAGGTGCATAAACAGTTAAACGATGTAGTCAATTGAAACATACCGGAAAGCTTAGTTGTACTTGTAGAGTTTTTGGTCTTTGCTTGGGGTGCGCTAGAAGTATGGATTCATTGTATACCCTACGCATGAAAAGATCAATGGTTGATTGGATGGAAGAAATAAATTTATATTACTCAGGTAAAGTTGAATGACCTAAATTACCTGCGGAACATTTCAATAATTTCTGGGTAATCTGTTGGTGGCTTTCTCAAAGAGTCCATTATAGTGAGGACTCCTTTTTTGGCTGAGAGTATAATTAGTATCCAATGGAACTTGCACAAAGAACATTAATTAATTAAGTGCAGCACTGATTTAGAAAAAAAAAGGGTATGTGATCGACGGTAACCAATCACCCAATGCAATAAGGTAAAAAAATAATTCCTGGGAAAGTTGGTTCTTGATCATTCCTTTGAAGGATTGAAAAATTATTCCTTCTTTATCTCGGTCTATACACTCCTTGTTCACGATCTGAGGGTTGATAAAGCCCAAATTTGCAATTTTTTCTTTATGGCACCTTTGCATCTCCTGCCTGCATAAATCGATATATAGTGAGGACACACTTCAGATCAACAAAACCCATATATGGAGGGGTTGTTAAAAAAAGTTACATAGTCCAGACGCTCGTCAGCGTTATGTCCACCGCACAAATATATCCTCGAAGGCCAACCAAATCTTGTGATCGCCATGGAAGTAGTAGTCGTCTTTGACACTGGCAGCAAAAGCTATAGTACCTCTAGATGACACGGGCATGTACCAGTCATGGAATCGATGCATTTGAGTCGGTAGGGCTTCCAACTCACTGGGCCGAATTAGAGCTTTTCCAAGTTCATATGGCCATTGCGGCACAAATTCTTGGTCTTGCAGTAATTTTTCGTTGTCCAACTACACCTGTGTAATGCCTGCGTCTTTCAAGAATTTTGCTTTGTAGTAGTCTTCTGATGACATCGTATACTCACGTTGTGGTTGCTCTCCGAGCTATGGCATAGGCTTTGATGCAGCCTTCCGCAACTGACGCTCTTAGTCTGATACCACAGGTTTTGGACAAGGCCTCATGCTCTTAACTTCACCTCCGGATCTATTTTCATCTTCTTTTTAGGGGGTTTTGGCACCAACTGCTCACTCACATAGTGTGGCGGAACCGCCCTGCTTAATCCAGACTAAGCACACCTGCCACCTCTGGCTCACAGTGCACTTAGGCCGGACTAAACCCGGTAGTCCGTCGAGCTACCCAAAGGGCACTCGATGTAACCATCGCCCGAGGATACCGACATCACACACATTCAGCTCTCGAAAGAGCCACAACAGATTACATCATCACAAACAGTTGAAGTAGAGAATAAGTAGACTTAGTTTACAAACCGAAGATAAATAGTCAAATACATGTTCAAATATAGCGGAAGCGAAGTCAAAATATACATGTATAGATACATATAGCGGAAGCGTTCAAAACATCTCACAGCGGAAATAAAACTCAACTAGTCTTCAAGTAGAGATAAACAAGGCGAGTAGCACCGAGCCCACCGGTACTACCACCTCCAACACAGTTGTCCGGATGTCGTCAGCACCTGTAATCCAAAAGTGGGGGCAAACCCTGAGTACTAATTACTCAGTAGGACTTAATGGACGGGGCTTACGGCTGACGCAAAGCATGCTTACTAATCATGTGGATCCTTAGCTGTTGATTTTTAAACCAAGTCATGTTGACATAAGATAGCAGGATTTGACAGCTGCTATTCATAAATCAAGAAGATCATTTATATCATAAAGTAAATACTTGCAGTAAGTAAAACATGAATACATGTCCCGTCCCAAGATTCACAGCGCCTCCATACCACCCCTTGGGAGTAGCCGTCTCAGGAGCGATACCACGGTACGTCGGATCAGCCCTCCCTCGACCTCTAAGCATCTCCCAAGTCCATCGACCTCCTAGCAGTGGATGGGCGACACCCTGAATAGTGTGACGGATCATACACATCCAAGCATGTTGTATAAAAAGGTGTGACTTAGTAAACAGCATGTTACAGTTATTACTACGTTGCCCGTGTGCGATATCTGGCATTCTCACATCTGGTGAGCATCAGCGATTCGAATCGATTTGTTAATTCCCGGGAATAACTAAAAATGCCAAGTGATATATGCTTACTAGCCATCGCGTTCCACACATATATCCCTCATCTCCACCTGTCCCGTCCCAAGATTCACAGCGCCCCCACCTAACCCTTGGGAGTAGCCGTCTCAGGAGCGATACCACGGTACGTCGGGTCAGCCCTCCCTCGACCTCTAAGCATCTCCCAAGTCCATCGGCCCCCTATCAGTGGATGGGCAGCACCATGAATAGTAGGACGGGGCCGGTAAGACTTTCACCGGTCCCACGACCCGGATAAGCACTCTAGCAATGGTATGCCGATCAGCAGGCGAACAGCGAACGGGCCTTATGCGACTCGGGCGGAGTCCACCATACCTTGCCACATCATCATTTTTCTTATAATATTCCCATAACTCCGCCCGGTCTCTATTTAACATCAGCAATAATAATCATAAATTGTGTCATAGTAAGATTTCTGAGGTTTGTAAAATCACCTACGCGACGAGTGACTCCATTCACTCGTATCTACTCGTACCTAGCAATTCTAGGCACTCGTCCTACGAATTCTATGTATAGGTGCTAGGGCCAGGGCGGCCAGGATGTCTAATGCAGTTGGTTCCAAACAACTCCTGATGCATATGCCTAATCATCACGACATAAGATGTTTGCTGGGTATAGTATGGTCCTGCCTACCTTTGATTCACTTCAATAGAACCAACAAACTAAGCTACTGTTAGTTTGCCGGGTTGTGAGGCTTTGCCCCAGGCAACCCCTTGATCCCTTGGACAACTCCTCCGTCCAAACACGACTGATGGGCTCTCCAGGTCGTGAGTGGGTCTTAGTTGGTCTTTTGGATCACCGTTGGTTGAAGTAGTTCCACGCGCTTGTTTCTAGATCACGTACCTGTAATAAGCGCCACTATATGGATGACATGCGTGATGATGCAAGGAATAGGATGCATGAATGTCACGCACACACGATAAACAGTCATTGCATGGTTAGACAGAAAAGTGATTGACAATCATTTAAACAAGGTCACCCTGGTGGACATAAGGCTAGCATAACCCATATAATTAGAGACACGCAATACAACATTCGGACTAATGCATGAGCAAGATATCAAATTAGATTGTTCGTTATCATTTCATGTGTAAGCAAAACGTCACACAAGTATATGACTACACATGTAGTGACTTACTATACCATTCTCCTAGCATGAGTAACAGTAATACATTCATGAACTGATAACAAGCATATCCAATCACATGGCTAGCTAGTAAGTCATTTATCGTAAAGAAACCATGTTGGGTACTACGGGGATGGAACCACACAATGATATCGCAAGGTTAAAACATTATTCGGTGTTTTGTTTGGAATAAGTTATTTAACATGAAAAGATTACTTCATGCACACATGGGAAACATTTACTAATGATGTCACACACTTCGGTTATCTTATGGATTAAGGCCCTATATTAACCTCAAGTGTGTTACACAGTAAACGAATTAACCCCTCAATCAAGTGTGGCATAAACAACAATAGATAGCTTGTAGCTAGACATCAACTCTCATGTATAATGATAGCAAATGCAACTTAACACCGACTGTTATAATTAAACATCATATGCCTACTTTATGAATAAGAAGCATTACTTGTGTTCATATAGTTAGACAACTCTAAACGAGCTCAGATTTTTATGACATGTAGATTTATACTACATTAGGCTACTGTCAAAGTTTTAGGACAATTGGAGTTATAATTATTTTATTAAAATTACAACACATTCTCAGCCCTACACATTGCCAGAATTTTCATAAATTATAGGAATGATTCCTGAAGGTGAAATTTCACCAGTGGGCTATACTTGGTATGAACTGTATGTACAAAAATTTGCAAGTTAAAACTCCCAAGTTTGACAGGACATCTATTTTCCCTATATTATCCCTAGGTGAATTTAAGATGCGCATATGAACAGTGTGAGTGGCCCTTTAGCATATACTTTCTGGACTCCATGCATCAATCTTAGGCTACCAGCTTTTCCAGAGAATTTTTCCTAGCCATTTATGGCCACTTTTTCTATTTATCATTTCCATCATGCACCATTTTATCATTTTCAAATCACCATTAAAACTTAACATGCACGACTTCATATTTCACCAGTGGGGTACTTATACTATCCAAAGTATATGAAAAATGCTAGAGAGTCAATTTGAGCATATCCCATGTAATCTCTAACTTCTAAGTTAAATAATGCACATAACACATGTAAATGGCAAAAGGGTAATTAATCAGCAAGTGCTAGGGCTACAAAAATTCACATGGTGCTACAATGCCACAAGAAGGCTACTGTCCAAATTTCATAGCCTTTAGAGTTCATTTAGTCCACTTTTGACTTTTATCCTAATTAATCATGCATGCAACAAACCAAGGGCAAAACAGACATTTCACACTTCCACATCATACCTATCATGTAGATCTACTCAAGAGGAGTCCAACGCAACTGAGTTTGTCCATTTTGGATTTTTCTGTGCTTTTATATGATTTTCCAAAGTTCATAGCCAATTTAAATGCATTTAAATGGAAAATTACTCAGACATCAGACTAAGGACCCGAACGTAAATAACCATAACCTCCAGGGGCCTGCACAGAAGATTGTATAGACTCGGTGAATAGTACTTAAAACAGAGCGCGCAATTATCTAAAAGGCGAGGGGGTTTTGGGGAAAACCCCCTCCTTCTTCTACCTCTGGACAGGGGAGAGAAGGCGCGTGGCCGGTGGCGTGGGCGGCGTGAATCCGGGCGTAGAGGCGGGGACTTGGAGCCGAGGGGATGGCGGTCGGTCCCTCTGGCGACGGGGAAACTCTCCCCCTTAGTCTCTTTGCGTGAGGGGGCTTGTAGAAGCGGGACGGCGGCGGTGAACTAGCGGCGTGTTGGCGCGCGGAGTGTGCCGGCGCGCCTCGATCCGCAGGCTCCGGCGAGGGGAAAGGCCATGGGGTGGCGCACCGGTTGCGCGGGGAGATGGGGAATGCAGCGGAGGCGGTCTATTGGTGCAGAGACGGCCCGGCGGTGGCCCTCCACGGCGAGGCATGGACGAGCGCGCTCGGCGAGCGGCGGCGTACGCGGAGCGGGTGGAGGAGGCGACGGCGGGGGACGAGAACCTGGGATTTTGGCGGAGGGAGATGTGGCGGTGCCGGGGCGCGCATTGGGCGAAGGGGAGGCGGCCCAAGGCGACCAGCGCAGTGAGCTCGCCGAGAGCTGGACCACGGCGAGTGGCCTCGGCGTGCTCACTCGCGGAAGGTCCTAGGGGCAGGGCCGGCTCTGGAACCTCGGGGGATCGACGGAGGGGCTCGAGGCAGTTGTGGTGGAGGTGGTGGCTGGGCTAGCGGAGGCCTACAGGGGCGGTGGCGTGAGCTCAACTGAGCTCGGCCATGGCGGCTTGCTCCGGTCGCGCGGCGGGGGCGCAGCAGAGGCAGGGAGCGAGGGTGAGGGTGCGGGCGAGTGGAGAACGAGGACGCGTTGGCGTCCAAGTTCAGAAGCCGGGGCGCGGGCGCGATCCGTGGGCGCGCGGCGCTGCCCGGCCGTCGCCGGCCGCGTGGTCGCCATCGGCCCGGACACGGTGGCGGCCGGGGGCGTGGGGCCCACCTGTCATTGACCGGGAAAAAGGTGGAAAAAGAAAATAGAAAAATGTGTTTTCTCTTGTGTTGAAAATCGCCATTTAGACCAATTTAGAGGCCGAATTTGGAAAAACTCCAATTGAATGAAATGTTCTACTCTTTGAACTCTACAACTTTGTCAATCGGCATGATTTCAAATTCGGTATGGAAATATGAAATTCATTTGAAATTAGCTCTCAAGTTTAATTTGGCCCACAAACCCCATTTATTTGAAAATTCCAAAAGTCCTATTTATGGACATTATCTCCCAAGGTGTCTTTTGAAAAGTTTGTTTAGAATTTTAAAACTTACAACTTCTCTCATTTGAGCTTTGCATGAAAGTGGCTGTAGGTTAGAGTAAATTTGGAATTTCAAATCAGCCCTAATTTGAACCGGTTTTCTGTGCTGGTATAAAATGACCCCAAACTCCAATTAAAACTCAATATATGATCAAGCTCTAATTACCAAAGTTGTTCTCCAGTTTATGACCTAAAAGTTTGGTAATATGACTTTGGTCTGAAACCCCACATATCTTGAATTATAGACACAATTATGTTCCATGGTTTATTAAAATAGAAATTTCACTTTGTGGAGAGACTTTCTTGTTTCAAACTTTTGGGGTATCAAATGAAGTCCAATCACTTCCACAATAGGTGCATTTGAAAGGTGATAAGTTTAATTCCACTTCATAGAAAGGAAGATTTTGAAGTTGTATAGTGAATTCAAAAGTAATTTCAGAATCAACTTAGGGAAGAGCTAAAAATCCATACTTGTGAAAATTCTAAGTGTGGGTTGATCTAGTTGTTTCCATGGGATATTTGGGTGAAAATTTGAGTGAGTAGACGATAGCTTTGATCCCAGCTCAGTGTAGCAATAGGATAGTCCAGAGCCTGTACAACAAGTTTGTCAACGGAGTTGAGCTCGGGTACTTAATGGATTTGAAAGCTTTATTAGGGCTCAAGTTTGCTCACGATTCACAACTGGCACTTATCAAGAAACTTTGGGTTTGATCCTTTAAACCTCTCGTCTTTAGATTCTTAGACATGGTCAAATAGAAAGGTCCAGAGTTACTTTCTTATCCGAGGGTTGGCATTGGATGTTGAGCTCAAAAGTATGTGAGTGTTGACTTATTCAACCACGAAATGTGTGGTCTTGTATCTTGTGTAGAAAATTTTGATTTAGTGGCTCCTCCACGTGTTTCCTGTTAATCACTAAGCATGATTAAGCCTTAATCCATCGTTAGCTTTCATCTAACCGTGTGTTAAGGCTTTTGAGATGCCAGGGGCATCACAACCCACCCCCCTTAAAGAAATCTCGTCCCGAGATTTGGAGGAAGCGGGGTTCTAGGGCTTACTGCGTAATGAGAAAGGTTTTGGCAGCGTTGTTCGTGTGCTTCTGTCGTACATGGTAACATTAAATCCTTCATCGAATTTGCTTTGTTAACTGGCTCGTGAATGGTTAGTGCCTCTTTAACACAAGTGAGTTACAAAGCTTTTGAATACGTCCAAGGTGGTCCTTCCCAGATGCTCGGCAAGTCGTGGTTTATATGAGAGCGAATGAACACTCCTCATAGACGGTGTGGCCAATGTGAAAACGGCAGTGCTTTACTCGAATAATGGAACAGGGTTACTCCTAACTTTGACACCAAGATTTTATAAACGTGATGAATATATAGGTATTAGAACAATTAGAAGCAAGGGGTACACAATCGGAGGACCGAACCACGAAGGCTCTTGGGATTCAAAGGGTTATCGATGGATGTGCTTTTGAGAGACACATTCATTTCCTTTGATAGGGACTGTGTACACATATAAGATATTTAAATCCGAACATTCTTCAAAGAGTAAGATGTGGTGATACATAACACATTCTACTCATTGTTTCAAGAAAGATGCCGTGGAAAGAGGATAGGACATATTCACCTAGATAAGGTGATGGTTTGTATGATTTCATACAATTGATCAAGACTGACCAAGAAAAGTACAGGCAGAGGGCTTATGCTTACTAACAGAACACCAAGATTAGTGAGCCCAACTTTGAGGATAATTTCAAAAGAAGAATGAAACAACTCTTGAAAAGGACAATGCGATGAAAGCACTAGCCGAGAACAAAAGCTTAGTGCAGTGGATGATGCCGAAGTTCTTCTTTAGGAGATAAGATTCAATATATACGAAGGGAGAAATCATAAGATAGAGTGGTGGAAACAGAGTTGATTGCTTCCCACAAATCAAGAGAGGCAAGTTGGAAGAAGGCCATGGAATGACGTAGCAAAACAGTGGAAATGGAACCAAGCATTCCCACAGATACGGACGTTAAAGCTGATCAAGGTAAGCATAAAGGAGTCCGAGGCTAGGACCAACGGTTGAAATTGTACCATAAGATAGAATCGATCATCCCCATGAAGCACGACTAGCAAGGATAAGCAAAGCAACGAAAAGATGTGGACAAGTGGAACCATAGAATTGATCCGTCTCCATGAATCGAGAAAAACATGGTTCAACAAGGCGAGGCAAAGGTGTGAACGATACTGGGATTTGAGACGGATTTTTCCCCACAGGTCAAGAAAGGCAAGGTGAAACAAAGCAGGGAAATGATACAAGGCGGCAGTGGAAATAGAGTAAATTATCTCCACGAATTAGATGTATAGAGGTCAACAAGGCGATAGAAAATGGATATGAATGTTCCACAACTGAAGCGGTGTCATGCCTTTGCGAGTCTTGATACCAGCGCGCACCTAGTGACACAACCAAGTGACGGCCGTACACACGGGGCCCTAGGTTCCGTCGTGGCACCATAGACTGCTCGGGTAAACACTACATCAAGAGTGGCACAACTATCCAATTTCAGGACATGCGAACAATATCAGGTTACATAAAGACTTGACAAGTAGTATGTATGACATGGATCTCAATGTATTGGTGATGTAGACCAAGGAGTTGAAAGCTCATAGATTTCAAAGGTTGGAAACACAGGAATCTTGATAACGAGAGACACATGGCCCATCAACTGTTGAGTTGGGGTGGTGACATAGACTCAGAAGTACATGAATTGGCATGAACCCAAAACATGTGGGCTACAAAAGTTTGAAATGCGTGGAGTGCACGAGCTTGAAATACACGGAACAGTGGAGCTTGGAACTCTGGTTCTGCAATTGTTGGGAAAGGCATGATACCCTAGAGTTGATTCTAAGAAGTTAGGATCGAGTGGCACAGTGATCCGTACTCACTCAATGTGCAGCCAATACATGACAAAGCTAAACATTGTCACTACACCAATAGGTACCCGTACGGTTTGCCTAATCGTAGGATTTAAAAACATTTTTGGTCGACAGCTAGCTTCTTCTTCCAGCCATGTCGATGCAGCGCGGAGCTTCATGTGGGAGACACCATGGTGTTGTAGTCTTGACAGATCATCATTTTGGAGAATGTTGTCGGAGTTGAGGTAGATCTCGAAAACTCCCTCTTTTATCTCTCATGCCATCAACTAAGAACTCTAAGCGTTGCTAGGGGTATGTAAGCGACGATATAATCTTGCACGTTGCATCTTCTGAACTCATTCTTGTCTTGGCGGAGCTCCCACTTCGTGTGCCGGTGTAGAAGTTGGCGTTGCGTATGTTGGGATCGATTAGAGGGGAATCCTCCTGCTTCAGTTATGAGGTGTTGGGCAACCTTCTTGAACGCTCCTGGTATTGCGGAGGCTCGTGCACCAGTCTTGTAGTTGTAGATTACCTATTGATTTCTACCAAACGAGCAACTAAGAATTTACATGCTAGAACTATCTTGATTCGATCTTCGAGCTTGTCGAGTTCAGTCAGTAGAATTATCCCGTGTTGCAGGCGTTGCACCGAAGCCACATATATGGTGTACTCTTCAGCATTGTCTTCTCACTCCGTTGTTGTGATATCTTCGGTGAGGGCGACCAGGTTTAGAGCAATTTTTGATTTGAACAATCTTCTTGGCATGATACATAAGTGTTACCTTTATGAGTTTCAAAAGATGTGCCAAAGGTGAGACTATCTAAATATCGAGGCACGATTACTATCTTCCTTTCTAACATGTATATCCTTGATGTTCTGTGCCAAACCCATCATAATTTAGAATAGAAACTGTTTTAGGCTGAGAGTTTAATACCAAAGTTGTTTGTTTTGAAGTTTCCTACGACATTGGTATAGTACGTTTCTACCAGTTCGGACCCTAAAATAGACGGAACTTCAGATTACTAAGCTATGGTCCCATCTGTTCAGATTTGAGTCTGGTTCTAGATTCAGGTGTTTGGTCCAGTTAGAGGCACTTTTAGGACAAGGCCCAAATAGAAAACTTGTGGTAAACTTTATGTTCTACAACTTTGGCATAACAAGTTTCAGCTAGTTATGTCTAGATCATGCCCAGAATTTAAATTTGCACACCCAGCACTCGCTGTCCAGATTTGAAATTTTGAATTAAACTGGTCGTAGAGCGTTTTTACTTCCATTCTTGCAACAAGGTGAATATAGAAAAGTTGTTAGTTAGGTTTCCAGCTACAACTTTTTGATAGAAAGTTTTTACTAAAACCATTTAGATCAACATCGAATTTCGGATTTTTAACAAACGGTCACATTATCGCAGATTTTTAACTATGGACATGTCTTAGGCTGTAGCTATTGAATCTTTCATATTTATGGTAAGGAAGGCATGGAAGAGGGGTCGCCAATTAGTTATACTACCATTCATGTATAAAATTTTTCAGTTGATTCCGTTTGCTTAACCAACCAAGTATTGGCACAGTAGCATCACATGTATAATTGTAATATGCACCCAAGTTACTTTCAATCAAACGCATCGCAAGGCAAATGAGATGAGATGGAATGATGCATGATTCGTCCTACCCGGTCTCGCTTCACACATCCTATGTATTTTATATATAGCTAGCGATATTTCGGTGACATATATGCACGTCTCTCCATAATGCAACTAGCCGTTGTCTAGTCGTTCTTAATTCCGCACGTGGTTAGTGTACCTGCAGAAGAATGCATGCTCATACATTACCACCTAATGTGGCATCCACGCGTGACCGCTGCGTGGACAACGTTGGTGGGCCGATGCACCTTTTCCTCAAAGCCTGACGTTCCACCAGTACTGGGGATTGTCGAGAAAAAGGTGGATCCCAAAACCAAATGTAAGTGTGGTGGGCATGAAAGCCCAAAGCATGCCCACCACCCTTAAAGAGCTTTTACTTATACGGCATGAATGCAGGGTTTACAACCATTCGCAAATCCCGATAGCTTCCACCAGTACTGGGGACAGCTATGGCCGAAAAGTTGCTTTCCAAAGCGCCGAATATGCACATGAGTTCTATCTAGGTCAGAATGTCAGCGATGTCACCTGGATAACACTAAACATCCTTATACGGGCGTAGCGTATACTCTCCTTTTTGAATCACTTAAAAGGGCTTTCGAAAATAGTTTTGTAAACCAAAACTTGATGATGTAACTGTTGTCTGTGTATGATCGGCTCTGATACCAGCTGTGGCGGAACCGCCCTGCTTAATCCAGACTAAGCACACCTGCCACCTCTGGCTCACAGTGCACTTAGGCCGGACTAAACCCGGTAGTCCGTCGAGCTACCCAAAGGGCACTCGATGTAACCATCGCCCGAGGATACCGACATCACACACATTCAGCTCTCGAAAGAGCCACAACAGATTACATCATCACAAACAGTTGAAGTAGAGAATAAGTAGACTTAGTTTACAAACCGAAGATAAATAGTCAAATACATGTTCAAATATAGCGGAAGCGAAGTCAAAATATACATGTATAGATACATATAGCGGAAGCGTTCAAAACATCTCACAGCGGAAATAAAACTCAACTAGTCTTCAAGTAGAGATAAACAAGGCGAGTAGCACCGAGCCCACCGGTACTACCACCTCCAACACAGTTGTCCGGATGTCGTCAGCACCTGTAATCCAAAAGTGGGGGCAAACCCTGAGTACTAATTACTCAGTAGGACTTAATGGACGGGGCTTACGGCTGACGCAAAGCATGCTTACTAATCATGTGGATCCTTAGCTGTTGATTTTTAAACCAAGTCATGTTGACATAAGATAGCAGGATTTGACAGCTGCTATTCATAAATCAAGAAGATCATTTATATCATAAAGTAAATACTTGCAGTAAGTAAAACATGAATACATGTCCCGTCCCAAGATTCACAGCGCCTCCATACCACCCCTTGGGAGTAGCCGTCTCAGGAGCGATACCACGGTACGTCGGATCAGCCCTCCCTCGACCTCTAAGCATCTCCCAAGTCCATCGACCTCCTAGCAGTGGATGGGCGACACCCTGAATAGTGTGACGGATCATACACATCCAAGCATGTTGTATAAAAAGGTGTGACTTAGTAAACAGCATGTTACAGTTATTACTACGTTGCCCGTGTGCGATATCTGGCATTCTCACATCTGGTGAGCATCAGCGATTCGAATCGATTTGTTAATTCCCGGGAATAACTAAAAATGCCAAGTGATATATGCTTACTAGCCATCGCGTTCCACACATATATCCCTCATCTCCACCTGTCCCGTCCCAAGATTCACAGCGCCCCCACCTAACCCTTGGGAGTAGCCGTCTCAGGAGCGATACCACGGTACGTCGGGTCAGCCCTCCCTCGACCTCTAAGCATCTCCCAAGTCCATCGGCCCCCTATCAGTGGATGGGCAGCACCATGAATAGTAGGACGGGGCCGGTAAGACTTTCACCGGTCCCACGACCCGGATAAGCACTCTAGCAATGGTATGCCGATCAGCAGGCGAACAGCGAACGGGCCTTATGCGACTCGGGCGGAGTCCACCATACCTTGCCACATCATCATTTTTCTTATAATATTCCCATAACTCCGCCCGGTCTCTATTTAACATCAGCAATAATAATCATAAATTGTGTCATAGTAAGATTTCTGAGGTTTGTAAAATCACCTACGCGACGAGTGACTCCATTCACTCGTATCTACTCGTACCTAGCAATTCTAGGCACTCGTCCTACGAATTCTATGTATAGGTGCTAGGGCCAGGGCGGCCAGGATGTCTAATGCAGTTGGTTCCAAACAACTCCTGATGCATATGCCTAATCATCACGACATAAGATGTTTGCTGGGTATAGTATGGTCCTGCCTACCTTTGATTCACTTCAATAGAACCAACAAACTAAGCTACTGTTAGTTTGCCGGGTTGTGAGGCTTTGCCCCAGGCAACCCCTTGATCCCTTGGACAACTCCTCCGTCCAAACACGACTGATGGGCTCTCCAGGTCGTGAGTGGGTCTTAGTTGGTCTTTTGGATCACCGTTGGTTGAAGTAGTTCCACGCGCTTGTTTCTAGATCACGTACCTGTAATAAGCGCCACTATATGGATGACATGCGTGATGATGCAAGGAATAGGATGCATGAATGTCACGCACACACGATAAACAGTCATTGCATGGTTAGACAGAAAAGTGATTGACAATCATTTAAACAAGGTCACCCTGGTGGACATAAGGCTAGCATAACCCATATAATTAGAGACACGCAATACAACATTCGGACTAATGCATGAGCAAGATATCAAATTAGATTGTTCGTTATCATTTCATGTGTAAGCAAAACGTCACACAAGTATATGACTACACATGTAGTGACTTACTATACCATTCTCCTAGCATGAGTAACAGTAATACATTCATGAACTGATAACAAGCATATCCAATCACATGGCTAGCTAGTAAGTCATTTATCGTAAAGAAACCATGTTGGGTACTACGGGGATGGAACCACACAATGATATCGCAAGGTTAAAACATTATTCGGTGTTTTGTTTGGAATAAGTTATTTAACATGAAAAGATTACTTCATGCACACATGGGAAACATTTACTAATGATGTCACACACTTCGGTTATCTTATGGATTAAGGCCCTATATTAACCTCAAGTGTGTTACACAGTAAACGAATTAACCCCTCAATCAAGTGTGGCATAAACAACAATAGATAGCTTGTAGCTAGACATCAACTCTCATGTATAATGATAGCAAATGCAACTTAACACCGACTGTTATAATTAAACATCATATGCCTACTTTATGAATAAGAAGCATTACTTGTGTTCATATAGTTAGACAACTCTAAACGAGCTCAGATTTTTATGACATGTAGATTTATACTACATTAGGCTACTGTCAAAGTTTTAGGACAATTGGAGTTATAATTATTTTATTAAAATTACAACACATTCTCAGCCCTACACATTGCCAGAATTTTCATAAATTATAGGAATGATTCCTGAAGGTGAAATTTCACCAGTGGGCTATACTTGGTATGAACTGTATGTACAAAAATTTGCAAGTTAAAACTCCCAAGTTTGACAGGACATCTATTTTCCCTATATTATCCCTAGGTGAATTTAAGATGCGCATATGAACAGTGTGAGTGGCCCTTTAGCATATACTTTCTGGACTCCATGCATCAATCTTAGGCTACCAGCTTTTCCAGAGAATTTTTCCTAGCCATTTATGGCCACTTTTTCTATTTATCATTTCCATCATGCACCATTTTATCATTTTCAAATCACCATTAAAACTTAACATGCACGACTTCATATTTCACCAGTGGGGTACTTATACTATCCAAAGTATATGAAAAATGCTAGAGAGTCAATTTGAGCATATCCCATGTAATCTCTAACTTCTAAGTTAAATAATGCACATAACACATGTAAATGGCAAAAGGGTAATTAATCAGCAAGTGCTAGGGCTACAAAAATTCACATGGTGCTACAATGCCACAAGAAGGCTACTGTCCAAATTTCATAGCCTTTAGAGTTCATTTAGTCCACTTTTGACTTTTATCCTAATTAATCATGCATGCAACAAACCAAGGGCAAAACAGACATTTCACACTTCCACATCATACCTATCATGTAGATCTACTCAAGAGGAGTCCAACGCAACTGAGTTTGTCCATTTTGGATTTTTCTGTGCTTTTATATGATTTTCCAAAGTTCATAGCCAATTTAAATGCATTTAAATGGAAAATTACTCAGACATCAGACTAAGGACCCGAACGTAAATAACCATAACCTCCAGGGGCCTGCACAGAAGATTGTATAGACTCGGTGAATAGTACTTAAAACAGAGCGCGCAATTATCTAAAAGGCGAGGGGGTTTTGGGGAAAACCCCCTCCTTCTTCTACCTCTGGACAGGGGAGAGAAGGCGCGCGGCCGGTGGCGTGGGCGGCGTGAATCCGGGCATAGAGGCGGGGACTTGGAGCCGAGGGGATGGCGGTCGGTCCCTCTGGCGACGGGGAAACTCTCCCCCTTAGTCTCTTTGCGTGAGGGGGCTTGTAGAAGCGGGACGGCGGCGGTGAACTAGCGGCGTGTTGGCGCGCGGAGTGTGCCGGCGCGCCTCGATCCGCAGGCTCCGGCGAGGGGAAAGGCCATGGGGTGGCGCACCGGTTGCGCGGGGAGATGGGGAATGCAGCGGAGGCGGTCTATTGGTGCAGAGACGGCCCGGCGGTGGCCCTCCACGGCGAGGCATGGACGAGCGCGCTCGGCGAGCGGCGGCGTACGCGGAGCGGGTGGAGGAGGCGACGGCGGGGGACGAGAACCTGGGATTTTGGCGGAGGGAGATGTGGCGGTGCCGGGGCGCGCATTGGGCGAAGGGGAGGCGGCCCAAGGCGACCAGCGCAGTGAGCTCGCCGAGAGCTGGACCACGGCGAGTGGCCTCGGCGTGCTCACTCGCGGAAGGTCCTAGGGGCAGGGCCGGCTCTGGAACCTCGGGGGATCGACGGAGGGGCTCGAGGCAGTTGTGGTGGAGGTGGTGGCTGGGCTAGCGGAGGCCTACAGGGGCGGTGGCGTGAGCTCAACTGAGCTCGGCCATGGCGGCTTGCTCCGGTCGCGCGGCGGGGGCGCAGCAGAGGCAGGGAGCGAGGGTGAGGGTGCGGGCGAGTGGAGAACGAGGACGCGTTGGCGTCCAAGTTCAGAAGCCGGGGCGCGGGCGCGATCCGTGGGCGCGCGGCGCTGCCCGGCCGTCGCCGGCCGCGTGGTCGCCATCGGCCCGGACACGGTGGCGGCCGGGGGCGTGGGGCCCACCTGTCATTGACCGGGAAAAAGGAGGAAAAAGAAAATAGAAAAATGTGTTTTCTCTTGTGTTGAAAATCGCCATTTAGACCAATTTAGAGGCCGAATTTGGAAAAACTCCAATTGAATGAAATGTTCTACTCTTTGAACTCTACAACTTTGTCAATCGGCATGATTTCAAATTCGGTATGGAAATATGAAATTCATTTGAAATTAGCTCTCAAGTTTAATTTGGCCCACAAACCCCATTTATTTGAAAATTCCAAAAGTCCTATTTATGGACATTATCTCCCAAGGTGTCTTTTGAAAAGTTTGTTTAGAATTTTAAAACTTACAACTTCTCTCATTTGAGCTTTGCATGAAAGTGGCTGTAGGTTAGAGTAAATTTGGAATTTCAAATCAGCCCTAATTTGAACCGGTTTTCTGTGCTGGTATAAAATGACCCCAAACTCCAATTAAAACTCAATATATGATCAAGCTCTAATTACCAAAGTTGTTCTCCAGTTTATGACCTAAAAGTTTGGTAATATGACTTTGGTCTGAAACCCCACATATCTTGAATTATAGACACAATTATGTTCCATGGTTTATTAAAATAGAAATTTCACTTTGTGGAGAGACTTTCTTGTTTCAAACTTTTGGGGTATCAAATGAAGTCCAATCACTTCCACAATAGGTGCATTTGAAAGGTGATAAGTTTAATTCCACTTCATAGAAAGGAAGATTTTGAAGTTGTATAGTGAATTCAAAAATAATTTCAGAATCAACTTAGGGAAGAGCTAAAAATCCATACTTGTGAAAATTCTAAGTGTGGGTTGATCTAGTTGTTTCCATGGGATATTTGGGTGAAAATTTGAGTGAGTAGACGATAGCTTTGATCCCAGCTCAGTGTAGCAATAGGATAGTCCAGAGCCTGTACAACAAGTTTGTCAACGGAGTTGAGCTCGGGTACTTAATGGATTTGAAAGCTTTATTAGGGCTCAAGTTTGCTCACGATTCACAACTGGCACTTATCAAGAAACTTTGGGTTTGATCCTTTAAACCTCTCGTCTTTAGATTCTTAGACATGGTCAAATAGAAAGGTCCAGAGTTACTTTCTTATCCGAGGGTTGGCATTGGATGTTGAGCTCAAAAGTATGTGAGTGTTGACTTATTCAACCACGAAATGTGTGGTCTTGTATCTTGTGTAGAAAATTTTGATTTAGTGGCTCCTCCACGTGTTTCCTGTTAATCACTAAGCATGATTAAGCCTTAATCCATCGTTAGCTTTCATCTAACCGTGTGTTAAGGCTTTTGAGATGCCAGGGGCATCACACATAGGCTTTCATGACCTTCGCTGTTTCCTCCTGGATTTCCTCATAAGCGACCTTTTTGCTTGCAGATTTGGAGGACTTCTTTTGACTTGATTTGGAACTTTTGCGTGGTGGAGGGCTCCTATGTGTTGGATGTATGATAGGGCTCTTGGGTAATGGAGGGCTCCTATGTGTTGGAGGTTTGGTGGGCTCTTGGGTGATGGAGGGCTAGGGTCATTGTTGGGGCTCCTGAACTCTGTTTGTGAGCATTGTTGTTGATGCAACAGTGGTTGTTCCCCCATCGTGGTTCTCTGCCACTAATTAAAGCACCAGGTTCTCATAACTAGAGACTACTTGCTCCACTGAGACAGTGGAGTACCCAGGTGGAATATCAGAGCAGTGGTACTTTTGTTCAGGTAGCACCGGTAAAGCCACACCATATGCTATGGGTGTGGTTAGGTTCCTCATGGGTATATGTAGCTCACACAGGCAACGGTGCTTGAGGTCGTCGACCGGGTAACGTATTTCATTCTCCACCGGTGGTTCAGCCTCCTCCATCGTTCGTTGATCCTGCATCGGTGGTTGAGTCTCCTCCGCTGGTCCGATTTTGCGGTCACCACGAGGCCCTATTTGCGGTGTAGGGTTAATACCATTTTTTGCCAATATTTGACGAAAAATTGCTATATCCTCTCTGAGGACATCTACGTTTGCCTCTAAGCTATGGATCTTCGCATCCGCCTCATTCAAGGTTCTCCGCTTTCTATATGATCCCCTATCATCTGGCAACCCAACCTTCCATGACACATTGCCGAGCCCTCTTGTTCGACCAGGGTGCTCTCTATTCTCTAGGGCCCATGTCAGCTCGTCCTTTGCTCTTTCAAGGATGAATTCTCCTTTGGAGGACTGATCGATGGCCTCGAGAAGCCTTTCTGCTGCCCGTTTTATTTTGTCATTAAAGATAAGGGTCCCATCACTTGACAAACTTCCCCCGAATCCATGACACCAACATTTGGAGCATCAGGGGCAATTGGCTGTTGGTCGGTTGACCCCTCGTTGTTCGAGCTCTGCTTCCATCTTCTCCCATTTCGGAATAGATCTTCTATTACCACCAGGACCCATTTTATGAGTGTACTTTCTTTTCCTTGAAATTTCTGTATTTTGTTAGGAACGTGCGATGGCTGCCTCTGATTCCTTGTACTGTACAAACAATTTCCAATCCCCTCTTAACTTTGGGTATTTTCCAAAGTCTTGTGCCTGGCCATGTTTCACATAGTTGCCCCACAGTTTTGTCTTGAAGGTTTGGAGGAGAATTGCCATCTTCTTTAGGGCCCATTGCTTCACCATCTCTTCAGTTCTTTGAGGTAACATGAACTTATTTGACAATTCTCTCCATAGTAATTCATTCTGAGCTTTGGGCACCACTTGAGGGACAACATATTCTTCATGATCAGCTTCAGATTGAACAGGAGCATCTTCAGATTGAGCTTGTTTTTTGTCTGCTTTTTTCCAAGCTGGGATGCTTATGGGGACGTTCTCCCTAACTATAATGCCACCGTAGTTCACGAATTTGGTGGCGGCTTTAACAGGCTCTAAACGTTGTCCATCGTCTCCCACATGTGTGATTGTGTATCTCTCCTCAAAGTTTTCCTTCTTTGTGGGGCCTTGAGGCTTCCTATTTTTCTTTGGTGGGGGGTGGGCTACCGAGAATAAAGGATAATGTTACTCAAAATCACATCATCGATGGGGAGGTCGATGGCTATAAGAAGTATGTATAATGTCTATACCTTGCTACTATCCAATGGATTTCCATTAGATTTGGCATTATCCTCCCGATCGGAATTAGCCTCGGCATTTTCATAGTTGACGCAAGAATCAGCCTCAGCCTCCTCGTGCTACTGCGCATGGATCTCTTCTGTCCTGTTTCTATTAATTGATTCGATACACTCATCCTCTTGCTCATCATGCATCTTAGCTAATATGAGTACAAACAAATGTTTCTAATTGGTCGTTTTTCTCTATTAACTAAATTGATGCATGCTTCATAGAACTATGGAATATAGACACAATGTAAACTATAATTGTAAATCTCTATTTGATTGGCTCCACAATGTAAACATATTATAAGTCACTAAGGAAGGAGAGGACAGGGGGTAGTGATGGGGTCGTTGTGACGGATACGGACCAGGGTCGGGGAAGAGCCACAATATCTAGGGCCATGGAGTCATTGGCAGAGTCAATGACGGCAGCAGGGAGAGGGGCGGCGTCGTCGAGGCGGTGGTAGCATCGATGACGACAGTAGGGAGAGGGGTAGGGTTGTCGGCGGCCGCGGTGGCGTGGTATAGACCAGCGATGGGGAGACGGCGATGGACGGGAATGAGGAGCAATGGTGGAGGATGCGCAATGCCGGTGGCAGAGACTGCTGTGGGGACAGCGGGGACGGCGTTGAGGAACTGTGAAATGCGAAAGGATGACAGAGTCCACATATATGGGTAGGCCTTTTTGTGCCGGTCCTTGTAAAACCCCAGTACTAAAAAGTCTTTAGTACTAGGGAATACAAATCCCCGGTACTACAGATCACCATAGGACATCGAAAAAATGGCGCAAAGGTATCTATTAATACCGGGCCTAGAATGTCACCGATACTAATACGATTTTTTGGCCCATTTGCTACCACTCGATGCTAATATGATTGATTTTGGTAACTCCTGCTCTTAGCAGCTAGCTAGCTAGTTTGACTTCTTAATTTACATAAATATTATCCAAAATACTATTACATACGTACTTAGGATAAAATACTTAGGTCTGTTTGTAGGACCGAAGACTGCAACTAGAGGGGAGGGGGGTGAATAGGAGTAGCTAAAAACTCAAACTCAAAACCCCCACGATGCACTCTCACGAAAACACACAAACTCGATACAGTCCACTGAACACATACGTACCGAATTGCTAGCGGAAGCACTCGAATCAACGACCAAAAGAATGGAAGCAAAATGAGTAACAAACAGTGCCAAAAAACCACCCACCGGACTGTATAGGCAAGAGCCACCGGATGATATAGGTAACCACCGACGAAAAACCTAGGGCAGCCTATATCATCATGTGGTAAACCACCGAACGGTCCTGTGGTGAACCCCTGGACGCTCCTGTGGTGCCTGTTGACGTTTGACACCTACTGTCAATTACCAACCAAGTGAAGCAAAGCTAAAGATTGAAAAATGGGCAAAATAGGCAAAAAGCCCATACTATTGTTGAGTTCCACAAGATGTACATGAATATTTGGTTGCAGATACGAATTTACATGTAAAGTGGATGAAACAAGGCTAAAGAGTGAAAATGGGCAAAACAGGCAAAAAGCCCGTGGCTGCCCGACCAAGTCCAGGGTCGGCCGCCCACCTGGCCAGTCGTCCGATCTCCTGCCAGGTCGGCCGACCACTTGGCTGGCCACCCGACCACTTCACCAAGTCGGTTTGCCCCCTCTTCACTCCTGCATGCAATGAAACACAAAGCAATGTCAATCCAACCATTGTATCGAGCATCCAAAGAATCCAAGGGCCGGAACCATGGATCAATGATGTCACCAATCCAAGGGAAGGGCCATGCAACAAATCCAGAGCTGACACGTGGTCACCCAACCTTCCCTCGGGTCGGCCGACCTTCCCTCGGAGGCATTTTACACGTGCAACTACCGTTCCAACCGTCAACCCACATAGGGAAGCGAGATCAAGCCGTCAGATGGCTGAGGCGGTGGATCGGGTGGTCGCCAGTCCATAGGCCACGTCGGCCAACTTCCCTGCATGGTCGTCCGACCACTAACTTTGACCTCCCACCGACCTCAGCTACCTACAAGTACCCCCTTCGCCTGCTGGACTATAAATAGGCCCTGAGAGCTCTAGGAGTTAGAGTGAGTCGAGCTTTGCCTCGGAGCTCTTGGAGAGTGTGCGGTAAAGTTCTTGTATCTTTGTACTCTTATCTTCAGTATAATATATTTATGCTTTACTTTATTTCTATCTCTTGCAAGTGTGGTGTACCCTTTATTTTGCATACTTGCTTGGCTTAGGCTGTGGTTATCTTAGTCAATCAAGTCCCGTTATTCTTGCCGGTACTATAATCCAACCTGTACGCCAGGCTCTAGTTAGGTCCTCTCCTCTGATCAAGGACGATCTATTATTGTTCAAGCTTTGCTTGAGTATGTTTATAGCGTGCCAGCCTATCCACGCAGATTTGCTTATTAGCCCCACTCGGTGACAGTGTGTGTGGTGTGCCTGTGTATCCCAAGCCTGTTCGTTTGGAAGGCCCGTAGGAGTTAGCCGGGTTCTCTTTCAGTGGTCTACTTTCTACCCCCTGACCCGTCGAGGGCGCCGTAATTTCACTCAACGCGAGACCCTAACTTGTTACTTGAGTTTCTTAGTTAACCATGACATAGTCTTTGTAGCTGAATAGAATAGAGTTTGGGAACTTTATCTCACTCATTGTCCTCCCTAGTAACTATACCTTTCTACATGTATCTTAGGTAGTTTATTTACTTCTGCACCACACACCTATCTGTTTACTAGACTTACCCCTATCTATATACTAGCTGGTATATTTATTTAAGTTACGGACCATTCGATTTGAGTTTATTCAATTACAGTCTCTCGCCTGCCGCTTCCCTGTGGATAAAAATATGATACTCGAAATACTCTGGGTGAAAGGCTACAGCGGTCTCCGTTGTAGGATTGAGACGTGCGACTAGAGGGGGGTGAATAGGAGACATCGTCCACTGAAAGGAAACGTGTCTAGCAAGCACTTGGTGTCACCCACTGATCGGGTACACACCAGGCGAGCAGAAGCACAAGACTCAACGACCACAAGATCGCAAGTCAAGTGAAACAATGCCACTTGCAAAAGAGGATCCCACATAGCCACTCCACACCTAAATGCGTCTCATTGATGAATAGAGAGCAAAGGGTATGGGCCATTGGTGAGAATCACTCGGGCAAGGACAAAGCAAAACCCAAACGGCAAAAGCTTCAACAAAAACCACCTGCACAGCCTCACGCTGGATAGTCCGGTAGAAACCGGATAGTCCAGTGACCAACACCGGATAGTCCGGTAAATGCTGTGACGAGGGCCGGAGCCGGAATGTCCGGTGCACGCCGTCGGACTTTCCGGTGAAGGATCGGATAGTCCGGTGGTTGCACCGGATAGTGCGGTAATACCTAGAAACTTGAGTTCCCAAATCTAAATCCTGACCAAACCTTGTCCAATCTTCACGAAAATTGACACAGGCTATCTGAGCACTATTCCAAAGCTATTCCCAAAAGATCTATGGAAAAAGATCAAGGGATTAGCGGGAATTTCAGATCTCGTGAAGAGGCAAGCTTTGGGCAAAAAAAGGGGAAAACTCAAATTCGACTTGCTCATGGCAAACCTGTAGGTTTGATATGATCTAAGTTATAATCTCCACGTCCTTGCAAGTCCAAAACACCAAAAGAAGTAGAGAAAACTCGTAGGCAAAGCAAAGCACCAAAAGCCTTTGAGAAATCACCCAAAAACCAAACTAGAGAGGAGGAAGGGAGAGGGCTGCACACAAGCACTCCAATTTCAGAGGAATATTACAGGATTAATCACGAAATTGAGTTCATACAAAGGTTCCTACAGCCTACCACCCTTCATCCTTCCCTCTTGATGTGAAGAACCCTAGCTAGGGGACTCAAATGCTAGCCTAAAGCTCTCCTTTCTCTCTTAAGCACTTGGCTGTATGGAAACTAAGCCTAGGGTTTTCTAATGGTCGAAGAGTCACCCAAATGACCAGCCACTTAGGTATATATAGCCCAGGCCTAACGACACCATTTAACACTAAGACCCTTACTCTAGAATGCCCAGAAGGGGCTGAAATGAAAATGATACAGTCGGACGACTACGATGACGCTTTGATCTTTTTCTTCTCCACGCCTCGCTTGGAAGTATGCCACGTAGCCAGTAGTCCGGAAGCTTCCCCCGGTTTTGAAGTCAGAAACCGAAAAACTTTATTCTGCGGGCTTCCTGGGATGGGTCTTTGTGGCGGAACCGCCGATTTAATACGGGCTAAGTACACCTGCCACCATTAGCTTACAATGTACTTAGACCGTACTAAACCCGGTCGTCCGTCGAGAAGCCCTCGGCTCTCGATTTACACCAAATCCCAGATGAACCGACATCACACACATCCGACTCACGATGGAGCCACAACAGTTACATCATCACAGGCATTTGAATAGATAGTAATAAGACTTTAAGTTACAAACCAGGTTCTGAATAAAATAAGTTCAACATAGGACCAACATCGGCCAAATTTCGAAATAATGTCTCACAGCGGAAGTCTAAGACCATAGGTCATGCTTAAACCAAAAGAAATGCAGTAGATGAGTGACATCACGCCCACTGATGTCACCCCCGTGCCATGACATGACTCCTGTCACTCCTGATGATAACAGGCTCCCCCGCCAACACAGGCGCAGAAAAGGAACTCCATACCTGAAATCCAAATGGTGGGGGCAAACCCTGAGTACTAATTACTCAGAGGACTTAATGGCAAGGCTTACGGCTGACGCAAAGCTTGCTTACTATCATTGGATCCTTAGCCTTTGATTATTAGCTCAAAAATTTATTTACGGATAGTGGGATTTAACAGCCACTACCCTTGTGAAAGAAAGGGATAAATCTTTGCAAGTACATAGCTGTCATCATTATGAAATATCAGAGTCTCAAATAATAATCAACCACTTGATATCCAAATCATGAATCATATTGCAGAATATTAAGGTTATTACTACGTTGCCCGTCAGTGATATTTGGCATTCTCACACCTGGTGAGCATCAGCGATTCGAATCGATTTTAATTCCCGGGAATAACTAAAAATGCCAGGAGCCCATATGCTTACTCACACGACGGCTTTCCCACATATAGTCCCCCTCCTCCACCTGTCCCATCCCAAGTTCGATTCACTCCCACCTGACTCCCGGGTTGTGCCCCCATGACGAGCCTGCCGACATCTCGGTCTCCCCGTCATGAGCACCAAGCTCCCCCGGGCCACCTTCCTCTCAACCAGTGGGTAGGAACGTGTTTCTGTACTCCGGATGGCACAAGTAAGGTTTCACCGGCCCCATTAACCGGGTAAGCACTTTAGCAATGGTATGCCAACCAGCAGGCGAACAGCGGACGGGCCTTAAACGACTCGGGCGGAGCCATTACACCGCAACAACACACACCTCGAAAAGTAAAGCTTAATCTCCGCCCGGTCTCCTTTTAATCATCAACAGTGAAGCCATCAAGGCAGTTTCCAGTGTATCATTTTCTTTTCAAAGTCAACCTACGTGACGAGTGACCATTCACTCGTGTCTACTCGGCCCTATCATTTCTATGCAACTCGTCCTACGGACCTATGATTGGTGCTAGGCCAGGGCGGCCAAGGAATCTAATGCAGTAAGGTATCAATCAACTCCTAATGCATATGCGTAACCAAAAACATATTTTTGCTGGGAGAATGTAGGGCCTGCCTACCTTCCCCGCTAGGGTTAGTGTCGTCGGGAGCGGAGTCGGCGGCCTGCTGGAGATCCTCCTGCTGCGGGTACGGCTCCGGGTCCTCGGGCTCCTCGACCAGTGGCTGCTCCTGCGTCTGCTCTTCGTTCACGTGATCTATATGTATGCCATGAGAGTGCACGTGAGTGCAACGAAATGCAATGCATTAAATTGTATGGCACTAAGAAATTGTACAGACCATCACTCAACATGGAATTCATCATGTAGGACATGCACCAAAACAATTAGTCATGTAAATGTTACTAGAAATGAGCACCTCAGGAACGTGCACTTGTATGATACAACACGACCACTCCTTCAACCATTTATTCATATAAAGAAATACTCATTTTACTAATTAAACATGCCATTGAGTTTGGATAGCTACACTGCTCTAAATGACTTCAAAATTTTCCAGTATGCAGATCTTATACACAATAAGCCGCTGCCAAAAATTTAGCCCAAAAAGAGTTACAGTGAATTTATTAAAAATCTAACAATTTAGCAGCCCTAGACCTTGTCAGAATTTTCCTATTTTATTGGGAGGGTTTCTGGTCCTGGAATTTTACCAGTGGCCTAGTATGAATATTTAGAGTGTGTACAAAAATTACCAAGCCTAGAATCTAATTATTCGTAGGACATCTATTTTCCACACCTCTATTTGCCATAATAATCCATCTCATACAAAACAGTGGTCTTAGTATGAACATATATACTTTTTGGGTTCCCTACCTCACCAACAAGGTACCATATTTTTCCCGGAAATTTGCTAGCCATTTAAGACCCCTTTTCCCTATTTTCTTCTCCTAGCTAGCAACTTTTGTCATTTTCAAAACAAGGACTAAACCATACATGCACACTCTCTAATTTCACCAGTGAGCTTCCCATACTATGTGTGGCACAAGAAAAATGTAGGTATGCCATTTTGAACATACAATGCATATACACCATTTTCCTATTTGCATAAATACACAAAATGAGCATGACATGGTGAATACAAGGTGAAACTACTCACACTACAGCCCACAATCCTACACACAGTGCCAAGACATCACATGAAAGCCAACACCAAGACTTCACAAATTTAGGAAACCATTTAGGCCATCTTTTCCATTTTATGCCTATTTAACATGCATACACAAAATCAGGGGCAAAATGGTCAATGCTCATCTCCACATCATGTCCATTGCATAGATCTATTTATAAGGAGTTCATAGGTTCTGAGTTTGTCCATTTTGGATTTTTATTTGAATTTATATGATTTTTCAAAGTTCAAACCGAGGAAAAGGGAAAAAGAAAAAGAAAAACCCGGGTCCAAGGACCTCTGCACAATTAACCGTAGCCTCCAGGGGCTAGCTTGCAAGATCTGCAAGACTCAGCCGAAACGCGCGAGGACCGGGATGTAATATCAAAGAAACCGAGGGGCCGGATCTGAAAATTTCCGGCCCCCCTTCTTCTACCTCCCGCCGCGCGCTCCGGCGCGACGCGGCGCGGCGCGGTGCGTGCGCACCGGCCCGTCTGGCGCCGCCGGGGCCGCGACGCGGGGCGCGGAAGGGGCGGGCGAGGGAGGCGCTCACCGCTAGGTAGACGGCGGTGACGGGGAAGGCCGGACGGCGACGTGGGAGGCGGCGCACCGAGCGTGGGCGACGGCGTCGGTGGCGCGGCCGCGACGTCGGGCCGGCTTGATCTCCGCGGTGGAGGGGAGTCCGACGACGAGAGCTAGCGGGGGAGGGGCGGCGTGGAGCGGCGGTTGCGGTGGTGTGGTTGGTTGGGCTCGGGGAGGCCGGGAGGCGGCGGCGCGGCTCGGTCCCGAGCTCGGCCGGCTCCAATGGCGGCGGGCGGAAAACGGCTCGGGGCGGCGCGGGGAGGGAGCGGGAGGTAGGGTTTCGGGCGCGGGGCGCTTCCTCTTTTAGAGTCCCGGGCGTCGGGCAGCGCGGGCAGGCCGGAGGGAGCGCGGGCGGAGGCCGGACGGCGCGGCGGTGCCCGTCGGCCGCGTGGGCGCCGTCGTACCGGGGAGGACGACGCGCCGCGCGGCGCGGACCGCGTCCGTGGACCGCGACTCGCTGACGGGTGGGGCCGGGGTGCGGAACGGAGAGAACGGCGCAGTGGACCGAGTCTACGGGGCGCGGCCGACTCGGCGCGGGCCGGCCCAATTTGGGCGCCGCGGGCGGGAACCCGACAGCGGGGCCCACCTGTCATAGAGAGGGGAAAAGGGAAATTCCGAAAAATGGAAAAATCCCCTTTTGACTGCTGAGACATCTCTTTTCTAATTGCGTTTTTGAGCATCTTAGAGGCCGATTTAGATGAAACTCAAATTACAAGAAGTGTTCACAATTTTGTAAACTACAACTTTGTTATAAACTTTGACCCCCAGTTCTATGGTCAAAATTGGCCTAAATTTGAATTTAAGTTGCAGCCTCAGGTTTGACCAGCAGGATGCTTCCTCTTAGAAATTCTAAAAATCCTTTTTCCAGCCATTTGCACCTTATGGGCCTTTTGGAAAAGTTGTGTAGAATTTTATGGTCTACATTTGGTTCAATGGGAGTATCTCATGAAAGTGGCTGTAGGTTTGCTCAAACTTGGGTTTTCAAAACCAGCCTGGTTTGGGTTGGTTGTTTGGGCTGACAGAAAAAGGTTCAAAACACCAATTTGAATTTATCTTTTGCCCAAACTAAAATTGACAAAGTGTTTCATTAGATCCTTATCCCCAACTTTGGTAATATGAGTTTCCCCCACAACCCAACAGAATTCAAACTACAAGCCTGGCATTGTCCATGCTTACTGAAAAAAAGAAACAAAAACCCACCTTATGACCAGACTCATATTGACAAAGTTGCTTCCTGGATCATTACCTACAACTTTGTTAATATGATCCTCCTCTAAATCACAATATATTTTGAAATACAACCCTAATCTCGTTTAGGATTTTGGTAAAACAGCAGATTTACTCCAAGTAAAGCTTTTCTTGTTTTCATCTTTTGAAATATCAAATGAAGTCCAAACACATCCACAATAGATGCATTTGAAAGGTGATGAGTTCTATTTCATTTCATATAAAAGAAATTTCTTGAGTTGTATAGTCCAATCAAAAGAAATTTCAAAATAAATTTGGGGATGGGCTAAAATTTCAGATTTGAGAAACTTTGACTTAGTGGTTTATCTACCAATTCCTCATTACCCTCTTAAGCATGATTTAGTATTAATTAGTTTACGTATAATTGTGTGTACGGCTTCTGAGATGCCAGGGGCATCACAGTCTTGGCCCAATTTTCTATCTTGGCGAGTCGGAGCCCAACCTACCAAGTCATTTGAACTTGGGTGGCGGTTTTGAGCCGAAGCCACCAAAGCCTCCTTCGCAAGCCTTCCCGCCATGCACTCGGGTTGGAGCACCACGGTGGCACCCGGCTTCTCCAGTCCATCGGAGTTGCCTCGCGGTCCATCGGAGGGCTTACACCACCGTTGCCGAACCGCCCCTCCGTGTACCGAGCTTCCATGGCCGACCGACGCCGAGCATTTGTGATGCTCCAGCATGTCAAGTGTATTATCCTCTCTCATACATGAAGCATTCATCATGAAGCATCATATTTTGGCATGCATTTGAGCTCATACTCAAACTTGGTTGAAATTGCTAATAGTTAAACTCTGTTTGCTCTATGTGTGCTTCTATGTTTGAGGTCATAACTGGGTTTCCTTTGATATCTGGGTGAAGCTCATATTGACAAAATTGTAGACACACAAGAGGTGAACAACTTTTATAATTGGGGCTTAGACATATAATGATGTTTTCCTAGAGTTTTGGACCTTTTACTGCCAACACAGAAAACCTGCCAAAACCTGAACTGCAGAGTGATTCAAATTTTTCTCCAACTTACGAACACATTTTGGCAAAGTCTTAATTAGAGAAGTTGTAGATCCTGGAGTTGGAAACAATATTGTCAATAAGCTCTTTGAGTAAAAATGGCTGGAATGGGGTGTTTTGGAATTTTTCAATAAACTGGGTTTGTAGGCCAAATTGAAACTTAAGAGCTAAATCCAAATTAAATTCATATTTCCAGACACTTTTAGGTATCAACCCTTTTTACAAACTTGTAGAGCTCAAGGATTAGAACATTTCATACAATTGGCATTTTTCCAAAATCGGGCTCTAAATAGGTTAAAAATGCGAAATACAGAGAGGGAGAAAACACACTTGGGTTGTTTTTGTTCTAGGGTCTATGATAGGTGGGGACCGCGTGTCAGGGGCGACACCCTGTCCGGGGCGTCGCGCGCCGCGTGGCCGCCGGCGTACGGTCACGCCGCTGCGACGTGGATCGACCCCTCCCGGCCGCATCCTTAAGTGGAGAGCTGTCCCCTCGGCCGAACCCTTTCCCCGGTTGTCTCTTCCTCTTCGCCACCACCGCGCCCTCGACCTCGAAAGTCCAAGCCGCCATTGCCGGCGAGCTTGGAGCTCGAGCTCATGCTGCCGCCTCCCTTCCTCCCCAAGCCAAGGAAACCCCGCCACCGCACTCGCCACCTCCCGGCGCACCTGGAGCCGTAGGTCTCATCGCCGTCCGTCGCTCCAAAGCCAAGATCCGCCACCGCCTCGACGTCACGCCGCGGCGTCCTCGCCACCGTTCACCTCCGGTTCACCGCCTCCCACGCCGCCGTCCGTCCCTCTCCGTCGCCGACACCTACCCGACGGTGAGCGCCGCACTCGCCGGCCGGCCGCGGGCCTGCGCGAGGTTGAAGACGAGGAGGAGATTTTTTAGATCTACCCCCTCGGCTTTGGTGTATTTACGTTTTCGTCCAAGCGCTATTCACTGAGTCTTGTAGATGTTGCATGCTAGCTCCTGAAGATTTGAATTAATCGCAATCTAGTCCCTAGATCTATTGATTTTAGGTTTATTTTCTCTATTTTCGGCTGAAATTTTAGAAAATCATATAAAATCAAATAAAAATCTAAAATGGACAAACTCAGTGGTTATGAACTCCTTATAAAATGCTCTACACAGTGGGTATGATGTAGAGCTATGCATGTACAGTTTTGCCCTTGGTCTTGTGAAAGCATGTTGAACAAAATAAATGGTAAAAAATGGACTCCAAAAATTATGAAACTTCGACAGTAGCTTTGTTATGGCATCTAAGTACTGTGTGATTTTTGGTAGCCATAGCTTGAATTGTTTACCCACTGTTTTGCCATTGTTCCTATATTTTGCATATTTAATTGACTAGGGAAATGAAGGCTACATAAAATGTGCTCAAATATGCCCCCTGGTATTTTTCATGTACTTTATATAATATGAGTAGCTTACTGGTGAAGTATGAGGTTGTGCATGCAAGTTTTAGCTGATGTTTTGAAATTGGCAAAATACTACTTGCTAGACTTGATAATTGAAAAAAAATGACTTTAGGATGTAAAGATAATTCTATGAAAAATCTGATATGCTACTAGTATGATAGGGGGCCCAGAAAGTATTTTTGGAGAATTTGTTAGCACTGTTTATATGTATATCTTAAATTGCATAAATTAAATAGATGGAAAATAGGTGACCTGTCAAACTAATGATATTTCACTTACAAATTTTTGTACATGCTGTTTACGTCAAATCATGATCACTGGATAAATTGCAGGTCAAAATACCATTCCTACAATTTATGAAAAATCTGGAAATTTAATAGTCTGATATCTTGCTAGAATTTTAATAAAATAAATATAACTTTTCTGAAGCTAAAAATTTGACAGTGATCTAGCACAATAATGATCTGCTTGTCATAATTATTTAAACTCGTTTGGGACCATGTAACAGTATGAACTTGACATGAGAACTGTAATTGTATAAATAGATAAACCTACCTATAAACCTATGTATAATTATTCTATGAGTATAATGGTTGCTTGTTTCGCTTTGATTCTTGTTGAAAGGATCTGCTCTTTTGTGCGAAATAGTTGCATTAACTTTAAGTGATTGTTCGTATGATTTCCTAACTAAAGTGTAAATGGTTTCTTGATGGAAGCTTGTAAATTTTCCTTTCTGGCGGGGTAATTTAAAAATAGGGACAATTATGTCTATCATGCCATACTGCTCATCGAGGAACCCGGCGACCAGGAGCAAGGAGGACAGCAGCAGGAGGAGAACCCGCAGGATGTCCTTGACTTTGCACCCGAGGCACCCTCTGACCCTAGCGAAGAAGGTAGGCAGTATCATACTATTCCCAGCTAACAAATGGATATGGTTTACGCATACGCATTAGGGTTGATTGAAACCAAGCTGCATTAGACTTCCTGGCCGCCCTGGCCCTAGCACCTATACATAGAGTTCGTAGGTGCGAATGCCTAGAATGGCTAGGTACGAGTAGACACGAGTGACTATACTCGTCTCGTAGGTTCTACTTTTCATTATGGCAAAGATTTAAATTGAAGTTATTATTATGCTATGTTTTAAATGGAGACCGGACGGAGATTTATTTTCAGTATTTATTTTTCATAATGTTGTTGCTTATTGGACTCCACCCGAGTCGCATAAGGCCGGCCGTTGTTCGCTTGGGATCGGCATAACATTGCTAGGATGAGGCCATGGGACTGGTGAAAGCCTTTCTTGGGCCGTCCCACTGTTCAAGATGCCGCCCATCCACTGATAGGGGCCGATGGACTCGGAGGGCGCTTGTAGTCAAGGGAGGGCTGACCCGGTACGCCGTGGTAACGTTCCTAAGGCGGCTATCCTCCGAGGGTTAGGTGGGGGCGTTTTGACCCTTGGGACGGGTCAGATTGAGGTGGGGGGCCATATGTGAGAACGCCGGGGGTTAGTAAGCATATGCCACCTGGTGTTTCTAGTTATTCCTAGGAATTAGAAATCGATTCGAATCACTGATGCTCACTAGGGTGAGAATGCAAATATCACTGTCGGACAATGTAGTAATCCACTTGAATATGCTGTATCATGGATTCATGGTTTGAATAATTACATGCTTGGATATATACATGCTTTACTTTTATGCAAAGATTATTTACATTCATGATGAAACTCCTAATATGATGGTGGATAGCAGTTGTTAAATCCCGCTATCTCATGTTAACATGCTTTTGTTTAAAATCAACGGCTATGGACTCATATGACTAGTAAGCCAGCTTCGCGTTAGCCGTAAGCTATCCATTAAGTCCTACTGAGTAATTGGTACTCAGCGTTTACCCCCACTTTTTGAGTTACAGGTATGGAGTTCGTGTTTTGCACCTGTACTGGAGGAGGGGCATGTTACCATCAGGAGTAATCATCATGGTTGGCATGGAAGCGACATCAGTGGGCTCGATGTTGTTCCATCATTGGAGTCTTTTGCATCACTATGAACCTGGAGCTATGAACTTTAATTCCGCTGCGAGATACTTTTGAACTCAATTATGTTATGGTACTATGTTGGAACTCTATTTGATTCAAACTAGTTTGTAAACTATTCTTAAATATTATCGTCTTCAATTGCCTGTGATGATGTAATTGTGTGTGATGTCGGTTCCTCCGGATTTGGTGCTATCGAGGGCCGAAGGCCTCTCGACGGACTACCGGGTTTAGTCCAGCTTAAGTGTACTGCGATCCAAAGGAGGCAGGTGTGCTTAATCTGGGTTAAGCAGGGTGGTTCTGCCACAGCTAGTATCAGAGCCGATCATACACAGACAACAGTTATATCATCAAGTTTTGGTTTACAAAACTATTTTCGAAAACCCCTTTTCAAGTAATTCCAAAATGGGAGTATACGTAATGCCCGTATAAGGAAGTTAGTGTATCAGGGTGACATCTCTAACATTCTGAACTAGATAGAACTCATATGCATATTCGGAGCTTTGGGAAGCAACTTTTCGGCCATAGCAGACCCTAGTACTGGAGGAACGCTATCGGGATTTGCGAATGGTTGTAAGACCTGCATTCATTGTCAGTGTTTCAAACAGGCAATGCACCACGGGGTGTGTCTCGTGATTTTTTTGGGGTGGCGAGATCGGCGTAGCTCGATGGTTTGTGTAGAGATGCAACAAAACACGAGGGTTTATACAGGTTCGGGCCGCAATAAGCGTAACACCCTACGTCCTGTTTGGGGTGAGTTGTATTGATCTGAGATCTCGAGGTTACAATGAGGATCTCGAGGTTTTTGTGGCTGGTGTGCGATGAGATGATAGATAGATCTATGTAGGGGTCCCTCACCTGCCTTATATAATCCGGCCAGGCTTGGATTACAAGTCGAGTTCTATATACGAGTCCTACTCTGTTTGTAAACCTAATAGAGTATACGGAATCCACGATTACATCTTTCATTCCTTGAGTCCCGCTGCTCCTGTAATACAGAGTCCGAACCAACTCCCTTGCATTTTCCCGAATTATAGCTCCCTTGACTTGATTCTTCAAGCTCGCCATCCGTTCTCGGGCCCATGAGACCAGTCGGCACCCTGAGAAGGGCCTGCTGTCTCTACTGGGCCCTCCAACGGCCCATGTACTGAATCCATGCCGTGAGGGCCCAGGGGATATCTATCCTTCACAAGCCCCCGAGGCTCGAGTTAATTTAGAGATTAATTGACTCGAGACTCCAGAAAAAATAACATACTGCTCATGACTTCCTCACCTGAATCCACACTGTCTCTCATGGTGCACCGCTAGGTGCACCCCATGGGGTAGCCCCCGAGCTTCAAGTTGACTTGAGTATCAATCAACTTGAAGATCTAAACTTTCTGGTTAGGCTCCACAGGATGCAATCCTCAAGCGCCGAGTCAACTTGAGGAATAGCAAATCCTCGTATCCGAGTTATCATCTACTCCCTGTTTTCCGAGTTACAGAAAACCGACACAAGCTTCCTGCTTTCTCAGATTTTAGGAAAAAGAATAATTTTCCACAAATTCCGCGCCCCATGGGGTTAACCCAAAGGGAACGAGCAGAGGGACCGAGGAGTTACCCCAAAAAGGGCCCCTGGAAACAAGAAACTTCCGAACATGCAACAGCCATTACCCTCCCACGCGATAATTGACGCGTGGAGAAAGTCGAAACGACGCGGCCTATTGTCTCGTTTGCACAGAGATCGAAGCGAAACAGCCATGCTATAAGAGCAAAGCCATCGCCCATCCATCCATTACGCCTCCACTGAGTAATAGTCCTTCAAGAAAACCCCAAGAAATTCTCCACTCCCTCACTTTCAGCCATGGCCGGAGGGAAAGGCAAGAAGCGCACGCGCTCGCCACCGCCATCAGAGTACGAGGACTCCGACGACGCGTTGTTCGGCGGCGCGTACGACGCGCCCTCGGAGGACTTCTCTAGCGAGGAGGAGAAAACCCCCAAAGTGGCACCGCCGCAGGAGTACGAGTCAGAACCCAACACCGATGACTCCAAGGCTACAGCGCCAAGGAGCGCGCCACGCTCCGGAGCCTCCGTCGCACCGCATTCGAGGACTCCACCGACGAGGAGGAGGAGGATAGTGAGGAGGACTCCGACTCCAACGACGACGAGGACGATGGCGCCGGCGGCCATGATGGCCCGGGCGGCCACGACGGCGGCGACGGCAGCCACGACAGAGACGACGGCGGCCACAGCGGTGGGGATGAGGCCGACGCTCCGGCCTCCAAGCGCCGCCGTGTCACCGGGCCCCCGGCGGGGCCATCCACCGGCGTGTAGGCCACCACCACCACCATATTAGTAGTAGTAGCTAGTAGTAGATTAGGATAATCCCCTTCATATATGTAATCCACCTTAATGAACTATATATATTATATAATGAAATCCATCTATTATCCTTCATTCCTGAGATCTTCTATGTGTTCGTATCCCAAAAATCTTACATCCGAGTCAAATGCGCCTTTTGAGTTCTTTGAACTAAGACCAAGAGCAAAAGAAGCCACACTTCACTTATGCCCAGAGTTCAGGCAAGACTTAAACTGCTAGGTCCGATTGGATAACTCATTCTTCGAGTAATAGAGAACATAAATTTGTACTTGTGAACACCGACTAAATAACTATGCTTAAGGAATCATCTCGACTGAAATGGACGACTTAATTCCAGTGCCATCTGACTAAATGTTACTGTTAAGAGATCAGAGTTATTCTTAACGATATCCGCCAATTCCGTTAGTCCGCGTAAACTGTTACTAACGGCGTCAGGGTTATTTTGAGATCTATACCCTGAGCCGAAGGTTCTCTTATCCAAGATCTGAACTGCCATTCTTCCCCACTGAGACCGCTGCCATTGTTGTTTTGAAAATCGAAGTTCCACTGCACTCACTTCTTCTCGATTCCCCATCCAAACATAGACATCCGCCTCCATGGCTCCCAAGAAGAAAACCTTGAGAGAGCGCGGAAACACCACTGAGGGCCTGCCACACAACGAGAACCGGTAGATACCTTCACCATACCTGGCGTACCGCCCCTCCATTGTTACCGAGCCCATGCTACAATCTTTGGTGGATATGGGCGTCCTGCCTCCGAAGGAAATGGCAAACTGGAGGGTGTGCGAGAAGAAGGATGACGCTGCTCCAACTGAGGATACTTACGAGGCAATGGTGTTCATGCCGTTCTTCATCCGCGGGTTAGGTCTCCCCCTCTGCTCATTCGCGCGAGGCCTGTTGCAATTCTATGCCATCAATCTGACCCATCTAAATCCCAATTCAATTCTTCAACTTGCAATTTTCATCCACCTCTGCGAGGCATTTCTCGGAATTGTCCTGCACTTTGGCTTGTGGAAATACCTCTACCACTACAAAGCCGGTCTGAGAGACAGAGTGCTACAAGTGACTGGAGGAGCCAGCTTTGAGCTGCGGAAGAATCGCAAAGCTGTTTATTTGGATATCCCCCTCCCAGATAACAACAGAGGATGGCACTCCGAGTGGTTTTACATTGAAAATCATGAAAACTCTCCCCCCCCCGAGGTCTGGGAGACAACGTGATACCAAGCTGCCCAGTTAGGAAGAAGGCCCAACTATTGAAGAGCAGACCGAGGTTGACACACTGCTGGAAGAAATGGCCAATCTGAAGGAAAGAGGCCTCACTGCCCATGCCGTGGTGATAGATTTTGTGTATCGCTGCATTCAGCCTCTGAAGGATAGGATCTACCCCGCCTATCTATATGTCGGAGCTAGTGATCCAACAAGAGAAACAGCTCGATCTATGACTGAGGATGATGTCAAAGCCCGAGTGAAGTTGATACTGAGAGGTGAAGCTCACAACAAGGGTACTCCCAAACCATATTATGCCTGGAATCCAACTCTCACTGTAAGTAGCCTTACTGTGATTTCCTTAAGTATCCTTGCACATAGTCACAGTCTGACTCATGATACTACTGTAGAGCAATATATCCAAGTTTCTGTCAGACCCTACAACCTCTGGAGCTGTCGGGCTATCAAAGCGACAATCCGAGTTATCCACTAAAGAGATGGAAGATGTTGTTGTTGCCGCCCATGGTGCAGGAAACAATGAAGAGCATACATTCATTGTGGTACCACGTACAGCCCAGACCACTCAAGAGTTCATTGTGAGCAACATCTCCAAAGCAGCCCCCGAGCTAACAGCTGCTCCAAGCGGTGTGAAGACACGAGCTATGATTGGTCAGGGGCGCGTCAAGGCGAAAGCAACTTGCACTATGGTGACACGTAGACAGAGGACACACAAGAGGATGATCAAAGATTTGACAAGTTCTCCAGAGTCAGCGGACAAGACTAAGAAATCCAGACATTCCTCCCATACCGCAGCCAAAACTGACAAAACTATAACTAGAGTTGACTGGAGTAGCTTGGTTGATGGGGACGAGGAAGAAGAAGAAGAACAAACTCAATTGTCTCATCGTGAGAGGCGATCTAAGAGACATCATGATGACACTATATCAACCCCTTCTGCATCCATACTGCCGCTTGAGGAGGATGAAATTGATCTGACAGCAGAAGATATGGATCTAGAACAAATTATCAGAGATACATGCAAACTCCCCTTCACCTTATGCTCTGATGAAGATATAGAGTCACTGTCAACATGCTCTAGGGGACAACAAACTAAGGCCACAAGCCCCCGAGCGAAAACAGAGCTAGGGTCAAAGAGTTTAGAGTCTGAAAATCCTGTGAGCCCAACGTCAGTAGATATTCCTGAAGATGAGAATGCTCATGCCAATGAAGACACTGAAACTGTGCATGAGGTACCAATGCCATCTGAGAACTGGCAACAGGCATTAACTGGGGCAGCGTCAGAAGAGAAACAACAAGAACTTGCAACCAAGCCATTGCCCGAAACTATTAGCTCTCAGGAATGCCTGACTAAGATCGATACAGGCGATGCTCTTCATCCCCCGTCTGAAACTCATGAGTCGGCCCAAGAGAAGGAAACTGAAAAACCAGAAGATGCTGATCAGGTCAAAAAGGGACAATCAGACTCCCTAGCCACAACTGAGCCAGGCAGCACCCAACTCCCTCCAACTGAGGCAGGTGATAACAGCCACCAAATAGTACCAGCACCCCCAAGCTGAGGGCTGCTGACAGCTTTCGAGGTATGCTAATTATGCACATAACCTGTATGGACCTTAATGTTGCTTGAACAACTTGAATTGCTTTCTGCAGGCTATGCTAAAAATGCTCCAAGGTGGGGTGCAGTAGGCCAACTTGATCCATGATAGGATTGCCGCAATATCCAGCCTGGAGGTAACTACTCTGAGGCAACAACTGGCTGACTCTGAGGCTGCACGAAAAGCTGAATTAACAAGTACGTATGCAACTGTTCCATACTCCAGTATCTGAGATTTCAAACTGACTTGTGGAATTGCTGCCAGCTGCTGCTGCTGAGATTGCTTGCTTGAAACAAACGGCTATAGCTCGCGATACAGAGCACCGCAATGCAATTGCTGACAGAGATCAAGCCAAAGACCTAGCAGCAGACCTACGCAGACAGCTGGATATTGAGTAGAAAAACCATGAGGTAATCCGTCAAGAATCCCAACTAGTCTATTATTTGCTCACAGAAGCATATGAACTGCATCATTCCACCGGAGAAGATGCGCCAACGAAATGATGAATACCAACAGCTACAGAAATCGCGAGATGGCTTTGAGACGTCATTCCGTGAAACTGCTAGCTCCTTGGAGTCTTTGAAGAATAGCCACTCCTTAACATGCCAAGTGCTTAAGGACAAAGAAACGGAGCTGGCTGAATCTCAAAGCGCTCATGAGAAGATGAAGAAGGTACTAGCCGCCACAAGGTCTGCACTTAAAGAATCCCAAGGCCATACTGTTCTTCAGGCTCAAGTATCAGAGGTCTTGAAAAAAACTGTGAAACCAGCAAGAGGAACTGCAACAAGCTGAAAGATGCCTTTGAGAAGGCAAAGGAGGCTGCCTTGAATGCCAATACTGCCTGTGCCAGAAAAAGCTGCACCTCGCTCTCTGGGCGATCGAATAGCAACCTTCATGGATGATATGAAGTCCAAGGTGTCTGAGCGAGTAAAAACCGTTCTTACTCGCGTCCTTATGGTCATCAAGAGTTCACAACCTGAGATTGACTTGGCAGGTTTACCAGGAAAAATAGTAAACGAGAATCAGGGTGTTGAGCATGAAGATGACGCCCGAATGATTGCTGAGCTCCTTGTTGGTGATAATGAGTAAACAATGATCCCCCATGTAACGTAATGAACTGAATGCTATGTGTATGTATTTTACATCTAGTGTCGACGATAAACCAAGTTAGTTTCGAAAACAAATTAAAGTATTCCATACGTACCTGAGAGTTATTCTTGTGTAGAGAAGACAAGCGACACTATCATGATCTGAGTTTTAACTGAATATAAGAAAGACAAAATATAACAGTAAAAAACACGAATACTGTAAGATAGAGTAAGGTGATGAAGCAAAGACATGCCGTAACGAGCTGTAGGTCGTCAAAACCTAGGCCCTGATGTCTTTGTTCAGTCGGGGCCTTGAATGCTCCCCAATTATGAGGTCCTGCAAAGGCATGTAGCACCGTGCTATCGGTTGACTGACCTAGGCTGATTGCCTTTGTTTTGTTGGGGCCCTGAGTGCTCCCCTATCATGAGTTTGAACAAGAGCATGTAACACCGTGCTGTCGGTCATCGGACCTAGGCCGATTGCTCTCGTGGTTGGGGCCGGAGACATCCCCGTCAAGAGTAAGAGTGGGCATGTAGCACCGTACTGTCGGTCATACGACCTAGCTCAATTGCCCGTATACGACGAGTGAACATCACGAGTAAAAAAATCAGAGAGAGAACACTGAATATTTTATCTCAAGAGTACGTTTATTTATAGAACATGAATAAGGACAGAGTACAAAAGATGATACTGACCGCTAACTCTAAAAATCATAGAGAAAGAAAGAAGACTACGCGTAAAATCTGCGCAGGTGCTCTATATTCCAGGAGTTCCCGACTGGTGTCCCATCCATTTGAGACAGACGATATGATCCTAGACGAGTAACCTCCATCACGATGTAGGGGCCTTCCCAAGGAGGAGATAACTTATGCTGTCCCGCAGTTTTTAGCACCCTACGTAGCACCAGGTCCCTGATTGAGAAGGAACGAGGCCTCGTATATCGATAATGGTAACGACGTAAAGTCTGCTGATATCGAGCCGACTGAATAACAGAGTTAAGATGCTCCTCCTCGAGTAGGTCGATCTCCTCGAGTCGGGTTGCTTCAGCCTCAGCAATGCTATTGAAAACCAAATGTGGGGCTCCAAACTTGAGGTCAGCGGGTAAGACTGCTTCTGATCCATATACCATGAAGAAGCGCGTGTTCCCTGTGAGAGCTTTGCTAGGTTGTGTTCGAAGGCTCCAGACCACATATGGTAATTCGCGTATCCACTTCCTAGCTAGCTTCTTATCTTTATCAAAGATCTTTTTCTTGAGTGCATCCAGTATCATGCCATTAGCCCACTCAACCTGCCCATTAGCTCTGGGGTGAGCCACCGAGACATACTTGACACGGATGGACCTTTGTTCGCAGAAATTGAAGAATTCAGAGCCTGTGAAGTTGGACCCTAGGTCTGTGATAATGGAATTCATGATCCCGAAGCGAAAGATGATGTCTTGAATGAACTCCATCGCTTTGGCAGACGTTAAAGAAGCAATGGGCTTGAACTCGATCCATTTGGTGAACTTGTCGATGGTGACCAGCACATGAGTGTATCCACCTTGAGCTTTCTTGAAGGGCCCAATCATATCCAGCCCCCAGCAGGCAAAAGGCCATGAGACCGGTATATTCTGCAACTGCTGTGGTGGAAGGTGATGCTGCTTGGCGAGGAACTGACAAGCTTCACAGTGCTGTACTAACTCAGCAGCGTCTTTCTTCACTGTGGGCCAATAGAAACCAGCCCGGAACGCCTTCCCGACTAATGTGCGGGATGCAGCATGAATTCCACAGATTCCGGCATGTATCTCTTTTAGCAAACTTTGCCCTGATGAGGTACTTTGGCATTTCAGCAAAACTCCTGAGGCAGCCCGCTTGTATAACTCGTTATTGATCAGAGTATAGATGGAGGACCGTCTTGCTATTCGCTCGGCCTCTGCTTTATCCTCTGGAATTTCTTCGTTCAGGATGTATTTGATGATGGGGGCTCTCCAATTAGTCGGCGCATCCAGAGTTAAGATATGCCGGTCGGGATGCATGCTCAGCTCATCTAGCTGAACGGAAGGATGATGGAGCTCTTGGACAAAGATGCCAGAAGGTACCTTGGCGCGTGACGAGCCCAGCTTGGACAGAATGTCAGCATCCACATTGCGATCCCGATCCACATGAATGTACTCGAGGCCCTGAAATTTGCCTTCCAGTTTACGAACTGCCTCGCAGTATTTGTCCATGCTTTGCGTGGAACGATCCCACTCCTTGTTGACTTGATTAATGACCACCAAGGAATCGTCGTAGGCCATTAAACGCTAAATCCCGAGTGATATGGCAATGCATAGGCCATGGAGGAGGGCCTCATATTCAGCTACGTTGTTGGAAACTAGGAAGAGAATCTGCAATACATACTTGAGTTTTTCCCCTGCTGGCGAGGTGAAGACGACGCTGGCGCCAGCCCCTTCCAACTTCAACGAGCCGTCGAAATACATCTTCCAAACTTCCATGACTTCTGGCTTCTCAAGCACTTGATGCTCATTCCACTCGGAGACGAAATCGACTAGTGCTTGAGTCTTGATTGAAGTACGAGGGCGGAATTCGATGTCATGAGCTCCCAGCTCGCAAGCCCACTTGGCAATACGCGCTGTGGCCTCTCGATTACGTAAGACCTCTCCGATTGGGAACTCCGTAACCACTATGATTCTATGTTCCTCAAAGCAATGGCGCAGTTTGCGTGCGGTAATGAGAACTGCGTATAGTAACTTCTGTACTTGAGGATACCTGATTTTGGAGGGGCTGAGGACCTCGCTAATGAAGTAGACCGGGTGTTGCCTGGGTACCGTGTGCTGTCCATCCGGTCGCTCGACCACCAATGCGGTACTGACCACATGAGTCGTACAAGAGATGTAGAAGAGCAAATCTTTCGTCGGTGAGTCGGCAGTGGCACGATTAGGAGACTTGAGTACGGGAGGTGACGTTAGGAACTTTTTCAAAGCGTCCAACGCTTCCTGAGCCTCTGTAGCCCACTGAAATCTGTCTACCTTTTTGAGGAGCTTGTAGAAGGGCATGCCACGCTCCTCGAGCCGGGATATGAATCGGCTCAAGGCTGCCATGCACCCAGTCAGCCTCTGAGCATCTTTCTGCGATCTGGGAGGATGCATGCACAGAATAGCCTTGATCTTCTTGGGGTTGGCTTCGATTCCTCTATTGCTGACAACAAAACCGAGCAACTGACCCGCGGGGACACCGAAAACGCACTTGGTGGGGTTGAGCTTCCACCAGAATTTCCTCAGGCTGTCAAACACACGGCGCAGATCGTCGATGAAATCCTCTTCGTTCTTGGTCTTGATTACAACATCGTCAACGTGCCTCAACGTGATTTCCCCAGTGATCGGCAAGGCAAGTTTGAATCGCCCTTTGGTACGTTGCTCCCGCGTTCTTCAACCTGAAAGGCATTGAGGTATAACAGTAGGCACCAAAAGGCATGATGAACGCTGTTTTCTCCTAATCTTCGGCTGCCAGGCTAATCTGATAATAGCCTGAGTAACAATCGAGGAAGGAGAGTAAAGCGTATCCGGCCGTAGAGTCAACTACCTGGTCAATGCGAGGCAACCCGAACGGGTCTTTAGGGCAGTGCTTATTGAGATCGGTATAATCAACACACATCCGCCAGTCCTTTTTATTCTTCTTGAGAACGAGTACAAGATTTGCAAGCCACTCAGGATGCATGACCTCTCTAATAAAACCGGCAGCCTTCAGCTGGGTTAACTCTACCCTAATGGCCTCTCGCTTTTCTGGAGTGAATCGCCGCAGCCTCTGCTTGATAGGTTTGGCATTGGGGAACACTTTGAGTTGGTGCTCGGCCAATTCCCTCGGGACCTCAGGCATATCTGCTGGCTTCCATGCAAATATGTCGCGATTGGCCCTCAGGAACTGGACGAGCGTGTCTTCCTATTTGGGAGGAAGGAGAGCGTTGACGGCGGTCGTCTTGGTCGCGTCCGAGGGGTCGAGAGTTATCTCTTTTGTCGGGATGGCTGGTTGAATTGCTGCGCTTGAGGCCGCCTCTTGAGTCAGAATCTGGAGGTCTTCCTGTGACATGCCGGCTTCGTCTGCCTTGAACTTCTTCTGTGCCGCCATATGATTCTGCTCAAGGGCCATTTGCATGGCGTCTTGTACGCACTCCAAGGCTCCCTTGAAGTCGGCACGTATGGAGAGAGTACCGCCCGGGGCTGGCATCTTGAGGATGAGGTATGGATAATGCGGGACAGCCATGAACTTACCTAGCCCTAGACGCCCAATGATGGCGTTGTAGACGCAGTTGAAGGTCGGAACTTCAAATCTCAACGTCTCGATGCGAAAGTTCTCGGCCGTGCCAAAAGCGACCGGCAGATAGATGTGTCCGAGCGGGTATTCGCCTACGCCCAGGACAATCCCGAAGAACAGGGTATCTGATCTCTTGAGATCACTGAGCGGGATCCCCATCTCTTGTAGAGCCCTGGGGAACACCACGTTGATGCTGGCCCCTCCGTCGATCAGGACCTTCTTGAGTCGGGTGTCGCCAACTATGGGGGTTACCAGCAGTGGGTATTTTCCTGGCTCATCGAAGTTGAGCCACTGATCCGCCCGACTGAACGAGATCGGCTCGTGGGACCAATCGTATGGCTGCGGCGGCTCCGAGGTGGCCGTGTTGATCCGCTGATCCTCCAACTTCTGCTGGCGTTTGCTCGGGTACGCTCCGTGCCCTCCTAGGATGAAGTTGACCTCCTTGTTGACATTGGGGAAGGGTTGATTACTGCCTCTAGCCGGCCTCTGCGGCGGCTGGTTCCGTGATGGAGGAGGCGGCGGAGGAGCTTGCGCCGTTGGGAACTGGCCCCGGTTCAACATGGCTTTGAAGTCGCGGCAATGTCTGAGAGTATGGCGCATATCCTTATGCGTCGGGCATGGCTCGTCGAGGAGTTGATCAAGGGTTCGAGCCTGGGCTGGAGGTGGGCCGCGTGGTCATACCAGAGCTGGAGCCGTGGCTCAGACCTCCTCCCGAGGCCTCTTGTCCCAGTTGATCTTGTCGCGGGGGTTCTTCATGCCTCTCCTGCTTGCCCTTGCCCCGGTTGTCTTGCCGGGGGCGAACGAGATCGCACGCTTGTTCGTCCACCGTGATGTAGCCATCCCCTTCCTCGAAGAGACACTCCGAGGTGGTGGGCGCCCTCTCTAGTTAGTGCTTGACGAAGACCTGGTCGTTGGAGCCCTGAAGGAAGTCGTCAATCACCGTATCTTCAGATACGTCGGGGATGTGGTTTCTAAGAGCCTGGAACCGCTTGAGGTATGATCGCAGGCTCTCCGAATCCTTACGCCTGATGGTTTTGAGGTCCCACCGTTGCGCCGGCTTGTCGGAGAGTGACTGGAAGATGGCGATGAACAGGCGTCGGAAGTCGCCCTAGTCCTCAATGCTGCCACGCCTGAGGTGGCGAAGCCATTGAAGCGCGTCCTGCCCCAACTTGATTTGGACATAGGCCGTCATGAGATCCTCCGAGGCGTTGGCCGCTCGGTCCGCGGTAGTGTACACGGCCAGCCAGTTCCGCTGATCCATCTTCGTCTCAAATTTTTCAATGTTTTAGATTTTGAAGTTGGGTGGCCACTCGACATCTTGAATTCTCTGGCCGAAGGCTGCTATAGCAGCTTCTGCGGTACCAGCCGGGTTGCCGCGGTCCTCCTCGGGACGGCAAGGCGGGGACTGAGGTCGATGATCCCACTCAGATCTGACTCGGGGGGCGGAGCTGTTCACGGAGATAGTCCCCGAGTGACACCTGGCGGCTGGAGCGCGCTGGAGGGGGCTGTAATCTCGGTCGTAGTTCGCGCGCCGGTCCATCTCGAGCTGATGCCTCTGAGCACGAGATTGCTCAATGCTGTGACATGCGTCGCGGTTGCCGTTGATGACCTGACGGGCATCGGCAACCTCTTGCTGCCTGGGTACGAGGTGATCTGCTGCCCGGGCGAGAACGGTCTTGATGGCCACCCCATCTTCGTTGTTGGGGAGGAGTTCGCAGAGCTTGACTAATGCCCCTCCTGCTTGACTCGGAGTCTCCATGACTCCCTCGAATTCCTTCAGAAGATTGCGTGCGGGGAGTGCTGCTGCGCGTTGTCGCCTGGCTTGAGCAGCCTGCCAATCGCGGCGCCGCTGCCGCATCTAGTTCCTGCGTCGGTGGCTCTGTACTTCCTACTCATTCTCGCTTGCCTGAGTTACTTCGTCTATCGAGACAGGCAGCGTAGGATCCTTGTTCCCCAGGATGTGGCGGTGCCGGATGTTACGGATGCGGTTCGCCCTCTCCCTCTTGTGACGATCTTGCGAGGTTTCGGCGAGGACGGGTTGCTCATCATCCGAGACCACCTCGTCGATTTTGTTCCCCACGCCGCTAATCACGAAGATCTCAGGTAAGCAGAGAGTGCAGCTAGAAAATGATCCTGGGGCCTGCTGGTGGTCGTGGCTGTCAGTCCCACGCTGGCGTCCGAGGCAGGGACCGTGGATGCCGTGGTCGCTGCGGTAGTTGCAACATGTTCAGAGATAGTAGGAGTATCGATGCTGTAGATCATATGAGGGCGCCCCGAGTTACATGTCCTCGCAGTGTTCATCAGGCGACGGCGAGCCTCGCCAGTCGGTGAGATGCTCCAGCAAACAGATCTTTCCGCCGGCATGGGATCGATGACGAGTCGTGGGCGACGACCCACCGGCGTCGCGTCGAGCCCACCGTAGATGCGATCGTCCGGAAGAGGCACGGACTGTCTTGAGCTGGGCTCCCCCCGCGCATCCTCGTTGTTGTTGAGGGGAGCCGAGGCACGGGAAAGAAGCCCCTGGTACGTGGTAGCAGAGTTACGGAGACCGAACGGGACGGAGGGAACGGCGGGCTCCATCCGAGTCTTCTTTCGACCCTGGGCGGGCGACGCCGGCCGTGCTCGCTTCAATGCCGGCGGAGGTGGTGGGACCCGCAGCGGACGTGGGACCCAGGAATGAGTATCAACTGGGACTCACCCCGGGCTCTGTGGAGTGCTGCCTGAGGCGCGAGTCTGCTGTGGACCTCGTGAGGGGTTCCCTGAGGAATCTGGTCTCGGCCCCCGACTGATTCGAGTCCAGATTTGAGTCGGGGAGGTTGAGAGCGCCGTGCGACGAGTCGGGGCCGAGGCGGTGGTCGTCGCAGGTTCCATCCGGGCTAGCGTGGTCGATGTAGATCCAACCCTGAAGGAAACCCTACGATTAGCTCGCGCTCCCGAGTCATGGTGACCACAAGGAGCCCGATCTGACTCAGCACGACGCGGAGCCGGATTTTGGCGAGCGGGCGGCGCCTCGCGCCGACGTGCTGGAGCTTGGCGCGGAGTTCATGGACGCTAATGGGGCGCTTGTCCCTGGCGACGATCCGATGGTCCAGGCCACTCTGGAGCGGTTGATGGTTCCACGACGATGCGTGGTCGCACCGGCGTATTGCGAAGCTGGTGGAGGTCGTCGCTCCGATCGGCGATGAAGGTGATTGATCCGAACTGGATCATGTCGCCAGGAGTGAAGCCGTTGACAAGACGATTGGCCATGGAGCTAGCTGATGCTGATTTGGCCGCCCCCTACCTGGTGCGCCAACTGTCAGTGTTTGATACCGGCAATGCACCACGGGGTGTGTCTCGTGATGCTTTTGGGGTAGCGAGATCGGCGTAGCTCGATGGTTTGCGTAGAGATGCAACAAAACACGAGGGTTTATACAGGTTCGGCCCACAATAAGCGTAACACCCTACGTCCTGTTTGGGGCGAGTTGTATTGATCTAAGATCTCGAGTTTACAATGAGGGTCTCGAGGTTTTTGTGGCTGGTGTGCGATGAGATGATAGATAGATCTATATAGGGGTCCCTCACCCGCCTTATATAATCCGGGCAGGCTTGGGTTACAAGTCGAATTCTATATAGAGTCCTACTCTGTTTGCAAACCTAAAAGAGTATATGGAATCCACGATTACATGTTTCCTTCCTTGAGTCCCGCTGCTCCTGTAATACAGAGTCTGAACCAACTCCCTTGCATTTTCCCGAATTATAGCGCCCTTGACTTGGTTCTTCAAGAACGCCATCCGTTCTCGGGCCCATGAGACCAGTCGGCACCCCGAGAAGGGCCTGCTATCTCTACTGGGCCCTCCAATGGCCCATGTACTGAATCCGCGCCGTGAGGGCCCGGGGGATATCTATCCCCCACATTCATGCCCCGTAGTAAAAGCTCTTTAAGGGTGGTGGGCATACTTTGGATGCTTTCATGCCCATCACACTCACATTCGGTACTGGTGGAAAGTGTTGAAGGTTGTAATCTCACGATATCTACCGTCAATTACCAACTATGCAAGTGAATAAATATGGACTAACCCTTCTACTAATGAGTTCCACTAGTTTTGTATGAATATTTGGATGTAGGTACCAAAATGCACATAAAACAGCTAAAAACATGTCAAGGATCAAAGATGGGGCTCACTGGTCAAAATGGCCAGGTCGGCCGACCCAATCCTAAGTCGGCCGACCAAGGCCAGGCTGAGCCTGAGTCAGCCAGGTCGGCCGACCAGGGGCGTTGGTCGCCCGACCCAATGGCCAGGTCAGCCGACCCAACCCTAGGTCGCCCGACCAAGGCCAGGCTGAGCCTGACTCAGCCAGGTCGGCCAACCAGGGGGGCTGGTCGCCCGACCCAATGACTGGGTCAGCCAACCCCTGGTTCAGGCCGCGCAGCCACCCAAGTAAGCCACTTGCCACCTCATTGATCCAATTCACAAAGAAACATAAGTGCACTCAAATCCAACCGCAAGACCAAGCATCCAATGTATCCAAAGGCCGAAAATGCACCAAGTCACGGATCCACAACGTCAACAATCAGAGGGAAGAGCAAAATGGCCAATGCAGGGCTGACACGTGGTCGCCCGACCTCCTACAAGGTCGTCCAACCTACCCTCAGAAGCATTTTCCACGTGCAACAACTGTCCTAACCGCCAACCCACATGGGGACGCAAGATCAAGCCATTGGAGTGCAAAGGCGGTGGATCGGGTGGTCGCCCGACCTCGGGGTAGGTGGGCCGACCTCCCCCTAGGTCGGCCGACCACCGACCTCGGCTTCCCACCGACCTAAGCCTCCTACAAGTCCCCCCTCACATATGGGACTATAAATAGGCCTGTAGAGCTCATTTGTAAAGGTGTGGAGAAGTTGAGAGCTACATTCTACCTTAGAGAGTCTTATTTCCACATCTTAGTAGTTAGGATAGTCCTGAGAGTTAGAGTGAGTCGAGCTTTGCCTCAGAGTTCTCAGAGATCCTTCTGAGTCTGTGGTAAAGTTCTTGTATCTTTGTAGTCCTTTTTATCTCCAGTATAATTTATTTACTTTACTTTATCTCTATCTCTTGCAAGTGTGGTGTACCTTTCTTTGCATACTTGCTAGGCTTAGACTGTGGTTACCTGAGTTAGTCAAGTCTTGTTTTCTTGCCGGTGCTATAAGCCTTTCCTAGACTTAGATCTAGGAGTCTGGTGAGTTCTAACCCTTGGAGTCAAGGATGAGTTTTAGTGCTCAATCACTATCGTGGTGATAGCGCTTGAGCACTAGTATAGCGTGCCAGCCTATCCACGAGATTTGCTTGGTAGCCCCACTCGGTAACAGTGTGTGGTGTGCCTGTGTATCCCAGGCCCGTTCATTCGGTAGGCCCGTAGGCGTTAGCCGTCTCCTTCAGTGGTCTACTATCTACCCCCTGACCCCTCGAGGTGCCGGAATTTCGCTCGACGCGAGACTCTGACTTGTTACTTGAGTTTCTTAGTTAACCACGACATAGTCTTTGCAGCCGAATAGAATACAGTTTGGGAACTTTATCTCACTCGTTGTCCTCCCAGGAAACTATACCTTTCTACGTGTATCTTAGGTAGTTTATTTTACTTCTTCACTATACACCTATCTTTATTTGACTTACCCTTGTTTAGATACTAGTTGGTACATTTATTTAAGTCTACGGAACATTTGATTTGAGTTTATCCAATTATACTCTCTCGCCTGCCGCTTCCTTGTGGAAATTACGATACTCAGAATACTCTGGGTGAAAGGCTACAGCGGTCTCCGTGCGCTTGCTGAGTAAAATCTGTTAGGCTAAGAGCCGCCAACAAGCTTTTCTGGCGCCGTTGCCGGGGAAGCAATAGGCAGAGAGATAATTGATAATCTCATTTCGAACCCCGTACACTTTATAAATTTGACACTAGTTTTTAGCAGGCTTACTTTGCTCTGTTGTTTTTGTTGTGGATGCAACAGAGAGGTGTATGACCGGTTTCGACCTACCGGTAAATTTTCACAATAATCCAGTGTCTCTGCTTAGGAGAGTCCGTTCAAAGACTTTCCACGGGTAGATACCTGTACCAACGGAACTTGAACCAACTGCTTCAATAAGTCACACTCCGTTTATCAACATCATGGCTGAAAAGTCCATCCGTGAGTTCTCTGTCCCATCTAGCAACAATGTCCCAACAGGACCTGAAGTGCAAGTAGGAGAGAACTTTGAGCTCAAACCTAGAGTCATTCATATGGTTCAAGCTATCCCTTTTTGCGGACTAGCAACAGAGGATGCCAACAATCACCTGCAGCAATTCCTGGAAATCTGTATCATATTCACAATAAAAGGTGCATCCGCTGATGCTATCAAGTTACGCCTCTTTCCATTTTCACTTGTCGGAAAGGCAAAGCAATGGTTCTACCTCAACCGTGCAACACTACATGGGATGCGTGCTCCAACGCATTCCTTGCCAAGTACTTCCCTTTGGGAAAGACTAATGCATTGAGGAACAAAATCTCGAGCTTCCAACAACTCGCAGATGAGACAGTGGCAGAGACCTGGGAAAGATTACAAGAGTACATCGTGGCCTGCCCCCACCATGGAATGGAATAATGGCTTATCATCCAGAATTTCTTTCATGGCTTAAATCGTGCTGCACAAGAGCACTTGGATGCAGCCGCAGGAGGATCCTTCTTATCCTTGAGTGTGAGAGTTGCCAATGAACTCATTGACTAGGCAGCTGCATAGCTGCTCGAACTCCCGGAGGTGTGCGTAGGGACATTCTGATTCATGTCCTCCGAATGATTTGTCCTGAACCATGGCTATCAAGCCAGGATGTAGCTGATAGCCTTCTATGGTGATGGGTGCGGATGATGGTGGAGGCCCTAAATAATCGCCCTTTGGAGCGACGAATTGAAAGATAGGCGTGGAATCCATATGGAAGATGGTATGTGGTATTTGGTGGGGATATATGTGGTGGTTGTGTATGGTGTGAGTATGGACGATCCTAAGGTTCTAGTTGAATTAGCTACCATTCCCCCGGCAACGGCGCCAGAAAAGCTTGTTGGCGTTTCTTAGCCTACTGATATAGATCCGCAAGCGCACGGAAACACGTTGTAGCTTTTCACCCAAGAGTATTCCAGGGTATCGAAATCCACGAGGAACGAGGAGTAACTCAACGTAGAACAGGTAGGAACGAACAGTAAAGCCAGCAATTGTAGAGGTAAAAGACAGAGCAGAGCAGGTTCACTACTTTAAATAAAACAACTTAGCTTTACTAAACAAACTAATGTTCTACTCAGCAGGTTTACTTGGACGCTAAGCCTATAGAACCACTTCCGGGCACCAGAGTGCTGATAACCCAGACGAGAAAGGCGGGCACTACAGAACTCAGGTATGCGTCGATGACTACTTATCCGAACGACGGGGTGGAGTACACAGGGTACACGCTCGCTGTCACCAAGCGGACCTACCACTAAAGCTGCGTGGGACAAGACACCTTCCAAGGCAAACTCTAGTCGAGACACCACGTCTACACAACTGAGTTTACTGCTACACAGGTTCGAAGCCTGAGAGCAAGCACAACTGTATAGCTAAACTACACAGAGCACACTTGGCACCCGTAAACTACTGAGCAAAGCACTGAGTATGTAAATAAAGTAAGTATGAAATAAATAAAGAAGGGAGCAAGGAACTTTACTGTATCCTGGAAACAGAGTAATAATTCCTCTGAGAAATAGAGCTTGGGAATAGAAGACCAATAGAGAATTCCGACTCCTTCACTCTACAACTCACTACTCACTCTTGATACAACTTGGCTCTCTCTACAATGCCAAGGGTGGCTTCACTACTATACTCTACACTCAACTACACAACCACACTAGTGTTATCTTGATCCACCACACCTTGCAAATGACCTCCCGGGAGGTATTTATAGCCTAGATGGATGAGGGGGTATTTGTAGGTGTGCAAGGTTGGTTGGGCATAGGTCGGTGGTCGGCCGACCTGGGGATTTGGTCGGCCGACCCTTGGGTACGTCGGCCGGCCACCCGGGAGGTCGGGCGACCACACGATGCATCGCCTTCCTTGATCCTTCGGTTGTGATTTGCTCCGAATGTCGGTTGGCGGTTGTGGCGGTTGAGGCACGTGCAAAATGAGGTCGGTACTAGGTCGGTTGACCTTGGGATAAGGTTGGGCGACCTCTGATTGGCTGCATGTTTTCTCCCTCGGATTGCTGACGTCATTGATCCCTTGTGCGAAGTCCTTTTGGCCCTTGGATGCATTGGATTCTTGATCCGACAGTTGGATTTAACTTGTTTTGTGTTTCTTTGCATGCAGGTTGAATTTGGAAACGTGGCAAGGTCGGCTGACCAGGAGGGGAGGTCGGCCGACCTAGGCCTGTGGTCGGCCAGCCTAGCCATTGAGGCTGATGGGCCTCAGGTCAGCTGACCAGGTCAGGCGACCACACCCAGGGCGGCCGACCTGGTGCTCTCCTTTGCCTCATTGCCCTTGTTTGTCCATTTTCATGTGGTTTTGAATGTGTAAAACTCCTGCATACAATCTTTATGCACAACTCGTGGAACTAGTTAGAGATTAGTGAAAACTTGGTAAAGTATACTCTAAAACATGAAATGTTGGTGGTCGAAATGGGTCTTATCGACCGCCAACACCCCCCACACTTAAACCTTTGGTCGTCCTCGAGCAAAGAAGAGAGTTAAGCGCAAGAGGAAAGGGCATAACATCAACAACCACCATAGCAGGCACAATGTTACTCCAAACTATTTCATCTTGCCCAAGATTTCAATGGTGTCTACACTTAAGTTTTGGAATGTTGAGACATGGAACAAGAATGTATCAGAGTTAACTTCAGGTTCCCACACCACATGAGTAGAGAGGTTTTCAAGATTTTCAAAACAGGGCAAGCCGACTTTTCTGATCTCAAGTCCAGCTCTCAGTCACTCACAGGACAAGGTGTCCTTGTAAGAGTTTTGTATTCCTCACATTCTATACTACTGAGGCTTTTGTGGAGCTTTTGGTAGTTGAACGGATGATGCTATCCTGTCATGCTTATGTTGTCTAATCAAGTCAAGTGTCAAGAAAGAATTCATAATCAAGTGAGAATTGGCCATGTGCAAGTGCAATGTAGGGACTTGTCTCTTGCAGGTGCTTGATTTGAATCCCATGTTTGAGTAGAGGGCATGGAGTCTTTTTCTTTTTCTCATCATTTTTTTCTCTCATACTTTTCTCTTTTCTCTTTCTTTCTTTTTTTTTCGACTTCCATGCCTCTCTTTCTTTCAAACAGAACTTGGATGGGATTATTGACATTTTTCTGCACACCTTTTTGAGAGACTTTATTTCATGGGACGTGCATGTGAAGGCCAAAATTCTCAAATGATTCGAACTCTTTTAATGGCACAAGACTTGATAGGACTCCAAGCAATCAAGGAAGCATGAATGTACAAATTCTCTTTTTCATATGTGGCACTGGTGAGATGGGATTGGAACTTGAGATCATCCAAGAAGGAACCCTCTTTTTATTTTACAAATAAAATTCATAACTCATGTGAGAGGTTCCTTTAGTTATATCCAATTATCTCATCTCACATGAAACAACAAACTAAACATAAGTAGTTCCCTATTCATAAAAGTATCCAAAGGCAAGATTACTCTAGCATGAGGAATAACATGGTGCAAGCACAAGTGAGATGTGACGTCATGATCATGTAGAGCATCATTTACCAAGGTTTCATGTAAAACAAACGCAAAATTTGAGAGGTACAAATAATAAAATGTGCAAACCTGACCTCCAAATGCGGGTTTGAGATGGGAGTGGGCCAGCCAGCCCATAGCCAGGGTCGGCCAACCCTGTCACCAGGTCGGGCGACCGGGGGCCAGGTTGGGCGACCGAGGGCTAGGTCAGGCGGCCACCCCTCTTCGTGGTTTGACCCGTGCGCTTGTTTGTTTTGGGTGAGAGAGCCTTGGGGAGACGTGACAACGCGGTGTACATATTTTTGTGCAAGTTGTGTGGTTGGCCGACCCAGACCATGGTCGGGCGACCTGCGCGTTGCTGTTCTTCCCCTGAATTTTACTGAGTAGTGTTGTGGCATCCTGCATAAGATGTTTTCTTGCATGGTTTCTACAGGATTAGTGATAGGAGGTCGAATGGCTTTGGCCATTCCACCCAAACTTTATTGGAACAAAGAAAACTTTCCTACCTTTATTGAATAATGAAAAAATTTGAGGCGTATGTTACAAAAAGGGAAATTGAAACAAACAAAACTTATTCAACCTAAATAAACTAATGCGCCTAAGATAACTAGAAGCAAGGGCATATATGGCTGAGGTGGGTCATAAAGTTCTGGATGCCCCATTCCTTCCGCAAGGCGGCAGACCTTGGCGGACAGTCACTTCCTAAGGACATCAATTTTATCATTTATATCCATCAGCCAAAGCTCGCCTTCAGCACAGCGCTCCTCTAAATTCTGTAATTTGGCCCGGAGCGCTATGTTTTCCTCCCTAAGAGAGGCCACCGTGTCTTCATCACCGGATGAGTCTACAAACTTTCCAGGCGGCCCTCGGATGGGAGGCGGTATAGCCACCCTATTCACCGTCCTACGCGGTGGAGTGGAGTCAATGGACTCATCTATGGATGAATCCGGGATGGCTACCCTTGGCACAAACACCTTAGCATACCCGCCCGTGGGAGTTTTCATCCCACTGAGGGTATGGGTGGAGTGACTAGGGAAGACCGGTTCCCTAGATGGTCCAGCGGTCTCCTCCTGGAAGAGGCTTTTGATACACTTCACAGGGGCGATGGCCCCCATGGTAGGATGTGGCGATGGGCGCGCCACCTTCTTGGCAATGGCCTTGGTAGGGGACAGACCACGAGGGGGCCTGTCCACACTGTGGGAGCGATGGGGAGAGTCCGGGTGACCTGCACGGATGGCTGGCTGGCCACGGGGGCTGTCACCCATGGTTGGCTGACCTGCATCAGAGGTCGGGCAACCCTGACTAGATGTTGGCCGACCCTGGGGACCTAGTCTCGTCGGCCAGGGTGACCTCCGTACGAGTCTCTCCAGGCTCTCCTCCTTCGGGATGGACTGGAGAGGTTGTGGTGAGTCCTCGGACGCCGGGGTGTATGTGGCGGTGGTGTCCGAGGTGATGGAGACAATGGCCTTGCCATTGTTGTGTGGAGAAGGTGGTGCCATGGCTGATTTCTAGATGGAATGAGATGGGATTGAGATGTGGGAGGAAGAAGATGGCCTTCTTTCACCTTAAAACGTCGGAATCCCGATCTCATCCACTCAACAGAACAGGAAAAGCTGGGGAAAGCGCTCCAAAACTTGAAAATCAAATTTTGGCAGTCGGGCGAAACCTGGTTCGGAGGTTGGGCGACCAGACCAAGGCCGGGCGACTTGGCACTGAGGTTGGGCGACCCGTGCCCTAGGTCGGGCGACCCGGCCTCATGCCTGGTGGTCTGGCTGTTGTACCCGGGGGTTGGGCGACTAGGCCCTAAGGTCGGCCGGCCACGCCAACCCTTGGCTGGATGTGCCAAGAGTTGGGATTACCCCTATTAGGTGGCCTTTACCCAAAAACATGTGTTGGACATTGGTTCTATTGAGATTTTAAAGCAAAAAGTGAGATTAGAAGAGTTTTAAGGGAGGAAAAGCAAGTAGTGTACATGGCTTCTTTTATGGTCTGAGCTCGACCATGGACGTGTGATCATACTACCTCGTGCAGCTCGAAGACGTCCACTTCTTCGAGTTGAGGCATTTCAGGCTCGAGAAATATTTTATGGCGCTGCCCATTCGCCTTGAAAACATTTCTGTCATCGTCCTAGAGGGTGATGGCGCCGTGATCGGCGGCTTCAAGGACCTTGAAGGGCCCTTCCCACTTAATCCTAAGCTTACCATGACCAAATAAACGAATGCGAGAGTTAAAAAGTTGTACCTTATCTCCTGGTTTGAATGATTTGATCTTGATCTGCTTATCGTGCCATCGTTTGGTGCGCTTCTTGTATAGCTTGGCACTGTGGTATGCCTTCTCCCTCCATTCCTCTAGCTCGGCCATTTGCATTTGCCTTCTTACGCCTACCGACTGGAGATCCATGTTCCACCTCTTAACCGCCTAGTGAGATTTGAATTCGAGTTCCACTGGAAGATGACAAGTCTTGCCGTACACCAATTGGTATGGTGTCATGCCAATGGGAGTTTCATATGCAGTGCGGTATGCCCAGAGAGCATTGGGTAGCTTGGATACCCATTCTTTTCCCATAGCCTTGGCCGTCTTTTGCAATATGTTCTTGATTTGTTTGTTTGACATCTTGGCTTGGCCACTTGTCTGCGGATGGTAAGGGGTGGCAACACAGTGGTCCACACCGAGTTCAGCGAGACACTTCCTGAAGCGCTTGTCAATGAAGTGGCTGCCCCCATCACTGATGATGACCCGCGGTACTCCAAAACGAGGAAAGATTGTTTCCCAGAACATCTTAATGGAGTGTCTTGAGTCCGCTGCAGGACACGGCATTGCCTCTACCCATTTTGATACATAGTCGACTGCGACCAAGATGTACTCCTTGTCTCCATTCTTGGGAAAAGGTCCCATGAAATCTATGCCCCACACGTCGAATATATCAAGCTGGAGATTGCTTGTGTGTGGCATAGCATCTCTTGGATTTATATTCCCTTGGCGCTGGCACCTTGGACACCGTCGCACGAACTCTTTTGCATCCTCGTACATAGTGGGCCAGTAGAACCCACTTTGCCAGATTTTTGCATGAGTCCGATAAGCCCCATAGTGACCTCCATAGGAGGATGCATGTCATCTATCAAGGACTTGCGGTGCTTCACAAGCTGGAATGCAGCTATGTAGGAGTCTATCTGCGCAGAATTTATATAGGTAGGGGTCATCCCAGAGATAGAATTGGCTGTTGTGGGCCAATTTCCTCTTGTCTGCTCCTTCAGGGACATAGCCAGCAACGATGTAGTTCACCAGATTAGCATACCAAGGTTGGGCTGTTGTCACCTTCAGAAGTTGATCATCTCTAATGTAGTCATCGATCGGCAAGGGCGATGTTTCTTCAAACTTCATTCGTGAGAGATGATCTGCAATTGAATTCTCTACTCCCTTTTTGTCTCGGATTTCGATATCGAATTCCTGGAGTAGCAGCACCCACCGGATCAATCGTGGCTTTGCATCTTTCTTGGTCAGGAGGTATTTGAGAGCTGCATGATCTGTGTAGATGATGACTTTCGATCTTACCAAGTATGATCTGAATTTGTCAATTGCAAAGAGCACTGCCAGTAGTTCTTTCTCGGTGCTTGAGTAATTCAGTTGTGGGCCAGTGAGCGTTTTGCTTGCATAAGAGATAGCATGATGCTTTTTATCCTTGCTCTGACCCAATACTGCTCCAACAGCAAAGTCGCTTGCATCACACATGATTTCAAATGGTAAGTTCCAGTCGGGTGGCTGAATGATTGGGGCTAAGTCCAGAGCCTTCTTAAGCGTGTGAAAGACCTCGAGACATTCTTCGTCTAACACAAAGGGAACATCCTTAGCCAACAAGTTGGTCAGAGGCCGGGCTATATGGGAGAAATTTTTGATAAATCTCCTATAGAACCCTGCATGGCCTAGGAAGCTTCGGATGGCCTTTATGTTGGTGGGTGGAGGTAGTTGTTCAATGACCTCAATCTTTGCACGATCTATCTCTATGCCTCTTTCCGAAATTCTGTGTCCCAGAACGATTCCTTCTTTGACCATGAAGTGGCATTTCTCCCAGTTTAGGACAAGATCAACTTCTTGGCATCTTTTGAGAACCTTTTCAAGGTTCTCTGAACATCCGTCGAAGCTCTTGCCATATACTAAGAAATCATCCATGAATACTTCCATGATATCTTCGATGAAATCAGAGAATATTGCCATCATACACCGCTGGAATGATGCTGGAGCATTGCACAGCCTGAACGACATTCGCCTGTAAGCGAAAGTTCCGTAAGGGCATGTGAAAGTCGTCTTACTCTGGTCCTCCGGGTGAATCGAAATCTGGTGGTATCCAGAGTAGCCGTCGAGGTAGCAGAAGAAGGAGTGTTTTGCCAGTCTCTCCAACATTTCATCAATGAAAGGAAGAGGAAAGTGATCTTTCCTGGTGGTGGCATTAAGTTTTTTGTAGTCAATGCACATCCGCCAACCTGTGACAGTTCACTGTGGTATGAGCTCATTGTTTTGATTCTTGACAATTGTCATCCCTCCTTTCTTCGGTACAACTTGTACAGGACTGACCCATTCGCTGTCACTTATGGGGTATATGATTCCCGCGTGAAGTAGTTTTAGTACTTCCTTCTTAACCACCTCTCTTATCGCATTGTTAAGTCGACACTGCGGTTCCCTAGTTGGCTTGTGCTCGGCCTCCATAGGGATACGATGAGTGCATAGGTTGGGACTGATTCCTTTCAGGTCTTGAAGAGAGTATCCAAGCACAAATCTATACTTCTCCAGAACTGAAAGTAATCACCGGCTCTCACTCTCTGTCAGCTTGTCGCTGATGATCACCGGTGTGTCCTCATTCCCGTTGAGGAAGGCGTACTTCAGGCCAGGCGGTAGTTGCTTTAGTTCTATCTTCGGAGCTTCGGGCCGTAAGGATTCACCAAGTTCTTCGAACTTCCATGGCTCCTCTACCGTACTGAAGTCGCTAACAGCCTCTTCCTCTAGGCTGTCTTGACCCATTTCCTCAAGTGCAAGGCTCATCACCTTTCCATAGGGTCAATCTCTGGCATTGCTTCAGTCTTGGCATTGAGTGACCTATCGATATTGACATTGATTTCTTCATCGCCAAGCTGAAGCTGCGATCTCCCTCTGTATATATCTGAGCTAGTGAGGGCTGCGATTGGGATCCCAACCACGATTAATGGTGGAGACCCCTCGGGGATGTCAAAGACGTGAAAGTCTAGGAACACCTGCGTATCCCGCAAGGTTGTTTGAATTACCCTCAAAACACCCTCGTATCTCAAACAGCTGCCCTTTGTCCATTGCAGACGCATGGCAGATCTTGATAGCGGTTGTGTCGGGTAGTACTCGTCCATTATGTGCTTAGGGATTATATTGATTCCTACCCTCGGGTCATATGTAATATCTTGCGGTTGAAGCCTTGATACTTGGCCTGGGATGACGCTGGGGTCTGGATAAAATTTGACCGTGTTTGTGTCCAGTCGTCTCTCCTCTAGCCAATCTCGATTGATTGCTGCTGAAAGCCAGAGTAGGTCCTCCTTCATATGCATTTTATGATCTGGTAGTACGTATGTTGGTTTGGAGGTCCTAGTGAAGCGTCGGTCTTGTTTTGGTAACCGAGAGGCGTCACCAAAATCCATGAAAAGCTCATCCTCAAAAGAGAACGGAGGTGCCGACGGAGGAACCATCAAGGCTAAACTAACCCTCTCAGTTTGCCTAGACGATGGTTCTGGGATTTCCTCGATTCGGAGGGGTAATGGTGGAGATGGGGTATATGATGTTTGTCTCTCTTCGGGTTCAAGTGTCTTGGGTGGCTTCTATGGAGGTGGTTCTTCAAATGTACCGAGGTCAGAAGCTTTCTCGCGGATTTTGTCGAGAACTCTTCTTCCCTCGGATGGTGTCAAGTGGTAGAACGTCCCTCCAGAGGCTAGGTCGAGACAAAGATCTGCTCTGGGTGTAAGGCCCCGAATGAAGTGTTGTAGCAACCATGCCTCGGGAATATCCAAGTCTGGCCCTAAGAAGGCCAGACAATTGAAGCGTTCCCAAGCTGCCCCTAAGGATTCTCTCTCGCGCTGTCACAAGTTGAATACTTCGCAGCGGAGGTCGATAACCTTATTTGGCGGAAAGAAACGGAGACAAAAACTATTTTTCAAGTTCTCCCAACTCCCTTTTACTTTACCAACTGTCTACTTGCACTAGATTTTTGCCTTCCCCGTGAGCGAAAACGGGAAGAGCAACCATCGAAGTGTGTCGCCAGATATTCTCGGGATGACCAGGCAGCTGCATAGCTGCTTGAACTCCCAGAGGTGTGCATAGGGACATTCTGATTCATGTCCTCCGAATGATTTGTCCCAAACCATGGCTATCAAGCCGGGACGTAGCTGATAGCCTTCTACGGTGATGGGTGCGGATGATGGTGGAGGCCCCAAATAATCGCCCTTTGGAGCGGCGAATTGAAAGATAGGCGTGGAATCCATATGGTAGATGGTATGTGGTATTTGGTGGGGATATATGTGGTGGTTGTGTATGGTGTGAGTATGGACGATCCTAAGGTTCTAGTTGAATTAGCTACCGTTGCCCCGGCAACGGCACCAAAAAAGCTTGTTTGCGTTTCTTAGCCTACTAATATAGATCCGCAAGCGCACGGAAACACGTTGTAGCTTTTCACCCAAGAGTATTCCAGGGTATCGAAATCCATGAGGAACGAGGAGTAACTCAACGTAGAACAGGTACGAACGAACAGTAAAGCCAGCAATTGTAGATATAAAAGACAGAGCAGAGCAGGTTCACTACTTTAAATAAAGCAACTTAGCTTTACTAAACAAACTAGTGTTCTACTCTGCAGGTTTACTTGGACACTAAGCCTATAGAACCACTTTCGGGCACTAGAGTGCTGATAACCCAGACAAGAAAGGCGGGCACTACAGAACTCAGCTATGCGTCGATGACTACTTATCCGAACGATGGGGTGGAGTACACAGGGTACACGCTCGCTGTCACCAAGCGGACCTACCACCAAAGCTGCGTGGGACAAGACACCTTCCAAGGCAAACTCTAGTCAAGACACCACGTCTACACAACCGAGTTTACTACTACACAGGTTCGAAGCCTGAGAGCAAGCACAACTATATAGCTAAACTACACAGAGCACACTTGGCACCCGTAAACTACTCAGCAAAGCACTGAGTATGTAAATAAAGTAAGTATGAAATAAATAAAGAAGGGAGCAAGGAACTTTACTGTATCCTGGAAATAGAGTAGTAATTCCTCTGAGAAATAGAGCTTGGGAATAGAAGACCAATAGAGAATTCCGACTCCTTCACTCTACAACCTATAGCCAAGATGGACGACGGGGGTATTTGTAGGTGTGCAAGGTCGGTTGGGTATAGGTCGGTGGTCGGCCGACCTGGGGGGTACGTCGGCTGACCCTTAGGTATGTCAGGCGGCCACCCGGGAAGTCGGGCGACCCCCTGATGCACCGCGTTCCTTGATCCTTCGGCTGTGATTTGCTCCGAATGTCGGTTGGTGGTTGTGGCGGTTGAGGCACGTGCAAAACGAGGTCGGTACTAGGTCGGCCGACCTTGGGATAAGGTTGGGCGACCTCTGATTGGATGCATTGGATTCTTGATCCGACGATTGCATTTAACTTGTTTTGTGTTTCTTTGCATGCAGGTTGAATTTGGAAACGTGGCAAGGTCGGGTGACCAGGAGGGGAGGTCGGCCGACCTGGGCCTGTGGTTGGCCGGCCTGGCCATTGAGGCTGACGGGCCTCAGGTCGGCCGACCTGGGATGGTGGTCGGCCGGCCTGTGTTTCCTGGCCCATTACTCTCCTTTGCCTCATTGCCCTTATTTGTCCATTTTCATGTGGTTTTGAATGTGTAAAACTCCTACATACAACCTTTATGCATAACTCGTGAAACTAGTTAGAGATTAGTGAAAACTTGGTAACGTATACTCTAAAACATGAAATGTTGGTGGTCGAAATGGGTTTTATCGACCGCCAACAGTCATGTATAAGAATTTCTCTTCATTTTCGATATTGCAGGAACTCCTGATCCAATTTCATTCTTAGCTTTGCTCGAGGACGAGCAAAAGTTTAAGCTTGGGGGTGTTGACTGTCGTAATCTCACGATATCTACCATCAATTACCAACTATGCAAGTGAATAAATATGGACTAACCCTTCTACTAATGAGTTCCACTAGTTTTGTATGAATATTTGGATGCAGGTACCAAAATGCACATAAAACAGCTAAAAACATGTCAAGGATCAAAGATGGGGCTCACTGGTCAAAATGTCTAGGTCGGCCGACCCAATCCTATGTCAGCCGACCAAGGCCAGGCTGAGCCCGACTCAGCCAGGTCGGCCGACCAGGGGAGTTGATCGCCCAACCCAATGGTGAGGTCGGCCGACCCAACCCTAGGTCACCCGACTAAGGCCAGGCTGAGCCTGACTCAGCCAGGTCGGCCGACCAGGGGGGCTGGTCGCCCGACCCAATGACTGGGTCGGCCGACCCCTGGTTTAGGCCGCCCAGCCACCCAAGTGAGCCACTTGCCACCTCATTGATCCTATTCACAAAGAAACACAAGTGCACTCAAATCCAACCTCCAACAATCTGAGGGAAGAGCAAAATGGCCAATGCAGGGCTGACACGTGGTCGCCCGACCTTCTACAAAGTCGGCCGACCTACCCTCGGAAGCATTTTCCACGTGCAACAACTGTTCTAACCTCCAACCGCCATGGGGACGCAAGATCAAGCCGTTGGAGTGTAAAGGAGGTGGATTGGGTGGTCGCCCGTCCTCGGGGTAGGTCGGTTGACCTCCTCCCTAGGTCGGCCGACCACTGACCTCGGCCTCCCACCGACCTAAGCCTCCTACAAGTACCCCCCTCACATATGGGACTATAAATAGGCCTGTAGAGCTCATTTGTAAAGGTGTGGAGAAGTTGACAGCTACATTCTACCTTAGAGAGTCTTATTTCCACATCTTAGTAGTTAGGATAGTCCTGGGAGTTAGAGTGAGTCGAGCTTTGCCTCAGAGTTCTCGGAGATCCTTCTGAGTCTGTGGTAAAGTTCTTGTATCTTTGTACTCTTTTTATCTCTAGTATAATTTATTTACTTTACTTTATCTCTATCTCTTGTAAGTGTGGTGTACCTTTCTTTGCATACTTGCTAGGCTTAGACTGTGGTTACCTGAGTTAGTCAAGTCTTGTTATTCTTGCCGGTGCTATAAGCCTTTCCTAGACTTAGATCTAGGAGTCTGGTTAGCTCTAACCCTTGGAATCAAGGATGAGTTTTAGTGCTCAATCACTATCATGGTGATAGTGCTTGAGCACTAGTATAGCGTGCCAGCCTATCCGTGCAGATTTGCTTGGTAGCCCCACTCGGTGACAGCGTGTGGTGTGCTTGTGTATCCCAGGCCCATTCGTTCGATAGTCCCATAGGCGTTAGCCGGGTCTCCTTCGGTGGTCTATTATCTACCCCCTGACCCCTCGAGGCACCGGAATTTCGCTCGACGTGAGACTCTGACTTGTTACTTGAGTTTCTTAGTTAACCACGACATAGTCTTTGCAGCCGAATAGAATACAGTTTGGGAACTTTATCTCACTCGTTGTCCTCCTAGGCAACTATACCTTTCTATGTGTATCTTAGGTAGTTTATTTTTCTTCTTCATCATACACCTATCTTTATTTGACTTACCCATGTTTAGATACTAGTTGGTACATTTATTTAAGTCTACGGAACATTTGATTTGAGTTTATCCAATTATACTCTCTCGCCTGCCGCTTCCCTGTGGAAATTACGATACTCGGAATACTCTAGGTGAAAGGCTACAGCGGTCTCCATGCGCTTGCAGAGTAAAATCTGTTAGGCTAAGAGCCGCCAACAGAAAGTCAGGTTTTGAGAGAAGGTGCAAAGGCCCACCCTACGTTGTCCACGCAGCTGTCATGCGTGGATGCCACACTAGGTGGTAATGTATGAGCATGCATTCTTCTGCAGGTACCCTAACTACGTGCAAAATTAAGACGAATAGAGAACGGCTAGTTGCATTAGGGAGTACCGTGCAAATATGTCACCAAAATAACACTAGCTATACTATATGTACCTAAGGTGTGTCATGTGAGACCGGTTAGTACGAATCATGCATCATATCTTATGTTTTTATTCTTGTTGGAGGATTTTTCAGAATACAACCAATGTAAATCGTAACTTCAATTTACCTTCTGCACGCTCTCATCATTATACACATACAAGTTTTCATTTATACAAGTTGTTCTAAATCACTAATCTGAGGCCTTGCTTATTAAACACAGATGGCTAGAACCAAGCAGAAGGCACGTAAGGCCACCGGAGCACGGATCACCGTCCTTCCCGATGCGACTCACACTCCTCCTGTGGTGGAGGGTGGGTTGCTTCACGCCCGTTGCCATGAGGCATGTCCCCTGTCCTAGATCCTGTGCAGGGCCTTGAGGGAGATGGGGCGTCGTCCCTATCCCTTCATCTCTGTGCAGATGGTGCACGAGGAAGGGGATTGCTGGCACCAGGTCATCCTTCCACGAGACTCTCTCATGGGCAAGAATATGATCACTGTCTACGGGGCCAACGAGGAGGAAGCCTACAAGAAGGCGGTGTTGACTGCGCTCACCTCACTGAGCTCCAAGGAGGAGGCAGGCCGTTCGGTCCTGCGCTATCTCCCCACTGACGAGGTAGGTGACGAGTGGCACCGTCGCCACGAGCAGCTCCAGGACCGTCCCGGTGCTCGGCCCTATGCCACGTGCATGGAGTATGCCCGCGAGGCACGCGGGATGTACCTTCGTGCAGAGAACCGGAGCCGCTTTTACTTTGACAGGTTCATAGAGACCCGTGCACGAGTGGAGGAGTTGGAGGCTCAGGTGGGCGAGCTTCAGCAGCGCCTAGCAGAGCACGAGTGGCCAGCTCCTATGGAGCAGGACCCTCCTGCTACGACTGTAGGACCGAGACGTGCGACTAGAGGGGGGGTGAACAGGAGCACATGAAAAACTCAAACTCAAACCCCCAAAATGCACTCTTACGAAGACACACGCACAACCGATACCGTCTACTGAACAGATACGTATCGGGTGCAAAGCGGAAGCATAAGGTACACTAACCAAGCCGAGACACTAAAGCACCATCAAAGCAAGCAAGAACAACAAGGCACAAACAAAACAAGACAAGCTACAAAGCTTGCAAGCGTCGCACACTAGCCACTCAACACACCGAAGCGTGCCTCACTTAAGAACAGTGAGTGAAGAGTATGGGCATGCAGTGGTTGACACAAAACAAGCTTGAAGCAAACCACAACACTCCAAAAAACCAAAGAAACCAAGAAAAACAAACTCCAAAGCAAGCGGAGCAAGAAACACACAAAAACAGCCCTAAATACACTAGACCGGACAATACTTGTTTAAACCAAAAGAACTGACCGGACAAATCCAAAGAATGGAGCTGAAACAGCCCTAAAAACCTATAGATCGGACAGTCCGGTTCTACCCAGAAGACCTGACTGGATAAAGCTTCGGACAAAGCAACTCAACTCACTAAGTACCGAAGAGAACAACGGACCGGACAGTCTGGTTCTACCCGGAAGGCCTAATCGGACAAAACAGATGAGAAATGAACTACGGGCGGTGAAAACCAAAGGACCAGACAGTCCGGTTTAGCAGACCGGACAAAACTTCGGACAAAGAAACCCGAGACACATACTCGAGGTGGCCAAGCCTCGGTTTCTCCGTCACACAGACCGGACAGTCCGCTTGAACGGACCGGACAAATGGATGGATTGTTCGGTCAGGTCTCGCTGCTGGCCCGAGTCTGGACCCGAGAAATCAGCCCGCGAATCCACCGAAAAATCGACCAAACCCAAGCCAAAACTAAACCAAACTTCACAAAAATTTGCACAGAGGAACTTGATTCCATTCCAAAGTAAACCCCTCAAAAATCAACTCAAAATGATCTAGGGATTTACGGGAATTGCAGATCTCGTGGAAGTGGTGTGAGAAAAACTAGGAACCGAAAAACGTCAAGAACGGCCTTTGCTTGTGGTTGGATGATTCTAGCACTTGGCTAGTGAGATGCACCACATCTTAGCAAGGCAAAATTCTAGCAAAAGAAAGGTCTCATCCTTGGACAACACAAAACGAGCCAAAATCCAAGAAACGGGACCAAAAACGAAACTAGAAAAGGGGGCAAAGAGTGAGGAACGAAATTGCTGCTCTAGGACAAGGAATTTCTCAACAAGGTACCTTGGATTAATTCATAAAATCAGATTACAAAAGTTCCCTAGAGCCTACCTCCCTTCATCCTCCCACTAATGACAAGATTAGACTAAACTAGGCACTCATCTCCTAGCTAATCCTCTCTATTTCTTCTCTTTGGACCTTGGCTGCTAGGGTTAGGAAATCCTAGGGTTTGTGGCTGCCAAGATAAGCTCCAAGGGAGCCTCTCAAGTCTATTTATACCCTAGGCCCTAAACGACACAATTACATTAAGACCCCTACTCTAAAAATGCCCGGAGGGGGCCAAACCGAAAAGATACAATCGGACGACTACGATGACGTCTTGATCATTTCGGTTTCTCCGCCTCGCTTGGATGTGCGCCACGTAGCCAGTAGTCCGGAAGCTTCCCCCGGTTTTGAAGTCAGAAACCGGAAAACTTTATTCTGCGGGCTTCCTGGGCCAGGTCTTGGCCCAATCTTCTATCTTGGCGAGTCGGAGCCCAACCCACCAAGTCATTTGAACTTGGGTGGCGGTTTTGAGCCGAAGCTGCCAAAGCCTCCCTCGCACGCCTTCGCGCCATGCACTCGGGTTGGAGCACCACAGTGGCACCCGGCTTCTCCAGTCCATCGGAGTCGCCTCGCGGTCCATTGGAGGGCTTACACCGCCGTTGCCGAACCGCCCCTCCGTGTACCGAGCTCCCATGGCCGACTGACGCCGAGACTTGCCTCCGGTCCATTGGAGGGCTTTTGCCTCAGTCCATCGAGGTCTTCATCTCCTCTACCTCCAGTCCATCGGAGGGCCTCCAGTCCATCGGAGGACTTGTGCCGTTGACAATCACTCATCACACCAGGAGAGCAATGAGGCCGATCCATTGGCTCTCAATCTCCCCCTTGATGAGTGCATCGTCAACACACCTTCAACCTGTAACCTGAAATAGAACAAAGACAAAACCAAAGCGTAAAACTGAAAAAAAAATATGGAAAAAGAAAAGAAATGCTCAAACTGCCAAAAACCAAACAAAGGCAAAACACAAGGCAGCTTGAAGCAAAACGAAAAACAAAACATCGGCTCCTCAAGACAGAGGCAAAAGGCTCAACGCACTGATGCAAAGAGCATGCTAAAAGCTCAACTCCCCTTGAAATGCATCCTCACAAATGCAAAATGAATGCAAAGCTCCCCCTCAACTAAAACTCTCTTGAGTTCTCCCCCTTTGTCCATATTTTAAGACTTCTCCCTTTGGAAGTACACTAATTTCTTCCCAAATTTCTCCCCCTTGTTGACAATGGACACATCAAGGGTTCTTTGAACTCAACTCCCCCTGAACTAGACAACTCCCCCTCAAAATATGCCATGAAATGCAAGGAGTGTAACTAAAAGAGCTCAGAAGAAATGTAAAGCTAGTAATCACAAGTTCTAGCATACAGAGCAAGTGAGGGCAAGGAAGCATACAACAAGCTCAAATGAATCTATCTCACACATATCAAGAGTAAGCTTGTTTTTCAGGGTTAATAAAAAGAAAGCATCACCAACATGAATAGCACCTAGCACAATAGACATGAACAGCAAGATGCTAGCAATGCATACAAGGTGTGCTACTCTCAACCAAAGCATATACAACCAGCCAAAAGCATTTTAGAGACTTGCAAATTTCAGATTTAGACATTTGTATTCATAAACAAGTTCTTTTTGTGCCAGGGGTTATTTACTTGTGTGTTGCCACTTCTTACCAACCAATGCCAAGCCTAGGTTATCTAACCATCAGAAGCTTAAGACAAGTTTTTGGTCATACACAGTCTAGTCCAAGTTCATGCCAAAGTGCAAAGGCAAGCTGTCTCGAACTAGATCAATGTGACAAGCAAACCCACCTGGATCTTTCTCAATTCATCATATAAGACACCACTTGTAAGCATTTTGATTCAGATTTCAATTTAAGCAAGGTGTCATAAAAGCTTAGGCATTAACTTAGCAAAGGCATACAACTAGCATATCCAGGTATGAAAAGATAGCATAGCATTCAACAATCCTACACATGCTAGGTAGCCAAAACAAGTGGTGATCATGGTTTTTGATTTGCAAAGAATAAAATGACTTAGCTCACAACTAGTATTCAACAGACTCAAGAGAGCTTAGCCAACCATGATCAAGCATGCAACTGTACAATCTAGCACAAGCAAGTACTAACTCATCATCTCAAAAGAGCTCTAATGCTAGTGAAGTGAAAATGCATATGATACAGTGCAATGCATGATATGATACAACATGCAAAAGAAGCAAAGAGAAATAAAACCCAGATAAAAGCAAATTCTAGATTATGGAAGCTATTCCTTACTAAAAGGAATAGTGTATTATCCCTGACTAAAAGGGATAGCACACTCCAAGCTCACCTCTCAAGCGCACAAAAGCGCCAAACTCTAGGGGCTTGGTAAAGATATCGGCCAACTGGTTTTCAGAAGCTACATGCACTAAGTCTATGTCCCCCTTCTCATAGTGATCTCTCAGAAAGTAAAACCTCACGTCTATGTGTTTGGTTCTGGAGTGCAAGACGGGGTTCTTAGCTACAGAAATAGCAGACGTAGAGTCCACTAGAAGAGGGATTTTTCCAAACCTAAGGCCGAAATCACTAAGGGTGGCTTTCATCCATAAGAGCTGGGAGCAGCAGCTAGCAGCAGCTATGTACTCTGCTTCTGTGGTAGACAAGGATACACTAGCTTGCATGCGGGAGGACCAAGAGACAAGAGAGGTTCCTAAGATTTGGCATGTGCCGGAGGTTGACTTGCGGTCAATCCGGCAGCCAGCATGGTCAGCATCTGAGAACCCTCTAAGAAAAAGAGAAGAACCTAAGGAGTACCAAAGACCAAGCTCAGGAGTGAATTTCAGATACCTGAAAATGCGCTTCACCGCTTGACGGTGAGAAGTCCTAGGAGACGCCTGGTAACGCGCACAAAAGCAGACCGCGAAATGAATGTCCGGCCTGGTCGCCGTCAGGTACAGAAGTGAGCCGATCATCCCTCGAAATTCCTTCTGGTCCACCGCCTCCCCATCTTCATCAGCATCAAGTGCCGTGTTTGTACTCATAGGAGTTGTCATGGGTTTAGAGTCACCCATGTTAAACTTCTTGAGTATGTCTCTTGTGTACTTGGCTTGATGGACGAAGGTACCCTCAAGGCCTTGCTTGATCTGCAGCCCGAGGAAGAACTGGAGCTCACCCATAAGACTCATCTCAAATTCCCTGCTCATCTGTTTAGCAAAACTAGACACCAAAGCGTGAGATGAACCACCAAAGATTATGTCATCAACATATATCTGAACTATCAGGGTGTCACCGCCACGACTCAACAAAAACAAGGTCTTGTCTACTGAACCCATCACAAACCCAGACTTGAGCAGGAAACTCTTCAGCCTAGCATACCAAGCTCTAGGAGCTTGCTTCAGACCATAAAGGGCTTTCCTCAACTTATACACCCGGTCTGGAAATCTAGCACTCTCAAAACCAGGAGGTTGTCTCACGTATACCTCCTCCTCTATGAGCCCGTTCAGGAAAGCAGACTTGACATCCATTTGCTGCAGTTTGAAGCCTTTAGAGGCCGCAAAGGCAAGCAAAATCCTAATGGCTTCCAAACGAGCTACAGGGGCAAAGGTCTCCTTATAATCTATCCCCTCCTTCTGACAGAAACCCTGGGCTACCAATCTCGCTTTGTTCCTCACAACCATCCCATCCTCACCCTATTTGTTCTTGAAAACCCACTTGGTACCTATAGGGCGACAGTTTGGTGGAGGTTCAACTGAATCCCAGACATGGTTTCTCTCAAAGTTCTCCAACTCCTCATGTATGGCGTTCACCCAGTTAGGATCAGATAATGCATGTGACACATCCCGGGGCTCAAATGAAGCAACGTATGCAGAGTGGGAGAAAAATGCTAGAGAGTTAACCGAAGAGCGTGTGACACGCTGGTGAATGTCTCCAATCATCCTGTGTGGAGGGTGATCCCGCTGGACTTGCCGAGATGGAACAATCTCGGAAGTCACCTCCCCTACGTCCTCAGTGGGTCCAGCCTCTGCTTGAGCTTGCTGTCGGGGGAGTGAGGAGGAAACTGTGGGCAGGGGTCCTCCTTCATCATCTGAACTCGTAGCAGAGGGGGTAGGAGCTGCAGCCGGTGCAGTGGCTCCTGCATCACCATCATTAACCACACCTTCCTCATCCTCAAAAATAGAAGTGCCTTCTTCATCATCACCTGAAAGCTCAAAGGCAGGGATTGTGCAGGGCATAGTCTCATCAAAAGAAACCTCACAAGTCTCAACAACTTGCTTGGCCTCTAAAATCCACACACGAAAAGCCCTAGAATTAGAAGCATACCCAAAAAAAATCCCATCCAAACAACGAGACTCAAACTTGTCCAAATGCCCCGCCTTCTTAAGCACAAAGCACCTGCAGCCAAACGCTCGCAAATGCTTGACGCTGGGCTGCCTACCAAACCGAAGTTCATACGAGGTCTTCCCAAGGAAAGCTCGCAAGAAGATTCGGTTTGCAATGTAACAGGCCGTATTCACTGCCTCAGCCCAAAAGCGCCTTGGAGTCCTATGCTCATCGAGCATCGTCCGTGCCATCTCAACAAGTGTGCGGTTCTTGCGTTCCACAACACCATTCTGCGGAGGGGTATATGGAGAAGAAAACTGGTGCTCAAGACCTAGGTCACGACAGAAGTTTTCAAAACGAGAGTTTCTGAATTCTCCGCCATTGTCACTGCGGATAGCCCTTATGGCCTTATGACTCTCGTTTCTCAACCTCAGTACCAGATCCCGAACAAAACCAAACGCATCATCCTTAAACTCCATGAAAAATACCCACGAGAACCGCGAAAAATCGTCCACAACGACAAGCACGTACCACTTCCCACTGATTGACGCTACCCGAGCGGGACCTACTGTATCCATATGGAGTAGCTCACCCGGATAGGAGGTCATAACCTGAGACACAGGAATGTGAGAGGCGGCAACCATCTTGCCATGACGACAGGGGTGCCAAACTAAGTCCTTCTCAGCTCTCAATTTGGGCAATCCTCGGATTAGGCCCATTGAACTTAACCTGACTAGCAGATCAAAGCTCAAATGACCAAGTCTCCTATGCCACTTCCATATATCAGCAGAAGGACTAGCAACCAAACAGCGCGCAGGGCCAGAAACAGATGTGAGGTCAACCCTAAAAACCTGACCAAAAGGTAGCAAAGAGCAAACAAGGGTCTCCTCAGCATCAAGAACGCAGCACGCACCTTTCTTAAAACGAACCTCAAATCCTTTATCGAGAAGTTGCGAAACAGAAACCAAATTGAACCCCAAATTCCGGACAAAGGCAACTTCTCTCAGGGAAAGCTTGGCGGAGAGCGAAACAGAACCAACACCCATCACTTTACCTTGACCATTATCCCCGAATGTGATGTACTCCTTGGTGCTTACAGGGTTGAGGCTGGAGAACCACTTGCGGTGCCCTGTCATGTGCCTAGAGCAACCGGAGTCCATGATCCACACGTCCTCCATACCTCAATCCTGCAAAGTCAAGTAAAGCGACGGTGAGCAAACGGTCCGGCACTGGGGTTAGTCCCAAAACTGCTGTACCAGTGCTGAGCCATCTGCTCAAAAGTGGGGTAAGCACAATCAAAGAAATCATCACGACGATCAGGGTAACCACGATCTCCAAAGCGTGAACCCTCGAAAGCTCTCTCAAAGCCTCGGTCACGAGGTCCATAGCCGCGCTGAAAACGACTAGGAGCTCGGCTGGTAAAGCGTCTCTCACCACCAGGAGCACGAGCCTGAAAGCCGCCTCCTCTCTCACCACCGGCAAAGCGGTCTCTCATCTCACCGCGGTGGGGAGGATCTTGCCTACCACCCTGGTAGAACTGATCCTGGTTCCCCCAAGCTCTCTCCTGCCTCTCAACCCGCTTCCTCCTGAAGCAAAACTCCTCTAGGTGGCCATTCCGCTGGCAAAACTCACAGTGGTAGACAGGCCTCCTAGGAACTGGGTTAGGCTGGGACTTGGGCTTAGGTGGTGTGGCCTTGGGTGGCTCAGGCTGCTGGACTAGCTTCTTGCCCTTGGGCTTAAGCTCTTCCTCAACAATCTTGTCCAGCTTAGCCTTAGAAGGTTTGGGTGTCCAATACTGCTTCTTTGGGGCAGCCTTGGGTGGCTCATGGTAAACCCCATCAACAGTCTCTCCTGGCTGGGTAGGTGCAATCTTGACCTTATTTGGGGCACTCTTCTCACCCGAAATGCTGCACTCTCCAAACCCAACACCACTTGTCTCACCCTCAGCTCTTTTGGTGCTCTCTATGATCATCTCTAGTTGAGGTTGCCTCGCATATACCCAACTGAGCACCTCTCTCAACCTGTTGTTGTTATCTTGCAAAGACAACATCTCCTCCCTCAGATCCTCCAGAATCACAGTTTGGGCAGCACAGGTATCACAGTCTAGGGAGGGAACCACAACAGCTTTCTCCAACTTCCTAATGGTGACATCCCTATCCACCAGCTGCATCCTAAGAGTTAGACAGTTCTCACAAGTATCACTAGGTGCTGAAAGCACCTCTAAGTCAGCTCTCAACTGCTCTAACTCACCTCTCAAAGTAGGACAGACCATACATTCACCCAAAAGCGTAGGTCTAGCCCTAAGCTCCTCAAGCTCCATGAGCTGCCCCTCAAACTTCTCCTTCAGAACAGCTAGCTCTCTAGCTAGACATGGGCAAGACTCACACTCAAGCTCTCCATTCAAAGTAGGCTCATCCAGTGTGGACTAGAGTTTGCCCAGCTCAGCCTTCAGCTCATCTATCTCCTCTACCCGCTTGGCATACCTATCTCTCTTGTCACCAAGCTCCGTCATGAAAGACTCGCAGGTAGGACACTCAATCTCACTGGGTTGGGGTCTCACACTCCTCAACCTCTCATTCTCCTCTAAAGCCTCAGCAAGTTGGGCTTTCAACTTCTGCAGCTTCTTAGCTGCCTTCTCCAGCATCTTATCCTAGGCCTTGAGTTCCCGGCTGTTCTGCTCTTGCATCTCAAGGATTTCGGTTTGCTCAGGAGTTACCTCATCATCGGAAGAAGAGTTGCTGCCGTCATCCTTGTTCTCCTTGTCCTCAAGCGCCATGGAGCAAACTGAGCTCCTCTTGTCCTTGTTCTTCCGCCTGGACTTGGTGGAGACGAAGCATAAGCCAGCTGGACCGCCTTGATCGTTCCTCTTGTCCTTCCTGTACGTGATCTCCTCATCGCTTGAGCTCGACGAGGACGAAGAGGAAGAAGATCCGCTGCTGCAGAACCCGATCTCGGCGAAGAAGGCCTTGTCCCGCTTCCGGTTGTCCTTCTGGTAGCTCTTGAAAGCCTTCCGAAAGTTCTTCTTGCCGAAGGAGCGCTTGCCGGAGCCATGCTTGCTGGAGCGGTGCTTGTCAAAGCTTGGCTTGCCGGAGTGGTACTTGTCGGATTCGCGGGAGTAGCTCTTGCCCTTCTTGTAGTAGTCGTTCTTGTTGGGGCATTCGGCGATGAAGTGGCCGACCTCTCCGCACTCAAAGCACTTGGGCCGCTCGCCCCTCTTCTTGCTCATCCGGTTGTCATAGGCACGCTGAAAGCGACTAGACACCAGACACAACTCGTCATCCCCAAGTGTCGCTAGCTGCTCCTCTGTAACAGACATCAAAGCAGAAAACGAGAAGTTGTGTAACACGGGGTTAGTGACAGACTCACTAGAGGGGGTAGCCAAGGCCAGACTCTTAGAACCTGTACAAGCGAGGGAATCCCTCATCTTGTAATCTACCTCGGTGGCCTTGAGCTTACTATAGAGCGCCTCTACTCCAATCGTATCATACCCTGCCGACTCAATGATTGAGTTCACCTTGATCTCCCATATTTTTCTGTCTAAGGCATACAACAACTTGACAGCCTGCTGATGATCGGTATATGGGAGGGCAGCGGGGGCAGAGTTAACACGCAACTTGTTGATGATCGACTGAAAACGACCAAACAAGTCGTCTACTGACTCTCCCGGCTTCTGGATGAAATTCTCATATTCGCGCCGGTAAGTCTCCACAAGTCTAGCCTTAATTGTCGCAGTACCCTCATGGTGTGCACTAAGCAGTGACCATATCTCACGCGCAGTCTTAAGGTGACTCACTCTCTCATAATCCATGGGACCAAGCCCGGAGAAGAGAAAGTTAACAGCCTTGGCATTCGCCTCATGCTGAGCCACGATATCCTGCGTAGTACGCTCAGCGACTGGAAGCACCACAAAAGTCGTACTCTGAGTAGCATCCCATATGTCCTGACTCTGGCTAACAAGGAACGCCTCCATCCTACCTTTCCAGTAGGGATAACCATCGGAGCCAAGGACGGGAATTTTCCCGGAGTAAGTCATCGTCACTACGGTTTCGTCACCGGTTAAGGTATAGGAAACCTAACCGGCTCTGATACCACTTGTAGGACCGAGACGTGCGACTAGAGGGGGGGTGAATAGGAGCACATGAAAAACTCAAACTCAAACCCCCAAAATGCACTCTTACGAAGACACACGCACAACCGATACCGTCTACTGAACAGATACGTATCGGGTGCAAAGCGGAAGCATAAGGTACACTAACCAAGCCGAGACACTAAAGCACCATCAAAGCAAGCAAGAACAACAAGGCACAAACAAAACAAGACAAGCTACAAAGCTTGCAAGCGTCGCACACTAGCCACTCAACACACCGAAGCGTGCCTCACTTAAGAACAGTGAGTGAAGAGTATGGGCATGCAGTGGTTGACACAAAACAAGCTTGAAGCAAACCACAACACTCCAAAAAACCAAAGAAACCAAGAAAAACAAACTCCAAAGCAAGCGGAGCAAGAAACACACAAAAACAGCCCTAAATACACTAGACCGGACAATACTTGTTTCAACCAAAAGAACTGACCGGACAAATCCAAAGAATGGAGCTGAAACAGCCCTAAAAACCTATAGATCGGACAGTCCGGTTCTACCCAGAAGACCTGACTGGATAAAGCTTCGGACAAAGCAACTCAACTCACTAAGTACCGAAGAGAACAACGGACCGGACAGTCCGGTTCTACCCGGAAGGCCTAATCGGACAAAACAGATGAGAAATGAACTACGGGCGGTGAAAACCAAAGGACCAGACAGTCCGGTTTAGCAGACCGGACAAAACTTCGGACAAAGAAACCCGAGACACATACTCGAGGTGGCCAAGCCTCGGTTTCTCCGTCACACAGACCGGACAGTCCGCTTGAACGGACCGGACAAATGGACGGATTGTCCGGTCAGGTCTCGCTGCTGGCCCGAGTCTGGACCCGAGAAATCAGCCCGCGAATCCACCGAAAAATCGACCAAACCCAAGCTAAAACTCAACCAAACTTCACAAAAATTTGCACAGAGGAACTTGATTCCATTCCAAAGTAAACCCCTCAAAAATCAACTCAAAATGATCTAGGGATTTACGGGAATTGCAGATCTCGTGGAAGTGGTGTGAGAAAAACTAGGAACCGAAAAACGTCAAGAACGGCCTTTGCTTGTGGTTGGATGATTCTAGCACTTGGCTAGTGAGATGCACCACATCTTAGCAAGGCAAAATTCTAGCAAAAGAAAGGTCTCATCCTTGGACAACACAAAACGAGCCAAAATCCAAGAAACGGGACCAAAAACGAAACTAGAAAAGGGGGCAAAGAGTGAGGAACGAAATTGCTGCTCTAGGACAAGGAATTTCTCAACAAGGTACCTTGGATTAATTCATAAAATCAGATTACAAAAGTTCCCTAGAGCCTACCTCCCTTCATCCTCCCACTAATGACAAGATTAGACTAAACTAGGCACTCATCTCCTAGCTAATCCTCTCTATTTCTTCTCTTTGGACCTTGGCTGCTAGGGTTAGGAAATCCTAGGGTTTGTGGCTGCCAAGATAAGCTCCAAGGGAGCCTCTCAAGTCTATTTATACCCTAGGCCCTAAACGACACAATTACATTAAGACCCCTACTCTAAAAATGCCCGGAGGGGGCCAAACCGAAAAGATACAATCGGACGACTACGATGACGTCTTGATCATCTTCGGTTTCTCCGCCTCGCTTGGATGTGCGCCACGTAGCCAGTAGTCCGGAAGCTTCCCCCGGTTTTGAAATCAGAAACCGGAAAACTTTATTCTGCGGGCTTCCTGGGCCAGGTCTTGGCCCAATCTTCTATCTTGGCGAGTCGGAGCCCAACCCACCAAGTCATTTGAACTTGGGTGGCGGTTTTGAGCCGAAGCCGCCAAAGCCTCCCTCGCACGCCTTCGCGCCATGCACTCGGGTTGGAGCACCACAGTGGCACCCGGCTTCTCCAGTCCATCGGAGTCGCCTCGCGGTCCATCGGAGGGCTTACACCGCCGTTGCCGAACCGCCCCTCCGTGTACCGAGCTCCCATGGCCGACCGACGCCGAGACTTGCCTCCGGTCCATTGGAGGGCTTTTGCCTCAGTCCATCGAGGTCTTCATCTCCTCTACCTCCAGTCCATCGGAGGGCCTCCAGTCCATCGGAGGACTTGTGTCGTTGACAATCACTCATCACACCAGGAGAGCAATGAGGCCGATCCATTGGCTCTCAACGACTATAGAGCCGGAGGAGGTTGAGGGAGAGGCCTTGGTGTCTGATGCCGCTCTGCCGTCTAGCGTGGGGGAGGAGAAGTGGATGATGATGATGACTTACGTTCGTGGTGGTACCACATTGAAAGCGATGTTTTGTATTATTCCGCTCCGTGCTTTTGATTCATGGTTGTACTAAACATTGGTGAGGATGTGAGAACTCATTTGTGTATGCCATTTAAGTAGTTGAGGGACACCTTATTATGTGCTATTTAATGGTTGGTCGGTGCGACCATCACCCTATGATGTAATAGTAAGATTCTTTAGTGTGATTCGAACCTTTTATGTGGCTCTTGAAGTTAGTCATATGTCCTTAAGATATTTGAGATGTGCCGCATGAATGAGTTTGGATTTGCACATCGTTTTGCATTGTAGCTCGCAATCTGGAATTTTATACAGCTGCAGCTAAAACTGAGCGTATAACAAAATATGGAAAGTTTTGGTTCCTAAGTTGTATAAAAAAGTTGTGGGGTACTTTCTGGTGCACAAGTTTGTCAATTGGAGTGTTCTCCAAATATGCTCAGATCAGGAGATATGGTCGAACTTTTCCTGGGCATGTATTCTGGACTACAGCAGCACCTGAGAGAAAAATATACTTTGCACCCTTTTAGAGGAAAATTTGAACTAGGAGTTATATACCAAAGTTGTAGAGGGTGATGTGTGCGACAACACTGCTATATAAAGTTTCTCCTGGAAAGGCACAATTTTAGAGTTATAGCAGGAAATGTACCGATCCAAAAATTTGGGCACAATTGATATATCCTAGCAAACGCCAAAATTTGACCAAGTTACAAGCTAATTTGCCGAAAACTTTCTGTACCAAAGTTGAAGAACACAGAACAAGGGACAACTTTGTTAAAAGGATCATGGTCAAGAAATGCACGGTTTAAGAACAGTTTGCAACTTAAACAGTCGCTGTCCCAGGTTGGATTGAAAGACCTGAGCATAGTTAGTAGAACTACTTTTGCTCCGTAAGTTAATTTAGCAGAAATGATACATACGAAAGTTGAAGAGCACTAAATTTTGAACAACCTTTGTATTCATACTTTTGCACAAATGGGTCGTTTCGACGCCGAATCAATGAAGCGCAAACAGGGACTTGCAATAAAAAACAGCACACTCAATTTTCGGCTACCATGAGTGACAACCTATGCGAAATGACGGCAAATACTTTATGTGCAATTAAATGCTTCTGTTTTCTTACATGTTTTTCATCTATTCAGAATGTATTTTTGGTGTTGTGGTCTTTTGTCGCTACATCTACTGCACTAAACTTTTGGACTAAATACAAGTGGCCTCATTCTTGCAGATGGTTAACACTCACCAAAGGCAAACCTCGGGGTCGGGGCAGCAGCCGCAGAACGCCCCACCTCCACTAGAGCTCGCTACTCTGGTTGTGTAGCAGGCAGAGTTAATCCGCATGATGGAAGAGGAACGCCAGGGCCGTGATCAGCGGCGGGAGCACCCTCCCCGCGGCATCATCTATCAAGATTTCGAGGGACTACGCCCTCCAGTCTTCACGACCTGCCCGGAGCCACTCGCTGCCGACGACTAGCTCCGCACTATTGAGTCCAAGTTCACCCTGCTACCTGGGCTGTCTGAGCAAGAAAAGGCTCGATTTGCTGCGCAGTTGCTTCAAGGACCTGCGGGGGCGTGGTACGCCACGTTCTAGGCTATGCAACAGCAGGGGCACATGATCACATGGGGAGAGCTCCGTACGGCCTTCCGGGCTCACTATATCCCGACAAGCCTTATGGAGCTGAAGTAGCATGAGTTCAAGGAACTCAAGCAAGGTGGCAAGACCGTGATGCAGTACGTGCAGGCATTCATCCACCTGGCTCAGTACTCTCCAGGAGATGTAGCTGATGATTCTAGCAAAGCGGCCAGACTCCTGCAGGGTTTTGACCCCACACTCCAGACACACTTGGGGCGTCGTTACCAAAGCTTCATGGACTTGGTAGATACCACACTGGACATGGAGCACCGCCTCCGCGTTGCCAATGAAGATCAGAGGCGCAAGCGCCAGGCTAGCACCGCACCTGCTGGTTCTTCACAGAAGCAGAAGAGCACCTACTAGCAGCCACAGCAGAACTTCCAGCGGCCTCGCTTTGTGATCCGGCCCAATTAGCCGGGTTGGGTGCACAGGGCACCACAGCAGCAGTTCCCATCCTACGGAGGGCCGGCACAGCTTCCCGCAACTCCTACTGCTTCAGGGGCTGGGGGTCCATGCTTTAACTGTGGCAAGACGGGGCATTTCAGCAGGGAGTGTCGAGCACCTCGCCGGCTGCAGGGCCCTAATCCTGCAGGTGGCAGCCAAGGGAAACCGAAGGGGTCCGCACCTAAGACGGGTCGTGTCCATTTCATTCACATGGGGCAGATTCTAGCCGGAGAGCCGGTACTTGCTGGTATGTTCACAGTCAACGGTCATTCGGCCGTTGTGTTGTTTGATTCCGGGGCTACTCATACCTTCATTAGTCAGTCATATGCATCAAGGCATGGGATAAAAACTTCTTGCATAAAAGAAAGGTACAACATCTCTGCACCAGGGAACCTCATCAACACAAATTTGATAGTGAAGAAGCTACACTTAAGTATAGGAGGGGAAGAGTTCACTATTAACCCCGTGATGCTGCCACACCAAGGGATTGATATAATTCTGGGAATGAACTGGATGACAGAAAATGATGCGGTCCTGGATATTGGCAGCAGGATAGTGGTGTTGAAATCTAGTGTCAGTGGTAGGGTCTTGAAAGTACACATGCCAGATCAAAAGAACATAGAGCCCACAGTAAATGCAACCGAAATCAAAGAGATTAAAAGATACCGGTCGTATGTGATTTCCCTGATGTGTTTCCAGAGGAGCTTCCTGGGCTTCCTCCACACAGAGATGTGGAATTTAAAATTGACCTTGTCCCAGGAACGGCACCTGTTTCAAGGAGGCTGTACAAAATGGCACCCGATGAACTCAAAGAACTAAAAACACAACTGCAAGAACAATTAGATAAAGGGTTCATCCGTCCCAGCTCATCACCTTGGGGTTGTCTAGCTCTCTTTGTTGAGAAGAAGGACCAAGGCGGTAAAAGACTCTGCGTTGACTATCGGCCTTTGAATGCAGTCACGGTCAAGAATAAATACCCATTACCACACATTGATATACTATTTGACCAATTAGCGGGGGCTAGAGTCTTCTCGAAAATTGATCTAAGGTCTGGCTATTACCAAATAAAAATCAGGGAAGAAGACATACCTAAGACAACTTTCTCAACCAGATATGGCCTATATGAATATCTAGTCATGTCTTTTGGGTTAAACAATGCACCAGCTTTCTTCATGTATATGATGAATTCGGTGTTTATGAACGAGCTTGATAAGTTTGTAGTGGTGTTCATCGATGACATCTTAATTTATTCCAAAGATGAGAAAGAGCACGAGGAGCACTTGCGGATAGTACTCACGCGGCTTAGAGAAAACAAGCTCTATGCTAAGTTCAATAAGTGTGCATTCTAGCTGAAGGAAGTGGGATTCTTAGGTCACATTTTATCTGAGAAGGGAGTAGCAGTTGATCCTAGCAAGGTATGGTGTTCATCGATGACATCTTAATTTATTCCAAAGATGAGAAAGAGCACGAGGAGCACTTGCGGATTGTACTAACGCGGCTTAGAGAACACAAGCTCTATGCAAAGTTCAGCAAGTGTGCATTCTGGCTGCAGAAAGTGGGATTCTTAGGTCACATTTTATCTAAGAAGGGAGTAGCAGTTGATCCTAGCAAGGTAGAGTGTGTACTGAATTGGAAGCAACCCAAAACCGTAACTGAGATCTGGAGTTTCCTCGTTTTAGCGGGCTATTACCGCCGCTTTATCAAGGATTTCTCCAAAACTGCAAAGCCAATGACCTCATTGACCAAGAAAAATGCCAGGTATTCATGGAGTCCGAACTATGAGGAAGCCTTTCAGAGCTTAAAGAAATCATTAACAACTGCTCCAGTGCTAGCACAACTGGACGTCATGAAACCTTTTGACGTGCATTGTGACGCCTCCGGCAATGGCCTTGGCTGTTTCCTAATGCAAGAAGGGAGAGTAGTTACTTACGCTTCCCATCAATTGAGAAAACAAGAAGCCAACTATCCGACACATGATCTTGAGTTAGCGACGGTCATTCATGCTTTGAAAATATGGAAGCACTACCTACTAGGCAACACTTGTAATCTCTACACTGATCACAAGAGCCTCAAATACATCTTCACACAACCTAAATTAAATATGAGGCAACGACGGTGGTTAGAGTTGATAAAGGATTATGATCTAGAGATTCACCACCACCCTGGGAAGGCGAATGTGGTAGCTGATGCGCTAAGCCATCAAGCTCATTGCAATGTGCTTGAAGTCCGACCCACGGCAAGAGTGATCTGTTGGGAAATGGATCAGATCGAGATGCCTACAGAACAACTAGCTAAACTTTATAACCTCATTATTGAACCCACCATCAAAGGGCAAATCATAACGGCGCAAAAACAAGATAAAGGCATGGCGTTATTCGTGAGGGTATGGATGAGAAGAAGAGGGCATGCTTCACACTTGATGACCAGGGTGTGTTATGGTTTAAAAATCAATTAGTGGTACCTAAGGACATGGAGTTAAGGAAGAAAATACTTGACGAAGCTCACACCTCTATGTTCACCATGCACCCGGGTAGTAATAAAATGTACCAAGACCTAAAGGAAAAATTTTGGTGGACCCGTATGAAGCGGGAAATTGCCAAGTACGTGTCTGAGTGTGATGTGTGCCAGAGAGTGAAAGCAGACCACCTAAAGCCTGCTGGTATGCTTCAGCCGCTAGCGCTTCCAGCATGGAAATGGGAGGATATACACATGGACTTCATTGTTGGATTGCCTTGTACTCAGAAGGGCTATGACTCCATTGTTGTATGCTTCATCTGCTCACTTCATTCCGGTGAAGAACCTGTATAATGTACTGAACTACGCAGAGATTTATATCTCCCGCATTGTTTCATTGCACGGGGTTCCTATAACCATCACTTCAGATAGAGGCTCATTGTTTGTGTCCTGTTTCTGGGAGAAGTTGCAAACTGCTCTTGGCACCACTTCGATTGACAGTTCCGCATATCACCCTCAAACTAGTGGTCAAGTTGAGAGAGTAAATCAAATCCTGGAAGCATGTTGAGAGCTTGTGCTTTAACCTATTCCACCAAATGGGACGAGTGTCTCCCACTAGCTGAATTTGCTTACAAATAACAACTACTAGAAGAGCTTAGAAATGGCTCCTTTCGAGGCTCTATATGGTAGATGGTGTAGAACGCCGCTTAATTGGTCTGAACCCGGTGAACGTTTCACCTTCGGTCCTGATCTGGTAACACAAGCCGAAGAACAAGTAAAATTCATTCATGCTCATCTAAAAAGAGCACAGTCGAGGCAAAAGAGTTATTCTGATAAGAGGAGAAGACCACTAGCCTTTGAGAAAGACGACCACGTGTATCTTCGAGTGTCACCCATGAAGGGGGTACATCGCTTTGGAGTGAAAGGAAAGTTAGCGCCAAGGTATGTCGGTCCGTTTAAGATCCTAGAAAGATGTGGTCCAGTTGCTTACCGACTAGAGTTGCCACCACACCTTGCTACGGTTCATGATGTGTTTCATGTCTCGCAACTTAAGAAGTGTTTGAGAGTGCCAGAAGAAGCAGTGGACACCTCTCAAATTCAGATTGAGCCTGACCTCACTTATGAAGAACATCTCATAAAAATCCTCGACCAAAAACAAAGATCCACAAAAAGAAGAACAATCAACTTTTATAAAGTGGAATGGAGTAATCACTCCGAAGAAGAGGCAACTTGGGAGCAAGAAGAATACTTGCCAACCAAATATCCGGGTTTTCTTCCATCTACTTCCAACGAGTATGTATAACTATCTAAATTCAGATTCCATTCGAAACCATACACAATGCACTATCTTCTCATTTAACTTAACCACACACATCACATCAAAATCTCAGAACGAGATTTCTTTAAGGGGTGGGTTGTGATGCTCCAGCATCTCAAGTGCATTATCCTCTCTCATATATGAAGCATTCATCATGAAGCATCATATTATGGCATGCATTTGAGCTCATACTCAAACTTTGTTGAAATTGCTAATAGTTAAACTCTGTTTGCTGCATATGTGCTTCTATGTTTGAGGTCATAATTTTGTTTCCTTTGAGATCTAGGTGAACCTCATATTAACAAAATTGTTGACACACAAGAGGTGAACAACTTTTATGATTGGGGCGTAGACATATAATGATGTTTACCTAGAGTTTTGGACCTTTTACTGCCAACACAGAAAACCTGCCAAACCCTGAACTGCGGTATGATTCAAATTTTTCTTCAACTTACGAACATATTTTGGCAAAGTCTTAATTAGAGAAGTTGTAAATCCTAGAGTTGGAAACAATATTGTCAATAAGCTCTTTGAGTGAAAATGGCTGGAAGGGGGTGTTTTGGAATTTTTCAATAAACTGGGTCTATAGGCCAAATTGAAACTTAAGAGCTAAATTCAAATGAAATTCATATTTCCAAACACTTTTAGGTATCAAGTTTTTTGAGAAACTTGTAGAGCTCAAAGAGTATAACATTTCATACAATTGGCATTTTTCCAAAATCGGGCTCTAAATAGGTTAAAAATGCGGAATACAGAGAGGGAGAAAACACATTTGGGCTGTTTTTGTTCTAGGGTCTATGACAGGTGGGGCCCGCGTGTTAGGGGCGACACCCTGTCTAGGGCGTCGCGGGCCGTGTGGCCGCCCGTGTACGGTCACACCGCGGCGACGCGGATCGACCCCTCCCGGCCGCATCCTTAAGTGGAGAGCGCTCCCCTTGGCTGAACCCTTTCCCCGGTTGCCTCTTCCCCTTCGCCACCACCGCGCCCTCGCCCTCCAAAGTCCGAGCTGCCATTGCCGTCGAGCTCGGAGCTCGAGCTCACGCCGCTGCCTCCTGTCCTCCCCGAGCCAAGGAAACCCTACCACCGCACTCGCCACCTCCCCGCGCACCCGGAGCCGTAGGTCTCGTCGCCGTCCGTCGCTCCTAAGCAAAGATCCGCAACCGCGTCGAGGTCACGCCGCGACGTCCTCGCCGCTGTTCACCTCCAGTTCACCGCCTCCCATGCCGCCGTACGTCCCTCTCCGTCGCCGACATCTACCTGACAGTGAGCGCCGCACTCGCGCGCGCCTTCCCCGACCCGCGTCGCGGCCCCGGCGAGCCGGAGCTTGCCCGGCGCACACACGCCGCGCCACGCGGCCGCGGGTCGGCGCGAGGTTGAAGACGAGGGGGAGATTTTTTTAGATCTACCCCCTCGGCTTTGGTGTATTTACTTTTAGTCCGAGCGCTATTCACTGAGTCTTGTAGATCTTGCATGCTAGCCCCCGAAGATTTGAATTAATCGCAATCTAGCCCCTTGATCTATTGATTTTAGGTTTATTTTCCCTATTTCCGGCTTAAATTTTGGAAAATCATATGAAATCAAATAAAAATCCAAAATGGACAAACTCAGTGGCTATGAACTCCTTACAAAATGCTCTACACAGTGGGTATGATGTGGAGCTGTGCATGTATAGTTTTGCCCTTTGTCTTGTGAGAGCATGTTGAACAAAATAAATGGTAAAAAGTGGACTAAATGGACTCCAAAAATTATGAAACTTGGACAGTAGATTTGTTATGGCATCTAAGTACTGTGTGATTTTTGATAGCCATAGCTTGAATTGTTTACCCACTGTTTTGCCATTGTTCCTATATTTGCGTATTTAATTGACTAGGGAAATGAAGGCTACATAAAATGTGCTCAAATATGCTCCTCGGTATTTTTCATGTACTTTATATAGTATGAGTAGCTCACTGGTGAAGTATAAGGTTGTGCATGCAAGTTTTAGCTGCTGTTTTGCAATTGGCAAAATGCCACTTGCTAGACTTGATAATTGGAAAAAAATGACTTTAGGATGCAAAGATAATTCTATGAAAAATATGGTATGCTACTAGTATGATAGGGGGCCCAGAAAGTATTTTTGTAAAATTTGTTTGCACTGTTTATATGTATATCTTAAATTGTATAAATTAAATAGATGGAAAATAGATGACCTATCAAACTAAGGATATTTCACTTGCAAATTTTTATACATGCAGTTTTTGTCAAATCATGATCACTGGATAAATTGCAGGTCAAAATACCTTTCCTACAATTTATGAAAATCTGGAAAGTTAACAGGCTCATATCTTGCTAGAATTTTAATAAAATAAATATAACTTTTCTGGAGCTGAAAATTTGACAGTGATCTAGCACAATAATGTTTGCTTGTCATAATTATTTGAACTCGTTTGGAACCATGTAACAGTATGAACATGACATGAGAACTGTAATTGCATAAATAGATAAACCTACCTATAAACCTATGTATAATTATTCTGTGAGTACAATGGTTGCTTGTTTCGCTTTGACGCTTGTTGAAAAGGATCTGCTATTTTGTGCAAGATAGGTTGCATTGACTTTAAGTGATTGTTTGTACGATTTCCTAACTAAAGTGTAAATGGTTTCTTGATGGAAGCTTGTAAATTTTCTTTTCTTGCGGGGTAAATTTAAAAAGAGGGACAATTATGTCTATCATGCCATACTGCTCATCATGAATTGCATTCCTGGTGCATCTGCAACAGCATTGCATTCTTTTGCACTCATTGCACATATTGTCATGCATATAGACACCGAGAGCGAAGGAGTGGCACAGGAGCTGCCCCTGATCGAGGAACCGGACGACCAGGAGCAAGGAGGACAGCAGTAGGAGGAGAACCCGCAGGACGCCCCTGACTTTGCACCCGAGGTACCCTCTGACCCTAGCGAAGAAGGTAGGCAGGATCATACTATTCCCAGCTAACAAATGGCTATGGTTTACGAATACGCATTAGGGTTGATTGAAACCAAGCTGCATTAGACTTCCTAGCCGCCCTGGCCCTAGCACCTATACATAGAGTTCGTAGGTGTGAATGCCTAGAATGGCTAGGTACGAGTAGACACGAGTGACTGTACTCATCTCGTAGGTTCTACTTTTCATTATGGCAAAGATTTAAATTGAAGTTATTATTATGCTATGTTTTAAATGGAGACCGGGCGGAGATTTATTTTCAGTATTTATTTTTCATGATGTTGTTGCTTATTGGACTCCGCCCGAGTCGCATATGGCTGGCCGTTGTTCGCTTGGGATCGGCATAACATTGCTAGGATGCTTATCCAGGCCATGGGACTGGTGAAAACCTTTCCTGGGCCATCCCACTGTTCAAGATGCCGCCCATCCACTGATAGGGGGCCGATGGACTCTGAGGGCACTTGTAGTAGAGGGAGGGCTGGCCCGTACGCCGTGGTAACGCTCATAAGGCGGCTATCCTCCAAGGGTTAGGTGGGGGCATTTTGACCCTTGGGACGGGTCAGATTGAGGTAGGGGGGCATATGTGAGAACGCCGGGGGTTAGTAAGCATGTGCCACCTGGTGTTTCTAGTTATTCCCGAGAATTAGAAATCGATTCGAATCGCTGATGCTCACCAGGTGTGAGAATGCCAATATCACTGCCGGACAATGTAGTAGTCCACTTGAATATGCTGTATCATGGATTCATGGTTTGAATAATTACATGCTTGGATATATACATGCTTTACTTTTATGCAAATATTATTTACATTCATGATGAAACTCCTAATATGATGGTGGATAGCGGTTGTTAAATCCCGCTATCTCATGTTAACATGCTTTTGTTTAAAATCAATGGCTAAGGACTCACAGGACCAGTAAGCTAGCTTCACGCCAGCCGTAAGCCTATCCATTAAGTCTTACTGAGTAATTAGTACTCAGGGTTTGCCCCCACTTTTGAGTTATAGGTATGGAGTTCGTGTTTTGCACCTGTGTTGGAGGAGGGGCATGTTACCTTCAGGAGTAATCATCATGGTTGGCATCGAAGCGAAATCGGTGGGCTCGATGTTGTTCCATCGTTGCAGTCTTTTGCATCACTATGAACCTGGAGCTATGAACTTTAATTCCGCTGCAAGATACTTTTGAACTCAGTTATGTTATGGTACTATGTTGGAACTCTATTTGATTCGAACTGGTTTGTAAACTATTCTTAAATATTATCCTCTTCAACTACCTGTGATGATGTAACTGTTGTGGCCCCATCGAGGGTCAGATGTGTGTTATGTTGGTTCCTCTAGATTTGGTGCTATCGAGGGCCGAAGGCCTCTCAAAGGACTACCGGGTTTCGTCCAGCTTAAGTGTACTGCGAGCCAAAGGAGGCAGGCGTGTTTAATCTGGGTTAAGCAGGGCGGTTTCGCCATAGCATTGCCTCCGGTCCATTGGAGGGCTTTTGCCTCAGTCCATCGAGGTCTTCATCATCTACCTCCAGTCCATCGGAGGGCTTGAGCTCGTTAACAATCACTCATCACACCAGGAAAGCAATGAGGCCGGTCCATTGGCTCTCAATCTCCCCCTTGATGAGTGGATTGTCAACACCTTCAACCTGTAACCTGAAATAGAACAAAGACAAAAGAAAAGTATAAAACCAAAAAAGAAAGAAAGAAGAAAGTTGCTCAAAATGCCCAAGAACCAAATACAAGCAAAGAAACAGGGCACAATGTGACAAGAAAAGAAAACAAAGCATCGGTTCCTCAAGACAGAGGCAAAAGGATCAACGCACCGATGCAAAGAGCATGCTAAAAAGCTCAACTCCCACTAAAATGCATCCTTACAAATGCAAATATGAATGCAACGCTCCCCCTCAACTAAGTCTCTCCTGAGTCGTCCCCCTATGTCCAAACTTCTCAATTCTCCCAAATTTCTCCCCCTTGTTGACAATGGACACATCAAGGGTTCATAGGACTCTCCCTGAACTAGACAACTCCCCCTCAAAATGTGCCATGAGATGCAGAGAGTGTACCAAAAAGAGCTCAGAAGGGATGGAAAGCTAGTATTCACAAGGTCTAGCATACAGAGCAAGTGAGGGCAAGGAAGCATGCAACAAACTCACATGAATCTATCTTACACATATCCAAAGCTAGCATGTTTTTCAGGGTAGTTTAAAAGAAAGTATCACCAACATGAATAGCCCCTAGCAAGATAGGCATGAACAGCAAGATGCTAGCAATGCATACAAGGTGTGCTACTCTCAACCAAAGCATACACAACACGCCATAAGCATTTTAGAGACTTGCATATTTCAGATTTAATCACTTGTATTACAGGAGCAAGTTCCATATTGTGCCATGGATTATTTACTTGTCTTTTGCCACTTCTTACCAACCAATGCCAAACCTAGGTTCAAAGAACCATCAAAAGCTTAAGACAAGATTTTGGTCATACACAGACTAGTCCAAATTCATGCCAAAGTGCAAAGGCAAGCTGTCTCGAACTAGATCAGTGTGACAAGAAAACCCACCTAGATCTTTCTCATTTCAGCACAAGAAACACCATTTGTAAACATTTTAATTCAGATTTCAATTTAAGCAAGATGTGATAAAAGCTTAGGTATTTACTTAGCAAAGGCATACAACTAGCATATCCAAGTATAAAAAGATAGCATAGCATTCAACACTCCTACACATGCTAGGTAGCCAAGTCAAGTGGTGATCATGTTTTTGATTTTTAGAAAAGCAAAAGACTTAGCTCACAATTAGTATTCAACAAACTCAAGAGAGCTTAGCCAACCATGATCAAGCAAGCATCTGTACAATCTAGCACAAGCAAGTACTAACTCATCATTCCAAAAGAGCTCTAGTGCTAGTGAAGTGAAAATGCATATGATACAATATAATGCATGATATGATACAGAATGCAAAAGAAACAAGAAAGAAACGAAAACAAAAGCAAACAAAGACAAAACTTAAACTACTAAAGTTATCCCTGACTAAAAGGGATAACACACTCCAAGCTCACCTCTCAAGCGCACAAAAGCACTGAACTCTAGGGGCTTGGTAAAGATATCGGCCAACTGGTTTTGGGTTACTACATGGACTAGGTCAATATCACCCTTCTCATAGTGATCTCTCAGAAAGTGAAACCTCACGTCTATGTGTTTCGTTCTAGAGTGCAAGACGAGGTTCCTAGCTATAGAGATCCTCCCAAACCTAAGGCCAAAATCGCTAAGGGTGGCTTTCATCCATAAGAGCTAGGAGCAACAGCTAGCAGCAGCTATATACTCTGCTTCTGTGGTAGACAAGGATACACTAGCTTGCTTGCGAGAGGACCAAGAGACAAGAGAGGTTCCTAAGAGTTGGCATGTGCTGGAGGTTGACTTGCAATCAATCCGGCAGCCAGCATGATCAGCATCTGAGAACCCTCGAGAGAAATAGAAGAACCCGAGGAGTACCAAAGACCAAGCTTAGGAGTGAACTTGAGATACCTGAAAATGCGCTTCACCACTTGATGGTGAGATGTCCTGGGAGAAGCCTGGTAACGCGCACAATGGCAAACCGCGAACTGAATGTCCGGTCTGATCGCCGTTAGGTACAAAAGTGAGCCGATCATCCCTCAAAATTCCTTCTAGTCCACCGCCTCTCCATCTTCATCCGCATCAAACGCCGTGTTTGTACTCATAGGAATTGTCATGGGTTTAGAGTTACCCATGTCAAATTTCTTGAGTATGTCCCTTGTGTACTTGGCTTGATGGACAAAGGTACCCTCAAGGCCTTGCTTGACCTGTAGCCCGAGGAAGAACTAAAGCTCACCTATGAGACTCATCTCAAATTCCTTGCTCATCTTTCAGCAAAACTAGACACCAAAACGTGAGATGAACCACTAAAGATTATGTCATCAACATATATCTGAATTATCAGGGTGTCACCACCACGGCTCAACAGAAACAAGGTCTTGTCTACTAAACCCATCACAAACCCAGACTTGAGCAAGAAACTCTTCAATCTAGCATACTAAGCTCTTGGAGCTTGCTTCAGACCATAAAGGGCTTTCCTCAACTTATACACCCGGTCTGGAAACTTGGCACTCTCAAAGCCAGGAGGTTGTCTCACATAAACCTCCTCCTCTATAAACCCATTTAGTAAGGCTGACTTGACATCCATCTACTACAGTTTGAAGCCTTTGGAGGTAGCAAAAGCAAGCAGAATCCTAATGGCTTCCAAACGAGCTACAAGGGCAAAGGTCTCCTCATAATCTATCCCTTCCTTCTGATAGAAACCCTGGGCTACCAATCTCGCTTTGTTCCTCACAACCATTCCATTCTCACCGTGTTTGTTCTTGAAGACCCACTTGGTTCCTATAGGGCGACACTTTGGTGGAGGTTCAACTAAATCCCAGACATGGTTTCTCTCAAAGTTCTCCAACTCCTCATGCATGGCGTTCACCCAGTTAGGATCAGATAATGCATGTGACACATCCCGGGGCTCAAAAGAAGCAACATATGCAGAGTGGGAGAAAAAGGCTAGAGAGTTAACTGAAGAATGTGTGACACGCTGGTGAAGATCTCCAATGATCCTGGGTGGAGGGTGATCCCGCTAGACCTGCCGATATGGAACAATCTCGGAGGTCACCTCCCCTACGTCCTCAGTAGGGCCAGCCTCTGCTCGAGCTTGCAGTTGGGGAAGCGAGGAAGAAGTCGTGGGCAAAGGTCCTCCTGCATCATCAGAACTCGTAGCAGAGGGGGCAGGAGCTACAGCCGGTATTGTGGCTCCTGCATCACCATCATCATCCGCACCTTCCTCATCTTCAAAGATGGGGGTGCCTTCTTCATCATCACCTGAAAACTCAAAGGCAGGGGTTGTGCAGGGCATAGTCTCATCAAAAGAAACCTCACAAGTCTGAACAACTTGCTTGGCCTCCAAAATCGACACACGAAAAGCCCTAGAACTAGAAGCATACCCTAAAAAAATTCCATCCAAACAGCAAGACTCAAACTTGTCCAAATGCCCCGCCTTCTTAAGCACAAAGCACCTGCAACCAAATGCTCGCAAAAGCTTGACGCTGGGTTGCCTACCAAACCGAAGTTCATACGAGGTCTTCCCAAGAAAAGCTCGCAAGAAGATTCGGTTCGCAACGTAACATGCCGTATTCACTGCCTTAGCCCAAAAGCGCCTCGGAGTCCCGTGCTCATCAAGCATCGTCAGTGCCATCTCAATGAGTGTACGGTTCTTGCATTCCACAGCACCATTCTGCGGTGGGGTATATGGAGAAGAAAACTGGTGCTCAAGACCTAGGTCATGATAGAAGTTTTCGAACCGAGAGTTTCTGAAGTTACCGCCATTGTCACTGCTGATAGCCCTCATGGCTTTATGACTCTCGTTTCTCAACCTCAGTACCAGATCCCGAACAAAACCAAACGCCTCATCCTTAAACTCCATAAAAAATACTCACGAGAATCGCGAAAAATCGTCCACAACGACAAGCACATACCACTTCCCACTGATCGACGCTACCCGAGCGGGGCCTACTTGATCCATATGGAGTAGCTCACCTGGATAGGAGGTCATAACCTGAGACACAGGAGTGCGAGAAGCAGCAACCATCTTGCCATGACGACAGGGGTGGCACACTAAGTCTTTCTCAGCTTTCAATTTGGGCAATCCTTGGATTAGGCCCATTGAACTCAACTTGACTAGCAGATCAAAGCTCAAGTGATCAAGTCTCCTATGCCACTTCCATATATCAGCAGAAGGACTAGCAACCAAACAACGCGCAGGGCCAGAAACAGATGTGAGGTCAACCCTAAAAACCTAACCAAAAGACAGCAAAGAGCAAACAAGGGTCTCCACCGCATCAAGAACGTGGCATGCACCCTTCTTAAAACGAACCTCAAATCCATCATCGAGAAGTTGCGAAACAGAGACCAAATTGAACCCCAGATTCCGGACAAAAGCAACTTCTCTCAGGGAAAGCTTAGTAGAGAGCAAAACAGAACCAACACCCAACACTTTACCTTGACCATTGTCCCCAAATGTGATGTACTCCTTGGTGCTCATGAGGTTGAGGCTAGAGAACCACTTGCGGTGCCCTGTCATGTGCCTAGAGCAACCGGAGTCCATGATCCACAAGTCCTCCATGCCTCGATCCTGCAAAGTCAAGTAAAGCGACGGTGAGCAAATGGTCCGGCACTGGGTTAGTACCAAAACTGTTGTACCAGTTTCCTCAAACTCTCTCCTGCCTCTCAACCCGCTTCCTCCTGAAGCAAAACTCCTCTAGGTGGCCATTCCGCTAGCAGAACTCACAATGGTAGATAGGCCTCCTAGGAACTGGGTTAGGCTTGGACTTAGGCTTAGGTGGTGTGGCCTTGGGTGGCTCAGGCTATTGGACTGGCTTCATGCCCTTGGGCTTAAGCTCTTCCTCTATTATCTTGTCCAGCTTTGCCTTAGAAAGCTTGGGTGTCCAGTATTGCTTCTTTGGTGCAGCCTTGGGTGGCTCATGGTAAACCCCATCGATAGTCTCACCTGGCTGGGTAGAAGCAGTTCTAATCTTAACTGGTGCATTCCTCTCACCCGAAGTACTGCACTCCTCAAACCTAAAACCACTCATGTCACCCTTGGCTCTCTTGGTGCTCTCTATAATCATCTCTAGTTGGGGTTGCCTCGCATACACCCAACTCAGCACCTTTCTCAACCTATTGTTGTCATCTTGCAAAGACAACACTATGGCGGAACCGCCCTGCTTAATCCAAACTAAGCACACCTGCCACCTCTGGCTCGCAGTGCACTTGGGCCAGACTAAACCCGGTAGTCCGTCGAGAGTCCTTCGGGCTCTCGATAACACCATTTCCCTAAAAACCGATATCAAACACGTCCGACTCTCGAAGGAGCCACAACAATTACACATCACAGGCAGTTGAGATAGAGAATAGTAGACTTTAATTTACAAACCAAATATATGAAATCAAATACATCTTCAAATATAGCGGAAGCGAATTCAGAGTATATATATAGCAGAAGCTTTTCAAAATCTCGCAGCAGAAACAATATACTGAAGTAGTCTTCACGAAGAGATGAACAAGGCGAGTAGCACCGAGCCCACTGGTACTACCACCTTCCACACGGTTGTTCAAAAGCCATCAGTACCTGTAAGCCAAATGTGGGGGCAAACCCTAAGTACTAATTACTCAGTAGGACTTAATGGAAAGGGGCTTACGGCTGACGCAAGGCATGCTTACTAATCATGTGGATCCTTAGGTGTTGATTTTTAAACAAGGTCATGTTAACAAAAGATAGCAGGATTTGATAGCTGCTATTCATTAACCATGAAGATCATTTATATCATAAAGTAAATACTTGCATGAAAGTAAAACATGAGAATCATCAGTAACTTGCATATTAGTATATCTTACACATCCAAGATATACACCTCATCTACACATGTCCCGTCCCAAGATTCACAGTGCCCCCACCTAACCCTTGGGAGTAGCCGTCTTAGGAGCGATACCACGGTACGTCGAGTTAGCCCTCCCTCGACCTCAAAGCATCTCCCAAGTCCATCGACCTCCTATCAGTGGATGGGCAGCACCATGAATAGTGGGACAGACCATACATATCCAAGCATGTTGTATTGAAAAACATGAATATAAGCATAAAGTATTTAAGTTATTACTACGTTCGGACGTCAAAGGCATTGCATTCTCACACCTGGTGAGCATCAGCAATTCGAATCGATTTGTTAATTCCCGGGAACAACTAAAAATGCCAAGGGTATATACTTACTAGCCATCGCGTTCCCACATATAGCCCCCATCTCCACTTGTCCCATCCCAAGTTCGATTCTAACCCGCCACTTCCCCAGGTTTAGCCCCCATGGAGCGTTACCACGGTACGTCGGGTCCAGCCCTCCCATGAGATAAGCGCCCCCGGTTCCATGGTAGGAACAAGTCTCTATTCTTCGGATGGCACAAGTAAGACTTTCACCGGTCCATTATCCCGGATAAGCACCTTAGCAATGTTATGCTGACCAATAGGCGAACAACGTACGGGCCTTAAACGACTTGGGCGGAGTCCACCATACCTTGCCACATCATTTTTTTACAATATTCCCATAACTCCGCCCGGTCTCTATTTCAAACATAGCATATAATAAACTTCCATAAGATTTTTGTTTTTGAAAACACCTACGCGACGAGTGACTCCATTCACTCGTATCTACTCGTACCTAGTAATCCTAGGCAACTCGTCCTACGAACTCTAATATATAGGTGCTAGGGCTAGGGTGGCCAAGGAGTCTAATGCAATTGGTTCCAAACAACTCCTAATGTAGATGCGTAAGCATTCATCAAGTATATTTGCTGGGTAAAGCATGGTCCTGCCTACCTGTGATTTGCTTTAAGAGGACCAACAAACCATGCTAATGTTAGTTTGCCGGGTTGTGAGGCTTTGCCCCAAGCAACCCCTTGATCCCTTGGACAACTCCTCCGTCCAAACACGACTGATGGGCCCTCCAGGTCGTGAGTGGGTCTTAGTTGGTCTTTTGGACCACCGTTGATTGATATAGCTCCACGCACTTGGTTCTCGATCACGTATCTGTAATAAGCGTCACTATATATGAATGATATGCATGGTGCAATGAATGAAATGCACGAATATCAAGCACATGTGTGCACAAGAATGCATATGATTGCAATGGATGTAGATGAAATGCGAATGATAGAATGCAGCAGGTATTTCATGGATAAATAACATGGTATATTAGTTTTACACATTGCATATGCTTATACTTAGGGTAATTTATCCTCGTTTGTGAATTAATTTATGCACCTAGGTTGTAGCAGTAAAACATAACCAAATGAAACCACACTTTTATGACATACCGATCCTACATACCCGAAGCTACTGTCAAAATTTCAACCCAATTGGAGTTATAAATATTTTACTAAAATTACAACAACTTCTCAGCCCTACACATTGTCAGAATTTTCATAAATTATAAGAATAGTATCTGAAGGTGAAATTTTACCAGTGAGCTATACTTAGCATGGACTACATGTACAAAAATTTGCAAGTTAAAACTCCCAAGTTTGACAGGATATCTATTTTCCATATATTAATCCTGTGTGGATTCGAGAAGTACACATGAACAGTGTAATTAGTCTTCTCGAATATACTTTCTGGACTCTATGCACCAACATTAAGCTACCAAATTTTGTAGAGAATTTTCCTAATAAGCTACGACAACTTTTTCTATTTATCATTTCCTACATGCACCATTTTATCATTTTCAAATCACCATTAAAACTTAACATACAGGGGCTCATATTTTACCAGTGAGACACTTATACTACCCAAGGTATATGAAAAATGCTAAAGAGTCGATTTGAGCATATTCCAAGTAGCCTCCAATTTCTAAGTTAAATAAATGCACATAACACATGTATAATGGTAAAAGGGTAATTAAACAGCAAGTGCTACGGCTACAAAAATTCACATAGTGCTACAATGCCACAAGAAAGCCACTATCCAAGTTTCATACCATTTGGAGTTCATTTAGCCCACTTTTGTTATTTATCCTAATTAATCGTGTATGCAACAAACCGAGGGCAAAACAGACATTTCACACCTCCACATCATATCCCGTCAATAGATCTATTGAAGAGGAGTCTAATGCAACTGAGTTTGTCCATTTTAGATTTTTCTGTGATTTGTTATGATTTTCCAAAGTTCACAGATTTAGAAAAAGAAAAACATACAAAATAGGGACCTAAACAAAATTAACCATATACTTCCGGGGCTAGCACGAAATTTTACCTAGGCTCAGTGAACAGATCCTGTGAAATAGGTGAAGCACAGGGTTAGATCTGCAAAAAGGAAAAGCTTCGGTTAAAAACGCGAAACTCTAATAGATCCAGGGGGTTATCTGCAGTTTTATCAAGGCACATTCAATAGTGAATAGAATAACGAAAACTATAGGGGCTAACGTGCAAATGCGCCATCTTCTTCCTCGGGCCGACGGGCCGAACCGCGCGCGGCAGAGGAGAGAGCGGCGGCCTGCGCCGGCGATGTGGGGGCCGGACTTGGAGCCGAGCGGGGCCGGGGACGTGTCCTACGCCGCGGTCTTCCATTTACCATAGACATCGTCGCGGTTGGTGGAGAGAGCAGGCGGTGCGGCGGCGGTGAACTGGGGCGGCCACGGCGCGGCGGTGCAGGGCGGCGGTCGCTCAATCCACCGGCTCCGGGGGTGGGAGGGGGAGCGGAGGGGCGCTCTGGCTGCGCGACGGCGTGGTGAGTCCGGCGGTGGGGAAGTGGAGGTACTGGAGGCACCGGAGGGTAGCCGTCCACGGCGAGGTGGTGCTTGGCGCGGCCATGGCGGACGGTGCTAGTGGAGCGGGGTGCTAGGACCAATGGAAGCGGGCTAGAGTGTGGGGAAACGGTGGAGGAAGGCCGCGCGGGCGTGGTGACGGGGAGACTTGGAGGGAGAGGGCTAAAGACGGCCGGCCGTGAGCTTGCGCTCGGAGTTCGTCATGACGGCGGCCATGGCGTTCACGCGCGCATAGGGCTCCCGGGGCAATGCCCGGCTCGGGGACCTTGGGGAAACGATGGAGGGGCTCGAGGAGCTTGCGGTGCGCGTGTTGGAAGGATGGGAGGAGGCCCAGAGCGGCGGTGAGGTGAGCTCGAGCGGAGCTCGGCCATGGCGGAGCGCTCGGCGCACTTGACGCTCTGTGTGGGTAGGAGGAAGGCCGAGGGGAGGAGGGTGAGAGTGCGAATGCGGCCGGGGGAGCGTCCAGGTGCAAGAGAAAGGCAAGGCAGGCCGGGCAGCGGCGCCGCGGCATCGGCCGTACACCAGCGTCCGCGTGGCGTCCGCCGGCTCGGCAATGGCCGTTGCCGCAGATCGAGGGCCCACTGGCAGTGAGACGAGGGAGGGAGAAATTTGAGGAAATAAAGAAACGCAATCGATTTGGTTTTTCTCTCTTCTGAAATTTGCCTAAACAACCAAGTTAGAGACCGAATTTGACAAAGTCCCAATTAGATGAAATGTTCTACTCTCTGATTTCTACAACTTTGTCAAAAGGGCAAATGCCAGGATCTGAGTGGAGATATGATTTAAACTTGAATTTAACTAGCAGCCCCAAATTTGGGCAGGGGACCTTTATTGCTTGGGAAATTCAAAACTCCTAATTCTGGGCATTATCTCCCGAAGTGCCTCTTGACAACATTGTTTAGAATTTCATAACCTACAAGTTCTTAAATTTGGTATTTGCATGAAAATGGATGTAGGTTATAGAACCATTGAGTTTACTAAACAGGTCAGATTTGGACTGGTTTTCTGTGCAGGTAGAGAATGACCATAAACTCCTTTTAAATGTCAATATATGATCAAACCCTAATTAACAAAGTTGTTCTTCAGCCATTTATATGCAAGTTTGATAATATAAAGTTTGCCTGAATCCCAACAGATTTTGAATTATAGACACAAATATGCTCCATGGTTTGGTAAAACCGAAATTTCACTTTGTGTAGAGGCTTTCTTGTTTCCCACTTTTGAAGTATCAAATGAAGTCCAATCTCTTCCATAATAGGTGCATTTGAAAGGTGATAAGTTCAATTCCATTTCACAGAAAGGGAAAATTTGAAGTTGTATAGTGAAATCAAAAGTAATTTCAGAATCAACTTGGGGAAAAGCTGAAAATCCATACTTGGAGAATTTCTGTGGGCTGATTTTGGTTATTTCCAAGAGAATTGTGGTGCTATTTATAATAGGTGAATGACAGATTTAAACCATGCTCAGTGTAACAAAAGGTTAGTCCATAACATGTACAACAACTTTGACAATGGAGTTGAGCTCAGGTACTTAATGGATTAGAAAGTTTTATTAGGGCTCAAATTTGGTCACGACCACTATTGACACCTCTCCAGGAATCTCTGATTTGATTTGGCCTCGACTTTTAAACCTCCTAACATATGATTCTAAAGATGGTCATAATATCAAAGTCGAAGACATCATCCCGAACTACGACTTTTGTGTTTGGCGTTTTGCCTAAAAGTTTGTGGGTGGCGATTTAAGCAACCAAACCACGTAGAGTCCTCATTACTCTCTAAGCATCATTAAGTCCTAATTCAGTATTAGCTTGTCTCTAACTGCGTGTTAAGGCTTTTGAGATGTCGGGGCATCACAAACACCTCCTTCCTCAGATCCTCTAGAACTATAGTCTGAGCAACACAAGTGTCACAGTTTAGGGAGGGTATCACAGGAGTACCTTTCTCCAACTTCTTAAGGGTGGCATCCCTATCCACCAGCTGCATTCTAAGGGTTAGACAGTTCTGACAAGTGTCTGTAGGTGCTGAAAGTACCTCAAGTCAGCTCTCAACTGCTCTAACTCACCTCTCAAAGTAGGATGGACCTTACACGCACCCAAAAGCGCAGGTCTAGCCCTAAGCTGCTCAAGCTCCTTGAGCTGCCCCTCAAACTTATCCTTCAACATAGCTAACTCTCTAGCTAAACAGGGGCAAGACTCACGCTCAAGCTCTCCACTCAAAGTAGGCTCATCCAGCTAGGACTGGAGTTTGCCTAACTCAACTTTCCACCCATCTATCTCCTCTACCCGCTTGGCATACATATCTCTCTGGTCACCAAGCTCCGTCATGAAAGACTCGCAGGTAGAGCAATCAAAATCACTAGGTTGGGGTCTCACACTCCTCAACCTCTCATTCTCCTCTAAAGCCTCAGCAAGTTGGGCTTTCAACTTTTGCAGCTTCTTAGCTGCCTTCTCCAGCATCTTATCCTAAGATTTTAGCTCTCGGCTGTTCTGCTCTAGCATCTCAAAGATTTCGGCTTGCTTAGGAGTTACCTCATCATCAGAGGAAGAGTTGCTACCGTCAGCCTTGTTCTCCTTGTCCTCAAGCACTATGGAGCAAACCGAGCTCCTCTTGATCTTGTGCTTGCGCTTGGACTTGGTGGAGACAAAGCACAAGCCAGCTGGACCTCCTTGATCGTTCCTCTTGTACTTCTTGTACGTGATCTTCTCATCACTTGAGCTCGATGAGGACAAAGAGGAAGAACATCCACTGCTACTGAACCCGATCTCGGCAAGAACACCTTGTCTCACTTTCGGTTGTCCTTTTAGTAGCTCTTGAAAGCCTACCGAAAGTTCTTCTGGCAGAAGGGGCGCTTGCTGAAGCTGTGCTTGCCGGAGCGGTGCTTGTCAAAGCTTCGCTTGCCAGAGTAGTACTTGTCGGAGTCACGGGAGTAGCTCTTTCCCTTCTTGTAGTAGTCGTTCTTGTTGGGGCATTCGGCGATGAAGTGGCCGACCTCTCCGCACTCAAAGCACTTGGGCCTCTCTCCCCTCTTCTTGCTCATCCGGTTGTCATCCCCAAGCATCGCCAACTGCTCCTCTGTAATACACATCAAAGTAGAAAACGAGAAGTTGTGTAATAGGTGGTTAGTAGCAGACTCACTAGAGGGGGTAGCCAAGGCCAGACTCTTGGAACCTGTACAAGCGAGGGAATCCCTCATCTTGTAATCTACTTCTGTGGCCTTGAGTTTACTATAGAGCGCCTCTACTCCTATCATATCATACCCTGCGGACTCAATGATTGAGTTCACCTTGATCTCCCATACTTTTCTATCCAAAGCATACAGCAATTTGACAGCTGCTGATGATCGGTGTATGGGAGCTTAGCAAGGGCGGAGTTGACACGCAACTTGTTAATGATCGACAAAAGCGACGAAACAAGTCGTCTACTGACTCTCCCGGCTTCTGGACGAAATTCTCATATTTGCGCCGGTAAGTCTCCACAAGCCTAGCCTTAATGGTCACGGTACCATCATGGTATGCACTAAGCAGGGACCATATCTCACGTGCTGTCTTGAGGTGACTCACTCTCTCATAATCCATGGGACCAAGCCTAGAAAAGAGAAAGTTAACAGCCTTGGCATTCGCCTCATGCTGAGCCACGATCTCAGGTATAGTACGCTCAGCAACTGGACGCACCACAAAAGTCGTGCTTTGAGTAGCATCACATATGTCTTGACTCTGGCTAACAAGGAACGCCTCCATTCTACCCTTCCAGTAGGGATAACCATCGGAGCCAAGGATGGGAGTCTTCCCAGAGTAAGTCATAGTCGCTACGGTTTCTTCACCAGTTAAGGTATGGGAAACTTAACCGGCTCTGATACCACTTGTAGGATCGAGACGTGCGACTAGAGGGGGGTGAATAGGAGCACTTAAAAACTCAAACTCACAACCCCTTGGTGCAAACTACCACACTTCACACAACAACCACTAGACACCATCCACTGAAAGGAAACATGTCTAGCAAGCACTTGGTGCCGCCCACTGAATGGGTACAAACCAAGCGAGCGGAAGCACAAGACTCAACGACCACAAGATCGCAAGTGAAGTGAAATAACGCCACTTGCAAAAGAGGATCCGACGTAGCCACTCCGCACCTAAATGCGTCTCACTGATGAACAGAGAGCGAAGAGTACGGGCTAGTGGTGAGAATCACTCGGGCAAGGATGAAGCAAAACCCAAACGGCAAAAGCTTCAACAAAAACCACCTGCATAGCCTCACGCCGGATAGTCCGATGCACCTCATCGGATAGTCCGGTAGAAACCGGATAGTCCGGTGACCAGCACCGAATAGTCTGGTAAATGCTGTGACGAGGGCCGGAGCCGGATTGTCCGGTGCACGCTGTCAGACTGTCCGGTGAAGGACCGGAGAGTCCTGTGGTTGCACCAGATAGTCTGGTAAAACCCTGGAACTTGAGTTTCTAAACCTAAATCCTAACCAAACCTTGTCCAATCTTCACGAAAATTGACATAGGCTACCTAAGCACTATTCCAAAGCTATTCCACAAAAGATCCATGGAAAAAGATCAAGGGATTAGCGAGAATTTCAGATCTCGTGAAGTGGCAAGCTTTGGGCAAAAAAAGGGGGAAAACTCAAATTCGACTTGCTCATGGCAAACTTGCAGGTTTGAGATGATCTAAGTCATAATCTCCACGTCCTTGCAAGTCCAAAATACCAAAAGAAGTGGGGAAAACTCGTAGGCAAAGCAAAGCACCAAAAGACTTTGAGAAATCACCCAAAAACCAAACTAGAGAGGAGGAAGGGAGAGGGCTGCACACAAGCACTCCAATTTCAGAGGAATATTACTGGATTAATCACAAAATTGAGTTCATACAAAGGTTCCTACAGCCTACCACCCTTCATCCTTCCCTCTTGATGTGAAGAACCCTAGCTAGGGGACTCAAATCCTAGCCTAAAGCTCTCCTTTCTCTCTTAAGCACTTGGCTGTATGGAAACTAAGCCTAGGGTTTTCTAATGGTCGAAGAGTCACCTAAATGACCAGCCACTTAGGTATATATAGCCCAGGCCTAACGACACCATTTAACACTAAGATCATTACTCTAGAATGCCCGGAAGGGGCTGAAATGAAAATGATACAATCGGACGACTACGATGACGCTTTGATCTTCTTCTTCTCCACGCCTCGCTTGGAAGTATGCCATGTAGCCAGTAGCCCGGAAGCTTCCCCCGGTTTTGAAGTCAAAAACCGGAAAACTTTATTCTACGGGCTTCCTGGGCCGGGTCTTGGCCCAATCTTCTATCTTGGCGAGTCGGAGCCCAACCCACTGTTGGCGGTCATCATTTCCTAATTTCGACCACTAGTTCCTCGGTGAATAAATGGGGTATCAACAGAGTTCTATGCATTACTTACTTTGAACTAATGAATTCCACGAGTTTTGGTGGTTTCTGGTGTTACATAGGGAGATGCTCAAACTCAAGGTAAATTTACATCATTTGGAGCAAACATAGAGTGGGGACAAAAGGGCTTGAGAATGGACCACAAATAACACTATTATGAAGTATCTCCAATGTGGCGGAACCGCCCTACTTAATCTAGACTAAGCACACCTGCCATCTCTGGCTCGCAGTGCACTTAGGGCAGACTAAACCCGGTAGTCCGTCGAGAGTCCTTCGGGCTCTCGATAACACCATTTCCCGAGGAACCGACATCAAACACATCTGACTCTCGAAGGAGCCACAACAATTACATCATCACAGGCAGTTGAAATAGAGAATAATAGACTTAATTTACAAACCAAATATATGAAATCAAATACATGTTCAAATATAGCGGAAGCGAATTCAGAGTATATATATCAGAAGCGTTTTCAAAACATCTCACAGCGGAAATCATGATACTTAAGTAGTCTTCATGCAGCGATGAACAAGGCAAGTAGCACCGAGCCCACCGGTACTACCACCTCCAACATAGATGCCCAGATGTCGCCAGTACCTGTAATCCAAAAGTGGGGGCAAACCCTGAGTACTAATTACTCAGTAGGACTTAATGGAAAGGGCTTACGGCTGACGCAAAGCTTGCTTACTAATCATGTGGGTCCTTAGCCATTGATTTTATACAAGGTCATGTTGACATAAGATAGCAGGATTTGACAGCTGCTACCCATTAACCATGAAGGTCATTGATATCATAAAGTAAATACTTGCAGGAAAATAAAACATGAGAACCCATCAGTAACTTGCATAATATCCAACATATACCCCTATTCCCACATGTCCCATCCCAAGATTCACAGCGTCCCCATCTAACCTCTGGGAGTAGCCGTCTCAGGAGCGATACCACGGTATGTTGGGTTAGCCCTCCCTCGACTTCAAAGCACCTCCCAAGTCCGTCGACCTCCTATCAGTGGATGGACAGCACCATGAATAGTGGGATGGATCATACCCATCCAAACATTTTGTATTGAAAAGCGTGATTTAATAAACAACATGTTACAGTTATTACTACGTTGCCTATGTGCGATATCTGGCATTCTCACACCTGCTGAGCATCAGCGATTCGAATCGATTTCTAATTCCCGGGAATAACTAAAAATGCCAGGGGTATATGCTTACTAGCCATCGCGTTCCCACATATAGTCCCCATCTCCACTTGTCCCATCCCAAATTCGATTCCAACCCGCCATTCCCCAGGTTTAGTCCCCATGGAGCGTTACCACGGCGCACCGGGTCCAGCCCTCCACGAGTCAACACCCAAGCGCCCCTAGGCCCGATGGTAGGACCAAGTCTCTGTTCTTCGGATGGCACAAGTAAGACTTTCACCGGTTCATTATCCCGGATAAGCACCTCTAGCAATGTTATGCCGATCAGCGGGCGAACAACGAACGAGCGGAGTCCAGTGCACAATACCATAAACAATAAATAACTCATAAAATCTCCGCCCGGTCTCCATTTAAAACTTAAGTATAATGATTTCCATAATAGTAAGATTTTTGTGATTGAAATCACCTACGCGACGAGTGACTCCATTCACTCGTGTCTACTCGCACCTAGCATTAATAGGCATTCGTCCTATGAACTCTATGTATAGGTGCTAGGGCTAGGGCGGCCAGGAAGTCTAATGCAATTGGTTTCAAGCAACTCCTAATGTAGATGCGTAATCATCAAACAAGATTGTATTTGCTAGGAGAAATCATGGTCCTGCCTACCTTTAATTGTTTTTAAGAAAACCAACAAACTAAACTAAGTTAGTTTGCCGGGTTGTGGGGCTTTGCCCCAGGCAACCCCTTGAAGCATGGATGGATTTAATCAGTGACCCTTCATCTTCTTGCTCCGGATATAGCCTGTCGTCCGGTTCCTTGATCACTGGTTTCTCCTGCGTTGATAGCTCCTTACACGCGGGGTCTATATGCACGATAAAATGCAACATAAGTGCAAAGGAATGTATTGACATGCATATGGTGCAGGTGAAAGGTAATTCATGGTGAATAACAATGTGACAAAAGACGTAAGTATTCCCATTCTAATTTATACCACAAGGAAACCCTACAAACTTTTTATTAAGAAATCATACAATCCATCACTAAGAATCATACGACCCATCACTAAGGAATCATACAAACCATCACTAAGAAATCCTACAAACCATCACTCAAGCCTAGTATAATCTATCATACTTAACTAATTAGAAACTTTCAACAAAATACATGGTATAGTAGTCTAACACGTGTATATGCATTCAATTAGGGTAATTTATTCTCATTTGTGAATTGATCTAAGCAACTAAGTTACAGCAGTAAAACATAGCCAAATGAAACCAAACTTTTATGGCATACAGATCCTGCATACCCAAGACTACTACCAAATTTCACCCCAATTGGAGTTGTAATTATTTTATTAAAAGTACAACAAGTTCTCAACCCTACACATTGTCAGAATTTTTATAAATTATAGGAATGGTTTCTGAAAGTGAAACTCTACCAGTGAGCTATAATTGACATGATCTGCATGTACAAAAATTGGCAAGTGCAAAAATCCATAGTTTGATATGACATTTATTTTCCATATATTTATCACATGCAATTTAAGATGTACTTACAAACAGTATTAATAAACTCTATAAAATTAATTTCTGGACTCCCTATCATACTAGTAGCATACCAGATTTTTCATAGAATTATCTTTGCACCCTAAAGTCACTTTTTCCAATTATCAAGTCTAGCAAGTAGCATTTTGTCAATTTCAAATCAGCAGCTAAAACATGCATGCACAACCTCATACTTTACTAGTGAGCTACCCATACTATATAGAGTACATGAAAAATACCAGAGGTCACATTTGAGCATATTTTATGTAGCCTTCATTTCCCAAGTTAATTTAATACACAAAACACATGCATAAGGGCAAAACAGTAATTTATCAAACCATGCCAGGGCTACTAGAAATCACACAGTACCTAGATGCTATAACAAAGCTACTGTCCAAGTTTTATAATTTTAGGAGCTCATTTAGTCTATTTTTACCATTTATTTACACTCAACATGCATGCGCTAAACCTGGGGCAAAACAGACTTTTCACACATCCACATTATACCTATCCCGTAGACCTACTCGAGAGGAGTCCATAGCCACTGAGTTTGTCCATTTTGGATTTTTTTTGAATTGTTATGATTTTTCAAAGTTCACAGCGTAATATAGTTGAAATAAATGGAAAAACCTATAGATCGGGGACTTAAACGAAATTAACCGTAACTTCCAGGGGCTAGAACGTGAGATTTTCCTGACTCAGTGCACAGCGCATGAGAATCTCCTAAAATCCGAGGTTAGATCTGCAAGAATGCGAAGGCTCAGTTAAAAATGCGAAACCCTAATAGATCTAGGGGCGGTGTTTTCACAAGTTATTCAAGACACAATCAACAGTGATAAAATATGCAATAAGGGGAGGAGTTCTTCTGCAAAAGCAGTGCCTCCTTCTTCTACCTCCAGCCGGGGCGAACGGCGTGGCGCGGCGCGGCTCGCGTTCCCGCGTGCGGGGCGGCGCGTCGGGGCGGGGTCTTGGAGCCGAGGTAGGCCGGGGTCGTTCCTCCCGCGACTGCAAACTTGACCCTCTAGGTCTCGTCGCCGGCGGTGCCTAGGAGAGGCAGGCGGCGGTGGTGAACCAGCGGCCGCGGTGGCGCCATGGCGCGCGGCGTCGACCCGCCGAAGGAGGAGGGCAACGGCGACGAGGGGTAGCGCGGTAGGTGCGCGGGACGAGGCGAAGGCGATGGCAGTGTCCTAGAGGCGTAGGGAGGGCCGAAAGTTGGCCTCCCACGGTGAGGGGCCGGCGGCAATGGTGGTCGCGTGAGCGCGCTCGCGGGGAAGGGTGATAGAGGCTAGCGCGAGGGGCAAGACTGTGCAGAGATGGTGGAGGACGGTGAGGCGAGCGCGAGACGCGCGGTGGCTCAGATGGAGAGGGCCAGAGGCGGCGGGCGTGCGAGCTCCAGGAGCTTGCTCCAATGGCGGCTCTGGCGGCTCAGCGTGCTGCGCTCCAGGGAGAGAGGCAGGGAGTGAGGGCGAGTTAGAGAGGAGGCGCGGGGAAGTGAAGGAGGCCGGAACCCCATCCAGGTGAAGAGGGGCAGGGCGCGGCCTCAGCGCTGGCTCAGCCGGCCAGCATCGAGCGCGTGGTGCGCGCGGTCAGGGCGCACTCGCCGCGTGGGCGGAGCCGAGGGGGAAGAGAGGGACGGTGGCGGTTCGGTGGACTGGGTCCATGGACCCTATGTTGGTGACAGGTGGGACCGGTACGGGGAAAGAGAGAGGAGGTCTAGTGGACCGGGCGTAGGGACGACGCGAGAGGGTAGGGCCCACCGTCGGCGCGTTCTAACCGCGTGTGCGGGAAACCGGCGCGGTTCTGGCGTGTGGGGCCCGCCGGTCATAGACAGAGGAGATGGGAAAAATCCCGAAAAATGGAAAAGCCAGCGTTGACCAAGGAAGGTGCTTCTAAAATTTTCCTATTTGACCAACTTAGGGCCCAAATTTGGCAAGACTCCAATTGGATGAAATATTCTAAATTTGTTTCTCTACAATTGTCTTATAAACTTGAGTACCATGTTGTATTCAAAAAATGGTTTAAATGTGAATTTAAACTGCTGACCAATGTTTGACCAACAGAACCCTTAAATTTAGAAATTCTAAAAGTCTATTTTCTAGTCACATTCACTAAAGAGTATTATAACAAGTTGTTCAGAATTTCATGATCTATAACTTTCTCAATATAAGCATTGCAAGATTTTGGGTTTAAGATCAAGAAAATTTAAAATTACTAAACTGGTCATGTTTGGACAGAAATCACATGCTAACAGAAAAAACCCCAAATCTCTATGCAAACCTTCATGCATGTCAAAGCACCAATTACCAAAGTTGTTCATCATGAAATTTTCTACAAGTTTGTCAATATGAGTTTCACTCAAATCTAAATAGAATCCAAGTTATGGGCTCAATCACAGAGACATACACTCAGAAAACAAGGTATAGCAAGTGGCACATAAATCAACTTTGACCATGGGGTTCAATTGCATGCCATTGTATGATGCATCACGATGAATGTTGCATGTATGTGAGATGAAAATGCACTTGAGATGCCAGAGCATCACAACCCACCCCCCTTAAAGAAATCTCGTCCCGAGATTTTTGATGTGATGTGGGTGGATAAGTTAAACGAGAAGAAAGTGCATTGTGTATGAATTTGAAACTTTAAACTGCTGTGACGTACTCAATTTGAAGTGGATGGAAGAAAACCAGGATATTTTGTTCGCAAGAATTCTTCTTGCTCCCAAGTTGTCTCTTCTTCGGAGTGATTACTCCACTGCACTTTGTAGAAGTTAATGGTCCTTCTACATGTTGATCTTTGCTTTTGATCAAGGATTTTTATGGGTTGCTCTTGATAGGTGAGGTCTGGTTGAATCTGAATTTGAGATGTATCAATCACTTCCTCTGGCACTCGTAAACACTTCTTGAGTTGTGAGACATGAAACACGTCATGAACCTCAGCTAGATGTGGTGGTAGCTCCAGTCGATAAGCAACTGGCCAACATTGCTCTGTGATCTTGAACGGACCAACATATCGTGGTGCTAACTTGCCTTTTACTCCGAACCGATGCACCCCTTTCATGGGTGACACTCGGAGATACACATGATCATCCTTCTCAAAGACTAGCGGTCTCCTCCTCTTGTCTGAGTAGCTCTTCTGGCTAGATTGTGCTCTTTTCAGATTGCTGTGTATGAATTTAACTTGTTCTTCTGCTTGTGTTACCAAGTCAGGACCAAATGTGACACGCTCACCTGGTTCAGACCAGTTGAGTGGCGTTCTACACCGTCTACCATATAGGGCCTCAAAAGGTGCCATACCTAAGCTCTTCTGATAGCTGTTGTTGTAAGCGAACTCCGCCAAGGGGAGACAATCATCCCACTTGGTGGAATAAGTCAAAGCGCATGCCCTTTTTTTAACATATCTTCTAGGATCTGGTTCACCCTTTCAACTTGGCCACTTGTTTGAGGATGGTATGCCGAACTGTGAATTAAATTGGTTCCAAGAAAAGTTTGCAATTGCTCCCAGAAGCGAGACACAAATAGCGAACCTCTGTCCGAAGTGATGGTTTGAGGGACACCGTGCAAGGATACAATCCGGGAAATATATAGTTCAGCATATTGTTTCGCTCGATAGGTGGTCTTGACAGGGATGAAATGTGCAGATTTTGTGAATCGGTCAATAATCACCCAAATGGAATCGTACCCCTTCTGTGTGCGAGGCAAACCTATAATGAAGTCTATATGTATGTCCTCCCATTTCTAGGCTGGAACTGCTAGATGTTGAAGCATACCTGCAAGCTTTAAGTGGTCAGGTTTTACTCTTTGGCATACGTCACACTCAGACACATACTTGGCGATCTCCCGTTTCATACGGGTCCACCAAAACTTTTGCTTCTGATCTTGGTACATCTTGTTGCTGCCCAGGTGCAAGGTGAACATGGAGGTGTGAGCTTCATCTAGGATTTTCTTTCTCAGCTCCATATCCTTTGGTACCACTAAGCGGTTTTTGAACCACAAGACTCCTTCTTCGTCGAGCTTGAAACAGGCCTTCTTCTTGTCATTGATCTCATCTCGAATATGTGACATGCCCTTATCTTGCTTTTGTGCTGCTATGATTTGATCTTTTAAGGTTGGTTCAAGGACAAGAGTTCTGCTTCCAGCGCCGTTGGCATTTCTATTTCCCCAATCTCACAACATAGCACTCTCACTATTGGACGAGCTTCAATGAAGTTACAATGAGCTTTACGGCTCAATGCATCTGCTACCACGTTAGCTTTGCCGGGGTGGTAATGAACCTCTAGGTCATAATCTTTTATCAACTCTAACCACCGTCTTTGCCTCATATTTAATTCAGGTTGGGTAAATATGTATTTGAGACTCTTGTGGTCAGTGTAGATGTGACATGTATTGCCTAGCTAGTAATGCCTCCATTTCTTTAGTGCATAGACAACCGCAAGTAGCTCAAGATCGTGAGTGGGGTAATTCACCTCATGTTTCCTCAGTTGGCAGGATGCATATGCAATCACTCTCCCTTCTTGCATCAGAACACAACTGAGTCCACTACCAGAGGCATCACAATATACGTCAAACGGCTTGGTGATGTCGGGCTGAGCAAGAATAGATGCTGAAGTTAGGAGTGCCTTCAATGTTCCAAATGCCTCTTCGCATTTTGAGCTCCATGCGAACTTTGCATTTTTCTAGGTCAACGCTGTCATAGGCTTTGCAATTTTAGAGAAATCTTTGATGAAGCGGTGGTAGTACCCCGCTAAACCAAGAAAACTCCGTATCTCGGTCATGGTTTGTGGTTGCTTCCAATTCAGCACATCTTCCACCACGCTGGGATCGACAGCCACTCCCTTCGCTGACAAGATATGGCCTAGGAATGCCACTTTCTTTAGCCAAAACGCACACTTGCTGAACTTGGCATAAAGTTTATGTTCATTAAGGCGAGATAGCACTATCCGCAAATGTTCTTCGTGCTCCTTCTCATTCTTGGAATACACCAAGATGTCATCAATGAATACTACCACGAATTTGTCAAGCTCATTCATGAACACTGAGTTCATCAGGTACATGAAGAAGGCCTGTGCATTTGTCAAACCGAAGGACATGACAAGATACTCATAAAGCCCATACCGCATGGAGAAAGCGGTCTTTGGTATGTCTTCCTGTCGAACCTTTATTTGGTGATACCCGGACCTAAGGTCAATCTTGGAGAAAACTGTGGCTCCCCCAAGCTGATCAAATAAGATATCAATATGTGGCAGTGGGTACTTGTTCTTGACAGTGACAGCATTCAATGGTCGATAATCGACGCATAACATTTTACCACCTTGGTCTTTCTTCTCAACAAAGAGGGCAGGACAACCCCAAGGTGATGAGCTAGGTCGAATAAACCCATTGTCTAATTGCTCTTGCAGTTGTGTTTTCAGTTCTTTCAGTTCATCAGGCGCCATTCTATACGGCCTCTTGGAAACAGGTGACGTGCCTGGAACAAGGTCTATTCTGAATTCTACATCTCTATCTGGCGGTAGTCCGGGCAGCTCTTCTGGAAACACATCCGGATACTCGCAAGCTACAGGGATCTTTGCAAGTGCCTGTGCCTCGGTTTGAGCTTCTGCAACATTAACTGTGGCGGAACCGCCCTGCTTAATCCAGGCTAAGCACACCTGTCACCTTTGGCTCGCAGTGCACTTAGACCAGACTAAACCCGGTAGTCCGGCGAGAGTCCTTCGGGCTCTCGATAACACCATTCCTAGAGGAACCGACATCAAACACATCCGACTCTCGAAGGAGCCACAACAATTACATCATCACAGGCATTTGAAATAGAGAATAATAGACTTAAATTTACAAACCAAATATATGAAATCAAATACATGTTCAAATATAGCGGAAGCGAATTCAGAGTAGATATATAGCGGAAGCGTTTTCAAAATCTCGCACCGGAAACAATATACTTAAGTAGTCTTCACGAAGAGATGAACAAGGCGAGTAGCACCGAGCCCACCGGTACTACCACCTTCCACACGGTTGTCCGGCTGTCGTCAGTACCTGTAATCCAAAAGTGGGGGCAAACCTTGAGTACTAATTACTCAGTAGGACTTAATGGACAGGGCTTACGGCTGACGCAAAGCATGCTTGCTAGTCATGTGGATCCTTAGCTGTTGATTATTAAACAAGGTCATGTTGACATAAGATAGCAGGATTTGACAGCTACTATCCGTTTACCATGAAGATCATTTATATCATAAAGTAAATATTTGCAGGAAAGTAAAACATGACAACCCATCAGTATCTTGCATACTATCCAAAATATACCCCTATTCTACACATGTCCCGTCCCAAGATTCACAGCGCCCCCATCCAACCCCTGGGAGTAGCCGTCTCAGGAGCGATACCACGGTACGTCGGGTCAGCCCTCCCTCGACTTCAAAGCACCTTCCAAGTCCATCGACCTCCATTTGGTGGACGGGCAGCACTATGAATAGTGGGACAAAACATACACATCCAAGCATATTGATATACAAAATCATGAATTAAATAATACAACGTATTCGAGCGGATTACTACTTTGCCCATCAGTGGTATTGGCATTCTCACACCTGGTGAGCATCAGTAATTCGAATCGATTTTTATATTCCCGGGAATAACTAGAAATGCTAGGGGTATATGCTTACTAGCCATCGCGTTCCCACATATAGCCCCTATCTCCACTTGTCCTATCCCAAGTTCGATTCAATCCTTCCGTTGTTCCCAGGTTGTGCCGCCTTAGGAGCGATACCGCGGTCACGTCGGGTCAGCCCTCCCTCGACTACAAGCTCCCCAAGGTGTCACAGTAGGAGTCTGTCTCTATTCTTTGGATGGCACAAGTAAGACTTCATCGGTCCATTATCCCGGATAAGCACCCTAGCAATGTTATGCCGACCAATAGGCGAATAACGACCAGCCTTATGCGACTCGGGCGGAGTCCACGACACATGCTTCCAATTCTTATCATACATTTCCATATCTCCACCCGGTCTACATTTAAAACATAATATAATCAAAGTAAGATTCATAATAGTGAAATTTCTTGTAACTTTTGAAAAATCACCTACGCGACGAGTGACTCCATTCACTCATGTCTACTCGTACCTAGCAATTCTAGGCAACTCGTCCTATGAACTCTAACATATAGGTGTTAGGGCCAGGGCGGCCAAGGAGTCTAATGCAATTGGTTCCAAACAACTCCTAATGCAGATGCGTAAGCATTCATCAAGTATATTTGCTGGGTAGAGCATGGTTCTGCCTACCTTTGATTCACTTTAATAAAACCAACAAACTAAGCTACTGTTAGTTTGCCGGGTTGTGAGGCTTTGCCCCAGGCAACCCCTTGATCCCTTGGACAACTCCTCCGTCCAAATACGACTGATGGGCCCTCCAGGTCGTGAGTGGGTCTTAGTTGGTCTTTTGGATCACCGTTGGTTGAAATAGTTCCACACGTTCATTTCTTGATCACGTATCTATAATGAGCGCCACTATATGATTGACATGCGGGATGGTGCAAGGAATGGGATGCATGAATACGAAGCACACGTATGAATAACCATTTCATGAACAGGCAAAAGGTGATTGATAAGCTATTTAAATAGAGAGTATTCTTATGGACACAAAGCAAGAACACAATCATTCAATCACACATAAACAAGTTACTGATCAAACTCATATTGATAACATGTTAATGCTACGACTTTATAACAACATGCAAAAGCAATTTGGATTATTAAGATACATGCATGGAGTATGGTGATGTTTAATCCCTCTCAATCAAGTGTGGCATAGACATCAGTAGATAGCGTGCAGCTAGAAATCAACCCACATGCATAATGATATCAATAGCAAACAACACATACTCTGATAATTACATAACACATGCCTACTTTATAAATAAAAAACATTATTTGTGTTCATGTAGTTAGACAACTCCAATTGAGCTCAGATTTTTATGACATGTAGGTTTATACTGCATTATGCTACTGTCAACATTTCGGCCCCAAAGGAGTTATAAATTAATTATGAAAATTCTAGCAAGTTATCAGCCCTATAGCTTCTCAGATTTTTCATAAATTATAGGAATGGTTTCCGAAGGTAAAATTTTACCAGTGAGCTATACTTAACATGGACTGCATGTACAAAAATTTACAAGTTAAATCTCCCAAGTTTGACAGGACATCTATTTTTCATATATTAATCCTGTGCGAAATTTAGATATGCATATGAACAGTGTGAATAGCCCGCTAGCATATACTTTCTGGACTCTATGCATCAACCTTAGGCTACCAAATTTTTCAGAGAATTTTCCTAGCCATTTATGACCACCTTTCCTAATTATCTTTTCTAACATGTAGCATTTTATCATTTTCAAATCACCATTAAAACTTAACATGCAGGGGCTCATATTTTACCAGTGAGATACTTATACTACTCAAGGTATTGGAAAAATGCTAGAGAGTCAATTTGAGCATATTCCATGTAGCCTCCAGTTTCTAAGTTAAATAATTGAACATAGCACATGTATAATGGTAAAAGGTAATTAAACAGTAAGTGCTAGGGCTACAAAAATTCACATAGTGCTACAATGCCACAAGAAAGCTACTATCCAAGTTTCATGCCATTTGGATTTCATTTTGTCCACTTTTATCATTTATTTACCCTAATCATGCATGTAATAAACCAGGGGCAAAACAGACTTTTCACACATCTATATCATACCTATCCTGTAGATCTACTCAAGAGGAGTCCATAGCCACTGAGTTTGTCCATTTTGGATTTTTCTTTGAATTGTTATGATTTTCCAAAGTAAACAGATTTAGAAAAAGAAAAACATACAAAACAGGGACCTAAACGAAATTAACCATATACTTCAGGGGCTAGCACGAAATTTTACCTAGGCTCAGTGAACAGATCCTGTGAAATAGGTGAAGCACAGGGTTAGATCTGCAAAAATGAAAAGCTTCGGGTAAAAATGCAAAACTCTAATAGATCTACGGGGTTATCTGCAGTTTTATCAAGGCACATTCAATGGTGGATAGAATAACGAAAACTACAGGGGCTAACATGCAAATGCGCCATCTTCTTCCTCGGACGGGGGACGATGGCACACGACGGCCCGCGTTCCCGGCGTGCCGTTCGGCGCGTGGAGGCCCGGGCTTGAGGCCGAGCGGGTCGCCGGAGGTGCCCCCGGTGATGGGCTACTACCTTGGGCAGATCTAGTCACCGGCGGTGTAGAGGACAAGCGAGAACGGCGGAGGTGAACTCGCGAGCCATGGCGCGGCGGTGTGCTTCGATTCGGCGCAGGGAGGAGGAGATAGAGGCTATGGCTGGGCCTCACAGCTGCGCGGTGAGATGGGGAAGCCGGTGGCGGTGGAGTGGAGGCGCGGTGGTGGCTCCAGGATGGGTCTCCACGGTGAGCGTGGTGGTCACGGCGGTGCTCATGGCGGCCGCGCGTGGACGGTGCACATGAGGCTCTAGGGAAGGCCGAGGGTGTGAAGGAGCGATGGAGGAGGGCTGCACGGAAGTGGTGACGGTAGAGGCGTGGAGAGAGAGGGCCAGAGGAGACCGGCGCACGAGCTTGCGCCCTCGTGGCCATGGCAGCGGCCTTGGCGTTCACCCATGGAAGATGGTGGTGGGGGACGCAATCGACGTCGACTCTTTGGGGATTCAGTAGAGGGAGGTGCCGCGAACGCGGTGCGCGAGGTGGATGGGGCGGTGGTGGCTCGAGGCGGAGAGGACCGGAAGAGGAGCGAGGTCGAAATCGAGCCCGTGGCTTCAATGGCAGCCGCGGCTCTGCTGCGTGGGGGAGAGACAGAGGCAGACACGCAGGGAGCGAGTGCGAGCGTGAGGGAGGACGAGGACGCGATCCCGTCCAGGTGCAGAGAGGGCAAGGCAGGCCGGGCAGCGGCGCCGCGGCGTCGGCCGTACACCGGCGTCCGGGTGGCGTCCGCCGGCTCGGCAATGGCCGTTGCCGGGGATCGAGGGCCCACCCGTCAATGGGAGGGAAGAAGGGAAAGGAAAAAATGTGTTTTCCCCCCTCTAGAAATTCGCCTTTTTGACCAATTTAGAGGCCGATTTTGGGAAACCTCTAATTGGATGAAATGTTCTACTCTTCAAGTTCTACAACTTTGTCAAAAGGGCAATTACTAGAATCTGAGCAGATTATGATTTAAACTTGAATTTAACTAGCAGCCCCAAATTTGGGCAGGGGACCTTTATTGCTTGGGAAATTCAAAACTCCTATTTTTGTGCTTTACCTCCCAAAGTGCCTCTTGCCAATATTGTTTAGAATTTCATAACCTACAACTTATTCAATTTGATCTTTGTATAAAAATGGCTGTAGGTTATAGAAATATTGAGTTTACTAAACAGGTCAGATTTGGACTGGTTTTCTGTATTGGTAGAAAATGATACTAAACTCCATTCAAACCTCAATATATGATCAAACCCCAATTAAGAAAGTTGTTCTCCAGCACTTTATCTACAAGTTTGATAATATAAAGTTGGCCTAAATCCCAACATATTTTGAATTATAGACACAAATGTGTTCCAAAGTTTGGTAAAACAGAAATTTCACTTTGTGTAGAGGCTTTCTTGTTTCCCACTTTTGAAGTATCAAATAAAGTCCAATCACTTCCACAATAGGTGCATTTGAAAGGTGGTAAGTTCAATTCCATTTCATAGAAAGGAAGGTTTTTGAGTGCTATAATGAAATTAAAAGTAATTTCTGATTCAAGTTTGGGAGGGGCTGAAATTCTAGGGTTGAGGAATTATTATTAACTCTCTTGGGCTGATTTCCAAGAGAAGTGTGGTGCCATTTATAATAGGTTAATGACAGATTCAAACCATGTTCAGTGTAACAAAAGGTTAGTTCATAACATGTACAACAACTTTGACAATGGAGTTGAGCTCAGGTACTTAATGGATTAGAAAGTTTTATTAGGGCTCAAATTTGGTCACGACCACTATTGACACCTCTCCAGGAATCTCTGATTTGATTTGGCCTCGACTTTTAAACCTCCTAACATATGATTCTAAAGATGGTCATAATATCAGAGTCGAAGACGTCATCCCGAACTACGACTTTTGTATTTGGTGTTTTGCCCAAAAGTTTGTGGGTGGCAATTTAAAGAACCAAACCACGTAGAGTTTCGCACTCTTCGAAATTTTTTGACTTAGTGACTTTTTCATCTAATCCTCATTACTCTCTAAGCATCACTAAGTCCTAATTCAATATTAGCTTGTCTCTAACTGCGTTTTAAGGCTTTTGAGATGCCGGGGCATCACATTAACCGTGTGAGACACATGCTTATGAAGTGGCACATGAATAATCACATCAGTCCCACTGCTTGAGCGTAACTGAACGGTTCTGCTCCCAACATCTATCATGGCGTTGTGTTGTTTCAACCATTCCATACTAAGAATAACATCAATCCCTAGTTGTGGAAGTACTATAGGACTTATGAACAAACTTTCTTTTCCTACTTGCAAACGCAAGTCCCTCACTAAGTGATTGGTATTAATAGATGACCCGGCAGCTGTGATGTGGTATTTTTATTTCAACTCTATAATTTCATACCTATGCTTCAGTGCTTATGCTTTGCTGATGAATGAAAAAGTCGCTCTAGAATCAAACAAAACAACCGTAGGGTGGTCATTGACAAGAAATGTGCCTGCCAAGATGGGTTCACCCTCCGGAACTTGCTCAAGCTGGCTATAGTGCAGTTGGCCCATCTTTGGGGCTGATCTCTTCCCTTCGCCCATAGGCACTAATCCTAAAGTCTTTCGGTGCGAGTGACAGGTGCGACTGAAATGTCCGGCCTTCCCACAGTTGAAGCAGGTATAGCCGGTGCTTAGTTTGGCGGTGGCACTGAAGCAGGTGGAGGTGGTGGTGCACTGCAGAATGACATGGGTTGTTGTGCCCCACTGTGTTGTTCTTGTTGCGGAGGCTCTTCTAGGTAATATACGTGCGGTGGGGATTGATGGTCAACCCGTGGCCGCTGAGATGGACTCGATGGAGGTGTACTTGCAAGTCTTTTCCTCTGCTGGTCCTCATTGGCCTGACGGAGGCGTTGCTCCATGTCGATGGCGACATCTACTCACTTGGTGAAGCTGTCGTAGCGGCACCCCAAGTGAGTCAGCAGAGTGGGATCGAACCCTCCCAACAGACGGACAGACCTACGTGGGTCGGTGTTGATGTCTTCAGGGGAGTACTGGGACAAACGGATGAAAGCCTGCACATACTCGAGTACCGACATGTCCCCTTGTTGAAGTGCATGAAATTCCCGTTGCTTGAGCTCGATGAGGCTGGCGGGAGGTAGTGAGCCCGAAAAGCCGCACGAAACTCATCCCACGAGACTTGGGGCCCGGCTGGTTGCATTGCCAGGAATGAAGCACACTAGGCCCCCGAGGGACCATGTAGACACTGTGCTGCAAAGCGAGCCTTCTGTTGCTCATTGAGGCGAGGCAGTAGACTAAACTTGGACTCGATGATCCGAAGCCAGTCATCAGCATCCAATGGATCTATGGCAGTGGTGAAGATTGGCGATTGTAGCACCGCAAAGTCAGTGTAACTGATCTCTTGCGGGTCACGCCGTCGTTGCTCTTGAGCTATCAGGTTGATGAGTTGCTGAGCGACCTGAGTGGCCAACTCAGAAGGAGATGGTGCTCCATGAGCAGCCCCCTGAGCTGATGTCTCTGGTGGGGTGACCATCTGCAGAAATAAAGCCAGTCGAGTTTAGTCCAAGAACGGTGATAAAAGACCGCAGTACCATAAATACATGCTGGATACATGAAGGCATGTAAGTGAACAGAATAATTGGATGGCACATAAAGTGTTAGCCGTCATCTGGTAAGCTTGGACAATCGTATTTGTTAACGGAAAACTTGTGCGCTGTGTCTCGTTGGTATGGGTGTCCAGACTTTTGAACCCGAATGTTTTCAGTCATAACTCTCGAACGAAACACTTTTCCGAGAGCTCCATAGGAGAGGTTTTTACTTAGCGAATTGTATTAGTAGCTTACAATGGACAGGTTATGTAGCGAGCGAATCGTGCAGAATGTTTGCTTAAGTCACGATTTATTTCATTTGTCTTTTAATAATGTCCCTCAAAATGAATCAAAAGATACATGATGCATGATCCGTCCTATTCGGTCTCACATCACACATCCTATGTATTATATATATAGCTAGCGATAATTCAGTGACATATATGCACGTCTCTCTTTAATGCAACTAGTCGTTCTTAGTTTCGCACGTGGTTAGTGTACCTGCAGAAAAAAATGCATGCTCATACATTACCACCTAGCGTGGCACCCACGTGTGACCGCTGCGTGGACAACGTTGGTGGGCCGCTGCAACTTTTCCTCAAAGCCTAATTTTTCACCAGTACTGGGGATTGTCGAGAAAAAGGTGGATCCCAAAACCAAATGTATGAAAGCCTCAAACATGCCCACCACCCTTAAAGAGCTTTTACTTATACAGCATGAATGCAGGATGTACAACCATTCACAAATCCCGATAGCTTCCACCAGTACTGGGGACAGCTATGGCCGAAAAGTTGATTCCCAAAGCGCCGAATATGCACATGAGTTCTATCTAGGTCAGAATGTCAGTAATGTCACTGGGGACAGCTATTTGGTGTTTTGCCCAAAAGTTTGTGGGTGGCAATTTAAAGAACCAAACCACGTAGAGTTTCGCACTCTTCGAAATTTTTTGACTTAGTGACTTTTTCATCTAATCCTCATTACTCTCTAAGCATCACTAAGTCCTAATTCAATATTAGCTTGTCTCTAACTGCGTTTTAAGGCTTTTGAGATGCCGGGGCATCACATTAACCGTGTGAGACACATGCTTATGAAGTGGCACATGAATAATCACATCAGTCCCACTGCTTGAGCGTAACTGAACGGTTCTGCTCCCAACATCTATCATGGCGTTGTGTTGTTTCAACCATTCCATACTAAGAATAACATCAATCCCTAGTTGTGGAAGTACTATAGGACTTATGAACAAACTTTCTTTTCCTACTTGCAAACGCAAGTCCCTCACTAAGTGATTGGTATTAATAGATGACCCGGCAGCTGTGATGTGGTATTTCTATTTCAACTCTATAATTTCATACCTATGCTTCAGTGCTTATGCTTTGCTGATGAATGAAAAAGTCGCTCTAGAATCAAACAAAACAACCGTAGGGTGGTCATTGACAAGAAATGTGCCTGCCAAGATGGGTTCACCCTCCGGAACTTGCTCAAGCTGGCTATAGTGCAGTTGGCCCATCTTTGGGGCTGATCTCTTCCCTTCGCCCATAGGCACTAATCCTAAAGTCTTTCGGTGCGAGTGACAGGTGCGACTGAAATGTCCGGCCTTCCCACAGTTGAAGCAGGTATAGCCGGTGCTTAGTTTGGCGGTGGCACTGAAGCAGGTGGAGGTGGTGGTGCACTGCAGAATGACATGGGTTGTTGTGCCCCACTGTGTTGTTCTTGTTGCGGAGGCTCTTCTAGGTAATATACGTGCGGTGGGGATTGATGGTCAACCCGTGGCCGCTGAGATGGACTCGATGGAGGTGTACTTGCAAGTCTTTTCCTCTGCTGGTCCTCATTGGCCTGACGGAGGCGTTGCTCCATGTCGATGGCGACATCTACTCACTTGGTGAAGCTGTCGTAGCGGCACCCCAAGTGAGTCAGCAGAGTGGGATCGAACCCTCCCAACAGACGGACAGACCTACGTGGGTCGGTGTTGATGTCTTCAGGGGAGTACTGGGACAAGCGGATGAAAGCCTGCACATACTCGAGTACCGACATGTCCCCTTGTTGAAGTGCATGAAATTCCCGTTGCTTGAGCTCGATGAGGCTGGCGGGAGGTAGTGAGCCCGAAAAGCCGCACGAAACTCATCCCACGAGACTTGGGGCCCGGCTGGTTGCATTGCCAGGAATGAAGCACACTAGGCCCCCGAGGGACCATGTAGACACTGTGCTGCAAAGCGAGCCTTCTGTTGCTCATTGAGGCGAGGCAGTAGACTAAACTTGGACTCGATGATCCGAAGCCAGTCATCAGCATCCAATGGATCTATGGCAGTGGTGAAGATTGGCGATTGTAGCACCGCAAAGTCAGTGTAACTGATCTCTTGCGGGTCACGCCGTCGTTGCTCTTGAGCTATCAGGTTGATGAGTTGCTGAGCGACCTGAGTGGCCAACTCAGAAGGAGATGGTGCTCCATGAGCAGCCCCCTGAGCTGATGTCTCTGGTGGGGTGACCATCTGCAGAAATAAAGCCAGTCGAGTTTAGTCCAAGAACGGTGATAAAAGACCGCAGTACCATAAATACATGCTGGATACATGAAGGCATGTAAGTGAACAGAATAATTGGATGGCACATAAAGTGTTAGCCGTCATCTGGTAAGCTTGGACAATCGTATTTGTTAACGGAAAACTTGTGCGCTGTGTCTCGTTGGTATGGGTGTCCAGACTTTTGAACCCGAATGTTTTCAGTCATAACTCTCGAACGAAACACTTTTCCGAGAGCTCCATAGGAGAGGTTTTTACTTAGCGAATTGTATTAGTAGCTTACAATGGACAGGTTATGTAGCGAGCGAATCGTGCAGAATGTTTGCTTAAGTCACGATTTATTTCATTTGTCTTTTAATAATGTCCCTCAAAATGAATCAAAAGATACATGATGCATGATCCGTCCTATTCGGTCTCACATCACACATCCTATGTATTATATATATAGCTAGCGATAATTCAGTGACATATATGCACGTCTCTCTTTAATGCAACTAGTCGTTCTTAGTTTCGCACGTGGTTAGTGTACCTGCAGAAAAAAATGCATGCTCATACATTACCACCTAGCGTGGCACCCACGTGTGACCGCTGCGTGGACAACGTTGGTGGGCCGCTGCAACTTTTCCTCAAAGCCTAATTTTTCACCAGTACTGGGGATTGTCGAGAAAAAGGTGGATCCCAAAACCAAATGTATGAAAGCCTCAAACATGCCCACCACCCTTAAAGAGCTTTTACTTATACAGCATGAATGCAGGATGTACAACCATTCACAAATCCCGATAGCTTCCACCAGTACTGGGGACAGCTATGGCCGAAAAGTTGATTCCCAAAGCGCCGAATATGCACATGAGTTCTATCTAGGTCAGAATGTCAGTAATGTCACTTGTATAACACTAACATCCTTATACGGGCGTAACGCATACTCTCATTTTTGAATTACTTAAAAAAAAAGGGATTTCAAAAGTAGTTTTGTAAACCAAAACTTGATGATATAACTGTTGTCTGTATGTGATCAGCTCTGATACCAGCTGTGGCGGAATCGCCTTGCTTAATCAAGACTAAGCACACCTGCCACCTCTGGCTCGCAGTGCACTTAGGCCAGACTAAACCCGGTAGTCCGTCGAGAGTCCTTCGGGCTCTCGAGAACACTATTTCTCAAGGAACCGACATCAAACACATCCGACTCTCGAAGGAGCCACAACAATTACATCATCACAGGCAGTTGAAATAGAGAATAATAGACTTAATTTACAAACCAAATATATGAAATCAAATACATGTTCAAATATAGCGGAAACGAATTCAGAGTATATATATATCAGAAGCGTTTTCAAAACATCTCACAGCGGAAATCATGATACTTAGGTAGTCTTCATGCAGCGATGAACAAGGCAAGTAGCACCGAGCCCATCGGTACTACCACCTCCAACACAGATGCCCAGATGTCGCCAGTACCAGTAATCCAAAAGTGGGGCAACCCTGAGTACTAATTACTCGGTAGGACTTAATGGAAAGGGTTACGGCTGACGCAAAACTTGCTTACTAATCATGTGGGTCCTTAGCCATTGATTTTATACAAGGTCATGTTGACATAAGATAGCGGGATTTGACAGCTGCTACCCATTAACCATGAAGGTCATTGATATCATAAAGTAAATACTTGCAGGAAAGTAAAACATGAGAACCCATCAGTAACTTGCATAATATGCAAGATATACCCCTATTCCCACATGTCCCATCCCAAGATTCACAACACCCCCATCTAACCCCTGGGAGTAGCCGTCTCAGGAGCGATACCACGGTACGTTGGGTTAGCCCTCCCTCGACTTCAAAGCACCTCCCAAGTCCGTCGACCTCCTATCAGTGGATGGGCAGCACCATGAATAGTGAGACAGATCATACACATCCAAACATGTTGTATTGAAAAGCGTGATTTAATAAACAACATGTTACAGTTATTACTACGTTGCCCGTGTGCGATATCTCGCATTCTTACACCTGGTGAGCATTAGCGATTCGAAACGATTTCTAATTCCCGGGAATAACTAAAAATGCCAGGGGTATATGCTTACTAGCCATCGCGTTCCCACATATAGTCCCTACCTCCACTTGTCCCATCCCAAGTTCGATTCCAACCCGCCATTCCCCAGGTTTAGCCCCATGGAGCGTTACCACGGCGCAAAGGGTCCAGCCCTCCATGAGTCAACACCTAAGCACCCTTGGGCCCGATGGTAGGACCAAGTCTCTGTTCTTCGGATGGCACAAGTAAGACTTTCACCGGTCCTTTATCCCGGATAAGCATCTCTAGCAATGTTATGCCGATCAGCATGCGAACAGCGAACGGGCCTTATGCGACTCGGGCGGAGTCCAGTGCACAATACCATAAACAATAAATAACTCATAAAATCTCCGCCCGGTCTCCATTTAAAACATAAGTATAAGGATTTTCATAATAGTAAGATTTTTGTGATTGAAATCACCTACGCGACGAGTGATTCCATTCACTCATGCCTACTCTCACCTAGCATTACTAGGCATTCGTCCTATGAACTCTATGTATAGGTGCTAGGGCCAGGGCGGCCAGGAAGTCTAATGTAATTGGTTTCAAGCAACTCCTAATGCAGATGCGTAATCATCAAACAAGATTGTATTTGCTGGGAGAATCATGGTACTGCCTACCTTTGATTGTTTTTAAGAAAACCAACAAACTAAACTAAGTTAGTTTGCCGGGTTGTGGGGCTTTGCCCCAGGCAACCCCTTGAAGCAGGTATGGATTTAATCAGCGACCCTTCGTCTTCTTGCTCCGGATATAGCCTGTCGTCCGGTTCCTTGATCACTGACTTCTCCTGCTTTGATAGCTCCTTGCACGCGGGGTCTAAATGCACGATAAAATGCAACATGAGTGCAAAGGAATGTATTGACATGCATATGGTGCAGGTGAAAGGTAATTCATGGTGAATAGCAATGTGATAAAAGACGTAAGTGTTCCCATTCTAATTTATACTACAAGGAAACCCTGCAAACTTTTTATTAAGAAATCATACAATCCATCACTAAGAATCATACGACCCATCACTAAGAAATCATACAAACCATCACTAAGAAATCATACAACCCATCACTACAAAATCCTACAAACCATCACTCAAGCCTAGTATAATCTATCATACTTAACTAATCAGAAACTTTCAACAAAATACATGGTATAGTAGTCTAACACGTGTATATGCATTCAATTAGGGTAATTTATTCTCATTTGTGAATTGATCTAAGCAACTAAGTTACAGCAGTAAAACATAGCCAAATGAAACCAAAATTTTATGGCATACAGATCCTGCATACCCAAGACTACTACAAAAATTTCACCCAAATTGGAGTTGTAATTATTTTATTAAAAGTACAACAAGTTATCAGCCCTACACATTGTCAGAATTTTTATAAATTATAGGAATGGTTTCTGGAAGTGAAACTCTACCAGTGAGGTATAGTTGGCATGATCTGCATGTACAAAAATTGGCAAGTGCAAAAATCCATAGTTTGATATGACATCTATTTTCCATATATTTATCACATGCAATTTAAGATATACTTACAAACAGTGTTAATAAACTCTATAAAATTACTTTCTGGACTCTCTATCATACTAGTAGCATACTAGATTTTTTATAGAATTATCTTTGCACCCTAAAGTCACTTTTTCCAATTATCAAGTCTAGCAAGTAGCATTTTGTCAATTTCAAAAGCAGCTAAAACATACATGCACAACCTCATACTTTACTAGTGAGCTACCCATACTATATAGAGTACATGAAAAATACCAGAAGTCACATTTGAGCATATTTTATGTAGCCTTCATTTACCAAGTTAATTTAATAGACAAAACACATGCATAAGGGCAAAACAGTAATTTATCAAGCCATGCCAGGGCTACCAAAAATCACACAGTACCTAGATGCTATAACAAAGCTACTGTCCAAGTTTCATAATTTTAGGAGCTCATTTAGTCTATTTTTACCATTTATTTACCCTCAACATGCATGCGCTAAACCAAGGGCAAAACAGACTTTTCACACATCCACATCATACCTATCCTGTAGATCTACTCAATAGGAGTCCATAGCCACTGAGTTTGTCCATTTTGGATTTTTCTTTGAATTGTTATGATTTTTCAAAGTTCACAGCCTAATAATATAGTGAAATAAATGGAAAAACCTATAGATCGGGGACTTAAACGAAATTAACCGTAACTACCAGGGGCTAGAACATGAGATGGTCCCGACTCAGTGCACAGCGCATGAGAATCTCCTAAAACCAGAGGTTATATCTGCAAGAATGCGAAGGCTCGGTTAAAAATGCGAAACCCTAATAGATCTAGAGGTATTTTCACAAGCTATTCAAGACACAATTAATAGTGATAAAATAAGCAATAAGGGGGGTTTTTCTGCAAAAGCAGCGCCTCCTTCTTCTACCTCCTGCCAGGGCGAACGGCGTGGCGTGGCTCGCGTTCCCGCGTGCGGGGCGGCGCGTCGGGGCGGGGTCTTGGAGCCGGGGTAGGCCGGGGTCGTGCCTCCCGCGACGGTGAACTTCACCCTCTAGGTCTCGTCGCCGGCGGTGCCGAGGAGAGGCGGGCGGCGGTGGTGAATCGGCGGCCGCGGTGGCGCCACGGCGCACGGCGCGCGGCGTCGACCCGCCAAAGGAGGAGGGCAACGACGACGAGGGCTAGCGCGGTAGGTGCGCGGGGACGAGGCGAAGGCGATGGCAGTGTCCTAGAGGCGTGGGGAGGGCCGGAAGGTGGCCTCCCACGGTGAGGGGCCGGCGGCAATGGTGGTCGCGTGAGCGCACTCGCGGGGAAGGGTGATAGAGGCGAGGGCAAGGGGCAAGACTGTGCGGAGATGGTGGAGGATAGTGAGGCGAGCGCGAGACGCGTGGTGGCTCAGAGGGAGAGGGCCGGAGGCGGCGGGCGTGCGAGCTCCAAGAGCTTGCTCCAATGGCGGCTCTGGCAGCTCGGCCTGCTGCGCTCCAGGGAGAGAGGCAGGGAGTGAGGGCGAGTTGGAGAGGAGGCGCGGAAAAGTGAAGGAGGCCGGAACCCCGTCCAGGTGAAGAGGGGCAGGGCGCGGCCTCGGTGCTGGCTCAGCCGGCCGGCGTCGAGCGCATGGCGGGCGCGGTCAGGGCGCGCTCGCCGTGTGGGCGGAGCCGAGGGGGAAGAGAGGGATGGTGGCGGTTCGGTGGACTGGGTCCATGGACCCTGTGTTGGTGACAGGTGGGACCGGGTATGGGGAAAGAGACAGGAGGTCCAGTGGACCGGGCGCAGGGACGACACGCTAGGGTGGGGCCTACCGTCGGCGCGTTCCAACCGCGTGAGCGGGAAACCGGTGCGGTTTTGGCGTGTGGGGCCCGCCGGTCATAGACAGAGGAGATGGGAAAAATCCCGAAAAATGGAAAAGCCAGCTTTGACCAAGGAAGGTGCTTCTGAAATTTGCCTATTTGACCAACTTAGGGCCCAAATTTGGCAAGACTCCAATTGCATGAAATGTTCTAAATTTGTTTCTCTACAATTGTCTTATAAAATTGAGTACCATGTTGTATTCAAAAATATGGTTTAAATGTGAATTTAAACTGCTGACCAATGTTTGACCAACAGAACCCTTAAATTTAGAAATTCTAAAAGTCTATTTTCTTGTCACATTCAATCAAAGAGTTTTATACCAAGGTTGTTTAGAATTTCATGATCTACAACTTTCTCAATATAAGCATTGCAAGATTTTAGCTTTAAGATCAATAAAATTTAAAATTACTAAACTGGTCATGTTTGGACAGAAATCACATGCTGACAGAAAAAACCCCAAATCTCTATGGAAACCTTCATGCATGTCAAAGCACCAATTACCAAAGTTGTTCATCATGAAATTTTCAACAAGTTTATCAATATGGGTTTCACCCAAATCTAAATAGAATCCAAGTTATGGGCTCAATCACAGAGACATACACTCAGAAAACAAGGTTTAGCAAGTGGCACATAAATCAAGTTTGACCATGGGGTTCAATTGCATGCCATTGTATGATGCGTCACGATGAATATTGCATGTATGTGAGATGAAAATGCACTTGAGATGCCAGAGCATCGCATCCAATGCCCTCAAGAACCAAACCATTGCAAAGATCTCGTAAAAATAATCAAAATGGAGTTTTGGTTCACTCAATTTGGAGTTCGAACGCAAAAGATATGGCCGTTACAAGTTCAACCCTACCTGCTTCACACGAGAGTGGCCGGGCGGCCAGACCCTAGGCCGGGCGACCTAGGACCTCACGGGCCGGCCAGACAAGGGCCCCAAATGACTCACACTTCATCTTGATCACCCAAGGAAGTTGCCAAGGTCCCATATACACCTAGGGGATCAAGCCCACGTGAAGATAATGGTCAAAAGGCCAACACATCGACTGAAAAGTGACTAAGTGCTGGAAGGGCTGGCCGCCTGGCCTAGTACTTAGGCCGCCCGGCCTAGTACTCAGGTCGTCTGGCCTAGTACTTGGGCCTTCCGGCCTCCCACTCGATCACCCGACCTTCCTACAACATATGCATGCAAAGAAACACAACTTGGACACAAATCAACCGTCGATCAAAGGAACAAAGGCATGCATGATGGATGGATCCTTGAGACACACTCTCCAACCAATGGGGAACATCCAGGTGGTAGCCAGAGACTAAGTCCCGGGCCGCCTGGCCTAGGACTTAGGCCTTTCGGCACGTGTTCTAACCGAATCAACCGTCACCGCCTCAAAGATGAAAGATCAAGCCGTCCAAAGCAACATCGGTGCATCGAAGGGTCGAAAGGCCACAATGCTAGGCCACCCGGCCTGGAGGGTGGAGCCTCCCGGCCTACAGACTTAGCCTTTTCACCGACTTACAGCCTCCTATAAATAGAGGGTCACTCCCCCACTCCAAACTCACACCATTGTACTCTCTCCACTCTCTCCCTTGGGGAGGTGCCCCCTTATGGGTGGCGCTACCCCCTCTATTTCAATGTTTAGTAGGAGTTAGAGTCGAGCTTTTCCTGTTCCGGGGTCGTCTTCAGGAGTCTTGTATGAGTCTCTTGTATCTTTCCTTTCCTGTAAGACTTTGAGTTTATTTAGTATATTTCTTTATTTGAGTTCAAGCATTTACTTTCCTGCCTATGGTTAATCTAGTCTATTTACTTGCGGGTTCCTTGTTCACGCTGTTGGTTAAGACGTAGCAGTTGTGATGCATTCACTTGTGCAACATGTGGATGTGTGAACAACTAGAAGTAGACGTGGTGTCTAATCTAGAAGTTCACCTTGGTTTGCAGCCAATCCCACACAACTCTGGGTGCCTCGTGTGTACCGTACATATTTCACACACAGGCTTTAGGTAGCCTCTCTAGGTGATAGCTTTAGAGGTCTCAGTATTCCACCCCCGTCGTCCGGGCTGACACACTAGTTGTGTTATAGCATGTTGTAGACGCATAGTCGGACTTCCTAGAACCCGCCTTTCTCGGCTGGGTATTCAGCACTCTGATGCCTGGCAGTGGTTCTATAGTCGCGATGTCCGACGCAGTAAAGATGTCTAGACCAAACCATAACCTCAGTCGTGTCACGACCTTAGTAGAGTGACATTGTTGGAGCTAGCTTTGTCTTTTGGCTTGACCTTAGTAGAGAAAGATCTCATCAGGAACCAGACTCCATCTCGTTGTCCTTCTATCTTCTCGTTGAGCTATGTATCCTTGTGGAGTGTATCAATATGTCGTTATCCTTTCTTTTACCGTTTGGAATGAAAGAGTAAAATAACAAGATGTTTGGTAAGTTAATATCTCTATCTCAACGCTTCTCTGTGGATAAATACGATACCTTGGAATTGTGATGCTCCAGCATCTCAAGTGCATAATCATCTTCCATACATGCAGCATTCATCATAAAGCATCACATTTTGACATGCATATGACCCATGGTTCAAAGTTTGGTTGGTGTGTAACTTGGTGAACTCAAATTTCTGCATAAATGCTACTGTGTTAGGGTCATAACTTGAATTCTGTTGAGAACTGGTCGAAGCTTACATTAACAAAATTGTAGAAAAATAAGAGGGGAACAACTTTTATAATTGGGGCTTAGTCATATAATGATGTTTACCTAGAGTTTTAGACCTTTTACTGCCAACACAGAAAACCAGTCCAACCTTGACCTGTTTCAAAATCTCAAATTTTCTCTAACCTACAGCTAGTTTCATGCAAGGCTCCAATGGAATGAAATATAGATCTTGAAATTATAAACAACATTGTCAAAAGGCACTTTGGGGGTAACTGCTTAGAAGTCGGACTTTCTAATCCCTCAAGCAACAAGGGTACACTGCTCCATTAGGGGGCTACTAGTTAAATTCAAATTCAAATCTTATTTCCCTTTAGATTTGGGTGTTGAACCTTTTGAAAAACTTGTAGAGCTCAAAGAGTACAACATTTCATCCAATTAGCACTTTTTCAGAATCTGGCTCTAAATGGGTTAAAAATGTGAATTTCAGAGGGGGAGAAAACACACTTAGGGCTGTTTGTGTTCTGGGCCTATGATAGGTGCGGCCCACATGTCAGGGCCGCCACCCTGTCTGGGACGCCGCGCGCCGCGTGGCCGCCAGCGTACGGTCAAGCCCTCAACGCCGTGGATCGCCCCCATGGCCACGCGTTCTAAAGGGGGAGACGGCCCCCTCTCCCTCCTCTTTTTGCCACCACTCTCCATCGCCTTCCCGAGCACTCCTAGCCCTCCCCTTTCACCGCGCGAGACCGAGCCGCCGTTGACGGCGAGCTCGGAGCTCGAGTTCACACCGCCGCCTCCCGTCCTCCCCGAGCCACGGCAACCGTTGCTCCACCGCGCACCCGTAGCCGAAGATCTCATCGTCGTTCTCCTCTCCACCGCGGAGATCAACCTCGGTGCGACGTCCTCGCCACGCCGACGTCGTCTCAGTTCACCACCGGTTCAACCTCTCCGCCGCCTCACACGAGCCCTCTCCGTCGCTGCCGACCCACCCACGGTGAGCGCCGCGCTCGCGCACATCCACCGCGCTCCACGTCGCAGCCTCGGCGAGTCGGAGCTCGCCGGCGCACACGCACCGCGCCGCGCGGTAGAAGACGGAGAGGGTAGATTTTAGATCTACACCCTCAGTTTCAATGTATTTGCATCTTAATCCACGCGCTATGTACTGAGTCTTGTAGATCTTGCATGCTAGCCCCCATAGATTTGAAATAATCACGAACTGGTCCCCGGATCTAAGTATTTTCCATTTATTTTAGTTTATTTCGGCTGAAACTTTGATAAATCATAATAAATCGAATAAAAATTCAAAATAGACAAACTCAGTGGCTATGGACTCCTCGTAAAATGCTCTATACAGTGGGTATGATGTAGAGATGTGCATGTACAGTTTTGCCCCTGGTCTAGTGCATGCATGTTGAGGGTAAACAAATGGAAAAAAGTGATGTAAATGAGCTCCAAAAATTATGAAACTTAGACAATAGCTTTATCATGGCATCATAACTCTATGTAAATTTTTGTAGCCCTAGCATTGCTCATTTGCTCACTGTTTTACTTTTATGGGTGTTATTTGTACATTAAGTAAAATGATGAAAGGAACACCACATAGATTGTGCTCAAAATGACATCCTAGTATTTTTCATTTGTCTTATATAGTATGAGTAGCTCACTGGTAAAGTTTGAGGGTGTGCATATATGTTTTAGGTACTGATTTGAAAATGACAAAGTGTCACATGCTTAAGTAAATAAAAGGAAAAAATGATCTTAAATTGTATAGTTAATTCCATAAAAAATGTGGTAGCTTGTACATGATGCCTAGAGTCCAGAAAGTATTTTTTGTAGATTTTATTGCTGATGTTTTGACTTGCATGTTAATTCCATTAAGGTTTTACTGTAGAAAATAGATGTCTTGCTAAACTGATGATATTTCATTTGACAATTTTTGTACATGCTGTTTATGACTAGGAATGCTCACTGGATGAATTTTAGATCAAAAGGCCATTCCTATAATTTATGAAAAATCTGGAAAGTTAATAGGCTAATATCCTGCTGGAATTTTAATAAAATAAATATAACTTTTCTGGAGCTGGAAATTTAACAGCGGCCTAGCACAGTAATGATCTGCTTGTCATGATTATTTGAACTCATTTGGGACAATGTAACAGTATGAACTTGTCATGAAAACTTTAATTGCATAAATGGATAAATCTACCTATAAACCCATGTATAGCTAATTTATAAGTCCAATGGTTGCCTGTTAGGCTTTGATACTTGTTGAAAGAACCTGTTATATTGTGCAAGTTAGGTTGCGTTAGCTCTAAGTGATGGGTTGTATGATTTCTTAAAAGGTAGTTGGTATGATTCCTTAATTAAAACAATGGTGTTATCAATTATGGAACGAAGCCTAAAAGTGGACACACGTGAATCGCGTGTTGCATGATTACTTGTCATGAGCTAAGCATTTCTTCACTTCATGTTTACATTGAATTCTCATGCACCATATGTCTGCATTCTTTTGCAGTCATTCACTATCATGCATATAGATTCTGAGAACGAATTGCCGACGCAGGAGCAGCCACTGATCGAGGAGCCCGAGGACGAGCAGGACGAACCGCAGCCGACCACTGGCCCCGTCACCGAGGATGCACCCTCTGACCCTAGCGAGGAAGGTAGGCAGGACCATATTCCAACCCAGCTAATATCATATGGTTACATTACACATATGCATTAGGAGTTGCTTGAAAACCCTTTGCATTAGACTTTCCGGCCGTCCTGGCCCCAGCACCTATACATAGAGTTCATAGGACATGTATGCCTAGTAATGCTAGGTACGAGTAGACACGAGCGAAAGAAGTCACTCATCGCGTAGGTGATATTTCCAAAATAAAAAGAGAATTTTAATATGAAGAAAGATGATTATTATGCTCAAGATTTAAGCAGACACCGGGCGGAGATTTTTATTCAGTATTTACCTTTCATGATGTCGCACTATGGACTCCGCCTGAGTCGCATAAGGCCCGTTTGCTGTGTAGGACCGAGACGTGTGACTAGAGGGGGTGAATAGGAGCACATGAAAACTCAAACTCAATGCCCCACCACAGTACAAAACGGAAACAATACCCACAACAAACCTAGACACCATCCAATGAGAGGATACGTATCTAGCTCACAACACGTGCTTGGTACCGTCCATTGAACAAATACGTACCAAACACCAAGCGGAAGCACACGCTCAAACGGCTAAGAAAAAGAGCGCAAAAGGAACCAACACCGGGAAACTGCATATTTCAGACAGACAGGGCTGCAAAGAAAAATCTCAAAACCGTAGAAGCAAAATTCCAAACCTCCCCAAAAAATTACCACACCTTCACAAGGCAATAGGGAACAGCTCCAAAAAATTTCAGGCCAATTGGAGCAAGTTGTGAGCACCAACCACCGGACTGTCCGGTGCTTACAGCTTGACACTCTGAAAAGATTCGAATCAAAGCCCTATCAAACCAACTCCAAAAATTATGAAATTTTTTCTGGAGGTTAAGAAGGGGCCAAGGAACAACTACACAAATTTTTAGCTCAGTTGGACAAGGAGTAAAAATCCTAGGGCCACCGGACTATCCGGTAGTTAACCACCGGACTGTCCGGTGGTTAAAAAATTGACACAACAACCCCAAAAGAAAAATACCAAAACCAGGTCAAAACACCTCCAAAAAATCTAAAAGTTTTATGGGAGCTTTATGATTCATAGGAAAAGAGATCCACAAAATTTTAGGTCATTTGGAGCAGGTTTGATCACAGAACCAACCACCGGACGAAATAGACAGCCACCTGACATTACAGACAAACAGAAAAACAGCCACACGAAACTTGAACTTCCGAAGCCAAAACTTGGCCCAATCTTCACGAAATTTCGTACACACTAACCTAGCTCCATTCCGAAGCTATTCTCAAAAGATCTATTGAAAAAGACCAAGGGATTACCAGAAATTTCAGATCTCGTGAAGAGGTGAATATTTGGGCAAGAAAGGGGAAAGCTCAAGAACAACTTGCTCGTGGTCGGGATTGAGATGTTCTAAGACATAATCTCCATGTCCTTGCAAGTACAAAACACAAAGAAAACAAAAGATTCAACCTTGGCCAAAACAAATACCCAAAAAGCCAAGGATTGAAGCCAAAAACCAAAGAGAACAAGGGGAGGAGAAGCACACAAAGTTGCTGCACGAAACCACTTCGATTATGAGCCTCAAAAGAGGTCTTAGGTCAAATTACAACAAAGGATTTCGTCCCAAGCAACCACCCTCACCTTCCCTCTTGATTTGGAGGCTAGATCTCACCCTAACCCTTCTAAACTTGGAGCTCAAAGCTTGAGGACGAAAATTACACAAAGCAAATGAAAACCTAGCTGCCAAGACACCCTCTAATGACCAGCTCTTAGGCTATTTATACACCAGTTCAGTTTTGGCATTTTTACACATAGATCCCTAACACTAGAAACGCTCGGAGGAGCTAAAACAGAAAAGAACCCAAAAATATCGAGGACGGACGACCACGATGAAGACTTGATCTTCTTAGCTTCCACGCAATCTTCGGATGTCATCCACGTGGCCAGTAGTCCAATCCGCCTTTGCACCCCCGGTTTTGAAGTCAGAAACCGGGAAACTTTAGGAAGTCTCCGTATGGCCTGGACTTGGCCCATCTTCTCTATCTTGGCGAGTCGTGGCCTAACTCACCAAGCCTTGGGTAGCTTGGGTGGCGGTTTTGAGCCGAAGCCGCCAAAGCCTCCGTCGCACGCCTTCGCGCCATGCACTCAGGTTGGAGCACCACGGTGGCACCCGGCTTCTCCAGTCCATCGAAGTCGCCTCGCGGTCCATCGGAGGGCTTACACCACCGTTGCCAAACCGCCCCTCCGTGTACCGAGCTCCCATGGCCGACCGACGCCGAGCATTGCCTCTGGTCCATTGGAGGGCTTTTGCCTCAGTCCATCGAGGTCTTCATCATCTACCTCCAATGCATCGGAGGGCCTCCAGTCCATCGGAGGGCTTGATCTCGTTGACAATCACTCATCACACCAGGAGAGCAATGAGGCCGGTCCATTGGCTCTCAATCTTCCCCTTGATGAGTGCGTTGTCAATACCTTCAACCTGTAACCTGAAATAGAACAAAGACAAGAGAAAAGCGTAAAACCGAAACAGAAAGAAAGAAAGAAGAAAGTTGCTCAAAATGCCCAAGAACCAAATACAAGCAAAGAAACAGGGCACAATGAGACAACAAAATAAAACAAAGCATCGGCTCCTCAAGACAGAGGCAAAAGGCTCAATGCATTGATGCAAAGAGCATGCTCCCCCTGAAATGCATTCTCACAAATGCAAAATGAGTTCCCCCTCAACTAAATCTCTCCTGAGTTCTCCCCCTTGTCCATATTTTAAATTTCTTCCCCTTGGAGGAGGTACACTAATTTCTCCCCCTTGTTGACAATGGACACATCAAGGGTTCCTTGAACTCAACTCCCCCTGAACTAGACAACTCCCCCTCAAAATATGCCATGAAATGCAAGGAGTGTAACTGAAAGAGCTCAGAAGGGATGGAAAGCTAGTAATCACAAGTTCTAGCATACAGAGCAAGTGAGGGCGTAGAAGCATACAACAAGCTCAAATGAATCTATCTTACATATATCAACATTAAGCTTGTTTTTCAGGGTTAATGAAAAGAAAGCATCACCAACAAGAATAGCACCTAGCAAGATAGGCACGAACAACAAGATGCTAGCAATGCATACAAGGTGTGCTACTCTCAACCAAAGCATATACAAGTAGCCATAAGCATTTTAGAGACTTGCAAATTTCAGATTTAGACATTTGTATTCAAAAGCAAGTTCTTTTTGTGCCAGGGGTTATTTACTTGTCTTTTGCCACTTCTTACCGACCAATGCCAAGCCTAGGTTATATAACCGTCAGAAGCTTAAGACAAGGTTTTGGTCATACACAGCCTAGTCCAAGTTCATGCCAAAGTGCAAAGGCAAGCTGTCTCGAACTAGATCAGTGTGACAAGCAAACCCAACTGGATCTTTCTCAATTTAGCACATAAGACACCACTTGTAAGCATTTTGATTCAGATTTCAATTTAAGCAAGGTGTCATAAAAGCTGAGGCATTAACATAGCAAAGGCATACAACTAGCATATCCAGGCATGAAAAGATAGCATAGCATTCAACACTCCTACACATGCTAGGTAGCCAAATTAAGTGGTGATCATGGTTTTTGATTTACAAAGAATAAAATGACTTAGCTCACAATTAGTATTCAATAGACTCAAGAGAGCTTAACCAACCATGATCAAGTAAGCACTGTACCATCTAGCACAAGCAAGTACTAACTCTGCATTCCAAAAGAGCTCTAGTTCTAGTGAAGTGAAAATGCATATGATACAATGCAATGCATGATATGATACAAGATGCAAAAGAAACAAAGAGAAATAAAAGCAAGATAAAAGCAAAAACTAAACTATAGAAGCTATTCCTTACTAAAAGGAATAGCATGCTATCCCTGACTATAGAAGCCATTCCTTACTAAAAGGAATAGCATCCTATCCCTGACTAAAAGGGATAGCACACTCCAAACTCACCTCTCAAGCGCGTAAAAGCGTCAAACTCTAGGGGCTTGGTAAAGATATCGGCCAACTGGTTTGCAGGTACTACATGGATCAAGTCTACGTACCCCTTCTCATAGTGATGTCTCAGAAAGTGAAACCTCACGTCTATGTGTTTGGTTCTAGAGTGCAAGACAGGGTTCTTAGCTATAGAGATAGCAGAAGTAGAGTCAATTAGAAGAGAGATCCTACCAAACCTAAGGCCAAAATCACTAAGGGTGGCTTTCATTCATAAAAGCTGGGAGCAGCAACTAGCAGCAGCAACATGTTCGGCTTCAGTGGTGGAAAGAGCTACACTAGCTTGCTTACGGGAGGACCAAGAGACAAGAGAGGTTCCTAAGAGTTGGCATGTGCCGGAGGTTGACTTGCGATCAATCCGGTAGCCAGCATGGTCAGCATCTGAGAACCCTCTAAGAGAAAGAGAAGAACCCGAGGAGTACCAAAGACCAAGCTCAGGAGTGAAATTAAGATACCTGAAAATGCGCTTCACCGCTTGACGGTGAGAAGTCCTAGGAGAAGCCTTGTAGCGCGCACAATGACAGACCGCGAACTGAATGTCCGGCCTAGTCGCCGTCAGGTACAGAAGTAAGCCGATCATCCCTCAAAATTCCTTCTGGTCCACTGCCTCCCCATCTTCATCAGCATCAAGCACCGTGTTTGTACTCATAGGAGTTGTCATGGGTTTAGAGTCACCCATGTTAAACTTCTTGAGTATGTTCCTTGTGTACTTGGCTTGATGGACGACGGTACCCTCAAGGCCTTGCTTGATCTGCAGCCCGAGGAAGAACTGGAGCTCACCCATAAAACTCATCTCAAATTCGCTGCTCATCTGTTCAGCAAAACTAGACATCAAAGCGTGAGATGAACCACCAAAGATTATGTCATCAACATATATCTGAACTATCAGGGTGTCACCGCCATGACTCAACAAAAACAAGGTCTTGTCTACTGAACCCATCACAAACCTAGACTTGAGCAGGAAACTCTTCAACCTAGCATACCAAGCTCTAGGAGCTTGCTTCAGACCATAAAGGGCTTTCCTCAACTTATACACCCGGTCTGGAAATCTAGCACTCTCAAAGCCAGGAGGTTGTCTCACATATACCTCCTCCTCTATAAACCCGTTTATGAAAGCAGGCTTGACATCCATTTGCTGCAGTTTGAAGCCTTTAGACGCCGCAAAGGCAAGCAAAATCCTAATGGCTTCCAAACGAGCTATAGGGGAAAGGTCTCCTCACAATCTATCCCCTCCTTCTAACAGAAACCCTAGGCTACCAATCTCGCTTTGTTCCTCACAACCATCCCATCCTCACCCTGTTTCTTCTTGAAAACTGTAACACCCTAATTTTATTTTCAGTATTTTATAATAAATTTAATATGGTTTATTTAATTTTCTAAGGTTTGATATGCCTAGGCCTGCATTTTCATGTTTTATTAAACAAGTAATTTAATTTTATCATAGGTCAACATTTTTGGTGCATTCATGCAGATGCATTGCTTTCTGTTTGTAGGATTTAAGGATTCAAAATTCAAATTTATTTGAATTGATAGAGCTTTTGCTTCCTTATTCAAAGTTATATAGCGAAAAAAAGAAAAAAAAAGGAGGGAGACAACCGGCCGGACCAGCCCAGTTCAGCCAGGCCCAGCTCGGCGCCTCCCTCCCTTTCTCTTCCGCTCGGGCCAGCGAAGCCCACCCGATCCGGCCCAACTCCCCTCACCCGCCGCCCTGTGCTGCTGACCCACGGGACCCGCAGACAGGAGCTTCTTCTTCCTCACGCCTCTTGGCCGAGCGCGTCTCCCCTCCGCTCTCTGCCAATGGCCCTGTCCCCCTCCTTCTCTCTAACATGTGGCCCGCGCCCGACGTCCGCCGCCCGCTCTCTGCGCCATGGGCCAAGCTCCGCCTTCCCCGCGCGTGTGGCCCACGCGCCAGCCGCCATCGCACCGCGACCCGAGCTCGAGTTCGAGTCAGACTCGAACCTGAGTCGAGTTCCACCGCCGCCTAGCTCTATCTCTCTCTATAAAAGGGTTCTAAGCCGCGCCGCCGCACCTCTTTCGCCCCCAATCCCGCTCGCTCGAGCCCTAGCTCCCTCGCGCCACCGCGAATTTCATCACCGGAGCTCGAGGTGAGAGCCGCCGCCGCCCCTAAAATCCTCCTCTGTCGAGGCTTCTCCGGCCCCTAATCGTCCTTTCCCACCTTCACAGGACCTAGAGGAAGGTCTCCCGCTGGATTTGGGAAGCCCGGAGCCGTTCTCGCCACTCGCCCACATGTGCCTGTCGCCGCCGTCCGCCCTCCTCTGTCGCCGGCCCTCTCCGTCGGACCACTGCCGCCTCTAAGCCCCTGGAAAGGTTCACTGCGCCGTCCTCTTCCTTTTCGACTAGATCTAGTCGACGCTAGCCCTTTCCCGAGCCCGGAATGCCGCATGCCGATGAGACGCCGCCGCGGCGGACGGACACGCCGCCGTCTCTAGAGGTCGTCGCTGACCTGCCACTGTTCCCCTCCAACCCGAGCCATCCGATCGCAATCCGACGCCCCGCAGCCGCTGGTGACCGGTCAACTGGAGTCAGCTCCGGTTAAAAGTCCGGTCAACCATGGCAGATTTGCAGAAGAGACCCTCCAATTGGATGAAATGAACCCGCAGTCCAAGCCGTAGTGAGAAAGCCCCTGTTTTAATGTTTTTACCCCCGGGTTTTGAAAAGTATTTACAATTCAGTCCTAACAGCTTTCACAAGGCCATAACTTCTTCGTTTTAAATCCGTTTTCGGCGATTCTCGTGCCCACGCGATCGTATGAATGTGTAGAATAATTTTATATACGTTTTATCTTCTGTTTTTATGTAATGTACTGTTTCTTACCTTTTGTATTTGTTTGCTTGCATGTGTGATCATGTGAATGCTTGTTTGGTGCCGTATATCGTGCGTAGACGTTGATCCACCTGTGGAGTTCAAAGAGCAACCTCCAGAAGCCTCTGAGCAGCAGCAGGGAATAAATTTTGAGGAAGGCAAGTATAACATAAACAACACCTAATAATCTTTTTAATTACTGCATGTGCATTTTAATTTATATGCCGTATGGTTTACCGAGCTACTTTTATCCTTTTATATCTACCTTGTGGGATGCATAAGGTTAAGTTGTGCTAGGTGCTACGCAAACCCATATCTTTTGTTAATTAAATTTTGATTAATAATCTTATGCAATTAATTGTTGGGCTTGACCCTGATCGGTTCATGTCCATTTTAATATGGCTTTTTAGCAACATGGTTTAGGGAGCTTGAGCAATGTGCTCGTGTGCTTTTGCTGGTTCTCTCCCTAAGGACCGAATCACAAAGCGACCACCTGGGACAACAGTGCTACCACAAGGCTGGAATGGGACGGACTTAGCTGATTAATTAGGTTGTTTTGGTTTGGGGGTAACTTACCTGCGGGGCAAGAGGGGAGGCTAGCATCAGTGGTCGCTGCGCTACCTCATGGTCGAGTGTGCTTTACGTTATATGCATGTGCTTCTCCCTTTGGAGGCGGACACCACCGTTGTGATCCTGAAACCTTAGCGGTTACACCTTACCAACATGATCTTTGTAAAGGCTTCGTAGTGTGCTTGCTAGTCATCTCATCTCCGGTAATGTGATGAACTCCTAGCATTGCTCACGACTTGTGGATAAAGATGTACAACCTCTCGAGAGTGTAAAACTAACATGTTAGCCGTGCTCACGGTTATGAGCAGCCCAGACCCTTCCTAGTGATTAGAAGGACCCTTGGCTGAGATTCCTTGGTTTTGGTTATGGTTACGATAATGGTTATATCTATTTAATCTCATTTAATTTCTTATGCAATATCTTTTGGGCTAATGGTTTTGTCATTAATTCATAGTAGTTAGGCTTTAAATAAAAGTTTTAAATTAAAAGCTTATGCAGATGTCAGCTAACCATAGAGCCTCATGGTTTATGTTATATTTGTTGGGTATTCTGTACTCATGCTTGTTTCTTTATATTTATTCCTTGTTGGGGGGAAAAATCCAACCGCTGCTCAGATGATGGTGGTAATGAAGACTATGTGCAAGACTACGACGAGTGTTAGGCGTTTCGTTCACCAGTTGACGTCTTGTGGCGCCCGTTATGTTTATGTTTTTATGCTTCCGCTATGCTACGTTATACTCTGAGTTAAACACTTGTGTCACAGTGTAATAATGATATATTTAATGTGATGTACGTCTTTGGCATGTGCTGTGGTATTCTGTAATTTGCCATGTATATGCGAGACGATCCCTGGCGCATATATATGTTGCACGGTTTTGTTCGTTGAAACCGGGCGTGACAAAAACCCACTTGGTACCAATAGGGCGACAGTTTGGTGGAGGTTCAACTAAATCCCCGACATGGTTTCTCTCAAAGTTCTCCAACTTCTCATGCATGGCGTTCACCCAGTTAGGATCAGATAAAGTATGTGACACATCTCGGGGCTCAAAAGAAACAACATATGCAGAGTGGGAGAAAAAGGCTAGAGAAGTAACCGAAGAGCGTGTGACACGTTGGTGAATGTCTCCAATCATCCTGTGTGGAGGGTGATTCCGCTGGACCTGCCGAGATGGAACAATCTCAGAGGTCACCTCCCCTGCGTCCTCAGCGGGGCCAGCCTGTACTTGAGCTTGCTGTCGGGGGAGTGAGGAGGAAGCCGTAGGCAAGGGTCCTCCATCATCATCAGACCTCGTAGCAGAGGGGCAGGAGTTACAGCCGGTGCAGTGGCTCCTTCATTACCAACATTATCTGCACCTTGCTCATCTTCAAAGATGGGGGTACCTTCTTCATCATCACCGGAAAGCTCAAAGGCAGGGGTTGTGCAGGGCATAGTCTCATCAAAAGAAACCTCACAAGTCTGAACAACTTGCTTGGCCTCCAAAATCCACACATGAAAAGCCCTAGAACTAGAAGCATACCATAGAAAAATCCCATCCAGACAACGAGACTCAAACATGTCCAGATGCCCCACCTTCTTAAGCACAAAGCACCTGTAGCCAAACGCTCGCAAATACTTGACGCTGTGCTGCCTACCAAACCGAAGTTCATACGAGGTCTTCCCAAGGAAAGCTCGCAAGAAGATCCAGTTCACAATGTAACAGGCCGTATTCACTGCCTCAGCCCAAAAGCAATTTGGAGTCCTGTGCTCATCGAGCATCGTCCGTGCCATCTCAATAAGTGTGCGGTTCTTGCGTTCCACAACACCGTTCTGTGGTGGGGTATATGGAGAAGAAAACTGATGCTCAAGACCTTGGTCACGACAGAAGTTTTTGAAATGAGTGTTTCTGAATTCTCCGCCATTGTCACTGCGAATAGCCCTCATGGCCTTATGACTCTCGTTTCTCAACCTCAGTACCAGATCCCGAACAAAACCAAATGCCTCATCCTTAGACTCCATGAAAAAATGCCCACGAGGACTGCGAAAATCGTCCACAATGACAAGCACGTACCACTTCCCACTGACTGACGCTACCCGAGTGGGACCTACTGTATCCATATGGAGTAGCTCACCCGAATAGGAGGTCATAACCTAAGACACAGGAATGTGAGAAGCAGCAACCATCTTGCCATGACGACAGGGGTGGCATACTAAGTCCTTCTCAGCTCTCAACTTGGGCAATTCTCGGATTAGGCCCATTGAACTCAACCTGACATGTAGATCAAAGCTCAAGTGACCAAGCCTCCTATGCCACTTCCAAATATTAGCAGAAGGACTAGTAACCAAACAGCGAGCAGGGCTAGAAACAGATGTGAGGTCGACCCTAAAAACCGAACCAAAAGGCAGCAAAGAGCAAACAAGGGTCTCCTCAGCATCAAAAACGCAGCACGCACCCTTCTTAAAACGAACTTCAAATCTTTCATCGAGAAGTGGCAAAACAGAAATCAAAATGAACCCCAGATTCCGAACAAAAGCAACTTCTCTTAGGGAAAGCTTAGTAGAAAGCGAAACAGAACCAACACCCATCACTTTACCTTGACCATTGTCCCCGAATGTGATGTACTCCTTGGTGCTCACGGGGTTGAGGTTGGAGAACCACTTGCGGTGCTCTGTCATGTGCCTAGAGCAATCGGAGTCCATGATCCACACGTCCTCCATGCCTCAATCCTGCAAAGTCAAGTAAAGCGATGGTGAGCAAACGGTCCGGCACTAGGGTTAGTACCAAAACTGCTGTACTAGTGCCGAGCCATCGGCTCAAAAGTGGGGTAAGCACAGTCAAAGAATTCACCACGACTGGAGTAACCATGACCCTCAAAGCGTGGCCTCTCAAGCTCTCTCACAAACCCTCGGTCACGAGGTCCGTAGCCGCGCTGAAAACGACTAGGAGCTCAGCCGGTAAAGCACCTCTCACCACCCGGAGCACGGGCCTGAAAGCCGCCTCCTCTCTCACCACCAGCAAAGCGGTCTCTCATCTCACCACGGTGGGGAGGATCTTGCCTGCCACCCAGGTAGAACTGATCCTGGTTCCCCCAAGGTCTCTCCTGCCTCTCAACCCGCTTCCTCCTGAAGCAAAACTCCACTAGGTGGCCATTCCGCTGGCAAAACTCACAGTGGTAGACAGGCCTCCTAGGAACTGGATTAGGCTGGGACTTGGGCTTAGGTGGTGTGGCCTTGGGTGCTTCAGGCTGCTGGACTGCCTTCTTGCCCTTGGGCTTAAGCTCTTCCTCAACAATCTTGTCCAGCTTAGCCTTGGAAGGCTTGGGTGTCCAGTACTGCTTCTTTGGGGCAGCCTTGGGTGGCTCATGGTAAACCCCATCAACAGTCTCACCTGGCTGGGTAGGTGCAGTCTTGATCTTAACTGGAGCACTCTTCTCTCCCGAAGCGCTGCACTCTCCAAACCCAACACCACTGTCTCACCCTCGGCTCTCTTGGTGCTCTCTATGATCATCTCTAGTTGGGGTTGCCTAGCATATACCCAACTGAGCACCTCTCTCAACCTATTGTTGTCTAGGCACAGTCTAGGCAGCACAAGTATCACAGTCTAGGGAGGGAAACACAGGAGCAGCTTTCTCCAACTTCCTAATGGTGGTATCCCTATCCACCAGCTGCATCCTAAGGGTTAGGTAGTTATCACACGTGTTAGTAGGTGCTGAAAGCACCTCAAAGTCAGCTCTCAACTGCTCTAACTCACCTCTCAAGGTAGGACATACCATACACGCACCCAAAAGCGCAGGTCTAGCCCTAATCTCCTCAAGCTCCATGAGCTGCCCCTCAAACTTATCCTTCAGCACAGCTAGCTCTCTAGCTAAACAGGGGCAAGACTCACACTCAAGCTCTCCACTCAAAGTAGGCTCATCCAGCTTGGACTGGAGTTTGCCTAGCTCAGCTCTAAGCCCATCTATCTCCTCTACCCACTTAGCATACCTATCTCTGGTCACCAAGCTCCATCATGAAAGACTCGCAGGTGGGGCACTCAATCTCAATGGGTTGAGGTCTCACACTCCTCAACCTCTCGTTCTCCTCTAAAGCATCAGCAAGTTGGGCTTTCTACTTTTGCAGCTTCTTAGCTGCCTTCTCAAGCATCTTGTCCTGGGCTTTCAACTCTCGGCTGTTCTGTTCTAGCATCCCAAGGATTTCGGCTTGCTCAGGAGTTACCTCATCATCGGAACAAGAGTTGCTGCCATCATCCTTGTTCTCCTTGTCCTCAAACGCCATGGATCAAACCGAGCTCCTCTTGTTCTTGTTCTTGCGCCTGGACTTGGTGGAGCCGAAGCACAAGCCAACTGGACCTCCTTGATCGTTCCTCTTGTCCTTCCTGTACGCGATCTCCTCATCACTTGAGCTCGATGAGGATGAAGAGAAAGAAGATCCACTACTGCAGAACCCGATCTCAGCAAAGAAGGCCTTGTCCCACTTCCGGTTGTCCTTCTGGTAGCTCTTGAAAGCCTTCCGGAAGTTCTTCTTGTCGAAGGGACGCTTGCCGAAGCCGTGCTTGCTGGAGCGGTGCTTGTCAAAGCTTGGCTTGCCGGAGTGGTACTTGTCGGAGTCGCGGGAGTAGCTCTTGCCCTTCTTGTAGCAGTCGTTCTTGTTGGGGCACTCGGCGATGAAGTGGCCGACCTCTCCGCACTCGAAGCACTTGGGGCGCTCTTCTTTCTTCTTGCTCATCCGGTTGTCATTGGCGCGCTGAAAGCGACTAGACACTAGACACAACTCATCATCCCCAAGTGTCGCTAGCTGCTCCTCTGTAACAGACATCAAAGCAGAAAACGAGAAGTTGTGTAACATGGGGTTAGTGACAGACTCACTAGAGGGGGTAGCCAAGGCCAAACTCATAGAACCTGTACAAGCAAGGGAATCCCTCATCTTGTAATCTACCTCGGTGGCCTTGAGCTTACTATAGAGCGCCTCTACTCCAATCGTATCATACCCTGCCAACTCAATGATTGAGTTCACCTTGATCTCCCATATTTTTCTGTCCAAAGCATACAGCAACTTGACAGCCTGCTGATGATCGGTATGTGGGAGGGCAGCGGGGGCAGAGTTGACACGCAACTTGTTGATGATCGACTGAAAGCGACCAAACAAGTTGTCTACTGACTCTCCCGGCTTTCTGGACAAAATTCTCATATTCGCGCCGGTAAGTCTCCACAAGCCTAGCCTTAATCGTCGCAGTACCCTCATGGTGTGCACTAAGCAGTGACCATATCTCACGCGTAGTCTTAAGGTGACTCACTCTCTCATAATCCATGGGACCAAGCCCGGAGAAGAGAAAGTTAACAGCCTTGGCATTCGCCTCATGTTGAGCCACGATATCCTGCGTAGTACGCTCAGCGACTGGAAGCACCACAAAAGACGTACTCTGAGTAGCATCCCATACGTCCTGACTCTGGCTAACAAGGAACATCCTACCTTTCCAGTAGGGATAGCCATCGGAGCCAAGGACAGGAATTTTCCTGGAGTAAGTCATCATCACTACGGTTTCGTCACCGGTTAAGGTATAGGAAACCTAATCGGCTCTGATACCACTTGTAGAACCAAGACGTGCGACTAGAGGGGGGTGAATATGAGCATTTGAAAAGTCAAACTCAATGCCCACCACAGTACAAAATGGAAACAACACCCACAACGAACCTAGACAACGTCCACTGAGAGGATACATATCTAGCTCACAACACGTGCTTGGTACCGTCCACTGAACAGTACTTACCAAGCACCAAGCGGAAGCACACGCTCAAACGGCTAAGAAAAAGAGCGCAAAAGGAACCAACTCTGGGAAACTGCAGATTTCAGACAGACAGGGCTGCAAAGAAAAATCTCAAAACCCTACAAGCATATCTTCAAACCACCCCAAAAAATTACCACACCTTCACAAGGCAATAGGGAACAGCTCCAGAAAATTTCAGGCCAATTGGAGCAAGTTGTGAGCATTGGACTGTCCGGTGGTTAACCACCGGACTGTTCGGTGTTTACAGCTTGACACTCAAAAAAGATTCGAATCAAAACCCTATCAAACCAACTACAAAAAATTATGAAATTTTTACTAGAGGTCAAGAAGAGGCCAAGGAACAACTCCACAAATTTTAGCTCAATTGGACAAGGAATAAAAATCCTAGATTCACCGGATTGTCCGGTGGTTAAAAAAATAATAGACCAACCCCAAAAGAAAAATACCAAAACCAGGTCAAAATAACTCCAAAAAATCTAAAAGTTTTATGGGAGCTTTATGATTCATAGGAAAAGAGCTCCAGAAAATTTCAGGTCATTTGGAGCAGGTTTGATCACAAAACCAACCATCAGACGAAATAGACAGCCACCGGACGTTATAGACAGACAGAAAAACAGCCACATGAAACTTGAACTTCCGAAGCCAAAACTTGACCCAATCTTCACCAATCTTCACGAAATTTCACACACACCAACCTAGCTCCATTCCAAAGCTATTCCCAAAAGATCTATTGAAAAAGATCAAGGGATTAGCGGGAATTTCAGATCTCGTGAAGAGGTGAATATTTGGGCAAGAAAGGGGAAAGCTCAAGAACAACTTGCTCGTGGCAATCCTTCGGGATTGAGATGTTCTAAGACATAATCTCCATGTCCATGCAAGTCCAAAACACAAGGAAAACAAAGGATTCAACCTTGGCCAAAACAAACACCCAAAAAGCCAAGGATTGAAGCCAAAAACCAAAGAGAACAAGGGGAGGACAAGCACACAAAGTTGCTGCACGAAACCACTTCAATTATGAGCCTCAAAAGATGTCTTAGGTCAAATTACAATGAAGGATTTTGTCCCAAGCAACCACCCTCACCTTCCCTCTTGATTTGGAGGCTAGATCTCACCCTAACCCTCCTAAACTTGGAGCTCAAAGCTTGAGGACGAAAATTACACAAAGCAAATGAAAACCTAGCTGCCAAGGCGCCCTCTAATGACCAGCTCTTAGGCTATTTGTACACCGGTTCAGTTTTGGCATTTTTACACATAGACCCCTAACACTAGAAACGCCCGGAGGAGCTAAAACAAAAAAGAACCCAAAATATCGAGGACGAACGACCACGATGAAGACTTGATCTTCTTAACTTCCACGCAATCTTCAGATGTCCTCCACGTGGCCAGTAGTTCCGCCTTTACACCCCCAGTTTTGAAGTCAGAAACCGGAAAACTTTAGGAGGTCTCCGTCTGGGCCGGCCTTGGCCCTTCTTCTCTATCTTGGCGAGTCGTGGCCAACTCACCAAGCCTTGGGTAGCTTGGGTGGCGGTTTTGAGCCGAAGCCGCCAAAGCCTCCCTCGCACGCCTTTGCACCATGCACTCGGGTTAGAGCACCACGGTGGCACCCGGCTTTTCCAGTCCATCGAAGTCGCCTCGCGGTCCATCGGAGGGCTTACACCATCGTTGCCGAACCGCCCCTCCGTGTATCGAGCTCCTATGGCTGACCAACGCCGAGCATTGCCTCCGGTCCATTGGAGGGCTTTTGCCTCAGTCCATCGAGGTCTTCATCATCTACCTCCAGTCCATCGGAGGGCTTGATCTCGTTGACAATCACTCATCACACCAAGAGAGCAATGAGGCCGGTCCATTGGCTCTCATGCTGTTCGCCTGCTGATCGGCATAACATTGCTAGAGTGCTTATCCGGGAAATGGGCCTGGTGAAACCTTACTTGTTCCATCCCGAGAACAGAGACACGTTCCTACCCACTGGTTGAGGGGAAGGTGGCCTGCGGGAGCTTTGTACTCGTGACGGGGAGACTGAGATGTCGGCAGGCTCGTCATGGGGGAACAACTTGGGGGTCAGGCGGGAGTGAATCGAACTCGGAATAGGACGAGTGGAGAAGGGGGATATATGTGGGAACGCGATGGCTAGTAAGCATGTGTCTCCTGGCATGATAGTTATTCCCGAGAATATAAAAATTGATTCGAATCGTTGATGCTCACCAGGTGTGACAATGCCACGTATCATTGACGGGCAACGTAGTAACTACTTGAACACCTTATGATTCACTCATGTTTTCAAATACTACATGCTTGTTCATATATATATATCCTGATGCTTTACTTTCATGACAAGTCCTGTTATTATCAATGCAAGCAAATCAATAAAGAAGAGAGCAGTTGTCAAATCTTGCTTTTCTTACGTACTCATAATATTGCTTAAAATCAACGGCTAAGGACCTACTTGATTAGTAAGCAAGCTTTGCGTCAGCCATAAGCCACATCCATTAAGTCCTACTAAGTAATTAGTACTCAGGGTTTGCCCCCACTTTTGGATTACAGGTATGGAGTTCGTCGTGTGTGTCTGCGTAGGCAGGGGTGTCTGCTCTCACCAGGGATAGGCACTGTTCTGTGGCTGATGGGCAACATTGGTGGGCTCGGTGTTGTCTTAATGACTCGAGGCTTTTGGCTATCAAAATTGCTGAACTCTGATATTTCCGCTGCGAGAGACCTTTTATGAACTCGTCCTATCCATAACCTTATGTTGAGACTGTAATTGGGATTCAAACTAGTTTGTAATCTAAATCTAATATTACTCTGTTCAACTGCATGTGATGTTTTATCTGTTGTGGCTCCTTCAAGAGTCAGATGTGTATGATGTCGGTTCCTCTGGATTGGTGTTATCGAGAGCCGAAGCACTCTCGACGGACTACCAAGTTTGGTCTAGCCTAAGTGCACTGCGAGCCAGAGGTGGCAGGTGTGCTTAGTCTGGATCAAGCGGGGCGGTTTCGCTACAGGAATACTCCTAGGTGAAAGCTACAGCGGTCTCCGTTCGCTTGCGGAGTAAAATCTATTAGGCTAAGAACCGCCAGCTTTCTGGCGCCGTTGCCGGGGAAGCGGCGAGTTAGAATATTAATTTGTTTCTCAACTTCTTGTTACCCTTTCTTTCTATCGTATGAAAGAAAACAAAAAAAAATGATAAAATTGAAAATCACATGCTTCAATTTGCTCTATCCATATGAGTAAATCTTTACATGATTTGTTCATGCAACCTTTAATCTACTGGGGCTAGACATAGTTTGGGCCGGAATCCAATGTGTACCCGTAGGCCTCTTAAATTGAGCGTGGTGCTTAGGTTAAAGGCCTGCTTTGGACAATTTGACAACGTTGATCGATGAGCTATGTGTAGGTTTTGGTTGTGAAATGTTTTCTCAAGTTTCCATGGAGACAAAAATCAAGGTCCTAGATAATCTCTTTCCATATGTCATGACCTTAGATTTGAGTAATTTTTGAAGATGGTAATGATCATGGCAATACAACATGGTTTTGTGCTTCTAAGCTTTTGAAACGCCAAATTTTTCTAGCACATTGCGTACAACTGGCCCAGTGTTAATACTCTTTACACATAGGCCCATTGTATATGTTGTCCACTAACCTGTTGTAGGAGGCATTCATCCTCTAAACCCCTCCTGAGAGGAAGGACTCGATGGCCAACCTATCATGGTTGATCTCTGCGAGACTTCGACCATGCTCTGCATCACTTGGGAAGCGAATGTCAGCGGCTTGATACAGAAAAGAACACGTAGACATCTCTCATCCCAAGAGGCTGTCCTCACAAGATCAGGTGACAAAGTCATGCAAAGCATTGGATCACATGAGATATATGAAGGGACATCACCCAAGTTATGGAGGAACGCGAATAGAGAGCCTTCCTTAGTTCCTTTCTGCCCGACCAGTTGAGCAACAAGCCAATTAGATGCCAAACTAAGCTACTCTACCCATTGGATGCGAACACCCATCAACCAGAGGTTGGTGGGAAATGCAAATGGCAATGGAGTCAAATCCAACAACATCCATCTCGGTTCTTCCCCACTCAAACTGTTTGGGAAAGAAAGTCTGCTCAATGTCAGAACTGGATTCAAGATCAACCCTTGCTTCAACTACATGGGCTAAGTGAGACGTCACCGCTGGCCATGGAATAGAAGAAAGGTGGAAATGCAACCTACCATGAGATCAATCCATTCTGGACACTCTTCTTGAGAAGAGAACACTGCAGGAAAACCTACCCTGTAGGTATGTTTTATTTATGTAATAAACACGTTTTATTTCGTATCTACATCAATGTTGACACGTTTCTTAAAGCGTGCTAGGAGCGTCTTCGCAAGCACTGTAACAAAAATTGTAGAAATGGATTACTATAGCGTATCTATAGTTGAGACGTTTCATAGAAACGTTACATGCATGTCTATGCATTTTGATACACTTTTATAAATACATTTATACAGCGTGTCTATTCACGTTGTTACATTTTGTAAAAACGATTTAATATGTGTTTAAAAATAGTAAAAAATATATACTACACGATATGATTTTCGCAATCGGTAAGAATTGAACTCGTGACCTCATATCTCACATAATGCCTCCCCACCACTAGACCACTGTATCACATGTGAATAGTTAAGTAATGCACTGTTTTTATATTTACCATTAACGAATTTCAACTTCTCAATACCGTGTCAAATAACGTCTTTATGTGTCTATAGACACGCTTGTCTGATACGCGTGTTATTTTAAGATACTTTTAAGTTGTATCAAAAAACATATTTACATGCATATGCACGTTTGTTTGACACGTTTGATGTCGTGTTTAAATGCTATTGATGGTTAATAGCGTAGCTAACTACGTGTCATGTTGAGATGATTTAAATAACATGACAACAAGTGTCACTTTATGTCTTTCGACACTCTAATCGTGTCTTACATCGTGTCAATTTGAGACATTCCAGAAAACGTGTCAAAAAACATGTTTACGCCTTTTGTGTAGTGACGATTTAGCCATCGTTGCTATCAAAACGTATCTAGAAGGCTTTTTTCCTATAGTGGAAGGACCCTTGGTATTCTCCATTTCACGTGAACAGGATGAACCACTACATGTGTCACTTTGGGAAAGAATGTCAGCTGAAGGAAAATATGATGTTGGAGCTGGGAGGAACCCAACATCAACTCCAAGGAGACATTCCCCCAAAGAAAGTAGAATACCAGACTAAGTTGCCTAATCAAAAACTCCCAACACCATGTAGAAGGTCCAAGTAGCAGCATCGGAGATATAATGGATAGCCCCTAACATTTGAGAGATGAGGAGGCTATACAAGAGTAGAGAAGGGAGTTCTCCTAACATAGGTGAGCATAACAGAAAGTAAGCAGCATCGTCGTCACCCCAGGGAGCAAGCTAAAGAGTAACATACAACAGTACAAGCTTGGGGGAGGATTTGACAGGCACCCCCACAAGATGCTATGGACACATGGGGAGATACGCCAAGCACAAGCTTCAAGTTTGCATTGAGTTGCAAGATCTAAGCTTGGGGGGAACGCCACACCAGGTATGTACCCCACGCCGAATGTCGTACTTTTCATGATCATATCTTTTATCCTAGCTGCCATGACACCAAAAACATGTTCGCTTTATTCCTTTTCTAAACTTAATAAAGAAAAACACCATAAAAATTTGCATATCCAAAAAATACCAAAAATATTTGCTTAAACCATGAGTAAAATAACTCCTACCCATAATGCTAGAGTTTTGTTTATACCCTTTGCTTAAAGGAAATGATGAATAGTTGCTCTGTTAATTCCTTGTAAGTATTTTGTATACAACTTTACACTCTCCAACAAATTTTGAGCTTATTGGCATAGGTTGTGATCCTTGCTCTAATGTTCAACCTTGTGGGAGCAAGTACTTTCAAACCAAGTCTAGGTTGTTTTGAGAATGTGATATAACCAAAGTTTGAGTTGTACCCGTCTTGATCTTAGTAAGGTGAATTCTCAGAGTTTTCTTTTTGAAAATAAAACAAAAGCAAGTTCCTTAGTGGTTTAAATACCTATCCAGAGCCAAATGCTTACAAGATCAAACCTCTACATATGCTACTTATTGTTGTGTTGTTCGATCCTCATGAAAATTGACACAGGCTATCTGAGCACTATTCCAAAGCTATTCCCAAAAGATCCATGGAAAATGATCAAGGGATTAGCGGGAATTTCAGATCTCGTGAAGAGGCAAGCTTTGGGCAAGAAAAGGGGAAAACTCAAATTCGACTTGCTCGTGGCAAACCTGCAGGTTTGAGATGAACTAGGTCATAATCTCCACGTCCTTGCAAGTCCAAAACACCAAAAGAAGAGGATTAGCTCATAGGCAAACACAAATCACCAAAAGCCTTTGTGTTTCATCCAAAATCCAAACTAGAAGGGGGAAGAGGAAGGGGCTGCACACAAGTACTCCAATTTCGGAGGAATATTGCTGGATTAATCACGAAATTGAGTTCATACAAATGTTCCTACAGCCTACCACCCTTCATCCTTCCCTCTTGATGTGAAGAACACTAGCTAGGGGACTCAAATCCTAGCCTAAAGCTCTCCTTTCTCTCTTAAGCACATAGCTGTATGGATTCTAAGCCTAGGGTTTTTTTAATGGTGCAAGAGTCACCTAAATGACCAGCCGCTTTGGTATTTATACCCCAGGCCTAACGACACCATTGTTGGCGGTCGTTATAACCTATTTCGACCACCAATACTTCATGTTTCAAGGGTAAGTTTATGCAAATTTCATACATATTAACCAGTTCTACGAGTTGTGTACAAAGGTCTTGCAGGAACACATGTCACGGTGCAAAAACATAGAAAACATGGAGAAAACTGTGAACCAGGAAGAAGAGCTGGATATGGGCTAAGGACCTAGGCCTCCCGGCTCAGGCCCAAGCCACCTGGCTTGCCACCAAGCCGCCCAGCCTGTGAAACTCTCCAAATGCCGCCATCTTCCACCTGCATGCAAGAGACAACGTGTCAAGTACAACTCCATGGTGGAATCCGAGAGAACCAATCACCATGCCACGGAAGGCCTTGCCACTTCATCAATCCAGCCCACGGATTGGCTAAGTCAGCAACCCAGGGGAGTTCCATCCAATGGCTAAGGAAGAAACACAAAAGGATCCAATGGTTGAGGCAAAAGCACACAAGAATAACCGCCAACCGACCCATAACCGCCTTGGAGGAGCAATATGGATCGTGGGATGAAGTGAGGCGTTGGATCCAAGGGATGGCCGGGCCGCCCGGCTTAGGACCAGGTCACCCGGCTCCACCCCAAGCCGCCTAGCTTGGCACCCAAGCCGCCCGGCCTCTAACCGTCTCCAACCGCCACAACCGACCTTCTCCATCACTTAGCACTATAAATACCCCCTTAGACCTCCCTTGTGAGGTGTGGATTAGTGGACAAATGTAGTGGTAGAGTGTATAGTGTGGAGAAGTGAAGCTTTCCCTTAGCATTGTAGAGAGAGTTCCTCTTGTATCAAGGAGAGTAGTGAGTGCATAGTTCGGGAGTGGGATTTCTCTTCTCTCCCAGGCTTGTATCATCAAAGGAAGGATATTCAGTTCCAGGATTGAGTAAAGTTCCTTGTCTCTCACCTTTGTTATTACATTCTTACTTTACTTTCATACTTAGTTTTATACTTGTCTGTTTACGGGAACCTTGTGCATGCTTATAGTGTTGGCTATATAGTAGTGCTTGCTTTTCTAGCTCATTACCAGTAAGTAGTAAACTCTCTGAGTGGCACGACGGTGTTCATACTTAGAGTTTGCCTTGGTTGGTCGGCTATCCCACGCAGCTCTGGTTGGTAGACACACTAGGTGACAGCTTTTGTGTTCTCAGTATTCCAATCCCGTTCGTTCGGATAGACTCGCTGACGATATAGCCAAAACTTGTAGCGCCCGCCTTTCTCGGCTGGGTTATCAGCACTCTGGTGCCTGGCAGTGGCTCTGCAGCTTTAGTGTCTATGTTTACATGACAAATATAGTGCTTTGCAAGTTTAGTACAGCAAGGTGCTTTAACATTTGTTGAGAACCTGCTTTCCTGTCTTTTATCCTCTACTTGCTAGCTTCGCTAGTTTGGCCATTGTGTTGTGTGATTATTATACTCCTCGTTCCTCGTGGATTCGATACCCAGGAACACTCTCGGGTGAAAGGCTACAACGTGTTTTCCGTGCGCTTGCGGATTTATATCTAATATGCTAGGGAATGCCAACAAGCTTTTCTAGCGCCGTTGCTGGGAAACGGTAGCTATTTTAACACAGAACCAAGGTCATCCTATCTCCCACTATACAACCACTACACCACTATCCCACCATATCACCATACCACCCCTTGGATCACACGCCTATCTGCGAGTTATCAGCTCCAAAGGGCGATTTTCTGGAGCCTCCACCATCATCCGCCCCCATCAACACAGATGGTTATCAGCTACGTCCCGGCTTGATAGCCATGGTTTGGGACCAATCCTTCGCAGGATTGGAATCAGAGAGTCCCTAGACACACCTCCGAGAGTTCGAGCAGCTCTGCAGCTGTATCTCTATCTCGGGTATGCCTAGAGAAACCCTCCGATGGTTGCTATTTCTGTTCTTATTGACGGGAGCAGCAAAATCGTGGTACAACCGAGCAGTCGGTGCAGTAGAGGGGAGTTGGGAGAGACTCCAAGTCAAATTCTGTCTGCACTTCTTCTCACCAAATCGAGTCGTTGACCTCCGATGTGAAGTTCTCAACTTTCGTCAAGGAAGCGACGAGACTTTGGCTGTAGCCTGGTCACGTTTCACCGGTCTGGTCGCATTTGGCCCAGATCTAGCGATCCAAGAGTCCATGCTCTTGCAGCACTTTGTCCGAGGCCTTTCACCAGGCGTACGACTATGCTTGGACTTAGCTTCAAGAGGATCGTTTTCTCACCTATCTACCCCAGAAGGACGAAAAGTCCTTGATAAAATCCTCAAAAAATCTTCTGATGGCAGTACGATCGAGAAACTACGCTCACATCCACAAGATCCACCTGAACCCAGCTACCAAGAAGAGAGTCAGAGTATCCATACCCCATCTCCACAAACTCTCATGATCACAGATATCCCCGAACCTAGCATGTCACAGGACACTGAGAGGGTCAGTGAATCCGTGACGAATCCTCCGCCGGTTCCCCCGTTCTCGTTTGATGACGAGCTACTAATGGGCTTTAGCAAAACATCTTGGTTGCCCAAAGAGAGCCAACGCTTCAAAAGGACCTCTCAACCAGCATATCTACTCCGAGAACAAACACATCAAATGAGAGAGGACCTTCTTTGGCTTACAGCTGTGCTGAATCGGGAATGGCTAGAAGAGAGACGACTCGACACGAAAATGGTTAGGTTCTACCCAGGACCATCTCTCGTCTCTGGCCATGTATCTGACATGTTCCCACAAGATATCTTGTACGACCCACGAATTGGGGTGAACATCATTCCTAAACATGTTGTAGACACCTATTTCCCCACTCTCCCACAATCAAAATCCGACATTCGCTTGAAGTGGAACAAGAACAAATCGTTGGAAAATCATGGAGTTATCAGGGTCATACCAGTAACCTTGTGGGACAAGCGCATGTTCTTAGATTTCCACGTCTTCGACATACCCGAGGAACCCATGCCACTCATACTGGTTGGGATCCCTATTGCTTCCCTGATCAAAACTACAGCAACTCCAGGGCAGCTACAGCTCTAGTTTGGCAAAGAAGTGTTCTAAGTTGGCATGAATCGAGCACTGAACACCAAAATGGAGGCTAAGCTAGAGGTTGATCTCCTAGAAGAAGTGATGGGTATTTCACTTGAGGAAGAGGAAGGTCAACAAAGCCTAGAGAAAGAGGCTAGCAACTTTAGTGCGGTAGAAGAGCTGCTTGAGTTTGAGAAACTGGGTGAATCCTTGCAGCCCGACCCCCCAAAAATTGAGCTAAAACAGCTACCGCCTGGCCTGAAGTATGCCTTCCTCAACAGGAATCCGGACACATCGGTAATCATCAGCGACAAGCTGACCGAGAATGAGAGCCGGTGATTAATCGTAGTCTTGGAGAAGTATAGATCAGTGCTTGGGTACTCACTCCAAGATTTGAAGGGAATCAGTCCGAACCTGTGCACTCATCGCATCCCGATAGAGACCGAGCACCGGCCCTCACGGGAACCTCAACGAAGACTCAATCAAGCGATGAGAGAGGTAGTCAAGAAGGAGGTGCTTAAAATCCTACACACGGGTATCATCTACCCAGTGCAAGATAGTGAATGGGTCAGTCCAGTTCAAGTTGTACCAAAGAAGGGAGGAATGACAGTTGTGAAGAATCAGAACAATGAACTAATTCCTCAGCGCACTGTCACCGGATGGCGTATGTGTATCGATTACAGAAAACTCAATGCAGCCACCCGAAAGATCACTTCCCCCTTCCTTTCATTGATGAAATGCTTGAGAGACTGGCCAATCACTCCTTCTGCTATCTTGATGGCTACTCCGGTTGTCACCAGATCCCCATTCACCCGGATGACCAGAGTAAGACCACATTCACCTGTCCCTATGGCACTTTTGCCTATCGGCGAATGTCATTTGGGCTATGCAATGCTCCAGCATCGTTCCAGCGTTGCATGATGTAACACCCTAGTTTAACTACCAGCATTTTCTACAATTAATTACAAGCAATTTATTTAATTTTCTAAGGCTCATATGTTTAGTTGCATTCAATATGATTTGTTTAAAATGAATACTTGTATAAAATAAATCATAGGCCCAACTTCCTTGTGCATACATGCTGGTGCATTGTTTCTTGGTTGTTTGAATTAAGGATTCAAATTCAAATTTATTTGAATTTTAGAACTACTTCTATCTCCATTCAAAAGAATTCAGAAAAAGAAAAGAAAAAAAGAGAAGAGGGGCAGCCAGGCCGGCCCGGCCGGACTCGGCCCGGCCACCCCGCTCCCTTCCACCTGGGCTAGAGGCCAACCCAGCCCAGCTCCCCGCCCTCTCTTCCCGCCTGGGCCGAAGCCGGCCCACTCGGTCGCGCCCCTCCCTCAGAGCGCCGTCGGCCCGCAGCGCCCCTCTCCCCGCGCCTCGCCGACAAGCGGGCCCGCGCCCCGTCTCTCACTGCCGCGCCGGCCCCACTGGCAGGCTCGTCTCCCTTCTCCCGCCGGATTTCTCGCTCGCCTTCCTTACTCCTCCGCTCGGCCAAACCGCAGGGGGGATTCGAACCCGAGCCCTGCTCCCCTTCCCTCCACACACTGCCCCCAATCCCGCACCCACCGCACCGGTTTCCCCTTTCCCCTCTACTTTCCTTCACTCCGCTTTTAAGAGCGCTTTCAACCCGACCGGCATCACCGCGCCTCGACACCCTCGGCCCTCATAGTGTCTATAAAACCGACCCCGAGTCTTGCCCTCGCCCTCTTTACCACGCCTCCACTCCAATTCCACTCCCCTGCACCGACGCGCTCGCATTTTGCCGCCGGAGCTTTGCCTTGGTAAGCCGCTCCGCCGTTCGATTTGATGCCGTGGGTCCATCTCCGGCCTTCTAATCCCCGCCTTGTCGTTCGCAGGACCTTAGCGAAGCTGCTCCGTGGGTTGTGGTTGCAAGGACGCGATGCCGTCGCCTCTGTCCGCGAACGCCGACCAAATTCGTCCGCCATCCTCCGTCGCGAGCTCTCACCGCCGCCTCCCCGCTTCCCTCGATCCCTCGGTGAGCTCCGCCTCGGCCTCCACTCCCTTCCTATCTAGCTCTAGTCCAGCCAGACCCACCCGAGGCCTCGGCGCACGCACGTCCGGCGAGCCGCCGCCATGCGGACCGAACCCCGCCGTGGGGAATGGTCGCCGCCGGCACCCCCATCTCCCATTCAACCCTGGCCCTCGGATCTGATGTGGGCGGCTGAGATTAAAATGTGCCATACCCCTTCGTGGACCAATCCCGTCGCGCCACGCGGCCCACTTAATCCGACTCAGCCGGCCCTGGACGTCAGGCCGACGTGTCACGCCACGAGCGCGCCACGTCAGCGCCGTGCCAGAGCAGACCCGGTCAGCCGTGGATCTTTCGCAGAAAAGACCCCGCATTTTCCTGTTATCAACCCGCGGTCCACCCGCGTTGAAAAATAATTAGGTTTTAGTCCTGTTTTTATCGGTTTAGCCCCTGAGTTCTCCAGTTTTTGAACCCGCCGTCCAGACTCTCGGTTTTTGCCCGGAACCCCTCGGCGGCTATGGTTAATTACGGATAGGTCCTCAGTTTTTCAAATCTAGCCCCTGGTTTCTTTGTTTCTATCATAGTTATGCCCCTAGAAGTTTGTCTTATGCAAACTTTGACGCTTTAACTCCGATTTGAGTGATTCTTGCGCTCACGCGATCGTAGAAATGCGTAGAATGTTTTTAGTACAGTTTTATCTTCTGTTTTTATGATATAATGTACTGTTTCTCACCTTTGGATAATTGTTTGCATGTATGTATGCGTGGAAATGCTTGTATGTTGCCGTGAACGTGTTTAGACGGTGAGCAGTTTGTTGGAGAAGAAGAGCAGCAGTTAGAGGGTGTTGAGCAGCAGCCTCAAGACCAGTTTGAGCAAGGCAAGTATAACATGGACACAACCCAATAACCATTTAATCACTTCATATGCATGTGTCTAATTTTTATACGCCAATAAGGACTGTACCTAGCCTCATTTATCGCAATGTTTACCTATGGGAATGCATGTTGGTTAAGTTTTGCTAGTTGCTGCGCGAACTCATGTATCTTTGGTTAATAATGTTGTTAACGGATCTATGCAATCAAATCTTGAGCTTGACCCGCTGTGGTTCATGTTCCTTTAAAAATGGCTTTTTAGCAACTTGGTTTAGGGGGCATGAGCATGTGTTTTGCTTATAGCCACTCTCCTTAAGGACCGGTTCGCAAAGCGACAACCTGGGACAACAGTGCTACCATGAGACTGGAATGGGACTGTCTTGGCTAACTAATTAGGTTGCATTGGTTTGGGAGTAACTTACCGACGGGGCAAGAGGGGAGGTGAGCTTCTGTGGCCCTCGCGCTACTTGGGTTGAGTGCGTTTATCTCCCCTTGAGGCTTGCTCCACAGATGCGGACCCTGAAACCTTAGCGGTTACATCTTACCAATGTGATCTTTGTAAAGGCCTCGTAGTGTGCTTGCTAGCCATCTCATCTAAGGTAATGTGGTGGACCACTAGCGTAGCCCACGACTCATGGGTAAAGATGTACGACCTCTTGAGAGTGTAAAACTGACATGTCAGCCGTGCTCACGGTTATGAGCGGCCCAGATCCTTTATGCAGATTAGTTGTTCTGTGGTGTTTGAAAGTGGTTCTTATGTTAATGTTGTTGCATAACGTTCTTATGCAATATCTTGGGCTTAATGGTTTATCTACACACCTGTAGTAACTAGTTGTTTAATAAAACTTGACCAACTAAAAGCTCATGCAGCGTGTCAGCCAACCTTGGCTGGAACCCAACCGCTGCTCAGCTCTAGAAGACTTCGAAGAGTATGTTCAAGACTTCAACGAGTTCTAGGCGTACCAGTCCACCAGTCGACGTCCCTGTGGTGGCTCGTTTTATCTTCGTTGACGCTTTTGCTATGACTCTGGCTTAAAGACATGTTGTCTTATTGTAATAAAGTGATGATATACGCTATGTAAACGTTTTATTTATCGTTTATGCGCGTTCTGTGATGTCACTATTGTCATAATATATGTGAGACACGATCCTGGCACATATATGTTGTTCCGGTTCCGTTGGTTCAGGACTGGGTGTGACAAAGTGGTATCAATTAAAGAAGTGTTTAAGGGTGCTGAAAGAACAAGCACCACTGGAAGGTCTGGATGTGCAGGAGGATCTGACATATACCGAACACCTGGTGAAGATTCTTGAAACATCTGAAAGGGTTATCAGAAACAGGAGGGTCAAAATGTGCAAGGTGCAGTGGAAACACCACACGGAGGATGAGGCAACTTGGGAAAGAGAGGAAGAGTTGAGAGCAACTTATCCTGGTCTCTTTGCTAGCCACCTATAAGAATCTCGGGGGCGAGATTCCTGTTAAGGGGGGTAGGTTTGTAACACCCTAGTTTAATTACCAGCATTTTCTACAATTAATTACAAGCAATTTATTTAATTTTCTAAGGCTCATGTGTTTAGTTGCATTCAATATGATTTGTATAAAATGAATACTTGTATAAAATAAATCATAGGCCCAACTTCCTTGTGCATACATGCTGGCGCATTGTTTCTTGGTTGTTTGAATTAAGGATTTAAATTCAAATTCATTTGAATTTTAGAACTACTTCTATCTCCATTCAAAAGAATTCAGAAAAAGAAAAGATAAAAAAGAGAAGGGGGGCAGCCAGGCCGGCCAGGCGTGACTCGGCCCGGCCACCCCGCTCCCTTCCGCCTGGGCCAGAGGCCGACCCAGCCCAGCTCCCCGCCCCCTCTTCCCTTCTGGGCCGAAGCCGGCCCACTCGGCCGCGCCCCTCCCTCAGCGCGCCGTCGGCCCGCAGCGCCCCTCTCCCCGCACCTCGCCGACAGGCGGGCCCGCGCCCCGTCTTTCACTGCTGCGCCAGCCCCACTGGCAGGCTCGTCACCCTCCGCCCGCCGGATTTCTCGCTCGCCTTCCTTACTCCTCCGCTCGGCCAAACCGCAAGGGGGATTCGAACCCGAGCCCCGCTCCCCTTCCCTCCGCACATTGCCCCCAATCCCGCACCCACCACGCCGGTTTCCCCTTTCCCCTCCACTTTCCTTCACTCCGCTTTGAAGACCGCTTTCAACCCGAGCGGCATCACCGCGCCTCGACACCCTCGGCCCTCACAGTGTATAAAACCGACCCTAAGTCTTGCCCTCGCCCTCTTTACCACGCCTCCACTCCAATTCCACTCCCGTGCACCGACGCGCTCGCATTTTGCCGCCGGAGGTTTGCCTTGGTAAGCCGCTCCGCCATTCGATTTGATGCCGTGGGTCCATCTCCGGCCTTCTAATCCCCGCCTTGTCGTTCGCAGGACCTTAGCGAAGCTGCTCCGAGGGTTGTGGTCGCAAGGACGCGACGCCGTCACCCCTGTCCGCGAACGCTGACCAAGTTCGTCCGCCATCCTCCGTCGCGAGCTCTCACCGTCGCCTCCCCGCTTCCCTCGGTCCCTTGGTGAGCTCCGCCTCGGCCTCCACTCCCTTCCCATCTAGCTCTAGTCCAGCCAGACCCACCCTAGGCCTCGGCGCACGCGCGTCCGGCGAGCCGCCGCCGTGCGGACCGAACCCCGCCGTGGGGAATGGTCGCCGCCGGCACCCCCTTCTCTCGTTCAACCCTGGCCCTCGGATCTGATTTGGGTGGCCGAGATTAAAACATGCCATACCCCTTCGTGGACCAATCCCGTTGTGCCACGCGGCCCACTTAATCCGACTCAGCCGGCCCCGCACGTCAGGCCGACGTGTCACGCCACGAGCGCACCACGTTAGCGCCGCGCCAGCGCAGACCCGGTCAGCCGCGGATCTTTCACAGAAAAGACCCCGCGTTTTCCTGTTATCAACCAGCGGTCCACCCGCGTTGAAAAATAATTAGGTTTTAGTCCTGTTTTTATCGGTTTAGCCCCTGAGTTCTCTAGTTTTTGAACCCGCCGTCCAGACTCTCGGTTTTTGCCCGGAACCCCTCGGCGGCTATGGTTAATTACGGATAGGTCCTCGGTTTTTCAAATCTAGCCCCTGGTTTCTTTGTTTCTATCACAGTTATGCCCTTAGAAGCTTGTTTTATGCATAACTTTCACGTTTTAACTCCGATTTGAGTGATTCTTGTGCTCACGCGATCGTAGAAATGCGTAGAATGTTTTTAGTACAGTTTTATCTTCTGTTTTTATGATATGATGTACTGTTTTTCACCTTTGGATAATTGTTTGCATGTATGTATGCGTGGAAATGCTTGTATGTTGCCATGAACGTGTTTAGACGGTGAGCAGTTTGTTGGAGAAGAAGAGCAGCAGTTTGAGTGTGTTGAGCAGCAGCCTCAAGACCAGTTTGAGCAAGGCAAGTATAACATGGACACAACCCAATAATCATTTAATCACTTCATATGCATGTGTCTAATTTTTGTACGCCAATAAGGACTGTACCTAGCCTCTTTTATCGCAATGTTTACCTATGGGAATGCATGTTGGTTAAGTTTTGCTAGTTGCTGCGCGAACTCATGTATCTTTGGTTAATAATTTTGTTAACGGATCTATGCAATCAAATCTTGAGCTTGACCCGCTGTGGTTCATGTTCCTTTAAAAATGGCTTTTTAGCAACTTGGTTTAGGGGGCATGAGCATGTGTTTTGCTTATAGCCACTCTCCTTAAGGACCGGTTCGCAAAGCGACAACCTAGGACAACAGTGCTACCATGACACTGGAATGGGACGGTCTTGGCTAATTAATTAGGTTGCATTGGTTTGGGAGCAACTTACCGACGGGGCAAGAGGGGAGGTCAGCTTCTGTGGCCCTCGCGCTACTTGGGTTGAGTGCGTTTATCTCCCCTTGAGGCTTGCTCCAAAGATGCGGACCCTGAAACCTTAGTGTAGGACTGAGACGTGCGACTAGAGGGGGTGAATAGGAGCACTTGAAAACTCAAAATCAAACCCCCACCGCAGTGCAAAACGGAAACAACGCCCACAACGAAACTACACCGTCCACTGAGAGGATACGTATCTAGCTCACAACACGTTGCTTGGTACCGTCCACTGAACAGATACGTACGAAGCACCAAGCGGAAGCACACGCTCAAACGGCTAAGAAAAAGAGTGCAAACGGAACCAAGTCCGGAGAACTGCAGATTTCAGACAGACAGGGCTGCAAAGAAAAATCTCAAAACCCCTCAAGAAAGGCTCCAAAATATCCCCCAAAATTACCACACCTTCACAAGGCAATAGGGAACAACTCTAGAAAATTTCAGGCCAATTGGAGCAAGTTGTGACCACCGGACTATCCGGTGGTTAACCACCGGACTGTCTAGTGCTTACAGCCTGACACTGCAAAAAGATTCGAATCAAAACCCTACCAAACCAACTCCAAAAATTATGAAATTTTTACTGGAAGTTAATAAGAGGCCAAGGAACAACTCCACAAATTTTCAGCTCAATTGGACAAGGAATAAAATTCCTAGAGCCACCGGACCGTCCGGTGGTTAACCATCGGACTGTCCGGTGGTTAAAAACTGGCAGACTAACCCGAAAAGAAAAATACCAAAACCAGGTCAAAACATTTCCAAATGATCTGAAATTTTTATGGGAGCTTTATGATTCACTGATAAAGAGCTCCACAAAATTTCAGCCCAAAATTCGAAGGTTTGACCCCTAAACCAAACCAGGCTTGAAGACGGACAGAACCAGTAGGAAAACTGGACAGCAGGAAACCTCACACAAAAGCAATCCGAAACTTGACCAAACCTTCTCCAAACATCACAAAAATTGGCACAGGCTATCCTAGCCCCATTCCAAAACTATTCCCAAAAGATCTATAGAAAAAGATCACGGGATTAGCGGGAATTTCAGATCTCATGAAGAGGTGAATATTTGGGCAAGAAGGGGAAAAGCTTAAGAACAACTTGCTCGTGGCAATCCTTTGGGATTGAGATGTTCTAAGACATAATCTCCACGTCCTTCCAAGTCCAAAACACAAGGAAAACAAAGGATTCAACCTTGCCCAAAACAAACACCCAAAAGGCCAAGGATTGAAGCCAAAAACTAAAGAGAACAAATGGAGGAGAAGCAGACAAAGTTGCTGCACGAAACCACTTCGATTATAAGCCTCAAAAGAGGTCTTAGGTCAGATTACAACGAAGGATCCCAAGCAACCATCCTCACCTTCCCTCTTGATTTGAAGGCTAGATCTCACCCTAACCCTCCTAAACTTGGAGCTCGAAGCTTGAGGACGAAAATTACACAAAGCAAATGAAAACCTAGCTGCCAAGACTCACTCTAATGACCAGCTCTTAGGCTATTTATACACCGGTTCAGTTTTGGCATTTTTACACATAGATCCCTAACATTAGAAACGCCCGGAGGTGCCAAAACAGAAAAGAACCCAAAATATCGGGGATGGACGACCACGATGAAGACTTGATCTTCTTAGCTTCCACGCAATCTTTGGGTGTCCTCCACGTGGCCAGTAGTCCAATACGCCTTTGCACCCCTCGGTTTTGAAGTCAGAAACCAGGAAACTTTAGGAAGTCTCCGTCTGGGCCGGACTTGGCCCTTCTTCTCTATCTTGGCGAGTCATGGCCCAACTCACCAAGCCTTGGGTAGCTTGGGTGGCGGTTTTGAGTTGAAGCCGCCAAAGCCTCCCTCGCACGCCTTGGCGCCATGCACTCGGGTTGGAGCATCACGGTGGCACCCGGCTTCTCCAGTCCATCGGAGTTGCCTCGCGGTCCATCGGAGGGCTTACACCACCGTTGCCGATCCGCCCCTCCGTGTACCGAGCTCCCATGGCCGACCGACGCCGAGCATTGCCTCCAGTTCATTGGAGAGCTTTTGCCTCAGTCCATCGAGGTCTTCATCATCTACCTCCAGTCCATCGAGGGCCTCCAGTCCATCGGAGGGCTTGAGCTCGTTGACAATCACTCATCACACCAGGAGAGCAATGAGGCCGGTCCATTGGCTCTAAATCTCCCCCTTGATGAGTGTATTGTCAACACCTTCAACCTGTAACCTGAAATATAACAAAGACAAGAGAAAAGCGTAAAACCGAAAAAGAAAGAAAGAAAGAAGGAAGTTGCTCAAAATGCCCAAGAACCAAATACAAGCAAAGAAACAGGGCACAATGAGACAACAAAAGAAAGCAAAGCATCGGCTCCTCAAGACAGAGGCAAAAGGCTCAACGCACCGATGCAAAGAGCATGCTAAAAGCTCAAACTCCCCCTGAAATGCATCCTCGCAAATGCAATATGAATGCAAAGCTCTCCCTCAACAAAATCTCTCCTGAATTCTCCCCCTTGTCCATATTTTTAAATTTCTTCCCCTTGGAGAAGTACACTAATCTCTCCCCAAATTTCTCACCCTTGTTGACAATGGACACATCAAGGGTTCTGTGAACTCAACTCCCCCTGAACTAGATAACTCCCCCTCAAAATATGCTATGAAATGCAAGAAGTGTAACTGAAAGAGATCACAAGGGATAGAAAGCTAGTAATCACAAGTTTTAGCATACAGAGCAAGTGAGGGCAAGGAAGCATACAACAAGCTCAAATGAATCTATCTTACACATATCAAGAGTAAGCTTGTTTTTCAGGGTTAATGAAAAGAAAGCATCACCAACATGAATAGCATCTAGCAAGATAGGCATGAACAACAAAATGCTAGCACTGCATACAAGGTGTGCTACTCTCAACCAAAGTATATACAACTAGCCATAAGCATTTTAGAGACTTGCAAATTTCAGATTTAGACATTTGTAGTCAAAAGCAAGTTATTTTTGTGCCAGGGGTTATTTATTTGTCTTTTGCCACTTCTTACCAACCAATGCCAAGCTTAGGTTATATAACCATTAGAAGCTTAAGACAAGGTTTTGGTCATACACAGCCTAGTCCAAGTTCATGCCAAAGTGCAAAGGCAAGCTGTCTCGAACTAGATCAGTGTGACAAGCAAACCCACCTAGATCTTTCTCAATTCATCATATAAGACACACTTGTAAGCATTTTGATTCAGATTTAATTTAAGCAAGGTTTCAGAAAAGCTTTGGCATTTACATAGCAAAGGCATACAACTAGCATATCCAGGTATGAAAAGATAGCATAGCATTCAACAATCCTACACATGCGAGGTAGCCAAATCAAGTGGTGATCATGGTTTTTGATTTACAAAGAATAAAATGACTTAGCTCACAATTAGTATTCAATAGACTCAAGAGAGCTTAGCCAACCATGATCAAGCAAGTACTAACTCTGCATTCCAAATGAGCTCTAGTGCTAGTAAAGTGAAAATGCATATGATACAATGCAATGCATGATATGATACAATATGCAAAAGAGACAAAGAGAATTAAAAGGAAGATAAAAGCAAAATTTAAACTACAGAAGCTATTCCTTACTAAAAGGAATAGCACTCTATCCCTGACTAAAAGGGATAGCACACTCCAAGCTCACCTCTTAGATGCGTAAAAGCGTCAAACTCTAGGGGCTTGGTAAAGATATCGGCCAACTGGTTTGTTGATACTACATGGATCAAGTCTATATCTCCCTTCTCACAGTGATCTCTCAGAAAGTGAAACCTCACGTCTATGTGTTTGGTTCTAGAGTACAAAACAGGGTTCTTAGATACAGAAATAGCAGAAGTAGAGTCAACTAGGAGAGGGATTCTACCAAACCTAAGGACGAAATCACTAAGGGTGGCTTTCATCCATAAAAGCTGGGAGCAGCAACTAGGAGCAGCAACATATTCTGCTTCAGTGGTGGAAAGAGCTACACTAGCTTGCTTGCGGGAGGACCAAGAGACAAGAGAGGTTCCTAAGAGTTGGCATGTGCCGGAGGTTGACTTGCGATCAATCCGGCAGCCAGCATGGTCAGCATCTGAGAACCCTCTAAGAGAAAGAGAAGAACCCGAGGAATACCAAAGACCAAGATCAAGTGTGAATTTTAGATACCTGAAAATGCGCTTCACCGCTTGACGGTGAGAAGTCCTAGGAGAAGCCTGGTAGCGCGCACAAAGACAGACCGCAAACTGAATGTCCGGCCTTGTCGCTGTAGGACCGAGACGTGCGACTAGAGGGGAGGTGAATAGGAGCACTTGAAAAACTCAAACTCAAAACCCCAAAGTGCGCTCTCACGAAAACACACACATACCCGATACCGTCCACTTAACAGATACATATCGGGTGGAAAGCGGAAGCACTCGAATTAACGTCCAAAGAAAAGGACGTAAGACGAGCAACCAAACAACACCTAAACGAGCAAACACACTACACCCAGACAAAAACACACAACACCTAAAACTACACCTCTCTAATGTGCAGAGTTACGTAGCATAGACAAGCTACTAACCCTAGGACACATTGAGAATCCCTAAACTGAAAACACTAAAGCAGCATCAAAGCAAGCAAGAACAACAAGGCACAAACAAAACAAGACAAGCTACAAAGCTTGCAAGCGTCACACACTAGCCACTCAACACACCGAAGCGTGCCTCACTTAAGAATAGTGAGTGAAGAGTATGGGCATGCAGTGGTTGACACAAAACAAGCTTGAAGCAAACCACAACACTCCAAAAACCAAAGAAACCAAGAAAAACAAACCCCAAAGCAAGCGGAGCAAGAAACACGCAAAAACAGCCCTAAATACACTAGACCGGACAATACTGTCTCAACCAAAAAAACTGACCGGACAAACCCAAAGAAAGGGACTGAAACAGCTCTAAAAACCTATAGACCGGACAATCCAAGGGAAGGGGATCGGACAATCCGAAGTATAGGGTTCGGACAAACCTAAGGACAATGAATTAGTACTGTCAGTTCTCCGAAAAACTGCGCGCAGAAAACAGCCCGACACCTCTACGAAAAACGATCGAAATGGGGTCAAATCTCAACGAAACTTCATGAAAATTAGCATGGACAATCCTAAGGACCTTCCCTAGCAAATCCCAAAAGATCAGCTCCAAAAGATCAAGGGATGCACGGGAATTGCAAATCTCGTGAGGTAGGTGAGTTGACAACCGAAAAACTGCACGCAGGCACTCCAAAAACCGAACCAAAACCGGGTCAATTCTCAACGAAACTTCACAAAAATTTGCGTGGATGATCCTAAGTACCTTCCCAAGCAAACCCCAAAAGATTCACTTGAAAAGATCAAGGGTTGCACAGGAATTTCAGATCTCGTGAGGTTGGTGAGTTGAACCCGAAAAACCTAGAAACGTCAAGAACGGCCCTTTCTCGTGGTTGGATGATTCTAGCACTAGCTAGTGAGATGTACCACGTCCTAGCAAGGCAAAATACCGGCAAAAGAAAGGTCTCATTCTTGGACAACACAAAACGAGCCAAAATCTAAGAAACGGGACCAAAAACGAAACTAGAAAAGGGGCAAAGAGGGAGGGACGAGATTGCTGCTCAAGACTTGGAATTTCACAACAAAGAACCTTGAATTAACCACGAAATTCCGGTTACAAGAGTTCCCTAGAGCCTACCTCCCTTCATCCTCCCACTAATGACAAGATTAGACTAAACTAGGCACTCATCTCCTAGCTAATCCTCTCTATTTCTTCTCTTTGGACCTTGGCTGCTAGGGTTAGGAAATCCTAGGGTTTGTGGCTGCCAAGATAAGCTCCAAGGGAGCCTCTCAAGTCTATTTATACCCTAGGCCCTAAACGACACAATTACATTAAGACCCCTACTCTAAAAATGCCCGGAGGGGGCCAAACCGAAAAGATACAATCGGACGACTACGATGACAACTTGATCATCTTCGGTTTCTCCGCCTCGCTTGGATGTGCGCCACGTAGCCAGTAGTCCGGAAGCTTCCCCCGGTTTTGAAGTCAGAAACCGAGAAACTTTATTCTGCGGGCTTCCTGGGCCTGGTCTTGGCCCAATCTTCAATCTTGGCGAGTCGGAGCCCAACCCACCAAGTCATCTGAACTTGGGTGACGGTTTTGAGCCAAAGCCGCCAAAGCCTCCCTCGCACGCCTTCGCGCCATGCACTCGGGTTGGAGCACCACAGTGGCACCCGGCTTCTCTAGTCCATCGGAGTCGCCTCGCGGTCCATCGGAGGGCTTACACCGCCGTTGCCGAACCGCCCCTCCATGTACCGAGCTCCCATGGCCGACCGACGCCGAGACTTGCCTCTAGTCCATTGGAGGGCTTTTGCCTCAGTCCATCAAGGTCTTCATCTCCTCTACCTCCAGTCCATCGGAGGGCCTCCAGTCCATCGGAGGACTTGTACCTTTGACAATCACTCATCACACCAGGAGAGCAATGGGGCTGATCTATTGGCTCTCAATCTTCCCCTTGATGAGTGCATTGTCAACACATCTCCAACCTGTAACCTGAAATAGAGCAAAGACAAAAGAAAAGCATAAAACTAAAAAAGAAGGGAAAAGAAAAGAAATGCTCAAGCTGCCAAAAACCAAACAAAGGCAAAACATAAGGCAGCTTGAAGCAAAACGAAAAACAAAACATCGGCTCCTCAAGACAGAGCCAAAAGGCTCAACGCACCAATGCAAAGAGCATGCTAAAAGCTCAACTCCCCCTGAAATGCATCCTCACAAATGCAAAATAAGTGCAAAGCTCCCCCTCAACTAAAACTCTCCTGAGTTCTCCCCCTTTGTCCATATTTTAAACTTCTCCCCTTGGAAGTACACTAATTTCTCCCCAAATTTCTCCCCCTTGTTGACAATGGACACATCAAGGGTTCTTTGAACTCAACTCCCCCTGAACTAGACAACTCCCCCTCAAAATATGCCATGAAATGTAAGAAGTGTAATTTAAAGAGCTCAGAAGGGATGTAAAGCTAGTAATCACAAGTTCTAGCATACAGAGCAAGTGAGGGCAAGGAAGCATACAACAAGCTCAAATGAATCTATCTCACACATATCAAGAGTAAGCTTGTTTTTCAGGGTTAATGAAAAGAAAACATCACCGACATGAATAGCACCTAGCAAGATAGGCATGAACAGCAAGATGCTAGCAATGCATACAAGGTGTGCTACTCTCAACCAAAGCATATACAACCAGCCATAAGCATTTTAGAGACTTGCAAATTTCAGATTTATACATTTGTATTCATAAGCAAGTTCTTTATGTGCCAGGGGTTATTTACTTGTCTTTTGCCACTTCTTACCAACTAATGCCAAACCTAGGTTATATAACCATTAGAAGCTTAAGACAAGGTTTTGGTCATACACAACCTAGTCCAAGTTCATGCCAAAGTGCAAAGGCAAGCTGTCTTGTCACGCCCAGTTCTCAACCAACGGAACCGGAACAACATATATGTGCCAGGAACGTGTCTCACATATATTATGACAATAGTGACATCACAGAACGTGCATAAACGATAAATAAAATGTTTACATAGAGTATATCATCACTTTATTACAATAAGACAACATGTCTTCAAACCAGAGTCATAGCGGAAGCGTAAACGAAGATAAACGAGCCGCCACAGGGACGTCGACTGGTGGACCGGTACGCCTAGAACTCGTTGAAGTCCTGAACATACTCTTCGAAGTCTTCTGGAGCTGAGCAGCAGTTGGGTTCCAGCCAACAGTAGGTTTAAAGTAAAGCAAGCGTGAGTATTTCATACTCAACAAGCATAACATGAACTATGAGGCATCTAGGGTTGGCTGACACTTAACATGAGCTTTTAGTTGGTCAAGTTTTATCAAGCAACTAAATTACTACAAGTGAGTTGGTAAACCATTAACCCAAGTTATTGCATCAGAACGTTATTCAACAACATTAGCATAAGAACCACTTTCAAAACCCAACAGAACCACTATCTGCATAAAGGATCTGGGCCGCTCGTAACCGTGAGCACGGCTGACATGTCAGTTTTACACTCTCGAGAGGTCGTACATCTTTACCCATGAGTCGTGGGCTAAGCTAGTGGTCCACCACATTACCTTAGATGAGATGGCTAGCAAGCACACTACGAGGCCTTTACAAAAATCACGTTGGTAAGGTGTAACCGCTAAGGTTTCAGGGTCCGCAACTATGGAGCAAGCCTCAAGGGGAGATAAACGCACTCAACCCAAGTAGCGCGAGGGCCACAGAAGCTCACCTCCCCTCTTGCCCCGTCGGTAAGTTACTCCCAAACCAATGCAACCTAATTAGTTAGCCAAGACCGTCCCATTCCAGTCTCATGGTAGCACTGTTGTCCCAGGTTGTCGCTTTGCGAACCGGTCCTTAGGGAGAGTGGCTATAAGCAAAACACATGCTCATGCCCCCTAAACCAAGTTGCTAAAAAGCCATTTTTAAAGGAACATGAACCACAAAGGGTCAAACTCAAGATTTGATTGCATAGATCCATTAATCAAAATTATTAAAAAAAAACACATGAGTTCGCGCAGCAACTAGCAAAACTTAACCAACATGCATTCCCATAGGTAAACATATCGATAAAGAGGCTACGGTACAGTCCTTAGGGCATACAAAATTAGACACATGTATATGAAGTGATTAAATGGTTATTAGCTTGTGTTCATGCTATACTTGCCTTGCTCAAACTGGTCTTGAGTCTGCTGCTCAACACCCTCAAACTGCTGCTCTTCGTCACCAACAAACTGCTCACCGTCTAACCACGTTCACGGCAACATACAAGCATTTCCACGCATACATACATGCAAACAATTATCAAAAGGTGAGAAACAGTACATCATATCATAAAAACAGAAGGTAAAACTGTACTAAAAACATTCTACATGTTTCTACGGTCGCGTGAGCGCAAGAATCACTCAAATCGGAGTTAAAACACGAAAGTTATGCATAAAACGGGCTCCTAGGGGCATAACTGTGAAAAAAACATTGAAACCAGGGGCTAGATTTGAAAAACCGAGGACTTAAACGTAATTAACTATAGCCGCAGAGGATTTCCGGGCAAAAACCCGATACCTGGACCGCGGGTTCGAAAACCAGAAAGCTCAGGGTCTAAACCGATAAAAACAAGACTAAAACCTAAATACTTTTCAACGCAGGTGGACTGCGGGTTGATTTCTAGGAAATGCGGGGGGCCTTTCTGCGAAAGTCCCGCGGTGGACTCGGTCAGCGCGACGTGGCTGACTCATGACTGGCCACGTGGCCTGACAAGCGGGGCCGGGGCTGACTGGGATTATGAAGGCGACGTGGCGCGTCCCGATTGGCCCGCGAAGGGGTATGCCACGTTCTAATGTCGGCCACCCAGATCAGATCCGAGGGCCAGGGTTGAACAGGAGAAGAGGGCGCCGGCGGCGACCATTCCCCACGGTGGAATCCGGCCGGCGCGGCGGTGGCTCGCCGGCGTGGCGCACGCCGGGGCCTAGGGGGCGTCTCGCTGGACTAGACCTAGCGGAAAAGAGAGAGAAGGCCGAGGCGGAGCTCACCGAGGGATCGAGGGAGACGGGGAGCGGACGGCGGGGCTTGGCGACGTAGGTCGGCAGACGGGCTCGGGCAGCGCTCGCGGACGGGAGCGTCGGAGGCTCGGCCTCGCGTCAAGACCTCCTGGAACGGCTCCGCGAAGACCCTGCGAGCGTGAAGGGGGCGGTTAGAGGGCCGGAGATGGATCCACGCTGATGAATTGAACGGTGGAGCGTCTTACCGAGGTGAAGCTCCGGCGGCGAAATGCAAGCGCGTCGGTGCACGGGAGCGGAATTGGTGTGGAGGCGTGGTAAAGGGGCTCGGGGCGACGCTCGGGGTCGGGTTTTATAGGAGTCTAGGTAGCCGAGGGCGACGGGCGCGGTGTTGGGACGGAAGGCCGGGGCGCTCATCACTGCGCAATGAAGAGAGAGGGAGGGGAAAGGGGAAACCGGGGCGGATTGTGGGGGATTGAGTGCGGGGCGAACAAGGAAGGAGAGCGGGGCGCGGATTCGGGGAGGGATCCCCTCGAGTAGCCGTTGTGGCCGAGCGAGGGAGTAAGGAAGGCGGGCGTGGATCGCGGCGGGAGGAAGGTGACGGGTCTAACCGGTGGGCCCCGTTGGTCAGTGGGGGCGAGGGCGCGGGCCCGCCTGTCGGCAAGGCGCGGAGAGAGAGGTGCGGCGCGCGCTGGCGGGCCGAGCGGCTTTGAGGAGGAGGGGCGCGGCCGAGTGGGCCGGCCTCTCGGCCCAGGCGGGAAGGGGGCGGGGTCGGCGGGGCCGAGCCCAAGCGGGAGAGAGGCGGGGGTCGGCTGGGCCGAGCCGGGCCTGGCCGGCCTGGCTGCCCTTTTTCTTTTTTTTTCCTTTTTCTTTTCTGTTTTTGAATTCTTTTGAATGGAGATAGAAATGGTTCTAAAATTCAAATGAATTTGAATTTGAATCCTTAATTCAAGCAAACAAGAGACAATGCACCAGCATGTAAATGCACAAGAAAGTTGGGCCTATGATAAATTTTATATAAGTATTTATTTTAAATAAAACCAGTTAAATGCAAACTAAACATATAAGCCTTAGAAAAAAATTAAATAAATTGCTTGAATTTTATTGTGAAATGCTGGAATTTAAACTAGGGTGTTACAAACCTACCCCCTTAACAGGAATCTTGCCCCGAGATTCTCATGGGTGGCTAGCAAAGAGACCAGGATAAGTTGCTCTCAACTCTTCCTCCCTTTCCCAAGTTGCCTCATCCTCTGTGTGATGTTTCCACTGCACTCTGCACATTTTGACCCTCCTATTTCGGGTAACCCTTTCAGATGTTTCAAGAATCTTCACCGGGTGTTCGGTATATGTCAAATCCTCCTGCACATCCAGACCTTCCAGTGGTGCTTGTTCTTCCGGTCAAACACTTCTTTAGTTGGGACACATGGAACACATTGTGTATGCCAGATAGGTTTGATGGTAACTCCAACTTATAAGCCACTTCGCCTTTCCTTTCCACTATCTTGAATAGACCGATGTATCTTGGTGCCAGCTTCCCTTTCATATTAAACCTCCGGATACCTCTCATGGGTGACACCTTCAAATACACAAAGTCATCAACCTTAAAGGTCAAGTCCCTGCGTCGCACATCTGCATAGCTCCTCTGTCTGGACTGAGCAACTCTCAAGTTCTCACGTACCATCTTGATCTGCTGTTCAGCATCCCTGATAAGGTCGGGTTCGAACACCTGCTTCTCTCCTGTTTGGTTCCAAAATAGTGGTGTCCTGTACCTTCTACCGTACAGTGCCTCAAACGGTGACTTCTTCAGACTGGCTTGGTAGCTATTGTTATAAGAGAACTCAGCGTAAGGCAGACTCTTATCCCAACTGGTTCCGTACTGTATAGCACACGCCCTCAACATGTCCTCTAGAATCTGATTTGTTCTTTCCGTCTGACCATCTGTCTGTGGGTGATATGCTGTACTGAACCGAAGCTTGGAATCCAATGAGTCATGCAACTGCTCCCAAAAACGAGATGTGAACTGTGAACCTCTATCAGATATGATCCGCTTAGGCACACCATGCAAGCAAACGATTCTGGAGATGTACAACTCTGCTAACCTTGCACCCGAATAGATAGTGTTCACCGGAATGAAATGAGCAACCTTGGTCAACCGATCAACAACCACCCAGATTGAGTTGTACCCTTTTTGAGTCCTGGGCAAGCCCACAATGAAATCCATACTTATTTCCTCCCATTTCCACTCTGGAATCTTCAAAGGTTGCAACAAACCTGCAGGTCTCTGATGTTCATCCTTCACACGCTGACAAGTGTCACACACTGCGACATATTCCGCCACTGCTCTCTTCATTCCATACCACCAGAACCTTTCCTTCAAATCATGATACATCTTTGTACTGCCCAGGTGAATTGAGTAAGCGGTGTCGTGAGCCTCACTGAGTATTAGTTGTGATGCTCCGGCATCTCAAGTGCTTAACCATCCATCATACATGCAACATTCATCATAATACATCATGGAATGACATGCACTTGAGCCCTAATTCAAACTTGGTTGAAATGCCACTTGTTAAAAACCTGTTTCCTGCATATATGCCTCTTTGATTTTTACTATAGCTCTGATTCTATTTAGAATTGGGTGAAACTCATATTGACAAACTTGTAGACAATTTAATGATAAACAACTTTGGTAATTGGTGCTTTGACATGCATGGAGGTTTGCATAGAGTTTTGGGGCTTTTTCTGTCAGTGTGTGAAATCTGTCCAAACCTGAACAGTTTAGTAAATTCAAATTTTCTTGATCTTAAAGCCAAAACCTTGCAATTCTAGTATTGAGAAAATTGTAGATCATAAAATTATGAACAACATTGGTATAAAACTCTTTTTGTGAAAGTGTTTAGAAAATAGACTTTTAGAATTTCCAAGCTGGAGGGTTTTGTTGGTCAAACCTTGGTCAGCAGACTAAATTCAAATTTAAACCATATTTTTGAATATAACATGGTATGAAATATTATGAGGAAGTTGTAGAGGAACAAATTTAGAACAATTCATCCAATTAGGGTATTCTCAAATTCGGCCTTTAACTCATTCAAAAACGCGAAATACAAACATTGGTTCCTGCAGTCAAAATTGATTTTTCCATTTTTCATAGGCCCGGTCCATTGAATCTCTCTCTCTTTCTCACCCCGGGCCCACCTGTCAGCCGCCCCGGTCCACTGGACCGCGTCCACCCCTTCTCCACCGGCCTCCTTCCCCTCTCCCTCGCGTGCACGCGGCAGGTGCGCTCTGCCCGCGCCGCGCGTGGCCGACGCCGCGCCCCGCTTCCCGCCCGCACCTGGACGTAGTCCCGGTCAGGGCCACCCCTCATTCGGCCTTAAGCCGCGGACGACACCCCTCCGCTCTCCCCTCTCACTCCCTCGCTCTCTGTCGCTCTCGCTCGGCGCACCGAAGCCGCCGCCATTGACGGCGCTCGGGCCGACCCCACGCCCGCCATTCCGAAGCTCCCCGTGCCTCCTCACTGCTACACCGCTCTTCCCCGTCCTCGACTCCACCACCATGCCTAGCTCTAGGCCACCGAAACCGCTCCGACGCCGCGCATTTTGCCGCCGAACCACCATAGCCGCGAAGCTCGGGCTCAAGCCGCGCCGGCCGTCCCGCTCGACCCCGCTCCTCCACACCACCACACCGACACTCCTCAGCCTCCCCTCCGCCATTTCCCCTAGTTCTAGCCCGCCGGCGTTGCCCCACTGCCGCGCATTCCGCCGCCGGACCTCCACCTCTTCGGGCCACCGTCGCCGGCCTCCTCCGCTCAACCTCCGTCGAATCGAGGTAGGGGGTAAGGTTCCCCACTCCCTCCTCTCTCTCCCCGACCACCGGCGGCGAGCCCGCGGGCCCCGCGCGGCCGGTTTCCACCGCGCGCCGCCGCCGGTCCAACCCCCCAGCGGGAGGTTGAAGGAGACCGAGACTTTTGCATTTTAACCCTCGGCCTTTTGACGTTTCACGAGTAAATCCAACGCGCTGTGTACTGTGCCTTATAAATCTTACGTTCTAGCCCTGAGGTCTATGGTTAATTGCGTACAGGTCCCTGGATCTAATGTTTTTCCATTTATTTTCACTTTATTTCGGCTGAAACTTTGAAAAATCATAACAATTAAAATAAAAATCCAAAATGGACAAACTCAGTGGCTATGAACAAAATCATAACAATTAAAATAAAAATCCAAAATAGATCTACAGGATAGGTATGATGTGGATGTGTGAAAAGACTGTTTTACCCCTGGTTTAGTACATGCATGGTGCAGGTCAATAAATGGTAAAAGCGGACCAAATGAACTCCAAAAATTATGAAACTTTGACAGTAGCTTTGTTATGGCATCTAGGTACTGTGGGATTTTTGGTAGCACTAGCATTGAATGTTTAATTTCTGTTTTGCCCTGATGCATGTGATTTGTGTATTTAATTAACTTAGAAAATGAAGGCTAAATAAAATATGCTCAAATATGACATCTGGTATTTTTCATGTACTTCATATAGTATGGGTAGCTCACTGGTAAAGTATGCGGTTGTGCATGTTTGTTTTAGCTGCCGTTTTGAAATTGACAAAATGCTACTAGTTGAAAAAGAAAATAGGAAAAAATGTATTTAAACTGCTAGGAAAATTATGGGAAAAATCTAGTAGCCTACTTGTGATGTCTTGATACCAGAAAGTAATTTTGTGCACTTTAATACCGCTGTTTTGATTTATATGATTTTCATGTTGAAATAAAATATGGAAATTAGATGTCCTATCAAGCTATGGATTTTGTGCTTGCTAATTTTTTGTACATGATGTTCATGCAATGTAATGGTTGCTGTAGAAATTTCAAGTCCAGAACTCATTCCTATAAACTACGAAAAATCCGAGAAGCTGTAGGGCTAATAACTTGTTGGAATTTCAATAAATTAATTATAACTTGTTTGTAGCTGAAGTTTTGGCCGTAACGCTATGAAGTATGTTTCTGCATGTGGTAAAAAAAATTTTGAGATCGATTTGAGTTGTCTAACTACATGAGCTTATGAGTGCGTTTTATTCATAAAGGTAACGTGTTCCTTAATTTGCATATATATGTTTAACCTCAAGAGACAACTTCATTTCAATTGATGGGGACTGTGTACACATATAAGACACTAACTCCTAATGACTCCAAGGATAAAATGTAGTGATGGTTTGTACGATTTCTTAGTGATGGGCTGTATGATTTCTTAGCAAAGCCGTTAAGTTTTCTTGTTATGGGGTGTGTTTACACTAAGAGTACCCGAACCCATTCTTCACAAGCTGCTTGATCATGTTTTATATTTCATTGACATCTCATGCATACATCTGCCATTCGTTGTACTCATGTTTGCACTATGCCATGCATATAACACTGTATCGTAGACATGCATTTGCATTCTCTTGCACTCACTTGCATTTTATCATGCATATAGACCCCGCGTGCAAGGAGCTACCAACATAGAAGAAACCAGTGATCAAGGAACCAGACGACAGGCTATATCCGAAGCAAGAAGACGGAGGGTTGCTGATTAAATCCGTCCCTGCTTCAAGGGGTTGCCTGGGGCAAAGCCTCACAACCCGGCAAACTAACCTAGTTTAGTTTGTTGGTTTTAGGTAGGCAGGACCATACTATACCCAACAAACATCTTATGTCATGATGATTAGGCATATGCATCAGGAGTTGTTTGGAACCAACTGCATTAGATATCCTGGCCGTCCTGGCCCTAGAACCTACACCTAGAGTTCGTAGGACGAGTGCCTAGTAATGCTAGGTACGAGTAGACACAGGTGAATGGAGTCACTCGTCGCGTAGGTGATTTCAAAAACTTACAGAAATCTCACTGAGGTAAGTTGTTATATATGCTTCTGATTTAAATGGAGACCGGGCGGAGATTTTTTGAGTTACTCATGGTTTATGGTATTGTGCACTGGACTCCACCCGAGTCGCATAAGGCCCGTTCACTGTTCGCCTGCTGATCAGCATAACATTGCTAAGGTGCTTATCCGGGATAATGGACCGGTGAAAGGCTTACTTGTGCCATCCGAAGAACAGAGACTTGGTCCTACCATCGGTCCCAGGGGCACTTGGGGTGTAGACTCATGGAGGGCTGGACCCGGTGCGGCCGAGGTAACGCTCCACGAGGGCTAAACCTGGGGAATGGCGGGTTGGAATCGAACTTGGGATGGGACAAGTGGAGATGGGGGCTATACGTGGGTAAGCGATGGCTAGTAAGCATATACCCCTGGCATTGTTAGTTGTTCCCAGGAATTTACAAATCGATTCGAATCGCTGATGCTCACCAGGTGTGAGAATGCCAATATCGCACACGGGCAACGTAGTAATAACTGTAACATGCTGTTTTTTAAGTCACGCCTTTTTATACAACATGCTTGGATGTGTATGATCCGTCTCACTATTCAGGGTGTCGCCCATCCACTTCTAGGAGGTCGATGGACTTGGGAGATGCTTTGAGGTCGAGGGAGGGCTGACCCGACGTACCGTGGTATCGCTCCTGAGACGGCTACTCCCAAGGGGTTGGATGGAGGCGCTGTGAATCTTGGGACGGGACATGTGTTCATTACTTTACTTTCATGCAAATGTTTATTTTATGATATAACTGATTCTCATGATTAATGGATAGCAGCTGTCAAAATCCTGCTATCTGATATCAACATGACCTTGTTTAAAAATCAACCGCTAAGGATCCACATGATTAGTAAGCATGCTTTGCGTCAGCCGTAAGCCCCGTCCATTAAGTCCTACTGAGTAATTAGTACTCAGGGTTTGCCTCCACTTTTGGATTACAGGTACCGACGATAGCTGGACAACTGTGTTGGAGGTGGTAGTACCGGTGGGCTCGTTGCTATTCGCCTTGTCATCTCTTCCTGAAGACTACTTAAGCATATTATTCCGCTGCGAGATGTTTTGAAAACGCTTCCGCTATATTTATATACTCTGAATTCGCTTCCGCTATATTTGAACATGTATTTGATTTCATACAATTGAGTTGTAAATTAATTCTATAACTCTCTATTTTAACTGCCTGTGATGATGTAATTGTTGTGGCTCCTTCGAGAGTCGGATGTGTTTGATGTCGGTTCCTCTGTGATTTGGTGTTATCGAGAGCTGTAGTACTCTCGACGGACTACCGGGTTTAGTCTGGCCTAAGTGCACTGCGAGCCAGAGGTGGCAGGTGTGCTTAGTCTAGATTAAGCAGGGCGGTTCCGCCACATTAACTTCTTGATACTGTCCACATCTGGCACGCAGATCCGGTTCTTGTACCATACAGTACCCTGTTCATCTTCACGAAAGTGTGGCGCCTTGCCCAACTTGATCTGTTCCCGGATCTCCTGAATTTTCTCGTCCGTTTTCTGATGGTTCCTTATCTCTTGTTCAAGGGTAGTCTCTGCTTCAAAAGTTGCTACTGTAGTGTGATGCACGAATCCCAAATTCAAACTCTCAAATTCCGCACACAGCTCAAAAGGCATCTGAAAAGCAACTGCCATGTTAACATATCTTTTTTTGCTTAAGGCATCTGCTACCACATTAGCTTTCCCTGGATGGTAATGTATCTCCAGGTCATAATCTTTAATCAACTCTAGCCATCTTCTCTGCCTCATATTCAGCTCATTCTGTGTGAAGATATATTCAAGACTCTTATGGTCGGTGTATATCTCACATCTATTCCCGAATAAATAATGCCTCCAGATCTTCAGAGCATGCACAACAGCTGCTAACTCCAGATCATGAGTGGGATAATTGACCTCATGCTTTCTTAACTGGCGTGAAGCATAAGCAATCACCTTACCCTCCTGCATTAGCACACAACCCAAACCTTCCTTAGAGGCATCACAATACACGGTGAAACTCTTGGTTAAGTCTGGTAGAGTAAGCACTGGGGCTGTGGTGAGTCTCTTCTTTAATTCATCAAATGCAGCTTGCCTCTCCTTAGTCCAAATAAATGGAACACCCTTCTCGAGCAATGATGTCATTGGTTTTGCAATCCTGGAGAAACTCTCAATAAACCTTCTGTAATATCCTGCTAGACCCAAAAATCCACGAACTTCTTTCACAACTTCTAGCACCTTCCAATCCATGACACTGCTGATCTTGCTAGGATCCACCATGATTCCACCTTTTGAGACTATATGTCCAAAGAAAGGCACTTGATCAAGCCAAAACTCACACTTGCTCAACTTTGCATACAACTTATGTTCTCTCAGCTTCTGCAAAACTAACCTCAAGTGTTCTTCATGTTCTTCTTCCGTCTTGGAATAGATCAATATATCATCAATGAACACCACAACAAACTTGTCAAGATACTCCATAAACACCTTGTTCATAAGATTCATGAAATAAGCAGGAGCATTTGTCAACCCAAAATACATCACTGTATATTCATATAACCCAAATCTGGTAATGAAAGCAGTCTTTGGAATATCGGAAGGACGAATCTTCATTTGATGATAACCCGACCTCAAATCAATTTTTGAGAACACACATGCACCTTGCAACTGATCAAACAAATCATCTATCCGAGGTAAGGGGTATTTATTTTTGATGGTGACATCATTCAAAGCCCTATAATCCACACACATCCTTCTTGACCCATCCTTCTTATCAACAAACAGAACCGGGAAGGCCCAAGGTGAAGAACTAGGCCGTATAAACCCTTTTCCTAACAATTCATCTATATTTTCCTTTATTAACTCTTGTTCTTTGGGTGCCACTCTATATTGCCTTTTTGCTATAGGGGCTGTACCAGGTAAAAGTTCTATTAAAAATTCAACTTCTCGGTCAGGTGGCATACCTGGTAACTCTTCTGTAAAGAAATCCGTGTACTCGCACACTACTCAAATTCCCTCCGTGGGCTTCGCCTCCATCTGATGCAGACAACCGGAAGGTTCTGTGGCACTGACTTCCACTTTCTGACCATCAAGAGCTGTTAAGTGGACGGTTCGCTTGGCACAATCAATTCTGACATCCCACTTAGCAAGCGTTTCCATTCCCAAGATGATATGAATTCCCGCGGAACCAATGATTATCAACTTGGTGCAGAATTCTACCCCCCTTATGTTTATGCTAACTCGAGGGCATATTAAACTTGTGCTCAACGTTCCCCCCGGTGTAGATACTACCATGGGTCTACTTGTAGACCTTATAGGAATATTGTACTGCTCAGCATATGATTTGGTAATAAATGAATGCGTGGCGCCAGTATCAAAAAGAACTGTAGCGGGGTGAGAGTTGACCAGGAACGTACCAAGCACGACGTTAGGGGCTTCAGCTGCAGACTCAGCTGTCACATGATTCACCTTCCCTTGCCACGGCGCCTTGCCCTGTTGATTGGGGCGCCCTTGCTGCGGCTGGGGAGGGTTCTGCCTTTGGCCCGATTGCTTCCCCTGTTGGTTACCTTGCACCTTACGGGGACAAGCATTAGCATAGTGGCCCGCTCCACCACACTTGTAGCAAGGCCCAACACCTGTAGTCTGGTTTGTGGTGGGGGGGTGGTCTGCAGTTGGCGCTGAGCTGGATACATAGGACGAGTTGGCTAACCCTGGTAGCGCTGCTGGTACTGGTAGCCTTGCTGTCCTTTAGCCCGCTGCTGCTGTGAGCTCGGACCCTGAGAGAAACGGGGGTGGGTGTTGCTGCTTGATGAAGAGTTGTTGTACTTCCTCTTCCTTTCTTCAATCTCCTGGTGCTTCCTTTCAGTGAAAAGAGCCCTGTCCACCAGTTGATGGAAGCTAGGAAAGCTATGATTCATCAGCTGGTATTGGAGCTCATCATTTAGACCCTCCAAGAAGTATTCCTGTTTCTCCCTGTCCTCTGCCACCTCTGCAGTGGCATACCTGGCCAACTGAAGGAACTTATCCCTATACTCAGTTACCGACATGCTGCCCTGCTTCAGGGAAAGAAACTCCTTCTTCTTCATTTTCATCAACCCCGCAGGCACATGGTGGTTGCGGAAGTTCTCCCTGAACTGTGCCCAAGTGAAAGCATCCCTATCTTGGGGTCTGTAAGATTCCCACCAATCCAGGGCTGCACCTCTTAGCTGACCGAAACCATGCAAAACCCTCTCCCGGTCATTGCATTGAGCAATCTCCAGCTGGCGTTCCACTGCGCGAAGCCAATCATCAGCTTGCAGTGGCTCTGTGGCATGGGAGAAGGTTGGTGGATGACCCTTCAGGAAATCTCCATGCCTGTCCCTAGGTGGTGGGGGTGGTGGTTGAGCTTGAGCTTGCTGGAGAACGTGCACCGCGTTGGTCATTGTCGCCATCATCTGCATCTGGAGGTTGTAAAACTGCTCCGGTGTCAGTGATGGAGGGTTGGGCAGCGGGTTGCCACCCCCTGGTTACCTTGGCTAGCATTTCCACCAGCAGCGTTGCGCCTTGTGTTAACCATCTGTTTGTAACAGAGACACCGTAAGCACATAGCCAACATATGGGTGCACAAGCAGTAGCGACTAAAGATAAAGTAGTAAGAGCGATAGAGTGGATATGGTGTTTAACCCCACGAACTAACTTATAACATTAACTTGTTCATGCTGGGACAAATCCCCACAGCTAGATAACACACAACCAAAGATCCAAATCAAACATGGTTCAAAATAACAAACAACCAGCCAACACAACTTAACTTAAGTTCCACACGACCAACTCAACACGACAACTTAAACAAATGTGCTAACGCGATACATGAGGACGACTAGTCATCCCGAGGGAGTATCCTGGTGGCACCACCTAACTCTCCCGTGCCAGGCCTCCTGCGGGGGGGGGGTCTGAGCCGGATCCACCACTAGCACCTGGGGCGGTGGACCTGCCACTCGGTCCAGCTGCGCCTGAAGGTGGAACACCTCACCGTTCTGGTGATGGAGCTCCTCGAACACCCTGACGTAGGCAGTGATCAGGGCTGACACATACCGGACCAGCTTCAGCAGCTGCCGGTTGTCCTTACCCCGGATGGACGCTATCTCGTGCTCAGTATCCCCGGACTGCCGGCGGGGGAAGTAGCGGTACTGAGTCTGGTAGAGCGGAGTGTGGTAGTGCTGGCAGAGGACCCCAAGAGCCTGCTGAGCAGCATCCTCCATGGCCATCTCCATGGTCTCGTGCTCCGCGATGCTGTAGTGCCGGCGCAGCATGGTGTGTCCCCCATGGTTGGGGTTGGGCGCTAGGATCTGCGCACCGGCGGACCAGAGGGTGGTGTGGTCCGGGCGCGCTCGCTGCCGGACCTGGTAGACGACCCCATGGGTAGTGTAACCCAGGTCATAGAGGCAGTCGCGGAGTAGCCCCGGGAACTCCAGGTCAGCACCGTGGTTCGGGTGCGTCAGGTCGACCCTGGCGTCAACCTCCCGCTGGCCAGCCTCGTCGGAAGGGACAGCCACGCGGAACGGCTACTCAGGTGTGGCAGGCGGTGGCGGTGGGGGTACCGGTGAAGCTGCAGGCGCCGCTGGAGAAGATGGTGGTGTCGGCGCACGCGGGAAAGAGGTGTCGGTGTCGGCAGGCGTGGCGGTGGGGCCTCCTCACGCGCATCACCGTCGTCGTCGGAGTCGAGGTAGTAAACTACCTCCACTGGGTCCTCCTCCTCCTCCTCCTCCTCAAGGTCAGTGTCCGCCGGAAGCAGACCATTCCCCTCAAAGGGGTGTGGCGCCTGGTCCATGGGAGCGTACTCGAAGGGTGGTGGTGGCAACGGCTCGGGCAGCTCCGGTGACGGAGGCTCCATCTGCTGTGGTGGATGAGGTACTGGGGTACGCCGTGGGGTCGGTGGTGCAACACGGCGAAGGCGGCCCCCGGTACTCTTGCGGGCGGTTTGCTTGCTACGTGCCATGACCTATAAAGAGGATGGAGTAAGATGGAGATCAGTTCTATATGATTGAATGAATAAAGCAAAAAGTAATAATTTAACATAGAGTGAACATATAATTTGATAGCGAAAATAAAATTTTCATAAAACAGCAAGAGGGCAAAGGGGAATGAGGTCCTTATTTACGTCCGTTTCTAACTAGGCTTCTGTCCTATAGTCAACACGGCTCTGATACCACTTTGTCACGCCCAGTTCTCAACCAACGGAACCGGAACAACATATATATGCCAGGAACGTGTCTCACATATATTATGACAATAGTGACATCACAGAACGTGCATAAACGATAAATAAAATGTTTACATAGAGTATATCATCACTTTATTACAATAAGACAACATGTCTTTAAACCAGAGTCATAGCGGAAGCGTAAACGAAGATAAATGAGCCACCACAGGGACGTCGACTGGTGGACCGGTACTCCTAGAACTCGTTGAAGTCCTGAACATACTCTTCGAAGTCTTCTGGAGCTGAGCAGCGGTTGGGTTCCAGCCAATAGTAGGTTTAAAGTAAAGCAAGCGTGAGTATTTCATACTCAACAAGCATAACATGAACTATGAGGCATCTAGGGTTGGCTAACACTTAACATGAGCTTTTAGTTGGTCAAGTTTTATCAAGCGACTAAATTACTACAAGTGAGTTGGTAAACCATTAACCCAAGTTATTGCATCAGAACGTTATTCAACAACATTAGCATAAGAACCACTTTCAAAACCCAACAGAACCACTAATCTGCATAAAGGATCTGGGCCACTCGTAACCGTGAGCACGGCTGACATGTCAGTTTTACACTCTCGAGAGGTCATACATCTTTACCCATGAGTCGTGGGCTACGCTAGTGGTCCACCACATTACCTTAGATGAGATGGCTAGCAAGCACACTACGAGGCCTTTACAAAAATCACGTTGGTAAGGTGTAACCACTAAGGTTTCAGGGTCTGCAACTATGGAGCAAGCCTCAAGGGGAGATAAACGCACTCAACCCAAGTAGCGCGAGGGCCACAGAAGCTCACCTCCCCTCTTGCCCCGTCAGTAAGTTACTCCCAAACCAATGCAACCTAATTAGTTAGCCAAGACCGTCCCATTCCAGTCTCATGGTAGCACTGTTGTCCCAGGTTGTCGCTTTGCGAACCGGTCCTTAGGGAGAGTGGCTATAAGCAAAACACATGCTCATGCCCCCTAAACCAAGTTGCTAAAAAGCCATTTTTAAAGGAACATGAACCACAAAGGGTCAAGCTCAAGATTTGGTTGCATAGATCCATTAATCAAAATTATTAAAAAAAACACATGAGTTCGCGCAGCAACTAGCAAAACTTAACCAACATGCATTCCCATAGGTAAACATATCGATAAAAGAGGCTACGGTACAGTCCTTAGGGCATACAAAATTAGACACATGTATATGAAGTGATTAAATGGTTATTAGGTTGTGTTCAAGCTATACTTGCCTTGCTCAAACTGGTCTTGAGTCTGCTGCTCAACACCCTCTAACTGCTGCTCTTCGTCACCAACAAACTGCTCACCGTCTAACCACGTTCACGGCAACATACAAGCATTTCCACGCATACATACATGCAAACAATTATCAAAAGGTGAGAAACAGTACATCATATCATAAAAACAGAAGGTAAAACTGTACTAAAAACATTCTACATGTTTCTACGGTCACGTGAGCGCAAGAATCACTCAAATCGGAGTTAAAACGCGATAGTTATGCATAAAACGGGCTCCTAGGGGCATAACTGTGAAAAAACATTAAAACCAGGGGCTAGATTTGAAAAACCGAGGACTTAAACGTAATTAACTATAGCCGCAGAGGATTTCCGGGCAAAAACCCGATACCTAGACCACGGGTTCAAAAACCAGAAAGCTCAGGGTCTAAACCGATAAAAACAGGACTAAAACCTAAATACTTTTCAACGCAGGTGGACTGCGGGTTGATTTTCAGGAAATGCGGGGGCCTTTCTGCGAAAGTCCCACGGTGGACTCGGTCAGCGCGACGTGGCTGACTCGTGACTGGCCACATGGCCTGACAAGCGGGGCCGGGCCTGACTGGGATTATGAAGGCGACGTGGCGCGTCCCGATTGGCCCGCGAAGGGGTATGCCACGTTCTAATCTCGGCCGCCCAGATCAGATCCGAGGGCCAGGGTTCAACGGGAGAAGAGGGCGCCGGCGGCGACCATTCCCCACGGTGGAATCCGGCCGACGCGGCGGTGGCTCACCGGCGTGGCGCACGCCGGGGCCTAGGGGGCGTCTCGCTGGACTAGACCTAGCGGAAAAGAGAGAGAAGGCCGAGGCGGAGCTCACCGAGGGATCGAGGGAGACGGGGAGCGGACGGCGGGGCTTGGCGACGTAGGTCGACGGACGTGCTCGGGCGGCGCTCGCGGACGGGAGCGTCGGAGGCTCGGCCTCGCATCAAGACCTCCTGGAACGGCTCCGCGAAGACCCTGCGAGCGTGAAGGGGGGCGGTTAGAGGGCCGGAGATGGATCCACGCCGATGAATTGAACGGTGGAGCGTCTTACCGAGGTGAAGCTCCGGCGGCGAAATGCAAGGGCGTCGGTGCATGGGAGCGGAATTGGAGTGGAGGTGTGGTAAAGGGGCTCGGGGCGACGCTCGGGGTCGGGTTTTATAGGAGTCTAGGTAGCCAAGGGCGACGGGCGCGGTGTTAGGACGGAAGGCCGGGGCGCTCATCACTGCGCAATGAAGAGAGAGGGAGGGGAAAGGGGAAACCGGGGCGGATTGTGGGGGATTGAGTGCGGGGCGAACAAGAAAGGAGAGCGGGGCGCGGATTCGGGGAGGGATCCCCTCGAGTAGCCGTTGTGGCCGAGCGAGGGAGTAAGGAAGGCGGGCGTGGATCGCGGCGGGAGGAAGGGGACGGGTCTGACCGGTGGGCCCCATTGGTCAGTGGGGGCGAGGGCGCGGGCCCGCCTGTCGGCGAGGCGCGGAGAGAGAGGGGCGGCGCGCGCTGGCGGGCCGAGCGGCGCTGAGGAGGAGGGGCGCGGCCGAGTGGGCCGGCCTCTCGGCCCAGGCGGGAAGGGAGCGGGGTCGGCGGGGCCGAGCCCAGGCGGGAGAGAGGCGGGGGTCGGCTGGGCCGAGCCGGGCCAGGCCGGCCTGGCTGCCCCTTTTCTTTTTTTTCTTTTTCTTTTCTGTTTTTGAATTCTTTTGAATGGAGATAGAAATGGTTCTAAAATTCAAATGAATTTGAATTTGAATCCTTAATTCAAGCAAACAAGAGAGAATGCACCAGCATGTAATGCACAAAAAAGTTGGGCCTATGATAAATTTTATACAAGTATTTATTTTAAATAAAACCAGTTAAATGCAAACTAAACATATAAGCCTTAGAAAAAAAATTAAATAAATTGCTTGAATTTTATTGTGAAATGCTGGAATTTAAACTAGGGTGTTACATGTCTCGAACTAGATCAGTGTGACAAGCAAACCCACGTGGATCTTTCTCAATTCATCATATGAGACACCACTTGTATGCATTTTGATTCAGATTTCAATTTAAGCAAGGTGTCATAAAAGCTTAGGCAATAACTTAGCAAAGGCATACAACTAGCATATCCAGGTATGAAAAGATAGCATAGCATTCAACATTGCTACACATGCTAGGTAGCCAAAACAAGTGGTGATCATGGTTTTTGATTTGCAAAGGATAAAATAACTTAGCTCACAACTAGTATTCAACGGACTCAAGAGAGCTTAGCCAACCATGATCAAGCATGCATCTGTACAATCTAGCACAAGCAAGTACTAACTCATCATTCTAAAAGAGCTCTAATGCTAGTGAAGTGAAAATGCATATGATACAGTGCAATGCATGATATGATACAACATGCAAAAGAAGCAAGGAGAAATAAAAGCCAAATAAAAGCAAATTCTAGACTATGGAAGCTATTCCTGACTAAAAGGAATAGCGTATTATCTCTGACTAAAAGGGATAGCACACTCCAAGCTCACCTCTCAAGCGCACAAAAGCGCCAAACTCTAGGGGCTTGGTAAAGATATCGGCCAACTGGTTTTCAGATGCAACGTGGACTAAGTCTATGTCCGCTTTCTCATAGTGATCTCTTAGAAAGTGAAACCTCACGTCTATGTGTTTGGTTCTAGAGTGCAAGACAGGGTTCTTAGCTACAGAAATAGCAGAAGTAGAATCAATTAGAAGAGGGATCTTTCCAAACCTAAGACCGAAATCACTAAGGGTGGCTTTCATCCATAAAAGCTGGGAGCAGCAGCTAGCAGCAGCTATGTACTCTGCTTTTGTGGTAGACAAGGATACACTAGCTTGCTTGCGGTAGGACCAAGAGACAAGAGAGGTTCCTAAGAGTTGGCATGTGCCGGAGGTTGACTTGCGATAAATCCGGCAGCCAGCGTGGTCAGCATCTGAGAACCTTCTAAGAAAAAGAGAAGAACCCGAGGAATACCAAAGACCAAGCTCTGGAGTGAATTTCAGATACCTGAAAATGCGCTTCACCGCTTGACGGTGAGAAGTCCTAGGAGAAGCCTGGTAGCGCGCACAGAGGCAGACCGCGAACTGAATGTCCGGACGGTGAGAAGTCCTAGGAGAAGCCTGGTAGCGCGCACAGAGGCAGACCGCGAGCTGAATGTCCGGCCTGGTCGCCGTCAGGTACAGAAGTGAGCCGATCATCCCTCGAAATTCCTTCTGGTCCACCGCCTCCCCATCTTCATTAGCATCAAGCGCCGTGTTTGTACTCATAAGAGTTGTCATGGGCTTGGAGTCACCCATTTCAAACTTCTTGAGTATGTCTCTTGTATACTTGTCTTGATGGACAAAGGTTCCCTCAAGGCCTTGCTTGATCTGCAGCCCGAGGAAGAATTGGAGCTCACCCATAAGACTCATCTCAAATTCCCTGCTCATCTGTTCAGCAAAACTAGACACCAATGCGTGAGATGAACCACCAAAGATTATGTCATCAACATATATCTGAACTATCAGGGTGTCACCGCCACGACTCAACAGAAACAAGGTCTTGTCTACTGAACCCATCACAAACCCAGACTTGAGCAGGAAACTCTTCAACCTAGAATACCAAGCTCTAGGAGCTTGCTTCAGGCCATAAAGGGCTTTCCTCAACTTATACACCCGGTCTGGAAATCTAGCACTCTCAAAGCCAAGAGGTTGTCTCACATATACCTCCTCCTCTATGAACCCGTTTAGGAAAGCAGACTTGACATCCATTTGCTGCAGTTTGAAGCCTTTAGAGGCCGTAAAGGCAAGCAAAATCCTAATGGCTTCCAAACGAGCTACAGGGGCAAAGGTTTCCTCATAATCTATCCCCTCCTTCTGACAGAAACCCTGGGCTACCAATCTCGCTTTGTTCCTCACAACCATTCCATCCTCACCCTGTTTGTTCTTGAAAACCCACTTGGTACCTATAGGACGACAGTTTGGTGGAGGTTCAACTAAATCCCAGACATGGTTTCTCTCAAAGTTCTCCAACTCCTCATGCATGGCGTTCATCCAGTTAGGATCAGATAATGCATGTGACACATCCCGGAGCTCAAAAGAAGCAACATATGCAGAGTGGGAGAAAAAAGCTAGAGAGTTAACCGAAGAGCGTGTGACACGCTGGTGAATGTCTCCAATCATCCTGTGAGGAGGGTGATCCCGCTGGACTTGCCGAGATGGAACAATCTCGGAAGTCACCTCCCCTGCGTCCTCGACGGGTCCAGCCTCTGCTTGAGCTTGCTGTCGGGGGAGTGAGGAGGAAGCTGTGGGCAAGGATCCTCCTTCATCATCTGAACTCGTAGCAGAGGGGGCAGGAGCTGCAGCCGGTGCAGTGGCTCCTGCATCACCATCATTAACCACACCTTCCTCATCCTCAAAGATGGGAGTGCCTTCTTCATCATCACCTGAAAGCTCAAAGGTAGGGGTTGTGCAGGGCATAGTCTCATCAAAAGAAACCTCACAAGTCTCAACAACTTGCTTGGCCTCTAAAATCCACACACGAAAAGCCCTAGAATTAGAAGCATACCCCAGAAAAATCCCATCCAAACAACGAGACTCAAACTTGTCCAAATGCCCTCCTTCTTCAGCACAAAGCACCTGCAGCCAAACGCTCGCAAATGCTTGACGCTGGGCTGCCTACCAAATCGAAGTTCATACGAGGTCTTCCCAAGGAAAGCTCGCAAGAAAATCCGGTTCGCAATGTAACAGGCCGTATTCACTGCCTCAGCCCAAAAGCGCCTCGGAGTCCTATGCTCATCGAGCATCGTCCGTGCCATCTCAACAAGTGTGCGGTTCTTGCGTTCCACAACACCGTTCTGCGGAGGGGTATATGGAGAAGAAAACTGGTGTTCAAGACCTAGGTCACGACAGAAGTTTTCGAAACGAGAGTTTCTGAATTCTCTGCCATTGTCACTGCGGATAGCCCTCATGGCCTTATGACTCTCGTTTCTCAACCTCAGTACCAGATCCCGAACAAAACCAAACGCCTCATCCTTAAACTCCATGAAAAATACCCACGAGAACCGCGAAAAATCGTCCACAACGACAAGCACGTACCACTTCCCACTGACCGACGCTACCCAAGCGGGACCTACTGTATCCATATGGAGTAGCTCACCCGAATAGGAGGTCATAACCTGAGACACAGGAATGTGAGAGGCGGCAACCATCTTGCCATGACGACAGGGGTGGCAAACTAAGTCCTTCTCAGCTCTCAATTTGGGCAATCCTCGGATTAGGCCCATTGAACTTAACCTGACTAGCAGATCAAAGCTCAAGTGACCAAGTCTCCTATGCCACTTCCATATATCAGCAGAAGGACTAGCAACCAAACAGCGCGCAGGGCCAGAAACAGATGTGAGGTCGACCCTAAAAACCTGACCAAAAGGTAGCAAAGAGCAAACAAGGGTCTCCTCAGCATCAAGAACGCAGCACGCACCTTTCTTAAAACGAACCTCAAATCCTTCATCGAGAAGTTGCGAAACAGAAACCAAATTGAACCCCAAATTCCGGATAAAGGCAACTTCTCTCAGGGAAATCTTAGCGGAGAGCGAAACAGAACCAACACCCATCACTTTACCTTGACCATTGTCCCCGAATGTGATGTACTCCTTAGTGCTTACGGGGTTAAGGCTGGAGAACCACTTGCGGTGCCTGTCATGTGCCTAGAGCAACCGGAGTCCATGATCCACACGTCCTCCATGCCTCGATCCTGCAAAGTCAAGTAAAGCGACGGTGAGCAAACGGTCCGGCACTGGGGTTAGTCCCAAAACTGCTGTACCAATGCCGAGCCATCTGCTCAAAAGTGGGGTAAGCACAATCAAAGAAATCATCACGACAATTAGGGTAACCACGACCTCCAAAGCGTGAACCCTCGAAAGCTCTCTCAAAGCCTCGGTCACGAGGTCCATAGCCGCGCTGAAAACGACTAGGAGCTCGGCCGGTAAAGCGTCTCTCACCACCAGGAGCACGAGCCTGAAAGCCGCCTCCTCTCTCACCACCGGCAAAGCGGTTTCTCATCTCACTGCGGTGGGGAAGATCTTGCCTACCACCCTGGTAGAACTGATCCTGGTTCCCCCAAGTTCTCTCCTGCCTCTCAACCCGCTTCCTCCTGAAGCGAAACTCGTCTAGGTGGCCATTCCGCTGCCAAACTCACAGTGGTAGACAGGCCTCCTAGGATCTGGGTTAGGCTGGGACTTGGGCTTAGGTGGTGTGACCTTGAGTGGCATAGGCTGCTGGACTGGCTTCTTGCCCTTGGGCTTAAGCTCTTCCTCAACAATCTTGTCCAGCTTAGCCTTAGAAGGCTTGGGTGTCCAGTACTGCTTCTTTGGGGCAGCCTTGGGTAGCTCATGGTAAACCCCATCAACAGTCTCACTTGGCCGGGTAGGTGCAGTCTTGATCTTAGCTGGGGTACTCTTCTCACCTGAAGTACTTCACTCACCAAACCCAACATAACTCGTCTCACCCTCAGCTCTCTTGGTGCTCTCTATGATCATCTCTAGTTGGGGTTGCCTCGCATATACCCAACTTAGCACCTCTCTCAACCTGTTGTTGTCATTCTGCAAAGACAACACCTCCTCCCTAAGATCCTCCAGAACTACAGTCTGGATAGCACAAGTGTCACCGTCTAGGGAGGCAACCACAACAGCTTTCTCCAACTTCCTAATCGTGGCATCCCTATCCATCAGCTGCATCCTAAGGATTAGGCAGTTCTCACAAGTGTCAGTAGGTGCTGAAAGCACCTCAAAGTCAGCTCTCAACTGCTCTAACTCACCTCTCAAGGTAGGACAGACCATACACGCACCCAAAAGCGTAGATCTAGCCCTAAGCTCCTCAAGCTCCATGAGCTGTCCCTCAAACTTCTCCTTCAGAACAGCTAGCTCTCTAGCTAGACAGGGGCAAGACTCACACTCAAGCTCTCCACTCAAAGTAGGCTCATCCAGTTTAGACTGGAGTTTGCCTAGCTCAGCCTTCAGCTCATCTATCTCCTCTACTCGCTTGACATACCTATCTCTCTGGTCACCAAGCTCTGTCATGAAGGACTCGCAGGTAGGGCACTCAATCTCACTGGGTTGGGGTCTCACACTCCTCAACCTCTCATTCTTCTCTAATTCCTCAGCAAGTTGGGCTTTCAACTTCTGCAGCTTCTTAGCTGCCTTCTCCAGCATCTTATCCTGGGCCTTAAGTTCCCGGCTGTTCTGCTCTAGCATCTCAAGGATTTCGGCTTGCTTAGGAGTTACCTCATCATCGGAAGAAGAGTTGCTGCCGTCATCCCTGTTCTCCTTGTCCTCAAGCGCCATGGAGCAAACCGAGCTCCTCTTGTCCTTGTTCTTGCGCCTGGACTTGGTGGAGACGAAGCACAAGCCAGCTGGACCACCTTGATCGTTCCTCTTGTCCTTCCTGTACGTGATCTCCTCATCGCTTGAGCTCGACGAGGACGAAGAGGAAGAAGATCCGCTGCTGCAGAACCCGATCTCGGTGAAGAAGGCCTTGTCCCGCTTCCGGTTGTCCTTCTGGTAGCTCTTGAAAGCCTTCCGGAAGTTCTTCTTGCCGAAGGAGCGCTTGCCGGAGCCTTGCTTGCTGGAGCGGTGCTTGTCAAAGCTTGGCTTGCCGAAGTGGTACTTGTCGGAGTCATGGGAGGAGCTCTTGCCCTTCTTGTAGTAGTCGTTCTTGTTGGGGCACTCGGCGATGAAGTGGCCGACCTCTCCGCACTCGAAGCATTTGGGCCGCTCGCCCCTCTTCTTGCTCATCCGGTTGTCATAGGCGCGCTGAAAGCGACTAGACACCAGACACAACTCGTCATCCCCAAGTGTCCCTAGCTGCTCCTCTGTAACAGACATCAAAGCAGAAAATGAGAAGTTGTGTAATATGGGGTTAGTGACAGACTCACTAGAGGGGGTAGCCAAGGCCAGACTCTTAGAACCTGTACAAGCGAGGGAATCCCACATCTTTTAATCTACCTCGGTGGCCTTGAGCTTACTATAGAGCGCCTCTACTCCAATTGTATCATACCCTGCCGACTCCATGATTGAGTTCACCTTGATCTCCCATATTTTTCTGTCTAAAGCATACAGCAACTTGACAGCCTACTGATGATCGGTATATGGGAGGGCAGCGGGGGCAGAGTTGACTCGCAACTTGTTGATGATCGACTAAAAGTGACCAAACAAGTCATCTACTGACTCTCCCGGCTTCTGGACGAAATTCTCATATTCGCGCCGGTAAGTCTCCACAAGCCTAGCCTTAATCATCGCAGTACCCTCATGGTGTGCGTTAAGCAGTGACCATATCTCACGTGCAGTCTTAAGGTGACTCACTCTCTCATAATCCATGGGACCAAGCCCAGAGAAGAGAAAGTTAACAGCCTTGGCATTCGCCTCATGCTGAGTCACGATATCCTGCGTAGTACGCTCAGCGACTGGAAGCACCACAAAAGTCGTACTCTGAGTAGCATCCCATATGTCCTGACTCTGGCTAACAAGGAACGCCTCCATCCTACCTTTCCAGTAGGGATAGCCATCGGAGAAAAGGACGGGAATTTTCCCGGAGTAAGTCATCGTCGCTACGGTTTTGTCACCGGTTAAGGTATAGGAAACCTAACCGGCTCTGTTACCACTTGTAGGACCGAGACGTGCGACTAGAGGGGGGGTGAATAGGAGCACTTGAAAAACTCAAACTCAAACCCCCAAAGTGCGCTCTCATGAAAACACACACATACCCGATACCGTCCACTGAACAGATACGTATCGGGTGGAAAGCGGAAGCACTCGAATTAACGTCCAAAGAAAAGGACGTAAGACGAGCAACCAAACTACACCTAAACGAGCAAACACACTACACCCAGACAAACACACACAACACCTAAAACTACACCTCTCTAATGTGCAGAGTTACGTAGCGTAGACAAGCTACTAACCCTAAGACACATTGAGAATCCCTAAACTGAAAACACTAAAGCAGCATCAAAGCAAGCAAGAACAACAAGGCACAAACAAAACAAGACAAGCTACAAAGCTTGCAAGCGTCGCACACTAGCCACTCAACATACCGAAGCGTGCCTCACTTAAGAACAGTGAGTGAAGAGTATGGGCATGCAGTGGTTGACACAAAACAAGCTTGAAGCAAACCATAACACTCCAAAAAACCAAAGAAACCAAGAAAAACAAACCCCAAAGCAAGCGGAGCAAGAAACACGCAAAAACAGCCCTAAATACACTAGACTGGACAATACTGTCTCAACCAAAAGAACTGACCGGACAAACCCAAAGAAAGGGGCTGAAACAGCTCTAAAAACCTATAGACCGGACAATCCGAGGGAAGGGGATCGGACAATCCGAAGTATAGGGTTCGGACAAACCTAAGGACAAACGATTAGTACTGTCAGTTCTCCGAAAAACTGCGCGCAGAAAACAGCCCGACACCTCTACGAAAAACGATCGAAATAGGGTCAAATCTCAACGAAACTTCATGAAAATTTGCTTGGACAATCCTAAGGACCTTCCCTAGCAAATCCCAAAAGATCAGCTCCAAAAGATCAAGGGATGCACGGGAATTGCAAATCTCGTGAGGTAGGTGAGTTGACAACCGAAAAACTGCACGCAGGCACTCCAAAAACCGAACCAAAACCGGGTCAATTCTCAACGAAACTTCACGAAAATTTGCATGGATGATCCTAAGTACCTTCCCTAGCAAACCGCAAAAGATCCACTTGAAAAGATCAAGGGTTGCACGGGAATTTCAGATCTCGTGAGGTTGGTGAGTTGAACCCGAAAAACCTAGAAACATCAAGAACGGCCCTTGCTCGTGGTTGGATGATTCTAGCACTTGGCTAGTGAGATGTACCATGTCCTAGCAAGGCAAAATACCCTTCAAAAGAAAGGTCTCATTCTTGGACAACACAAAACGAGCCAAAATCCAAGAAACGGGACCAAAAACGAAACTAGAAAAGTGGCAAAGAGGGAGGGACGAGATTCAGGTTACAAGAGTTCCCTAGAACCTACCTCCCTTCATCCTCCCACTAATGACAAGATTAGACTAAACTAGGCACTCATCTCCTACCTAATCCTCTCTATTTCTTCTCTTTAGACCTTGGCTGCTAGGGTTAGGAAATCCTAGGGTTTGTGGCTGCCAAGATAAGCTCCAACGGAGCCTCTCAAGTCTATTTATACCCTAGGCCCTAAACGACACAATTACATTAAGACCCCTACTCTAAAAATGCCCGGAGGGGGCCAAACCGAAAAGATACAATCGGACGACTACGATGACGACTTGATCATCTTCGGTTTCTCCGCCTCGCTTAGATGTGCGCCACGTAGCCAGTAGTCCGGAAGCTTCCCCTAGTTTTGAAGTCAGAAACCGGGAAACTTTATTCTGCGGGCTTCCTGGGCCGGGTCTTGGCCCAATCTTCAATCTTGGCGAGTCGGAGCCCAACCCACCAAGTCATCTGAACTTGGGTGGCGGTTTTGAGCCGAAGCCGCCAAAGCCTCCCTCGCACGCCTTCGCGCCATGCACTCAGGTTGGAGCACCACAGGGGCACCCGGCTTCTCCAGTCCATCGGAGTCGCCTCGCGGTCCATCGGAGGGCTTACACCGCCGTTGCCGAACCGCCCCTCCGTGTACCGAGCTCCCATGGCCGACCGACACCGAGACTTGCCTCCGGTCCATTGGAGGGCTTTTGCCTCAGTCCATCGAGGGCTTCATCTCCTCTACCTCCAGTCCATCGGAGGGCCTCTAGTCCATCGGAGGACTTGTACCTTTGACAATCACTCATCAGACCAGGAGAGCAATGAGGCCGATCCATTGGCTCTCAGTCGCCGTCAGGTACAGAAGTGAGCCGATCATCCCTCAAAATTCCTTCTGGTTCACCGCCTCCCCATCTTCATCAACATCAAGCGCCGTGTTTGTACTCATAGGAGTTGTCATGGGTTTAGAGTCGCCCATGTTAAACTTCTTGAGTATGTCCCTTGTGTACTTGGCTTGATGGACGTAGGTACCCTCAAGGCCTTGCTTGATCTGCAGCCCGAGGAGGAACTGGAGCTCACCCATAAGACTCATCTCAAATTCCCTGCTCATCTGTTCAGCAAAACTAGACACCAAAGCGTGAGATGAACCACCAAAGATTATGTCATCAACATATATCTGAACTATCAGGGTGTCACCGCCATGACTCAACAAAAACAAGGTCTTGTCTATTGAACCCATCACAAACCCAGACTTGAGCAGAAAACTCTTCAACCTAGCATACCAAGCTCTAGGAGCTTGCTTCAGACCACAAAGGGCTTTCCTCAACTTATACACCCAGTTTAGAAATCTAGCACTCTTAAAGCAGGAGGTTGTCTCACATATACCTCCTCCTATATGAACCCGTTCAGGAAAGCAGACTTGACATCCATTTGCTGCAGTTTGAAGCCTTTAGAGGCCACAAAGGCAAGCAAAATCCTAATGGCTTCCAAACGAGCTACAGGGGCAAACGTCTCCTCATAATCTATCCCCTCCTTCTGACAGAAACCCTGGGCTTCCAATCTCGCTTTGTTCATCACAACCATCCCATCCTCACCCTGTTTGTTCTTGAAAACCCACTTGGTACCTATAGGGCGACAGTTTGGTGGAGGTTCAACTAAATCCCAGACATGGTTTCTCTCAAAGTTCTCCAACTCCTCATGCATGGTGTTCACCCAGTTAGGATCAGATAATGCATGTGACACATCCCGGGGCTCAAAAGAAGCAACATATGCAGAGTGGGAGAAAAAGGCTAGAGAGTTAACTGAAGAGCGGTGACACATTGGTGAATATCTCCAATCATCCTGTGTGGAGGGTGATCCCGCTGGACCTGCCGAGATGGTACAATCTCGGATGTCACCTCCCCTACGTCCTCAGCGGGTCCAGCCTCAGCATGAGCTTGCTGTCGGGGGAGTGAGGAGGAAGCCGTGGGCAAGGGTCCTCCTTCATCATCTGAGCTCGTAGCAGAGGGGGCAGGAGCTGCAGCCGGTGCAGTGGCTCCTGCATCAACATCATTAACTGCACCTTCCTTATCCTCAAAGATGGGGGTGCCTTCTTCATCATCACCTGAAAGCTCAAAGGCAGAGGTTATGCAGGGCATAGTTTCATCAAAAGAAACCTCACAAGTCTCAACAACTTGCTTGGCCTCTAAAATCCACACACGAAAAGCCCTAGAACTAGAAGCATACCCTAGAAAAATCCCATCCAAACAACGAGACTCAAACTTGTCCAAATGCCCCGCCTTCTTCAGCACAAAGCACCTGCAGCCAAACGCTCACAAATGCTTGACGCTGGGCTGCCTACCAAACCGAAGTTCATACGAGGTCTTCCCAAGGAAAGCTCGCAAGAAAATCTGGTTCGCAATGTAACAGGCCGTATTCACTGCCTCAGCCCAAAAGCGCCTCGGAGTCCTATGCTCATCGAGCATCGTCCGTGCCATCTCAACAAGTGTGCGGTTCTTGCGTTCCACAACACCGTTCTGCAGAGGGGTATATGGAGAAGAAAACTGGTGTTCAAGACCAAGGTCACGGCAGAAGTTTTCGAAATGTGAGTTTCTGAATTCTCCGCCATTGTCACTACGGATAGCCCTCATGGCCTTATGACTCTCGTTTCTCAGCCTCAGTACCAGATCCCAAACAAAACCAAACGCCTCATCCTTAAACTCCATAAAAAATACCCACGAGAACTGCGAAAAATCGTCCACAATGACAAGCACGTACCACTTCCCACTGACCGACGCTACCCAAGCGGGACCTACTGTATCCATATGGAGTAGCTCACCCGGATAGGAGGTAATAACCTGAGACACAGGAATGTGAGAGGCGGCAACCATCTTGCCATGACGACAGGGGTGGCAACCTAAGTCCTTCTCAGCTCTCAATTTGGGCAATCCTCGGATTAGGCCCATTGAACTTAACCTGACTAGCAGATCAAAGCTCAAGTGACCAAGTCTCCTATGCCACTTCCATATATCAGCAGAAGGACTAGCAACCAAACAGCGCGCAGGGCCAGAAACAGATGTGAGGTCGACCCTAAAAACCTGACCAAAAGGCAGCAAAGAGCAAACAAGGGTCTCCTTAGCATCAAGAACGCAGCACACACCTTTCTTATAACGAACCTCAAATCCTTCATTGAGAAATTGCGAAACAGAAACCAAATTGAACCCCAAATTTCGGACAAAGGCAACTTCTCTTAGGGAAAGCTTAGCAGAGAACGAAACAGAACCAACACCCATTACTTTACCTTGACCATTGTCCCCGAATGTGATGTACTCCTCGGTGCTTACGGGGTTGAGGCTGGAGAACCACTTGCGGTGCCCTGTCATGTGCCTAGAGCAACCAGAGTCCATGATCCACACGTCCTCCATGCCTCGATCCTGCAAAGTCAAGTAAAGCGACGGTGAGCAAATGGTCCGGCACTGGGGTTAGTCCCAAAACTGCTATACCAGGGCCGAGCCATATGCTCAAAAGTGGGGTAAGCACAATCAAAGAAATCATCACGACGATCAGGGTAACCACGACCTCCAAAGCGTGAACCCTCGAAAGCTCTCTCAAAGCCTCGGTCACGAGGTCCATAGCCGCGCTGAAAACGACTAGGAGCTCGGCTGGTAAAGCGTCTCTCACCACCAAGAGCACGAGCCTGAAAGCCGCCTCCTCTCTCACCACCGACAAAGCGGTCTCTCATCTCACCGCGGTGGGGAGGATCTTGCCTACCACCCTGGTAGAACTGATCCTAGTTCCCCCAAGCTCTCTCCTGCCTCTCAACCCGCTTCCTCCTGAAGCAAAACTCCTCTAGGTGGTCATTCCGCTGGCAAAACTCACAGTGGTAGACAGGCCTCCTAGGAACTGGGTTAGGCTGGGACTTGGGCTTAGGTGTTGTGGCCTTGGGTGGCTCAGGCTACTGGACTGGCTTCTTGCCCTTGGGCTTAAGCTCTTCCTCAACAATCTTGTCCAGCTTAGCCTTAGAAGGCTTGGGTGTCCAGTACTGCTTCTTTGGGGCAGCCTTGGGTGGATCATGGTAAACCCCATCAACAGTCACTCCTAGCTGGGTAGGTGCAGTCTTGACCTTAATTGGGGCACTCTTCTCACCCGAAGTGCTGCACTCTCCAAACCCAACACCACTCGTCTCACCCTTAGCTCTCTTGGTGCTCTTTATGATCATCTCTAGTTGGGGTTGCCTCGCATATACCCAACTGAGCACCTCTGTCAACCTGTTGTTGTCATTTTGTAAGGACAACACCTCCTCCCTTAGATCCTCTAGAACTACAGTCTGGATAGCACAAGTGTCACCGTCTAAGGAGGGAACCACAACAGCTTTCTCCAACTTCCTAATGGTGGCATTCCTATCCATCAGCTGCATCCTAAGGGTTGGGCAGTTCTCAGAAGTGTCAGTAGGTGCTGAAAGCACCTCAAAGTCAGCTCTCAACTGCTCTAACTCACTTCTCAAGGTAGGACAGACCATACACGCACCCAAAAGCGTAGGTCTAGCCCTAAGCACCTCAAGCTTCATGAGCTGCCCCTCAAACTTCTCCTTTAGAACAGCTAGCTCTCTAGCTAGACAGGGGCAAGACTCACACTCAAGCTCTCCACTCAAAGTAGGCTCATGCAGTTTGGACTGGAGTTTGCCTCGCTCAGCCTTCAGCTCATCTATCTCCTCTACCCGCTTGGCATACCTATCTCTCTGGTCACCAAGCTCCGTCATGAAAGACTCGCAGGTAGGGCACTTAATCTCACTGGGTTGGGGTCTCACACTCCTCAACCTCTCATTCTCCTCTAAAGCCTCAACAAGTTGGGCTTTCAACTTCTGCAGCTTCTTGGCTGCCTTCGCCAGCATCTTATCCTAGGCCTTAAGATCTCGGCTGTTCTGCTCTAGCATTTCAAGGATTTCGGCTTGCTCAGGAGTTACCTCATCATCGGAAGAAGAGTTCCTGCCGTCATCTTTGTCCTCCTTGTCCTCAAGCGCCATGGAGCAAACCAAGCTCCTCTTCTCCTTGTTCCTGCGCCTGGACTTGGTGGAGACGAAGCACAAGCCAGCTGGACCGCCTTGATCGTTCCTCTTGTCCTTCCTGTACGTGATCTCCTCATCGCTTGAGCTCGACGAGGACGAAGAGGAAGAAGATCCGCTGCTGCAGAACCCGATCTCGGCGAAGAAGGCCTTGTCCCGCTTCCGTTTGTCCTTCTGGTAGCTCTTGAAAGCCTTCCAGAAGTTCTTCTTGCCGAAGGGGCGCTTGCCGGAGCCGTGCTTGCTGGAGCGGTGCTTGTCAAAGCCTGCCTTGCCGGAGTGGTACTTATCGGAGTCGCGGGAGTAGCTTTTGTCCCTCTTGTAGTAGTCGTTCTTGTTGGGGCACTCGGCGATGAAGTGGCCGACCTCTCCGCACTCGAAGCACTTGGGCCGCTCTCCCCTCTTCTTGCTCATCCGGTTGTCATAGGCACGCTGAAAGCGACTAGACACCAGACACAACTCATCATCCCCAAGCGTCGCTAGCTGCTCCTCTGTAATAGACATCAAAGCAGAAAACGAGAAGTTGTGTAACATGGGGTTAGTGACAGACTCACTAGAAGGGGTAGCCAAGGCCAGACTCTTAGAACCTATACAAGTGAGGGAATCCCTCATCTTGTAATCTACCTCGGTGGCCTTGAGCTTCTATAGAGCGCCTCTACTCCAATCGTATCATACCCTGCCGACTCAATGATTGAATTCACCTTGATCTCCCATATTTTTCTGTCCAAAGCATACAGCAACTTGACAGCCTGCTGATGATCGGTATATGGGAGGGCAGCGGGGGCAGAGTTGACACGCAACTTGTTGATGATCTACTGAAAGCGACCAAACAAGTCGTCTACTGACTCTCCCGGCTTCTGGACGAAATTCTCATATTCGCTCTGGTAAGTCTCCACAAGCCTAGCCTTAATCGTCGTAGTACCCTCATGGTGTGCACTAAGCAGTGACCATATCTCACGCGCAGTCTTAAGGTGACTCACTCTCTCATAATCCATAAGACCAAGCCTAGAGAAGAGAAAGTTAACAGCCTTGGCATTCGCCTCATGCTGAGCCACGATATCCTGCGTAGTACGCTCAGCGACTGGAAGCACCACAAAAGTCGTACTTTGAGCAGCATCCCATATGTCCTGACTCTGGCTAACAAGGAACGCCTCCATCCTACCCTTCCAGTAGGGATAGCCATCAGAGCCAAGGACGGGAAATTTCCCAGAGTAAGTCATAGTCGCTACGGTTTCTTCACCGGTTAAGGTATGAAAAACCTAACCGGCTCTGATACCACTTGTTAGACCGAAACGTGCGACTAGAGGGGGGTGAATAGGAGCACTTGAAAACTCAAACTCAAACCCCCACCGCAGTGCAAAACGGAAACAACGCCCACAACGAAACTAGACACCGTCCACTGAGAGGATACGTATCTAGCTCACAACACGTGCTTGGTACCGTGCACTGAACAGATACGTACCAAGCACCAAGCGGAAGCACACGCTCAAACGGCTAAGAAAAAGAGTGCAAAAGGAACCAACTCCGGAGAACTGCAGATTTCAGACAGATAGGGCTGCAAAGAAAAATCTCAAAACCCCTCACGAAAAGCTCCAAAAAATCCCCCAAAATTACCACGCCTTCACAAGGCAATAGGGAACAACTCCAAAAAACTTCAGGCCAATTGGAGCAAGTTGTGACCACCAGACTGTCCGGTGGTTAATCACCGGACTGTCCAGTGCTTACAGCCTGACACTCGAAAAAGATTCGAATCAAAACCCTATCAAACCAACTCCAAAAATTATAAAATTTTTACTGGAAGTTAATAGGAGGCCAAGGAACAACTCCACAAATTTTCAGCTCAATTGGGCAAGCAATAAAATTCCTAGAGCCACCGGACCGTCCGGTGGTTAACCACTGGACTGTCCGGTGGTTAAAAACTGACAGATTAACCTGGAAAGAAAAATACCAAAACCAGGTCAAAACACCTCCAAATGATCTGAAATTTTTATGGGAACTTTATGATTCACTGATAAAGAGCTCCACAAAAGTTCAGCCCAAAATTTGAAGGTTTGACCCCTAAACCAAACCAGGCTTGAAGACGGACAGAACCAGTAGGAAAACTGGACAGAAGGAAATCTCACACAAAAGCAATCCGAAACTTGAACAAACCTTCTCCAAACATCACGAAAATTGGCACAGGCTATCCTAGCCCCATTCCAAAACTATTCCCAAAAGATCTATGGAAAAATATCACGGGATTAGCGGGAATTTCAGATCTCATGAAGAGGTGAATATTTGGGCAAGAAGGGGAAAAGCTCAAGAACAACTTGCTCGTGGCAATCCTTTGGGATTGAGATGTTCTAAGACATAATCTCCACGTCCTTGTAAGTCCAAAACACAAGGAAAACAAAGGATTCAACCTTGCCCAAAACAAACACCCAAAAGGCCAAGGATTGAAGCCAAAAACCAAAGAGAACAAATGGAGGAGAAGCACACAAAGTTGCTGCATAAAACCACTTCGATTATGAGTCTCAAAAGAGGTCTTAGGTCAGATTACAATGAAGGATTTCGTCCCAAGCAACCACCCTCACCTTCCCTCTTGATTTGGAGGCTAGATCTCACCCTAACCCTCCTAAACTTAGAGCTCAAAGCTTGGGGACGAAAATTACACAAAGGAAATGAAAACCTAGCTGCCAAGACTCACTCTAATGATCAGCTCTTAGGCTATTTATACACCGGTTCAGTTTTGGCATTTTTACACATAGATCCCTAACACTAGAAACGCCCGGAGGGGCTAAAACAGAAAAGAACCCAAAATATCGGGGACGGACGACAACGATGAAGACTTGATCTTCTTAGCTTCCACGCAATCTTTGGATGTCCTCCACGTGGCCAGTAGTCCAATCCGCCTTTGCACCCCCGGTTTTGAAGTCAGAAACCGGGAAACTGTAGGAAGTCTCCGTCTGGGTCAGACTTGGCCCATCTTCTCTATCTTGGCGAGTCGTGGCTCAACTCACCAAGCCTTGGGTAGCTTGGGTGGCGGTTTTGAGCCGAGGCCGCCAAAGCCTCCCCCACATGCCTTCGCGCCATGCACTCGGGTTGGAGCACCACGGTGGCACCCAGCTTCTCCAGTCCATCGGAGTTGCCTCGCGGTCCATTGGAGGGCTTACACCACCGTTTCCAATCCGCCCCTCCGTGTACCGAGCTCCCATGGCCGACCGACGCCGAGCATTGCCTCCGGTCCATTGGAGGGCTTTTGCCTCAGTCCATTGAGGTCTTCATCATCTACCTCCAGTCCATCGGAGGGCCTCCAGTCCATCGGAGGGCTTGAGCTCGTTGACAATCACTCATCACACCAGGAGAGCAATGAGGCCGGTCCATTGGCTCTCACTTAGCGGTTACACCTTACCAATGATCTTTGTAAAGGCCTCGTAGTGTGCTTGCTAGCCATCTCATCTAAGGTAATGTGGTGGACCACTAGCGTAGCCCACGACTCATGGGTAAAGATGTACAACCTCTCGAGAGTGTAAAACTGACATGTCAGCCGTGCTCATGGTTATGAGCAGCCCAGATCCTTTATGCAGATTAGTTGTTCTGTGGTGTTTGAAAGTGGTTCTTATGTTAATGTTGTTGGATAACGTTCTTATGCAATATCTTGGGCTTAATGGTTTATCTTGGGCTCATGCAGCGTGTCAGCCAACCTTAGAGCCTCATGGTTCATGTTATACTTGATGAGTATGAAATACTCACGCTTGTTTTACTTTAAACCTACTGTTGGCTGGAACCCAACCGCTGCTCAGGTCCAGAAGACTTCGAAGAGTATGTTCAGGACTTCAACGAGTTCTAGGCGTACCAGTCCACCAGTCGACGTCCCTGTGGCGGCTCGTTTTATTTTCGTTGACGCTTCCGCTATGACTCTGGCTTAAAGACATGTTGTCTTATTGTAATAAAGTGATGATATACGCTATGTAAACGTTTTATTTATCGTTTATGCACGTTCTGTGATGTCACTATTGTCATAATATATGTGAGACACGTTCCAGGCACATATATGTTGTTCCGGTTCCATTGGTTGAGGACTGGGCGTGACACATGATGGCCATATTCTCTGACCTTATAGAGAACATAATGGAAGTATTCATGGACGATTTCTCAGTCTATGGCAAGACCTTTGATGGATGTCTTGAGAACTTAGAAAAGGTCCTCTAGAGATGCAAAGAAGTCTACCTTGTTCTAAACTGGGAGAAATGTTACTTCATGGTCAGAGAAGGGATTGTGCTAGGACACAAGGTTTCAGAGAGAGGCATAGAGGTGGACCGTGCAAAAATCAAAGTTATTGAGCAACTCCCAGCTCCAACAAACCTCAAGGCACTCCGAAGCTTCCTTGGTCATGCTGGGTTTTATAGGAGGTTTATCAAAAAGTTCTCCTTTATTGCCCGACCACTGTCCAACTTGTTGGCTAAGGATACACCCTTTGTGTTTGATGACGCATGCCTAGAAGCTTTCCATACACTCAAGAAAGCTCTTGTCATAGCACCCATCATCCAACCACCAGACTAGAATGCTCCATTTGAAATCATGTGCGATGCCAGCGACTATGCTGTAGGAGCAGTCCTAGGCCAGAGCAAGGATAGAAAACATCATGCCATATCCTATGATAGCAATACGCTGACTGGCCCGCAGCTGAACTACTCCACCACCGAAAAAGAGTTATTGGCCGTTGTCTTTGCCATTGACAAATTCAGATCATATTTGGTAGGAGCCAAGGTCATAATATACACAGACCATGCAGCTCTCAAATACCTCCTCACCAAGAAAGATGCAAAGCCATGACTAATACGGTGGGTCCTACTACTTCAAGAGTTTGACATTGAAATCAGGGACAAGAAAGAAGTAGAAAATTCAGTTGTTGATCATCTCTCAAGAATGCAATTTGAGGAAACATCATCCTTGCCGATTGATGATTATATGAGAGATGACACACTTCTGAAGGTTACGACATCCCAACCATGGTATGCAAATCTGGTCAACTACATGGTCATGGGATACGTACCTAAAGAAGTTGACAAGAGGAAACTGGTCCATGACAGCCGGTTCTAACTCTGGGATGACCCCTACTTATACAAGCTCTGCACAGACGGGCTCTTGCGTCGCTGCATTCCCGCTCATGAAGTCCCTCAGATCCTTGATAGATGCCATTCATCTTCCTACGGGGGCCACTATGGAGCCTACCGAACTCATGCAAAGATTTGGCAAAGTGGATTCTACTGGCCAAATATGTACGATGATGCCAAAGAGTTCGTGAGAAGGTGTTCAAAGTGCCAACGGCAAAGAAACATAAATCCAATGGATGCTATGCCACTCACCAGCAACCTCCAACTCGATGTATTCGATGTGTGGGGCATAGACTTCATGGGGCAATTTCGCAAGTGTGGAGACAAAGAGTACATCCTCATCGCAGTGGATTATGTGTCAAAGTGGGTAGAGGCGCTGCCGTGTTCCGCGGCAGATTCAAGACATTCTATCGAAATGTTCTATGACACCATATTTCCTCGATTTGGTATGCCAAGGGTCATTATCAGTGATGGAGGCCCACACTTCATTGACAAAAGATTCAAGAGGTGCCTCACAGAACTCGGTGTGGACCACCGTGTTGCCACTCCTTACCACCCGCAGACAAGTGGCCAGGCTGAGACATCAAATAAACAGATCAAGAATATCCTGTAGAAAACTATCGAAGCTATGGGAAACGACTGGGTATCCAAGCTACCCGATGATCTATGGGCATACCGCATAGCATATAAAACTCCCATTGGCATGACACCATATCAGATGGTGTACGGCAAGACTTGTCACCTGCCAGTAGAACTTGAGTTCAAGTCGCATTGGGCAATAAGGAAGTGGAACATGGATTTCCAATCGGTAGGAGTTCGACGTTAGATCCAACTTGCTGAATTGGAGGAATGGAGGGAGAAGGCCTACCACAGTGCCAATCTGTACAAGGAGCGAACCAAAAGATGGCACGATAAGCGTATCAAGATCAAGACATTCAAACCAGGCGATAAGGTACTCCTATTTAACTCTCGCATTGGTTTGTTTGGTCATGGTAAGCTTAGAAGTAAGTGGGAAGGACCCTTTTTGGTCCTTGATGCCGCCGATCACGGTGCCATCACCCTCTAGGACGAAGACGGGAAGGTCTTTAAAGCGAATGGGCAACGCCTAAAAGTCTTCCTAGAGCCTGAAATGCCTCAGCTCGAAGAAGTGGACGTCTACGAGCTGCAAGGAACGGCATGATCACACGTCCACGGTCTAGCGACGACCTAAAACCAGCCATGTACACTACCGTGCTCCTCACTTTTCTGTCTTATCTCACCTTGTGCTTCCATACCCCCAAAAATCTCAACAAAGAGCCGGCACATCACGATGAAAAAGGGTTTCAGTCCACCTAGAAGGGTAAAACCGACTTCTGGTCTGCCAAACCAGAGTCGGCGAGGCAGGTGCAAGCCGCCCGACCCCCTGGTGGAGCCGCCTAGCTCCTGGTCAGGCCGCCCGACCTAGTGTCGAGCCACCCGACTTAGGACGAGGCCGCCCGACCTCAAACTTTGCCGCTCGGCGGCCTCTATTCGAAATTTTTTGAGTAAAACTGATCCCTTAGCCGCCGGACTCTGTTGAGTGGATGAGATCGAGCTTTCACGACTTAAGGATGAGAGTTCTTCCCTTCCACCACTCTCATCACTCCCATCTCATCTCCACCTCGAAAAAACCTAAGTCATGGCCTCCAACAACACCTCTCCCAAGAGCCTAGCCATCACATCCGGCACCACGGCGACCTACTCGCCGTAATCCAACCACGAAATCGACCCTTCCTTGGTGCTCGACATCACCCCTCTGGCCGCCTGACTTCCACCCCAAGCCGCCCAGCTTGGTGTTAGGCCCCTCGGCTCAGAGAGGGGCTGCCCGGCTTCCCCTGCGCGCTCACGCAGTGCGGGAAGGCCGGCACGGGGGCTATCCCCTGCGCGCACCATCGCGAAGAAGACATTTTGGGGTGATTCACCTCGGCCCAATGTCGGGAAGATCACTCCGAAGGCGGTGCCCATCCGGAAACTCTTCTCAGAAGATTCCGTGAAGGATGAGGGCAATGGAGAGCCCAAAAGTCCAGGGTCGCCATCCTACACCATCCGGGGAGGACCTACTCCCAATGGAGGGTAGGGGAAGGTTTTGATCCCGAAACACAGGGAGAACGTCATTAGGGGGGACGCATCAATTGATGAGTCTATTGACTCTACTCCCCCTAGGAGGATCATGAAGAAGACCATGAAGTCCCCTCCGATCCGGGCTCCTCCTGGGCATTTTGAAGAATCAGATAAGGAGGAGGAGGGGAAGGAAGAGACCATTGAGTCTCTCAAGGCGGAGCTCGCAGCCATGAACAAAAGGTTCATCATGCTTGAAGAATGCTGCGCAGAAGGAGAACTTTGGAAGTGGGAGATCAATGACAAAATAGAAATCCTTAGGAAGGGCTTCTGTTCCAAGTTCCGCCGCCTTGCCAATGCCACTGGGCATCCCGACATCTATGATCCACCTATGCCATAGATGCCCATGGCATTAGAATAAATTTTTAGAATAGGCGCCCTTTTGTTTTCTTAGTTCTTAGTTTGTTTTATTTCTTTCTTTGTATGATTTGCGCCTAAAGTTTCTATTACCCTACTTTGAATTCAAGTGTGGGGGGAAGGATTGCACTTAGCCTCCCCCATCTCTAGTCACTAACCCTACAGAAACGAACGAAGAAACACGATGTACAGGGTTAGATCGCGTTGCACACAAAAATTTGGGACAAATCGAGCCAAACCCAAGCCGCCCGGCTCCACCCCGAGCCGCCCGGCTTGGCACCTAGTTCGCCCGGCCTGTCACGACGGTGAAAAACGTACCACGCGCAGAAACGGTGTCCCAAAGCACTTCTCCATGCTACATGATCGGTGCAAGGGTCGAAGGACCCACATGTCAGGCCGCCCGGCTCCTGACCAAGTCGCCCGGCCTGCCACCAGGCCGCCCGGCTCAGTCTTGGACTGAGTTGGCCCATCTTCACGTCGACCCTGCACAAGGACCAGGTATTATCGCGAAAATTTCAATTTTGGTCCATATATCCCATTCTATACATGAAACTTGGATAAACTTTACTCTACATGATCATGTTGATAGCTTATGTCTATGCTCGTACAAACTTTACTCCCTTTGTTGAAGTAAATTTGCCCATGGATACCTTTTGTTTAGGAACCCGCTTTGATTTAAGTTGTTGATTCATGAGATATAAGTAACATGGATACATAGCAATGATCCCTTGCTAAGTCAAAGAGCTTTTGTTTTGTTAAAATTTTAAAAATGTGATCTACTCCAATGTTCTCAAGTCACATGTCGTACCAGTGCCACAAATACAAATCCATATGTTTCAAAGACATCTTTGAGTGTTTTGAACTTTGTCAAACCATGTGCCATCAAATGAGTTAGAGTCACTCATGACTTTTGGCTATCACGTACACGTTCATACCACAAAGTTCCAATAAGTTGTGCTATGCCAATGTTCCAATCCCCCCGTTATCAATCATGCAAAAAAGAGAGGAAAAGAGGCATGGAATTGAATTGAAAAAAAAAAGAAGAAAAAAAAGTGAGAAAGAAAGAAAGAAAAAGAAGGAAAATACCATGCCCTCTCTCGTATCAAAAAGGGGAATACCAAAGCACACTTACCAATAACTTTCCGCCACACTTGCACATAGCCAAAATTCTTGATTTGATTCATACTCTTTGATTTGACACTTGCTTTGACTTGGTGATACAAACATAATGAGATAGTATCACTCTCGTTCAGCTCCACCCAAAACTTAGATTAAGAGGAGAGGAAACACAAAGATACTCATCCTTTGAGTGACTGAGAGATGACCTCGAGAACAAAAGAGTAGACACTATGTTGTTTTAAAAAGAGAAAAACTTCTGTTGCTCTTAGCTGGGAGAAAACTGCTGTGACACCTGAAACTTGTTCTCAGTTTCAACATCTCAAAATCTAAGTGTAGTCACCATTGAAATCTTGGGTAGGTTGAACCAACTTGGGAGTAACCTTTGTACTTGCTAAGGCTACAGTTGTCATATGCCCTCTACACCATGCTTAACTCTTATTTTGCTCGAGGACGAGCAAAAGTCTAAGTGTGAGGGGGTGTTGGCGGTCGTTATAACCTATTTCGACCACCAATACTTCATGTTTCAAGGGTAAGTTTATGCAAATTTCTTACATATTAACCGGTTCCACGAGTTGTGTACAAAGGTCTTGCAGGAACACATGTCACGGTGCAAAAACATAGAAAACATGGAGAAAACATGTGAACCAGGAAGAAGAGCTGGAGATGGGCTAAGCACCCAAGCCGCCCGGCTCCGGCCCAAGCCGCCCGGCTTGCTACCAAGCCGCCCGGCCTGTGAAACTCTCCAAATGCCGCCATCTTCCACCTGCATGCAAGAGACAACGTGTCAAGTACAACTCCATGGTGGAATCTGAGAGAACCAATCACCATGCCATGGAAGGCCTTGCCACTTCATCAATCCAGCCCACGGATTGGCTAAGTCAGCAATCCAGGGGAGTTCCATCCAATGGCTAGGGAAGAAACACAAAAGGATCCAATGGTTGAGGCAAAAGCACACAAGAATAACCGCCAACCGACCTATAACCGCCTTGGAGGAGCAATATGGATCGTGAGATGAAGTGAGGCGGTGGATCCAAGGGATGGCTAGGCCGCCCGGCTTGGGACCAGGTCACCCGGCTCCACCCCGAGCTGCCGGCTTGGCACCCAAGCCACCCGGCCTCTAACCGTCTCCAACCGCCACAACCGACCTTCTCCATCACTTAGCACTATAAATACCCCCTTAGACCTCCCTTGTGAGGTGTGAATTAGTGGACAAATGTAGTGGTAGAGTGTATAGTGTGGAGAAGTGAAGCTTTCCCTTAGCATTGTAGAGAGAGTTCCTCTTGTATTAAGGAGAGTAGTGAGTGCAGAGTTCGGGAGTGGGATTTCTCTTCTCTCCCAGGCTTGTATCATCAAAGGAAGGATATTCAGTTCCAGGATTGAGTAAAGTTCCTTGTCTCTCACCTTTGTTATTACATTCTTACTTTACTTTCATACTTAGTTTTATACTTGTCTGTTTACGGGAACCTTGTGCATGCTTATAGTGTTGGTTATATAGTAGTGCTTGCTTTTCTGGCTCATTACCAGTAAGTAGTAAACTATTTGAGTGGCAGACGGTGTTCATACTTAGAGTTTGCCTTGGTTGGTCGGCTATCCTACGCAGCTCTGGTTGGTAGACACACTAGGTGACAGCTTTTGTGTTCTTAGTATTCCAATCCCGTTCGTTCGGATAGACTCGCTGACGATATAGCCGAAACCTGTAGCGCCCGCCTTTCTCGGCTAGGTTATCAGCACTCTGGTGCCTGGCAGTGGCTCTGCAGCTTTGGTGTCTATGTTTACATGACAAGTATAGTGCTTTGCATGTTTAGTATAGCAAGGTGCTTTAACATTTGTTGAGAACCTGCTTTCCTGTCTTTTATCCTCTACTTGCTAGCTTCGCTAGTTTGGCCATTGTGTTGTGTGATTATTATACTGCTCGTTCCTCGTGGATTCGATACCCTAGAATACTCTCGGGTGAAAGGCTACAACGCATTTTCCGTGCACTTGCGGATTTATATCTAATAGGCTAAGGAACGCCAACAACCATTTAACACTAAGACCCTTACTCTAGAATGCCCGAAAGGGGCTGAAAGGAAAATGATACAATCGGACGACTACGATGACGCTTTGATCTTCTTTTTCTCCACGCCTGCTTGGATGTATGCCACGTAGCCAGTAATCCAGAAGCTTCCCCCGGTTTTGAAGTCAGAAACCGGAAAACTTTATCTTGCGGGCTTCTTGGGCCGGGTCTTGGCCCAATCTTCTATCTTGGCGAGTCGGAGCCCAACCCACCAAGTCATTTGAACTTGGGTGGCGGTTTTGAGCCGAAGCCGCCAAAGCCTCCCTCGCACGCCTTCGCACCATGCACTTGGGTTGGAGCACCACGGTGGCACCTGACTTCTCCAGTCTATCGGTGTCGCCTCACAGTCCATCGGAGGGCTTACACCACCGTTGCCGAACCGCCCCTCCGTGTATCGAGCTTCCATGGCCGACCGACGCCGAGCATTGCCTGGAGGGCTTTTGTCTCAGTCCATTGAGGTCTTCATCATCTACCTCCAGTCCATCGGAGGGCCCCCAGTCCATCGGAGGGCTTGAGCTCGTTGACAATCACTCATCACACCATGAGAGCAATGAAGCCGGTCCATTGGCTCTCAATCTCCCCCTTGATGAGTGCATTGTCAACACATCTCCAACCTATAACCTAAAATAGAATAGAGACAAAAGAAATGCGTAAAACTAAAAAAGAAAGAAAGAAAGAAGAAGGTTGCTCAAAATGCCCAAGAACCAAACACAAGCAAAGAAACAGGGCACAATGAGACAACAAAAGAAAACAAAGCATCGGATCCTCAAGGCAGAGGCAAAAGGCTCAATGCACCGATGCAAAGAGCATGCTAAAAGCTCAAACTCCCCCTAAAATGCATCCTCACAAATGCAAAATGAATGCAAAGCTCCCCCTCAACTAAATCTCTCCCGAGTCCTCCCCTTATGTCCATCATTTCTCTCCCTTGTTGACAATGGAGACATCAAGGCTTCATAGGACTCCCCACTGAACTAGACAACCCGCCCTCAAAATATGCCATGAGATGCAGAGAGTGTACCAGAAAGAGAAAGAAGGAACCGGCAATGCACCACGGGGTGTGTCACGTGATGCTTTTAGGGTGGCAAAATCGGCGTAACTCGACGGTTCGCGTAGAGATGCGACAAAACACAAGGGTTTATACAGGTTTGGGCCGCGAGATGCGTAATACCCTACGTCCTGTTTGCTGCGAGTTGTATTGCCTGTGCTTCTCGAGGTTACAATGAAAGCTAGGGCGTTTGGTGGCCGGTATGCAATGAGATGATCGATGTTCTATGTAGGGGTCCCTCACCCGCCTTATATAGTCCGACAAGGCTTGGGTTACAAGTCAGTTACCATCTATGAGTCCTACTCTATTTGGAATCCTAAAGAGTACTCAGAATCTACGATTACACGCTTACTTTCTTGAGTCCTGCTGCTTCTGGAATCTAGAATCTGAACCAACTTCTTCACGCGTTTCCTGAATTACAGCGCCTTGACTTGGTTCTTCAGGCACGTCATCCGTTCTTGGGCCTACGAGACCAGTCGGCACCCTGGTTAGGAGCCTGCTGTCTCTATTGGGCCCTCCAACGGCCCATGTACTGAATCCACGCCATGAGGGCACAGGGGATATCTATCCCCCACAAATGGAAAGCTAGTATTCACAAGTTCTAGCATATAGAGCGAGGGAAATGAAGCATGCAACAAGCTCAATTGAATCTATCTTGCACATATCAAGAGCTAGCATGTTTTTCGGGGCAGTTTAAAAGAAAGTATCACCAACATGAATAGCATCTAGCAAGATAGGCATGAACAGCAAGATGATAGCAAGGCATACAAAGTGTGCTACTCTCAACCAAAGCATACATAACCAGCCATAAGCATTTTAGGGACTTGCATATTTCACTTGTATTACAGGAGCAAGTTACATATTGTGTTAGGGGTTATTTACTTATCTCTTGCCACTTGTTACCAACCAATGCCAAGCCTAGGTTCAAATAACCATCAGAAGCTTAAGACAAGGTTTTGGTCAAACACAGCCTAGTCCAAGTTCACGCCAAAGTGTAAAAGCAAGCTGTCTCGAACTAGATCAGTGTGACAAGCAAACCCACCTGGATCTTTCGCATTTTAGCACAAGAAACACCACTTATAAACATTGTAATTCAGATTTCTCTTTAAGCAAGGTGTCATAAAAGCTTAGGCATTAACTTAGCAGAGGCATACAACTAGCATATCTAGGTATGAAAAGATAGCAAAGCATTCAACACTCCTACACATGCTACGTAGCCAAGTCAAATGTGTGGCGGAACCGCCCTGCTTAATCCAGACTAAGCACACCTGCCACCTCTGGCTCGCAGTGCACTTAGGCCAGACTAAACCCGGTAGTCCGTCGAGAGTCCATCGGCTTTCGATAACACCATTCCCAGAGGAACCGACATCAAACACATCCGACCCTCGAAGGAGCCACAACAATTACATCATCACAGGCAGTTGAAATAGAGAATAACAGACTGGATTTACAAACATATGAAGTCAAATACATTTCATAAAATAGCAGAAGCGATTTTAGAGTGTACATATATCGGAAGTGTTTTCAAAATCTTGCAGCGGAAACAACATACTTAAGGAGCCTTCACGAAGAGATGAACAAGGCGAGTAGCACCGAGCCCACCGGTACTACCACCTCCAACATAGCTATCCAGATGTCGCCAGTACCTGTAATCCAAAAGTGGGGGCAAACCCTGAGTACTAATTACTCAGTAGGACTTAATGGACGGGGCTTACGGCTGACGCAAAGCATGCTTACTAATCATGTGGATCCTTAGCTGTTGATTTTTAAACAAAGTCATGTTGGTATAAGATAGCAGGATTTGACAGCTACTACCCATTAGTCATGAGGATCAATTATATCATAAAGTAGATACTTGCATGAAAGTAAAACAGGAATACATGTCCCTCCCAAGATTCACAATGCCTCCATCCAACCCCTTGGGAGTAGCCGTCTCAGGAGCGATACCATGGTACGTCGGGTCAGCCCTCCCTCGACCTCAAAGCATCTCCCAAGTCCATCGACCTCCTAGCAGTGGATGGGCAACACCCTGAATGGTGGGACGGATCATACACATCCAAGCATGTTGTATTAAAAGGCGTGACTTAATAAACAACATGTTACAGTTATTACTACGTTGCCCGTGTGCGATATCTGGCATTCTCACACCTGGTGAGCGTCAGCGATTCGAATCGATTTGTTAATTCCCAGGAACAACTAAAAATGCCAGGTGATATATACTTACTAGCCATCGCGTTCCACACATATATTCCCCATCTCCACTTGTCCCATCCCAAGTTCGATTCAATCCTTCTGTTGTTCCCAGGTTGTGCTGCCTTAGGAGCGTTACCTCGGCGTACCAGGTCCAGCCCTCCCTCGACTACAAGCTCCCCAAGGTGTCACAGTAGGAGTCTGTCTCTGTTCTTCGGATGGCACAAGTAAGACTTTCACCGGTCCATTATCCCGGATAAGCACCTTAGCAATGTTATGCCGATCAGCAGGCGAACAGCGAACGGGCCTTATGCGACTCGGGCGGATTCCAGTGCACAATACCATAAACAATAAATAACTCATAAAATCTCCGCCCGGTCTCCATTTAAATCAGAAGCATATATAATAACTTACCTCAGTGAGATTTCTTGTAAATTTTTGAAATCACCTACGCGACGAGTGACTCCATTCACCCATGTCTACTCGTACCTAGCATTACTAGTCACTCGTCCTACGAATTCTAGGTATAGGTTCTAGGGCCAGGGCGGCCAGGAAGTCTAATGCAGTTGGTTCCAAACAACTCCTAATGCATACTCGGATGCGACCAAGACGACTGCCATCAACGCTCTCCTTTCTCCCAAATAGGAAGACGCGCTCGTCCAGTTCCTGAGGGCCAACCGCGATATATTCGCATGGAAGCCAGCGGATATGCCTGGGGTCCCGAGGAAATTGGACGAGCACCAACTCAAAGTGTTCCCCAACACCAAGCCCAATCAAGCAGAGGCTGCGGCGATTTACTCCAGAAAAGCGAGAGGCCATTAGGGCAGAGTTAACCTGGTTGAAGGTTGCCGGTTTCATTAGAGAGGTCATGTGTCCCGAGTGGCTTGCAAATCCTGTACTCGTTCTCAAGAAAAATAAAAAGGACTGGCAGATGTGTGTTGATTATACCGATCTCAATAAGCACTACCCTAAGGACCCGTTCGGTTTGCCTCGCATCGACCAGGTCATTGACTCTACGGCCGGCTGCGCCTTGCTCTCCTTCCTCGATAGTTACTCGGGCTATCATCAGATTAGCCTAGCGACTGAAGATCAGGAGAAGACAGCGTTTATCACGCCTTACGGTGCCTACTGCTATACCTCAATGCCTTTCGGGTTGAAAAATGTAGGAGCAACGTACCAAAGGGCGATTCAAGCTTGCCTCGCCGATCACTGGGATGAACGTGTCGAGGCTTACGTTGATGATGTTGTAATCAAGACTAAGAACGAAGAGGATTTCATCGATGATCTGCGCAAAGTGTTCGACAGCCTGAGGAAATTCCGGTGGAAGCTCAACCCCACCAAATGCGTCTTCGGTGTTCCCGCAGGTCAGTTACTCAGTTTTGTCGTCAGCAACAGGGGAATCGAAGCCAACCCCGAGAAGATCAAGGCTATCCTGCACATGCACCCTCCCAGATCACAGAAAGACGTGCAGAGGTTAACTGGGTGCATGGCAGCCTTGAGCCGATTCATATCACGGCTCGGGGAGCGTGGCATGCCCTTCTATAAGCTGCTCAAAAAGGTCGACAGGTTTCAGTGGGCTACAGAGGCTCAGGAAGCATTGGACGCTTTGAAGAAGTTCCTCACGTCACCTCCTGTACTCAATTCTCCTGATCGTGCCACTGCCGACTCACCGGCAGAAGATTTGCTCCTCTACATCTCCTTATGACTCATGTGGTCAGCACCGCATTGGTGGTCGAGCGACCGGATAGGCAGCATATGGTGCCTAGACAACACCCGATCTACTTCATCAGAGAGGTCCTCAGTCCCTCCAAAATCAGGTATCTTCAAGTACAGAAGTTATTATATGCAGTTCTCATTACCGCACGCAAGCTGCGAGATTACTTTGAGGAACATAAGATCATAGTGGTCACGGAGTTTCCAATCGGAGAGGTCTTGCGTAATCGAGAGGCCACAGGGAGTATCGCCAAATGGGCTTGCGAGCTGGGGGCTCACAACATCGAATTCTGTCCTCGTACTGCAATCAAGACTCAAGCACTAGTCGATTTCGTCTCCGAGTGGACTGAGCATCAAGTGCCTGAGAAACCAGAAATCATGGAGGTTTGGAAGATGTATTTCAACGGGTCGTTGAAGTTGGAAGGAGCCGGTGCTGGTGTCGTCTTCACCTCGCCAGCAGGGAAAAAACTCAAGTATGTATTACAGATTCTTTTCCCAGTTTCTAACAACGCAGCTGAGTATGAGGCCCTCCTCCACGTCCTGCGCATCGCCATATCACTCGGGATCCAACGTCTGATGGCCTATGGAGACTCCTTGGTGGTCATTAACCAAGTCAACAAGGAGTGGGATCGATCCACAGAAAGTATGGACAAATACTGCGAGGCAGTTCGTAAGTTGGAAGGCAGATTTTAGGGCATCGAGTACATTCACGTGGATTGGGATCGTAATGTGGACGCTGATATTCTGTCCAAGCTAGGCTCGTCACGTGCCAAGGTACCTTCTGGTGTCTTTGTCCAAGAGCTTCATCATCCTTCCGTTCGGCTAGACGAGCTGAGCACACCTCCAGACAAGCATATCTTAACCTTGGATACGCCGACTGATTGGAGGGCCCCTATCATCAAGTACATCCTGAATGAAGAAATTCCAAAAGGTAAAGCAGAGGCTGAGCGAATAGCAAGACAGTCTTCCAGCTATACTCTAATCAATAACGAGTTATACAAGCGAGCCGCATCAGGAGTTTTGCTAAAATGCCTAAGTACCTCATCAAGGCAGAGTTTGCTACAAGAGATACACGCTGGAATCTGTGGAATTCATGCTACCTCACGCACATTAGTCGGGAAGGCATTCAGGGCTAGTTTCTATTGGCCCACGGTGAAGAAGGACGCTGCCGAGTTAGTACAGCACTGTGAAGCTTGTCAGTTCATCGCTAAGCAACATCACCTTCCAGCACAGCAGTTGCAGAATATACCTGTCTCATGGCCTTTTGCCTGCTGGGGGCTGGATATGATAGGGCCTTTCAAAAAAGCTCAAGGTGGATACACTCATGTGTTGGTTGCCATCGACAAATTCACCAAATGGATCGAGTTCAAGCCCATCGCTTCTTTAACATCTGCTAAAGCGGTGGAGTTCATTCAGGACATCATCTTTCGTTTTGGGGTCATGAAATCAATTATCACAGATCTGGGATCCAACTTCACGGGCTCTGAATTCTTCGACTTCTGCGAACAAAGGTCCATCCGTGTCAAGTATGTCTCGGTGGCTCACCCTAGAGCCAATAGGCAGGTCGAGCGAGCTAATGGCATGATACTAGATGCACTCATGAAAAAGATCTTTAACAAGGATAAGAAGCTGGCTAGGAAGTGGATACGTGAATTGCCATATGTGGTATGGAACCTCCGAACACAACCTAGCAAAGCTCTCGCAGGGAATACACCTTTCTTCATGGTGTATGGATCAGAAGCAGTCCTCCCTGCTGACCTCAAGTTTGGAGCCCCACGTTTGGTTTTCAATAGCATTGCTGAGGCTGAAGCAACCCGACTCGAGGAGATCGACCTACTCGAGGAGAAGCGTCTTAACTCTGTTATTCAGTCGGCTCGATATCAGCAGACTTTACGTCGTTACCATGATCGGTATACGAGGCCTCGTTCTTTCTCAATTGGGGACCTGGTGCTACGCAGAGTGCTCAAAACTGCGGGACAACATAAATTATCTCCTCCCTGGGAAGGCCCATATATTGTGACAGAGGTTACTCATCCAGGCTCATATCGTCTATCTCAAATGGATGGAACACCAGTTGGGAACTCCTGGAACATAGAGCATCTGCGCAGATTCTACGCGTAGTCATTTTTCTTCCTGTATGACTCTTTAAAGTTACCAGTCAGTGTCATCTTTTGTACCCTGTCCTCATTTATATTCCATAAATAAACGTACTCTTGATAAATCATTCAGCATTCTTCTTTACAACTTTTTTACTAGTGATACTCACTCGTTGTATACAGGCAATCGGCCTAGGTCGTATGACGGACAGCACGGTGTTACATGCCCACTCTTACTCTTGATGGGGATATCTCCAGCCCCTATCACGAGAGCAATCGGCCTAGGTCGTATGACCGACAGCACGGTGTTACATGCTCTTGTTTGAACTCATAATAGGGGAGCACTCAGGACCCCAACAAAACAAAGGCAATCGGCCTAGGTCAGTCGACTGACAGCATGGTGCTACATGCCTTTGCAGGACCTCATACTCGGGGAGCATTCAGGGCCCCGCCTGAACAAAGACAGAAGGGCGTAGGTCTTGACGACCTATAGCTCATCACTGCATGTCTTTGCTTCATCACAATACTCTATCTTACAGAATTCGTATTTTTTTACTGTTATATGTTGTTTCTCTTATATTTAGCTCAAACTCAGATCATGATAATGTTACTTGTTCTCTCTGCATAGGAATAATCCTCAGGTACGTATGGCATATTTTGATTTTGCTCTTAAAACTAACTTGGTTTTGCAGAATAAATACTCAAGATTGTTCACGCAAGATACAAAAATACATATACACAACATTCAGTTCATTACATCACATGAGGGGATCATTGTTCACTCATTATCACCAACAAGGAGTTCGGCAATCACTCGAGCCTCATCTTCATGTTCAACACCCTGATTCTTGTTTATTATTCTTCCAGGTAAACTTGCCAAGTCGATCTCAGGTTGTGCACTCTTGATGACCATAAGGACGCGAGTAAGTATGGTTTTTACTCGCTCAGACACTTTGGACTTCATATCATCCAGGAAGGTTGTTATTCGGTCACCAAGAGGCCGTGGTGCAGCTCTTTCTGGTACACAGATGTCCAGGATCTTGATCAAGGCAGTATTGGTGTTCAAGGCAGCCTCGTTTGCCTTCTCAAAGGCGTCTTTCAGTTTGTTACAGTTCCTCTTGCTAGTCTCATAGTTCTTTTTCAAGACCTCTGACACTTGAGCTTGATGAACAGCATGATCTTGGGATTCTTTAAGAGCAGACCTTGTGGATGCTAGTGCCTTCTTCATTCTTTCAAGGGCATTTTGAGATTCAGCCAGTTCGGTTTCTTTATCCTTAAGCGCTTGGCGAGTTAAGGAGTGGCTGTTCCTCAAAGACTCCAAAGAGCTTGCAGTCTCGCGGAATGACTTCTCAAAGCCATCCCGCGATTTCTGTAACTGTTGGTACTCATCTTTTCTTTGGCACATCTTCTCCTGTGGAATGATACAGTTCATATGCTTATATGAGCAAAGAATAGGCTAGTTGGGATTCTTGACGGGTTACCTCATGGTTTTTCTTCTCAATATCCAGTTGTCTACGCAGATCGGCTGCCAGGTCTCTGGCTTGGTCTCTGTTTGCAGTGTTCTGTCTCCCGAGCCATAGCCGATTGTTTCAGATGAGCAATCTCAGCAGCAGCAGCTGGCATCAAGTCCACAGTTTAGTTTGAGATTTCAAATATTAGAGTATATAACAGTTGTATTGGTACCTGTTGTTTTAGCTTTTCGAGCAGCCTCCAAGTCAGCTAGTTGTTGCCTCAGTGTAGTGACCTCTAGGCTGGATAATGCGGCAATTTTCTCATGGATTAAGTTGGCCTGCTGCATCCCACCTTGGAGTGTCTTTAGCATAGCCTGCAGAGAGTAATTCGAGTTGTTTAAGCAACAGTAAGGTTAAATACAGGTTATGTGCACAATTAACATACCTCGAAAGCTGTGAGCAACCCTGAGCTTGGGGGTGCTGGTACAGTCTGGTGACTGCTATCACCTGCTTCAGTTGGAGAGGGTTGGATGATGCCTATCTCAGCTGGGGCTAGGGAGTCTGATCGTCCTTCTCGACTTGATCAGCATCTTTGGATTCTTCAGTTTCTTTCTCCTGGGTCGACTCATGAGTTTCAGATAGGGGATGAGGAGTATCGCCCATATCGACCTCAGTCAAACATTCCTGCGAGCCAGTAGTTTCAGGTAGTGCCTCGGTGGCAGGTCCTGGTTGTTTTTCTTCTGGAACTTCCCCGGTTAGTGCCTATTGCCAGTTCTCAGATGGCACTGGCACTTCATGCCCAGTCTCGGTGGTTTTACTCGTATGAGCAGCTTCATCTTCAGGAATATTTCCTAACGTTGGGCTTGTGGGGTTTTCAGACTCTACACTCTTTGATTTTTGCTCTGTTTTCGCTCGGGGGTTTGTGGCCTCAGCTTGTTTTCCCCTGGAGCATGTTAACAATGATTCTATATCCTTATCAAAACATATGGTGAATGGAAGCTTGCATGTATCTCTGATAATTTGTTCTAGATCCATATCTTCTGCTGTCAGATCAATTTCATCTTCCTTAGGCGGTAATATAGATGCAAAGGGGGCTGAGATAGTGTCATCGTGGTGTTTCTTGGATCGCCTCTCATGATGAGAAAGTTGAGCTTGTTCTTCTTCGTCTTCGTCCTCATCAACTAAGCTGCTCCAGTCAACCCCAGTTACGGTGCTGTCAGCCTTAGCAATGGTATGGGAGGAATATCTGGATTTCTTAGCCTTGTCTGATGACTCTGGAGAGCTTGTCAGATCTTTGATTGTCCTCTTGTGTGTCCTCTGTCTGCGTGTCACCACAGTACAAGTTGCCTTTGCCTTGATGCGTCCCTGGCAAGTTGCAGCCTGTGTCTTCACACCACTTGAAGTGGCTGTTAGCTCGGGGGCATTGGTGATGTTGCCCACATTGAGTTCTTCGGTGACTTGAGCTGTACGTGGTATCACGATGAATGTGTGCTCTTCATTGTTTCCTGCACCATGGGCAGCAGCAACAACAGCTTCCATTTCTTCAGTGGATAACTCGGATTGTCGCTTTGATAGCCTGATAGCTCCAGAGGTTGTCGGGTCTGACCGAAATTTGGATATATTGCTCTGCAGACATCTTAGGAATCAGAATGTGATTATGTGAAAAAGATACTTATGGAAATCACAGTAAGATTACTTACAGTGGGAGTTGGATTCCAGGCAGAGTACGGTTTGGGAGTACCCTCATTATGAGCTTCACCTCTCAATATCAACTCTACTCGGGCCTTGACATCAGCTTCAGTCATAGGACAGATTGTCTCTCTAGTTGGATCACTAGCACCGACATATAGATAAGCGGGGTAAATTCTATCTTTCAAAGGCTGGATGCTGCGGTACACAAAATCTATCACTACAGCATGGGAAGTGAGGCCTCTTTCTTTCATATTGGCTATTTCCTCCAGCAGTGTGTCGACCTCAGCCTGTTCTTCAACAGTTGGGCCTTCCTCCCAGCTAGGCAGTTTTCTGTCGGGTTGTCTCCCAGACCTCGAGGGGAGAGAATTTCCATGATTTTCGATATAAAACCACTCGGCGTGCCATCCTCTGTTGTTATCTGGGAGGGAGATATCCAAATACACAGCTTTGTGATTCTTTCACAGCTCAAAGCTGGCCCCTCCAGTCACTTGTAGCACTCCGTCTCTCAAACCAGCTTTGTAGTGGTAAAGGTACTTCCACAAGCCAAAGTGTGGGACAATTCCAAGAAACGCCTCACAGAGGTGAATGAAGATTGAAAGTTGCAGAATCAAGTTGGGATTCAGGTGGGTCAGGTTGATGGCATAAAATTGCAACAGGCCTCGTGCAAATGAATAGATGGGTAGTCCTAACCCGCGAATGAAGAACGACATGAACACCATTGCCTCATAGGTGTCCTCAGTTGGAGCCGTGTCATCCTTCTTGTCGAATACCCTCCAGTTGGCCATTTCCTTTGGAGGCAGGATGCCCATATCCACTAAGGATTGTAGCATGGGTTCGGTTACAATGGAGGGGCGGTATGCCAGATATGGTGAAGGTAACTGCCGGTTCTCGTTGTGCGGCAGGCCCTCAGTGGTGTTTCCACGCTCGCTCAAGGTTTTCTTCTTTGGAGCCATGGAAGTGGATATTGATGTCTGGATTGGGACTCGAGAAGCAGTGGATGCAGCGGAACTCAGATTTCAAACAGCAATGGCGGTGGCCTCAGTGGGGAGAAAGGACAGTTCAGATCTTGGATAAATGAACTTCTGGTTCAGGGTATAGATCTCAAAATAACCCTGACGCCGTTAGTAACAATTCGCGTGGATTGACAGAACAGGTAGATATCGTTAAGATTAACTCAGATTTCTTGACGGTAACAGTTGAGTCAGATTGCACTGGAATTAAGTCGTCTATTTCAGTCGGGGTAATTTCTTCATCATAGCCATTCAGTCAGTATTCACGAATACAGGATTAGGTTATCTATTATTCGGAGAGTGAGTTATTCAGTCGGACCAAACAGTTTAAAGTTTTTGCCTGAACCCTGGCATAAGCAAGTGTGGTGTCTTTTGATGTATGACGATTTTTGTCTTAGTTCAAAAAACTCAAAAGAGAGGAATTGACTCGGATACAAGATTTCTAGGATGAGAACACAAAGGCGAACTCAGAAACGAAGGATAAAAGATGGATTTCATTATATATAGTTCATCAAAGTGGATTACATATAGGTGGAGAGATTATCCTAATCTACTGCTAACTACTATTACTAATATGGTGGTAGTGGTGGTGGCAGCCTACACGCCGGTGGATGGCCCGTCTTCGGAGTCCTCCTCCTCGCTCTCCTCCTCCTCGTCGACAGAGTCCTCGAAGGCGATGCGACGGAGGCCCCGGAGCTTGGCGCGCTCCTTGGCGCTGTAGCCCTGGGCGTCATCGGTGTTGGGCTCCGAGTTGACCTCCTGGGGTAGGGCATCCTCGGGGCCTTCTTCCTTCTCGCGTGAGGAGAAGTCCTCCGAGGATTCCTCGGCGTCGTAGGCGCCGCTGAAGAAGGCATCGTCGGAGTCCTTGTACTCCGACGACGGCGGCGAGCGAGCGCGTTTCTTGCCATTCCCTCCGGCCATGGCTGGAAGCCGGGGAGTGGAGAATTTCTTGGGGTTTTCCTCACGAACTGGCACTCAGTGGAGGCGTAATGGATGGATGGGTGATGGTTCTGCTCTTATAGCACGGCCGCTTCGATTCGATCTCTGTGCCAACGACTCAAGAGGCCGCGGCGTTTCGACTTCCTCCGCGCGTCAATTATCGTGTCGGAAGATAATGGCTGTTGCGTATTCGGAAGTTTCCTGTTTCCTTGGGCCCTTTTGGGGTAACTCCTCGGTCCCTCTGCTCGTTCCCTTTGGGTTAACCCCATGGGGTGCGGGATTTATAGAAAATTATTCTTTTTCCTAAAATTTGAGAAAACAGGAAGCTTGAGTCGATTTTCTATAACTCGGAAAACTGGGAGTAGATGATAACTCGGATAAGAGGATTTGCAATTCCTCAAGTTGACTCGGTGCTTGAGGAACGCATCCTGTAAAGCCTAATCAAAAGGCTTAGATCTTCAAGCTGATTGATACTCAAGTCAACTTGAAGCTCGGGGGCTACCCCATGGGGTGCACCTGGCAGTGCACCATGAGAAACAGTATTGGACTCAGGTGAGGAACTCATGAGCAGTATGTTATTTTTTCTGGAGTCTCGAGTCAATTAATCTCTAAATTAACTCGAGCCTCGGGGGCTTGTGGGGGATAGATATCCCTTAGGCCCTCACGGCATGGATTTAGTACATGGGCCGTTGGAGGGCCCAGTAGAGACAGCTGGCCCTTCTCAGGGTGCCGACTGGTCTCATGGGCCCGAAAATGGGTGACGAGCTTGAAGACCAAGTCAAAGGCGCTATAATTCAGGAAAGACACAAGGAAGTTGGTTCGGACTCTGCATAATAGGAATAGCGGGACTCAAGGAAGGAAACATGTAATCGTGGATTCTGTGTATTCTTTAGGCTTCCAAACAGAGTAGGACTCGTAGATAGAACTTGACTTGTAACCCAAGCCTGGCCGGATTATATAAGGCGGGTGAGGGACCCCTACGTAGACAATCGATCATCTCATCGCACACCAACCACCAGACCTCGAAACCCTCATTGTAACCTCGAGAACTCAGATCAATACAACTCGCCTGGGTGTTACGCTTATTGCGGCCCGAACCTGTATAAACCCCTATGTTTTGTTGCATCTCTATGCAAACCATCGAGCTACGCCGATCTCGCCACCCCAAAAGCATCACGTAACACACCCCGTGGTGCATTGTCGGCATCAAACCCCGACACTCAACCCAAAGAGCGCGAGGTCCACAGAAGCTTACTCCCCCTCTTGCCCCGCAGGTAAGTTACCCCAAACAAAAATGACCCAATTACTGAGCTAAGACTGCCCCATCCCAGTCTTGTGGTACCGCGGTTGTCCCAGGTTGTCGCTCTATGAACAGGTCCTTATGGAGAGAACCGCAAAAGCACACGAGCACATTGCTCAGGTTCCTTAAACCATGTTGCTAAAAAGGCAGGTTTTAAACGAGACATGAACCACTCAAGCACACAGCACAGAGGGTCAAGCTCACATTAATTGCATAGAATCATTAACAAAGTTAATTAACAAAAGGTATGAGAGTTCGCATTGCACCTAGCAAAACTTAACCCCAAATGCATCTCAAAAAGGTAGGTATAACGGATAAAAGGTAGCTAGGTAAACCTTAAAGGTACACAAAATTAAATGCACATGCAGTAAATAACAGTTATTAGGTGTTGTTTAAGTTATACTTGCCTTCCTCAGGGTTATGCTGCTGCTGCTCAAAGAACTCAGGAGGTGGCTCTGCAAACTCCACGGACTGCTCAACGTCTACTTACGAACATAGCACCATACAAGCATCCACGTATATACATACATGCAAGCAATGGCAAAACAATAAGAAACAGTACACCATTACATAAAAACAGAACATAAAACTCATATAAACTAATCTACGTACTGCTACGAACATATGAGCGCAAGAATCACTCTAATCGGATCTAAAATGTGAAAGATATGCCTAAAACAAGGTTCTAGGGGCATAACTGCAATTAAAAACTTAGATCTAGGGTCTATATGGCAAAACCGAGGGCCTAAGCATAAATAAACAAAACTCTGAGGGCTTACAGGCCAAAACCGGCAGCCCTGGACGGCGGGTTCTATTTCTCTAAAGCTCGGGGGCTAAACTGTAAAGAAAAGGATCTACATCTAAATACTTTTGAACTACGGTGGACTGCGGGTTGATTACTGAGAAAGGCAGGGACTCTTTAGCAAAAGGGACATGGTTGACCGGCGCTGACCGGTATTGATTGGTCGCCGGTCCTACTGGGCGGTCAGATCTGGATCCGGCGGCTCGGATTAGATCGGCTCGGGTTTTAATCTGGCGCGTCCAGATTGGATCTAGCAGCCAGGGTTAGTTGAGCTGAGGCGGGGGCTCGCCGGCGGTGACCATTTGGAGCGGCGGAGCATCGCCGGTGCGCGCACTACCCCGCGAACAAGGGCGCGGCTTGGGACGAGAACTAGCTAGGGAGAAAGAGAGGAGGGCGGCGAACCTCACCGTGGGGTTGTGGACGGTGGAGGGTGGCTGGAAGATGGTCGGCGATGGCGGAAGTGGACTGCGGGGTTAGAGCTTCGCGGTATTGCGAGGTGGGGATGGCTCCGGGCGTTTGGAACCGGCGGCAGAGCTCCGGCATGGATCTGCGAGTGCGGAGATGGAGTTAGAGAGGCCGGATAAAGAGCAACGGCGAGGAACTTCGGCAAAAGGGCTCACTGTGGCAGCGGCTTCGGCGACGAATTGCCGGCGGCTCGGTGCGCTAGAGCTGGGGCTGAGAGCTTGGGGCGATGGTGTGGTGGCGGCAGAGGTCAGGGCGGTATTTATAGGGCCGGGGCTAGGGCGACGGCGTGCAACAACCCCCGAAGCTTGCGGAGAAGGGCGGCGGCACGAGTATATCCGGAGTCCGCGTCGGATTGGACTTGGCCTATCCGCGTCGTCTCTGCGTCGGGGGGGGTAGCAGGGGCTGGCGTGCGGGCCATGGACGTGGGGCGAGGGGCCGCGGAGTGGGGCCATGGGCAGGGAGAGCGGCGGTGTGGAAGGGGACGCGGTCCACCGGCAGCGGCCGGAGGTAGGGGAAGGCCCTGACGAGTTGGCCCCACCCGTCAGTGGCACAACGGGTGCGGGCCCGCGGGTCAGAGATAGAAAGAGGGAGGAGCGCGGGCGGCTGGGCTGGCTTGGCTTGCCCGCGACTTGGGCCTGGACTCAGCCCAAGTGGAAAGGTGGGAGAGAGGTTGGGCCGGTTTGGGCAGGCAGGCCGGTTAGGCTACTCTGATCTTTTCCTTTTTCCCTCTTTTCTATTTCTCTCTTCTATTTTCTCTCTTTTTCCTATTTAGACAAAGCCACAAACTATGAATTCAAATGATTTTGAATTCCAAACCTTGAGACATACAACAAAGTAAAATATGCACCAGCATGAATGCACACACATGTTGACACTATGCTTCATTTTAATTACTTGCTTGATAAAATAAATCATTAAATGCAACACTAGGCATATAAAATCCTAGAAAATTAAATAAGGCATGTTAAATTTATTATAAAATACTAAAAAGTAAAATTAGGGTGTTACAAACCTACCCCCTTAGCAGGAATCTCGCCCGGAGATTCACATAGGTTGGCTAGCAAAGAGATTAGGGTATGCTTCTCTCATTTCATCCTCTCGTTCCCAAGTTGCCTCCTTTTCCGTATGGTGACTCCACTACACCCTGCACATTTTGATCCGCTTGTTTCTAGTGATCCTTTCAGATGTCTCCAAAATCTTAACTGGATGTTCAGTGTAAGTCAGGTCCTCCTGTACATTCAAATCTTCCAAGGGGGCTTGCTCTTCTGGTACCCTCAAACATTTCTTCAACTGAGATACGTGGAACACTGTTGACGGCACTTAAGCACGCCAAATCCTTATACTGCAAGCGCACAGTATTGCGGTAGCTTTTCCCCAGGATGAGTATCTTGGGTTTGTCAATCCGAGATTAATTATGCTTAAGATGCTATCAACCTAATATTAACTAAATTACTATCTAATTCTAATAGATCTAAATAAGCTTAAATGAAAGATAAAGGCTATCTAAATGCAATCTAATAACGGTTCTAATTATACTCTAAATATACTCTAATCAAGCTCTAATCTATTGCATAAAAGGAATAATCAACGATTAAACTAAACTCGGGATAGATAGGATTTAAACAGGCAAAAGGATCCACAAGAGATATGAGACAAACAACTTAAGAACTAAGAACCACCTTGATAAAGATCTAATCAACAAGCATAGAATAAACATGAATATGAATGTCAAAGATCTACTCGAACCTTTCCCCGGGCTCCACTGTCACTGGTAACCAGGTAATCGACGAACTAGTAAACCCTAACCATCTCTAAGCATGAGCAGATTCAATCTACTGATCAGGTAAAATAGATCTACTAAAAGACATGTGAGACATCTAGATTGTGGCCACAATAACACATGTAGACATGAAGCATTGCAAAGACATGGATCATAAACATGCATAAACAAGAAGCTAAATCTAAAAGACAAACTTTATTGATCAATCATCAAGGTTTTATCAAAGTATATAAGAAGTTCGAGGGATTTACTCAAGATACATCGAAATCCGTGACCCAAAGTCGTCGAGTTGAACTAGACGAAGAAGTCGGCGGAAGATGAGCTCGAGCAGCCCTCGGGAGGACCTGGGTCGGCCGACCAGACCCCCTAGGGGTCGGCCGACCCCCAGGCCTCCTGCCTCCTCTTGCTTGCTCCTTTCGCCGAGATGTCCCTCTCGCCGAGTTGAACGCTTTTGGCCCCCGAACTCTGCCCTAAACTCTCGGTGTACAATGGATTTGTGTCGAACAATGATGCCTCTCCCCTTGGGAGGCCATATATTTATACTCCGGAGAGTCCCCTATACAAGGAATCTAATAGGTCGGTTCTAAAAGTCCTAGTAGGACTTAAACACCTATTTCCATGTGTATACAAGCCTCTAGAAGAGTCCCGGTCGTCCTCCATCTTCCCTTGCTTGGATATGAAGCCATTGTCCTAGTCCTTCCAGAAATAGGATTTCCATATTCTGCAGCCTTTAGTATTTTGACCATAACTCTGTCTTCCGAAGTCCAATAAATGCAAACTCAGACTCTAAATTGTAGAGCTCGAAGAGATCTACAACTTTGGTATTCAAACTTTCTTCATTTGACATCGTTAAGGTCACCGAATTGGGCCCACAAGGTGCTGCTGTCCTGGAATCCGAGAATATCTCGAGTTTTAATTGGAAGTTTGATTGGATTTGTAATAAACCTTCCTTATCTTCATATTATTCATCCTTTATCCTCCGGAACATTCTCCATAATGGGCTTGGGTCTTCTTTTGGACTTTTAGCATAAATCCTTTCTTCGAGAAATCCTCAAATTTATATCAATTATACCTATTTTCCTGCAAAAATCAATAATGCACAAAAACAAAGAGCATTCTCGAAAACGGGGTTAATTGTTAGCAAAATAATAATAAATCATATAATTAATTTATGAAACGGCATAAAAACATATGAAATTATAACATAAATTTAGTACTTAAGCCGCGTCAACAATATCCCCACACTTAGATCATGCTAGTCCTCGAGCATAAGATCGATAAATCTTAAAATAAACTCTCAACTAAATTTATGTTAATTCTAAACAAATACTTCTTAAAATAACTTTACTTTAGAAATCACTCAAATCATAACATGGGAATATTTATTTAACTTTCATGCATATAGATCCCCACAAGATTTAACGAAATCAAATGAATCATAACTATGCCAAAGTCTCCTTTCAGAATATAAAAAGAGGTTTTTCAATATAATTTTAGAAAAAACAAAATCTCTTCAAATGATCAAGAAATCACTAATCCCTTTAAATCAAGCTCTCAACAAGGCACTCATTATAAATGGCTATCCTATAAAAGATTTACTCTCTCTTCCTCACAGGAAAATATATGGAGCTTGGTAAAGGCTTAGCAAAGTTAAACATTTTATTGTTCAAATAAGTTATCTTTCTAAAGCTCAATCAATCAACTTTAAACAATTTTGGTCATCGAGAATAAAGAAAATAATATATATATATATATATATAGACAAAGAAAAAGAAGATATAGATAGTGGACATGTGCATGTATATAATGAAAATTGGAATAAATTCCAGAACTTTTGCACATGGTTGGAAAAAGCGAAAGTCTTTGCTCATTAATTTTATAACAATAACTCAAGGCTTTCAAAGAGACTAATTTAAATGTATATATAAATTTCTCCCCCTTTCTCCTTTTTCCTAATTCTACCTCTCTTTTCCTTTCTTTCTTTTATTTATTTCGGCCACTTGGCCATTATTTTCTCCCTCTTTTTTTTCTTTTTTTTTCTTTTTTTTTTAATTTGACCACTTGGTCTATTATTTTTTTTTACTATAACCTCTACTCCTTTTTCATCTCAAAAGTCCCCTTTTTAATTTAATTTTAATTAATGAGCAAAAACCTCACTTAAATAGGTAAAGGTAAACAAAATGAGATGATAAAAAGGTTTATAGGATAAAGATATTGCTTATTATTTCTAAGCAATTGGAATATAGTAAGGCTAGCAAAGATGAAAAATCGATGACCAAAAATTATTTAAAGTGATCAAAATTACTAAAGAAATCAAACTTAATCAAACTCACATGAAATAACTTGCTTATAAACTGGCTTTCATAAACTAAGCTCTAATAGGTATTAAAAACTCTCTCTTGATTTAAGGGATGTAAAACTTGATCAAATAAAGATAAATTTAATAAAAAGATTTTTTTTATAAGTCCTCTAATCTTTTTCTTAATTGAAAACTTTGGCAAAGCTATAAAACACAATCTTCCAACAAAACATGGGTTATGCATTATTAATTATTTTAGTAATTCCCACATTACTCAAATCATGACAACTTAAGCAAAATTAATTATCAAAGTAAATGCATAGAATAAACTTAAATAAAACGAGACAAAATTAATAATAATAATAATAATAATAATAACGCCATCCTGTCAACTCACACCTTAGTAAGTAATAAAATATAAAAGACAATAATAATAATAATAATGATAATAATAATAAAAGGGCGTTATTATTTCAAACGCTTTATTAATCTAACGGGGAAGACACATCCCCACACTTAGCTAATGCTAAGTGTCCTAGTCATCTCTGGAGTTCGACCCTAAATTCAATCCAAACTGACTCAGAACTCCGTGTAACTACGCATACCAAAACTTGAAACAAAACCGACTTGAAAACCACCCAGGTCGGCCGAGCCTGACCTCTCTGGTCGGCCGACCTGGGCCCCTCCTCTGGCTTCTGGGCCCCAGGTTTGGTCGGTAAGTTTATTTATTAAATAAAAATATTTATGTACAGAAAAATTTGAAAAATATTTAAATTACGTAACTAAATTATTTACAAAGGATAGGTTACCTATGGAAATCTAAGGGTCATATATATGGTAGTCAACTCTAACCTCTTTGAAGTTGTATGTATCAATATAATTGATTTCAATCTTGTCCTCTTCAATGTAGACCTTCAATCTTTGTCCATTTACCATATATTTGTTCCCTTCAAAATCCATAATGGTAACTGCTCCGGCAGGTGATACGTCATGAACAATATAAGGTCCATCCCATTTACTTTGTAATTTTCCTTTTCCAAATAATTTAAACCTTGAATTATAGAGAAGAACCTTATCACCTGGCTTAAACTCCTTCTTAAGAAGTTTCTTGTCAAACCATCTCTTAACCCTTTCCTTATAAATGGTAGCATTATGATAAGCTTGTAACCGTGCTTCATCAAGGGTACTTAATTGAATCCTTCTTTTGACTAAGGCGGCATCTAGATCTAAATTTAATTCCTTAATTGCCCAATAAGCTTTATGCTCCAATTCTACTGGTAAATGACAAGTTTTTCCATAAACTAACTGATAGGGTGTCATTCCAATAGGTGCTTTAAAAGCAGTCCTATAAGCCCAAAGAGCATCATTAAGCTTTTTTGACCAATTTTTGCCTCCTTTAATCACCGTCTTTTTAAGAATTTCTTTTAATTGTTTATTTGATGTCTCGGCTTGGCCATTGGTCTGTGGGTGATAGGCTGTAGAAACTCTATGTTCAATTCCCATCTTTGCCAAATAATCAGTAAAGTCTTTTCCAATAAAATGCGATCCTCCATCAGAGATAATAACTCTAGGTACTCCATATCTTGGAAAGATATTATTCTTAATCATCTCTATGGACTCTTGCGTAGACGCCTTCTTACATGGCAAAGCTTCCACCCACTTTGAGACGTAATCCACAGTTACTAAAATATACTCATATCCATGTGAATTTTCAAATGGTCCCATAAAATCCATTCCCCAAACATCAAATAAATCAATTTGTAGATTGTATGTCAAAGGCATTGAATTTCTAGCTGTTATATTTCCAGTTCTCTGACACTCAGGACAAGAAGCGACAAATTTCCTTGCATCTTCATGCATTCCTGGCCAATAGAATCCACTCGCCCATATCTTAGCCTGGGTTCTGAAATGTCCATGATGCCCCCCATATTCTGCAGCGTGGCACTTTCTCAAAATCTCACTTCTCTCATCTGCAGGTACGCATCTTCTGAGGACTCCATCAGATCCAAATCTATATAGGTAGGGTGAATTCCAATAAAATTTCTTGGCTTCGGCAAGGACTTTCCTTTTTGAATTATAGTTGAGATGAGTCAGTGGCTCTCCTCTAATGGCTCTAATTACGTCTAGCATCCAAGAATCCTTATCTATAACCGCATAAAGGGTATCGTCTCTTAACGCATCTTCAATTGGTGGACCTCCTTTACTATGGCTCATTCTAGACAAGTGATCTGCCACTACATTCTCAACTCCCTTCTTGTCTCTGATTTCTACATCGAATTCTTGTAGCATTAGAATCCATCTAATTAAACGAGGTTTAGCATCCTTTTTAGTGAGGAGGTATTTAATAGCAGCATGGTCAGTGTAGACTATAACCTTTGAATTAACAATATAAGATCTAAACTTTTCAAAGGCAAAAACTACTGCTAACAACTCCTTTTCAGTAGTTGCATAATTAACTTGGGCCTCGTTAAGAGTTTTGCTGGTATAATAAATGGCATGTACTTTTCCGTCTTTTCTCTGCCCCAGCACAGCTCCTACTGCATAGTCACTGGCATCACACATGATCTCAAAAGGTAAATTCCAGTCAGGTGGTTGAATGATAGGCGCTCTAACTAGTAATTCCTTAATTTTCCTAAAGGCTACCTCACACTCATCAGTGAACTCAAAAGGAACATCCTTCTGGAGTAGGTAATTCAGTGGCTTAGCTATTTTAGAAAAATCCTTAATAAATCTCCTATAAAAGCCAGCATGTCCGAGAAAGCTTCTGAGAGATCTAATATCTGTAGGTGGTGGCAACCTTTCTACAGTCTCTATCTTGGCTTTATCTACTTCAATTCCTTTCTCAGAAATGACGTGTCCCAACACAAGTCCTTTTCTCACCATAAAATGACACTTCTCCCAATTCAACACTAAGTCTACTTCTCCACATCTCTTCAGAACTTTTTCTAGATTCCGTAGACAGTGGTCAAAACTAGTGCCGTGAACTGAGAAATCGTCCATGAAAACCTCCATGATATCTTCAATGAAGTCTGAGAAAATGGCCATCATACACCGTTGAAATGAAGCTGGTGCATTGCATAAACCAAAGGGCATTCTCCTATAGGCAAAGGTTCCATAAGGACAAGTGAAAGTTGTCTTGTGTTGATCGTCTGGATGGATAGGGATTTGAAAGAATCCAGAATAACCATCTAAATAGCAAAAATGGGTATTCTTAGCAAGTCTCTCTAGCATCTCATCTATAAAGGGTAAAGGGAAGTGATCTTTTTTAGTGGCTTTATTAAGCTTCCGGTAATCTATACACATTCTCCAACCAGTGACAGTTCGTTGTGGAATTAATTCATTTTTCTCATTTTTAACTACGGTTAAACCTCCCTTTTTAGGCACACAATGAACAGGGCTAACCCACTCACTAGTTGGTACTGGGTAGATAATTCCGGCGTTTAGCAGCTTGATTACTTCCTTCTTCACTACGGATCTCATTTCGTTACTCAGTCTCCTTTGATTGTCTACCACTGGCTTGTGGCCTTCTTCCATCGGAATCCTATGAGTACAAAATGCTGGGCTAATTCCTTTAAGATCTGCTAGAGAATAACCAATTGCCTTCTTATGTTTCCTTAACACTCCTAGCAATCTTTCCACTTCTTCTGGACTCAGCTGATCACTAACAATTACAGGATAAGTTTTATCTTCTCCTAAAAATTCATACTTAAGTCCTTCGGGCAGTGGTTTGAGCTCCACGTCGGGCGCCTCCTGTGGGTTAGGGTCACCTAGTGGCTCTACAGGAATGTCTTGGGTCTCTTCTTGATTAAGTTCAAGTTGATTAGTGGCAATGGTTGTTTCCTCAGAGAAGAATCCTTTTTCTCCTCCTTCTAATACTAATTTTAACGGCTCTCTAAAAGCGTTAATATAGTTAATACTCTCTATCTCCTCTATATCGGGAGTGAGATTAATAGGCACTTTAGATGCCGGTAGGAAATCAAAGTCATATTTTAATCCATCAATATTAATATTGACCTTTCCTTTATCATTATTAACTACAGCATTAACCAACTTAAGAAAAGGTCTACCAAAAATTATGTTAATATCATTATCGTAGACATTAATTATATAAAAATCAGTTGGTATAATGTTATTAGCAAAGTTAACTTCAACATTTTTAATTAAGCCTACAGGTCTAATTACTTCATTATTAGAAAGTTTAATTTTAACATTAGTAGAAACTAAGTGTGGTTTATCACTCAATTTAGAATAAACTTCATAGCTCATAGTACTTACCTGGGCTTCCATAGAGCAGTGAATATTGTTGAAGTCTTCTTTGTTGATGGAGCAAGAAATACCAGTTGAAGATTCTTCTGGCTCCAGGTAGACGATAATCTCCTCAGTAAGTGATGACTCCGGCTTGACACCAATCACCCGCTTCACTTCAGAGACAAAGTCACTGTCCAGCTCTTCTTCTTGGAATAATTTCTGCAGCACTCCCCTTGTACTTAGATCATCAGAGCTCCTCCTTAGTGGAATTTCTGGTGGAAACAATTCTTCCTCTTCCTCTAAGTCTTCTGGTGGGAGTGGTCCTGCACACTTCAGTGTATCTCCAAAATCCACTGGCATCCAGCTTGTCTTGTCGAATTCTGTCAGTGGTTTTGCACTAGCAAGGCTTCTGTAATTTGAACACTCAGTCTTCACTTGTGGTGCAAAACTCTCGTACTCCTCTTCCTCAGCTGCATAAGACACTGTAGTTCTTTTGACAGGTTGTTGCTCCTTGTAGATAGCATATGTAGGCGCCACAACCACTGGCTCCTGCATAACACTCTCCTTCCTGTCTCTTTCAGCTTTTGAGGTTAAGCAGACATCTGACAAAATCTTCATAGCTTCACTCCACTTCCGAGTCAGCAGTGATCCTCCAGCACAAGTGTTCAGTCGCTCAAAGTCTCTAGTGGTAAGACTATAGTAGAAAATGGACATCATCATCTCTGGAGTGAATCCAATTGGTGGTCCTTGTGTCCTCATTTCTTCCAGTCTGTCCCAAGCTTCATCAATGTCTTCATTTTCTCGTTGCTCGAAGTTCATGATTGCTTTTCTCAATTTGTGCACTCTCAGTGGAGAAAAGAATCTTGTAGTGAACTTCACTTCGAGAATCTTCCAATCACCTTCAGCTTCTATTGATGCAACATGGTACCACTTTCTGGCTCTGTCTTCCAGTGTAAATGGAAAGAGGTTCCACAAGACCCACTCTTCTGGAACTCCGTCTTGATGGAATGTGCGACACACTTGCTTGAGCCTCTCCAGGTGCTTGTACGGGTTCTCATCATCTTCACCACTGAACTGATGTTCGGCAGCAATTCGGATGATTCCTGACTTCAACTCGTAGGATCCTGACTCCGGCATCAGATTTGACTTTTGAAACTTCAAATCTTCCACTCTTGGAGTTAAGTACTCCGCGAGTGTCAGACCCTCACTCATCATAGTCATACCTGAAATATAGACAAAAATACAAAACAAAAGATCTATGACAGCAAAAATTTGCTGTACTTAGACCAAATTAAATCCAAACAAAATAACTAAATTTAAAACTAAATTTAAAATTTCAAAATTTAAAAACTACTCCTTATTTCGATAATAGCAAAATAAATAAATAAAATAGCACACTAATTAAAAAGCAAAATAAGCAAAACTAATTAATCACACAATAAATAAAACTAACTATTAAAACTAGTAGTAACAAAGCTAATAAAAGATTAATAATAACGTAAACGATAATTATCCCCGGCAACGGCGCCAGAAAAGCTTGTTGACGGCACTTAAGCACGCCAAATCCTTATACTGCAAGCGCACAGTATCGCGGTAGCTTTTCCCCAGGATGAGTATCTTGGGTTTGTCAATCCGAGATTAATTATGCTTAAGATGCTATCAACCTAATATTAACTAAATTACTATCTAATTCTAATAGATCTAAATAAGCTTAAATGAAAGATAAAGGCTATCTAAATGCAATCTAATAACGGTTCTAATTATACTCTAAATATACTCTAATCAAGCTCTAATCTATTGCATAAAAGGAATAATCAACGATTAAACTAAACTCGGGATAGATAGGATTTAAACAGGCAAAAGGATCCACAAGAGATATGAGACAAACAACTTAAGAACTAAGAACCACCTTGATAAAGATCTAATCAACAAGCATAGAATAAACATGAATATGAATGTCAAAGATCTACTCGAACCTTTCCCCGGGCTCCACTGTCACTGGTAACCAGGTAATCGACGAACTAGTAAACCCTAACCATCTCTAAGCATGAGCAGATTCAATCTACTGATCAGGTAAAATAGATCTACTAAAAGACATGTGAGACATCTAGATTGTGGCCACAATAACACATGTAGACATGAAGCATTGCAAAGACATGGATCATAAACATGCATAAACAAGAAGCTAAATCTAAAAGACAAACTTTATTGATCAATCATCAAGGTTTTATCAAAGTATATAAGAAGTTCGAGGGATTTACTCAAGATACATCGAAATCCGTGACCCAAAGTCGTCGAGTTGAACTAGACGAAGAAGTCGGCGGAAGATGAGCTCGAGCAGCCCTCGGGAGGACCTGGGTCGGCCGACCAGACCCCCTAGGGGTCGGCCGACCCCCAGGCCTCCTGCCTCCTCTTGCTTGCTCCTTTCGCCGAGATGTCCCTCTCGCCGAGTTGAACGCTTTTGGCCCCCGAACTCTGCCCTAAACTCTCGGTGTACAATGGATTTGTGTCGAACAATGATGCCTCTCCCCTTGGGAGGCCATATATTTATACTCCGGAGAGTCCCCTATACAAGGAATCTAATAGGTCGGTTCTAAAAGTCCTAGTAGGACTTAAACACCTATTTCCATGTGTATACAAGCCTCTAGAAGAGTCCCGGTCGTCCTCCATCTTCCCTTGCTTGGATATGAAGCCATTGTCCTAGTCCTTCCAGAAATAGGATTTCCATATTCTGCAGCCTTTAGTATTTTGACCATAACTCTGTCTTCCGAAGTCCAATAAATGCAAACTCAGACTCTAAATTGTAGAGCTCGAAGAGATCTACAACTTTGGTATTCAAACTTTCTTCATTTGACATCGCTAAGGTCACCGAATTGGGCCCACAAGGTGCTGCTGTCCTGGAATCCGAGAATATCTCGAGTTTTAATTGGAAGTTTGATTGGATTTGTAATAAACCTTCCTTATCTTCATATTATTCATCCTTTATCCTCCGGAACATTCTCCATAATGGGCTTGGGTCTTCTTTTGGACTTTTAGCATAAATCCTTTCTTCGAGAAATCCTCAAATTTATATCAATTATACCTATTTTCCTGCAAAAATCAATAATGCACAAAAACAAAGAGCATTCTCGAAAACGGGGTTAATTGTTAGCAAAATAATAATAAATCATATAATTAATTTATGAAACGGCATAAAAACATATGAAATTATAACATAAATTTAGTACTTAAGCCGCGTCGACAAACACATCATGCACTCCCGATAGACTCGGAGGTAATTCCAGACGATAGGCTACCTCACCCTTCTTCTCCAACACCTTGAACGGTCCAATATATCTGGGGGCTAACTTCCCTTTCATGTTGAATCTACAAACTCCCCTCATTGGTGACACCTTTAGAAACACAAAATCGTCCACTTTGAAGTTCAACTCTCTTCTGCGATTATCAGCATAACTCTTTTGTCTTGACTGAGCAATCTTTAGGTTCTCCTATACCACCCGCAACTGTTGTTCTGCATCTTCTATAATTCCAGGGCCAAACACTTGTTTTTCCCCAATCTGATCCCAGAACAAGGGGGTTCTACACCTCCTTCCATATAGAGCCTCGAACGGCGACTTTTTGAGACTAGCCTGATAGCTGTTGTTATATGAAAACTCAGCATAAGGTAGGCACTTGTCCCAACTGGTCCCATACTGTATAGCACAAGCTCTCAACATATCCTCAAGTACTTGATTGGTCCTTTCTGTCTGCCCGTCCGTCTGTGGATGGTATGCTGTCCTGAACCTGAGTTTTGTGTCCAAAGAGTCGTGCAATTGTTCCCAAAAGCGGGAAGTGAACTGTGACCCCCTGTCGGATATAATTTTCTTGGGTACGCCATGCAGACACATAATTCTAGATATGTATAGTTCTGCCAATCCTGCACCTAAGTAGGTGGTGTTCACAGGTATAAAGTGAGCTACTTTGGTTAAACGATCCACCACTACCCATATTGAGTTATAGCCATTCTGTGTGCGAGGTAACCCTACTATAAAATCCATAGTGATCTCCACCCATTTCCACTCAGGAACCTTCAATGGCTGCAACAACCCTGCTGGTCTCTGGTGTTCTGCTTTCACCCTTTGATAAGTATCACACACTGCCTCATACTCAGCTACTGCTCTCTTTATTCGAAGCCACCAAAACCTCTCCTTGAGGTCATAATACATCTTAGTACTACCAGGGTGAATGGAGTAAGCTGTATCATGGGCCTCACTCAATATCAACTTCCGAATACTATCAACGTTGGGTACACAGATTCTATTCTTATACCACAAGATACCTCGTTCATCCTCTTTGAAATCAAGTGCTTCTCCTTTCCTGAGTGACTCACGGATCTCCTAGAATTTCTCATCCTCTTTCTGATACAGGTTGATCTCATGTTCTAGGGTTGGTTCTACTTCAAATGCTGCTACGGTGGTGTGATTTAGGAATCCTAGGTTGAAACTTTCAAATTCCTCACATAATTCTTGTGGCATCTGGAAACCCAAAGCCATATTGGCATAACTCTTCCGACTCAGAGCATCTGCCACCACATTAGCCTTGCCAGGATGGTAGTGTATCTCCAGATCGTAATCCTTGATCAACTCTAACCACCTTCACTGACGCATATTCAACTCATTCTGTGTGAAGATGTACTTGAGACTCTTGTGATCAGTGTATATCTCACAACGTTGTCCAAACAGGTAGTGTCACCAGATCTTCAAAGCATATACCACTGCTGCAAGTTCTAGGTCATGAGTTGGATAGTTCACTTCATGCTTGCGCAATTGCCGTGATCCATAAGCAACCACTTTGCCCTCTTGCATTAGGGCACATCCTAAACCATCCCTGGAAGCATCATAATATACTATGAACTTCTTCTGTTGGTCGGGTAGTGTCAATATAGGCGCGGTCGTCAACCTCTTCTTCAACTCATCAAAGGCGGCTTGTCTATCTGCCATCCACTTGAATGTTGTGTCCTTCTCGAGCAGAGAAGTCATGGGCTTCGCTGTCTTGGAGAAGTTCTCAATGAATCTCCGATAATATCCTGCTAAACCCAAGAATCCACGGACCTCCTTTGGCGTTTGTGGTACTTCCTAGTTTGTTATAGCACTGATCTTGCGGGGATCCACTGCGATTCCTCCTATAGAGATAATGTGACCAAGGAAAGGCACTTCATCAATCCAAAATTCACACTTTTTCAGTTTACCATACAACTTATGCTCCCTCAACCTCTGTAGTACCAACCTCAAGTGTACCTCATGTTCCTCCTCTGACTTGGAGTAAATCAAGATATCATCAATAAAAACCACTATAAATTTATCCAGATAATCCATGAATACTCTATTCATCAGATGCATGAAGTAGGCAGGGGCGTTGGTTAAACCAAAAGACATTACCAAGTATTCATATAAACCATATTTAGTGGTGAATGCCGTCTTTGGAATATCTGAAGGACGAATCTTCAATTGATGATAACCCGACCTCAGATCAATCTTAGAGAAGGCACAAGCACCTTGGAGTTGATCAAACAAGTCATCGATACGGGGAAGAGGATACTTGTTCTTAATTGTAACTTTATTCAGAGCCCGGTAATCCACACACATTCGCTTCTCATTGGTATCTTTCTTTTCAACAAGAAAGACTGGGAAAGCCCAAGGAGAAGAACTAGGTCTAATATAACCCTTGGCTAGCAATTCATCTATGTTCTTTTTAACTTCTTCCTGCTCTATGGGTGCCATCCTATATGGCCTCTTTGCAATGGGTGCTGTACCAGGTAAAAGCTCTATAATAAACTCAATTTCTCTGTCAGGTGGCATACCTGGCAACTCACTTGGAAAAACATCTGGATAATCACACACCACCCGAATACCATCCGTAGGCTTGACTTCCATCTGATGCAAGTATCCGGTAGGACTTGATGCACTGATCTCTAATTTCCGACCATCTGGTGCTGTCAAGTGAACGGTTCGACTAGCACAATCTATCTTGACTCCTGTAACACCCTAATTTTATTTTCAGTATTTTTTTTTTACAATAAGTTTAATGGGGTTTATTTAATTTTCTAAGGTTTATATGCATAGCCTTGCATTTGCATGTTTTATTTATTCCACAGGTAATTAAAATAAATCATAGGCCAACTTTGTTGTGCATTCATGCCGGAGCATCGTTTTTATTGTTTGAGTGAATCAAAGTTTTGGTTTCTGAAATTTCGAATTTATTTGAGTCTATAGTTTTGGGTTTGATTTTTTTTTTGGGTTCAAAAAGAAAAAAAAAAAGAGAGAGAGCAGGCCAGCCACCGGGCCAACAGCCCAGCAGCCGGCCCACCTCCCTCGGTCCTCCACCTCGCTCTCCTCGCGCACACCAGGCCCAGCGGATCGCTAGGCCCAGCCGGCGCGCTCCCTCCCTCACCCTTCGGCCTCTCTCTCCCACTTACAGGCGGGACCCGCCTGTCATCCCCCACCTCTTGCTCGCCTCTCTCCCTCTGCCGGTGGACCGAGCCACGACCCGGCCGCTTCCTCCTCTCGCCGCTCGCCGCCCGCTCTCTGCGCCATGGGCCCGAGCTCCGCCTTCCCCGCGTGTGTGGCCCGCGCGCCAGCCGCCATCACCCGCGTCCTCGAATCGGACCCGAGTCCAGGCGTAGCACCGCGCCTCCGCACGAACTGGAAACCAAGTCTAACTCGATTCCAGTCGCCGCTGTCCTAATTCCGCGCTATAAACGGCTTCTGTGGACCCGCCGCCGCCCCCTTTTGCCTCAAATCGCCCGCGCTCGAGCCCTAGCTCCCTCTGTCTTCGTCAATCGCCGCCGTCAGACCTTACCAAGGTGAGCCGCCGCCTCCCTAATTTGGCTACTCCAGTGCCTCTCCGGTCGAATTGACCCCCATCTCACCATCACAGGAGCCACCCGGAGCTTTCCACCGTTTCTTGGGCACCGAAGCCTCCCCCCAACGCCTCCCCGCGAGCGCCCACCGCCGCCGTCCGCCCTCCTTTGTCGCCGGCCTTCTCCGTTGGACTGCGGCCGCCACCTAGGCCCTAGGTGAGTTCCCCGTCGCATCCTCTTGCTCCCGGCCTACTTCCCGTCCCGCGCTGCGTCCTGGAAGCCCTCTGCAGAGGCATTCCGGCGGTGCGTCGCCGTGTTCCGAGCGGACGCCGCCGTGGTCAAGGTCGCCGTCGGCTGACCCGTTCCCTCTGCTCGGAGCCGTCCGATCTTGATCCGAGGGCCGAAAACCACCGGAGACCAGTCAACCGCCGGTCAATACCGGTCAACCGCCGACCGCCGTGGCATTTTTGCGAAAGAGACCCTCTGTTTCCATGAATTCAACCCGCAGTCCACTCCAGTTCAAAAGTAATTAGATTTAGGCCCAGTTCTTTACGGTTTTGCCCCTGTGCTTTGGTAAAATTGAACCCGCCATCCCAGGGCTGGTAGTTTAACATGTTAGCCCTCGTCAGTTAGGTTTATTTATGTTTGGGCCCTTGGTTTTCCAAAGTTAGCCCCTGACATTAGTTTTTCCTCGCAGTTGTGCCCCTGGAACCCTGTTTTGGGCATAACTTCACCGTTTTAAATCCGATTTTCGCAGTTCTCGCGCCCACGCGACCGTAGCGATGTGTAGAATAATTTTATATGCGTTTTATCTTCTGTTTTTAAGTCATGATGTACTGTTTCTTACCTTTTGCATTTGTTTGCCTGCATGTGTGATCATCTGTATGCTTGTTTGGTGCCGTGTATCCTGCGTAGACGTTGATCCGCCTGTTGAGTTCGAAGAGCAACCTCCAGAAGCCTCTGAGCAGCAGCAAGGAATAAATTTTGAGGAAGGCAAGTATAACATAAACAACACCTAATAACCTTTTATTTACTGCATGTGCATTTTAATTTTGTCTACCTGTAAGGTTTTACCTAGCTACTTTTATCCTTTTATATCTACCTTGTGGGATGCATATGGTTAAGTTGTGCTAGGTGCTGCGCAAACTCATATCTTTTGTTAATTTAATTTTGATTAATAATCTTATGCAATTAATTGTTGGGCGTGGCCCTGATCGGTTCATGTCCATTTTAATATGGCTTTTTAGCAACATGGTTTAGGGAGCTTGAGCAATGTGCTCGTGTGCTTTTGCTAGTTCTCTCCGTAAGGACCGAATCACAAAGCGACCACCTGGGACAACAGTGCTACCACAAGGCTGGAATGGGACAGACTTAGCTGATTAATTAGGTTGTTTTGGTTTGGGAGTAACTTACCTACGGGGCAAGAGGGGAGGTGAGCTTCTGTGGCCCTCGCGCTGCTTGGGTCGAGTGTGCTTTACGTTATATGTATGTGCTTCTCCCCTTGAGGCTTGCTCCACGGTTGCGGAACCTGAATCCTTAGCGGTTACACCTTACCAACGTGATCTTTGTAAAGGCTTCGTAGTGCGCTTGCTAGTCATCTCATCTCCGGTAATGTGGTGAATTCCTAGCGTAGCTCACGACTTGTGGGTAAAGATGTACAACCTCTCGAGAGTGTAAAACTAACATGTTAGCCGTGCTCACGGTTATGAGTGGCCCAGACCCTTCCCAGTGATTAGTAAAGGACCCTTGGCTGAGGTTCCTTGGTTATGGTTTTGATAATTGTTATATCGGTTTTATCTTATTTAATTTCTTGCAATATCTTTTGGGGTTAATGGTTTTGTTATTAATTCATAGTAATTAGGCTTTAATAAATGTTTTTAAATTAAAAGCTTATGCAGATGTCAGCTAACCATAGAGCCTCATGGTTTATGTTATATTTGTTGGGTATTCTGTACTCACGCTTGTTTCTTTATATTTATTCCTTGTTGGGGGGGAAAAATCCAACCGCTGCTCAGATGATGGTGGTAATGAAGACTATGTGCAAGACTACGACGAGTATTAGGCGTTTCGTTCACCAGTTGACGTCCCTGTGGCGCCCGTTATGTTTATGATTTATGCTTCCGCTATGCTACGTTATACTCTGAGTTAAACACTTGTGTCACAGTGTAATAATGATATATTTAATGTTATGCACGTTTTTATCTTTGGCATGTGCTGTGGTATTCTGTAATTTGTCATGTATATGCGAGACGTTTCCTGGCGCATATATATGTTGCACGGTTTTGTTCGTTGAAACCGGGTGTGACAAATTTGGTACCAGAGCCGTGTTGACTGTAGGACGAAAGCCTAGTTAGACTGGTCATATTTAAGGACTTCACTTTCCTTGTCTTAACTGCTCACTTTTAAATGATTTGTCTTTATTTTAGTTTTACTGATTACTTGCTCACATTATGTTCGAAAATTTTTATTTATTCATTCTGTCATTTAGAACTTTACTCAAGTATTTCTATCGTTTCTATAGATGTCATCATTAGGGTGCCTTTATATATTAGATTACCCTTATAATATCTCGTTAGCACGCTTTGTTTTGGTGTGTAAATGCTTGTTATGGTGAACTATGCTTGATTTGGTTCTTTGATTGATTGATAGTCTAGCTGTGTTATATGTCCACAGTATAAACAACTATGAAGATTAAATTAATTATATAAATTAATTAATAAAGATTAGATCGTTGGGGGTTATAAATAGCCATCTACTCTTTTCTCTTTACTTTATCGGTCACCATTATCTATCATCCTGGATACGTGCAACAATTGCTTACTGATATTGTTTCAACTGCTGCCAACAGATGGTAAACACCAGGAATCAGGCTAATGGCAACCCACCGCAGAACCCGCCGCCGCTGACAGCAGATCAGTCTTTTCAGCTTCAGATGCAAATGATGGCTACTCTCAACAATGCAGTGCAAGCTCTGCAGAATGTTCAAGCCAATCCGCAGCCGCAGCAGAGGGACAGACGTGGAGACTTTATGAAGGGACATCCACCTACTTTCTCCCATTCTGCTGATCCTCTTCAGGCAGATGACTGGCTCCGTGCAGTGGAGCGACAGCTTGACATTGCGCAGTGCAATGATCAAGAGAGGGTCCTGTATGCAGCAGGACAGCTTCGAGGTGCCGCTCTAGACTGGTGGGAGTCGTACAGACCGCAGGACAGGGAATGCTTCACCTGGGCTCAGTTCTGTGAGAGATTCAGAAGCCACCATGTGCCTGCGGGCATAATGAAGATGAAGAAGAAGGAGTTCCTCTCTCTGAAACAGGGGAACATGTCAGTCACGGAGTACCGTGACAAGTTTCTGCAGCTTGCTCGCTATGCTCCCACAGAAGTTGCAGAAGATGGTGACAAGCAGGAGCACTTCCTGGAGGGCCTTAATGACAACCTCCAGTTACAGCTGATGAACAACACGTTCAATAATTTCAATCACTTGGTAGATCGTGCCTTGCTTACAGAGCAGAAGCGTAGGGAGATTGATGAGAAGAAAAGAAAGCTCAACCCTGCATCCTCCAACAGCAACACCCGCCCCCGCTACCCCCAGCAGTACCAACAGCAGCGTCAGCAACCACAGCAGCAGCAGTACCAGCAACAGACAGGTCAGGGACAGCGTTATCAGAATCAGAACCAACGCCCTACCTACAGAGCTATGCCACAGGGGCAGTCCAACCCGCCTGCCCAAAATCAGGCTACTGTTCCCGTGGTTCGTAACTGCTACAAGTGTGGCGACAGTGGGCACCTCGCCAACAACTGCCCTCAGAGGGGACAACAACAGCATCAGCAGGCCAGACAGAACGCCCCACACCAGCAGCAGCAAGGGTGCCCCAACCAGCAGCATAAGGCACCACTTCAGGGCAAGGTCAATCATGTGACGGCAGAAACTGCAGCAGAAGCCCCAAACGTTGTGCTTGGTACGTTTACAGTCAACTCCAACCCTGCTACAATACTTTTTGATACTGGTGCTACGCATTCTTTTATTACAAGATCTTTTGCTGAAAAACATAATCTCCCCTTAAGCTGCATGAAAAGACCTATGGTAATTAATTCACCAGGGGGAAAGATAACTACCAACACAGTCTGTACCAGAGTTAGTATAAACATAAGGGGGGTAGAGTTTCGCACTGGGTTGCTAGTTATTGATTTCATGGATATTGATATAATCTTGGGCATGGACACTCTGGAGAAGTGGGGTGTCAAAATTGATTGCGCTCAACGGACAGTTCACCTAGCAACATCAGATGGCCAGGAAGTGGGAATCAGCGCATCAAGTCCTTCAGGTTATTTGCACCAGATGGACATTAGACCTACAGACGGTATTCGGATAGTGTGTGATTATCCAGACGTCTTCCCTGATGAATTGCCAGGTATGCCGCCTGACAGAGATATTGAGTTTTTAATAGAGATTTTACCTGGCACTGCACCCATAGCAATGAGGCAATATAGAATGGCACCAATAGAGCATGAAGAGGTTAAAAAGAATATAGATGAATTGCTAGCTAAAGGATATATCCGCCCTAGTTCCTCTCCTTGGGCTTTTCCAGTTTTGCTTGTTGAGAAAAAGGATACTGATGTGAAAAGGATGTGTGTGGATTACCGAGCTCTAAATAAAGTCACCATTAAAAACAAGTACCCGCTCCCTCGCATTGATGATTTGTTTGATCAGCTTCAGGGTGCTTGTGTTTTCTCTAAAATTGACTTGAGATCTGGTTATCATCAGTTAAAAATTCGTCCCTCAGATATTCCTAAAACTGCCTTCACCACTAAGTACGGCTTGTATGAGTATACAGTAATGTCCTTCGGCCTCACCAATGCTCCTGCCTATTTTATGCAACTGATGAATTCAGTATTTATGGATTATTTAGACAAGTTTGTGGTGGTTTTTATTGATGATATACTGATTTATTCCAAGACTGAAGCAGAACATGAGGAGCATTTAAGGTTAGTTCTTCAGAGACTGAGAGAACACAAACTGTACGCCAAGTTCAGCAAATGTGAATTTTGGATTGATGAAGTGCGTTTCCTTGGTCACGTCGTCTCCAAAGGAGGAATTGCAGTGGATCCAAGCAAGGTCAGTACTGTCACGAACTGGAAGGTGCCGGAAATACCAAAAGAGGTTCGTGGATTTTTTAGGTTTAGCTGGTTATTATCGGAGATTTATTGAGAATTTTTCAAGAATTGCAAAGCCCATGACTTCCCTATTAGAGAAGGATGCCGAATTTAGATGGACAAATGCACAGCAAGCTGCTTTTGATGAGTTGAAGAAAAGATTGACCACAGCACCTGTGTTGACTTTGCCTGACCAGCAGAAGAAATTCATAGTTTATTGTGATGCTTCCAGAGATGGTTTGGGATGTGTTCTGATGCAGGAAGGCAAAGTGATTGCCTACGCTTCACGGCAGTTGCGCAAGCATGAGTTGAATTATCCGACACATGACCTGGAACTTGCAGCAGTGGTGCACGCATTGAAGATTTGGCGTCACTATTTGTACGGGCAGCGTTGCGAAATTTATACTGATCACAAGAGCCTCAAATATATTTTCACACAGAACGAGTTGAATATGCGGCAGCGAAGATGGCTGGAATTAATTAAAGATTATGACATGGAAATTCATTATCATCCTGGCAAGGCTAATGTGGTGGCTGATGCTCTGAGTAGGAAGAGTTATGCTAATATGGCTTTGGGTTTCATGATGCCGCATGAGTTATGTGAAGAGTTTGAAAGATTGAGTTTGTGTTTTCTACATCACACTACAGCCGCAGCATTTGAGGCAGAGCCGACATTAGAACAAGAGATTCGGGAGCACCAGAAGAATGATGAGAAATTGCAGGAAATTCGTGAGTTGCTCAAATCAGGCAAGGCGCCTCACTTTCGGGAAGATGAACAGGGAACTTTATGGTACAAGAACAGAATATGTGTGCCTAACGTGGACAGCATCAGAAAATTAATTTTGAGTGAGGCTCATGATACGGCTTATTCTATTCATCCCGGCAGCACTAAGATGTACTATGATCTGAAGGAAAGATTTTGGTGGTACGGTATGAAGCGTGCCGTGGCCGAGTATGTAGCTATTTGTGATACATGTCAGCGTGTGAAGGCAGAACATCAGAGACCAGCAGGTTTATTACAGCCGTTGAAGGTACCAGAATGGAAGTGGGAAGAAATAACCATGGATTTTATTGTGGGTTTGCCTCGTACTCAGAAAGGATATAATTCAATATGGGTAGTAGTGGATCGTTTAACCAAGGTAGCTCATTTTATACCAGTTAACACTACTTATTCAGGTGCTAAATTGGCTGAGCTGTACATCTCCAGAATTGTCTGTCTGCACGGCGTGCCTAAGAGAATTATATCTGATCGAGGTTCGCAGTTTACTTCTCGTTTTTGGGAGCAGTTGCATAATTCGTTGGACACAAAGCTCAGATTCAGTACAGCATACCATCCTCAGACAGACGGGCAGACAGAAAGAACTAATCAGATACTTGAGGATATGTTGAGAGCTTGTGCCATACAGTACGGCACTAGTTGGGACAAGTGTTTGCCATATGCTGAGTTTTCCTATAATAACAGCTATCAAGCCAGTCTGAAGAAATCGCCGTTTGAAGCTTTGTACGGCAAGAGGTGCAGAACGCCGTTGTTCTGGAATCAGACAGGTGAGAAGCAGGTATTTGGACCTGACATAATACAGGATGCTGAACAGCAATTGCGGATTGTTCAGGAGAATTTGAGAGTTGCTCAGTCCAGGCAGAGAAGTTATGCTGATGTTCGCAGAAGGGATTTGTCCTTTAAAGTGGATGACCATGTGTACTTGAAGGTGTCACCAATGAGAGGTATTCGCCGTTTCAACATGAAAGGAAAGCTAGCGCCAAGATACATTGGGCCATTTAAAATACTGGAAAAGAAAGGTGAAGTAGCTTACCGCCTGGAATTACCTCCCAGTTTGTCAGGTGTGCATGGTGTGTTTCATGTGTCCCAATTAAAGAAGTGTTTGAGAGTGCCCGAAGAGCAAGCACCGCTAGAAGGATTGGAGGTACAGGAGGATCTGACTTACACAGAGCATCCAGTGAAAATTTTAGACACATCGGAGAGGAATACTAGAAACAAAAAGATCAAGATGTGCCGTGTGCAGTGGAGTCATCATACAGAAGCAGAGGCAACATGGGAACGAGAGGATGAATTAAAAGCAGCTTACCCCGCTCTCTTTGCTAACTAGCCTATTTGAATCTCGGGGTGAGATTCTTGTTAAGGGGGGTAGGTTTGTAACACCCTAATTTTATTTTCAGTATTTTTTTTTTACAATAAGTTTAATGGGGTTTATTTAATTTTCTAAGGTTTATATGCATAGCCTTGCATTTGCATGTTTTATTTATTTCACAGGTAATTAAAATAAATCATAGGCCAACTTTGTTGTGCATTCATGCCGGAGCATCGTTTTTATTGTTTGAGTGAATCAAAGTTTTGGTTTCTGAAATTTCGAATTTATTTGAGTCTATAGTTTTGGGTTTGATTTTTTTTTTGGGTTCAAAAAGAAAAAAAAAAGAGAGAGAGCAGGCCAGCCACCGGGCCAACAGCCCAGCAGCCGGCCCACCTCCCTCGGTCCTCCACCTCGCTCTCCTCGCGCACACCAGGCCCAGCGGATCGCCAGGCCCAGCCGGCGCGCTCCCTCCCTCACCCTTCGGCCTCTCTCTCCCACTTACAGACGGGACCCGCCTGTCATCCCCCACCTCTTGCTCGCCTCTCTCCCTCTGCCGGTGGACCGAGCCACGACCCGGCCGCTCCCTCCTCTCGCCGCTCGCCGCCCGCTCTCTGCGCCATGGGCCCGAGCTCCGCCTTCCCCGCGTGTGTGGCCCGCGCGCCAGCCGCCATCACCCGCGTCCTCGAATCGGACCCGAGTCCAGGCGTCTCCGCACGAACTGGAAACCAAGTCTAACTCGATTCCAGTCGCCGCTGCCCTAATTCCGCGCTATAAACGGCTTCTGTGGACCCGCCGCCGCCCCCTTTTGCCTCAAATCGCCCGCGCTCGAGCCCTAGCTCCCTCTGTCTTCGTCAATCGCCGCCGTCAGACCTTACCAAGGTGAGCCGCCGCCTCCCTAATTTGGCTACTCCAGTGCCTCTCCGGTCGAATTGACCCCCATCTCACCATCACAGGAGCCACCCGGAGCTTTCCACCGTTTCTTGGGCACCGAAGCCTCCCCCCAACGCCTCCCCGCGAGCGCCCACCGCCGCCGTCCGCCCTCCTTTGTCGCCGGCCTTCTCCGTTGGACTGCGGCCGCCACCGAGGCCCTAGGTGAGTTCCCCGTCGCATCCTCTTGCTCCCGGCCTACTTCCCGTCCCGCGCTGCGTCCTGGAAGCCCTCTGCAGAGGCATTCCGGCGGTGCGTCGCCGTGTTCCGAGCGGACGCCGCCGTGGTCAAGGTCGCCGTCGGCTGACCCGTTCCCTCTGCTCGGAGCCGTCCGATCTTGATCCGAGGGCCGAAAACCACCGGAGACCAGTCAACCGCCGGTCAATACCGGTCAACCGCCGACCGCCGTGGCATTTTTGCGAAAGAGACCCTCTGTTTCCATGAATTCAACCCGCAGTCCACTCCAGTTCAAAAGTAATTAGATTTAGGCCCAGTTCTTTACGGTTTTGCCCCTGCGCTTTGGTAAAATTGAACCCACCGTCCCAGGGCTGGTAGTTTAACATGTTAGCCCTCGTCAGTTAGGTTTATTTATGTTTGGGCCCTTGGTTTTCCAAAGTTAGCCCCTGACATTAGTTTTTCCTCGCAGTTGTGCCCCTGGAACCCTGTTTTGGGCATAACTTCACAGTTTTAAATCCGATTTTCGCAGTTCTCGCGCCCACGCGACCGTAGCGATGTGTAGAATAATTTTATATACGTTTTATCTTCTGTTTTTAAGTCATGATGTACTGTTTCTTACCTTTTGCATTTGTTTGCCTGCATGTGTGATCATCTGTATGCTTGTTTGGTGCCGTGTATCCTGCGTAGACGTTGATCCGCCTGTTGAGTTCGAAGAGCAACCTCCAGAAGCCTCTGAGCAGCAGCAAGGAATAAATTTTGAGGAAGGCAAGTATAACATAAACAACACCTAATAACCTTTTATTTACTGCATGTGCATTTTAATTTTGTCTACCTGTAAGGTTTTACCTAGCTACTTTTATCCTTTTATATCTACCTTGTGGGATGCATATGGTTAAGTTGTGCTAGGTGCTGCGCAAACTCATATCTTTTGTTAATTTAATTTTGATTAATAATCTTATGCAATTAATTGTTGGGCGTGGCCCTGATCGGTTCATGTCCATTTTAATATGGCTTTTTAGCAACATGGTTTAGGGAGCTTGAGCAATGTGCTCGTGTGCTTTTGCTAGTTCTCTCCGTAAGGACCGAATCACAAAGCGACCACCTGGGACAACAGTGCTACCACAAGGCTGGAATGGGACAGACTTAGCTGATTAATTAGGTTGTTTTGGTTTGGGAGTAACTTACCTACGGGGCAAGAGGGGAGGTGAGCTTCTGTGGCCCTCGCGCTGCTTGGGTCGAGTGTGCTTTACGTTATATGTATGTGCTTCTCCCCTTGAGGCTTGCTCCACGGTTGCGGAACCTGAATCCTTAGCGGTTACACCTTACCAACGTGATCTTTGTAAAGGCTTCGTAGTGCGCTTGCTAGTCATCTCATCTCCGGTAATGTGGTGAATTCCTAGCGTAGCTCACGACTTGTGGGTAAAGATGTACAACCTCTCGAGAGTGTAAAACTAACATGTTAGCCGTGCTCACGGTTATGAGTGGCCCAGACCCTTCCCAGTGATTAGTAAAGGACCCTTGGCTGAGGTTCCTTGGTTATGGTTTTGATAATTGTTATATCGGTTTTATCTTATTTAATTTCTTGCAATATCTTTTGGGGTTAATGGTTTTGTTATTAATTCATAGTAATTAGGCTTTAATAAATGTTTTTAAATTAAAAGCTTATGCAGATGTCAGCTAACCATAGAGCCTCATGGTTTATGTTATATTTGTTGGGTATTCTGTACTCACGCTTGTTTCTTTATATTTATTCCTTGTTGGGGGGGAAAAATCCAACCGCTGCTCAGATGATGGTGGTAATGAAGACTATGTGCAAGACTACGACGAGTATTAGGCGTTTCGTTCACCAGTTGACGTCCCTGTGGCGCCCGTTATGTTTATGATTTATGCTTCCGCTATGCTACGTTATACTCTGAGTTAAACACTTGTGTCACAGTGTAATAATGATATATTTAATGTTATGCACGTTTTTATCTTTGGCATGTGCTGTGGTATTCTGTAATTTGTCATGTATATGCGAGACGTTTCCTGGCGCATATATATGTTGCACGGTTTTGTTCGTTGAAACCGGGTGTGACAACTCCCCACTTGTTAAGAGTTTCCATACCCAATATGATGTCAATGCCCACTGAGTCTATGACTATCAACCCAGTACGGAACTCTACCCCCCTTATGTTAATACTAACTTTGGAACAGATCAAACAGGTATTTAATTTCCCCCATGGTGATGACACTATCATGGGTCTTTTTATAGAGCTTATGCTTATGTTATGCTGCTCAGCAAATGACTTCGCGATAAAACAATGTGTAGCACACGTATCAAATTAGGTATGGAATTGACTAGGAATATACCGAGGATGACTGTGATGCTCCGGCATCTCAAGTGCATAATCATTCACCATACATGCAACATTCATCATAAAGCATCATACATTAACATGCATTTGAGCCCTAGTTCAAACTTGGTGGAAATGCAACTTGTTAAAACCAGTTTTCTGCATATATGTCTCTGTGATTGTGCCCATAACTTTAGTTCTATAGTGATATAGGTGAAACTCATATTGACAAACTTGTAGACAATTTCATGGTTAACAACTTTGGTAATTGGTGCTTTGACATGCATAAAGGTTTCCATAGAGTTTTGGGGCTTTTTCTGTCAGCATGTGAATTCTGTCCAAACTTGACCTGTAATGTAAAGTCAAATTTTCTTGATCTTAAACCTCAAATCTTGCAATGCGTTTATTGAAAAAGTTGTAGATCTTGAAATTCTAAACAACATTGGTATAAAACTCTTTGAGTGAAAGTGTGATGCTCCTAGCATTTCAAGAGCCTTAACACATAGTTAGAGACAGCTAATAATGGATTAAGACTAAACCATGCTTAGAGAGTAGTGAGAAATATGTGGAGGAGCCACTAAATCAAAATTTTCTACACAAGATACAAGGCCACACATTTCATGGTTGAATAAGTCAACACTTACATGCTTTGGAGCTCTACACCAAATGCCAAACCTCGGATAAGAAAGTAGCCCTAAACCTTTCTGTTAGACAATGATCAAAAATCTAGAGACAGGGGGTTTAAAAAGATCAAACCCAAAGTTTCATGATAAGTGCCAGTTCTGATCGTGAACAGATTCGAACCCTAATAAAACTTTCTAATTCATTAAGCACCTGAGCTCAACTCCATTGTCAAAGTTTTTGTATGGGTTATGGACTACCCTTTTGTTACACTGGACATGGATTAAATCTGTCATTAACCTACTATAAATGGCACCACATTTCTCTGGAAAAATCAGCCAAGAGAGCCTGCCCTTATAATATTTTTCCCAAGTCTGAATTTCAGCCCTTCCCGAACTTGGATCCGAGATTACTTTTGATTTCACTATACAACTTCAAAATCTTCCTTTCTATGAAATGGAATTGAACTTATCACCTTTCAAATGCACCTATTGTGGAAGTGATTTGACTTCATTTGATACTTCAAAAGTTGGAAACAAGAAAGACTCTACTTAAAGTAAAGCTGCAGTTTTACCAAACCCTCAACAATGTTTGAGCTTGTAATTCAAAATATGTGGTGATTCAAGCCAAACTTTATATACCAAACTTGTAGAAAATTTTATTAGGAACAACTTTGGTAATTGGAGTGTTGACATGCATAGTGATTTGCATAGTGTTTTGGGTCCTTTTCTGTCAACACTTGAAATCTGTCCAAACCTGACCTGTGTAGTAAATTCAAATTTTCTTGGTCTTACAGCCATAATATTGAAATGGTTATATTGAGAAAGTTGTAGCACATAAAATTCTGAACAAGATTGATATAAAACTCTTTGTATGAAAGTGGTCACAAAATGGACTTTTAAAAATTTCTAAGCTGAGGGTTTCAGTTGGTCAAACCAGGGACAGCAAGCTAAATTCAAATTTAAACCACTTTGTTACACAGAACATGACACCATGGCTTTTGACAAAGTTGTGGATATCAAAGAGTACAATATTTCTTCCAAATGGAGTTTTCCCAAAATCGCCCTGTAGGTTGTTCAAAAACATGGTTTTAAAATGAGTGTCTCTGCAGTTAAACCTTCCTTTTCTATTTTTCAGCATTTTCGTTTTCCTTCGTCTCAATGACGTGTGGGGCCCGCCTGTCAGCCCGCGGAATCAGCTAAGACGCAAACCACCGTTGCCCCCGGTTTTGCAAAAACCACCTGCACCCCTCGCGAACCCGGTCCAGTGGACCATTCTCATTTTCCCTGTCCGGCCCCACCTGTTGGTCTCACCGGCTCACCGGACTCGGTCCACGCGCGACCTCCTCCATTCTTCCCCCAACCGGCATGCGCCGCACTCTGCTGAGCCGCGCCACGTGGATGACGCGCACCGGCGCTCTAGCCGCCATGGCCGCGCCCCGGCATGCCTCTGCCCGTGACCGCCTTCTTCACCTAGACGAGAACGCGGCTCCGTTCATCCTCTCCTCGCTCACTCCCTCGCCCTCAATCCCACGCCCGTCTCTCCGCCCGGAGCCGCACGCCCGCCATGGCCGAGACTTGAAGCTCTCGTGCGACGCCATCTCCCTTAGCCCATCTCCCATCCTCCTCTTCCCCAACCCGCACAAGCACCACGCGCGGCCCACCATCCTCCACCGATTCGCCCCCTCCTTGAGGCTCCTATCCGCCTCTAGCCCTCTTCCCCACACGCACGCCACGCCGGCCACCATTGCCGCCGAACCCTCGCCGTCGGGAGCCACCCTCGGCCCGTCTCCGCGCCGCCACTCCGCCTCCTCCGGGTTCGCCTCGTCCCCGCGCAGCTCACGGGCCCGGCCGTGACCCCTCTCCCCCGCTGCTGCGTCCAAACCGAGCCGGCGCCGCCGCACACCGCCGCGCCGTGGGCCTCCGGTTCACCGGCCTCGCGCCGTCTCCTCGCTCCACCAACCGCGACGAGGTCTACCTCACGAGGTAGCTCGAGCCTAGGCACATCTTCCTCGACCCGCTCGGCTCCAAGGTCGGCCCCATCGCCGCCGGCGCAAGCGCCGGAACGCGGGCCGTCGCGCGTCGTTCCCCGCTGGCCCAAGGTAGAAGAAGAAGAAGAAGTTTCACATTTAAGCCCCTCAAATTTCTGCGTATTATTTGACTGTTTACTGTGCCTCGCGAAAATTGCAGGTTAGACCCTAGATCTTCTGGCGTTTCACATTTTAACCCGAGCTCTTGCAATCTTGCAGATCTAGCCCCGAGAAACACGGGTTTTGCTCTTACTGTGGACTGTGTCTTGAGGAACTTGTTTGCTAGCCCTGATGTATACGGTTAATTGCGTCTACGTCCCTGGTCTCATTTCTTTGCACTGAACACTTTGGAAAATCATATAAAATCACAGAAAAATACAAAATGGACAAACTCAGTTGCGTTAGACTCCTCTTGAGTAGATCTACATGATTGGTATGATGCGGATATGTGAAAGGTCTGTTTTGCCCTTGGTTTGTTGCATGCATGATTAAATAGGATAAATAACAAAAGTGACCTAAATGAACTCTGAATGGCATGAAACTTGGGCAGTAGCTTTCTTGTGGCATTATAGCACTATGTGAATTTTTGTGGCCCTAGCACTTGTTGTTTAATTACCCTTTTACCCTTGTACATGTGTTATGTGCATTTTTTCAACTTAGAAATGGGAGGCTACATGGAATGTACTCAAATTAACTCTCTAGCATTTTTCATATACTTTGGGTAGTATAAGTAGCCAACTAGTGAAATATGAAGTTGTGCATGTAAAGTTTAATTGGTGATTTGAAAATGACAAAATAATACATGTTGGAAGTGATAATTAGAAAAAGTGGTCATAAGTGGCTAGGGAAATTCTCTAGAAAATTTAGTAGCTTAATGTTGATGTATAGAGTCCAGAAAATATATTCTAGAGGGCTATTTATACTGTTTATATGTACATCTTGAATTCAAATAGGATTAAGATATGGGAAATAGATGTCCTATCAAACTTGGGAGTTTTAATTTGTAAATTTTTGTACATGCAGTCCATGCTGAGTATAGCTCACTGGTAAAATTTCACCTTCGGAAACCATTCCTATAATTTATGAAAAATCTGAGAAGCTATAGGGCTGATAACTTGTTAGAATTCTCATAATTAATTTATAACTCCTTTATGGCTGAAATTTTGATAGTAGCATAATCCATTATAAACCTACATGTCACAAAAATCTGAGCTCGTTTGGAATCGTCTAACTACACGAACACAAGTAACGTTTTTATTCATAAAGTAGGCATGTGTTATTTAAATATGAGGGTAGGTGTTTGTTGATTATTGATATCATCATGCACGTGAGTTGAGTTCTAGCTGCACGCTATCTACTGTTGTCTATGCCATACTTGATTGGAAGATGAACTCATTTGTTGTGTAAAACACTTAAGGTTAATATAGAGCCTTAATCCATTAGATAACCGGAATGTGTGATGTCATTAGTGAATATTCCCCTGTGTGTGCATCTATACTCCCCTGCTGTTTTGCTTGCACATGAAATGATAACAAACGATCTAAATTGATATCTTGCTCATGCATTAGTTCGAGTGTTGTATTGCGTGTCTCTAATTATATGGGTTATGTTAGCTTTATGTCCACAAGGGTGATCTTGTTTGAATGGTTGTCAATCACCTTTCTGTCTAACCATGCAATGACTGTTCAACGTGTGTGCTTGATATTCGTGCATCTCATCCACTGCATCATGCATGGCATTCATATAGTGGCGCTCATTACAGATACGTGATCAAGAAACGAGCGCGTGGAACTACTTCAACCAACGGTGATCCAAAAGACCAACTAAGACCCACTCACGACCTGGAGGGCCCATCAGTCGTGTTTGGACGGAGGAGTTGTCCAAGGGATCAAGGGGTTGCCTGGGGCAAAGCCTCATAACCTGGCAAACTAACATTAGCTTAGTTTGTTGGTTCTCTTAAAGCAAATCAAAGGTAAGCAGGACTATGCTTTACCTAGCAAATGATTTTGTTGAATGCTTACGCATCTGCATTAGGAGTTGTTTGGAAACCATTTGCATTAGACTCCTTGGCCACCGTGGCCCTAGCACCTACAATAGAGTGCGTAGGAAGAGTATGCCTAGTAATGCTAGGTACGAGTAGACATGAGTGAATGGAGTCACTCGTCGCGTAGGTGGTTTTTCAAAAGTCACAGGAACTATTACTATGATGGAAGCTATGAGGATGCTCATGGTTTTAGCTCGAGACCGGGCGGAGATATGGTTATATGCGAAAAATGATGATGATGATATGGATGGTATGGTGGACTCCGCCCGAGTTGCATAAGGCCGGTCGTTGTTCGCCTATTGGTCGGCATAACATTGCTTGGGTGCTTATCCGGAATCTATGGGCCGGTGAAAGTCTTACTTGTGACGTCTCAAGTAAGGGGCACGTTCCTACCTACTGGTTGAGAGGAAGGTGGCCGCGGAGGCGCGTGTCAAAGGAGGGCAGAACCCGACGTAACCGAGGTACCGCTCCTGCGACAACGGGCTCCGGGAGTCAGGCGGGAGTGGTCATTGAACTTGAGACGGGACAGGTGGAGATGGGGGAAGCATATGTGGAATGCTGGGAGTTAGTAAGCATATGCCATCCTGGTGCTTCTAGTTATTCCCGGGAATATAAAAATCGATTCGAATCGCTGATGCTCACCAGGTGTGAGAATGCCAATATCACTGACGGGCAAAGTAGTAATCTACTTGAATATGTTGTATTATGAATTCATAGTTTTGAATACTACATGCTTGAATATACATGCTTCACTTTCGGATAACTTATTATTGTACTCATGATTAGTATTATTGATAGGATGAACTAAGTAACTGTCAAAATCCTACTTCTACACGATAAATCAAGCAACTGTCAATCCTGCCTTCACCTGTTAATTTGATCCTGTTTAAAAATCAACAGCTAAGGATCAAATTCTTAGTAAGCAAGCTTTGCGTCAGCCGTAAGCCAATTCCATTAAGTCCTACTGAGTAATTAGTACTCAGGGTTTGACCCCACTTTTGGATTACAGGTACCGACGATAGCTGGACAACTGTGTTGGAGGTGGTAGTACCGGTGGGCTCGGTGCTATTCACCTTGTTCGTCTCTACATGAAGATTTGTTGAGTTTCATTTCCGCTGTGAGATGTTTTGAAACGTTTCCGCTACACATGTATATTTTTAAATCGCTTCCGCTATCTTTGAACATGTATTTGACTATTATCTTCGGTTTGTAAACTAAGTCTACTTATTCTCTACTTCAACTGTCTGGGATGATGTAATCTGTTGTGGCTCTTTCGAGGGCTGAATGTGTGTGATGTCGGTATCCTCGGGCGATTGTTTCATCGAGTGCCCTTTTGGGTAGCTCGACGGACTACCAGGTTTAGTCTACCCTAAGTGCACTGCGAGCCAGAGGTGGCAGGTGTGCTTAGTCTGGATTAAGCAGGACGGTTTCGCCACAGAAAGTGGCTAAAAAATAGACTTTTAGAATTTCTAAACTGGAGGGTTCTGTTGGTCAAACCTTGGTCAGCAGCTTAAATTCAAATTTAAACCATATTTTTGAACATAACATGGTATGAAAGTTTATAAGACAAAGGTAGAGGAATAAATTTAGAACATTTCATCCAATTGGGTCATCTTCAAATTCGGCCTCTAACCCATTCAAAAATAGAGATTTAAAACCGTGGTCTCTGCAGTCAAACTGGCCTTTTCAATTTTCGGAATTTACTTTTTCTTTTGTCTCTATGACAGGTGGGCCCCACTTGATAGCGCCGTCGGATTCCCGCCCACACCGGACAAAAACCGGGCCGGTGGGCCCCACCCTTGCACATCGTCCGCGAACCTAGTCCTTTGGATCCTCTCTTTCTCCCACTGCCCGGGCCCCACATGTCGCAGAATGCCGGTCCGTAGACCCAATCCACCGAACCGCCACCGCCCTTCTTCCCCGCTCCGACGCGCCCACGCGGCGAGCGCCTCCTGCCGGCCGACGCCGACGCCGCGCCCCGCGCCCCGCCCACGCCTGGACAAATTCCCGGCCAGAGCCACCTCTGCTTCGGCCTTAAGCCGCGGAGGGCACCCCTCTCTGCCCCTCACTCCCTCACTCTCTGCCTCTCTCCTCCGCACCGAGCGCCGACCCACCATTACCGAGCGCGGAGCTTGAGCTCACGCCGGCCACACCGCAGCTCCCCGCGCCTCCAGACCACCTCCATTGCACTCTCCACCACCTCCCGCATCCAATGCGCTAGACCTCTCGCTCTCCCGCTGCCTCTCCTCCACAAGCGCAGTGTGCCCGCCACCATTGCCGCCGCGGCGAGCACATAGCAACCACCGCCTCGAGCCGCCTCTCGCCCCGCCGAAGCGCGCCTCGGCCTCGTCTCGTCGTCCTCCGCCTTTCCCCCAATCCCTCATCCACGGCCGGTACCTCTAGCACCCTTCTCCGCGTGCGCGCTCACCCCGGCCGCCATTGCCGCCGCCCCTCGCCGTGGACAGCCACCCTCCGGCCCTTCCCTCGCCTCCAGGATACCACCACCGGGGCCGTCGCACCGCCGCGCAGCGCACAAGCCCAGCGGTGGCCCCTATCGTACCCCACCCCGACCGGTTCACCGCCGCCGCACCGCCTCGCCTCTCCATCACCGACGACGAGGCCTACCCCAAGAGACAGCTCGCGGCGGGGAACACCCTCCCACATCGCCTCGGCTCCAAGTTTGGGCCCCCACAAGCCGGCGCAGCCCCGCCAAACATCGGCCACAGCGCGCGCTCTGCCTCTGTCCGGAGGTAGAAGAAGAGTGGGCATTTTTCCCAAAACCCCCTGCCCTTTTCTTGTTTTGCACACGCAGTTTTGATTACTATGCACTGAGTCTTGCATATATGTCGTGCAGGTCCCTGGAGTCTACGGTCAATTGCGTATAAGTCCTTGAACTATAAGTTTTTCTATTTATTTCATTAATAAATCGGCTGAAACTTTAGAAAATCATAACAATTCAAATAAAAATCCAAAATAGACAAACTCAGTGGCCATGGACTCTTTGTGAGTAGATCTACAGTATAGGTATGATGTGGATGTGTGAAAAGTCTGTTTTGCCCTTGTTTAAGTTGCATGCATGTGAGGGTTAATAAATGGTAAAAGTAGACTAAATGAACTCCAAAAATTATGAAACTTGAACAGTAGTTTTGTTATGGCTTCTAGGTACTGTGTAATTCTTGGTAGCCCTAGCATTGACTGTTGAATTACTGTTTTGCCCTTATGCATATGTTTTGTGTATTTAATTGACTTGGAAAATGAAGGCTATATAAAATATGCTCAAATATGACCTCTAGTATTTCTCATGTACTTTATATAGTATGGATAGCTTGCTGGTAAAATTCGAGGCCTTGCATGTTAAGTTTGAGTGGTGATTTGAAAATGACAAAATGACACGTGCTTCATTAATAAAATGAGAAAGTGGTTCTAGAATGCATAGTTAATTCCGTGAAAGATCTGGTGTGCTACTAGTATCATAGGGAGTCCAGAAAGTATTTTTGGGGAAGTTATTAACACTGTTTAAAAGTGCATCTTAATTTGCATAAGATAAATATATGGAAAATAGGTGTCATATCAAACTATGGATTTTAGGCTTGCTGATTTTTGTATATGATGTTCATGCAATGAAATGCTTGCTATAGAAATTTCAAGTCCAAAAACCTTTCCTATGAATTATGAAAAATCTAAGGAGCTATAGGGCTGGTAAATTGCTGGAATTTTAATAAATTAATTATAACTTGTTTGTAGCTGAATTTTTGGCAGTAGCATTATGTTGTATGTTTCTGCATGTGGTAAAAGTTTGGGATCAAGTTGAGTGGTCTAACTATATGAATTTGTGAGTGCATTTTATTCATCAAGGTAGCGTGTCCATTAACTTGCGTGAACATGTTCAATTGCAAGTGACAACATTTTTGTGCCTATACAAAGTTATTTGCTGCTTACCATCAAGTGCGTATCACCTACATTTTGTGCATGAAAGGTTGAACTCACTTCTAATGATGGCTCGTATAATTTCTTAGTGATGGTTTATATGATTTCTTAAAGATGGGTTGTTTGATTGCTTAGCAAAGTTGTTAAGTTTCCTAGTATGGGGTGTAATTGAGCTAAGCATGCTTGAGTCATCTCGTCACTATCTCCTTGACGTGCCTTGTGTTTCATTTGCACCGCATAACCACATTTGCATTCGTTGCACTCATGGTCGCAACCATGTTATACATATAACTTGTACCATATGCATGTATTTGCATTCTCTTGCACTCACTTGCATATTATATCATGCATATAGATTCCGCAAAAGAAGGGACGACGCAAGAGCTGCTATTGATCGATAAGCCGAACAACGAATTGCACCAAAGAGCAAGAAGACGACGTGTCGCTGATTTCCTCCGTCCCTTTTTCAAGGGGTTGCCTGGGGCAAAGCCTCACAACCCGGCAAACTAACTTAGTTTAGTTTGTTGGTTTTCTTAAGGACAATCAAAGGTAGGCAGGACCATGATTTCTCCCAGCAAATACAAATTCTTGTTTGATGATTACGCATACGCATTAGGAGTTGTTTGAAACCAACTGCATTAGACTTCCTGGCCACCCTGGCCCTAGCACCTATACGTAGAGTTTGTAAGACGAGTGCCTAGAATTGCTAGGTGCGAGTGGACACGAGTGATTGTGCTCGTCTCGTAGGTGCGACTTTACAATGTGACAGAAATCTCACTTATGGAAGTTTTTATACATGCTTATGTTTTAAATGGAGACCGGGCGGAGATCTTATGAGTTATTTATTGTTTATGATATTGTGCGCTGGACTCCGCCCGAGTCGCATAAGGCCCGTTCGCTGTTCGCGTGCTGATCGGCATAACATTGCTAGAGTGCTTATCCGGGATAATGGACCGGTGAAAGTCTTACTTGTGCCATCCGAAGAACAAAGACAGACTCCTACTGTGACACATTGGGGAGCTTGTAGTCGAGGGAGGGCTGACCCGACGTGACCGTGGTATCGCTCCTAAGGCGGCACAACCTGAGAACAACGGAAGGATTGAATCGAACTTGGGATGGGACAAGTGGAGATGGGGGCTATATGTGGGAACGCGATGGCTAGTAAGCATATACCCCTGGCATTTCTAGTTATTCTCAGGAATTAACAAATCGATTCGAATCGCTGAGGCTCACCAGGTGTGAGAATGCCAGATATCACACACGGGCAACGTAGTAATAACTGTAACATGCTGTTTATTAAGTCACGCTTTTTAATACAACATGCTTGGATGTGTATGATCCGTCCCACTATTCATGGTGTTGCTCATCCACTGATAGGAGGTCGATGGACCTAGGAGATGCTTTGAAGTCGAAGGAGGGCTAACCCGACGTACCGTGGTATCGCTCCTGAGACGGCTACTCCCAGGGGATAAATGGGGCGCAGTGAATCTTGGGACGGGACTTGTGTTCATGTTTTACTTTCCTGCTACTTTATGATATAAATGACCTTCATGGCTAATGGATAGCAGCTGTCAAATCCTGTTATCTTATGTCAACATGACCTTGTTTAAAAATCAACAGCTAAGGATCCACATGATTAGTAAGCATGCTTTGCGTCAGCCGTAAGCCCCGTCCAATAAGTCCTACTGAATAATTAGTACTCAGGGTTTGCCCCCACTTTTGGATTACAGGTACTGGCGACATCTGGATAGCTGTGTTGGAGGTGGTAGTACCGGTGGGCTCGGTGCTACTCGCCTTGTTCATCTCTTCGTGAAGACTACTTAAGTATATTGTTTCCGCTGCAAGATGTTTTGAAAACGCTTCCGCTACATTTGAACATGTAATTGATTTCATACATTTGGTTTGTAAATTAAGTCTATTATTCTCTATTTCAACTGCCTGTGATGATGTAATTGTTGTGGCTCCTTCGAGAGTCGGATGTGTTTGATGTCGGTTCCTCGGGAAATGGTGTTATCGAGAGCCCGAAGAACTCTCGACGGACTACCGGGTTTAGTCTAGCCTAAGTGCACTGCGAGCCAGAGGTGGCAGGTGTGCTTAGTCTGGATTAAGTAGGGCGGTTTCGCCACAGCTGGTATCAGAGCCGATCATACACATACAACAGTTATATCATCAAGTTTTGTTTTACAAACCTATTTTCGAAAACCCATCTTCAAGTAATTCAAAAATGAGAATATACGCTATGCCCGTATAAGGATGTTTTTGTTATCCAGGTGACATCGCTGACAATCTGACCTAGATAGAACTCATATGCATATTCGGCGCTTTGGGAAGCAACTTTTCGGCCATAGCTGTCCCCAGTACTAGTGGAAGCTAATGGGATTTGCGAACGGTTGTAAACCCTGCATTCATGTTGTATAAGTAAAATCTCTTTAAGGGTGGTGGGCATGTTTGAGGCTTTCATACCCACCACACTTACATTTGGTTTTGGGATCCACTTTTTCTTGACAATCCCCAGTACTGGTGGAAAGTCAGGTTTTGAGGAAAAGGTGCATCGGCCCACCAACGTTGTCCACGCAGCGGTCACGCGTGGATGCCACACTAGGTGGTAATGTATGAGCATGCATTCTTCTACAGGTACACTAACCACGTGCGAATCTAAGAACGACTAGAGCACGACTAGTTGCATTAAGGAGAGACATGCATATGTGTCACCGAAATATCGCTAGCTATATATAAGATACATAGGATGTGTGATGTGAGACCGAATAGGACGAATCATGCATCATGTGTCTTTTGTTATCATCTTTGGGGGTATTACTAAAAGACAAATGAAATAAATCATGACTTAAGCAAACATTCTGCACGTTTCGCTACATAATCCGTCAATTGGAAGCAACTAATATAATTCGCTAAGTAAAAGCTTCTCCTATGGACCTCCCAGAAAAGTGTTTCGTTCGAGAGTTATAACTGAAAACCTTCGGGTTCAAAAGTCTGGACACCCATACCGACGAGACACAGCGCACAAGTTTACCGTTAACAAATACGATTGCTCAAGCTTACCAAATGACAGCTAACACTTTATGTGCCATCCAGTTATTCTGTTCACTTACATGCTTTCATGTATCCAGCATATATTTATGGTGCTGCGGTCTTTTTATCACCGCATCGATCGCACGCAAGTTCTTGAACTAAACTCGACTGGCTTTATTTCTGCAGATGGTCACCCCACCAGAGACATCTACTCAGGGGGCTGCTCATGGAGCACCATCTCCTTCTGAGTTGGCCACTCAGGTCGCTCAGAAACTCATCGACTTGATAGCTCAAGCGCAACAACGGCATGACCCGCAAGAGATCAGCTACACTGACTTTGCGGCGCTACAACCGCCAATCTTCACCACTGCCACAGATCCATTGGATGCTGATGACTGGCTTTGGATCATCGAGTCCAAGTTCAGTCTACTGCCTCGCCTCAGTGAGCAACAGAAGGCTCGCTTTTCAGCACAGTGTCTACATGGTCCCTCGGGGGCCTGGTGTGCTTCATTCCTGGCAATGCAACCAGCCGGGCACCAGGTCACGTGGGATGAGTTCCGTGCGGCTTTCTGGGCTCACTACCTCCCGCCTAGCCTCATCGAGCTCAAGCAACGGGAATTCCGTGCACTTCGACAACGGAACATGTCAGTGCTCGAGTACATGTAGGCTTTCATCCGCCTGTCGCAGTACTCCCCTGAAGACGTCGACACCGACCCATGTAGGGCTACCCGTCGGTTGGATGGATTCGATCCCACTCTCCTGACTCACTTGGGGCGCAGCTACGACAGCTTCACTAAGTTGGTAGACGTCACCATTGACATGGAGCATCGCCTCAATCAGGCCCACGAGGATCAGCGAAGGAAAAGACTTGCAAGCACACTTCAGTCGGGTTCATCTCAGCGGCAACGGGTCGTGCATCACCCACCACCGCGCATCTGTTACATTGACATGCCCTAGCAACAAGAACAACACTGTGGGACGCAACACCACCCCTCCTCCTGCAGTCTACCGCCTCATCCGCCTACTTCAGTATCACCGGCCAAACCAAGTGTCAAATACCCCTGCTACAAGTGCGGAAAGACCGGCCACTTCAACAAGAATTGTCTTGCCCTTCGATGAAGCCAGGCACCAGTGTTGATCAGAGACAACCAACGCCAGAATAAGAAGAAAGGACCCAAGCGAGATCCAGCCCAACAGAGGGTCATGTGCACTATACCCACGTAGAACAGATTCCAGAAGGTGAACCCATGTTAGCTGGCACATTTCTTGTCAACGAGCACCCTACCATGGTTTTGTTTGACTCCGGAGCCACGCACACTTTCATCAGCAGATCATATGCGACCAAACATGGTTATCACATTGATAACATGAAGGCAGAATACCATATCATAGCCCCGGGGTCACCAATTGACACGAATCAGATTGTGAGGCACTTACGCTTATGCATAGGCACAGAGGAATTCTATGTTGATCCTGTGGTACTTCCTAATCAGGGGATTGACATCATCTTAGGGATGGATTGGATGAAAGAGCACAATGTCTTGTTAGATATTCCTAGCAGGACCGTTCAAATGAAGTCTAGCAAGAGTGGGAAGGTTATGCACATTCACCTGCCAAGTCACAAGCATTTGCCACCCACAGTAAATGCCACAGAAGCCCAGTTGATCTAGAAGATACCGGTGGTTTCTGATTTTCCAGATGTGTTTCCAGAAGAGCTTCTCGGGCTCCCACCGGATAGAGATGTTGAGTTCGCCATTGAGCCTGTACCTGTCACGGCACCTGTCTCCAAGTGGCCGTATAGAATGGCACCTGATGAACTGAAGGAGCCGAAAACACAACTACAGGAGTAATTAGACAAAGGGTTTATCCGACCTAGCTCATCACCTTGGGGTTGTCCCGCCGTCTTTGTTGAGAAGGAAGACCAAGGTGTTAAGAGATTATGTGTGGACTATCGACCGTTGAATGCTGTTACTGTCAAGAACAAGTACCCACTGCCACACATCGATATCCTATTCGATCAGCTTGGGGGAGCCACAGTTTTCTCCAAGATTGATCTTAGATCTGGGTACCACCAAATCAAGGTCCGAGAGGAAGATATACCAAAGACTGCTTTCTCCACGCGTTATGGGCTTTATGAGTATCTTGTCATGTCCTTCGGTCTAACAAATGCACCGACTTTCTTCATATACCTGATGAACTCAGTGTTCATGAACGAGCTTGACAAATTCGTGATAGTATTCATTGATGACATCTTGGTTTATTCCAAGAATGTGAAGGAGCACGAAGAGCATTTGAGAATAGTGCTATCTCGCCTTAGGGAACATAAACTTTATGCCAAGTTCAGCAAGTGTGCTTTTTGGCTAAAGGAAGTGGCATTCCTAGGCCATATCTTATCAGCTAAGGGGGTGGCTGTCGATCCCAGCAAGGTGGAATATGTGCTGAATAGGAAGCAGCCATAAACTGTGACCGAGATACGGAGTTTTCTTGGTTTAGCGGGGTACTACTGCCGCTTCATCAAGGATTTCTCAAAAATTGCAAAGCCTATGACAGCGTTGACCCAGAAAAATGCAAAGTTTGCATGGAGCCCAAAATGCGAAGAAGCCTTTGGGACATTGAAGAAACTCCTAACTTCAGCACCTGTTCTTGCTCAACCAGACATCACCAAGCCGTTTGACGTGTATTGTGATGCCTCTGGTAGTGGCCTCGGTTGTGTTCTGATGCAAGAAGGGAGAGTGATTGCATATGCATCCTGCCAACTGAGGAAATATGAGGTGAATTACCCCACTCACGATCTTGAGTTACTTGCGGTTGTCTATGCACTGAAGAAATGGAGGCATTACTTGCTAGGCAACACCTGTCACATCTACACTGACCACAAGAGTCTCAAATACATCTTTACCCAACCTAAATTAAATATGAGGCAAAGACGGTGGTTAGAGTTGATAAAAGATTATGACCTAGAGGTTCATTACCACCCTGGTAAGGCTAATGTAGTAGCAGATGCATTGAGCCGTAAAGCTCATCGCAACTTTATTGAAGCTCGTCCAACAGTGAGAGTGCTATGCTGTGAGATTGGGGACATAGAAATGCCAACAGCGCTAGAAGCCGAACTTTATAACCTTGTCCTTGAACCGACCATCAAGGATCAAATCATAGCAGCACAAAAGCAAGATAAGGGCATGGCACATATTCGAGATGAGATCGATGACAAGAAGAAGGCTTGTTTTAGGCTTGACGAAGAGGGCATCCTATGGTTTAAAAATCGCTTAGTGGTACCTAAGGACATGGAGTTAAGAAAGAAAATCCTAGATGAAGCTCACACCTCCATGTTCACCCTACACCCGGGCAGCAACAAGATGTACCAAGATCTGAAGCAAAAGTTTTGGTGGACTCGTCGCCAAATATGTATCCGAGTGCGACGTGTGTCAAAGGGTGAAAGCTGACCACTTAAAGCCTGCAGGTACGCTTCAACCTCTAGCAGTTCCCGCCCAGAAATGGGAGGATATACACATGGACTTCATTGTAGGTTTGCCTCGCACACAGAAGGGGTATGATTCCATTTGGGTGATTATTGACCGATTCACAAAATCGGCACATTTCATCCCTGTCAAGACCACCTATCGGGCGAAACAATATGCTGAACTATATATTTCCTAGATTGTATCCTTGCACGGTGTTCCTCGGACCATCACTTCGGATCGAGGCTCACTGTTTGTGTCACGCTTCTGGGAGCAACTGCAAATTGCTCTTGGGACCAATTTGATTCACAGTTCAGCATACCATCCTCAAACAAGCGGCCAGGTTGAAAGAGTGAACCAGATCCTAGAAGATATATTGAGAGCCTGTGCCTTGACTTACTCCACCAAGTGGGATGAATGTCTCCCCTTGGCGGAGTTTGCTTACAACAACAGCTACCAGAAGAGCTTGGAAATGGCTCCTTTTGAGGCCCTATATGGTAGACGGTGTAGAACCCCACTCAACTAGTCAGAACCAGGAGAACGTGTCACATTCGGTCCTGACTTAGTAACCCAAGCCGAAGAACAAGTGAAATTCATACACAGGCTGAAGAGAGCACAGTCCAGGCAGAAAAGCTATTCAGATAAGATGAGGAGACCGTTAGCCTTTGAAGAAGGCGATCATGTGTATCTTCGAGTATCACCCATGAAAGGAGTACACCGGTTTGGAGTAAAAGGCAAGCTAGCACCAAGATATGTGGGTCCATTCAAGATCACAGAGAGATGTGGATCAGTAGCTTATAGATTGGAATTGCCACCACACCTTGCTGCGGTTCATGATGTGTTCCATGTCTCATAACTCAAGAAGTGCTTACGAGTACCAGAGGAAGTGATTGATACATCTCAAATTCAGATTGAACCGGACCTCACTTATGAAGAGCACCCCATAAAGATCCTCGACCAAAAGCAAAGAGCAACGCGACGAAGAGCCATTAACTTCTACAAAGTGCAATGGAGTAATCACTCCGAAGAAGAGGCAACTTGGGAACAAGAGGAATTTTTGCAAACAAAGTATCCCGGATTTCTTCCATCCACTACAAATGGAGTACGTCACAACAGTTTAAAGTTTTGAATACATACACAATGCACTTTCTTCTCGTTTAACTTATCCACCCACATCACATCAGAATCTCGGGACGAGATTTCTTTAAGGGGGGTGGGTTGTGATGCTCCGGAATCTCAAGTGCATAATCATTCACCATACTTGCAACATTCATCATAAAGCATCATACATTAACATGCATTTGAGCCCTAGTTCAAACTTGGTGGAAATGCAACTTGTTAAAACCTGTTTTCTGCATATATGTCTCTGTGATTGTGCCCATAACTTTAGTTCTATAGTGATATAGGTGAAACTCATATTGACAAACTTGTAGCCAATTTCATGGTGAACAATTTTGGTAATTGGTGCTTTGACATGCATAAAGGTTTGCATAGAGTTTTGGGGCTTTGTCTGTCAGCATGTGAATTCTGTCCAAACTTGACCTGTAATGTAAATTCAAATTTTCTTGATCTTAAAGCTCAAATATTGCAATGCATTTATTAAGAAAGTTGTAGACCTTGAAATTCTAAACAACATTGGTATAAAACTATTTGAGTGAAAGTGGCTAAAAAATAGACTTTTAGAATTTCTAAACTGGAGGGTTCTGTTGGTCAAACCTTGGTCAGCAGCTTAAATTGAAATTTAAATCATATTTTTGAAAATAACTTGGTATGAAAGTTTACAATATAAAGGTAGAGGAACAAATTTAGAACATTTCATCTAATTGGGTCATCTTCAAATTCGGCCTCTAACCCATTCAAAAATAGAGATTTAAAACGGTGGTCTCTGCAGTCGAACTGGCCTTTTCAATTTTCGGAATTTACTTTTTCTTTTGTCTCTACGACAAGTGGGCCCCACTTGACAGCGCCGTCGGATTCCCGCCCACACCGGACAAAAACCGGGCCGGTGGGCCCCACCCTTGCGCATCGTCCGCGAACCCGGTCCTTTGGACCCTCTCTTTCTCCCACTGCCCCGGCCCCACGTCACTGGCTGCCAGTCCGTAGACCCAATCCACCGAACCGCCACCGCCCTTCTTCCCCGCGGCGACGCGCCCACGTGGCGAGCGCCTCCTGCCGGCCGACGCTGACGCCGCGCCCCGCGCCCCACCCGCACCTGGATGGATTCCCGGCCAGAGCCACCACTCCTTCGGCCTTAAGCCGCGGAGGGCACCCCTCTCTACCCCTCACTCCCTCGCTCTCTGCCTCTCCCCTCCGCACCGAGCGCCGACCCGCCATTACCGAGCGCGGAGCTCGAGCTCACGCTGGCCGCACCGCAGCTCCCCGTGCCTCCAGACCACCGCCATTGCACTCGCCACCACCTCCCGCATCCAATGCGCTAGACCTCTCACTCTCCCGCTGCCTCTCCTCCACAAGCGCAGTGTGCCCGCCGCCATTGCCGCCGCGGCGGCACACAGCAACCGCCACCTCAAGCTGCCTCTCACCCCGCCAAAGCGCGCCTCGGCCTCGCCTCGCCGTCCTCTGCCTTTCCCCCAAACCCTCGTCCACCGTCGATGCCTCTAGCACCCTTCTCCGCGTGCGCGCTCACCCCGGTCGCCAATGCCGCCAGCCATCGCCGTGGACAGCCACCCTTCGGCCCTTCCCTCGCCTCCAGGATACCACCACTGGGGCCGTCGCACCGCCGTGCAGCTCACAAGCCAAGCGGTGGCCCCTATCGTACCCCACCCCGACCGGATCGAGCCCGCGCCGCTGCGCACCGCCGCGCCGTGGCCCTCCGGTTCACAGCTGCCGCACCGCCTCACCTCTCCATCACCGGCGACGAGGCCTACCCCAAGAGACAGCCCGCGGCTGGGAACACCCTCCCACACCGCCTCGGCTGCAAGTCCGGGCCCCACACGCCGGTGTAGCCCTGCCAAACATCGGCCACCGCGTGCGCTCTGCCTCTGTCCGGAGGTAGAAGAAGAGAGGGCATTTTCCCCAAAACCCCCTGCCCTTTTCTTGTTTTGCACGCGCAGTTTTGATTACTATGCACTGAGCCTTGCATATATATAGTGCAGGTCCCTGGAGTCTACGGTTAATTGCATACAAGTCCTTGAACTATAAGTTTTTCTATTTATTTCATTAATAAATCGGCTGAAACTTTAGAAAATCATAACAATTCAAATAAAAATCCAAAATGGACAAACTCAGTGGCTATGGACTCCTTGTGAGTAGATCTACAGTATAGGCATGATGTTGATGTGTGAAAAGTCTATTTTTCCCTTGTTTAAGTTGCATGCATGTGAGGGTTAATAAAGGGTAAAAGTAGACCAAATGAACTCCAAAAATTATGAAACTTGAACAGTAACTTTGTTATGGCTTCTAGGTACTGTGTGATTTTTGGTAGCCCTAGCATTGACTGTTTAATAACTGTTATGCATACGTTTTGTGTATTTAATTGACTTGGAAAATGAAGGCTATATAAAATATGCTCAAATATGACCTCTAGTATTTTTCATGTACTTTATATAGTATGGATAGCTTGCTGGCAAAGTTTGAGGCCTTGCATGTTAACTTTGTGTGGTGATTTAAAAATGACAAAATGACACGTGCTTAACTAAATAAAATGAGAAAGTGGTTCTAGAATGCATAGTTAATTCCGTGAAAGATCTGGTGTGCTACTAGTATGATTGGGAGTCCAGAAAGTATTTTTGGGGAAGTTATTAACACTGTTTATAAGTGCATCTTAATTTGCATAAGATAAATATATGAAAAATAGGTGTCATATCAAACTATGGATTGTAGGCTTGTTGATTTTTGTATATGATGTTCATGCAATGAAATGCTTGCTGTAGAAATTTCAAGTCCAGAAACCATTCCTATGAATTATGAAAAATCTAAGGAGCTATAGGGCTGGTAAATTGCTGGAATTTTAATAAATTAATTATAACTTGTTTGTAGCTGAATTTTTGGCAGTAGCATTATGTAGTATGTTTCTGCATGTGGTAAAAGGTTGGGATCAAGTTGAGTGGTCTAACTACATGAATTTGTGAGTGCATTTTATTCATCAAGGTAGCGTGTCCATTAACTTGCGTGAACATGTTCAACTGCAAGTGACAACATTTTTGTGCCTATACAAAGTTACTTGCTGCTTACCATCAAGTACGTATCACCTACATTTTGTGTATGAAGGGTTGAACTCACTTCTAATGATGGCTCGTATAATTTCTTAGTGATGGTTTATACGATTTCTTAAAGATGGGTTGTATGATTGCTTAGCAAAGTTGTTAAGTTTCCTAGTATGGGGTGTAATTGAGCTAAGCAAGCTTGAGTCATCTCGTCACTATCTACTTGACGTGCCTTGTGTTTCATTTGCACCGCATAACCACATTTGCATTCGTTGCACTCATGGTCGCACCATGTTATACATATAACTTGTACCATATGCATGTATTTGCATTCTCTTGCACTCACTTGCATATTATATCATGCATATAGATTCCGCAAAAGAAGGGACGACGTAAGAGCTGCTATTGATCGATAAGCTGAACAACGAATTGTACCAAAGAGCAAGAAGACGACGTGTCGCTGATTTTCTCCTTCCTTGTTTCAAGGGGTTGCCTGAGGCAAAGCCTCACAACTCGGCAAACTAACTTGGTTTAGTTTGTTGGTTTTCTTAAGAACAATCAAAGGTAGGCAGGACCATGATTTCTCCCAGCAAATACAAATTCTTGTTTGATGATTACGCATACGCATTAGGAGTTGTTTGAAACCAAATGCATTAGACTTCCTGGCCGCCCTGGCCCTAGCACCTATACGTAGAGTTCATAAGACGAGTGCCTAGATTCCTAGGTGATTGTACTCGTCTCGTAGGTGCGACTTTACAAGGTGACAGAAATCTCACTTATGGAAGTTATTATACATGCTTATGTTTTAAATGGAGACCGGGCGGAGATTTTATGAGTTATTTATTGTTTATGGTATTGTGCACTGGACTCCGCCCAAGTCGGATAAGGCCCGTTCGCTGTTCGCCTGCTGATCGGCATAACATTGCTAGAGTGCTTATCCGGGATAAAGGACCGGTGAAAGTCTTACTTGTGCCATCCGAAGAACAGAGACAGGCTCCTACTGTGACACCTTGGGGAGCTTGTAGTCGAGGGAGGGCTGACCCGACGTGACCGTGGTATCGCTCCTAAGGCGGCACAACATGGTGACAATGGAAGGATTGAATCGAACTTGGGATGGGACAAGTGGAGATGGGGGCTATATGTGGGAACGCGATGGCTAGTAAGCATATACCCCTGGCATTTCTAGTTATTCCCAGGAATTAACAAATCGATTCAAATCGCTGATGCTCACCAGGTGTGAGAATGCCAGATATCGCACACGGGCAACGTAGTAATAACTGTAACATGCTGTTTATTAAGTCACGCTTTTTAATACAACATGCTTGGATGTGTATGATCCGTCCCACTATTCATGGTGTTGCCCATCCACTCATAGGAGGTCGATGGACCTGGAAAATGCTTTGAGGTCGAAGGAGGGCTGACCCGACGTACCGTAGTATCGCTCCTGAGACGGCTACTCCCCGGGGTTAGATGGGGCGCTGTGAATCTTGGGACAGGACTTGTGTTCATGTTTTACTTTCCTGCAAGTATTTACTTTATGATATAAATGACCTTCATGGCTAATGGATAGCAGCTGTCAAATCCTGCTATCTTATGTCAACATGACCTTGTTTAAAAATCAACAGCTAAGGATCCACATGATTAGTAAGCATGCTTTGCGTCAGCTGTAAGCCCCGTCCATTAAGTCCTACTAAGTAATTAGTACTCAGGGTTTGCCCTCACTTTTGGATTATAGGTACTGGCGACATCTGGATAGCTGTGTTGGAGGTGGTAGTACCGGTGGCCTCGGTGCTACTCGCCTTGTTCATCTCTTCATGAAGACTACTTAAGTATATTGTTTCCACTGCGAGATGTTTTGAAAACGCTTCCACTATATTTGAACATGTAATTGATTTCATACACTTGGGTTGTAAATTAAGTATATTATTCTCTATTTCAACTGCCTGTGATGATGTAATTGTTGTGGCTCCTTCGAGAGTCGGATGTGTTTGATGTCGGTTCCTCGGAAAATGGTGTTATCGAGAGCCCGAAGGACTCTCGACAGACTACCGGGTTTAGTCTAGCCTAAGTGCACTGCGAGCCAGAGGTGGCAGGTGTGCTTAGTCTGGATTAAGCAGGGCGGTTCCGCCACAATGATATTGGGAGCTTCAGCTGCCGCCTCGGCCGTCATGTGATTCACCTTGCCCTGCCATGGCGCTTTGTTCTGCTGGTTAGGGCGCCCTTGTTGCTGCTATTGCTGGGGGTTCTGCTTTTGACCTTGCTGGTTGGGTTACGTCTTCTGAGGGCAATTAGGAGAAAGGTGCCCAAACTCTCCACATTTGTAGCAATTTCGGGCCACCAGAACCAATGTCTGATTTGGGGTAGAGGAATTAGGTGGTCCTTGACGCGGAGCTTGTAGTGGAGGGCGAGACTGCTGGTTCTGCTGTTGATAGCGCTGGCCCGGATTCTGCTGCTGTGGCTAGCGTTGCTGATATCCCTGCTGCTGGAAGTACTGCTGCTGTGGTTGACGAGGGCGGTTACTGCCATTGGTTGGAGTAGGAGTAAACTTCCTCTTCCTGTCTTCTACCTCCTGACTCTTCTGCTTAGTGAGTAGGGCACGGTCCACTAGATGATTGTAGTTGTTGTAGTGGCCATTCATCAACTGTAATTGAAGAGTGTCCCTAAGTCCTTCCATAAAGTGTTCCTGCTTGTTACTATCTTCAGCAACCTCTGTAGGGGCATAACGAGCCAGTTGCAGGAACTTGTCACGATACTCCGTCACAGTCATACTCCCCTGCTTTAGAGAAAGAAATTTCTTCTTCTTCATTTTCATTATACTAGCGGGCACATGATGGCTCCTGAATCTATCATGGAATTGAGCCCATGTGAAACGCTCCCTATCCTGTGGCCTGTAAGACTCTCACCAGTCTAGAGCGGCTCCTCGAAGCTGCCCTGAAGCATACAGAACTCTTTCTTGATCATTACACTGGGCAATATCAAGTTGCCGCTCCACTGCCCGGAGCCAGTCGTCTGCTTGTAGTGGATCTGCTGAATGAGAGAAGGTAGGTGGATGCCCTTTCAGGAAATCTCCACGTCTGTCCGTTTGCTACTGAGGTTGATTGGCATGCACATGTTGTAAAGCCTGAGCGGTGTTATTGAGGGTATTCATCAGTTGCATCTGCAAGTTATAAAACTGTTCCCCGGTCAGCTGCGGAGGATTGGGCATCTGAGGCCCATTAGCTGCGTTGTGGTCCCCTGGTGCATTGCCACTCTTGGTGTTAACCATCTGCTTGCAGTAATTGAGATATCATAAGTAAACAGTTGTTGTACACATCCATGATGAAAAGCATAAGTGACAGTAAACCAGATCTCAGAAGATAAACAAAAGTGAGAGATAAAGTAGAGAGAGCAATAGAGTGGATGGCTATTTATAACCCAAAACGATCTAACTCTTTTATTAATTAACTTGGTCTTCATAGTTGCTTACTGTGGACAATTCCCACAGCTAGACTATCAATCAAACAAAGAACCAACTCAAACATGAACCAAAATGACAAACACCCAAACACTAAACATTAACTCAAAGTTTCAACACACGAACTCAACATAACTGACATAAAAAGAACGTACTAACGAAGACTCATAATGGTAAACCTAATCCTCATGAGGAAGGATCCTAGTGACGCTGTCCGGCTCTCCATAGCGGGTCCTCTTGCGGTCAGGTGACTCAGCGCGCTCCACATAAGGCACCACTGGGTTTGATCCTACTACTCCTGTAGCTCGGGCTCGTAGATCAACAATCTCGTTGTGTGCTCGGTGCAGCTCATCCACTAAGATGTCGTACTGGGAGTTCAGGGCCGCCACAAGTCGAACCATCATCTTCAAGCGATCATCATTCTCTCCTGCTGCTGAAGATATCACGTGGTCTACCTTCCCTTCCTCACGCCGTGGAAAGTAGCGCCACGCAGTCTGGTTGAGAGCGGTGTGGTACTTGTGACGGACTGCTCCCAAGGCCTGATGTGCAGCATTTTCCATGGCAGCTCCTATAGTCTCATGGGGCGTCGGGGCTTCGTGCTCGGTCTCCACAATGTACCCTCCGTAGACAGCATTGGGGTGCCTGACCTGTGCCTTGGCCAACCACTGCTCGTTGTAGTTCGGGTGCTCCAGGTGCTTGACTTCATAGGCGACGTCATGCGTAGTCAGTCCGGCGGTGTAGAGGCAGTCCTGCAGGAGCTCGTGGTACTATCCATTGCCGATGGGGTAGACCTTCGTAGCGTCCCAGCCGGGAATGGTCGCCACACCCTCCTGTGCGAAGTCGGGGCTGACGAGCTGGTCCGCCAGAGGAAGAACGGCGTGGTATGGCCACCTGGGCGCCACAGGCTGGGGCGCAGGGGGCTCCTCCTCCTGCTACTGGGGTGCAGGCGGCACCTCTGGAACTGGAGCTGCTAGTGTGGGGGCGTCCTCTCCTTCAGACTCGCTACCGGAGTTAGCGTCGTCGGTGTTGTAGAACTCCTCTTCATCTTGATTGTCCTCCTACTCCACTAGAGGTACATAGTGCGGGGGCATGCCTTGTCCTCCAATGCTCTTCCGTGCGATCAACCTGGTGCGAGCCATCGTCTATAGGAACGATAGAAAGGGTTCAAGATTAGTTCTATTATGATAGAAGGAATAAAAGAAAATGATTAGTAAAATAAGGTAGAGTATACAGCAAGTAAGGCAAAGAGAAGTGAAAATCCTTAAATCCATCCAGTACTAAACTAGGCATTCGTCCTACAGTCAACATGGCTCTGATACCAATTTGTCACACCCGGTTTCCAATTGACAAAACCGTGCACAATACATATGCTCCAGGATCAAGTCTAGCATATGTTTGACAAATTACAAAGGTATCACAGACACATGCCAAGGATAACAGCGTACATAAAGTTAACATCATTATTACATAATAAAGACCATGTCTTAAACTCACAGTTATAACAAAACATTGCGGAAGCGTAAAAGATAACTAGAGCGCCACAGGGATGTCAACTGGTGAACGGACGCCTATAACTCATCAACTGAGCAACGGTTGGATTTGTCCCCCCAACAAGGAATGAAAATAAAACAAGCATGAGTACGAGGTACTCAACAAGTATAACATAAACTATGAGGCTCTAAGGTTAGCTGACAAACTGCATGAGCTTTAACTAAGTAAATTTTTATAACAACCTAATTACTAAAGTTGAGTAAGGTAAACCATTAGCCCAAAGTTATTGCATAAAGAAAATTAACCATATTAAAGAAACATAACCATAACCAAAACCATAACCAAGGAACCACTAATCAAAAGGAGGATCCGGGCCGCTCATAACCGTGAGCACGGCTGACAGGTCAGTTTTACACTCTCGAGAGGTTACACATCTTTACCCACAAGTCATGAGCTATGCTAGGTGTTCATCACATTACCAGAGATGAGATGACTAGCAAGCCCACTACGAAGCCTTTCCAAAGATCACGTTAGTAAAGAGTAATCGCAAGGAATCAAGCGCCACAACGGTGGGGCAAGCCTCGGAGGGGAGAAGCACATACATATAACGTAAAGGACACTCAACCCAAAGAGCGCGAGGTCCACAGAAGCTTACTCCCCCTCTTGCCCCGCAGGTAAGTTACCCCAAACCAAAATGACCCAATTACTGAGCTAAGACTGCCCAATCCCAGTCTTGTGGTAGCGCGGTTGTCCCAGGTTGTCGCTCTATGAACAGGTCCTTATGGAGAGAACCGCAAAAGCACACGAGCACATTGCTCAGGTTCCCTAAACCATGTTGCTAAAAAGGTAAGTTTTAAACGAGACATGAACCACTCAAACACACAGCACAGAGGGTCAAGCTCACATTAATTGCATAGAATCATTAACAAAGTTTATTAACAAAAGGTATGAGAGTTCGCGCTGCACCTAGCATAACATAACCCCAAATGCATCCCCAAAAGGTAGATATAACGGATAAAAGGTAGCTAGGTAAACCTTAAAGGTACACAAAATTAAATGAACATGCAGTAAATAACAGTTATTCGGTGTTGTTTAAGTTATACTTGCCTTCCTTGGGGTTATCCTGCTGCTGCTCAAAGAACTCAGGAGGTGGCTCTGCAAACTTCACGGACTGCTCAACGTCTACTCACGAACATAGCACCATACAAGCATCCACATACATACATACATGCAAGCAATGGCAAAATGATAAGAAACAGTACACCATTACATAAAAACAGAACATAAAACTCATATGAAACTAATCAACGTACTGCTACGAACATATGAGCACAAGAATCGCTCTAATCAGATCTAAAACATGAAAGATATGCCTAAAACAAGGTTCCAGGGGCATAACTGCCATTAAAAACTTAGATCTAGGGTCTATATGGCAAAACTGAGGGCCTAAGCATAAATAAACAAAACTCTGAGGGCTTACAGGCCAAAACCGGTAGCGTTGGATGGCGGGTTCTATTTCTCTAAAGCTCGGGGGCTAAACCGTAAAGAAAAGGATCTAGATCTAAATACTTTTGAACTACGGTGGACTGCGGGTTGATTACTGAGAAAGGCAGGGACTCTTTAGCAAAAGGGACACGGTTGACCGGTGCTGACCGGTATTGACCGGTCGCCGGCGCTACTGGGTGAGAGCCAATGGATCGGCCTCATTGCTCTCCTGGTGTGATGAGTGATTGTCAACGGCACAAGTCCTCTGATGGACTGGAGGCCCTCCGATGGACTGGAGGTAGAGGAAGACGAAGACCTCGATGGACTGAGGCAATAGTCCTCCAATGGACCGGAGACAATGCTCGGCGTCGGTCGGCCATGGAAGCTCGGTACACGGAGGGGCGGTTCGACAACGGTGGTGTAAGCCCTCCGATGGACCGCGAGGCGACTCCGATGGACTGGAGAAGCCGGGTGCCACTGTGGTGCTCCAACCCGAGTGCATGGTGTGAAGGCGTGCGAGGGAGGCTTTGGCGGCTTCGGCTCAAAACTGCCACCCAAGTTTAAATGACTTGGTGGGTTGGGCTCCGACTCGCCAAGATAGAAGATTGGGCTAAGACCTGGCCTAGGAAGCCCGCAGAATAAAGTTTTCCGGTTTCTGACTTCAAAACCGGGGGAAGCTTCCGGACTACTGGCTACGTGGCGCACATCCAAGCGAGGCGGAGAAACCGAAGATGATCAAGATGTCATCGTAGTCGTCCGATTGTATCTTTTCGGTTTGGCCCCCTCCGGGCATTTTTAGAGTAGGGGTCTTAATGTAATTGTGTCGTTTAGGGCCTAGGGTATAAATAGACTTGAGAGGCTCCCTTGGAGCTCATCTTGGCAGCCACAAACCCTAGGATTTCCTAACCCTAGTAGCCAAGGTCCAAAGAGAAGAAATAGAGAGGATTAGCTAGGAGATGAGTGCCTAGTTTAGTCTAATCTTGTCATTAGTGGAAGGATGAAGGGAGGTAGGCTCTAGGGAACTCTTGTAACCTGAATTTCGTGGTTAATTCAAGGTTCTTTGTTGTGAAATTCTAAGTCTTGAGCAGCAATCTCGTCCCTCCCTCTTTGCCCCTTTTCTAGTTTCGTTTTTGGTCCCGTTTCTTGGATTTTGGCTTGTTTTGTGTTGTCCAAGGATGAGACCTTTCTTTTGCCGGTATTTTGCCTTGCTAGGATGTGGTGCATCTCACTAGCCAAGTGCTAGAATCATCTAACCACGAGCAAGGGCCGTTCTTGACGTTTCTAGGTTTTTCGGGTTCAACTCACCAACCTCACGAGACATGAAATTCCCGTGCAACCCTTGATCTTTTCAAGTGGATCTTTTGGAGTTTGCTAGGGAAGGTACTTAGGATCATCCATGCAAATTTTCGTGAAGTTTCGTTGAGAATTGACCCAGTTTTGGTTCGGTTTTTGGAGTGCCTGCGTGCAGTTTTTTCGGTTGTCAACTCACCTACCTCACGAGATTTGCAATTCCTGTGCATCCCTTGATCTTTTGGCGCTGATCTTTTGGGATTTGCTAGGGAAGGTTCTTAGGATTGTCCATGCAAATTTTAATGAAGTTTTGTTGAGATTTGACCCCATTTCGATTGTTTTTCGTAAAGGTGTCGGGCTGTTTTCTGCGCGCAGTTTTTCGGAGAACTGACAGTACTAATCGTTTGTCCTTAGGTTTGTCCGAACCCTATACTTTGGATTGTCCGATCCCCTTCCCTCGGTTTGTCCGGTCTATAGGTTTTTAGGGCTGTTTCAGCCCCTTTCTTTGGGTTTGTCCGGTCAGTTCTTTTGGTTGAGACAGTATTGTCCGGTCTAGTGTATTTAGGGCTGTTTTTGCGTGTTTCTTGCTCCGCTTGCTTTGGGGTTTGTTTTTCTTGGTTTCTTTGGTTTTTTGGAGTGTTGTGGTTTGCTTCAAGCTTGTTTTGTGTCAACCACTGCATGCCCATACTCTTCACTCACTATTCTTAAGTGAGGCACGCTTCGGTGTGTTGAGTGGCTAGTGTGCGACGCTTGCAAGCTTTGTAGCTTGTCTTGTTTTGTTTGTGCCTTGTTGTTCTTGCTTGCTTTGATGGTGCTTTAGTGTTTTCAGTTTAGGGTTTCTCAATGTGTCCTAGGGTTAGTAGCTTGTCTATGCTACGTAACTCTGGACATTAGAGAGGTGTAGTTTTAGGTGTTGTGTGTGTTTGTCTGGGTGTAGTGTGTTTGCTCGTTTAGGTGTAGTTTGGTTGCTCATCTTATGTCCTTTTCTTTGGGCGTTATTTCGAGTGCTTCCGCTTTTCACCCGATACGTATCTGTTCAGTGGACGGTATCGGGTGTGCGTGTGTTTTCGTGAGAGCGCACTTTGGGGGTTTGAGTTTGAGTTTTTCAAGTGCTCCTATTCACCCCCTTCTAGTCGCACGTCTCGGTCCTACACTGGGTGGTCAGATCTGGATCCGGCGGCTCGGATTAGATCGGCTCGGGTTTTAATCTGGCGCATCCAGATTGGATCTGGCGGCTAGGGTAAGTTGAGCTGAGGCGGGGGCTCGCCGGCCGTGACCATTGGGAGCGGCGGAGCATCGCCGGCGCGCGTGCTACCCCGCGGACAAGGGCGCAGCTCGGGACGAGAACTAGCCAGGGAGAAAGAGAGGAGTGCGGCGAACCTCACCGTGGGGTTGTGGACAGCGGAGGGTGGCTGGAAGATGGTCGGCGACGGCGGAAGCGGACTGCGGGGTTAGAGCTTCGCAGTACTGCGGGGTGGGGATGGCTCCGGGCATTTGGAACCGGCGGCGGAGCTCTGGGATGGATCTGCGAGTGCGGAGATGGAGTCAGAGAGGCCGGATAAAGAGCAACGGTGAGGAATTTCGGCAAAAAGGCTCAGCGTGGCGGCGGCTTCGGTGACGAATTGCCAGCGGCTCGGTGCGCTAGAGCTGGGGCTGAGAGCTTGGGGCAATGGTGTGGTGGCAGCGGAGGTCGGGGCGGTATTTATAGGGCCGGGGCTAGGGCGACGGCGCGCAACAACCTCCTAAGCTTGCGGAGAAGGGCGGCGGCACGAGTATATCCGGAGTCCGCGTCGGATTGGACTTGGGCTATCCGCGTCGTCTCCGCGTCGGGGGGGTAGCAGGGGCTGGCGTGCGGGCCACGGACGCAGGGCGAGGGGCCGCGGAGTGGGGCCATCGGCAGGGAGAGCGGCGGTGTGGAAGGGGACGCGGTCCACTGGCAGCGGCCCTGACGGGTTGGCCCCACCCGTCAGTGGCAGAACGGGCACGGGCCCGCGGGTTAGAGATAGAAAGAGGGAGGAGCGCGGGCGGCTGGGCCGGCTTGGCTTGCCCGCGACTTGGGCCTAGACTCGGCCCAAGTGGAAAGGTGGGAGAGAGGTTGGGCCGGTTTGGGCAGGTAGGCTGGTTGGGCTACTCTGATCTTTTCCTTTTTCCCTCTTTTCTATTTCTCTCTTCTATTTTCTCTCTTTTTCCTATTTAGACAAAGCCACAAACTATGAATTCAAATGATTTTGAATTCCAAACCTTGAGACATACAACAAAGTAAAATATGCACCAGCATGAATGCACACACATGTTGACACTATGATTCATTTTAATTACTTGCTTGATAAAATAAATCATTAAATGCAACACTAGGCATATAAAATCCTAGAAAATTAAATAAGGCATGTTAAATTTATTATAAAATACTAAAAAGTAAAATTAGGGTGTTACAGTATAGGAGCTCTGTGGGGGCAGAGTTGACACGCAACTTGTTAGTGATCGACTGAAAGCGACCAAACAAGTTGTCTACTGACTCTCCCAGCTTCTGGATGAAATTCTAATATTCGCGCCGGTAAGTCTCCACAAGACTAGCCAATTAATGGTCGCTTTACCCTCATTGTGTGCACTAAGCAGGGAACATATCTCAAACGCCGTCTTGAGGTGACTCACTCTCTAATAATCCATGGGACCAAGCCCAGAAAAGAGATAGTTAACAACCTCGGCATTAGCCTCATGCTGAGCCACGATCTCAGGCATAGTACGCTCAGCAACTGGATGCACTATTGACGTCTTAGCGTAACAGATTTTACTCCGCAAGCACACGGAGATTCGCTGTAGCTTTTTCACTCAGAGTATTCCGAGTATCGTAGAAATCCACAGGGAAGCAAGGGCAAATAGGTGGAATGAAATGTCAAACTTTCAAACAGTACTACAACTTAGATAAAATACCAGCTATTCTTACAGCGGGGGTAAGATATAAAGATAGTGTATGGTGGGAACAGTAAAATAGGGACTAAAGAAGCCTAACACTTAGGTAATTGCCTGGGAGGACAACAAGTGAGATTAGATTTCCAAACTCTACGACTTAACCACTGCAGAGGAGTATTCGCGGTTGAACTAAGATAACTGGATACAAGCTAGGATCTTGCTGTAGATAGTAGATAGTAGACCTCCGAAGGAGTATTCTGGCGCCTCGAGGGGTCAAGGAGTAGATAGTAGACCTCCGAAGGAGACCCGGCTAATGCCTACGGGCTTACCGAACGACGGGGTGGATTACTGAGACCTCTAGAGCTGTCACCTAGAGAGGCTACCGACCAGATCTGCGTGGGTAAGATGGCACGCTATACTAGTGTTCAAGTGAGAACTTGAAAACTAAAACTCTTCCTTGATCAGAGGGTGAGAACTAACTTAATCTTAGATCAAAAGCCTAAGACAAGCTTATAGCACCGGCAAGTCTAACAAGATTCAGATAACTTAAGAACAACACAAACCTAAGCCTTGGATCTAGTGTGCAATAAAGGTACACCACACTAGGCAAGCGTTAAGAAGTAAAGTAAAGTATAACAAAAGATAGAGCAATGATAAATATTATACTGGAGTAATGAGTACAAAGATAGAAAGATACAAGAGCTTTACCGGGACTCAAAGAAGACTCTGGAATTCCTGAGGCAAAAGCTCAGACTCAACTCTAACTCCTAGGACTAACCTAGTGATACAAGACTAAATGATAGTGTGAGCTACTCAACTTCCACCTCTACAAGTGAAGCCTAGGGGGGTATTTATAGCTTCTAAGGTCGGTGATGCAGTTGGAGAGGCGGTTACAACCGGAAGACGCCAAGGTGGCACCGGGTGGCCTGAGGTGGGGCTGGGCGGCTCCACCCCAAGCCAGGCGGCCTGGGGGACCGTCCGATCCACCGCCTTTCTCCATCTTGTGGCTGATATTCACTCCCCATGGCGGTTGCATGGCAGTTATGGCAGTTATGCATGTGTTTCCTTGTAAACCGTTGATCTTGACTTGTGTTTCTTCCTTAGCCGCAGGATTGAAGTGCCGAGGATCGCTGACTTCACCAATCCAAGTCCTGGATTGGTGATGTGGCAAGCCTTTCGGTCCTTGACGTGGTGCATTCGGCATTTGGACTTCACGAGTGTGTTGACACGTCACTTAGGCACATGCAGGTCGAAGATGAGCTGATTTGGCCATTTTACCAGGTCGGGCGGCCTAGGGTGGAGCTGGGCGACCTGGCTTGGAGCCGGACGGCCTGGCCCACTGGCCAATGACCCTGTGACTTATCCAAATTTGCCTGTTTTCTGCTGATTTTTGTACCTACAATTAAATACTCAACACAACTTGTGGAAATGTGTTAGTAGCATAGGTTTATCCATACTTTGGCATGTTTTATTCCATGTTTGTGGTTAGTTGACGGTCATTGGTACTGCAATAACGACCGTCAAGACCCCCGCAAGCTTAGACCCTTGCTTGTCCTCGAGTAAAGCCAAGACGGGTTATGGATCAGGAGTTGCTGCAATATCGATGCTCATAAATAGGAGTTATGCAGAGACGACACCCATGTTTTTACCTCAAACCATAGTGTATGCAATGATCACTCTTACTCATACCTGTGGTGCATCTTTTTGTCTTACCATGTCTTGGGCGGTTGAGAGGAAGAACGACTTAGCTTCAGGTTCTGCTCCAAGCATGTCTTTTGGGATTCACATCTCAGCTGTTTTTTTTAAAGATTTTTCAAAAGAAAACAAGTTTCCCCAAAGGTACTCTTGATCGCTCAAAGTGTATCCTCACCATTTGAAGCCAAGAGCATGGCTAAGAACTTCCTATACTAAAGCTTATGTGGAGTTCAGGGTCATGGAAGAACTTAGCTTACTCAAGTAGTTTGTTTTGCAAAGCCAAAGATTGGACCAAAGAAATGTACTACATCATCTAGCCTTGTTCATTGTTGGAGCTTTATTTGGTGAGTGGAGGGATGAATCTCCTTGTTTCCTTTCCTTCTCCTTTTTGATTGATAGGTATGAATATGGAGCCTTTTTGTATTTTTCTCTCTTTTTGCCATGCTTGAATAGCATGCTCTTTTTTTTCTTCATATTTTTGCCATGCTTGACTAGCATGCTTTTCTTTTTCTCATATTTTTGTTGGCTCCATACTCCATCTCTTTTTTGATTGGAAGGAGTAAGGCTAAGGGAATTATTTTGGAGATATATGGATGCATACCCAGGATAGGTAAATGCATTTGTGGTGGTGGATTTTTGCTCCAACAATTCACAAGATAGAGATGATTCCATTCTAAGAGACTCAAAATTTGACAAAGCTCAAAACAACTTTAAGCAGCTTAAACAAACTAGGCTCAGATATTTCAATGTATTTGGCTTTGGTAGGTGTTCAAAACCGATGGGGGAACTTCATTTCATTTTTCAAAAGAATAAACCTGAGATGTTTATCTTACTAGGGACATGTGGAGAAAACCTTTCTCATAACAACTTAGACAAGGTTATGCAAATGGCATCCACTAAGTATAAGATCAAGTTTTCAACTCATACACATAAGCTCAAAATTAAGCTAATTGTAGAACGTGCATAAACAACTAAGCATGAACATGATAGAGCAACTATTCATCATTTCCATATGGAAGATATATGCATCAAAGTTGGGAGTTGTTTTTATTGACACTTTTTTTAGATAAAGCAATAAAAAGGAGAATAAATAAAAACATTATTGAAAGTACTTACCTCGGTTGGACGGTGATGCTGCTGCTCGGTCGGACGAGGTACTGCTGGTACTGGTAGGACAGATGATGTTGCTGCTTGGTCGGACGGGGTACTGCTTGTGCACATAGGAGGAGACAAGGACAAGATACGGGGACACCTTACTCTGAGGAGACATAGGCACGAGGAAGTATGCTCATAACGGTCTACCATCCCCCCCCACAAGCTTCAATGAAGCTAGGGGTTTTGGTAGTAGTTGTTGTAGAAGTTCTGAGCATTGAGGAAGCCAGCTCCAACTTGCTCGTTTAGGTTCTGGAGCATCTCCGTGTTGGTTTGGAGCCGTTGGTCCATTGCTTCCGTGCATTGGTAGATGTCACCTACCTGCTGATACAGCCTCTGATCGTACTGGCCTAAGTTCATCCCCCCCATTGCGGAGTTGATGTCGGCCATATAATCTGGGTGGTACCGGGCTGAAGCAGAGTGATCTAAGTCTCGGCTGAGCACACGTGACGCACTACCGCCTCCATAGTATTGTGTACTAGGGGAAGGCTGGTAGGACCTCTCGCCACCAATACTGGAGAAGTACCAGGACGGCTCAGCTGGTGTGGAAACGTGGATAGGTTCCTCACTATCCTCTCCTCGGCCTCTGTGGTGTGACTCCTCCGCTCGCCGTCGCTGGGCTCTGGTTATGACGCCGCCGATACTTTGGCGTGGTGCCTCCACATCTAGCTGCATGGTTAGGCTCCTGATGGTGTACATGTCGAACTGTGGTGCTAGAAGCGGCAGCTCAAGGCTATGCCCGAACCATGTCATGACCAGTCTCCCAGTTGCGGCGTCTCGCCTCATAAAATGTGCCTGGACAAAGTGCTGCTCCCTCACATAGTGTGATGTGTCATTGGGAAGGTAGTCAAGTTGAGCATTCTCTAGGAGTCCCAAGTTGGCTGCAATCCTGGTGACAAAGGAAGTGATGCTTATAGGGGTGTTGGTCGCTCTCATGCCCATCCAGTGGTGGACAATGTCGAGGACCGGACCGTAGCGCTTCTTTTTGACCATGGCATAGAGGCACTTGAGGTCTTCGTTGCGTGCACAACGAACCTCGCCTCTTGGAAAGACGATGAGCGAGACCCAGCGAGCTAAGAGTCTCAGAGTGGGATTGTGAATTTTGGTGGTGCTGTGTTTCCCCTTCCCGTACTCTCCACATATTTCCACCCAAAAAGATTTCATGTCGTACCCGGCTGGGTCACTCAACGAATAGTTGGAGTGGAAACCCAGGAGGTCGGCAAATTGCCGTGGGTAGACAAAAAATTCAGTATTAAATATGCAGAAATTTATAAACGTACCTGTTGTACACTTATCCATGCGGAGAGTCATCAGGAACTCTTGTGTGAGAAGAACGGATCCTTCCTCTGTAATGTTAGCAAAATCCGACCAACCTACATAATCAAATGCTTTAATGAACGGGTCCAACATACCTATCTCGATGAGGAAGAAGGCGTCGAAGCACTTGGTCCTCCCAAAGGCCTTGGTGGTAAGAGCTTGTAACACCTGGGCTTCCTGATCGCCTTAGATGTTGATGTCCTGCAGGTTCATCAGTCGGCGCTGCGGTTGTTGCTGAGAAAAAACTCCTTCATCTTGCTCCTGGTCCTAGCGGCTGCGTGTACCGCTGACAGACATCCTATCAGATGCTACTGGGGTCCTAGAGCTTCCGCCCTGTGAATGAGAGCGAGAGCGCTCATCCGATGAAGACGGAAACTTCAGGTGCAGTCCCTTCCCTGTGTTGCTCAGGGCCTTCTTCGCTTTCCTGAAGAAAGAAGACATCCTGCAAAAATAGACAATATATTACACAAGGGACAAAGTAGACACAAGTATTAGCGTTAGCGATCAGTCGTCCAGAAGTCAGTCGTCCAAGAGTTAGTCGTCCTTGCGGGGCAGGGCCTCCACAAAACGTCCAAAAACCGAGGGTGTAGCACTTATTTTATTGGGCAGAATTTCAACTAAGTGGCGGAATTAAAACTAAGTGCTAAATTATTGCTTAAGAGAGTGTGTTTAGGGGGAGAAAGGGAGTGCTCATGCTGCTGAGCGGTGCAAGGAGCAAGTGCATGCATGCACTTGTATTTATAGGCGCGCGAGGAGGCAAGCAGGGGGCAGCACCAGGCTGGGCGACCAGTGGCCAGGCCGGGTGGCTCGAGGCCAAGCCGGGCGGCGCCAGAAGGAGGCCGGGTGGCCTAGGGTGTAGGGTGGTAGGTGGTGAAGGGACATGAGCGGTGCAGAGGGTGCAAGGCGGCGTCGGTGCGCAGGGCAGAGGGGCCGGGCGGCTCGAGGTCTAGTGCCCCCTGGCAGTGGAGCACGTAGAGAGAGCACAGGGAGGCCGGCTGGGTCCTGGTGGGGCCGAGCGGCTCCAAAGATATTTTTTTTTGCAAAATTGAACTAACTAAATACAAACTTAAGCAAAAAATTTTGATGAAATTTAAACATGCAGTGGTGAAATTCAAAGATAGATGCATGAAAGATAGGAAAATTATAACGCGGGGAATTCAATATGCAGTGGAGGATAAGGCCAGTTTTCCTCTTGGAGAGGGCAAGTCATACCTTTGGTTCGGTGTCAGCACTCGACGGAGACTTAGCGTCCGTCTGTGATGCAACTTTTGCTCGCCAAACCTTCTTGGTTGCCACAGCCTTTTGTTTCTGAGGTTTGATCTTCTTTTCTGGCTTTGGCTTCGGCATTGGCATTTCCTCTTTCTTCTGCCATTCTTGGGATGTGTTCGTTGCCTTGGCAGTGACCTTTGTCTCCAAAGCTTTGCCTCCTGAGTCCTTTGTCGGCGGCTAGGCTAGTGAGGCACGTCTCAGTGACTGCTTTGGGCTTGCGGGCTTCTCCATCATACAGGAGCTTTTCCATAGCTACGAGGAGAGAGTCCATTTTTGGCTTGCTTGGCTAGAGCTCGATCTTCTCTCTTGGTGTTTCCCGGGGTGCCTAAAACTTAAATTTGAAAGTTTTTACCTGTCGGCACTATTCAACCTTAGGTTTGAAGGCGAACGTCTCCCGTCTGCCATTGATGTTGAGGTGGACTTCTCCAGCTCTAACATCAATGTTGGCCTCAGCGGTGCTTAGGAATGGTCGCCCAAGGATGATCGGCGTCTTCGTGTCTACCTCCATGTCTAGCACCACGAAATCCACCAGGATGACGAAGTTCCGGATTTTCACCGGGACATCTTCGGCGATCCCAATGGGGTAGCGAATCGATTGATCCGCTAGCTGCAGGCACGTAGCAGTAGGGGCAAGTGTAGCATGTGTGAGTTTATCAAAGACTACCTTGAGCATGACGCTGACACTTGCTCCCAGATCACAGAGAGCTTGATCAAAATGCTGGGTCCCGATTGAGCATGATATGGAGGGGTTCCCAAGATCCTTCTTCTTTTTAGGCGGCTGATTGAGTATAGCAACGCTACACTCCTCCATAAGGTGCACAACTTCGGTTGATGGCAGCGACTTTTTGTTGTTGAGGATGTCCTTCAGGTACTTAACATACGTAGGCACCTGCATCGCATCTAGCAATGGAATATTGACATATAATTTCTTGATTACCTCAACAAATTTGCCGAACTGATCGTCGACCGAGGCTTTTTTCTGCCTTTGAGGAAAAGAGAGCACTATGCTGTCATAGAACTCATGTGGAGCTAACTTTGGTGCTTCCTTCACTGGTGGTGGTTCACGATCCACCTCATCTTCCTCTTTTGGTGCGGCCCGCTTTCCCTGTTCTTTTCCTGCAGCTCTAGGATGTGGGGGGTCTTGTGTAGACCTTCCACCCCTAGTGGTTACAGCATTTATATGTTCCTTCGGGGGTGGCTCGGGCAGTCCCGGAAGCTTCCCCGAAGTAGGACTAGGTAGAGCGGCGATAGGCTGAGCTATCTGAGTTTCTAGCATTTTATTAAAGCTCAGCTGGTTTTTCATGGCACTATTCAAAGTTTCCATTTGATTTGACAAAGATTCAAGAACTCTATCATTCGCATGGAACTTCTTACTAATGCTATCGTTCACAGCTTTTTGATCGAAAGAATTTTTAGTAAACTGCTGAGAACTGCTGGAAGACATACCTTGACCAGCGAAAGGTAAGTTGGGTCGTGAATTCCAACCTAGTTGAGGACGAGGCCCGTTGCTGAAGCCATTGTTGTTGATGAAATTCACGTCCTCCGATCCATTTTCGGGGCAGCTGTTCCCCGTGTGGCCGGTGTTCCCACAATGCTCACAAGTCATGCGAGAATCTATTGCCTAGACCAGCGCCCTCCAGCTTCTCTAGCAGGAGGTCCATTTTGGCGGCAAGCATGTCGGAGCCGTCAATATGGTGGACTCCACGGGGCTTATTATTCGCCCTCTCCTCTCTCCATCCTTGGTTGCTTGCCATCTTCTCGATGAGAGAGCTGACAGCAGCAACGCTCAAGAACAAGAATGATCCTCCAGCGGCTGCATCGAGGTGTTCTTGCGCGGACCAGTGTAGTCCGTGGAAGAAATTTTGGATAATCAACCACTGTTCCATACCATGGTGGGGCCAGGCGGGGATGTACTCTTATAGTCTCTCCCATGCCTCCGCCACGGACTCATCAGCGAGCTGCTTGAAGCTCGAGATTCGGTTCCTCAGTGAGCTTGTCTTCCCCAGCGGGAAGTACTTTGCCAGGAAGGCATTGGAGCATGCCTCCCAAGTCGCCAAGTTGTTGCGGTTCAGGTAGAACCACTGTTTTGCCTTCCCAATCAGAGAGAATGGGAAGAGGCAAAGCCGAACAGCATCGGTGGTTGCACCCTTGATGATGAAAGTGCTGCATATCTCCAAAAATTGCTGGAGATGGCTGTTTGCATCCTCCGACGCCAATCCACAGAATGGGCTAGCTTGGACCATGTGGATGACACCTGGCTTGAGCTCGAATCCATCTCCAACAGTCACACTGGGTCCAGTGGGGATGTTGTTGCTGGATGGGAAAGACAACTCGCGAATGGTCTTCTCAGCCATATGTGTCATGTCGATTGTGCTTGTGGATCCAAACTCCAGTGTAGCTGGCACAGTTCTCTGCCCGTGGATCGTCTTCTAACGGACTCTCCTTCTAAGCAGCGACTCTGGATTGTTGTGACAGTTTGCCGGTAGGTCAAAACCGATCATACACCTCTCTGTCACCCAACAATAAAGTAGACAGAGGCAAATAAGCCCGCTAAGAAATAGCGGTATGTTATCAAGTTATAAGTACCTAGGTTCGACAAATCAAACTTCCATTGCCAATTGCTTCCCCGGCAACGGTGCCAGAAAAAGCTTTTTGACGTCTCTTAGCGTAACAGATTTTACTCCGCAAGCGCATGGAGATTCGCTATAGCTTTTTCACTTAGAGTATTCCGAGTATCGTAAAAATCCACAGGGAAGCAAGGGCGAATAGGTGGAATGAAATATCGAACTTTCAAACAGTACTATAACTTAGATAAAATACCATCTATTCTTACAACGGGGGTAAGATATAAAGATAGTGTATGGTGGGAAGAGTAAAACAGGGACTAAAGAAGCCTAACACTTAGGTAGTTGCCTGGGAGGACAACGAGTGAGATTAGATTTCCAAACGCTATGACTTAACCGCTGCAGAAGCGTATTCGCGGTTGAATTAAGATAACTGGATACAAGCTAGGATCCTGCGTCGAGCGAAATTCCGATGCCTCGAGGGGTCAAGGGGTACATAGTAGACCTCCGAAGGAGACCCAGCTAAGCCTACTAGCTTACCAAACGACGGGGTGGATTACTCAGACCTCTAAAGCTGTCACCTAGAGAGGCTACCGACCAGATCTGCGTGGGTAAGATGGCACGCTATACTAGTGTTCAAGTGAGAACTTGAACACTAAAGCTCTTCCTTGATCCAAGAGTGAGAACTAACTTAATGTTAGATCAAAAGCCTAAGATAAGCTTATAGCACCGGCAAGTCTAACAAGATTCAGATAACTTAAGAACAACACAAACCTAAGCCTTGGATCTAGTGTGCAATAAAGGTACACCACACTAGGCAAGCGTTAAGAAGTAAAGTATAACGAAAGATAGAGCAATGATAAATATTATACTGGAGTAACGAGTACAAAGATAGAAACATACAAGAGCTTTACCGAGACTTGAAGAAGACTCCGGAATCCCTGAGGTAAAAGCTCAGACTCAACTCTAACTCCCAAGACTAACCTAGTGATACAAGACTAAACGATAGTGTGAACTACTCAACTTCCACATCTACAAGTGAAGCCTAGGGGGGTATTTATAGCTTCTAAGGTCGGTGAGGCAGTTGGAGAGGCGGTTACAACTGGAAGGCGCCGAGGTGGGGCTGAGCGGCCTGAGATGGGGCCGGGCGGCTCTACCCCAAGCCGGGCGGCCCGAGGGACCGTCCGATCCACCGCCTTTCTCCATCCTGTGGCTAATATTCACTCCCCATGGCGGTTGCATGGCAGTTATGGCGGTTATGCATGTGTTTCCTTGTCAACCGTTGATCTTCACTTGTGTTTCTTCCTTAGCCGTAGGATTGAAGTGCCGAGGATCGCTGACTTCACCAATCCAAATCCTGGATCGGTGATGTGGCAAGCCTTCCAGTCCTTGACGCGGTGCATTCGGCATTTGGACTTCACAAGTGTGTTGACACGTCACTTAGGCATATGCAGGTGGAAGATGAGCTGATTTGGCCATTTTGCCAGGTCGGGCGGCTTGGGGTGGAGCCGGGCGACCTGGCTTCGAGCCGGGCCGCCTGGCCCACTAGCCAGTGACCCTGTGACTTAGCCAAATTTGCCTGTTTTCTGCTGATTTTTGTACCTACAATCAAATACTCAACACAACTTGTGGAAATGTGTTAGTAGCACAGGTTTATCCATACTCTGGCTCGCTGTGCACTTAGGCTGAACTAAACCCGGTAGTCCGTTGAGCTACCCCAAAGGGCACTCGATGTAACTATCGCCCAAGGATGCCGACATCACACACGTTAGGCCCTCGAAAGAGCCTCAACAATAACAACAACCCATCATTGTGGCGGAACCGCCCTGCTTAATCCCAGCTAAGCACACCTGCCACCTCTGGCTCGCTGTGTAGTTAGGCTGAACTAAACTCGGTAGTCCATTGGGAGTCCTTCAACCGTCGATAACACCAAATCCAAAGGAACCGACATCACACACATCCGACTCTTGAAGGAGCAACAATAGTTACATCATCACAGGCAGTTGAAACAGAGGGTAGATAGACTTAGTTTACAATTCAAATATATGACGTCAAATACAATGTTCAAAATATAGCGGAAGCGATTTCAAAAACATCTCGCAGCGGAAACAAAGTAATTAAGTAGTCTTCATGCAGAGGTGAACACAAGGCGAGTAACACCGATCCCACTGCTTCTACCCTCCTCCAAACAGCTGTCCAGATGTCGTTAGTGCCTGCGCTCCAAAAGTGGCGGCAAACCCTGAGTACTAATTACTCAGTAGGACTTAATGAAAATGGATTGCGGCTGACGTAAAGCTTGCTTACTAATAAGTGGATCCTTAGCCATTGATTGTTAAACAGTGATGAGTTAACCATAAAGTGACAAGTTCCATCATTTGCATGTATCAACATAATCATAATAACTTGCAGGAATGTAAACATATAATACAAACGTGTGGTATTTGAAAACATGATTAGTGAGCATAATGTATTCAAGTAGTTACTACGTAGCCCGTGTGCGATATCTGGCATTCTCACACCTGGTGAGCATCAGCGATTCGAATCGATTTTAATTCCCGGGAATAACTATCATGCCAGGGATATATGCTTACTAGCCATCACGTTCCCACATATGGCCCCCATCTCCACTTGTCCCATTCTAAGTTCGATTCACTCCCGCCTGACCCCCGGGTTGTGCCGCCATGGTGAGCCTGCCGACATCTCAGTCTCCCCACCATGAGTACAAAGCTCCTCCAGGCCATCTTCCTCTCAACCAGTGGGTAGGAACGTGTCTCTGTTCTTCGGATGGCACAAGTAAGATTTCACCAATCCCATGACCTGGATAAGCACTCTAGCAATGTTATGCCAATCAGTAGGCGAACAGCGGACATGCTTTATGCGACTCGGGCGGAGTCCACCAACTATTTTCATAATCATCATCATCACTCATTCTTCTTATATACCCATATCTCCGCCTGGTCTCTGCTTTAACTATAAACCTAAATGTATCTTACATAATAGTGAGATTTTTGTAGTCTTTGAAAGATCACCTACACGACGAGTGACTCCATTCACTCGTGTCTACTCGTACCTAACATTACTAGGCATACTCGTCCTACGTACTCTATTGTAGGTGCTAGGGCCAGGGCGGCCAAGGAGTCCAATGCAAGTGGTTTCAAACAACTCCTAATGCAGGCGCGTACTCATCAAACACATCATATTAGCTGGGAAAAGCATGGTCCTGCCTAACTTTGCTTTTACTTTAAGAAAACCAACAAACTAAGCTAATTGTTAGTTTGTCGGGTTGTGAGGCTTTGCCCTAGGCAACCCTTTGATCCCTTGGACAACTCCTCCTTCTAAACACGACTGATGGGCCCTCCAGGTCATGAGTTGGTCTTAGTTGGACTTCTGGACCACCGTTGCTTGATGTAGCTCCAGGCACTTGATCACGTATCTGCAATAGCATTGCTACATGAATGATATGCATGATGCAGTGAATGGATTGCACGAATATTAAACACATACATGAATAATCATTCTATAGACAACCAAGAAAGTGATTGATATTTATTTAAATACAGCACATTTATGGACCTAGGGTAAACATTTACTCCAACGATCATACAATATCATCACACATGCACCTATCCAGCTACTAGTTGCTTAGGAAGCATATCAAGTGCTTTTGTGCCGCTAGGACAAGCATACAACTATGCCATCAGACATTTGCAATGCAACATAGAAATTTATTACATGGCCAAGCATTAATTTATTAAGTGGTTCTTTTTGTACCATATGCAAGCAAAACATCACACAACATATATTTACACATGCATGGAATGCTAGTAACATCACTCGTGTTACTAGTGACAATAGTACTGTTATGAACCTAGAGCAAGCATATTTCCACGCAATCATATATACATTAACAAGTCATTCATAGGAAACATTTACTGGTCATATCATACATTTTGTTTATTTTATGGATTAACACCCTATGTTGACTTTAGGTGTTTTACATGAGCAAGTAAATTGATTCCTTAATCAAGTGTGTCATAGAGAATAGTAGATACCATGCAGCTAGAAATCAACCCACATGCATAATGATATCAGTTGCAAACAAACACCTACACTTATATCCAAATACCACACCCCCACTTTATGAGTAAAATGCATACTTGAGCTCATGTAGTTAAATAATCCCAAATGATCTCAGATTTTTATGACATGCGTAACCATACCAAATAATGCTGCTGCCAAAATTTCAGCCACAAAAGACTTATAATTAATTTATTAAAATTCTAGCAGTTTATCAGCCCATTATCTTCCCAGATTTTTCATAATTTGTAGGAATGGTTTCTGGACCTGATATTTCTACAGCAACCATAACTTTGCATGAGTCTCATATAAAAAAATCAGCAAGCATCAAATCAACACTTTGATTGGTCATCTATTTCCCATCTAATTATCTAGGTCTAATTCAAATGCACACTAAAACATTGTTCATAACTTCCACATATATACTTTCTAGAACCTACATATCACCAGCATGCCACCAAGTTTTTCATAGAATTATTCATACAATCTAGAACCTCTTTTTCCTATTATTTCGTTAAGCACGTAACATTTTGTTATTTTCAAAACACCACACAAACCTTACATGCAGAGCTTAAAACTTTACCAGCAGGCTAAATATACTATAGAGAGTGTTCATAAAATCTAGTACAATATTTGAAGCATAATTCATATGGCAAGTGTTTTCCATGCTAATAAAACACAATAATACATGCATGAGGGCAAAGCAGTGTTTATACAATCAATGCTAGGGCTGTGAAAATTATCATAGAGCCTAAATCTATACTATAAAAGAGCGAGTTTTCTAAAAATCTTTTTTACCTACAAAGGCATAGGTATACCCCTCACCCTGACCCCACTGCGCAGTTTGGAAAAGGTTAGAAAGTGGTGGAAAGGCCCAAAACCTATAGATGCAAAATGTTTCATCCACTTTCTCTCTTTATTTCTCACCTTATTTTATACCCGTACCCACCTATTACTTTCCTTCTCTTGATTTTAATGAGAAAGGAATGATGCTAATCAATCAGGACTCCTTCCTTTTAATTCTATTTTACCTTTCTTTTCCTTTGTCTGTTTATTATCTCGCAATACGTGCATGTTGCACGTACATCTATGCTAGTAGCACCCCAAAGCTACTGTCCAAGTTTCATGCCATTTGGAGTTTATTTTCATCAATTTTGTCATTTATCTTGTTTTAACATGTATGCACTAAACCGAGGCTAAAACAGACCTTTCATGCATCCACACCATATCAATCATGTAGATCTACTCAAGAGGAGTTCAACGCAACTGAGTTTACCCATTTTGGATTTTTATTGGATTTACTATGAATTTCCAAAGTTTTTGATCAAGAAAAATCCATTTTCAATGAAATTCACATAGATCTGGGATCTAAACCCAATTAACTATATACTTCAGGGGCTAGCATGTAAGTTCTGTAAGACTGAGCGAATAGCATATGGAGTGAAATGTAAATAAGCAAAAGTACAGGGCTAGATCGGAAAACCGCCACGGCCTTCTTCTTCTACCTCACGCCAGGGGATACCGCGTGCGGCGGGAGGAGAAAGACGGGGCCGCGTCGGCGACGGTGGGGCCGGACTTGGAGCCGAGCGGGTCCGGGGACATGTTCCCGACAATGAGGAAGCTTTTCCCTCTGTGCTCGTCGCACGGGATGGAGCAGACACGCGAAGCGGGGCCGGTGAACTGGAGCAGCGGCGGCGTCAAGCTTGGCCACGGCGACGGCTTGATCCGTCGAGTGAGGCGGCAAACGGCGGAGCCGGAGGGCGCTCGGGTTACCCGACGCTGTGGCGAACCCGACAGAGGAGGAGTGGGGTGCAGGGACGGCCCGGCGGTGAACCGGGTGTCCATGGCGGTGAACCGGAGGGCGCGCTGCGCGGCTCGACCCGGCAATGGAGCAGTGGGATGGCGGCGACGCCTCGCACTCGGGGTACACGGGATCATGGCTAAGGTGGCATCGGTGATCTAGAGCACGGGGAGGCAGTGAAATGGCGACACAAGCTCGACCTCGGAGCTCGGCCATGGAGCGGCAATGGCGACCGGCACTCTGCGCGTGGAGAGCGAGAGAGGGAGAGAGCAAAGAGGGAGTGGGAGCGAGTGGAGGAGGACGAGTTCGCGCCCAGGTGAAGAGGGCGCGGGCGCGATCCGTGGCGGCACCGCGCTGCCCGTACGCCGGCAGCCGCATGGCACGCGCCGGCTGGGCGTCGGCGTGGCGCTGACACCGCGGACCCACCTGTCAGCGAGAGAAGAAGGGAGGAAAATGGAGAAAATGAGAAACAGTTTGGTTTTGGTTTTCTTCTCTTCTGAAAATTGCATATTTGATCGATTTAGAAGCCGAATTTGGCAAAACCCCAATTGGGTGAAATGTTCTACTCTTTATGCACTACAACTTTATCAAAAGACCTAATACCAAAATCTGAGCGGAAATATGATTTAAACTTGAATTTGCCTAGCAGCCTTAAATTTTGACAGGAGACCTGTTTTGCTTAGAAAATTCAAAAGTCCTATTTATTACTATTTTCACCCTAGGTGATTCTTGACAAAGTTGCTTAGAATTTCAAGATCTAAAACTCATTCAAATAGAGACTTGCATGAAAGTGGCCGTAGGTTAGAGAAAAAGTTGAATCACTATGCAGGACAGGTTTTGGCAGAAAACACAAGCTGACAGAAAAAGATCCAAAGCACTATGATAACCTCGGTGTATGGCCAAGCCCCAATTACCAAAGTTGTTCACCATAAAGTTGTCTACAAGTTTGGTATATAAAGTGTTGTCTAGTTCATCACGAAATTTAAAATATAAACACAAATGCGTCCAAAAGTCTGGTCAAACAGCAAATTTCACTTTGTGTAGAGTCTCTCCTGTTTTCAAATTTTGAAGTATCAAATGAAGTCCAATCACTTCCACACTAGGTGCATTTGAAAGGTGATAAGTTTATTTTCACTTCATAGAAAGCAAGATTTTGAAGTTGTATAGTGAAAGCAAAAGTAATTTCAGATTCAAATTTGTGATGAGCAAAAAATTTAGACTTGGAGATGTTCTGTGAATCAGCTTGAGCTGATTTTTAAGAGATGTTTGGGCTAAATTTAAAATAGCTAAATGACAGTTTCTGAACCATATCCAGTGTAACAAAAGTGTAGTTCATAGCATGTACAACAACTTTGATAATGGAGTTGAGCCCAGGTGCTTTGTGAATTTGAAAGTTTCATTAGGGTCCAAATTTGGTCACGAACACAATTGGCACCTTTCAAAGAATTTCTGGTTTGATTTGGTCTTGACTTTTAAACCTCATAACATATGATATATCGAAGTTGAAGGTAACATCCCGAACTAAAACTTTTAAATTTGGTGTTTTGCATAAAAGCTTGTGGGTGGTGACTTAAACAACCAAACCACGTAGAGTTTTGTATTCTCCTAGAAAAATTTTGACACAGTGACTTCTCCATCTAGTCTTCATTACTCTCTAAGCAACATTATGTCCTAATTCATTATTAGCTTGTCTTTAGCTGCGTGTTAAGGCTTTTGAGATGTGGGGGCATCACAATCATCGCATACAAATACAGTTTGATCGATTACAAATACTTTACTCAAAATAATGTACAAGAGGCATTGAACTTGACCTTCAAAAAATAACTCGCAGTGGAAAACAGATAATATACAGATACATCGCAGCGGAAGAATAGAAACGTCAAGGCATGACATCGAGCCCACCGTTGTCATCCTTACTCACAAACTGACCTGTATCTAAAAAACCATCAACAACAAACGATGAGTACGTGGGGTACTCGTAGGACTTACCCAAGGGCGGTATCAGCCCGACATGTTTGAGAGTATGCAAGGCTTTTTGTGGACTTGACTTCTAATCCGCATAAGCTTACTAAAAGTGAGTCCTTACTTTCATGTTTCATTCAATGCTAAACCATAAGCCTCAATTTATTCATTTTATTATCATGATCCATACTTCATATATCTTATCATTTCAACATATATAGCTTCATAAAGTAGCTTGCAGAAAATGTAAACATACAAGTACAAGCATGTAATATGAAAAGCATGATTAAATAAACAATATGTTAAAGTTATTACTACGTTGCCCGTCAGTAATATTGGCATTCTCACACCTGGTGAGCATCAGCGATTCGAATCGATTTTTAATTTCCCGAGAATAACTATCATGCCAGGGGTATATGCTTACTAGCCATCACGTTCCCATATATAGGCCCCCTCCACTTGTCCCATCCCAAGTTCGATTCACTCACGCCTGACCCCCGGGTTGTGCCCCCATGGTGAGCCTGCCGACATCTTGGTCTCCCCACCATGAGTACAAAGCTCCCTCGGGCCACCTTACTCTCAACCAGTGGGTAGGAATGTGTCTCTATTCTTCGGATGGTACAAGTAAGATTTCACCGGTCCATTATCTAGGATAAGCACTCTAGCAATGTTATGCCGATCAGCAGGCGAACAGCGGACGGGGTCTTAAATGACTCGTGCGGAGTCCACCAAACCATCCACATCATTTTTCAACATAATATAGCCATATCTCCGCCCGGTCTCAATTTTTCCAACACATCATAGCATATCATATTACTTTCGAATTAACTTTTGTAAAACATTTTTGAGCCCTATCATCTCGCGAGTGAATGTCTTCACTCGACTTCTACCGTCTAAGCATGGCAAAGCATAGACTTCGATCTTTCCATACTACATAGGATAGCATGGGTTTATGCATTTGGGGTTTCATACAACTCCTAAACGTAATGCACAAACAAATATAGGATGATGGAACTCCCTAAATAGGTGTAGATGCCTAAGGGGCCTCCCTTTGTCATTGAAAACTTGAACAAACTAATCTAAAGTTAGTTTGCCGGGTTGTGAGGCTTTGCCCCAGGCAACCACTTGATCACTTGGACAACTCCTCCTTCCAAACACAACTGATGGGCCCTCCAGGTCGTGAGTGGGCCTTAGTTGGTCCTTTGAATCGCCGTTGGTTGGAGTAGCTCCATGCACTCGCTTCTTGATCATGTATGTGCAATGAGCGCCACTATATGAAGGATATGCATAATGCAGTGCATGATGTGCATGAATAACAAGCACACATACGAATAATCATTCTATGGACAACCAAGAAGGTCATTAATATCTATTTAAATACAGCACATTTATGGACCTAGGGTAAACATTTACTCCAACCCTCTTACAATATCATCACACAAGCACCTATCCAGCTACTGGTTGCTTAGGAAGCATATTAAGCGCTTTTGTGCCGCTAGGACAAGCATGCAACTATGCAATCAGACATTCGTAATGCAACATAGAAATTTATTACATGGTCAAGCATTAATTTATTAAGTAGTTCTTTTTATACCATATGCAAGCAAAACATCACACAACTTATATTTACACATGTATGGAATGCTGGTAACATCACTCGTGTTACTAGTGACGATAGTACTGTTATGAACTTAGAGCAAGCATACTTCCACACAATCATATATACACTAACAAGTCATTCATAAGAAACATTTACTAGTTATATCATACTTTTTGTTTATTTTATGGATTAACACCCTATGTTGACTTTAGGTGTTTTACATAAGCAAGTAAATTAATTCCTTAATCCAGTGTGACATAGAGAATAGTAGATAGCATGCAGCTATAAATCAACCCACATGCATAATGACATCAGTTGCAAACAAACACCCGCACTTATATTCAAATACCACACGCCCACTTTATTGATAAAATGCATACTTGAGCTCCTGTAGTTAGATAATCCCAAATGATCTCAGGTTTTTATGACATGCATAACCATACCACATAATGCTGCTGCCAAAATTTCAGCCACAAGAGACTTATAATTAATTTATTAAAATTCTAGCAAGTTATCAGCCCATTACCTTCCCAGATTTTTCATAATTTGTTGGAGTGATTTCTGGACCTGATGTTTTTACAGCAACCATGTCTTTGCATGAATCTCATATACAAAAATCAGCACGCATCAAATCAACGATTTGATAGGTCATCTATTTCCCATCTCATTGTCATGGTCTAGTTCAAATGCAGATTAAAACATTGTTCATAACTTCCACATATATACTTTCTGGGACCTACACATCGCCAGCATGCCACCAAGTTTTTCATGGAATTATTCATGCAATCTAGGACCGCTTTCTCCTATTATTTCGTTAAGCAAGTAACATTTTGTTATTTTCGAAACACCACTTAAGCCTTACATGCGGAGCTTAAAACTTTACTAGCAGGCTAAGTATACTATAGAGAGTGTCCATAAAATCTAGTACAATATTTGGAGAATAATTCATATGGCAAGTGTTTTCCATGCAAAAAAAAACACAATAATACATGCATGAGGGCCAAACAGTAAACAACCAAGCCGCGATAAGGCTACCAAAATTCACACAGTGCCTAAACATCATTAGAAAGCTACTGTCTAAGTTTCACAATTTTTGGAGTCTATTTAGTCTACTTTTGCCATTTATCTAGCTTCGTCATGCATGCAACAAACCAAGGGCAAAATAGTCCTTTTATACCTCCGCATCATAACTTTTTAATAGATCTATTTAAGAGGAGTCTAATGCAACTGGATATGCCTTTTTAGGATTTTTTTGATTTGTTATGATTTTCCAAAGTTCACAGCCGAAATAGTTGGAATATATGGACAAAATTATATATTGAGGACCTAAACACAATTAACTATATACGCCAGGGGCTAGCACGGAAGATACTCAAGACTCTGTGAATAGCGCCCGTGAATACCGAGAAATGCATGGGGTTTTGGGGAAAAACCCCTTCTTCTTCTACCTTCGGCCGGGGGACGAGCCGCGCGCTGGCCCAGCGTTCCCGAGCCCGGCAACGCGCGTGGCGGCGCCGCCTTGGAGCCGACGGGGTCGGGGAAGGTGTTCCCGGCTACGAGGAACCCATTCCCCTTGGTCTCGTCGTGTGGAGTGGACCGTAAAGGCAGCGCGGGTCGGTGAACCAGAGGCGGCGGTGGCGTGTGCGGGTGTGGTGGCGGCGGCTCAATCCGGCAAGGAAGAGGCGGAGCGGTGGCCGCGCCTTGTGCGTCGGGTGCAGGAGTCCGAGGCGAAGCCGGTGGTGGTGGTCTGGAGCACATGCAGACGATGTAAGGTGGTGTGCGATGGCGGTGAACCGGGCATGAGCTCGGCGTCGTGGACGTCGACGACGGCTTGATCTACCCGAAGGGAAGGGGAATGGTGGCGAGACTTGGAGATGGTGGGGGTCTAGAGATGTGGAAGTGGACGGGGAGAGCGGCGTGAGCTCGAGCTTGAGCTCGGGTTGCCAATGGTGAGCACGAGTAGAGAGGATGGAGCGGCTCGGTGGAGAGCGGGGAAGGCGAGTAGGGAGCGCTTGAATGAGACTGTGAAGGCGTCCAGGTGAAGAGGGCGTGGCGCAGGCGTCGATCCGCGTCGAGGGGGAGTCGCCCGTACGCCGGCGGCCACGCGGCGGTCATGGCCTGGCCATGGCCGTCCACGCGCGGACAGCGGGGCCCACCTGTCAGTGACCGAAAGAAATGGAAAAAGAAAATGTGTTTTCTCCCCTTCTGAAATACGCCTATTTGACAAAGCAAAAAGCTGAATTTTTAAAAACTCCAATGGGATGAAATGTTATACTATTTGAGCTTTACAACTTTGTCAAAAGGCTTGATACCAAAATCTGTTTGTAAACCTGATTTCCATTTGAATTTAGCTCTCAAATTTCAATTTATCGTACAGACCAGGGATGCTTAGAAATTCTAAAAGTCCATCTTTTGGCCATTTTCACTCAAAGATCCTATTTACACCTTTGTTGGGAACTCTAGGATATATAACTTCTTCAATTATGGATTTGCACAATTATGGCTGTAGATTAGAGAAAATTTTGAATCACTATGCAGGACAGGTCTTGGCAGAAACACAAGCTGACAGAAAAAGATCCAAAACGCTATGATAACCTCAATGTATGGCCAAGCCCCAATTACCAAAGTTGTTCACCCTACAGTTGTATACAAGTTTGGTATATAAAGGTTTGTCTAGTTCATCACAGAATTTGAAATATAAACACAAATGCGTCCAAAAATCTGGTCAAACAGCAAATTTCACTTTGTGTGTAGTCTTTTTTGTTTACAACCTTTGAAGTACCAAATGAAGTCCAAACACTTCCACACTAGGTGCATTTGAAAGGTGATAAGTTTAATTTCACTTCATGGAAAGGAAGATTTTGATGGTGTATAGTGAAATCAAAAGTAATTTCAGATTCAAATTTGGGATGAGCTGAAAATTCAGACTTGAGAATTTTTCTAAGTGGACTGACTTGGGCTGACTTCAAGAGACATTTGGGTTCAATTTAAAATAAGTAGATGACAGTTTTGATCCGTGCTCAGTGTAGCAAAAGTGTAGTACATGATCTGCACCACAAGTTTGACATAAAGTTTAAGCAAAGGTGCTTAATGGATTTGAAAGTTTTATTTGGGCTCAAATTTGGTCGCGATCACAATTGCATCCTTCAAGGAATTTCTAGTTTGATTTGGTTTCGACTTTTAAACCTCATACACATGATTTTTTTTAATATGGTCATACATCAAAGTTGAAGGTAACATCCCGAACTAAGACTTTTGTATTTGGTATTTTGCATAAAAGCTTGTGGGGGTGACTTAAACAATCAAGCCGCGTAGAGTTTTGCATTCTCCTAGAAAATTTTGACTTAGTGACATCTCCACCTAGTCCCCATTACTTTCCAAGAATCATTAAGTCCTAATTCATTATTGGCTTGTCTCTAACTATGTGTTAAGTCTTTTGAGATGCGGGGGGCATCACAAAGGAACGCCTCCATCCTACCCATCCAGTAGTGATAGCCATCGGAGCCAAGGACGGGAATCTTCCCAGAGTAAGTCATAGTCGCTACGGTTGCTTCACCGGTTAAGGTATGGGAAACCTAACTGGCTCTGATACCACTTGTAGGACCGAGACGTGCGACTAGAGGGGGGTGAATAGGAGCACTTGAAAATTCAAACTCACAACCCCCTGGTGCAAACTGACACACTACACACCACAACTGCTAGACACCGTCCACAAAAAGGAAATGTGTCTAGCAAGCACTTGGTGTCGCCCACTGAACGGGTACACACCAATCGAGTGGAGGCACTAGACTCAACGACCACGAGATTGCAAGTCTAGCGAAACAATGCCTCTTGCAAATGAGGATCCCACGTAGCCACTCCGCACCTAAATGCGTCTCACTGATGAATAGAGAGCGATGAGTATGGGCCAGTGGTGAGAATCAGTCGGGCAAGGACGAAGCAAAACCCAAACGGCAAGAACTCCAACAAAAACTGACAGCCCAAACACACGCTGGACAGTCCGGTGTACTTCACCGGATAGTCTGGTAGAGACCGAATAGTCCGACAGGAGCTGGGACGAGAGCCTGAGCCGTATAGTCTAGTGGTTGCACCGGATAGTCCGGTAGCACCCTGGAACTTGAGTTCCCAAACATAAAACCTGACCAAACCATGTCCAATTTTCATGAGAATTGACACAGGCTATCTGAGCACTATTCCAAAACTATTCCCAAAGGATCCATGGAAAATGATCGAGGGATTAGCGGAATTTCAGATCTCGTGAAGAGGCAAGCTTTGGGCAAGAGAAGAGGAAAACTCAAGAACGACTTGCCCATGGCAATCCAAGGGGATTGAGATGAACTAGGTCATAATCTCCACGTCCTAGCAAGTCCAAAAGAGCCAAAAGAACAGGATTAACTTGCGGGCAAAGCAAATCACCAAAAGCCTTTGAGTTTCATCCAAGAACCAAACTAGAGAGGGGAGGGAAAAGAGGGCTGCACTCAAGAACTCCAATTTTAGAGGAATATTGCTGGATTAATCACGAAATTGTCATACAAATGTTCCTACCACCTAACTTCATCGTCCTTCTTGATGTGAAGAACCCTAGCTAGGGGACTCAAAACCTAGCCTAAAGCTTTCCTTTCTCTCTTTAGCACTTGGCTGTATGGAAACTAAGCCTAGGGTTTTCTAATGGTGGAAGAGTCACCTAAATGACTGGCCACTTAGGTATATATAGCCCAGGCCTAACAACACCATTTAACACTAAGACCCCTACTCTAGAAAGCCCGGAAGGGGCTAAAATGAAAATGATACAATCAGACGACAACGATGACGCTTTGATCTTCTTCTTCTCCACGCCTCACTTGGATGTACACCACATAGCAAGTAGTCCGGAAGCTTCCCCCGGTTTTGAAGTCACAAACCGGGAAACTTTATTCCGCGGGCTTCCTAGGCCGGGTCTTGGCCCAATCTTCTATCTTGGCGAGTCGGAGCCCAACCTTCCAAGTTATATGAACTTGGGTGGCAGTTTTGAACCAAAGCCACCAAAGCCTCCCTCGCATGCCTTCGCGCTATGCACTAGGGTTGGAGCACGACGGTGGCACGCGGCTTTTCAAGTCCATTGGAGTCGCCTCGCAGTCCATCGGAGGGCTTACACCACCGTTGCCGAACCGCCCCTCCGTGTACCGAGCTCCCATGACCAACCGACGCCGAGTCTTGTGCCTCCAGTCCATTAGAGGACTTCTGCCTCAGTGCATCGAGGTCTTTCTCCTTCTACCTCCAGTCCATCGGAGGGCCTGCTGTCCATCGAAGGGCTTGAGCTTGTTGACAATCACTCATCACACCAGGAGAGCAATGAGGCCGGTCCATTGGCTCTCAGTTTTTGTCTTGGTGGAGCTTCAACCCGTTGTGTCGATTTAGATGTTGACGCTATGTATGTCGCGTCGATTAGAGAAAAGTCTTCAATGATGAGAGCTTGGTCATTCTTCTCAAAGACTTCTCGAAGGCTTGCTTATTGTTCTGGTAGCTAGGCCTATAGAATCCTATGGACCCAATATGTAAAAGTAAACATGTACGAGCTATCTTGACTTCATCTTCAGGCTTGGCCAGACCCTTCGTCGAATAATCATGTGTTGTCGATGTAGAAGTGGTCGCTACGTATATTGTGTCGACTAGAGATAAAAGTCCTTCTACTCTAGCGATGATGTGTTGAGCAATCCTCTCAAAGGCTCCTGATACTGCATAGGCTTGTGCAAAATTCTCGTAAGTCTATAGAATCCTAACGAACAAGCTCCTAGTTGCTGACATGAAAGAACTATCTCGATTCAATCTTTGGGCTTGATGAATCCCTTCAGCAGAATCACCTTGTGTCGTAGATGTTGAGTTGTGGTCATGCATCTAGGGTACTCTTCAGCCTTGTCTTACTTCTGGTCCTCTTCTTGCGAAGCTTTGGGGAAGTCAACATGGCTTGGACCGGCGGTGATTTGGCTCGTAAAACTTATGTATGATTACGACTTTGTTACACTTACGAGCTTAGAAAAACGTGCCGAAGGGTGAGTCTTGAGAGCCAATAGACCGGCCTCATTGCTCTCCTAGTGTGATGAATGATTGTTAACGAGCTCAAGCCCTCCGATGGACCAGAGGCCCTCCGATAGACTGGAGGTAGATGATGAAGACCTCGATGGACTGAGGCAAAAGCCCTCCAATAGACCAGAGGCAATGCTCAGCGTCGGTCGACCATGGGAGCTCGGTACACGGAGGGGCGGTTCGGCAACAGTGGTGTAAGCCCTCCAATGGAGCGCGAGGCGACTTCGATGGACTGGAGAAGCCAGGTGCCACCGTGGTGCTCCAACCCGAGTGCATGGTGCGAAGACGTGCGAGGGAGGCTTTGGTGGCTTCGGCTCAAAACCGCCACCCAAGTTCACATGACATGGTGGGTTGGGCTCCGACTCGCCAAGATAGAACATTGGGCCTAGACCCGGCCCACGAAGCCCGCAGAATAAAGTTTCTCGGTTTCTGACTTCAAAACCAAGGGAACCTTCTGGACTACTGGCTACATGGCATACATCCAAGCGAGGCATAGAGAAGAAGAATATCAAAGCGTCATCGTAGTCGTCCGATTGTATCTTTTACATTTCAGCCCTTTTCGGGCATTTTAGAGTAAGGGTCTTAGTGTTAATTGTGTCGTCAGGCGTAGGGCTATAAATACCTAAGTGGCTTGTCATTTAGGTGTCTCTCCCACTATTAGAAAACCCTAGGCTTCATTTCCATACAGCCATGTGCCTAAGAGAGAAGAGAGAGCATTAGGGCTAGGATTTGAGTCCCCTTGCTAGTGTTCTTCTCACAAGAGGGAAGGATGAAGGGTGGTAGGCTGTAGGAACTTTGTATGAACTCAATTTCGTGATTAATCCAGCAATATTCAGCAGAAATTCTAGCTCATGTGTGCAGCCCTCTCTTCCTCCCCCTTTTAGTTTGATTTTTGGGTTCAATCCTTAGCTTTTAGAGGTTTGCTTTGGCCATGGGTGAATCCTTTCTTTTGCCGGTGTGTTGGATTTGCAAGGACGTGGAGATTATGCCTTAGTGCATCACAAACCTGCAGGTTTGCCACGAGCAAGTCGAATTTGAGTTTTCCTCTTTTTTGCCCAAAGCTTGCCTCTTCACGCGATCTGAAATTCCTGCTAATCCCGTGATCATTTTGAGTTGATCTTTTGGGAAAAGCTTTGGAAATAGGCCTCAGATAGCCTGTGTCAAATTTCGTGAAGATTGGACAAGGTTTGGTCAAGTTTAGGGTTTGAGAGGCTCAAGTTCCAAACCCCACCGGATAGTCTAGCTTTGCTACCGGACTATTCGGCGTCACCGGACAGTCCGGCGTTGGGTTTCCGGCCCCGCTGCTACCGGACCATCCGGTTCCACTGGACAGTCCGGTGGCCGTTACCGGACCGTCCGGCAGACGCCTGTAGGCGGCTGTGAGCGCTTTTCGTTGGGTTTTCGTTGCCCTGCTTTTGCTTCGACCTCGCTGTTGGTGTTCCTTGTTGCTGCCCATACTCTTAACCTGCTGTGAACCAATAGGGCGCATTTCGGTGCGTTGAGTGGCGAACAAGACACTTGTGCGTGAGTTGTTGTTTCGCTTGACTTGCGATCTTGTGATCGTTGAGTCTTGTGCTTCCGCTCGCCTGGTGTGTACCCGCTCAGTGGGCGACACCAAGTGCTGCTAGACACGTTTCCTTTCAGTGGACGGTGTCTAGTGTTTGTTGTGTGTTGTAACTATCAGTTTGCATCGGGAGTTCATGAGTTTGAGTTTTTAAGTGCTCCTATTCACCCCCCTCTAGTCACACGTCTCGGTCCTACAAGTGGTATCAGAGCCAGGTTAGGTTTCCTATACCTTAACCAGTGACAAAACCGTAGCGATGATGACTTACTCTAGGAAAATTCCTGTCCTTGGCTCCGATGGCTATCCCTACTGGAAAGGTAGGATGGAGGAATTCCTTGTTAGCCAGAGTTAGGACATATGGGATGCTACTGAGAGTACGACTTTTGTGGTGCTTCCAGTCACTGAGCGTACTACGCAGGATATCGTGGCTCGGCATGAGGCGAATGCTAAGACTGTTAACTTTCTCTTTTTCGGGCTTGGTCCTGTGGATTATGAGAGAGTGGGTCACCTTAAGACTGCGCGTGAGATATGGTCACTGCTTAGTGCACACCATGAGGGTACTGCGACAATTAAGGCTAGGCTTGTGGAGACTTACCAGCGCGAATATGAAAATTTCGTCCAGAAGCCGGAAGAGTCAGTAGACGACTTGTTTGGTCGCTTCCAGTCGATCATCAACAAGTTGCGTGTCAACTTTGACCCCGCTGAGCTCCCATACACCGATCATCAGCAGGCTGTCAAGTTGTTGTATGCTTTGGACAGAAAAGTGTGGGAGATCAAGGTGAACTCAATCATTGAGTCGGCAGGGTATGATACTATAGGAGTAGAGTTGCTCTATAGTAAGCTCAAGGCCACAGAAGTAGATTACAAGTTGAGGCCCTTGCTTGTACAGGTTCTAAGAGTCTGGCCTTGGCTACCCCCTCTAGTGAGTCTGTTGCTAACCCCCTTATACACAACTTCTCGTTTTCTGCCTTGATGTCTGTGACAGAGGAGCAGTTGGCGTCACTTGGGGATGAGGAGCTATGTCTGGTGTCTAGTCGCTTTCAGCGCGCCTATGACAACCGGATGAGCAAGAAGAGGGGCGAGAGGCCCAAGTGCTTCGAGTACGGAGAGGTCGGCCACTTCATCGCTGAGTGCCCCAACAAGAACGACTACTACAAGAAGTGCAAGAGCTACTCCCGTGACTCCGACAAGTACCACTCCAGCAAGCCCAGCTTTAACAAGCACCGCCCCAGCAAGCACGGCTTTGGCAAGCGTCCCTTCAGCAAGAAGAACTTCCGGAAGGCTTTCAAGAGCTACCAGAAGGACAACCAGAAGCGGGACAAGGCCTTCTTCGCCAAGATCGGGTTCTGCAGCAGCGGATCTTCTTCCTCTTCGTCCTCGTCGAGCTCAAGCGATGAGGAGATCACGTACATGAAGGATAAGAGGAATGGTTAAGGAGGTCCAGTTGGCTTGTGCTTCGTCTCCACCAAGTCCAGGCGCAAGAACAAGGACAAGAGGAGCTCGTTTTGCTCCATGGCGCTTGAGGACAAGGAGAACAAGGATGATGGCAACAACTCTTCTTCCGATGATGAGGTAACTCCTAAGCAAGCCGAAATCCTTGAGATGCTAGAGCAGATCAGCCGAGAGTTGAAAGCCCAGGATAAGATGCTGAAGAAGGCAGCTAAGAAGCTGTAGAAGTTGAAAGCCCAACTTGCTGAGGCTTTAGAGGAGAATGAGAGGTTGAGGAGTGTGAGACCCCAACCTAGTGAGATTGAGTGCCCTACCTGTGAGTCTTTCATGACAGAGCTTTGTGACCAGAGAGATAGGTATGCCAAGCGGGTAGAGGAGATAGATGAGCTAAAGGCTGAGCTAGGCAAACTCCAGTCCAAACTGGATGAGCCTACTTTGAGTGGAGAGCTCGAGTGTGAGTCTTGCCCCTATCTAGCTAGAGAGCTAGCTGTGCTGAAGGAGAAGTTTGAGTGGCAGCTCATGCAGCTTGAGGAGCTTAGGGCTAGATCTGCGCTTTTGGGTGCATGTATGGTCTGTCCTACCATGAGAGGTGAGTTAGAGCAGTTGAGAGCTGACTTTGAGGCGCTTTCAGCACCTACTGACACTTGTGAGAACTGCCTAACCCTGAGGATGCCGCTGGTGGATAGGGATGCCACCATTAGGAAGTTGGAGAAATCTGCTGTGGTTCCCTCCCTAGACTGTGACACTAGTACTGCCCAGACTGTAGTTCTGGAGGATCTGAGGGAAGAGGTGTTGTCTTTGAAAGATGACAACAACAGGTTGAGAGAGGTGCTGAGTTGGGTATATGCAAGGCAACCCCACCTAGAGATGATCATAGAGAGCACCAAGAGAGCTGTGGGTGACATGAGAGGTTGTGGGTTTGGGGAGTGCAGTACCTCAGGTGAGAAGAGTGCCCCAGTTAAGATCAAAACTACACCTACCCAGCTAGGAGAGACTGTTGATGGGGTTTACCATGAGCCACCTAAGGCTGCCCCAAAGAAGCAGTACTGGACACCCAAGCCTTTCAAGGCTAAGCTGGACAAGATTGTTGAGGAAGAGCTTAAGCCCAAGGGCAAGAAGCCAGCCCAGCTGCCTGAACCACCCAAGGCCACACCACCTAAGCCTAAGTCCCAGCCTAACCCAGTTCCTAGGAGGACTATCTACCCCTGTGAGTTTTGCCAGCAGAATGGCCACATAGAGGAGTTTTGCTTTAGGAGGAAGCGGGTTGAGAGGCAGGAGAGAGCTTGGGGGAACCAGGATCAGTTCTACCAGGGTGGTAGGCAAGATCCTCCCCACCGCGGTGAGATGAGAGACCGCTTTGCTAGTGGTGAGAGAGGAGGCGGCTTTCAGGCCCGTGCTTCTGGTGGTGAGAGGCGCTTTGTCGGTCGTGCACCTAGTCATTTTCAGTGCGGCTATGGACCTCGTGACTGAGGCTTTGAGAGAGCTTTCGAGGGTTCACGCTTTGGTGGTTGTGGTCACCCTGATCATTGTGATGATTTCTTTGATTGTGCTTACCCCGCTTTTGAGCAGATGGCTCGGCACTGGTACAGCAGTTTTGGTACTAACCCAGTGCCAGACCGTTTGCTCACCATCGCTTTACTTGATTTTTTAGGATCGAGGCGTGGAGGACGTGTGGATCATGGACTCCGGTTGCTCTAGGCACTTGATAGGGCACCGCAAGTGGTTCTCCATCCTCAACCCCGTGAGCACCAAGGAGTACATCACATTCGGGGACAATGGTTAAGGTAAAGTGCTGGGTGTTGGTTCTGTTTCGCTCTCTGCTAAGTTTTCCCTGAGAGAAGTTGCTTTTGTTCGGAATCTGGGTTCAATTTGGTCTCTGTTTCGCAACCTCTCAATGAAGGTTTTGAGGTTCATTTTAAGAAGGGTGCATGCTGCGTTCTTGATGCTGAGGAGACCCTTGTTTGCTCTTTGCTGCCTTTTGGTCAGGTTTTTAGGGTCGACCTCACATCTGTTTCTGGTCCTGCTCGCTGTTTGGTTGCTAGTCCTTCTGCTGATATATGGAAGTGCCATAGGAGGCTTGGTCACTTGAGCTTTGATCTGCTAGTCAGGTTGAGTTCAATGGGCCTAATCCGAGGATTGCCCAAGTTGAGAGCTGAGAAGGACTTAGTATGCCACCCCTGTCGTCATGGCAAGATGGTTGCCGCTTCTCACATTCCTGAGTCTCAGGTTATGACCTCCTATCCGGGTGAGTTACTCCATACGGATACAGTAGGTCCCGCTCGGGTAGCCTCGGTTAGTGGGAAGTGGTACGTGCTTGTCATTGTGGAGGACTTTTCGTGGTTCTCGTGGGTATTTTTCATGAAGTTTAAGGATGTGGCGTTTGGTTTTGTTCGGGATCTGGTATTGAGGTTGAGAAACGAGAGTCATAAGGCCATGAGGGCTATCCGCAGTGACAATGGCGGAGAATTCCGAAACTCTTGGTTTGAAAACTTCTGTCGTGACTGTTGACGGCACTTAAGCACGCCAAACCTTATACTGCAAGCGCACAGTATCGCGGTAGCTTTTCCCCAGGATGAGTATCTTGGGTTTGTCAATCCAAGGATAATTACGTTTAAGCTACTTATTAATCTAATATTAACTTAAATACTAACTAATTGCAATAGATCTAAACAAGTTTAAAAGGGAATAAGACTATTCTAATTATACTTCTAAACAAGCTCTAATTATATTATAAAAGAGATCTAAACTATAGCATAAAATGATAGAACAAGTATTAAGCTTTAAACGAGATAGATATGGTTTAACATGGCAAAAGGATCCACAAGAGATATGAGACAAACAACTTATGAACTAAGAACCACCTTGAAATAAGATCTATCAATAAGCATAGATTAAGCATGATCATGAATGTCAAAAGCTTACTCGAACCTTTCTCCAGCCCTACTGTCACTAGAACCAGTTAATCGACGAACTAGTAAACCCTAACCATCTCTAAGCATGAGTAGATTCAATCAACTAAGATAGATCTACTAAAAGAGCATGATAAATTTAGATGCTGGCCAGCGAATCATGCTAGAATTAAGCATTGCAAAGATATGGATCATAAGTCAAGCATAAACAAGAAGCTAGGTCTAAAAGACAAACATTATTGATCAAATCATCAAGGTTTTATCAAAGTAGCATAAGAAGTACGAGAAATTGCTCGAGATACATCATGAACTTGAAGCATACTCATCGAGATTGACTCAACGAACAACTGGAAGAAAGATGATCACGAACAGCCCTCGGGAGCCCCTGGGTCGGCCGACCAGACCCCTAGGGGTCGGCCGACCCCCCTGGCTCCTGCCTCCTCTTGCTTCCTCCTTTCGCCGAGATGTCCTTCTCGCCGAGTTGAACGCCTTTGGCTCCCGAGCTCTGCCCTAGACTCTCGACTTACAATGAATTTGCGGTGGACAATGATGCCTCTCCCCTTGGGAGGCCATATATTTATACTCCGGAGAGTCCCCTATACATGGAAACTAATAGGTCGGTTCTAAGAGTCCTAAAATACCTAAAACACTTATTTCTAAGTATATATAAGTTTCCAAAAGAGTCCGGGACGTCCATATATTTCCTTGCTTGGAGATGAAGTCATTGATAGAGTCCTTCCCGAAATCACCTTTCCATATTCTGCAGCCTTTAGTAATTCGACCATAACTTCCTCATCTGAAGTCCAATAAATGCAAATTCGGACATTTTCGTGTAGAGCTCGAAAAGTTCTACAACTTTGTCAATTGGACTTTCTTCATTTGACGTCGTTAAAGTTTCCAAATTTGGCCCACAAGGTGCAGCTGTCCTGAAATCCGAGAATATCTCGCGATTTATTTGGAGTTTGGATTGGACTCTTGATAAACCTTCCTTATCTTCATATTCTTCATATCCAAACAATCCTTAGCTTCTGGAATCTTCTCCATAATGGGCTTGGGCCTTTAATTGCTCTCTTTTAATTAATCATCTCTCCTCCTTGGACTTGTAGCATAATCCTTTCTTCGAGAAATCCTCAAAATATCACATTTATACCCTATTTTCCTGCAAAAATTAATATTGCACAAAAACAAAGAGCATTCTCGAAAACGGGGTTATTTGTTAGCAAAACAAGACTAAATCATAATATTAATCCCTGAAAATATATAAAATCATATAAAAATAGAGCATAATTTTAGTCAATATCTTGCGTCAACAACATCCCCACACTTAGATCTTGCTAGTCCTCGAGCAAAGGATCGATAAACTTATATAAAAACTCTATTTAAGAAAATTCTAAACAAATACTTCTCAACTTAATCTTACGTTAGAAATCAATCAAATCATAACATGGATTTTAAATCGACTTTTATGCATATAGATCCCCATAAAAATTACCAAAGTCAAATGAATCATAGCAATGCCAAAATTTTCTTTCAGAATCATAAAAGAGGGTTTTAGAAAACGAAACTTTCAAAGATCAAGAATTTACTTGCCCTTTACTAAGCTCTCAAAAGACACTCTTTATAAGTGGATATCCTATAAAAATTTACTCTCAAATTCCTCTTCTCACAGGAGTATATGTGGAGCTTGGTAAAGGTTTAGCAAAGCTAATCATTTTATTGTCCAGCTAAGTTATCTCTCTAAAAATCATCTAATCAACTCAAATTATCTTGGTCATCGAAATAAGAAACTAAATATATAAAGAGACAAGGAAAAGAAGATATAGAAAGTGGACATGTGCAATAATATAATGAAGTGGAATAATTTCCGGAATTTGCACATGGTTGGAAAAGTAAAAGTTTTTGCTCATTACACTGATAAGATTATTTAGACTTTCACATCTCTTCTCCAAACTCTCCAAATTCTACATTTATTTTTTCTTTTCTCCCCCTTTCTCCTTTTCCTAATTCTACTTGCGACCACTTGGTCATTTTTTTTATATATAACCTAATTCTACAAGCGACCACTTGGTCATTTTTTTCTCCCACTCTTTTTTTTTTATGCTAGGCGCCATCCCTCTTCTCTCTTTTTTTTTTCTTTTTTTTTTCTTCTTTTAATGGTGCCCTACCTCTCTTTACCATCATTTTGGAAACAATTGCTTTTTATGACAAGATTATTTGAGCAAAAACTTTACTTATATAGGTAACGATGAAATAATGAGAAGAAATTTGACTCAAAGGATTTAAAGAAATCGCTCTTTTATTGTAAGCAATTGAATTTATAGAAAGCTAGCAAAAGATGAAATAAAGATGACCAAGATTATTTAAGAGATCAAATTTTCTAAAGAGATCAAACTTAACCAAACTCACATGAGATAACTTGCTTATAAACTGGCTTTCATAATCTAAGCTCTACTAGGAATTTTAACTCTCTCTTAACAAAGGGTTTGTAAAACTTGATCAAAGAAGAGAGGTTTTATGAAAAAAAAAAAAAATAGATACACCTCTAATCTTTTTCTTAATTAAAAACTTTGGCAAAGCTATAAAACATAATCCTCTGATAAAGATATGGGTTATGCATTACTAATCAATCTAGTAATCACCACATTAATCAAATCATGAAAACTTAAGCAAGATTAAATATCAAAGTAAAAATAAAGAATAAACTTAAATAAAGAGAGGCAATTATTCAACACACATTTTATTAATATAAAAAGACCTAATAAAATAATTTCATAGACTAAATATATAATACTTTAATAAGGCTTTAATAAAACCCATATAAAACAAATACTTATTTATTTATACGTCCAATTAGACGTTTTATTTAGATATGGGAGGTAATATAATAACCTCCCCACACTTACACTAAGCAAAGCTCTTAAATTTCCCTAATCCACATTGTCTGAACTGAATTCTTCCTCAAAATTATTAGGGAAACAACAGAGACTATGCCATAAAAATTTGAACTTAAACCGACGAGGAAACACCCTGGGTCGGCCGACTTCGACCCTCCTGGTCGGCCGACCTGGGGCTATCCTCTGGCCAAAAGGCCTCATATTGAGTCGGTAACCTTATTTTCTAATTTAAAATAAATATAGATAGAAAAATTTTTAAAAACAAGAAACTAAACTCTACTAAATATATACAAAGATGCGAAAAATAAATAAAACTAGGGATTTAGATCATAGTACGGTACCTTTACTTCCTTGAATTCATATGTATCAATATAATTGATTTCAAATTTGTCCTCTTCAAGGAAAACTTTAAGTCTTTGACCGTTGACCATGAATCGATTCCCTTCTAAATCCATAATAGTAACTGCCCCGGTAGGTGATACATCATGTACTATATAAGGTCCATCCCATTTACTTTGTAGCTTACCTTTTCCAAAAAGTTTGAATCTTGAATTGTAAAGAAGAACCTTATCACCTTCCTTGAACTCTTTCTTTTGGATTCTTTTATCAAACCATCTCTTAACCCTTTCCTTATAAATACTAGCACTGTGATAAGCTCGTAGTCTAGCTTCATCAAGGGTACTTAGTTGAATCTTTCTTTTGATCAAAGCAGCGTCTAAATCTAAATTTAATTCCTTAATAGCCCAATAGGCCTTGTGCTCCATCTGTACTGGTAAATGACAAGTCTTTCCATAAACAAGCTGATAGGGTGTCATTCCAATAGGGGCTTTAAATGCAGTTCTATAAGCCCAAAGAGCATCATTAAGCTTCTTTGACCAATTTTTACCACCTTTAATTACTGTCTTTTTTAGAATATCTTTTAATTGTTTATTTGATGTTTCGGCTTGGCCATTTGTCTGTGGATGATAGGCTGTAGAAACTCTATGCTCGATTCCCATCTTTGCTAGATAATTAGTAAATTCTTTTCCAACAAAGTGTGATCCTCCATCTGAGATAATAACTCTAGGAACTCCATATCTTGGAAAAATATTATCTTGAATCATTTCAATGGATTCCCTTGTAGATGCCTTTTTGCATGGTATAGCTTCTACCCATTTTGAAACGTAATCCACAGTTACCAAAATGTACTCATATCCATGTGAATTTTCAAATGGTCCCATGAAATCCATTCCCCAGACATCAAATAAATCTATCTGTAAATTATATGTGAGAGGCATTGAATTTCTTGAAGTGATATTTCCAGACCTCTGACACTCAGGACAAGTGGCTACAAATTTTCTTGCATCTTCATGCATTTCTGGCCAATAAAATCCACTCCCCCATACTTTAGCTTGGGTTCTAAAATGACCATGATGTCCTCCATATTCTCCAGAGTGGCATTTCCTCAAAATCTCCTTTCTTTCCTCTGTAGGTACACATCTTCTAAGGACACCATCTGATCCATATCTATATAAGTAGGGAGCACTCCAATAGTATTTCTTAGCTTCGGCCAGAACTCTTCTCTTAGAATTATAGTTGAGGTGTGGTAGTGGTTCTCCTCTTATAGCTCTTATCACATCTCTCATCCATGAATCTTTATCTAGGACCGCATAAAGAGTGTCATCTCTTAGTGCATCTTCTATTGGTGAACCATCCTTTCCATGATCCATCCTAGATAAGTGATCCGCCACTACATTCTCAACTCCCTTCTTGTCTCTGATCTCTACATCAAACTCTTGTAGCATTAATATCCATCTAATTAAACGAGGCTTAGCATCCTTTTTAGTGAGTAGGTACTTGATAGCAGCATGATCAGTGTAGACTATAACCTTTGAATTAACTATATAGGATCTAAATTTCTCAAAGGCAAAAACTACTGCTAACAACTCCTTCTCCGTAGTAGCATAATTGACTTGAGCCTCATTGAGAGTCTTGCTAGCATAATAAATGGCATGTACTTTTCCATTTTTCCTCTGTCCTAGCACGGCTCCCACTGCATAGTCACTGGCATCGCACATGATCTCAAAAGGAAGATTCCAGTCTGGTGGTTGAATGATCGGTGCACTAATAAGTAACTCCTTAATCTTTCTAAAGGCAACCTCACACTCCTCAGTGAACTCAAATGGAATATCCTTTTGAAGAAGATAAGTAAGGGGCTTAGCTATTTTTGAAAAGTCCTTAATAAATCTCCTATAAAATCCAGCATGTCCAAGAAAGCTTCTTAGAGACTTAATATTAGTGGGTGGTGGTAATTTTTCTACCGTCTCTATTTTAGCTTTGTCTACTTCAATTCCTTTCTCGGATATGATGTGTCCCAACACAAGTCCTCTTGTAACCATAAAGTGACACTTCTCCCAGTTTAACACTAAGTCAACCTCTTCACACCTCTTAAGCACTTTTTCTAAATTCCTTAAGCAGTGGTCAAAACTAGTGCCATGGACTGAGAAATCATCCATAAAAACCTCCATAATGTCTTCAATAAAGTCTGAGAATATTGCCATCATACACCTTTGGAAAGAAGCTGGTGCATTACATAGACCAAATGGCATTCTCCTATAGGCAAAGGTTCCGTATGGACAAGTAAAGGTAGTCTTGTGTTGATCGTCTGGATGAATAGGAATTTGGAAGAAACCAGAATATCCATCTAAATAGCAAAAATGGGTATTCTTAGCTAGTCTCTCTAACATCTCATCTATAAAGGGTAGCGGGAAGTGATCTTTTTTAGTGGCTTTATTAAGCTTCCGGTAATCTATGCACATCCTCCAACCAGTCACTGTCCTTTGTGGAATTAATTCATTTTTATCATTTTTAACTACGGTTAAACCTCCCTTTTTAGGCACACAATGGACTGGGCTTACCCACTCACTGGTTGGTACTGGGTAGATAATTCCGGCGTTTAAAAGTTTGATTACTTCCTTTTTCACTACAGACCTCATTTCATTACTCATCCTCCTTTGATTGTCAACCACTGGCTTGTGATCTTCCTCCATTGGAATCCTATGAGTACAAAAAGCTGGGCTGATTCCTTTTAGATCTGCTAGAGAGTAACCAATTGCCTTCTTGTGTCTCCTCAACACTTCCAGTAGCCTTTCTACTTCTTCTGGACTTAATTTATCACTGATGATTACTGGGTAAGTTTTATCTTTTCCTAGAAACTCATATTTAAGTCCATCAGGTAGTGGCTTTAGCTCTACATCTGGTGCTTCCTCATGATCTAAGTCGCCTAGTGGCTCTACTAGAGTGTCTCGGGTTTCTTCTATATTTTGCTCTAGTTGATTAGTGGCATTGGTTGTTTCTTCGGAGAAGAAACCTTCCTCTTCTCCTTCTAGGACTAGTTTTAAAGGCTCTCTAAAAGCATTTATATAATTAATACTCTCTATCTCCTCTATATCGGGAGTGAGATTAATAGGCACTTTAGATGCCGATAAGAAATCAAAGTCATATTTTAAATTATTAATATTAAGCGTGACTTTTCCTTTTTCATTATTAACTACAGCATTAACCAACTTAAGAAAAGGTCTACCAAAGATTAAATTAACATTATCATCATAGACATTAATCACATAAAAATCAGTTGGTATAATTTTATTAGCAAAGTTAACTTCAACATTTTTAATTAAGCCTACAGGTTTAATTATTTCATTACTAGAAAGTTTAATCTTAAGATTAGTGGAAACTATACATGGTTTATCACATAACTTAGAATAAACTTCATAGCTCATTGTACTTACCTGGGCTTCCATAGAGCAGTGGATATTGTTGAAGTCTTCTTTGTTGATGGAGCATGCAATTCCAGTTGAAGATTCAGCTGGTAGATGGACAATAACCTCCTTAGTAAATGATGACTCTAGCTTGACTCCGATCACTCGCTTCACTTCAGAGACAAAGTCACTGTCCAGCTCCTCTTCTTGGAATAATTTCTGCAGCATCTCCCCTGTATCTTGGCTATCAGAATTCCTCCTTAGTGGTATTTCTGGTGGAAACAGCTCCTCTTCTTCCACTAAGTCTTCTGGTGGGAGTGGTCCTGCACACTTGAGTGTATCTCCAAAATCCACTGGCATCCAGCTCATTCTCTCAAACTCTGTCAGAGGCTTTGCACTAGCAAGACTTCTATAATCGGTGCTCTTGATCTCCTCTTGAGGTGCAAAACTTCCATACTCTTCTTCGTCGAATGCATATGAGACTGGAGACTTTTTGACAGGTAGCTGGTCTTCAATCATGGCAGGTATAGGCGCCATATGCTTCTCTCCTGGCTCCTTCACTCTTCTGTCTTTTCTTTCTCTTTCACTCTTGGAAGTCAGAAAAATGTTGGACAGGATCCTTGTGGCTTCACTACTTGATAGGCTCAAGAGTGATCCTCCTGCGCACGTGTTCACATGCTTGAAGTCTTCTGACGTCAGACCAAAGAAGAATATCTGAATAGCCATTTCTGGCATCACTCCAAGTAGTGGTCCTTGCAGCAGCAGATCATTAAGTCTCTCCCAGGCTTCGTCGATGTCTTCATCCTCCTTCTGCTCAAAGTTCCAAATCTCCTTCCTTAGCTTGTGCACTCGAAGTATAGAGAAGAACTTGGTGAGAAACTTTTGCTCGAGTATTTCCCAATCTCCTTGAGCTTCAATTGAGGCAACTTGGTACCATCTTTTGGCTTTATCGACAAGGGTAAATGGAAAGAGGTTCCACTTAACCCACTCCTCAGGGACTCCATCTTGATGGAAAGTGCGGCACACTTGATTTAGCTTCTTTAGGTGCTTGTAGGGATTCTCATCGTCTTCTCCACTGAACAGATTTTCAGCAGCAATTCGGATGATTCCTGGCTTAAGCTCGTAAGATTCTGCTTCCGGCTTCTTGTTTGATTCTTGAAACTTCAAATCTTTAGCTTTTGGAGTTGAAAACTCTCTAAGCGTTAAGTGCTGAAGATCTTCAAGAAACGTAGTCATATCTGACACAAAAAAATAAAAACAAAACACAAACAAAAGATCTATGACAGCAAAGTTGCTGGGTTAGTTTTAATAAAAAGAAACAAACACAAGAACTTAACAATGAACACAGAAACTAAATTAGAAAATCAAGATCGTAATTAGATATCTCTAAATAACTAGAACCAAATCTAAACACAGAATAAAGAACTAGCACACAATTAGAAAAACTATTAGCAAACAATTAGAACAAGATTAACACACAATTAGCAAACTAATCTCACTATTAAAACTAGTAGTAAAAAAAAGTTAATAAAAGATTTACAATAACTTAAACGATAAATCTCCCCGGCAACGGCGCCAGAAAAGCTTGTTGACGGCACTTAAGCACGCCAAACCTTATACTGCAAGCGCACAGTATCGCGGTAGCTTTTCCCCAGGATGAGTATCTTGGGTTTGTCAATCCAAGGATAATTACGTTTAAGCTACTTATTAATCTAATATTAACTTAAATACTAACTAATTGCAATAGATCTAAACAAGTTTAAAAGGGAATAAGACTATTCTAATTATACTTCTAAACAAGCTCTAATTATATTATAAAAGAGATCTAAACTATAGCATAAAATGATAGAACAAGTATTAAGCTTTAAACGAGATAGATATGGTTTAACATGGCAAAAGGATCCACAAGAGATATGAGACAAACAACTTATGAACTAAGAACCACCTTGAAATAAGATCTATCAATAAGCATAGATTAAGCATGATCATGAATGTCAAAAGCTTACTCGAACCTTTCTCCAGCCCTACTGTCACTAGAACCAGTTAATCGACGAACTAGTAAACCCTAACCATCTCTAAGCATGAGTAGATTCAATCAACTAAGATAGATCTACTAAAAGAGCATGATAAATTTAGATGCTGGCCAGCGAATCATGCTAGAATTAAGCATTGCAAAGATATGGATCATAAGTCAAGCATAAACAAGAAGCTAGGTCTAAAAGACAAACATTATTGATCAAATCATCAAGGTTTTATCAAAGTAGCATAAGAAGTACGAGAAATTGCTCGAGATACATCATGAACTTGAAGCATACTCATCGAGATTGACTCAACGAACAACTGGAAGAAAGATGATCACGAACAGCCCTCGGGAGCCCCTGGGTCGGCCGACCAGACCCCTAGGGGTCGGCCGACCCCCCTGGCTCCTGCCTCCTCTTGCTTCCTCCTTTCGCCGAGATGTCCTTCTCGCCGAGTTGAACGCCTTTGGCTCCCGAGCTCTGCCCTAGACTCTCGACTTACAATGAATTTGCGGTGGACAATGATGCCTCTCCCCTTGGGAGGCCATATATTTATACTCCGGAGAGTCCCCTATACATGGAAACTAATAGGTCGGTTCTAAGAGTCCTAAAATACCTAAAACACTTATTTCTAAGTATATATAAGTTTCCAAAAGAGTCCGGGACGTCCATATATTTCCTTGCTTGGAGATGAAGTCATTGATAGAGTCCTTCCCGAAATCACCTTTCCATATTCTGCAGCCTTTAGTAATTCGACCATAACTTCCTCATCTGAAGTCCAATAAATGCAAATTCGGACATTTTCGTGTAGAGCTCGAAAAGTTCTACAACTTTGTCAATTGGACTTTCTTCATTTGACGTCGTTAAAGTTTCCAAATTTGGCCCACAAGGTGCAGCTGTCCTGAAATCCGAGAATATCTCGCGATTTATTTGGAGTTTGGATTGGACTCTTGATAAACCTTCCTTATCTTCATATTCTTCATATCCAAACAATCCTTAGCTTCTGGAATCTTCTCCATAATGGGCTTGGGCCTTTAATTGCTCTCTTTTAATTAATCATCTCTCCTCCTTGGACTTGTAGCATAATCCTTTCTTCGAGAAATCCTCAAAATATCACATTTATACCCTATTTTCCTGCAAAAATTAATATTGCACAAAAACAAAGAGCATTCTCGAAAACGGGGTTATTTGTTAGCAAAACAAGACTAAATCATAATATTAATCCCTGAAAATATATAAAATCATATAAAAATAGAGCATAATTTTAGTCAATATCTTGCGTCAACAGTGACCTTGGTCTTGAGCACCAATTTTCTTCTCTATATACCCCACCGCATAACGGTGTTGTGGAACGCAAGAACCGCACACTCGTTGAGATGGCACGGACGATGCTCGATGAGCATAGGACTCCGAGGCACTTTTGGGCTAAGGCTGTGAATACGGCCTGTTACATTGCAAACCGGATCTTCTTGTGAGCTTTCCTTGGGAAGACCTCGTATGAACTTCGGTTTGGTAGGCAGCCCAGCATCAAGCACTTGCGAGCGTTTGGCTGCAGGTGTTTTGTCCTTAAGAAGGCGGGGCATTTTGCCAAGTTTGAGTCTTGTTGTTTGGATAGGATTTTGTTTAGGTATGCTTCTAGTTCTAGGGCTTTTCATATGTGGATTTTGGAGGCCAAGCAAGTTGTTGAGACTTGTGAGGTTTCTTTTGATGAAACTATGCCCTGCACAACCCCTGCCTTTGAGCTTTCAAGTGATGATGAAGAAGGCACCCCTATTTTTGAGGATGAGGAAGGTGCGGTTGATGATGTTGATGCAGGAGCCACGGCACCGTCTACACCTCTTGCCCCCTCTGCTACGAGCTCTGATGATGATGGAGGACCCTTACCTACGGCTTCCTCCTCACTCCCCCGACAGCAAGCTCATACAGAGGCTGGCCCCGCTGAGGACGCAGGGGAGGTGACCTCCGAGATTGTTCCATCTCGGCAGGTCCAGTAGGATCACCCTCCACAAAGGATGATTGGAGACATTCACCAGCGTGTCACACGCTCTTCGGTTAACTCTCTAGCCTTTTTCTCCCACTCTGCATATGTTGCTACTTTTGAGCCTCGGGATGTGTCACAAGCATTATCTGATCCTAACTAGGTGAACACCATGCATGAGGAGGTGGAGAACTTTGAGAGAAACCATGTCTAGGATTTAGTTGAACCTCCACCAAATTGTCACCCTATAGGTACCAAGTGGGTTTTCAAAAACAAATAGGGTGAGAATGGGATGGTTGTGAGGAACAAAGCGAGATTGGTAGCCCAAGGTTTCTATCAGAAGGAGAGGATAGATTATGAGGAGACCTTTGCCCCTGTAGCTCGTTTGGAAGCCATTAGGATTTTGCTTGCCTTTGCGGCCTCTAAAGGCATCAAACTGCAGGAAATGGATATCAAGTCTGCTTTCCTAAATGGGTTCATAGAGGAGGAGGTATATGTGAGACAACCTCCTGGATTTGAGAGTGCTAGATTTTCAGACCGGATGTATAAGTTGAGGAAAGCCCTTTATGGTCTGAAGCAAGCTCCTAGAGCTTGGTATGCTAGGTTGAAGAGTTTCCTCCTCAAGTCTGGGTTTGTGATGGGTTCAGTAGATAAGACCTTGTTTTTGTTGAGTCGTGGCGGTAACACCCTGATAGTTCAGATATATGTTGATGACATAATCTTTGGTGGTTCATCTCACGCTATGGTGTCTAGTTTTGCTGAACAAATGAGAAAGGAATTTGAGATGAGTCTTATGGGTGACCTCCAGTTCTTCCTCAGGCTGCAAATCAAGCAAGGCCCTGAAGGAACCTTCGTTCATCAAGCCTAGTATACAAGAGACATACTCAAGAAGTTTGAGATGGGTGACTCCGAGCCCATGACAACTCCTATGAGTACAAACACGGCGCTTGATGCGGATGAAGATGGGGCGATGGTGGACCAGAAGGAATTTTGGGGAATGATTGGCTCACTTCTGTATTAGACGGCGACCAGACCGGACATTCAGTTCGTGGTCAGCCTTTGTGCGCGCTACCAGGCTTCTCCTAGCACTTCTCACCGTCAAGCGGTGAAGCGCATATTCAGGTATCTGAAATTCACTCCTGAGCTTGGTCTTTGGTATTCCTCTAGTTCTTCTCTTTCTCCTAGAGGGTTCTCAGATGCTGATCATGCTGGCTGCCGGATTGATCGCAAGTCAACCTCCAGCACATGCCAACTCTTAGGAACCTCTCTTGTCTCTTGGTCCTCCTGCAAGCAAGCTAGTGTAGCTCTTTCCACCACTGAAGTAGAATATGTTGCTACTGCTAGTTGCTGCTCCTAGCTTTTATGGATGAAAGCCACCCTTAGTAATTTCGGCCTTAGGTTTGGAAAAAACCCTCTTCTAGTTGTCTCGACTTCTGCTATTTCTATAGCTAAGAACCCCGTCCTGCACTCTAGAACCAAACACATATACGTGAGGTTTCACTTTCTGAGAGATCACTATGAGAAGGGAGACATAGACTTAGTCCATGTAGTATCTGCAAACCAGCTGGCCGATATCCTTACCAAGCCCCTAGAGTTTGACGCTTTTATGCGTCTGAGAGGTGAGCTTGAAGTGTGCTATCCCTTTTAGTTAGGGATAGTGTGCTATTTCTTTTAGTAAGGAATAGCTTTTGCTTTTATCTTATTTTTATTTCTCTTTGTTTCTTTTGCATATTGTATCATATTATGCATTGCATTGTATCATATGCATTTTCACTACACTTGCACTAGAGCTCTTTTGGAATGATAAGTTAGTACTTGCTTGTGCTAGAGTGTACAGGTGCATGCTTGATCATGGTTGGCTTATCTCTCTTGAGTCTGTTGAATACTAGTTGTGAACTAAGTCATTTTATTCTTCGCAAATCAAAAACCATGATCACCACTTGATTTCCCTACCTAGCATGTGTAGGAGTGTTGAATGCCATGCTATCTTTTCATGCCTGGATATGCTAGTTGTATGCCTTTGCTATGTTGATGCCTAAGCTTTTATGACACCTTGCTTAAATTGAAATCTTAATCAAATTGCTTATAAGTGGTGCCTTATGTGCTAAATTGAGAAAGATCCAGGTGGGTTTGCTTGTCACACTGATCTAGTTTGAGACTGCTTGTCATTGCACTTTGACATGAACTTGGACTAGGCTGTGTATGATTAAAACCTTGTCATAAGCTTCTGATGGTTCTTTGAGCTTAGGCTTGGCATTGGTTGGTAAGAAGTGGCAAAAAACAAGTAAATAACCCCTGACACAAAAAAAACTTGCTTATGTATACAAATGTTTAAATATGAAATATGCAAGTCTCTAAAATGCTTATGGCTGGTTATGTATGCTTTGGTTGACGGTAGTACACCTTGTATGTCTTGCTAGCATCTTGTTGTTCATGCCTATCTTGCTAGGTGCTATTCATATTGGTGATGCTTTCTTTTAAACTACCCTGAAAAACCAGCTAGCTCTTGATATGTGTGAGATAGATTCATTTGAGCTTGTTGTATGCTTCCTTGCCCTCACTTGCTCTGTATGATAGAACTTGTGATTACTAGCTTTTCATCCCTTCTGAGCTCTTTTGGTTACACTCCTTGCATTTCATGACATATTTTGAGGGGGAGTTGTCTAGTTCAGGGGGAGTTGAGTTCAAGGACCCTTGATGTGTCCATTGTCAATGTCGGTGTTTGATACCGACAATGCACCACGAGGTGTGTCACGTGATGCTTTTAGGGTGGCGAGATCGGCGTAGCTCGATGGTTCGCGTAGAGATGCGACAAAACACAAGGGTTTATACAAGTTCGGACTGCAATATGCGTAACACCCTACGTCCTGTTTGCTACGAGTTGTATTGATCTGAGTTCTTGAGGTTACAATGAGGGCTTGGGTGCTTGGTAGCTGGTATGCGATGAGATGATTGATTGTCTACATAGGGGTCCCTCACCCGCCTTATATAGTCCGGCAAAGCTTGGGTTATAAGTAGGTTTCTATCTATGAGTCGTACTCTGTTTGGAAGCATAAAAGAGTATACAGAATCTACTATTGCATGTTTCCTTCCTTGAGTCCCGCCGCTTCTAAACACAGAGTCCGAACCAACTCCTTTATGCCTTTCCTGAATTATGACGCTATTGACTTGGTCTTCAAGCTCGTCGTCCGTTCTTGGGCCCATGAGATTAGCCGGCACCCCATAAAGGGCCTACCATCTCTATCGGGCCCTCCAATGGCCCATGTACTGAATCCGCACCGTGAGGGCCCAGGGGATATCTATCCCCCACAAGCCCCCGAGGTTCGAGTTAATTTAGAGATTAATTGACTCAAGACTCCAAAGAGAATAGCATACCGCTCATGAGTTCCTCACCTGAATCCATACTGTTTCTTTTTGGTGCACCGCCAGGTGCACCCCATGGGGTAGCCCCCGAGCTTTAAGTTCACTTGAGTATCAATCAGCTTGAAGATCTAAACTTTTCGATAAGACCTCACAGAATACTATCCTCAAGTGCCGAGTGAACTTGAGAAACAGTAAATCCTCTTTTCCGAGTTACCATCTATACCCAGTTTTTCGAGTCATAGAAAACCGACTCAAGCTTCCTGTTTTCTCAGTTTTTAGGAAAAAGAATAATTTTCCCACAAATCCCACACCCCATGGGGTCAACCCAAAGGGGATGAGCGGAAGGTACCAAGGAGTTACCCGAAAAAACCCTAAGAAAATAGGAATCTTTCGAACACGCAACAGCCATTATTCGCCCATGCGATGACTGACGCGTGGAGGAAGTCGAAACGACGCAGCCAATTGAATCGCACTCACAGAGATCGAAGCTGGGTGGGCGTACTATAAGAGCAGGGCCATTGCCCGGCCATTCATCACGCCTCCACTAAGCACTCACCACTCCAAGAAAAAACCCCAAGAAGACTCCCCACCCCCTCGCTCGCAGTCATGGCCGAAGGGAAGGGAAAGAAGCGCGCTCGTTCGCCACCGTTGTCGGAGTATGAGGACTCCGACGATGCGTACTTCGGCAGCGCCTACGACGAGGAGTCCTTGAAGGACTTCTCCTCTAGCGAGGAGGAGGAAAACTCTGAGGATGCCTCGCCCCGAGAGGACGACTTGGAGCCCAACACCGATGACTCCCAGGGCTACAACCGCAAGGAGACCGCCAAGCTCCGCGGCCTCCGCCGCGCTGCCCTCCAGGAGTCCGACGATGACGAGGAGGAGGACAACGAGGAGGAGGACTCCGACGATGACGACGACGACGACACCCTCGGCGGCCAAGATGGCCCGGGCGACCACGATGGCAGCGACGGCGGCCATGGTGGCGACGACGGCAGCCATGACGGCGGGGATGAGGCCGATGCTCCGGCCTCCAAGCGCCGCCGCGGCACCGGGCCCTCGGCCGAGCCTTCCACCGGTGTGTAGGCCACCACCGCTACCACCACCATAGTAGTAGTAGTTAGTAGTAGATTTAGGATAATCTCCCCCATATATGTAATCCACCTTGATGAACTATATACTATATAATGAAATCCATCGTATTATCCCTTGCTTTTGAGTTCTTCCGTCTTTATGTATCTTGAAAATTCTTGCATCCGAGTCAAATGCATCTTGTGATTCTTTTGAAGCAAAGACGAAATCGCTCCAAATCGAAAGAAATCATACTTCACTTGTGCCCAGAGTTCAGGCAAAAACTCAACCTGCTAGGTTAAATTAGAAACCCCATTCTCCAAGTAATAGAGAACATGAACTCGCACTTACAAGTTCCGACTAAAAATCATCCCGACTGAAATCGCCGATTTAATCCCAAAGAGATCTGACTGAACCAACGCGTCATGAAGCTCGAGTCAATGTTTAACGACAACCACAAATTCCGTTACCTCACATGGACTGTTTCTGACGGCGTCAGGGTTGTTTGAGATCTATACCCTGAACCAATGTTCTTTATCCGAGAGCTGTGCTGCCATTCTTCCCCACTAGACCGTTGCCACCTTTTGTTTGAACTCAGAGTGCTACTGCATCTGTCACTTCCCAAATCACCAATCCAACTAAAACAACCACATCCATGGCTCCTAAGAAGAAAACCTTGAGCGAGCGCGGAAACACCAGTGAAGGCCTGCCGCACAACGAGAACCGGCAGCTACCTTCCCCATACTTATCATACCGCCCCTCGACTGTCACGGAGCCCATGCTACAATCATTAGTAGATATGGGCATCCTGCCGCCAATGGAGGTGGCAAACTGGAGGGTGTGTGAGAAGAAAGATGATGCTGCTCCAATGAGGATACCTATGAAGCAATGGTGTTCATGCCATTCTTCATCCGTGGGTTACGTCTTCCCGTCTGCTCATTTGTGCGCGGCCATTTGCAGTTCTATGCAATCAACTTGACTCATCTGAATCCCAATTCGATTCTCCAACTTTTGATTTTCGTCCACCTCTGCGAGGCATTTCTTGGAATTGTCCCGCACTTTGGCTTATGGAAGTATCTATATCATGGCAAAGCCGGTCTGAGAGATGGAGTGTTACAAGTAACTGGAGGGGCCAGCTTTGAACTGTGGAAGAATCGCAAAGCTGTTTATTTAGATATCTCCCTTCCAGATAACAACAGAGGATGGCACTCCGAGTGGTTCTACATTTGTAACCATGGAAACTCTCTCCCCTCGAGATCTGGGAGGCAACCTAACAGTAATCTGGCAAGTTGGGAAGAAGGGCCAACTGTTGAAGAACAAACTGAAGTCAACGCTCTGCTAGAAGAAATAGCCAGCTTGAAGGAGAATGGCCTGACTGCCCATGCTGTGGTGATAGATTTCGTGTATCACTGCATTCAGCCACTGAAGGATAGGATCTACCCTGCCTATTTGTATGTTGGGGCCAGTGATCCAACTAGAGAGACAATCCGAACCATCCGAACCATGACTGAAGACAATGTCAAAGCCCGAGTGGAGTTGATACTCAGAGGCGAAGCTCATAATGAGGGTACTCCTAGGCCATACTCTGCGTGGAATCCGACTCCCAATGTAAGTGTCCTTACTATGATTTCTGTAAGTAACCTTGCTTGCAATCATCTCCTAACTCATAGAATTACTGCAAAGCAATATATCCAAGTTTCTGTCAGACCCCACAACCTCTGAAACTAACAGGCTATCCAAACGACAATGCGAGTTATCCACCGAAGAAATGGAAGCTGTTGTTGCTGCTGCCCATGGTGCGGGAAACAATGAAGAGCATACCTTCATTGTGATACCGCGTGCAGCCCAGACCGCTCAAGAGATCAGTATGAGCGATATCACCAAGGCAGCCCCCGAGCCTACAACTGCTCCAAGTGGCGTGAAGACGCGAGCTGCACCTGGCCAGGGGCGTACCAAGGCGAAGGCCACTCGTACTGTGATGACACGGAGACAGAGGACAAACAAGAGGTCAATCAAGGATTTGACAAGCTCTCCCGAGTCAACCGACAAAGCTAGCAAGAAATCTAGGTATTCCTCCCATACCATAGCTAAAACTGATGACTCATTATCTGAGGTAAACTGGACAAGCTTAGTTGATGAGGATGAAGAGGAAGAAGAGCAATCTCAGCTGTGTCATCATGAGAGGCGATCCAAGAAACATCATGATGAGACTATAGCAGCCCCTTCTACAACCGCTCTGCTACCTAATGAGGATGAGATTGATCTAACGGCAGAAGACATGGACCTAGACCAAATTATCAGAGACACTTGCAAACTTTCCTTCACTTTATGCTCTGAACAATATGTAGACCCTCTGTCAGCATGCTCCAAGGGGCAGTAGTCTGATAAATCAAGCCCCTGAGCCTCAATAGAGCTGTCACCAAAGGACTTAGAGCCTGAAAACCCCACAGACATGATGCCGACCGATATTCCTGAGGTTGAGACTGATGCTCTGAATGAAGCCACCAAAACTGTGCATGAGGCACTAATGCCATCTAACAACTAGCAATAGGCACTAACCGGAGCAACTCCAGAAGAGAAACAGCAAATGCCTGCGACCGGGCCATTACCTGAAGCCATTATTTCCCAAGAGCATCCAACTGAGATTGATGCAAGAGATACTCCCTAGCGCTCATCTGAACATGAGTCGGCTCAAGAGAAGGAGACTGAAGAACCAACGCATACTAATCAAGTCGAAGGAGGAAAATCAGACTCCCTGACTGCAACTGAGCCAGACAGCACCCCCCCCTCTGATTGAAGTAGTTGATAATAGTTGCCAACTAGTACCAGCACCCCCAAGCTTAGGACTGCTGACAGCTTTTGAGGTATGCCAACTTTGCAACCTTACATATCCTATATTGACTTTGCTGTTGCCTAAACAACTCGAATTACACCCTGGAGGCTATGCTGAAGATATTACAAGGTGGAGCTAAACAGGCCAGCATAATCCATGAAAAGATTGCTGCACTCTCCAGCATTGAGGTTACCACTCTAAGACAGCAACTAGCTGACTCTGAGGCTGCACGCAAAGCTGAGGCAAGAGGTGCATACTCAACCTTTCCATGCACCAATACCTGAGATCTCAAGCTGAACCGTGTACTTGCTGCCAACTGCTGCTGCTGAAGTTGCTCGCCTGAAGCAAGTGGCTATGACTCGAGAGGCAGAACACCGTAACGCCATTTCTGATAGAGACCAAGCCAGAGACACAGCAGCAGACCTTCGCAGGCAGCTAGATATTGAGAAGAAAAACCATGAGGTAACCCGCCAAGAATCCTAACTAGCATACTCTTTGCTCATAGAAGCATATGAATTGTATCATTCTGCAGGAGAAAATGCAGCAAAGAAATGATGAGTACCAGCAGCTGCAAGAGTCTCGAGATGGCTTTGAGAAGTCGTTCTACGAGACTGCTAGTGCATTGGATTCTCTGAAGAATAGACACTCTTTAACGCGCAAAGCGCTGAGGGACAAAGAGACTGAACTGGCTGAATCCCAGAGCGCCCATAATAAAATGAAGAAGGTGCTAGCCTCCATGAGGTCTGCACTAAAAGAGTCCCGAGATGAGGCTGCCCATCAGGCTCAGGTGTCAGAGGTGTTCAAAAAGAACTATGAGACCAGTAAGAAGAACTGCCACAAACTGAAGGACGCCTTTGAGAAGGCAAAAGAAGCTGCCTTGGCTTCCAATACTGCTTTGATCAAGATCCTAGACATCTGTGCACCAGAGAAAGCCGCACCTCATCCTCTGGGTGATCGAATAACAACTTTCATGGACGACATGAAGTCCAAGGTTTCTGAGCGAGTGAAAACCGTTCTTACTCGCGTTTTTATGGTCATAAAAAACTCACAACCTGAGATCGACTTGGCTAGTTTACCCACGAGGATAGTAAATGAGAGCCAGAGTGCTGAGCATGAAGATGAAGCCCGCTCAATTGCTGAACTCCTTGTAGGCGATAATGAGTGAACAATGGATCCCCTTGTAACATGATGAATTGAATATTGTGTGTACGGGTTTGACTCTTTATGTCGATACTATAGCTATTGTTCTGCAAAACAGAGTTAGTTGATAAATGAATAAAAAATATGCTAAGCGTACATGAAAAAGTCATGTCTGTGTAGAGAAAAGAGACAATGTCAAACCGGTAATGCAACCTGAGATGAAAATTATGATATAGCAGTAAGATATAACGGTAATGAGTACGAGTATTGTAAGAAAAGAGTAATGCGATGAAGCAAAGACATGCAGTATCAAGCTATAGGTCATCAAACCTAAGCCCTCTGTCTTTGTTCAACTGGGGCCTTGAATGCTCCCCGGTTTTGAGGTCCTGCAAAAGGCATGTAGCACCGTGTTGTCGGTCGATTGACCTAGGTCGATTGCCTTTGTTTTGTTGGGGCCTTGAGTGCTCCCCGAATATGAGTACGAACGAGAGCATGTAACACCGTGCTGTCGGTCGACTAACCTAGGCCGATTGCTCTCGTGGTGGGGCCAGAGTTATCCCCGTTAAGCGTAAGAGTGGGCATGTAGCACCGTACTGTCGGTCGTCTGACCTAGGTCGATTGCCCGTATACAACGACTGAGTAACACGAGTAAACAATAGGGAAAAGAACACAGAATGCTTTATCTCAAGAGTACTTTTATTTATAGAGTATGAATAAGGACAGAGTTCATAGAATGACACTGACTGCTAACCCAAAAAACCACAAAAGAAACATTAGCGTAAAATCTACGCAGATGCTCTATGTTCCAAGAGTTGCCGATTGGAGTGCCGTCCATTTGAGACAGACGATACGATCCTGGTCGAGTGACTTCTGTGACGATGTATGGACCTTCCCAAGGAGGAGATAACTTGTGTTGTCCCGCGGTCTTGAGCACCCAGTGCAATACCAGGTCCCCTATGGAGAAAGAACGGGGCCTCGTGTATCGATCATGGTACCGACGTAGAGTCTGTTAATAACGAGCCGACTGAATAACAGAATTGAGATGCTCTTCCTCGAGTAAGTCGATCTCCTCGATGCGTGTTGCTTCAGCTTCGGCAATGCTGTTGAAAGCTAGACGTGGGGCTCCAAACTGTTGGTCGACAGGCAAGACTGCCTCCGATCCATATACCATGAAGAAGGGTGTGTTCCCTGTGAGGGCTTTACTGGGTTGTGTTTGAAGACTCCAAACCACGTATGGCAATTCACGTATCCTGCCAGCCAGCTTCTCGTTGTTGTCAAAGATCTTTTTCTTATGTGCATCTAGAATCATGCCGTTGGTCCGTTCAACCTATCCATTGGCTCTGGGGTGGGCCACTGAGACATACTTGATGCGGATGGACCTTTACTCACAGAAATCGAAGAACTCTGAACCCGCGAAGTTAGACCCCAGATCTGTGATAATAGAGTTCATGATTCCAAAGCGAAAGATGATGTCTTGAATAAATTCCACTGCCTTGGCAGATGTCAATGACGCGATGGGTTTTAACTCGATTCACTTACTGAACTTGTCGATGGCAACCAACACGTGAGTATATCCACCTTGAGCTTTCCTGAAAGGCCCAATCATATATAGCCCCCAGCAGGCAAAAGGCCATGAGACCGGTATATTCTGCAACTACTGCGCTGGAAGATGGTGCTGCTTGGCAAGGAACTGACAAGCCTCACAATGCTGCACTAACTCGGCAGCATCCTTCTTCGCCGTAGGCCAATAGAAGCCGGCGCCTTCCCAACCAATGTGCGTGAGGCAGCATGAATTCCACAGACTCCAGCGTGTATCTCCTTAAGCAAGCTTTGCCCTGACGAGGTGCCTAGGCATTTTAACAAAACTCCTGAGGCAGCACGCTTGTATAACTCGTTGTTGATCAGAGTATAGCTGGAAGACCGTCTTGCTATTTGCTCGGCTTCTACTTTATCCTCCGGAGTTTCTTCGTTCAGGATATACTTGATGATGGGGGCTCTCTAGTCAGTCGGCATATCCAGAGTTAAGATGCGCCGGTCGGGAGGTATGTTCAGCTCGTCTAGCTGAACAGAAGGACGGTGAAGCTCTTGGACGAAGACGCTAGGGGGTACTTTGGCTCGTAATGAGCCCAGCTTGGATAGGATATCAGCATCCATTGCGATCCCGATCCACATGAATGTACTCAAGGCCTTGAAACCTGCCTTCTAGTTTGCGGACTGCCTCGCAATATTTGACCATACTTTTTGTAGGGCGATCCCACTCCTTGTTGACCTGATTGATGACCACCAAGGAATCTCCATACTTTTTGTAGGGCGATCCCACTCCTTGTTGACCTGATTGATGACCACCAAGGAATCTCCATAGGCCATTAGATGCTGAATCCCGAGCGATATGGCTATGCGAAGACCGTGGAGAAGGGCCTCGTATTCAGCTGCGTTGTTAGAAACCGAGAAGAGAATCTGTAGCACATACTTGAGTTTTTCCCCTGCTGGCGAGGTGAAGATGACACCAGCACCGGCTCCTTCAAACTTCAACGAGCCATCAAAATACATCTTCCAGACTTCCATGATTTCTGGCTTCTCAAGCACTTGGTGTTCAGTCTACTCGGAGACAAAATCAACTAGTGCCTGAGTTTTGATGGCAGCACGAGGATGAAACTCGATGTCATGAGCCCCCAGTTTACAAGCCCACTTGGCGATATGCCCTGTGGCCTCCAAATTGCATAAGACCTCTCCGACTGGAAACTCAGTGACCACTATGATTTTATGCTCCTCAAAGTAATGACGCAGTTTACGTGCGCTAATGAGAACTGCGTATAATAACTTCTGTACTTGAGGATACCTGATTTTGGAGGGAGTAAGGACCTCGCTGATGAAGTAGACCGAATGTTGCTTGGGTACTATGTGTTGTCCGTCCGGTCGCTCGACCACCAACACGGTGCTGAGCACATGAGTCGTACAAGAGATATAGAGGAGCAAATCTTCAGCCGATGAGTCGGCGGTGGCTTGATTGGGAGACTTGAGTACAGGAGGCAAGGTTAGGAACTTTTTCAGAGCATCCAACGCTCCTTGGGCCTCTGCAGTCCACTGAAACCTGTTGACCTTCTTGAGAAGTTTGTAGAAAGGCATACCACGTTCGCCGAGTCGTGAGATGAATCGACTTAAGGCTGCCATGCACCCAGTCAACCTTTGAGCGTCTTTTTGTGATCTGGGAGGGTGCAGGCGCAGAATAGCCTTGATCATCTCAGGGTTGGCTTCAATTCCTCTGTTACTGACGATAAAACCGAGTAACTGACCTGCAGGGACGCCGAAGACGCACTTGGTGGGGTTGAGCTTCCACCGGAATTTCCTCAGGCTGTCGAACACCTGGCGTAGATCATCGATGAAGTCCTCTTCGTTCTTGGTCTTGATTACGACGTCGTCAATGTAAGCCTCGACACGTTTACCCCAGTGGTCGGCGAGGCAAGTTTGAATCGCCCTTTGGTACATTGCTCCCTCGTTCTTCAAACCGAAAGACATTGAAATATAGCAGTAAGCCCCGAAAGGCGTGACGAACGCTATTTTCTCCTGATCTACAATTGCCAAGCTGAGATGATGGTAGCCTGAGTAACAATCAAGAAAAGACAGAAAAGCGCAACCGGCCATAGAATCAACGACCTGGTCGATGTGAGGCAACCCGAATGGGTCCTTGGGGCAGTGCCTATTGAGATCGGTATAATCGACGCACATCAGCCAGTCCTTTTTATTCTTTTTGAGGATGAGTACAGGATTTGCAAGCCACTCAGGATGCATGACCTCTCTAACAAAACTGGCAGCCTTCAGCTGGGTTAACTCTGTCCTAATAGCCTCTCGCTTTTCTAGAGTAAATCGCCGCAGCCTCTGCTTGATGGGTTTGACATTGGGGAACACCTTGAGTTGGTGCTCGGCCAGTTCCCTCGGGACCCCAGGCATATCCGCCGGCTTCCATGCAAACATGTCGCGATTGGCCATCAGGAACTGGATGAGCGCGTCTTCCTATTTGGGAGAAAGAAGAGCGTTGATGGTAGTCGTCTTGGTCGCGTCCGAGGGATCAAAGACCTATCTCCTTCGTCGGGACGGCCGGTTGAATTGTCGCCCTTGAGGCCGCTTCTTGAGTCAGGATCTGGAGGTCTTCTTGCGACATGCTGGTTTCGTCTGCCTTGAGCTTGTTCTGTGCCGCCATATGATTCTGCTCGAGGGCCATCTGCATAGCCTCTTGCACACACTCCGACGCTCCCTTGAAGTCGGCGCGTATGGAGAGAGCGTCGCCTAGAGCCGGCATATTGAGGATAAGGTATGGGTAATGCGGGATAGCCATGAATGTTATGCCCCTGGCATCTCCAGAGCCCTAACACGCAGTTAGAGACAAGCTAATGATGGATTAAGACTTAATCATGCTTAGAGAGTAACAAGAAATATGTGGAGGAGCCACTGAATCAAAATTTTCTACACAAGATACAAGACCACACATTTCGTGGTTGAATAAGTCAACACTCACATGCTTTTGAGCTCAACTCCAAATGCCAAACCTCGGATAAGAAAAGTAGCCCTAGACCTTTCTGTTGGACAATGTTCAAAAATCTAAAGACAGGAGGTTTAAAATATCCAACCCAAAGTTTCTTGATAAGTGCCAGTTGTGATCGTGAGCAAATTTGAGCCCTAATAAAGCTTTCAAATTCATTAAGTACCCGAGCTCAACTCTGTTGACAAACTTGTTGTACATGTTATGGACTATCCTTTTGCTACATTGAGCATGGATCAAAACTATCGTCTACTCACTCAAAATTTCACCCAAATATCTCATGGAAACAACTAGATCAATACACACTTAGAAATTTCCCAAGTATGAATTTCCAGCTTTTCCCTAAGTTGATTCTGAAATTACTTTTGATTTCACTATACAACTTCAAAATCTTCCTTTCTATGAAGTGGAATTAAACTTATCACCTTTCAAATGCGATTATTGTGGAAGTGATTGGACTTCATTTGATACTCCAAAGTTGGAAACAAGAAAGTCTCTACACAAAGTGAAATTTCTGTTTTAATAAACCTTGGAACATAATTGTGTCTATAATTCAAAATCTGTTGGGTTTCAGACAAAAGTAATATTACCAAACTTGTAGATAAAATACTGGAGAACAACTTTGGTAACTAGAGTTTGATCATACATTGATTTTTAAAAGGAGTTTAAGGTCATTTTGTACCAACACAGAAAACCAGTCCAAATCTGACCAGTTTAGTAAACTCAATGTTTCTATAACCTACAGCCATTTTCATGCAAAGATCAAATTGAAGGAGTTGTAGGTTTTGAAATTCTAAACAATGTTGTCAAGAGGAACTTTGGGAGGTAAAGCACAAAAATATGATTTTTGAATTTCCCAAGTAATAAAGGTTCCATGTCCTAATTAAAGGCTGCAATATAAATTCATGTGTAAATCATAATTCTACTTAGAATTTAGTGTTGAACCTTTTGACAAATTTGTATAGCTCAAAGAGTAGAACATTTCATTCAATGGGAACTTTTCCAAAATCAGGCTCTGAGTGGGTCAACATGGCGAATTACAGAGGTAGAAAAAACACAAATTGGATTTGATTCTCCCTGGGCCACTGACGGGCGGGTCCCACCCGTCAGCGCCGCCGCGGTTGCCCAGCCGGCGCGCTCCACGCGGCCGCCGGCGTACGGGCAGCGCGCCACGCCACGGATCGAGCTCGGTCGAACCGCGCCTGCACCCTCGGCTTAACCTGGACGCTATCCCGGCCTCGTTCCCACTCGCCATCTCCCTTACCTCCTCTGTTCTCGATCACGCGGAGCGCCGAGCCGCCATGGCCGGAACCGGGTGAAGCTCGCGCCGCCACCCCTATGAACCTTCGCTAGCCTAGCCACCACCCCCACTGCGGTCGCCTCGAGCTCCTCCACCGCCCCAGCTACTCCTCGGCCTCGCCCCGCCCACTCTTGCCGTTCCGCATGCGCGCACGCCATGGCCTAGCCCGCGGCGAGCTCGCTACGCCGGTCACCTCGGGCCGCCTCCCCTTCGTCCAACGCGCCCCCCGTCATCGCCACACCTCCCTCCACCGAACCCCCAAGCTCTAGTCCCGCGCCATCGCCCTTCCACCTCTCCCCACGAGCGCCGCTCGCGTGCACCCGCGCCACCCACGGGCTCGTCGTGGAGAGCCTCCCTCCAGCCATCCCCACACCTCCACTTCACCTCCGCCACGTGCGCCATCTCCTCGTGAAGCTCTCACACCCATCCTTGGCCTCCCCCTTCGCCTAGACCGCCGGATTGCGCCGCCGCCGCCGCACCGCGCGCGCCACGGCCACCCTCGGTTCATCGACCCGCGCCGCCTCTCCTCTCCATCGCCGGCGACGAGATCTACCGCTAGAGGTAGCCCGAGGCTGGGAACACCCTCACCAACCTCGTCGGCATCAAGTGGAAGCCCCACGACGCCGGCGTAGCCCAGCCAAGCGCCGGCCACCGCGCGACATTCGCCACTGCCCAAGGTAGAAGAAGAGGTGTCCTTTTTACCCGAAACTCCCATTTTTACGTGCTCTACTTTAAACACTATGCACTGAGTCTGTGAAATCTTCCCTGCTACCCCCTGGAAATTACGGTTATTTATGTTTAGGTCCTTAGATCTAATGTTTTCTGCATTTAAATTAGCTGTGAACTTTGGAAAATCGTATAAAATCACAGAAAAATCCAAAATAGACAAACTCAGTTGTGTTAGACTCCTCTTGAATAGATCTATATGATTGGTATGATGTGGAAGTGTGAAATGTCTGTTTTGCCCTTGGTTTGTTGCATGCATGATCAATTGGAATAAATGTCAAAAGTGGACTAAATGGACTCCGAATGTTATGAAATTTGGATAGTAGCTTTCTTGTAGCGTTATAACACTAAGTGAATTATTGTAGCCCTAGCACTTGCTGTTTAATCACCCTTTTACCATTATACATGTGTTATGTGCATTTATTTAACTTAGAAATTGGAGGCTACATAAAATATGCTCAAATGGATGAACTATAATTTCTGGGCACTCCTTATAATAAATGTAACTCACTGTATAAGTGTGAGCTCTTGCATGTTAGGTTTGATTGCTGTTTTGAGAATGACAAGTGCTAAGGTGATTAAATCAATAAAATGTAAAAAGTGCTATTTACTGTACCCTAAACACTCCACCGGAATTCCTACAGCTATATTACTGTGTAGGTATACTTATGTGGGTTATTCATGCTTTGTGGATGCTCTTTCATGAAAGATTCATAGGTAGTCACTTAAATAGGGCCAAAAGTGAAGGTAATAGGAATGGAAAGCAACGTACTCATATGCACCAGAGATTACTCTTATAAACTTCATTTAATATAATTTATTTTGCGGAGTCAAAAAGAACCTTGTAAGATAGTTAATTCTATATACTCCACATGTATGTTTGATCCTCCTATGACTAGGTTGTAGATCTTTAATTATAAAAAGTATTGCACTATTAATATGTGGATATCAATAACTCGATTAAGTCAAGATATATAACTTATTTACTTATATGCTTGATGTATAGTGAATGGGATAAAATTAACTTGGAAGTAGAAGTCTATCATGTACTCTGATCCGTATGCTTAGCTTGTATACTTAACTTGCAGAGATAGATTAATCAACAACATACTCCATGTAAGTACCCTAGTAATCCAAATAGCTAGTGCTTATTTTTACTGAGTCACAGCTTTATCATGTTTCCTTCCGATCAGTGAACTGATAGATGTATATATATATAGGATTGTCTGAGTATATGCTTGCTCCGTGTTATGAAGGCACTACAATCGCTATGTCAAAGATACCGTGTTTCGACCTAGCAGTCCGTACATGTGTGCATGTATACTCCCCTGCTGTTTTTGCTTGCACATGAAATGATAACAAACAATCTAAATTGATATCTTGTTCATGCATTAGTTCGAGTGTTGTATTGCGTGTCTCTAATTGTAGGGGTTATGCTAGTTCTATGCCCACAAGGGTGATCTTGTTAAATGGTTGTCAATTCCCTTTCTGCCTAACCATGCAACGACTGTTTAACGTGTGTGCTTCATATTCGTGCATCTCATCCACTGCATCATGCACGGCAATCATATAGTGACGCTTATTTCAGATACGTGATCAAAAAGCAAGTGCGTGGAACTTCTTCAACCAACGGTGATCCAAAAGACCAACTAAGACCCACTCATGACCTGGAGGGCCCATCAGTCGTGGTTGGACGGAGTAGTTGCCCAAAGGATCAAGGGGTTGCCTGGGACAAAGCCTCACAACCCGGCAAACTAACATTAGCTTAGTTTGTTGGTTTTATTAAAGTAAATCAAAGGTAGGCAGGACCATGCTTTACCCAGCAAATATACTTGATGAATTGCTTACGCATCTGCATTAGGAGTTGGTTGGAACCAATTGCATTAGATTCCTTGGCCGCCCTGGCCCTAGCACCTATACATAGAGTTCGTAGGACGAGTGCTTAGTAATGCTAGGTACGAGTAGACACGAGTGAATGGAGTCACTCGTCGCGTGGGAGATTTTCAAAACAAAAATCTTATGGAAGATTATTATATGCTGTGTTTGAAACAGAGACCGGGCGGAGTTATGGGAATATTGTGACAAATGATGTGGCAAGGTATGGTGGACTCCGCCCGAGTCGCATAAGGCCCGTTCGCTGTTCGCCTGCTGATTGGCATACTATTGCTAGGGTGCTTATCCGGGTCGTGGGACCGGTGAAAGTCTTACCAGCCCCGTCCTACTATTCATGGTGCTGCCCATCCACTGATAGGGGGCCGATGGACTTGGAAGGTGCTTGGAGGTCGATGGAGGGCTGACCTGACGTACCGTGGTATCGCTCCTGAGACGGCTTCTCCCAAGGGTTAGGTGGGGGCGCTGTGAATCTTGGGACGGGACAGGTGGAGATGAGGGATATATGTGTGGAACGCGATGGCTAGTAAGCATATATCACTTGGCATTTTTAGTTATTCCCGGGAATTAACAAATTGATTCGAATCGCTGATGATCATCAGGTGTGAGAATGCCAGATATCGCACACGGGCAACGTAGTAACTACTGTAACATGTTGTTTATCAAATCACGCTTTCCAATACAACATGCTTGGATGTGTATGATCTGTCCCACCATTTAGGGTGTCGTCCATCCATGGAATGGAGGTCGATGGACCTGGGAGGTGCTTGGAGGTCGATGGAGGGCGGACCCGACGTACCGTGGTATCGCTCCTGAGACGGCTACTCCCAGGGGTTGGATAGAGGCGCTGTGAATCTTGGGGCGGGACATGTGTTTGACATACTATTATGCAAGTTTCTGATGGGTTCTCATGTTTTACTTTCATACAAGTACTTACTTTATAATATAAATGATCTTGATGACTAATGGATAGTATCTGTCAAATCCTGCTATCTTATGTCAACATGACTTTGTTTAATAATCAATAGCTAAGGATCCACATGATTAGTAAGCATGCTTTGCGTCAGCCGTAGGCCCCGTCCATTAAGTCCTACTGAGTAATTAGTACTCAGGGTTTGCCCCCATTTTTGGATTACAGGTACTAATGACAGCTGGATAACTGTGTTGGAGGTGGTAGAACCGGTGGGCTCGGTGCTACTTGCCTTGTCTATCTCTACTTGAAGGCTAGTTGAGTTTTATTTCCGCTGTGAGATGTTTTGAATGCTTCCGCTATATGTATCTATACATGTATATTTTGACATCGCTTCCGCTATATTTGAACATGTATTTGACTATTTATCTTCAGTTTGTAAACTAAGTCTACTTATTCTCTACTTCAACTGATTGTGATGATGTAATCTGTTGTGGCTCTTTTGAGGGCTGAATGTGTGTGATGTTGGTATCCTCGGGCGATGGTTACATCGGGTGCCTTTGGGTAGCTCGACGGACTACCGGGTTTAGTCTGGCCTAAGTGCACTGCGAGCCAGAGGTGGCCGGTGTGCTTAGTCTGGATTAAGCAGGGCGGTTCCACCACAGCTGGTATCAGAGCCGATAATACACAGACAACAGTTATATCATCAAGTTTTTGTTTACAAAACTGTTTTCGAAAGCCCTTTTCAAGTAATTCAAAAATGAGAGTATGCGATATGCCCATATTAAGGATGTTAGTGCTATCCAGGTGACATCACTGACATTCTGACCTAGATAGAACTCATATGCATATTCAGCGATTTGAGAAGCAACTTTTCGACCATAGCTGTCCCCAGTACTGGTGGAAGCTATCGGGTTTTGCGAACTGTTGTAAACTCTGCATTCATGCTGTATAAGTAAAAGCTCTTTAAGGGTGGTGGGCATGTTTGAGGTTTTCATACCCACCACACTTACATTCGGTTTTGGGATCCACCTATTTCTCGACAATCCCCAGTACTGGTGGAAAGTCAGGCTTTGAGGAAAAGGTGCATCGGCCCACCTACGTTATCCATGCAGCGTTCACGCGTGGATGCCACATTAGGTGGTAATGTATGAGCATGCATTCTTCTGTAGGTACACTAACCACGTGCGAAACTAAGAATGACTAGAGAACGACTAGTTGCATTAAGGAGAGACGTGCATATGTGTCACCGAAATATCGCTAGCTATATATAAAATACATAGGTTGTGCGGTGTGAGATCGGATAGGACGAATCATGCATCATTCAGCTCTTCTCATGTATTTTGCTATGTGTTGGATTGAAAATGACTAGATTCACATGTTATCGTACGCATGGTTGTTAGTAATAACAAGTTAACATTAGAATTGCGTGTATGATGCTATTGTGGGTATATGAATAGAAATCTGAGACGAACTAACTGAAACGTTGTATAAGGTGCTTATAAACGGGAAATTGTGACCTTTGCCGAAGTTGTACCTTCTACATTAATAACAAACGCTTTTACTGGAAACTTTCTACAACAAAGCTGAAGAGAACAATGAAACAAATAATTGTTCCTCTTAGGTTTGATTCAAAGGTGTTTGTAAAGGTAGCTCACAGTCACTTTAAGTCAGAACTCCACATCGGGACCATTACGCTAAAAATCTAGTAACTTGAAGTTTGAGACTTTTGAATAGAGAATTGACCAAAAGGGATTTGGTAAAAGCCTCCGAATACGAATGCTCGAGACCATTTTTGGTTTCCTTCCAAAAGCTAACCACAACCTGTTCACATTAGAAAGGGAACGATAAAGAAATTGTGCCACATGTGATGATGGGATCGTTTTCATTTCGTTTTCTTGAGCAAGGAAATACGATCACACTATGACCGTACTAAGCTTTTAAGATTCTTGAATTGACACAGGCCTTATTCTTCCTGCTACAGATGACGCAGCCCTTCGACTTATGCCCTAACCATCAAGAGTCCACTAAAGCTAAAACAATAGTACCTTGAGACCATAAGAAGAGAAAAATGGGAGAGTCTTCCACTGAGGCAGCCTCAGTCCAACATTTGCGACCCGGGATGGTTCTATTAAAAGGATTTGTCAAGCCTGAAGATCAAATCGAGATGGTTCATATGTGTCAACAACTGGGTAAGGGCCCAGGAGGATTTTACAGGCCAACCCTCAAGAATGGCGCCAAGCTGAACTTATGGATGATGTCCCTGGGAAAGAACTAGGATCCGACTGCACGCTCATATGGACCCACCCATCCATTTGACGGAGCACAAGCCCCGGCAATACCAGACGGTTTCAAGATGATTGCTCAAACTGCGAACTCCACTGCAAGCTAGTTTCCTCAGATTAACCCGGACATATGCATCGTCAACTACTACACCAACTCCGGAAAGCTCGGACTTCACCAAGACAAGGACGAGTCAGAGAGTAGCCTTACCAAAGGTTTACCTTTCATATCCATCTCCATAGGAGACACTGCCGAGTTCTTGTTCGGCGACACGAGAGACAAGGACCAAGCGACCAAGATCAACCTCAAATCTGGTGACGTTCTCATACTCGGTGGAGAATCAAGACTATTGTTTCATGGCATTTCCCATGTGAAGACCAACACTGCACCAAGTTGGTTGAAAGAAGAAACGGGCATTCATCCTGGACGCATCAATCTTACGTTTAGGCAGTACTAGCTAGATACTAGTTGGAGTGCTAGCAGTCATCGCAAACTTTTGTAATGAGAGGATGTTGACTCTCATAACTCTTGAGATTCTCATGTACCCAGCTCCTTGCAGTCGGCATGTGTCCAACCCTCATGTCTAATGTATCTTTGTTTTCAATGGAGCATTACAAACTCTTGTATTTCTCATGTTTCATGCTCTTGGCATTCAGGCACTTCAGTCCTTGTAATCCATGACACGTTAGTTGTTGTACCCTGTTCCTGATTCAAATAAATCCGAGGAATTATACCTTCGAAAACATTGTGCAATGGCGTGTAAAACTCCTTGTTCATGTCTTTCTATAACCTCATGTTAATCACATATTCCCAGAGGTTGGATGGAAGTACCGCTCTTGATGGGATGTTTACCTGAGCAGTCTATGGTGCCGCGACGGAACCTAGGGTCCCGTGTGTACGGCCGTCACTCGGTTCCACTAGGGGCGCGCTGGTATCAAGACATGCAAAGGCATGACACCGCTACAATTGTGGAACATTCCTACCCAACTTCTAACACCTTGTTGACCTCTATCCCTCTAATTCGTGGAAATAATTTACTCTATTTCCACTGCCGCCTTGTATCATTTCTTTGCTTTGTTTCACCTTGCCTTTCTTGGCCCGTGGGGAAAAATCCATCTCAATCCCAGTATCGTTCACACCTTTGCCTCGCCTTGTTGAACCCTGTTTTTCTCGATCCATGGAGACGAGTCAAATCTGTGGCTCCACTCCCCCACATCTTTTCGTTGCATTGCTTATCCTTGCTAGTCGTGCTTCATGGGGATGATCAATTCTATCTCTGTGGTACAATTACAACCATTGGTCCTAGCCTCGGACTCCTCTATGCTTACCTAGATTAGCTTTAACGTCCGTATCTGTGGGAATGCTAGGTTCCACTTCCACTGTTTTGCTATATCATTCCATTGCCTTTTTCCAATATTGCCTCTCTTGATTTGTGGGGAAACAATCAACCCTGTTTCCACCACTCTATCTTTTGTTTCCTTCCTTCGTATATATTGAATCTTATCTCCTAAAGGTAAGCTTTAGCATCATCCACTGCACTAGGCTTTTGTTCTCGGCTAATGCTTTCATCGCATTGTCCTTTTCAAGAGTTGCTTTATTCTTCCTTGAAATTATCTTCAAAGTTGGGCTCACTAACCATGATAAGTGTGCTGTTAGTAAGCACAAGCCCTTTGCCTATACTTTTCTCGGTCAATCTTGATCAACGCTAAGAAATCGTACAAACCATCACCTTCTGAAGTCTGAGTTAACCCTCGTGTGTATTTATCACTGCCGAGGATAAGGGGTCTTAAACCTCACCACTCCTTTTCTTTGAAGTTACCTAGAATTGCTATCTTATATGTGTACACAGTCCCTATCAAATGAAATGAATGTGTCTCTCAAAAGCACATCCATTGATAACCCTTTGAATCTCAAGAGCCATCGTGGTTTGGTCTTCCGATTTCGCACGCTTTGCTCCTAATTGTTCTAAGACCTATAAATTCATCACATTCCTAAATCTTGGTGTCAAAGTCAGGGAGTAACCCTGTTCCATGGTCTGAATAAATTGTTGTCACTTTCGCACTGTGGCCACACCTTCTTTGTGGTTTATTCATTTGCTCTCATATAAGACACGACTTTGTGAGTATCTTAGAAAGGCCACCATGGACCAATTAAAAGAAGCTTTGTAACTACCTTGTGTTAAAGAGGCACTAACCATTCACGAGCCAGTTAACAAAGCAATTTGATGAAGGATTAAGTGTTACCATGTATGTCAGAAGCACACGAACAACGATGCCAAACCATTCGCATTTCGCAGTAAGCCGTAGAACCCCGCTTCCTCCAGATCTCAGGACGAGATTTCTTTAAGGGGGATGGGTTGTGATGCCCCTGGCATCTCCAGAGCCCTAACACGCAGTTAGAGACAAGCTAATGATGGATTAAGACTTAATCATGCTTAGAGAGTAACAAGAAATATGTGGAGCCACTAAATCAAAATTTTCTACACAAGATACAAGACCACACATGTCGTGGTTGAATAAGTCAACACTCACATGCTTTTGAGCTCAACTCCAAATGCCAAACCTCGGATAAGAAAAGTAGTCCTAGACCTTTCTGTTGGACAATGTTCAAAAATCTAAAGACAGGAGGTTTAAAAGATCCAACCCAAAGTTTCTTGATAAGTGCCAGTTGTGATCGTGAGCAAACTTGAGCCCTAATAAAGCTTTCAAATTCATTAAGTACCCGAGCTCAACTCCGTTGACAAACTTGTTGTACATGTTATGGACTATCCTTTTGCTACATTGAGCATGGATCAAAACTATCGTCTACTCACTCAAAATTTCACCCAAATATCTCATGGAAACAACTAGATCAATACACACTTAGAAATTTCCCAAGTATGGATTTTCAGCTTTTCCCTAAGTTGATTCTGAAATTACTTTTGATTTCACTATACAACTTCAAAATCTTCCTTTCTATGAAGTGGAATTAAACTTATCACCTTTCAAATGCACCTATTGTGGAAGTGATTGGACTTCATTTGGTACTCCAAAAGTTGGAAACAAGAAAGTCTCTACACAAAGTGAAATTTCTGTTTTAATAAACCTTGGAACATAATTGTGTCTATAATTCAAAATCTGTTGGGTTTCAGGCCAAAGTCAAACTTGTAGAGAAAATACTGGAGAACAACTTTGGTAACTAGAGTTTGATCATACATTGATTTTTAAAAGGAGTTTAGGTTCATTTTGTACCAACACAGAAAACCGGTCCAAATCTGACCAGTTTAGTAAACTCAATGTTTCTATAACCTACAGCCATTTTCATGCAAAGATCAAATTGAAGGAGTTGTAGGTTTTGAAATTTTAAACAATGTTGTCAAGAGGCACTTTGGGAGGTAAAGCACAGAAATATGATTTTTGAATTTCACAAATAATAAAGGTTCCCTGTCCTAATTAAAGGCTGCTATATAAATTCATGTGTAAATCATAATTCTACTTAGAATTTAGTGTTGAACCTTTTGACAAACTTGTAGAGCTTAAAGAGTAGAACATTTCATTCAATGGGGACTTTTCCAAAATCGGGCTCTGAGTGGGTCAAAACGGTGAATTACAGAGGTGGAAAAAACACAAATTGGATTTGATTCTACCCGGTCCACTGACGGGCGGGTCCCAGCGCCGCCGCGGTTGCCCAGCCGGCGCGCTCCACGCGGCCGCCGGCGTACGGGCAGCGCGCCGCGCCGTGGATCAAGCCCGGCCGAACCGCACCCGCACCCTCGGCTTAACCAGGACGCTATCCCGGCCTCGTTCCCACTCGCCATCTCCCTTACCCCCTCTGTTCTCGCTCACGCGGAGCGCCGAGCCGCCATGGCTGGAACCGGGTGAAGCTCGTGCCGCCGCCCCTGTGAACCTTCGCTAGCCCAGCCACCACCCCAACTGCGGTCACCTCGAGCTTCTCCACCGCCCCCGCTACTCCTCGGCCTTGCCCCGCCCACTCTAGCCGTTCCGCATGCGCGCACGCCGTGGCCATGCCATGGCCTAGCCCGCGGCGAGCTCGCTACGCCGGTCACCTCGGGCCGCCTCCCCTTCGTCCAACGCACACCCTGTCATCGCCACACCTCCCTCCACCGAACCCCCAAGCTATAGTCCCCCGCCATCGCCCTTCCACCTCTCCCCACGAGCGCCGCTCGCGTGCACCCGCGCCACCCACGGGCTCATCGTGGAGAGCCTCCCTCCGGCCATCCCCGCACCTCCACTTCACCTCTGCCGTGTGCGCCATCTCCTCGTGGAGCTCTTGCACCCATCCTTGGCCTCCCCCTTCGCCTAGACCGCCGGATTGTGCCGCCGCCGCCGCGCCGCGCGCGCCATGGCCACTCCCGGTTCATCGACCCGCGCCGCCTCTCCTCTCCATCGCCGGCGACGAGATCTACCCCTAGAGGTAGCCCAAGGCTGGGAACACCCTCACCAACCTCGTCGGCATCAAGTGGAAGCCCCACGATGCCGGCGTAGCCCCGCCAAGCGCTGGCCACCGCGCGCCGTTCGCCGCTGCCGAAGGTAGAAGAAGAGGTGTCCTTTTTACCCAAAACTCCCTGGCCTTTCCCATTTTTACGTGCTCTACTTTAAACACTATGCACTAAGTCTGTGAAATCTTCCCTGCTACCCCTTGGAAACTACGGTTTTTTTTGTTTAGATCCTTAGATCTAATGTTTTCTGCATTTAAATTAGCTGTGAACTTTGGAAAATCGTATAAAATCACAGAATAATCCAAAATGGACAAACTCAGTTGCGTTAGACTCCTCTTGAATAGATCTATATGATTGGTATGATGTGGAAGTGTGAAATGTCTGTTTTGCCCTTGGTTTGTTGCATGCATGATCAATTGGAACAAATGTCAGAAGTGGACTAAATGGACTCCGAATGTTATGAAATTTGGATAGTAGCTTTCTTGTAGCGTTATAACACTGTGTGAATTTTTGTAGCCCTAGCACTTGCTGTTTAATTACCCTTTTACCATTATACATGTGTAATGTGTATTTATTTAACTTAGAAATTGGAGGCTACATAAAATATGCTCAAATGGATGAACTATAATTTCTGGGCACTCCTTATAATAAATGTAACTCACTGTATAAGTGTGAGCTCTTGCATGTTAGGTTTGATTGCTGTTTTGAAAATGACAAGTGCTAAGGTGATTAAATCAATAAAATGTAAAAAGTGCTATTTACTGTACCCTAAACACTCCACCGGAATTCCTATAGCTATATTACTGTGTAGGTATACTTATGTGAGTTATTCATGCTTTGTGGATGCTGTTTCATGAAAGATTCATAGGTAGTCACCTAAATAGGGCCAAAAGTGAAGGTAATAGGAATGGAAAGCAACATACTCATATGCACCAGAGATTACTCTTATAAACTTCATTTAATATAATTTATTTTGCGGAGTCAAAAAGAACCTTGTAAGATAGTTAATTCTATATACTCCACATGTATGTTTGATCCTCCTATGACTAGGTTGTAGATCTTTAATTATAAAAAGTATTGCACTATTAATATGTGGATATCCATAACTCGATTAAGTCAAGATATATAATTTATTTACTTATATGCTTGATGTATAGTGAATGGGATAAAATTAACTTGGAAGTAGAAGTCTATCATGTACTCTGATCCGTATGCTTAGCTTGTATACTTAACTTGCTGAGATAGATTAATCAACAACATACTCCATGTAAGTACCCTAGTAATCCAAATAGCTAGTGCTTATTTTTACTGAGTCACAGCATTATCATGTTTCCTTCCGATCAGTGAACTGATAGATGTATATATATATATATATATATATATATATATATATATATATATATATATATAGGATTGTCTGAGTATATGCTTGCTCCGTGTTATGAAGGCACTACAATCGCTATGTCAAAGATACCGTGTTTCGACCTAGCAGTCCGTATGTGTGTGCATGTATACTCCCCTGCTGTTTTTGCTTGCACATGAAAAGATAACAAACAATCTAAATTGATATCTTGCTCATGCATTAGTTCGAGTGTTGTATTGCGTGTCTCTAATTGTTGGGGTTATGCTAGTTCTATGCCCACAAGGGTGATCTTGTTAAATGGTTGTCAATTCCCTTTCTGCCTAACCATGCAACGACTGTTTAACGTGTGTGCTTCATATTCGTGCATCTCATCCACTGCATCATGCACGACAGATACATGATCAAAAAGCAAGTGCGTGGAACTTCTTCAACCAACGGTGATCCAAAAGACCAACTAAGACCCACTCATGACCTGGAGGGCCCATCAGTCGTGGTTGGACGGAGTAGTTGCCCAAAGGATCAAGGGGTTGCCTGGGACAAAGCCTCACAACCCGGCAAACTAACATTAGCTTAGTTTGTTGGTTTTATTAAAGTAAATCAAAGGTAGGCAGGACCATGCTTTACCCAGCAAATATACTTGATGAATTGCTTACGCATCTGTATTAGGAGTTGGCTGGAACCAATTGCATTTGATTCCTTGGCCGCCCTGGCCCTAGCACCTATACATAGAGTTCGTAGAATGAGTGCTTAGTAATGCTAGGTATGAGTAGACACGAGTGAATGGAGTCACTCGTCGCGTGGGAGATTTTCAAAACAAAAATCTTATGGAAGATTATTATATGCTATGTTTGAAACAGAGACCGGGCGGAGTTATGGGAATATTGTGAAAAATGATGTGGCAAGGTATGGTGGACTCCGCCCGAGTCACATAAGGCCCGTTCGCTGTTCGCCTGCTGATTGGCATACTATTGCTAGAGTGCTTATCCGGGTCGTGGGACCGGTGAAAGTCTTACCGGCCCCGTCCTACTATTCATGGTGCTGCCCATCCACTGATAGGAGGCCAATGGACTTGGGAGGTGCTTGGAGGTCGATGGAGGGCTGACCTGACGTACCGTGGTATCGCTCCTGAGACGGCTACTCCCAAGGGTTAGATGGGGTCGCTGTGAATCTTGGGACGGGACAGGTGGAGATGAGGGATATATGTGTGGAACGCGATGGCTAGTAAGCGTATATCACTTGGCATTTTTAGTTATTCCCGGGAATTAACAAATTGATTCGAATCGCTGATGATCATCAGGTGCGAGAATGCCAGATATCGCACACGGGCAACGTAGTAATAACTGTAACATGTTGTTTATCAAATCACGCTTTCCAATACAACATGCTTGGATGTGTATGATCTGTCCCACCATTTAGGGTGTCGCCCATCCATGGAATGGAGGTCGATGGACCTGGGAGGTGCTTGGAGGTCGATGGAGGGCGGACCCGACGTACCGTGGTATCGCTCCTGAGACGGCTACTCCCATGGGTTGGATAGAGGCGCTGTGAATCTTGGGGCGGGACATGTGTTTGACATACTATTATGCAAGTTTCTGATGGGTTCTCATGTTTTACTTTCATACAAGTACTTACTTTATAATATAAATGATCTTGATGACTAATGGATAGTATCTGTCAAATCCTGCTATCTTATGTCAACATGACTTTGTTTAATAATCAATAGCTAAGGATCCACATGATTAGTAAGCATGCTTTGCGTCAGCCGTAGGCCCCGTCCATTAAGTCCTACTGAGTAATTAGTACTCAGGGTTTGCCCCCATTTTTAAATTACAGGTACTGATGACAGCTGGATAACTGTGTTGGAGGTGGTAGAACCGGTGGGCTCGGTGCTACTCGCCTTGTTTATCTCTACTTGAAGACTAGTTGAGTTTTATTTCCGCTGTGAGATGTTTTGAACGCTTCCGCTATATGTATCTATACATGTATATTTTGACATTGCTTCCGCTATATTTGAACATGTATTTGACTATTTATCTTCGGTTTGTAAACTAAGTCTAATCATTCTCTACTTCAACTGACTGTGATGATGTAATCTGTTGTGGCTCTTTCGAGGGCTGAATGTGTGTGATGTCGGTATCCTCGGGCGATGGTTACATCGAGTGCCTTTGGGTAGCTCGATGGACTACCGGGTTTAGTCTGGCCTAAGGGCACTGCGAGCCAGAGGTGGCAGGTGTGCTTAGTCTGGATTAAGCAGGGTGGTTCCACCACAATGAACTTGGCTAACTCGGACTCCCGATAATGGCGTTGTAGACGCAGTTGAAGGTCGGAACTTCAAAGCGCAGCATCTCGGTGCGGAAGTTTTCTGCCTTGCCAAAGGTAGCCGGCAGATAGATGTGCTCAAGCGTGTATTCACCCGCGCCCGGAACAATTCCGAAGAATGGGGTATCCGACTTTTTGAGTTCGCTAAGCGGGATCCCCATGTCTTGTAGAGCTTTAAGGAACACCACGTTGATGCTTGCCTCGCCGTCGACTGGTACCTTCTTGAGTTGGGTATCCCCGACTATAGGAGTTACGAGAAACGGGTACTTGCCTGGCTCGTCAAAGTTGAGCCACTAATCCGCCCGACTGAAGGAGATTGGCTTGTGGCACCAATTGTATGGTTGCGGCGGCTCTGAGGTGGCTGCGTTAATCCACCGATCCTCCAGCTTCTATTGGCGTTTGCTCGCATATGCTCTGTGCCCCCTAGGATGAAGTTGACGTCCTTGTTGACGTCGGGGAAGCGTTGATTATTGCCTCCAGCTGGTCGTTGCAGAGGCTGGTTCCGCAGTGGGGGCAGTGGTGGAGTAGGCTGCGGCATCGGGAATTGGCCGCGTGTCAGCATGGCTTTGAAGTCGCGGCAGTTCCTGAGAGTATGGCGCATATCCTTGTGCACAGGGCACGGCTCGTCGAGGAGTTGATCAAGGGTCTGAGCTAGGGCAGGAGGCAGGCCATGTGGTCGTACTGGGGCTAGAGCCATGACTCAGACCTCCTCCCGAGGCCTCTTATCCTAGCGACGATCTTGCCGTGAGGGTTCTTCGTGCCTCTCCTGCTTGCCTTTGCCCCGATCGTCCTGTCGGGGGTGGACAAGATCGCGAGCTCGTTCGTCTGCTGTAATATAGTGGTCCGCTTCCTAGGAGAGACGCGCCGAGGTAGTGGGCGCCCTTTCCAGTCCATGTTTGATGAAGACCTAGTCGTTGGAGCCTTGGAGAAAGTCGTCAATCACCGTATTCTCAGATACGTCGGGGATACGATTCATGAGAGCCTGGAACCGCTTGAGGTACGATCGCAGGCTTTCTGAATCCTTGCGCCTGATGGTTTTGAGGTCCCATCGCTGCACCGGCTTGTCGGAGAGTGACTGGAAGTTGGCGATAAACAGGCAACGGAAGTCGCCCTAGTCCTCAATGCTGTCCCGCCTGAGGTGCCGAAGCCATTGAAGCGCATCCTGCCCCAACTTGATTGGGATGTAGGCCGTCATGAGATCTTCTGAAGCATTGGCCGCCCGGGCCACGGTAGTGTACACGACCAACCAGATTCGCGGATCCATCTTCGTCTCAAACTTTTCGATGTTTGAGATTTTAAAATTGGGCGGCCACTCGACATCTTGAATCCTCTGTCCGAAGGCCGTGATGGCAGCTTCGGCGACGCCAGCCGGGTTACCGCGGTCTTCGTCTGGCCGGTGCGGTGGAGACTGAGGGTGATGGTCCTACTAGGATCTAACTCGAGGAGCAGAGCTGTTCACGGAGATGGCTCCTGAGTGACCCCAAGCAGCTGGAGCATGTTGAGGGAGGCCATAGTCTCAGTCGTAGTTTGCCCGCCGATCTATCTCGAGCTGGTGCCGCTGAGCACGAGACTGTTCATTGCTGTGGCGTGCGTCGCAGTTGCTGTTGATGACCTGTCGTGCATCAGCAGCCTCTTGATGCCTGGGCACAAGGTGGTCCGCTGCTCGAGCGAGAACGTTCTTGATGGCCTCCCTATCCTCGTTGTCAGGCAGGAGCCCGCAGAGTCTGACTAGCGCCCTGCCGGCTTGACTCGGGGTCTCCATCACCCTTCCGAATTCCTTCAGAAGATTGCGTCCGGGGAGCGCTGCCACCCGCTGTCTTCTGGATTGAGCAGCCTGCCAATTGCGACGCCGCTGCCGCGTCTGGTTCCTGCGCCGGTGGCTCTGCACTTCTTGCTCGTTTTCACTATCCCAGGTTACCTCGTCTATCGAGACGGGCAGCGTGAGATCCTTGTTACCCAGAATATGACGACGCCAGATGTTACGAATGCGGTTCGCCCTCTCCCTCCTGCGGCGATCTTGCGATGTTTCGGTGAGGATAGGTTACTCGTCGTCCGAGACCACTTCGTCGATCTCGTTTGGTGCACCACTGATCACGAGGAGCTCAGGAAAACAGAGGGTAGAGCTGGGAATTGGAACCCTCAGATCTGCTGGTGATCGTGGTCGCCACCCCCACACTAGTGCTCGAAGCCGGGACCGTGGACGCCGTGGTCTTTATGGTGGTCGCACCGTGTTCAGAGACCGTAGGAGTATCGATGCTGTAGATCATATGAGGGTGCCCCACATCGCGAGCCCTCTCAGTGATCGCCAGGTGGTGACGAGCCTCGTCGGTCAACGAGGTGCTCCAACGAACGGATCTTCCCGCCGGGGTGGAATCGATGACGAGCCGCAAGCGATGACCCATCGGCAGTGTGTCGGATCCGCTGTAGATGCGATCGTACGGAAGAGGCACGGACTGTCTTGAGCCGATCGCCCCCCACGCACCCTTGTCATTGTTGAGGGGAGCCAAGGAATGGGAAGGAAGCCCCTAGTACGTGGTGGCGAAGTTGCGAAGACCGAACGGGATGGAAGGAACATTGGGCTCCACCCGAGTCTTTTTTTGGCCTTGGACATGCGAAGTTGGCCGGGTTCGCTTCGGTGCAGGCGGAGGTGGCGAGACCCGTAGAGGACGTGGGACCCAGGAATGAGTATCGATAGGAACATGCCTCGGGCTCTGTGGAGCGCTGCCTGAGGCATGGGCCCGCTGGGGATCTTGAGTGGGGTTTCTCGAGGAACCTGCTCTCGGACCCCGACTAATCCGAGTCCAGAGTTGAGTTGGGGAAGTTGAGAGTGCAGTACGACGAGTCGGGGCCGAAGTGTTGGTCGCCGTAGGTACTGCTCGAGCTGGCGTGGCCGACGTAGATCCAACCCTGAAGGAGACCCTCCGGTTCGTTCGCGCTCCTGTGTCATGATGACCATGAGGAGCACCCGACTCAGCACGACGCAGAGGCGGATTCTGGCGAGGGGCCGGCGCCTCGTGCCGACGTGTTGAATCTTGGCGCAGAGTCGGAGGAGGCTGACGAGGTGCTGGTCCCTGGCGATGATCCGATGGCGCAGATCGCCCCGGAGTGGTCGATGGTCGTACGACGATGTGTGGTTGCACCGGTGCACTGTGAAGCTGATGCAGGTCGCCGCTCCGATCGGCGATGAAGGTGATCGATCCGAACTGGATCATGTCACCCGGGGTGAAGCTCTTGGCGAGGTGATCGGCCAATGAGCTAACTGATGTCGATTTCGCCGCCCCCTAACTGCCGTGCCAACTGTCGGTGTTTGATATCGGCAATGCACCATGGGGTGTGTCACGTGATGCTTTTGGGGTGGCGAGATCGGTGTAGCTCGATGGTTCGCGTATAGATGCGACAAAACACAAGGGTTTATACAGGTTCAGGCCGCAATATGCGTAACACCCTACGTCCTGTTTGCTGCGAGTTGTATTGATCTGAGTTCTCGAGGTTACAATGAGGGCTTGGGTGCTTGGTAGCTAGTATGCGATGAGATGATTGATTGTCTACGTAGGGGTCCCTCACCCGCCTTATATAGTCCGGCAAGGCTTGGGTTACAAGTCAGTTTCTATCTATGAGTCCTACTCTGTTTGGAAGCACAAAAGAGTATACATAATCTACTATTGCATGTTTCCTTCCTTGAGTCCTGCCGCTTCTAAACACAGAGTCCGAACCAACTCCTTTACGCCTTTCCTGAATTATGATGCTATTGACTTGGTCTTCAAGCTTGTCGTCCGTTCTTGGGCCCATGAGATTAGCCGGCACCCCATAAAGGGCCTGCCATCTCTATTGGGCCCTCCAATGGCCCACGTACTGAATCCGCGCCGTGAGGGCCCAGGGGATATCTATCCCCACAGTCAACAAGGGAGAGAAGTATGGACAAAAGGGGAGAACTCAAGAGAGATTTAGTTGAGGGGAAGCTTTGCACTCATTTTGCACTTGTGAGGATGCATTTCAGGGAGAGTTGAGCTTTTAGCATGCTCTTTGCATCGGTGCGTTGAGCCTTTTGCCTCTGTCTTGAGGAGCCGATGCCTTGTTTTTTTTTATTGTCTCATTGTGCCCTGTTTCTTTGCTTGTATTTCGTTCTTGGGCATTTTTGAGCAACTTTCTTCTTTCTTTCTTTCTTTTTTAGTTTTATGCTTTTCTTTGTCTTTGTTTCATTTCAGGTTATAGGTTGGAGATGTGTTGACAATGCACTCATCAAGGGGGAGATTGAGAGCCAATAGACCGGCCTCATTGCTCTCCTGGTGTGATGAGTGATTGTGAACGAGCTCAAGCCTCCGATGGACTGGAGGTAGATGATGAAGACCTCGATGGGCTGAGGCAAAAGCCGTCCAATGGATCGGAGGCAATGCTTGGCATCGGTCGGCCATGGGAGCTCGGTACACGAAGGGGCGGTTTGGCAACGGTGGTGTAAGCCCTCCGATGGACTGTGAGGCGACTCCGATGGACTGGAGAGGCCGGGTGCCACCGTGGTGCTCCAACCCGAGTGCATGGCATGAAGATGTGTGAGGGAGGCTTTGGCAGCTTCGGCTCAAAACTGCCACCCAAGTTCACATGACTTGTTGGGTTGGGCTCTGACTCACCAAGATAGAAGATTGGGCCAAGACCCGGCCTAGGAAGCCCGCAGAATAAAGTTTCCCGATTTCTGACTTCAAAACCGGAGGAAGCTTCTGGACTACTGGCTACGTGGTGTACATCCAAGCGAGGCGTGGAGAAGAAGAAGATCAAAGCGTCATCGTAGTCGTCCGATTGTATCTTTTACATTTCATCCCCTTTCGGGCATTTTAGAGTATGGGTCTTAGTGTTAATTGTGTCGTCAGGCCTAAGTCTATAAATACCTAAGTGGCTGGTCATTTAGGTGTCTCTTGTGGCGGAACCGCCTAGCTTAATCTGGGCTAAGCACACCTGCCTCCTTTGGCTCGTAGTGCACTTAGGCCGTACTAAACCCGGTAGTCCGTCGAACTACCCCGGAGGGTACTCGATGTAACCATCGCCCGAGGATGCCGACATCACACACATCTAGCCCTCGATGGAGCCACAACAGTTACATCATAGCAAGCATTTGAAATATAAGACAGATAGACTTAGTTTACAGACCAAGCATATGAAATCGAATACCAAGTATATATATATATATATAGCGGAAGCGTTTTCAAAACATCTCACATCGAAAACAAACTCAATTAGTTTTCATGCAGAGATACATAAAGCGAGTAGCACCGAGCCCACCAGTTCTACCCTCCTTCAAGCGCTTGTCCAGAAGTCATCAGTACCTGTAATCCAAAAGTGGGGGCAAATCCTGAGTACTAATTACTCAGTAGGACTTAATGGAAGTGGCTTACGGCTGACGCAAAGCTTGCTTACTAAGAATTGGATCCTTAGCTGTTGATTTTTTCTAGGATCAAAGTAACATGTCGAGGTAGGATTTGACAGCTGCTTGATTTATTATATAGAAGCAGGATTTGATAGCTGCTTAGTTCATCATATCAATAATACCAATCATAAGTACAATAATAAGTTGCATGAAAGTAAAGCATGTATATCCAAGCATGTAGTACTCAAACCATGAATTCATAATACAACATATTCGAGTGGATTTACTACATTGTCCGGCAGTGATGCTGGCATTCTCACACCTGGTGAGCATCAGCGATTCGAATCGATTTCTAATTCTTGGGAATAATTCGAAACACCAGGTGACATATGCTTACTAATCCCCAGCGTTCTCATATATGTCCCCAACCTCAATCTGACCCGTCCCAAGGGTCAAAACGCCCCCACCTAACCCCCAGAGGATAGCCGCCTCAGGAGCATTACCATGGCGCACCGGGTCAGCCCTCCCTCGACTACAAGCGTCCTCCGAGTCCATCGGCCCCCCTATCTATGGATGGGCAGCATCTTGAACAGTGGGATGGCCCAGGAAAGGCTTTCACCAGTCCCATGGCCTGGATAAGCATCCTAGCAATGTTATGCCGATCCCAAGCGAACAACGGCCGGCCTTATGCGACTCGGGCGGAGTCCACCACACATTATCTCAATTCTCATCATAAACAAGCCCATATCTCCGCTCGGTCTCCAATTTAAAGCATAACATAACAATAGTAAATAGCATAATAACAACTTCCATAGTATTGAAATTTCTGCCATTTTAAAAGTAATCCCTACGGGACGAGTGATCTTTATTCACTCGTATCTACTCGCACCTATCCATTCTAGGCACTCGTCCTACGTACTCTATGTATAGGTGCTAGGGCCAAGGCAGCCAAGGAATCTAATGAATTGGTTTCAACCAACTCCTAATGCAGATGCGTACTCATCAAACAAGATTATATTAGCTGGGAGAAATCATGGTCCTGCCTACCTTTGATTCAGTTTAATGAAACCAACAAACTTAGTTTGCCGGGTTGTGAGGCTTTGCCCCAGGCAACCCCTTGATCCCTTGGACAACTCCTCCTTCCAAACACGACTGATGGGCTCTTCAGGTCGTGAATGGGTCTTAGTTGGTCTTTTGGACACCGATACTTGTTGTAGCTCCATGCTCTTGCTTTTTGATCACGTATCTACAGTAAGCGTTTCTATATGAATGATATGCATGATGCAGTAAACGTATGCAGGAGTAACAAGCACACATAAGAACAGTCCTTTTATGGACGAACAATTTGACGATTGAGAGACTACATAAGCAGGGAGTATGTTTATAGACATAGAACAAGCATTCACCCATATAATCATATATTGGCACACAACACATGGATTTGATACATGATCGAGTATAAACTTAAGTCGTCCTTTTTCATAATACAGACAAGCAAACCATCACACCAACATTTATTTAAACTAGCTACACATAATTTGGCTTATTTTGAGTTATCGCTATTTAGCTACATTCAAACCCTATACCGATTTTAGGTATCTTGTAAGAATAAGTAAATTTATTTCTTAACAAGTGTGACATGAGAAGTGGTAAATAGTATGCAGCATAATGTTTAAGAATGGTGCAATCATGTTTGTAACTCGTAAGTAAACACCTACACACACCAATCACTGCAACATCCCTACTATATGAATAAAATGCACATAGAAGTCTACGTAGTTTGACAATTCCAAATGAGCTCATATCTGTGTGACACGTATAAACTCAATATACAAAGCTACCGACAAAACCTCAGTCACAAAGGTGTTATAATTGATCTATGAAAATTCTAGCAAGTTCTCAGCCCTACATCTTTCCAGACTTTTCAAAATTTATAAGAATGGGTTTTGGACATGAAATTTACTCAGCATGCCACACATAGAATAATCATTAAGCACAAAATCAGCAAGCAAAATATCTATTGTTTAATAGGACATCTATTTTCCATATATTTCTTTTTAGCCTATTGTCAAGTTAAATTAAAATAGTGTTCACGTAATCTACAAAAATGATTTCTGGAACCAGCAACTAGTTAGAACACTACTATATTTTTCATGGGATTTATTAGGCACCCTAGAACCACATTTTTCCTATTTTCTTTCCTAGCTAATAGCATTCTGCCATTTTCAAAACAGTAACCAAATCAAACATGCACAGCCCCATTTTTCACTAGTGAGCTATCCTCCCTATGTAGAACATAGGAAAAATATTATGGAGTCATGTTTAGCAAGTTTCACATAGCACTTCAACTCAAAATGCTAAAAATGCATAATTTATACCCAAAATGCTAAAACTACTACTAAACAGCAAGTGCTAGGGCTACTAAAATTCACATGCTGTCCAAATACCCCAGAGAAACTACTGTCCAAATTTCATGGCCTTTGGAGTTCATTTAGTCTATCTTTGGTATTTATCTACCTTTAACATGCATGCAACATACTAGGGGCAAAACAGTCCTTTTACACATCCACATCATAACCATTCAATAGATCTATTTAAGAGGAGTCTACTGCAAATGAGTTTGCCTTTTTAGGGTTTTCCTTTGATTTGTTACGAATTTCCAAAGTTCCTAGCTGAATTAAATAAATTTAAATAGAAAACATTAGATTTGGGGGCTAGAATGTAATCAACCCTAGTTTCCAGTGCCTGCACAGAAGATACACAAGACTCAGTGCATAGTGATCGAACTTGAATGGAATTGAACGAAATGACAGGGGCCTTATCGCGATTTGACCTTCTTCTTCCTCTCTTCTTTTCCTCTTTTGGCCGCGCGTGGTGTAACACCCTAATTTTATTTTCAGTATTTTACAATGAATTTAATATGGTTTATTTAATTTTCTAGGATTTTATATGCTTAGCCATGCATTTAATGATTTATTTTATCTACAATAATTAAAATTTATCCTAGGTCAACTTTTGTTGTACATTCATGCTGGTGCATTGCTTTATTTCTTATATGGTCCAAGGATTGAAATTCAAATGTATTTGGATATTTAAATTTTGTTTTTGACCTTGGTTTTGGAAAAGAAAAAAAAAGAGAGCAGAGGGGCCGGCCAGGCCGAACCGGCCCAGCCAACCCCTCTCCCCTTTGGCCCGCCCGCACTCCCGCTTGGGCCGGCCCAGCCAGCTCGCCAGGCAGCGGCCCAGTCCGCGCCGCGCGCTCCCCTTTTCCCCCTCCCATCCTCCTCTCTCTGACCCCGGGCCGACCCCGCTTTCCCTGCACCGTGGACCCGCGCCGCCGCGGCCAAGGCCCGCCTGCCAGTGTCTCTTCACCTGTGGCTTGCGCTCAAGTTCGAGCTGAACCGAGCCGGACCCCATCTCGTACGCCAAGAATCCGAGCCAGTTTTCCCACCGCTGCCCTATCAGTAGGTTTGCTAGCCCCACAGCCGCGTTCTTTTCGCTCTCACGCCCTAGCCCAAGCCCTAGCGGCCGCCGCCTCCGTCGATTTCACCTCCACCCCGAAACCAAGGTGAGCCGCCGCCGCGTGCAATTCGTCGTCATCACAGCTTCTCCGGCCCAATTGACCACTGTGTCGCCGTTGCAGGACCTCAACAAGGCCTTCCCACCAATTCTTGGACGCCGAAATCGTCCCTCGGTGCCCGTTCCACGATCACCGCCACCGCCATCCGCACCCGCTCGCCGTCGGCTCTCTCCAACGCGCCTCCGCCTTACCCGATCCCCTGGGTGAGTTCGCCGTCTCCTTCTCTCTCCCCTGAGCCAACCATAGTCGCGCCTAGCCCCTCTTAGAGGCCGGAGCAGGCCGCTCCGGCGATGCGCCACCGTGCGCCAGGCGGACTCCGCCATCTCCCGCGGTCAGCCGTCGGCCACCCCTTTCTCCTTCCCTCTCTGAGCGATCCAAGGGCCGACCGTCGTCGGTGACCGGTCAACCGCAGGGTCAATACCGGTCAACCGAGTCAAACTCCGGTCAGCCATCGCCATTTTGCATAAAAGCCCCTTGGGTTTGAGTGAATCAACCCGCAGTCCTTTCCTTTGAGAACGGAGGCCCTGTTTTTATCTTTTAAACCCGGGTTTTCGAAAAATAATTACAGATAGGTCCTATCATCTTTAAAAGGCTATAACTTCACCGTTTTAAATCCGTTTTCGGCGATTCTCACGCCCACGCGACCATAGCAATGAGTAGAATAATTTTAAATACGTTTTACCTTCTATTTTTATGTTATGATGTACCGTTTCTTACCTTTTGCATTTGTTTGCTTGCATGTGTGATCGTGTGTATGCTTGTTTGGTGCCGTATATCGTGCGTAGACGTTAATCCGCCTGTTGAGTTCGAGAAACAACCTCCAGAAGTCTCTGAGCAGCATCAAGGAATAAATTTTGAGGAAGGCAAGTATAACATAAACAACACCTAATAACCTTTTATTTACGGCATGTGCATTTTAATTTTGACTGCCTGTAAGGTTTACCTAGCTACTTTTATCCTTTTATATCTACCTTGTGGGTTGCATATGGTTAAGTTGTGCTAGGTGCTGCGCAAACTCATATCCATTTGTTAATTTAATTTTGATTAATGATCCTATGCAATTAATTGTTGGGCTTGACCCTGAGCGGTTCATGTCCATTTTAATATGGCAATGTGCTCGTGTGCTTTTGCTGGTTCTCTCCCTAAGGACCGAATCACAAAGCGACCACCTGGGACAATAGTGCTACCACAAGGCTGGAATGGGACAAACTTAGCTGATTAATTAGGTTGTTTTGGTTTGGAAGTAACTTACCTGCGGGGCAAGAGGGGAGGCTAGCATCAGTGGTCGCTGCACTACCTCATGGTTGAGTGTGCTTTGCGTTATATGTATGTGCTTCTCCCTTTGGAGGCGGACACCACCGTTGCGACCCTGACACCTTAGCGGTTACACCTTACTAACGCAATCTTTGTAAAGGCTTCGTAGTGCGCTTGCTAGTCATCTCATCTCCGGTAATGTGGTGAATTCCTAGCGTAGCTCACGACTTGTGGGTAAAGATGTGCAACCTCTCGAGAGTGTAAAACTAACATGTTAGCCGTGCTCACGGTTATGAGCGGCCTAGACCCTTCCCAGTGATTAGTAAAGCACTCTTGGCTGAGGTTTTTTGGTTATGGTTTTGATAATTGTTATATCTGTTTAATCTTATTAAATTCTTATGCAATATCTTTTGGGCTAATGGTGTTGTTATTAATTCATAGTAATTAGGCTTTAATAAATGTTTTAAATTAAAAGCTTATGCAGATGTCAGCTAACCATAGAGCCTCATGGTTTATGTTATATTTGTTGGGTATTCTGTACTCACACTTGTTTTCTTTATATTTATTCCTTGTTGGGGGGAAAAATCCAACCGCTGCTCAGATGATGGTGGTAATGAAGACTATGTGCAAGACTACGACGAGTATTAGGCGTTTCGTTCACCAGTTGACGTCCCTGTGGCGCCCGTTATGTTTATGATTTATGCTTCCGCTATGCTACGTTATACTCTGAGTTAAACACTTGTGTCATAGTGTAATAAATGATATATTTAATGTTATGCACGTTTTTATTCTATGGCATGTGTTGTGGTATTCTGTAATTTGTCATGTATATGCGAGACGTTTTCTGGCGCATATATATGTTGCACGGTTTTGTTCGTTGAAACCGGGAGTGACAAATTTGGTACCAGAGCCGTGTTGACTGTAGGACGAAAGCCTAGTTAGACTGGTCGTATTTAAGGGCTTCACTTTCCTTGTCTTAACTGCTGACTTTTAAATGCTTTGTCTTTATTTTAGTTTTACTGATTAATTGCTCACATTATGTTCGAAAATTTTTATTTATTCATTCTGTCATATAGAACTTTACTCAAGTATTTCTATCGTTTCTATAGATGTCATCATTAGGGTACCTTTATATATTAGATCATACCCTTATAATATCTCGTTAGCACGCTTTGTTTTGGTGCGTGAATGCTTGTTATGGTGAACTATGTTGGATTTGGTTTCTTGATTGATTGATAGTCTAGCGGTGATATATGTCCACAGTATAAACAACTATGAAGATTAAATTAATTATATAAATTAATTAATAAAGATTAGATCGTTGGGGGTTATAAATAGCCATCTACTATTTTCTCTTTACTTTATCGGTCACCATTATTTATCATCCTGGATATGTGCAACAATTGCTTACTGATATTGTTTCAACTGCTGCCAACAGATGGTAAACACCAGGAATCAGGCTAATGGCAACCCACCGCAGAACCCACCGCCGCTGACAGCAGATCAGTCTTTTCAGCTTCAGATGCAGATGATGGCTACTCTCAACAATGCAGTACAAGCTCTGCAGAATGTTCAAGCCAATCCGCAGCCGCAGCAGAGGGACACACGTGGAGACTTTATGAAGGGATATCCACCTACTTTCTCCCATTCTGCTGATCCTCTTCAGGCAGATGACTGGCTCCGTGCAGTGTAGTGACAGCTTGACATTGCGCAGTGCAATGATCAAGAGAGGGTCTTGTATGCAGCAGGACAGCTTCGAGGTGCTGCTCTAGACTGGTGGGAATCGTACAGACCTCAGGACAGAGAATGTTTCACCTGGGCTCAGTTCCGTGAAAGATTCCGAAGCCACCATGTGCCTGCAGGCATAATGAAGATGAAGAAGAAGGAGTTCCTCTCTCTGAAACAGGGGAACATGTCAGTCACAGAGTACCGTGACAAGTTTCTGCAGCTTGCTCGCTATGCTCCCACAGAAGTTGCAGAAGATGGTGACAAGCAGGAGCACTTCCTAGAGGGTCTTAATGACAACCTCCAGTTACAGCTGATGAACAACACGTTCAATAATTTCAATCACCTGGTGGACCGTGCCTTGCTTACAGAGCAGAAGCGCAAGGAAATTGAAGAGAAGAAAAGAAAGCTCAACCCTGCTTCCTCCAACAGCAACACTTGCCCCCGCTACCAGCAGCAGCAGTACCAGCAGCGTCAGCAGCCCCAGCAGCAGCAGTATCAGCAGCAGACAGGTCAGGGTCAGCGTTATCAGAATCAGAACCAACGCCCTACCTACCGAGCTATGCCACAGGGGCAGTCCAACCCACCTGCCTCAAATCAGGCTACGATTCCAGTTGTTCGTAACTGCTATAAGTGTGGCGATAGTGGGCACCTCGCCAACAACTGCCCTCAGAGGGGGCAACATCAGCAGCAGGGCAGGCAGAACGCCTCACAGCAGCAGTAGCAGGGGCGCCCCAACCAGCAGAATAAGGCACCACTTCAGGGCAAGGTCAACCATGTGATGGCGGAAACCGCAGCAGATGCTCCAAATGTCGTTCTCGGTACGTTTACAGTCAACGCCAATCCTGCTACTGTACTTTTTGATACTGGTGCTACACATTCTTTTATTACAAGATCGTATGCTGAACAAAACAACATATCTATAAGTTCTATGAAGAGACCTATGGTAGTTGCATCACCAGGTGGGCAGATAAACACCAGTTCTATTTGTTCTAGAGTGGGTATAAAAATAAGGGGGGTAGAGTTCATTGCCAAGTTAATAGTTATTGACTCTATGAGTATTGATATCATCTTGGGCATGGACACTTTGGAGAAGTGGGGTGTCAAAATTGATTGTGCTCAACGGACAGTTCACCTAGCATCATCAGATGGCCAGGAAGTGGGAATCATTGCATCAAGTCCTTCAGGGTATTTGCATCAGATGGAGGTTAGACCTACACACGGTATTCGAATAGTGTGTGATTATCCAGATGTCTTCCCTGATGAATTACTAGGTATGCCGCCTGACAGAGATATTGAGTTTTTAATAGAGCTTTTATCTGGCACTGCACCCATAGCAATGAGGCAATATAGAATGGCACCTATAGAGCATGAGGAGGTTAAAAAGAATATAGATGAATTGCTAGCTAAAGCATATATCCGCCCTAGTTCCTCTCCTTGAGCTTTTCCAGTCTTGCTTGCTGAGAAAAAGGATACTGATGTGAAAAGGATGTGTGTGGATTACCGAGCTCTAAATAAAGTCACCATTAAAAACAAGTACCCGCTTCCCCGCATTGATGATTTGTTTGATCAGCTTCAGGATGCTTGTGTTTTCTCCAAGATTGATTTGAGATCTGGTTATCATCAGTTAAAAATTCGTCCCTCAGATATTCCTAAAACTGCCTTCACCACTAAGTACGGCTTGTATGAGTATACAGTAATGTCCTTCGGCCTCACCAATGCTCCTGCCTATTTTATGCAACTGATGAATTCAGTATTTATGGATTATTTAGACAAGTTTGTGGTGGTTTTTATCGATGACATTCTGATTTATTTCAAGACTGAAGCAGAACATGAGGAGCATTTAAGGTTAGTTCTTTAGAGACTGAGAGAACACAAGCTGTACGCCAAGTTCAGCAAATGTGAATTTTGGATTGATGAAGTGCGTTTCCTTGGTCACGTCGTCTCCAAAGAAGGAATTGCAGTGGATCCAAGCAAGGTCAGTACTGTCACGAACTGGAAGGTGCCGAAAATACCAAAAGAGGTTCGTGGATTTCTGGGTTTAGTTGGTTATTATCGGAGATTTATTGAGAATTTTTCAAGAATTGCAAAGCCCATGACTTCCCTATTAGAGAAGGATGCAGAATTTAGATGGACAAATGCACAGCAAGCTGCTTTTGATGAGTTGAAGAAAAGATTGACTACAGCACCTGTGTTGACATTGCCTGACCAGCAGAAGAAATTCATAGTTTATTGTGATGCTTCCAGAGATGGTTTGGGATGTGTTTTGATGCAGGAAGGCAAAGTGATTGCCTACGCTTCACGGCAGTTGCGCAAGCATGAGTTGAATTATCCGACACATGACCTGAAACTTGCAGCAGTGGTGCACGCACTGAAGATTTGGCGTCACTATTTGTACGGGCAGCGTTGTGAAATTTATACTGATCACAAGAGTCTCAAATATATCTTCACACAGAACGAGTTGAATATGCGGCAGCGAAGATGGCTGGAATTAATTAAGGATTATGATATGGAAATTCATTATCATCTTGGCAAGGCTAATGTGGTGGCAGACGCTCTGAGTAGGAAGAGTTATGCTAATATGGCTTTGGGTTTCATGATGCCGCATGAGTTATGTGAAAAGTTTGAAAGATTGAGTTTGGGTTTTCTACATCACACTACAGCCACAGCATTTGAGGCAGAGCCGATATTAGAACAAGAGATTCGGGAGCACCAGAAGGATGATGAGAAATTGCAGGAAATTCGTGAGTTGCTCAAATTAGGCAAGGCACCTCACTTTCGGGAAGATGAACAGGCAACTTTATGGTACAAGAACAGAATATGTGTGCCTAATGTGGACAGCATCAGAAAATTAATTTTGAGTGGGGCTCATGATACGGCTTATTCTATTCATCCCGGCAGCACTAAGATGTACTATGATCTGAAGGAAAGATTTTGGTGGTACGGTATGAAGCGTGCCGTGGCCGAGTATGTAGCTATTTGTGATACATGTCAGCGTGTGAAGGCTAAACATTAGAGACCCGCAGGTTTATTACAGCCGTTGAAGGTACCAGAATGGAAGTGGGAAGAAATAACCATGGATTTCATTGTGGGTTTGCCTCGTACTCAGAAAGGTTATAATTCAATATGGGTAGTAGTGGATCGTTTAACCAAGGTAGCTCATTTTATTCCAGTTAACACTACTTATTCAGGTGCTAAGTTAGCTGAGCTGTACATCTCCAAAATTGTCTGTTTGCACGGCGTGCCTAAGAAAATTATATCTGACCGAGGTTCGCAGTTTACTTCTCGCTTTTGGGAGCAGTTGCATAATTCATTAGACACAAAGCTCAGGTTCAGTACAGCTTACCATCCTCAGAGAGATGGGCAGACAGAAAGAACTAATCAGATACTTGAGGATATGTTGAGAGCTTGTGCCATATAGTACGGCACTAGTTGGGATAAGTGTTTGCCATATGCTGAATTTTCTTATAATAACAGCTATCAAGCCAGTCTGAAGAAGTTGCCGTTTGAAGCACTGTACGGCAAGAGGTGCAGAACACCGTTGTTCTGGAATCAGACAGGTAAAAAGCAGGTATTTGGACCTGACATAATACAGGATGCTGAACAGCAATTGCGGATTGTTCAAGAGAATTTGAGAGTTGCTCAGTCCAGGCAGAGAAGTTATGCTGATGCCCGCAGAAGGGATTTGTCCTTTAAAGTGGATGACCATGTGTACTTGAAGGTGTCACCAATGAGAGGTATTCGCCATTTCAACATGAAAGGAAAGCTAGCGCCAAGATACATTGGGCTATTTAAAATACTAGAAAAGAAAGGTGAAGTAGCTTACCGCCTGGAATTACCTCCCAGTTTGTCAGGTGTTTCATGTGTCTCAATTAAAGAAGTGTTTGAGAGTACCCGAAGAGCAAACACCGCAAGAAGGATTGGAGGTACAGGAGGATCTGACTTACACAGAGCATCCAGTGAAAATTTTAGACACATCTGAGAGGAATACTAGAAACAAAAAGATCAAGATTTGCCGTGTGCAGTGGAGTCATCATACAGAGGCAGAGGCAACATGGGAACGAGAGAATGAATTAAAAGCAGCATACCCCGCTCTCTTTGCTAACTAGCCTATCTGAATCTCGGGGCGAGATTCTTGTTAAGGGGGGTCGGTTTGTAACACCCTAATTTTATTTTCAGTATTTTACAATGAATTTAATATGGTTTATTTAATTTTCTAGAATTTTATATGCTTAGCCATGCATTTAATGATTTATTTTATCTACAATAATTAAAATTTATCCTAGGTCAACTTTTGTTGTACATTCTTGCTAGTGCATTGCTTTATTTCTTGTATGGTCTAAGGTTTGAAATTCAAATGTATTTGGATATTTAAATTTTGTTTTTGACCTTGGTTTTGGAAAAGAGAAAAAAAAAAGAGAGTAGAGGGGCCGGCCCGGCCGAACCGGCCTAGCCAACCCCTCTCCCCTTCGGCCCGCCCGCACGCCCGCTTGGGCCGGCCCAGCCCGCTCGCCAGAAAGCGGCCCAGTCCACACCGCGCGCTCCCCTTTTCCCCCTCCCATCCTCCTCTCTCTGACCCCTGGCCGACCCCGCTTTCCCTGCACCGTGGACCCGCGCCGCCGCGGCCAAGGCCCGCCTGCCATTGTCTCTTCACCTGTGGCTTGCGCTCAAGTCCGAGCTGAACCGAGCCGGACCCCATCTCGTACGCCAAGAATCCGAGCCAGTTTTCCCACCGCCGCCCTATCAGTAGGTTTGCTAGCCCCACAGCCGTGTTCTTTTCGCTCTCACGCCCTAGCCCAAGCCCTAGCGGCCGCTGCCTCCGTCGATTCCACCTCCACCCCGAAACCAAGGTGAGCCGCCGCCTCGTGCAATTCGTCGTCATCACAGCTTCTCCGGCCCAATTGACCACTGTGTCGCCGTTGCAGGACCTCAACAAGGCCTTCCCACCGATTCTTGGACGCCGAAATCGTCCCTCGGCGCCCGTTCCATGATCACCGCCGCCACCATCCGCACCTGCTCGCCGCCGGCTCTCTCCATCACGCCTCCGCCTTACCCGATCCCCTGGGTGAGTTCGCCGTCTCCTTCTCTCTCCCTTGAGCCAACCTTAGTCGCGCCTAGCCCCTCTCAGAGGCCGTAGCAGGCCGCTCCGACGATGCGCCGCCGCACGCCAGGCGGACTCCGCCATCTCCCGCGGTCAGCCGTCGGCCACCCCTTTCTCCTTCCCTCTCTGAGCCGTTGGATCCCGATCCAAGGGGCGACCGTCGTCGATGACCGGTCAACCGCAGGGTCAATACCGGTCAACCGAGTCAAACTCCGGTAAGCCATCGCCATTTTGCATAAAATCCCCTCGAGTTTGAGTGAATCAACCCGCAGTCCTTTCCTTTGAGAACGGAGGCCCTGTTTTTATCTTTTAAACCCGGGTTTTCGAAAAATAATTACAGATAGGTCCTATCATCTTTAAAAGGCTATAACTTCACCGTTTTAAATCCGTTTTCGGCGATTCTCGCGCCCACGCGACCATAGCAATGAGTAGAATAATTTTAAATACGTTTTACCTTCTGTTTTTATGTTATGATGTACCGTTTCTTACATTTTGCATTTGTTTGCTTCCATGTGTGATCGTGTGTATGCTTGTTTGGTGCCATATATCGTGCGTAGACGTTGATCCGCCTGTTGAGTTCAAGGAACAACCTCCAGAAGTCTCTGAGCAGCAGCAAGGAAAAAAATTTTGAGGAAGGCAAGTATAACATAAACAACACCTAATAACCTTTTATTTACTGCATGTGCATTTTAATTTTGACTGCCTGTAAGGTTTACCTAGCTACTTTTATCCTTTTATATCTACATTGTGGGTTGCATATGGTTAAGTTGTGCTAGGTGCTGCGCAAACTCATATCTATTTGTTAATTTAATTTTGATTAATGATCCTATGCAATTAATTGTTGGGCTTGACCCTGAGCGGTTCATGTCTATTTTAATATGGCTTTTTAGCAACATGGTTTAGGGAGCTTGAGCAATGTGCTTGTGCGCTTTTGCTGGTTCTCTCCCTAAGGACCGAATCACAAAGCGACCACCTGGGACAACAGTGCTACCACAAGGCTGGAATGGGACAGACTTAGCTGATTAATTAGGTTGTTTTGGTTTGGAAGTAACTTACCTGCGGGGCAACAGGGGAGGCTAGCATCAGTGGTCGCTGCACTACCTCATGGTTGAGTGTGCTTTACGTTATATGTATGTGCTTCTCCCTTTGGAGGCGGACACCACCGTTGCGACCCTGAAACCTTAGCGGTTACATCTTACTAACGCAATCTTTGTAAAGGCTTCGTAGTGCGCTTGCTAGTCATCTCATCTCCGGTAATGTGGTGAATTCCTAGCGTAGCTCACGACTTGTGGGTAAAGATGTGCAACCTCTCGAGAGTGTAAAACTAACATGTTAGCCGTGCTCATGGTTATGAGCGGCCCAGACCCTTCCCAGTGATTAGTAAAGGACCCTTGGCTGAGGTTCCTTGGTTATGGTTTTGATAATTGTTATATCTGTTTAATCTTATTAAATTCTTATGCAATATCTTTTGGGCTAATGGTGTTGTTATTAATTCATAGTAATTAGGCTTTAATAAATATTTTAAATTAAAAGCTTATGCAGATGTCAGCTAACCATAGAGCCTCATGGTTTATGTTATATTTGTTGGGTATTCTGTACTCACACTTGTTTTCTTTATATTTATTCCTTCTTGGGGGGAAAAATCCAACCGCTGCTCAGATGATGGTGGTAATGAAGATTATGTGCAAGACTACGACGAGTATTAGGCGTTTCGTTCACCAGTTGACGTCCCTGTGGCGCCCGTTATGTTTATGATTTATGCTTCCGCTATGCTACGTTATACTCTGAGTTAAACACTTGTGTCACAGTGTAATAAATGATATATTTAATGTTATGCACGTTTTTATTCTATGGCATGTGTTGTGGTATTCTGTAATTTGTCATGTATATGCGAGACGTGTCCTGGCGCATATATATGTTGCACGATTTTGTTCGTTGAAACCGGGCGTGACACGTGGGGAAGGGGACGGCGGCGCTCCGCCGGCGGCGTGGGGCCCTACTTGGAGCCGACGAGGTCCGGGAAGGTGTTCCCTGCCGTGGGCTTCCGTTTCCGGTAGATCTCGTCGCCGATGGTGGAGAGGGGAGGTGGCGCGGCGGCGGTGTGTGATGCTCCGGCATCTTAAGTGCATTTTCATCTCACCTACATGCAACATTCATCATGATGCATCATACAATGACATGCATTTGAACCCCATGGTCAAACTTGATTGATGTGCCACTTGCTAAACCCTGTTTTCTGTGTGTATGTCTCTGTGATTGTGCCCATAACTTTGATTCTATTTAGATCTGGGTGAAACTCATATTGACAAACTTGTAGAAAATTTGATGTTAAACAACTTTGATAATTGGTGCCTTGACATGCATGAAGGTTTGCATAGAGTTTTGGGGCTTTTTCTGTCAACATGTGAATTTTGTCAAAACATGACCTATTTAGTAATTTTAAATTTTCTTGATCTTAAAGCCAAAATCTTGCAATATTTTTATTGAGAAACTTGTAGATCTTGAAATTCTGAACAACATCGGTATAAACCTCCTTGAGTGAAAGTGACTATAAATAGACTTTTAGAATTTCCTATCTGGAGGGTTTTCTTGGTCAAACCTTGGTCAACAGTTTAAATTTAAATTTACTCCAAATTTTTTAATATAACATAGTATACAAGTTTATAGAACACTTGTAGAGGAACAAATTTAGAACATTTCATCCAATTGGGGTTTCAAATTCGGCCCCTATACTGTTCAAAATTGCGAAATACAAACAAATGTTCCTGTGGTCAAACTGGCTTTTTCCAATTTCAGTTTTTATTTCACCTATGAGTCTATGACATGCGGGCCCCACCAGTCAGACCCGCATCGGATTCTTGCCTGCGGGATTGGAAACCCGGACCGGTGGGCCCCACCCCCGCTCATCGCCCGTGCACCCAGTCCATTGACCCTCTCTCCCTTCAACCGCCCCGGTCCCACCTGCCAGTCTCACCGGGTCTACGGACATGGTCCATCCACCGCGCGCCTTTCTTCTCCCTTGCTGCGACACCACCAAGCGGCGGCCACCTTCTGCCGGTGGCCGGCCGAGGCCGACGCCCGGCCATAAGGCCAAGGCCGGTGCCTCCCATCGCCCCGAAGCAACCGGCCGCCCTCACTGTGCCTCTCCCGCTCCCCCTCTACCTCTTCCTCTCGTTTCCCTCCATCCTCCCTCCGTTCCACCACCGCCGCCATTAACGCGAGCTTGGAGCTCGAGCTGCGCCCGCCGCTCTGACCGTCTCTGCTCCACTGATTCACCTAGGTCTAGGCCACCGTGTCCCCTCCACCGATTCACCTAGGTCTAGGCCACCGTGTCCCCTCCACCGTGCCACATTTTGTCGCCGAAATCCTCTGTCCGTGCCTCACTCTGGATGCTCCGTCGCCGGCCTCCTCTAGCCGTCCTTGAACCACCCCGTCACCGCGCCAGGCTTCGCTGCCCTCCACTGCACCACCTCACTGAGACCTCGACGGTTGTGGCCCCTCCACCACCTCGCAATTCGCCGCCAGAGTTTCCTCGTCCGCGAGCTCCGTCGAAGGCATCTCCACGCCATTCTCCCGGCGATCCAGGTATGGGGTAAGGCTCCCCACTCCCTCTCTCCCTCACCCGCCGCCTTCGGTCGGATTCCGGTGAGCACCGCCGCCGTTCCCCATCCCCAGGCGCGAGGTTGAAGAAGCCTAGGGAGGGAGACGCCGTTTTTGCGGTTTAGCCCTCGGACTTTGGATGTTTTCTGTTCTAATCCAACGCACTGTGCAATGAACCTTGCAAATCTTACGTTCTAGCCCCCTGATGTATACGGTTAATTACGTTCAAGTCCTCGATCTATGAGTTTTTCCATTTATTACATTTATATTAGCCTGTGAACTTTGAAAAATCATAACAATTCAAAGAAAAATCCAAAATGGACAAACTCAGTGGCTATGGACTTCTTTGAAGTAGATCTACATGATAGGTATGATGTTGATGTGTGAAAAGTCTGTTTTGGCCCTGGTTGAGTGCATGCATGTTGGGTGTAAATAAATGGTAAAAATAGATTAAATGAGCTCCTATAATTATGAAACTTGGACAGTAGCAATGTTATGGCATTTAGGTACTGTGTGATTTTTGGTAGCCCTAGCATTGGCTGTTTAAATTACTGTTTTGCCCTTATGCATGTGTTTTGTGTATTTAATTAACTTGGAAAATGAAGGCTACATAAAATATGCTCAAATGTGACCTCTGGTATTTTTTATGTATTTGATATAGTATGAGTAGTTCACTTCTAAAATATGACGTTCTGCATGCATGTTTTAGCTACAGTTTTGAAATTGGCAAAATGATTCTTGCTAGACTTGATAATTATAAAAAGTGACTTTAGAATGCAAAGATAATGCTATGAAAATTCTGGTGTGCTACTAGTATGATAGGGAGTCCAGAAAATATTTTTGGAGAACTTATTCACACTGTGTCTAAGTACATATTAATTTGCAAAATTTAAATATATGAAAAATAGATGTCCTATCAAACTATGGATTTTTGGGCTTGCTGATTTTTGGATATGATGTTAATGCAATGGAATGCTTGTTATAGAAATTTCAAGTCCAGAACTCACTCCTAGAAATTATGAAAAATCTGAGAAGCTATAGGGCTGGTAACTTGTTGGAATTTTAATAAATTAATTATAACTTGGTTGAAGCTGAAATTTTGGTTGTAGCATTATGAAGTATGTTTTCGCATGTGGTAAAAGTTTGAGATCAATTTGAGTTGCCTAACTACATGAACACATGAGTGTATTTTATTCATAAAGGTGCCATGTCCCTTAATCTGTGTGTATACGTTTAACTACAAGTGACAACATGTTTGGTGCATATATAAAATTACTTGCTGCACACCATCAAATAAATCTTGTGATTCCAAGGGTGTTCAATGGAGGTGTTTTTGAGAGACACCTTCATTCCATTTGATAGGGACGGTGTACACATATAAGACAGTAACTCCTGATTACTTCAAAGATAAAATGTAGTGATGGTTTGTATGATTTTTTAGTGATGGGTTGTATGATTCCTTAGGAAAGTTGTTAAGTTTTCTTTTTATGGGATGTGTTTGAACTAAATACAATTGAGTCTTTTTGTCACAAACTACTTGATCATGCATTATGCTTTAATTGCACCTCATGCGTACAATTGCATTCTCTTGCACTCACTTGCATATTATATCATGCATATAGATTCCGCGATGAAGGATCAACGCAAGAGCTGCTATTGATCGATAAGCCGAACAACGAGTTGCACCAAGAGCAAGAAGACGGCGTGTCGCTGATTTCATCCGTCCCTGTTTCAAGGGGTTGCCTGGGGCAAAGCCTCACAACCTGGGAAACTAACTTAGATTAGTTTGTTGGTTTTCTTAAGAACAATCAAATGTAGGCAGGACCATGCTTTTCCTAAGTAATATGATTATGATTTGTTGATTACGCATCTGCATTAGGAGTTGCTTGAAACCAATTGCATTAGACTTACTGGCCGCCCTGGCCCTAGCACCCGTACTTAGAGTTCGCAGGACGAGTACCTAGTACTGCTAGGTGCGAGTAGACACGAGTGAATGGAGTCACTCGTCGTGCAGGTGATTTCAATCACAAAAATCTTACTATTATGGAAACCATTATGCTTATGTTTTAAACGGAGACCGGGCGGAGATTTTATGAGTTATTTATTGTTTATGGTATTGTGCACGGGACTCCGCCCGAGTCGCATAAGGCCCGTTCACTGTTCGCCTGCTGGTCGGCATAACTTTGCTAGAGGTGCTTATCCGGGATAATGGACCGGTGAAAGTCTTACTTGTCCCATCCGAAGAACAGAGACTTGGTCCTACCGTCGGGCCCAGGGGCACTTGGGTGTTGACTCGTGGAGGGCTGGACCCGGTGCGCCGTGGTAACGCTCCATGGGGGCTAAACCTGGGGAATGGCGGCTTGGAATCGAACTTGGGATGGGACAAGTGGAGATGGGGGCTATATGTAGGTGGGAACGCGATGGCTAGTAAGCATATACCCCTGGCATTTTTAGGTGTTCCCGGGAATTAACAAATCGATTCGAATCGCTGATGCTCACCAGGTGTGAGAATGCCAGATATCGCACACGGGCAACGTAGTAATAACTGTAACATGTTGTTTATTAAATCACGCTTTTCAATACAACATGCTTGGATGTGTATGATCCGTCCCACTATTCATGGTGCTGCCCATCCACTAATAGGAGGTCGATGGACTTGGGAGGTGCTTTGAAGTCGAGGGAGGGCTGACCCGACATACCGTGGTATCGCTCCTGAGATGGCTACTCCCAAGGGTTAGGTAGGGGCACTGTGAATCTTGGGACGGGACATGTGTAGATGAGAGGTATATCTTGGCTGTGTAGGATATACTATTGTGCAATTACTGATGGTTCTCATGTTTACTTTCATGCAAGTATTTACTTTATGATATAAATGATCTTCATGGCTAATGGATAGCAGCTGTCAAATCCTACTATCTTATGTCAACAGACCTTGTTTAAAATCTACAGCTAAGGATCCGCATGATTAGTAAGCATGCTTTGCGTCAACCGTAAGCACTGTCCATTAAGTCCTACTAAGTAATTAGTACTCAGGGTTTGTCCCCACTTTTGGATTACAGATACTGATGACAGCTGGATAACTGTGTTGGAGGCAGTAGTACCGGTGGGCTCGGTGCTACTCACCTTGTTCATCTCTTCATGAAGACTATTTGAGTTGTTTCCGCTACGAGATGTTTTGAAAACGCTTCTGATATATATATATACTCTGAATTCGCTTCCGCTATATTTGAACATGTATTTGATTTCATACATTTGGTTTGTAAATTAAGTCAATTATTCTCTATTTCCACTGCCTGGGATGAAGTAATTGTTGTGGCTCCTTCGAGAGTCGGATGTGTTTGATGTCGGTTCCTCAGGAAATGGTGTTATCGAGAACCCAAAGGACTCTCGACGGACTACCGGGTTTAGTCTGGCCTAAGTGCACTGCGAGTCAGAGGAGGCAGGTGTGCTTTGTCTGGATTAAGCAAGGCGGTTCCGCCACAGCTGGTATCAGAGCCGATCATACATAGACAACAGTTATATCATCAAGTTTTGTTGTACAAATCTATTTTCGAAAACCAATCTTCAAGTAATTCAAAAATGAGAGTATACGCTATGGCTGTATAAGGATGTTAGTGTTATCCAGGTGACATCACTGACATTCTGACCTAGATAGAACTCATATGCATATTCGACACTTTGGGAAGCAACTTTTCTGCCATAGCTAGCCCCAGTACTGGTGGAAGCTATTGGGGTTTGTAAACGGTTGTAAACCCTGCATTCATGCTGTATAAGTAAAAGCTCTTTAAGGGTGGTGGGCTTGTTTGAGGCTTTCATACCCACCACCCTTACATTCGGTTTTGGGATCCACCTTTCTCTTGACGATCCCCAGTATTGGTGGAAAGTCAGGTTTTAAGGAAAAGGTGCAGCGGCCCACCAACGTTGTCCACGCAGCGGTCACGCGTGGATGCCACACTAGGTGGTAATGTATGAGCATGCATTTTCCTGCAGGTACACTAACCACGTGCGAAACTAAGAACGACTAGATGCATTAAGGAGAGACGTGCATATATGTCACTGAATTATCGCTAGCTATATATGAAATAGATAGGATGTGTGATGTGAGGCTGAATAGGACGAAACATGCATCATGTATCTTTTGTTATCATTCCGGGGGATATTAATAAAAGACAAATGGAATAAATCGTGACTTAAACCTACCTTCTGCATATTTCGCTACATAATCCGTCAATTGTAAGCAACTAACACAAATCGCTAAGTAAAAGCCTCTCCTATGGAGCTCTCGGAAAGTGTTTCATTCGAGAGTTATAACTGAAAACCTTTGGGTTCAAAAATTAGGACACCCATACCGACGAGACACAGCGCACAAGTTTTCCGTTAACCAATACGATTGCCCAAGCTTACCGGATGACGGCTAACACTCTATGTGCCATCCGGTTATTCTATTCACTTATATGCTTTCATGTATCCAGCATATATTTATGGTGCTACGGTCTTTTATTCACCGCATCAATCGCACGAAAGTTCTTGGACTAAACTCGACTAGCTTTATTTCTGCAGATGGTCACCCCACCAAAGACATATGCTCAGGGGGCTGCTCATGGAGCACCATCTCCTTCTGAGTTGGCCACTCAGGTCGCTCAGCAACTCATCAACTTGATAACTCAAGAGCAACAACGACGCGACCCGCAAGAGATCAGTTACACTGACTTTGCGGCGCTACAACCGCCAATCTTCACCACTGCCATAGATCCATTGGATGCTGATGACTGGCTTCGGATCATCGAGTCCAAGTTCAGTCTACTGCCTCACCTCAGTGAGCAACAGAAGGCTCGCTTTGCAACACAGTGTCTACATGGTCCCTCGGGGGCCTGGTGTGCTTCATTCCTGCAATGCAACCAGCCGGGCACCAGGTCACGTGGGATGAGTTCCGTGCGGCTTTTCGGGCACACTATCTCCCGCCTAGCCTCATCGAGCTCAAGCAATGGGAATTTCGTGCACTTCAACAAGGGAACATGTCAGTACTCGAATACGTGTAGGCCTTCATCCGCCTGTTGCAGTACTCCCCTAAAGACGTCAACACCGACCCGCATAGGGCTGCCCATCTGTTGGGAAGGTTCGACCCCACTCTGCAGACTCACTTGGGGCGCTGCTACGACAGCTTCACCGAGTTGGTAGATGTCGCCATCGATATGGAGCAACGCCTCCGTCAAGCCCATGAGGACCAGCAGAGGAAAAGACTTGCAAGTACACCTCCATCGAGTCCATCTCAGCGGCCACGGGTTGAGCATCAATCCCCACCGCACATATATTACCTAGAAGAGCCTCCGCAACAAGAATAACACAGTGGGGCACAACAAACCATGTCATTCTGCAGTGCACCACCTCCTCCACCTGCTTCAGTGCCACTCGCCAAACCAAGCACCGGCTATACCTGCTTCAAATGTGGGAAGGCCGGACATTTCAGTCGCACCTGTCACTCGCACCGAAAGACTCCAGGATCAGTGCCTATGGGCGAAGGGAAGAAATTAGCCCCAAAGATGGGCCAATTGCACTATTGTCAGCTTGAGCAAGTTTCGGCAGGTGAACCCGTCTTGGCAGGCACATTTCTTGTCAATGACCACTCTACGGTTGTTTTGTTTGATTCGGGAGCGACTTTTTCATTCATCAGCAAAGCATATGCACTGAAGCATGGGTATGAGATTATAGAGTTGAAACAGAAATACCACATCACAGCTGCAGGGTCAGCTATAAATACAAATCACATAGTGAGGGACTTGCGTTTGCACGTGGGAAAAGAAAGTTTGTTCATCAGTCCTCTAGTACTTCCCCAACTAGGGATTGATATTATTATTGGTATGGAATGGCTAAAACAACACAATGCTATGATAGATGTTGGGAGCAGAACCGTTCAATTGCGCTCAAGCAGTGGGACCGATGTGATTATTCATGTGCCACTTCATAAGCATGTGTCTCGTACGGTTAATGTTGCAGAAGCTCAAACCGAGGCACAAGCACTTGCAAAGATCCCTGTAACTTGCAAGTATCCGGATGTGTTTCCAGAAGAACTTCCCAGACTACCACCAAATAGGGATGTAGAGTTCAGAATAAACCTTGTTCTAGGCACGGCACCTGTCTCCAAGAGGATGTATAGAATGGCGCCAGTTGAACTGAAGGAATTGAAAACACAACTACAGGAGCAGTTAGACAAAGGGTTTATCCGACCTAGCTCATCACCTTGGGGTTGTCCCGCCCTCTTTGTTGAGAAGAAAGACCAAGGTGGTAAAAGGTTATGCATCGATTATCGACCATTGAATGCTGTCACTGTCAAGAACAAGTATCCGTTGCTACACATTGATATCTTATTTGATCAGCTTGGGGAGCCACAGTTTTCTTCAATATTGACCTTAGGTCCGGGTACCATCAAATTAAGGTCCGAGAAGAAGACGTACCAAAGACCGCTTTCTCCACACGGTATGGGCTTTATGAGTATCTTGTCATGTCCTTTGGGTTGACTAATGCACCGTCTTTCTTCATGTACCTGATGAACTCGGTGTTCATGAATGAACTCGACAAATTCGTGGTAGTATTCATTGATGACATCTTGGTTTACTCTAAGAATGAGAAAGAGCACGAAGAGCATTTGCGAATAGTGCTATCTCGCCTTAGAGAACATAAACTCTATGCCAAGTTCAGCAAATGTGCGTTTTGGCTAAAGGAAGTGGCATTCCTAGGCCATATTTTGTTAGCAAAGGGAGTGGCTGTCGATCCCAGCAAGGTGGAAGATGTGCTGAATTGGAAGCAGCCACAAACTGTGACAGAGATACGGAGTTTTCTTGGTTTAGCGGGCTACTACCGCCGCTTCATCAAGGATTTCTCAAGAATTTCAAAGCCTATGACAGTGTTGACCCAGAAAAATGCAAAGTTTGCATGGAGCCCAAAATGTGAAGAAGCATTTGGAACATTGAAGAAACTCCTAACTTCAGCACCTGTTCTTGCTCAACCAGACATCACCAAGCCATTTGATGTGTATTGTGATGCCTTTGGTAGTGGCCTCGGTTGTGTTTTAATGCAAGAGGGCAGAGTTATTGCCTATGCATCCAGCCAACTGAGGAAACATGAGGTAAATTATCCGACTCATGATCTTGAGCTACTTGCGGTTGTTTATGTGCTGAAGAAATGGAGACATTACTTGTTAGGCAACACCTGTCACATCTACACTGACCACAAGAGTCTCAAATACATCTTTACCCAACCTGAATTAAATATGAGGCAAAGACAGTGGTTAGAGTTGATAAAAGATCATGACCTAGAGGTTCATTACCACCCCGGCAAGGCTAATGTAGTAGCTGATGCATTAAGCCGTAAGGCTCATTGCAACTTCATTGAAGCTCGTCCAACAGTGAGAGTGCTATGTTGTGAGATTGGGAAAATAGAAATGCCAACGGTGCTGGAAGCTGAACTTTATAATCTTGTCCTTGAAGCAACCATAAAAGATCAAATCATAGCAGCACAAAAGCAAGATAAGGGCATGTCGCATATTTGAGATGAGATCAATGACAAGAAGAAGGCCTGTTTCAAGCTCGACGAAGAAGGAGTCTTGTGGTTCAAAAACCGCTTAGTGGTACCAAAGGATATGGAGCTGAGAAAGAAAATCCTAGATGAAGCTCACACCTCCATGTTCACCTTGCACCTTGGCAGCAACAAGATGTACCAAGATCCGAAGCAAAAGTTTTGGTGGACCCGTATGAAACGGGAGATCGCCAAGTATGTGTCTGAGTGTGACGTATGCCAAAGAGTAAAAGCTGACCACTTAAAGCCTGCAGATATGCTTCAACCTCTAGCAGTTCCAGCCTAGAAATGGGAGGACATACATATGGACTTCATTGTAGGTTTGCCTCGCACACAGAAGGGGTACGATTCCATTTAGGTGATTATTGACCGATTCACAAAATCTGCACATTTCTTCCCTATCAAGACCACCTATCGGGCGAAACAATATGCTGAACTATATATTTCCCAGATTGTATCCTTGCACGGTGTCCCTCAAACCATTAGTTTGGACAGAGGTTCACTATTTGTGTCTCGCTTCTGGGAGCAATTGCAAACTGCTCTTGGAACCAATTTAATTCACAGTTCGGCATACCATCCTCAATCAAGTGGCCAAGTTGAAAGAGTGAACCAAATCCTAGAAGATATGTTGAGGGCATGCGCTTTGACTTATTCCACCAAGTAGGATGATTGTCTCCCCTTGGCGGAGTTCGCTACAACAACAGCTATCAGAAGAGCTTAGATATGGCACCTTTTGAGGCCCTATATGGTAGATGGTGTAGAATGCGACTCAACTAGTCTGAACCAGGTGACTGTGTCACATTTGGTCCTGACTTGGTAACATAAGCAGAAGAACAAGTTAAATTCATACACAGCAATCTGAAAAGAGCACAATCTAGGCAGAAGAGCTACTCAGACAAGAGGAGACCACTAGTCTTTGAGAAGGATGATCATGTGTATCTCCGAGTGTCACCCATGAAAGGGGTGCATCAGTTCAAAGTAAAAGGCAAGTTAGCACCACGATATGTTGGTCCGTTCAAGATCACAGAGCAATGTGGGCCAGTTGCTTATCGACTGGAGCTACCACCACATCTAGCTGCGGTTCATGACGTGTTTCATGTCTCACAACCAAAGAAGTGTTTACGAGTGCCAGAAGAAGTGATTGATACATCTCAAATTTAGATTCAACCAGACCTCACCTATCAAGAGCAACCCATAAAAATCCTTGATCAAAAGCAAAGATCAACACGGAGAAGGACCATTAACTTCTACAAAGTGCAGTGGAGTAATCACTCCGAAGAAGAGGCAACTTGGGAGCAAGAAGAATTCTTGCGAACAAAATATCCTGGTTTTCTTCCATCCACTTCAAATTGAGTACGTCACAGCAGTTTAAAGTTTCAAATTCATACACAATGCACTTTCTTCTCGTTTAACTTATCCACCCACATCACATCAAAAATCTCAGGATGAGATTTCTTTAAGGGGGTGGGTTGTGATGCTCTGACATATCAAGTGCATTTTCATCTCACCTACATGCAACATTGATCATGATGCATCATACAATGACATGCATTTGAACCCCATGGTCAAACTTGATTGATGTGCCACTTGCTAAACCCTGTTTTCTGCGGGTATGTCTCTGTGATTGTGCCCATAACTTTGATTCTATTTAGATCTAGGTGAAACTCATATTGACAAACTTGTATACAATTTGATGATAAACAACTTTGATAATTGGTTCCTTGACATGCATGAAGGTTTGCATAGAGTTTTGGGGCTTTTTCTGTCAACATGTGAATTCTGTCAAAACATGATCTGTTTAGTAATTTTAAATTTTCTTGATCTTAAAGCTAAAATATTACAATGCTTTTATTGAGAAAGTTGTAGGTCTTCAAATTCTGAACAACATTGATATAAAACTCCTTAAGCGAAAGTGAATATAAAATAGACTTTTAGAATTTCCTAACTGGAGGGTTTTGTTGGTCAAACCTTGGTCAGCAGCTTAAATTCAAATTTACACCAGATTTTTTAATATAACATGGTATACAGGTTGTAGAACACTTGTAGAGGAATAAATTTAGAATATTTCACCCAATTGGGGTATTTTCAAATTCGGCCCTTAAACTGTTCAAAAACGCGAAATACAAACAAAGGTTCCTGTGGTCAAACTAGCCTTTTCCAATTTCGGTTTTTATTTCCCTTATGAGTCTATGACATGCGGGCCCCACTAGTCAAACCCGCATCGGATTCCCACCCGCGGGATTGGAAACCCGGACCGGTGGGTCCCACCCCCGCACATCGCCCGTGCACCCGGTCCATTGACCCTCTCTCCCTCCAACCGCCCCGGTCCCACCTACCAGTCTCACCGAGTCTACGGACACTGTCCATCAACCGCGCGCCTTTCTTCTCCCCCGCTCTGACGCCACCACGCGGCGGCTATCTTCTGCCGGCGGCTGGCCGAGGCTGATGCCCGGCCATAAGGCCGAGGCCAGTGCCTCCCTTCGCCCCAAAGCAACCGGCCGCGCTCACTGTGCCTCTCCCGCTCCCCCTCTGCCTCTTCCTCTCATTTCCCTCCATCCTCCCTCCGTTCCACCGCCGCCGCCGTTAACGGGAGCTTGGAGCTCGAGCTGCGCCCGCCGCTCTGACCGTCTCCGCTCCTCCACACCCCCGCACCGGCGTACCCCGTCCTCCCCTCCACTGATTCACCTAGGTCTAGGCCACCGTGTCCCCTCCACCGATTCACCTAGGTCTAGGCCACCGTGTCCCCTCCACCGTGCCACATTTCGTCGCCGAAATCCTCTATCTGTGCCTCACTCTGGATGCTCCGTCGCCGGCCTTCTCTATCCATCCCTGAACCACCCCATCACCGTGCCAGGCTTCGCTGCCCTCCACTCCACCGCCTCACTGAGACCTCAACGGCTGTGGCCCCTCCACCACCTCGCAATTCGCCGCCAGAGTTTCCCCGTCCGCGAGCTCCATCGAAGGCATCTCCTCGCCATTCTCCCAGTGATCCAGGTAGGGGGTAAGGCTCCCCACTCCCTCTCTCTCTCACCCGCCGCCTCCGGCGAGCCGCCGTGGCCTGCACGGTCAGATTCCGGTGAGCACCGCCGCCGTTCGAGGTTGAAGAAGCCCAGGGAGGGAGACGCCGTTTTTGCGGTTTAGCCCTCGGACTTTGGATGTTTTCTGTTCTAATCCAACGCACTGTGCAATGAACCTTGCAAATCTTACGTTCTAGCCCCTGATGTATACGGTTAATTACGTTCAAGTCCTCGATCTATGAGTTTTTCCATTTATTACATTTATATTAGGCTATGAACTTTGAAAAATCATAACAATTCAAAGAAAAATCCAAAATGGACAAACTCAGTGGCTATGGACTCCTCTTGAGTAGATCTACATGATAGGTATGATGTGGATGTGTGAAAAATCTGTTTTGCCACTGGTTGAGTGCATGCTTGTTGGGGGTAAATAAATGGTAAAAATAGATTAAATGAGCTCCTAAAATTATAAAACTTGGACAGTAGCTTTGTTATGGCATTAGGTACTGTGTGATTTTTGGTAGCCCTAGCATTGGCTGTTTGAATTACTGTTTTGCCCTTATGCATGTGTTTCGTGTATTTAATTAACTTGGAAAATGAAGGCTACATAAAATATGCTCAAAAGTGACCTCTGGTATTTTTCATGTACTTGATATAGTATGAGTAGTTCACAGGTAAAATATGAGGTTGTGCATGCATGTTTTAGCAGCTGTTTTAAAATTGGCAAAATGATACTTGCTAGACTTGATAATTAGAAAAAGTGACTTTAGAATGGAAGGATAATGCTATGAAAAATCTGGTGTGCTACTAGTATGATAGGGAGCCCAGAAAATATTTTTGGAGAATTTATTCACACTGTTTTTAAGTACATATTAATTTGCATAAGTTAAATATATGGAAAATAGATGTCCTATCAAACTATGGATTTTTTGGCTTGCTGATTTTTGAATATGATGTTCATGCAACGGAATGCTTGCTATAGAAATTTCAAGTCCAGAACTCACTGCTACAAATTATGAAAAATCTGAGAAGCTATAGGGCTGATAACTTGTTGGAATTTTACTAAATTAATTATAACTTGGTTGAAGCTAAAATTTTGGCAGTAGCATTATGAAGTATGTTTTCGCATGTGGTAAAAGTTTGAGATCAATTTGAGTTGCCTAATTACATAAACTCATGAGTGTATTTTATTCATAAAGGCGGCATGTCCCTTAATCTGTGTGTATACAAGTGACAAGATGTTTGGTGCATATATAAAGTTACTTGCTGCACACCATCAAATACATCTTGTGAATCCAAGGGTGTTCAATGGAGGTGTTTTTGAGAGACACCTCCATTCCATTTGATAGGGACTGTGTACACATATAAGACAGTAACTCCTGATAACTTCAAAGATAAAATGTACTGATGGTTTGTATGATTTTTTAGTAATGGGTTGTATGATTTCTTAGGAAAGTTGTTAAGTTTTCTTCTTATGGGATGTGTTTGAACTAAATACAATTGAGTATTTTTGTCACAAACTACTTGATCATGCATTATGCTTTAATTGCAAGTCATGCGTACAATTGCATTCTCTTCCACTCACTTGCATATTATATCATTCATATAGATTCCGCGATGAAGGATCAACGCAAGAGCTGCTATTGATCGATAAGCCGAACAACGAATTGCACCAGGAGCAAGAAGACGGCGTGTCACTGATTTCATCCGTCCCTGTTTCAAGGGGTTGACTAGGGCAAAGCCTCACAACCCGGCAAACTAACTTAGATTAGTTTGTTGGTTTTCTTAAGAACAATCAAAGAGGCAGGACCATGCATTTACTAGCTAATATGATTATGATTTGTTGATTACGCATCTGCATTAGGAGTTGCTTGAAACCAATTGCACTAGACTTCCTGGCCGCCTTGGCCCTAGCACCCATACTTAAAGTTTGCAGGACGAGTGCCTAGTAATGCTAGGTGCGAGTAGACACGAGTGAATGGAGTCACTCGTCGCGCAGGTGATTTCAATCACAAAAATCTTACTATTATGGAAACGATTATGCTTATGTTTTAAATGGAGACCGGGCGGAGATTTTATGAGTTATTTATTGTTTATGGTATTGTGCATGGGACTCCGCCCGAGTCGCATAAGGCCCGTTCGCTGCTCGCCTGGTGGTCGGCATAACAATGCTAGAGGTGCTTATCCAGGATAATGGACTGGTGAAAGTCTTACTTGTGCCATCCGAAGAACAGAGACTTCGTCCTACCATAAGGCCCAAGGGCACTTGGGTGTTGACTCGTGGAGGGCTGGACCCGGTGCGCCGTGGTAACGCTCCATGAGGGCTAAACCTGGGGAATGGCGGGTTGGAATCGAACTTGGGATGGGACAAGTGGAGATGGGGGCTATATGTGGGAACGCGATGGCTAGTAAGCGTATACCCCTGGCATTTTTAGTTGTTCCCGGGAATTAACAAATAGATTCGAATCGCTGATGCTCACCAGGTGTGAGAATGCCAGATATCGCACACGGGCAACGTAGTAATAACTGTAACATGTTGTTTATTAAATCACGCTTTTCAATACAACATGCTTGGATGTGTATGATCCGTCCCACTGTTCATGGTGCTGCCCATCCACTGATAGGAGGTCGATGGACTTGGGAGGTGCTTTGAAGTCGAGGGAGGGCTGACCCGACATACCGTGGTATCGCTCCTGAGACGGCTACTCCCAAGGGTTAGGTGGGGGCACTGTGAATCTTGGGATGGGACATGTGTAGATGAGGGGTATATCTTGGCTGTGTAGGATATACTATTGTGCAATTACTAATGGTTCTCATGTTTACTTTCATGCAAGTATTTAATTTATGATATAAATGATCTTCATGGCTAATGGATAGCAGCTGTCAAATCCTACTATTTTATGTCAACAGGACCTTGTTTAAAATCTACAGGTAAGGATCCACATGATTAGTAAGCATGCTTTGCGTCAGCCGTAAGCCCTGTCCATTAAGTCCTACTTAGTTATTAGTACTCAGGGTTTGTCCCCACTTTTGGATTATAGGTACTGATGACAGCTGGATAACTGTGTTGAAGGTGGTAGTACCGGTGGGCTCGGTGCTACTCGCCTTGTTCATCTCTTCATGAAGACTATTTGAGTTGTTTCCACTGCGAGATGTTTTGAAAACGCTTCCGATATATATATACTCTGAATTCGCTTCCGCTATATTTGAACATGTATTTGATTTCATACATTTGGTTTGTAAATTAAGTCAATTATTCTCTATTTCCACTGCCTGTGATGATGTAATTGTTGTGGCTCCTTCGAGAGTCGGATGTGTTTGATGTCGGTTCCTTGGGAAATAGTGTTATCGAAAGACGGACTACCGGGTTTAGTCCGGCCTAAGTGCACTGCGAGTCAGAGGAGGCAGGTGTGCTTAGTCTGGATTAAGCAAGGCAGTTCCACCACACGGTGAACTGGACGGCCACGGCGCGGCGGTGCGCAGCGGCGCGGACTTGATCCGGCGACACGAGCGGAGGGGGACGGTGAGACCCAGCGCTCGGGCTGCGCGGTTCGATGAGGAATGCAGCAGAGGGAGTCCTGTGGTGCGGAGATGGCTCGGCGGTGGCCCTCCAAGGCGACGCTGATCTTGGCATGGTGGCCATGGCGGCAGCGCCGTTGGGGGAGGGGCTAGGGCCGATGGCGGCGGCCGAGGCACCTTGGGGAAGGTGCAGCAGGTCATGGCTATGGTGGTTTGCGCGGTTGACGGAGGAGACACAGCGCGAGGTGGCCGTGACGCGAGCTCGCCACGGGCTCGGCCATGGCGGGCGGCCACGGTGTGCATGCGTCGCGGAGGAGAGGAAGGTAGGGGAGGGCGCCAGGGTTTTGGGGATTCGGTAGAGGGAGGTGTTGCAGACGTGGTGGGCGAGGTGGGTTGAGCGGTGGTTGCCCGAGGCGGCCGGCGCATGAGCTCTCCGCGAGCCGGCCATGGCAGCGTTCATGGCGGCCGCGTCTGCTGCCCTCGCGCTCGAGCAGAAGGAGCAGGGAGAGGGCGAGAGTGAGCAGGGAGTGGTGGATGCGGCCGGAAGGGCGTCCAGGTTAAGAGGAGGGAGCAGGGCAGGGGCGCGTCCCCGGCGTCGGCGTCGGCGGGACACGCGCGGCGCGGGCAGGCGGCGTCCGCCGCGTGGGTGCGAGGGAGAGGGGGTGAGGGGAGGTGGCCGAGGCGTGGACCCAGTCCATGAGCAGTGAGCCAATGATGGGTGGGCCGCGGAGGGGTGGAAAGGAGGCGGTCCACTAGACACGGTGGACGGAGGATCGGAGTGGTGGGGCCCGCGGCTGTCATCCACCGACGGGATCCAAAATGAGCTGACGCGCGAGGCTCGTGTGTCATAGACACACATGGAAGGAAAAATCCCGAAATTGAAAAGGGTGGTTTGACTGCCGAAAGCTCAGTTTGGATTACAACGTTTTGGACCCCTAGAGGCCGAATTTGATCAAACACAAAATACAAGAATTGTTGTAAACTTTGTACTCTACAACTTTCTTATAAACTTTTACACCTTGTTCTAAGCAAAAATATAGTTTAAATTTGAATTTAAAAAGTAAACCCAGGTTTGACCAACTGAAAGTATTGCAAGATTTTGGCTGTAGGTCAAGGGAATTTTGAATTTACAACACAGGTCAGGTTTTGGCAGATTCACAAATTTACATAAAAAGACCCAAAGCACCATCCAAATCACCGTGCATGTCAACACTCCAATTACCAAATTTGTTCCTAATAGAATTATCTACAAGTTTTGTATATAAAGTCTGGCTTGGATCACCACAGATTTTGAAATACAACCACAAACATTGTTGAAGGTTTGGTAAAACTGCAGCTTCAATTTATGTAGAGTCTTCCTTGTTTCAAACTTTTGAATCCTCAAATGAAGTCCAAACACTTCCACTATAGGTGCATTTGAAAGGTGATAAGTTAAATTGCCCTTCATAGAAAGGAAGATTTTTAAGTTGTATAGTGAAATCAAAAGTAATTTCAGATTAAAATTTGGGAAGGGCTAAAATTCAGACTTGGGAATTATTCTAAGTGTAGGCCGACTTGGTTGTTTTCATGAGATATTTGGGCTCAATTTGAAATAAGTAGATTACAGTTTTGAACTATGCTCAGTGTAGCAAAAGTGAAATTCACGGTACGTGGAACCACTTTGATACCGGGGCTGAACCTAGGTGCTTAAGAAATTTTAAAGTTATATTAGGGTCCAAATTTGGTCACGATCACAAGGGGCACCTTTCAAAGAACTTCTGGTTTGGTTTGGCCCCGACTTTTATACCACATAACATATGATTTTTAAGATGGTCATATTATCAAAGTTGAAGGTAACATTCTGAACTAAGACTTTTATATTTGGTGTTTTGCATAAAAGCTTGTGGGTGGTGACTTAAACAACCAAACCACGTAGAGTTTCGTATTCTCCTAGAAAAAATTTGACTAAGTGACTCTTCCATCTAGTCTTCGTTACTCTCTAAGCATCATCGAGTCCTAATTCATTATTAACTTGTCTCTAACTGCATGTTAAGGCTCTTGAGATGCCGGGGGCATCACAACCCACCCCCTTAAAGAAATCTCGTCCCGAGATTTGGAGGAAGCGGGGTTTTATGACTTACTGCGTAATGTGAATGGTTTTTGGCTCGTGGTTTGTGTGCTTCTGTCACACATGGTAACATTCGATTCTTCATCTATTAGCTTTGTTAACTGGCTCGTGAAAGGTTAGTGCCTCTTTAACACAAGATAGTTACAAAGCTTCTTTTAACTGGTCCATGGTGGCCTTTCTAAGACACTCACCAAGTCGTGTTTTATACGAGGGCGAACGAAGAAACCACAAAGAAGGTGTGGCCATAGGGCGAAAGCGACAGCAATTGATTTGAACTTTAGAACAAGGTTACTTCCTAACTTTGACACCAAGATTTAGAAACGTGATAAATATATCGGTCTTAGAACAATGGAAACAAGGTGTACACAATCGGAAAATCGAGCCATGAAGGATCTTGTGATTCAAAGGGTGGTGCAGCAAAGTCATCCAAAGGCCGAAAATGCACTAAGTCACGGATCCGCAACGTCATCAATCCACGGGAATAGCAAAGTGGCCAATGCAGGCCTGACACGTGGTTGCCTAACCTCCTACAAGGTCGGCCGACCTACCCTCGAAGGCATTTTACACGTGCAACAACCATCCAAACCGCCAACCGCCATGGGGAAGCAAGATCAAGCCGTTGGAGTGCAAAGGCGGTTGATCGGGTGGTCGCCCGACCTCGCAGTAGGTCGGCTGACCTCCCCCCTAGGTCGGCCCACCACCAACCTAGGCCTCCCACCGACCTAAGCCTCCTACAAGTATCCCCCTCTCATATGGGACTATAAATAAGCCTGTAGAGCTCATTTGTAAAGGGGTGGAGAAGTTGAGAGCCATATCCTACCTTAGAGAGTGTCATTTTCCACATCTTAGTAGTTAGGATAGTCCTCGGAGTTAGAGTAAGTCGAGCTTTGCCTCGGAGTTCTTGAAGATTCTTCTGAGTCTACGGTAACAGCTCTTGTGTCTTTTGTACTCAATCTTCAATATAATTCAGTTATATTTTACTTTATTTCTATCTCTTGCAAGTGTGGTGACCCTTTATTTTGCATACTTGCTAGGCTTAGACTTGTGGTTATCTTAGTTAGTCAAGTCCCGTTATTCTTGCTGGTTCTATAATCCAACCTGTACGCCAGGCTCTGGTTAGGTCCTCTCCTCTGATCAGGGACGATCTATTGTTACTCAAGTTTCGCTTGAGTATGTTTATAGCGTGCCAGGCTATTCACGCAGACTTGCTTGGTAGCCCCACTTAGTGAAAGCGTGTGGTGTGCCTATGTAGTCTAGGCCCGTTCGTTCGGTAGGCCCGTGGGCGTTAGCCGGGTCTCCTTCGGTTGTCTACTATCTACTCCCTGACACCTCGAGGCGCCGGAATTTCGCTCGACGCGAGACCCTGACTTACTACTTGAGTTTCTTAGTTAACCACTACATAGTCTTTGCAGCTGAATAGAATAGAGTTTGGGAACTTTATCTCACTCGTTGTCCTCCCAGGCAACTATACCTTTCTACGTGTATCTTAGGTAGTTTCATTTACTTCTTTCCACCATACACCTATCTATTTACCAGACTTACCCCTGTCTAGTGACTAGCTGGTATATTTTTGTAAGTATGCTTCATTCGATTTGAGTCTATTCAACTATACTCTCTCGCCTGCCGCTTCCCTATGGATAAAAATACGATACTCGGAATACTCTGAGTGAAAAGCTACAGTGGTCTCCGTGCGCTTGCGAAGTAAAATCTTTTAAGGCTAAGAGACGCCAACAAGCTTTTCTGGCACCGTTGCCGGGGAAGCAATAGGCAGAGATATAGTTGATAATCTCTTTTCAAACCCCGTGTCTTTAATAAAAATACCAACTAGTCGTTAGCAGGATCACTTGTCTCTATTGTTTATGTTGTGGTTGCAACAGAGAGGTGTATGACCGGTTTCGACTTGCCAGAAAATTTCCATAATAACCCAGAGGTTCTGCTTAGGAGGGTCCGTTCCAAGACCATTCACGGGCAGATACCTATTCCAAGGGAATTGAACCTTGAAACGGCCACGTCAAGTAGTTCCTCAAACACCGACGACATGACCGTACCTTCCGAGAAGACCATCCGTGAGTTCTCCATCCCATCCAGTAGCAATGTCCCTACGAGACCGGCCATCAACGCATGGGAGAACTTTGAACTCAAGCCGGGAGTCATTCACATGGTTCAAGCCATTCCCTTCTGCGAATTAGCAATGGAGGACGCCAACAATCACCTGCAGTAATTCCTAGAAATCTGCAGTACATTTACCATGAAAGGTGCGTCCGCCGATGCTGTCAAGTTACGCCTCTTCCCATTTTCACTTGTTGGAAAGGCGAAGCAATGGTTCTACCTCAATCGCGCAACACTAACAACTTGGGATGCGTGCTCAAACGCATTCCTCGCCAAGTACTTCCCTCTGGGAAAGACCAACGCATTGAGAAACATGATCTCGAGCTTTCAACAGCTCGCAAATGAAACGATGGTGGAGGCCTGGGAAAGATTACAGGAATACATAGCAGCCTGCCCCCACCATGGCATGGAAGAATGGCTGATCATTCAAAGTTTCTTTCACGGGTTAAACCATACTGCTCAAGAGCACCTGGATGCAGCCGCTGGAGGATCGCCAGCAAAAATCTGATTGAGAAGATCGCCACTAATCAGGGATGGAAGGAAGATATGTCACACCCACGATCCCGTGGAGTCCATCACATCGACAGCACGGACATGCTGGCCGCCAAGATGAACTTGCTTTTAAAGAAGCTAGAAGACAATCCTGAGATCGCACCAGTCCAGGCCCTCAACACTCGCATGACTTGTGAAGTCTGTGGGAACACGGGGCATTCAGGGAGCAGCTGCCCTGAAACGCGACCGGAAGACACCAACTTCATCGGTAAATCTAGGAACTTCAACAACAGGAATCGTCCCCAACCAGGCTGGAACACACGCCCATATATGCCATTCTCTGGACAAGGTAACTCCTCAGGTAATTCACAGCAGTTCAATAAGCCTAGTTCTTTTGATCTTAAAGCTGTGTATGATAGCATTAGTAAAAAGTTTCATGCAAATGATAGACTTTTTGAATCTATTTCATTGCAAATGGAAACTTTTAACAGTGCTATGAAAAATCAACTGAGTTTCAATAAAATGTTAGAAACACATAGCTCAGTTGGCTGCCTCTTTGCCTAATGCTAATACGCGAAAACTTCCGGGACAACCGGAACCTCCACCCAAAGAGCACATCAATGCATATTTAAATTTTAGCAATGCACTGTTTTTATCTTTCTTTGCATTTACTTTACACCTTCCATTTTCGAAAGAAAAAAAATATATAGGGGCCGGCCGCCCTCATCATGAGGCCGGCCGACCACCACCTGCAAAAGGGTAAGCAAGGGGGCTGGTCAGGCCGCCCGACCACGAGGTCAAGCCGCCCGACCACGCCGGCCTCCCACTCTCCTCTCTTTTTCTCTCTTCACTCTCATGCTCTCCTTTCCCATTCTCCCTTTCTTTTCTTTTCCCTTTTCTTCTCTTTAGCTTTGTCAACACTCTAGCAACACACAAGTGGAGAGAACAGGCACCAAGGGGCCGGCCGACCAAGCCACTGGCCGGCCGACCGCACCTCCCCCTTCCTCTCCTCTTTTCTTTCTTGTCTCTTTCTCCTTTACCCTTTGCTCGCTCTCTAAGCAAGAGAGCAGCACCATTCTGACCGGCCGACTGCACTACCATGTCGCCCGACCCCTGTCCACGCAAAGCAAAGAGGCTGTACTCGAGTGGTCGCCCGACCACCAGCTCAGGCCGCCCGACCGGGTGATGAGGCCGGCCAACCAGGCAACTAGGCCGCCCGACCACACCTGCAGGCCGGCCGACGCTCCCGTGGTCGCCCAACTAGCCACTCTCTTCTTTTCCCCTTTCCTTTTTCCCTTTGCACCTTCCTTCTAACACACTCAAGCACCTACTCGAGTGGTCATCCGACACACTCGAGGCCAAGGCCGGCTGACCACACCAGGAGGCCGCCCGACCACTCTCTCTCCGCAGCACACTCGGTCGCCCAACCTCCTCTGTAGGCCGGCCGACCAAAGCTCCCTCACCCACCTTTCCCTTTGCTAGTTCACCACACAAGGGTGGTCGCCCGACCAAGGCACAAGACCGGCCGACTAGCACCATGGGTTGGCCGGCCCTTTCAGCTGGCCGCCCGACCTTCCTACTCCCTCCATTCGCCTATAAATACAGCCCTCAACCTCCTTCTCCAATGCACCAAGCAGCAGCAAACACCTCCCTTCTCCCTCTCTTAATCTCTTTGCTTAGTAGTAGTTTAGCTCTTTGCTTAGCTAAGTAATGTCCGAATAAAAATCTAGTTGAGCAAAAATAATTTGGCTACTAGCTCCTCTCTTCGGCAAGACCACGAACGAGTTGTGGTGGTGTCACGCCTCGCAAGGACGACTAACCGCTAACGCTAATTTTATTTTGTCGTCTCGTAGTTTTTTTGTGGTCAATTTTTGTGTAGGATGAAGCGCGCATTCAAGAGGGCAAGAAGCGCCATTAGCAAGGCGGGGTAGCACATACGGTTCCCGACGTCCTCCAGCTCACAGAACTCGAGGACGGTGTCCGACAGAGGCTCATCAAGTGCTGGGCCATGAGGAGAAGAAGCTTCGTCCTCCGTCACCGGGCCCGTATTGCTGCTGGATTCTCAAATCCAAATGCGCAATCAAGACGAGGCCGACTTGCTGAGGCGACTCCACACCAAGCCTATCACCCTCACCAAGTGCTTCAATGAAGTCCTCATGACGAGCACAGGTATGGATGACGAATTCGATGAAATTTTCAGTATGGTAGGCTGGGAGAATTTTGCACATGTCAGCGAGGGAGGCATAGTCCTCCTCACAAAGGAGTTTCTTATGACCCTCCGAGTAGTATCACTGGAGTTCGGCACAACGGTTCACTTCAGACTCTTTAACTCTGAGCATGAACTGACACTCCGTCAGTTCAGCAATGCTCTCGGGTTCTCACCCTACTGCTCTATAGCAGCCGAACCCATAGGCTTCAATGCAACAGAGTTCTGGAAGGAACTAGCCGGGCCAGACCATAAGGGGAAGAAGAGCATCACAAACATTAAGCACCCCACCATGCGGTTCATGGCCCGCTAGATCACCATCATAGTCCTGCCCCGCGATGACACACATTGCGTGACCATAAAGGACTTAAAAATCCTCTATGCCAAGTGGCTTAAGCAAAAATATGCACCTGTCTCCGCCATGCTCTACCATTGGATGAAGCTAGTTTGGGATGAAAATTCCATTTCAATTACATCATTTGTGACGACGATTGCATCCGAATTAGTGGTATTAGCTAAAGCCCAAGTGGCATTCTTATCCCCTGACACACCCAACCTAGTCACCGAGAGCCATTTCATCCGGGCACACTTCCTGCGCAAGAACCCTAGCACGGACACGTATGTCATGATCTATAAGGGGTACAACTTTGAAGTACCTCTACCAGCGGCTCAGTTCAAAATCTACCATGTGGACACACTCTCTATGCCATTAGAGAGCGTCCCAGAGGAAAAGCCTTTAGAGGAGCCCAGGCACAGTGTAGCGGGAATCATGACCAGGGCACAAAGGAGGGCAGCCCAAGAGCGCTTATAGAAGCAAGCCCAGGATGCGCAGACCGCTGGGACGGGACCTACCTGGTTCCATACTGCGGCTGGCACGTCCTGGCACACCCAGGGACCAGACCCGACGTGGCAGCCCCACGGATGATCTGGAATACAATGGGGACACGAGCCAAGAGCTGCATTCTCACAACAGCAAGGAGGAGGAACCTTCTATCGATTTGGGTCTGCACCATACGAGGCAGGACCATCTGCCTCTACACGCTTTGCAGGAGACCCGTTGAGTGCCATCTTTGGGTCCCTAACCATTCAGGACCAGCGCACAGCTGGGAGGCCCAGCAACTTAACCAAGTAGATGAGCGCACTCAGGTCATCCAGCAGACCCAGGACGAACATTACAACCGCCTCCTCGAAATAGAAGTGATGGCTCAGCGCACCTTTGATGAGTCCCAGCGATTCTTCCAGTACTATGGGTACTACCCCGAGTAGCTCCATTGAAGCTTGGGGGGAACCCGAATCGACAGCTGGGTATGTATGACAGTCCCCGGATTTCTGCACCACTCTTGTATCTTTGCTTTGAGAGTTTATTAGTTTGTTTGCTCAATCTTGTTTAGTTTAGTTTATTTTAGTATATAAAAAAAATACTCCCATGCTTTAATGATAAGTTCACATGCTAGTTTCATTTTGGAAATGATGAATAGTTGCTCTATCAAATGAATGATTTAATTCTTGCATATGACTTATGCTTAGCTTAATTTTGAGTTTGTTAATAAAAGAAGTAAACCAAGGTTCTATCTTGTGGATGCCATTTGTGATAAGAAGACTAAGTTGTTGTGAGATGAATGATATGGCTTGAATATGGGATAATTCTTGCATGCTCTTAGCAAGATGAACATCTCAGGTTTTTAATTTGAAAATAACAAAATATAGCTCCCCTTGGTCAAAAATACCTATTAGAGCCAAAAATACTTCAATTAGTTGAAACTGCTACAAAAAGCTGCTTAGTGATATCTTGAGATTTGTCAAATTTTGAGTCTCTTTGAGTAGGAATGTCACCTTCTGTTGATAGCTGGAGTACAAAAGCAAAAATGCAAGTGATCCATTCCGGACTTTGCATCCACCAAAATGTCTCCAAATACTTCTCATAGTCCCTAGCCTTCAAATGTCAATGAGTTAGGGTATGGAGCCAAAAAGAAAAGCATGCAAAAGCATGGCAAAAAGAAAAAAAATGCGTGCAAAAGCATGGCAAAATGAAAAGCATTTAAGTTCAAGCATGGCAAAAATAAATAAAAGCTCCATATCCACTCCAAACATACAAAAGGCTACAAGGGATAAATACCAAGAGAAGGAGGCATACAATACCACCACTCATACTCCAGTGATCAATAGAAGAAGTGATAGAGTACATTCTTTGGTCCAATCTTTGGCTTAGCAAAATAAATATCCTAAGTGTGCCACATTCTCCCTACCCAAAGCTCCACAAAAGCCTTAGTGTAGGAACGTGTTGGCCGAATCCTGGCCCTTGGTGAGGAAACACATTTGAGCGCCTGAGTGCACCTTGGGGAAGCTACTTTTGTTTTGAAAAATCTTGAAAACTCCTAGGAAAGACATCCAAAAAGCGCAAGTTAGAAGAACTCCTATACAATCGTCGTTCCATCTCTCAACCGCCCAAGGCAAGGTAAGCAAACAGATGCACCACAGGTAGTACACAAGGTAAGCATCAATTATTTTACTTCTCAAAACAAAAGCATGAGTATTGAGTCACATATAAGAATTTCTCATCATCTTCGATATTGCAGCAACTCCTGATCCACTCTCAGTCTTAGCTTTGCTCGAGGACAAGCAAAAGTTTAAGCTTAGGGGGGTGTTGATGGTCGTAATCTCACGATATCTACCGTCAATTGCCAACCAAATGGAGCTATGCAAGTGAATAATTATGGACTAAACCTTCTACTAATGACTTCCACAAGTTTTGTATGAATATTTGGATGCAGGTACCAAAATGCACATAAAATAGATGAAAACAAGCCAAGGATCAAATATGAGGCACACTGGCCAAAGTGGACAGGTCGGCTGACCACATCACCAGGTCGGCCGACCAAGGGTCAGGCCTGCCTGGTGCAGCCAGGTCGGCCGACCTGGGGGCTGGCCGCTCGACCCAGTGACAGGGTCGGCCAAGCCCTGGTCAGGCCGCCCAACCTGCCAAGTGGACCACTTGCCACCTCATTGATCCACATCATGAAGAAAACACAAGTGCACTCAAATCCAACCGCAAGACCAAGCATCCAATGTATCCAAAGGCCGAAAATGCACCAAGTCACGGATCCACAATGTCATCAATCCGAGGGAAGAGCAAAGTGGCCAATGCAGGCCTGACACGTGGTCGCCCGACCTTCTACAAGGTCGGCCTACCTTCCCTCGGAGGCATTTTACACATGCAACAACTGTCCTAACCGCCAACCGCCATGGGGAAGCAAGATCAAGCCATTGGAGTGCAAAGGCGGTGGATCGGGTGGTCGCCCAACCTCGCCCCTAGGTCGGCCAACCACCGACCTAGGCCTCCCACCGACCTAAGCCTCCTACAAGTACCCCCTCCCTCTCATATGGGACTATAAATAGGCATGTAGAGCTCATTTGTAAAGGGGTGGAGAAGTTGAGAGCCATATCCTACCTTAGAGAGTGTCATTTTCCACATCTTAGTAGTTAGGATAGTCCTGGGAGTTAGAGTGAGTCGAGCTTTGCCTCGGAGTTCTCGGAGATTCTTCTGAGTCTGCGGTAACAGCTCTTGTATCTTTTGTACTCAATCTTCAATATAATTCAGTTATATTTTACTTTATTTCTATCTCTTGCAAGTGTGGTGTACCCTTTATTTTGCATACTTGCTAGGCTTAGACTTGTGGTTATCTTAGTTAGTCAAGTCCCGTTATTCTTGCCGGTGCTATAATGCAACCTGTACGCCAGGCTCTGGTTGGGTCCTCTCCTCTGATCAAGGACGATCTATTGTTACTCAAGCTTCGCTTGAGTATGTTTATAGCGTACTAGACTATCCACGCAAATTTGCTTGGTAGCCTCACTCGGTGACAGCGTGTGGTGTGCCTTTGTAGTCCAGGCCCGTTCGTTCGGCAGGCCCGTAGGCGTTAGCCGGGTCTCCTTCGGTTGTCTACTATCTACCCCTAACTCCTCGAGGCGCCAGAATTTCGCTCGACGCGAGACCCTAACTTGCTACTTGAGTTTCTTAGTTAACCACTACAAAGTCTTTGCAGCCGAATAGAACAGAGTTTGGGAACTTTATCTCACTCATTGTCCTCCCAGGCAACTATACCTTTCTACGTGTATCTTAGGTAGTTTCATTTACTTCTTCCACCATACACCTATCCGTTTACCAGACTTACCCCTGTCTAGTGACTAGCTGGTATATTTTTATAAGTACGGTTCATTCGATTTGAGTCTATTCAACTATACTCTCTCGCCTGCCGCTTCCCTGTGGATAAAATACGATACTTGGAATACTCTGAGTGAAAAGCTACAGCGGTCTCCGTGCGCTTGCGGAGTAAAATCTTTTAAGGCTAAGAGACGCCAACAATCACAAGGAAAATATGGACAAAAAACTCTTGAGTCATGGCGGTTACATTGATTCAGTAGGACATTAATTGGCACGAGTTTGAAGCATGAAGACTACAAGAGTCCGAAATGCATGTAACGCGAAAGCTTGGAATGCCTGGAATACAAGAGTTTGGATCCAAAGAGTTATAACGGTTGGAAAATCCTTGATACTCTAGAGGTGATTCCAAGAAGTTAAGATTATGTGGCGTAATAAACCATGCAAATCCAAAGTCCAACCAATACAAGTCCAAGCTAAATGTTGCCACTATGCTAATCGATGTTAATTTTCATTCTCTCAACTAGTTTCTTTTTCCAACTTGGTTGATGCATCATCGAGCTTCACATAGATGACACCATGGTGATTGTCGTCTTGATAGACCATCAATTTGGAGAATGTTGCTGGGGTCGAGGTTGATCTTGAAGGCTTCCTCTTTATCTCTCATGTCATCAACTAAGTACTCTAAGTAGGGTACGTAAGCGACGGTAGTATCTTGTCCGCGTATCTTCTGAACTCAGTCTTGTCTTGGTGGAGGTCACGCTTCGTGTGCCGGTGTAGAAGTTGGCGTTGTGTATGTCGGGGTCGATTAGAGGAAAATCCTCCTGCTTCAGTTATGAGGCGTTGAGAAACCCTCTCGAACGCTTTTGGTATTGTAGAGGCTTGTGCACCAGTCTTGGAGTTGTAGATATGCTTATTGATTTCTACTAAACGAGCGCCTAAAATTTAACATGCTAAACTATCCTGACTTGATCTTCAGGCTTGTCGAGTTCAGTCAGTGGAATTTTCCTGTGTTGCAGATGTTGAACCGAAGTCGCACCAGTGGTGTACCCTTTAGCTTGTCTTCTAATTTTCTTGTTGTGATTCTTTCGTGAGGGCAACAAGGCTCAGAGCAACAATGATTTGGCTTTTAAAAATCTTATGAACAATTCATTTTATGTTATACCTATGAGCTCAAGAAAGCATATTAAGGATGATCCCACCCAATAGTGCGGTCACTATTTCTTCACCTTTCTTTCCTACGTGTGCAGTTTGAAACTAGATTTTGGGGGTCAATGGATGAACTTCGTAGAACGACTTAATATGCGCGTCGTGCGTAATGCTATACCCTACAATAGTTGTATAGAATGTTTCTACAAATTCTGATTTGAAAACAGGCAAAACCTCATACTACGGAGATAGGGTCAATTCTGTCTAGATTTGAGTCTCGTTTTAGATTCTGACGTTAGGTCCAGTTAGAAGCATTTTCTGTAGGGTTATGGGGTAGGCTACCATAGCATGAAAACCATTTTCTTTACTGCGTACAACACAGGAACTCGTACAAGCGAGAGATCATAGATTGTTACCACTAGACACGCAGTGCAATGGAAGACGAGTCAGAGCAGCTAGATGCCGAGTGAACGCAGCCAAGTGCCGAGTCAAGCACGTCGAGTCGATGCAGAGAAGAGCCGATGCCGTGTCACCTAGCCGATCTCGATCAGGAACCACTCGGTCACCTTCGAGATGAGTCGGTTGATGAGCGTAACAGTCGCAGCAACGCCTCTACGGTATCCACACGTGCAGGAAGGTGATGCCAAGTGCTGGCGTGCTAGCACCACGAACTTGGTGGCGGATCTTGAGAGATTAGACTAGGGCACGGCTAGGGTTCTGCAGAAACCTTTTCTGCAGCGGCTCACGTATGCACCGATTAGATCTATCGAAGCCATGCCCTCTGATGCATATATATAGTCTCCATTAATGGGCTTTAGCCACGTAAAGGCCCATTAGGATTCTATTGCTTATGGATCAAGTATCCGAGTCCACATAGAGGTCCAACTGCACGTACCATACGCGAACGTCTGAGTCAAACCCGCAAGGTTGAGTCCAGACTGGACTCAGCATTAGCACTTTAGCAGAGCCAATACGACTCGGAGTTGGTCCACGAAATTGCCGCGCCGGGCACATCTCCATCAATCTCCCACTTGCCCAAGGGGCAATATCCTAGTGTCACCAATCCCTTAAGTGTGTGACCCTGTAGGTTCTCATGCAGTCAGCCATGGCGAAAAACCCTTTTTCAAGCCAATCGATCAACAGCGGCGCCTAGCAGCACATGTTGACCCCTGAAAGCACAATGATCATATCAACCGAACCTTGATATACAACTCGTCCTATATCCTTTTGCCACGCGACACCAGTCCGACCCAAGGCGAGATTTGTGTCACCCTTGTTTAATAGTCAGACTTATTTCACTCGTCAATGGTGGATTGCTGGACTAACCCTTAGTCCAAATGTGATTAACTATTAATCACATAGCACGGCCATGCATTTTCTAATCCAGCCACCTCGAGGGGCCCAGTGGCAATCTCTCTCGTTATGTGAGAGGGGCAAATTCCATCTTGATCCACTCACATCCCACCCATGTTTCGTAATGTACACGAAAGTTACTTTTATAACTACCCAGTTACGGTGTAGCATTTGGTAACCCCTAAGTACACCACTACACGAAGTGAGAATCAATGGTGATCTCAGGTCAAAGGATTTAGCGGGTATATCACTCGAGAGCGCTTGATGGCACATATAAGCATAACAATCCCAGCAACGTCTCGGAGTGAGTCAGATCCGACACCATGTTCTCTAACATCTGTCCACATCATTGATTTGATATCCAATATCCATGATCTGTAAGACATGATCATCCATCAATCCATTTGCTAGCCCTTGAATCGTTATTGTTCCAATAAAGATTATAGGCTAGGGACCATTTAGAACACGGCATTTAAACAAGAGTCTCATGAATGAGTCATGCACTTGTTGATCCATTGTTTACAACAACATGTTCAAGGAACAACAATGAATAACATTTATTCAAAATAAAACATAACAAATTCTCATCCCACGTACACTAGGGTCAACTTAGGTATCCAATACCCATTGCTTTCGTGTGTGCCTCAAACTTGGATTGCGGGAGAGGCTTCGTTAATGGATCAGCTACATTTAGTTCCGTGTGCACTTTACATATCTTCACATCACCTCTATCGATAATCTCTCTAATCAAGTGATATCGCCGGAGTATATGTTTGGATTTTTGGTGTGACCTAGGTTCCTTAGCTTGTGCAATGACACCCATATAATCACAGTAAAGGTCCAATGGGCATGAAGCACTCGGAACAACACCCAACTCAGAAACAAACTTTCTGATCCAAACTGCCTCCTTTGCAGCTTCCGAAGCTGCAATATACTCGGCTTCTGTTGCAGAATCAGCCACGGTATCTTGCTTGGAACTCTTCCAACTAATCGCTCCACCATTGAGGCAGAATACAAATCCGGCTTGCGATCTACTGTCATCTTTGTCTGTTTGGAAACCAGCATCGGTGTAACCCTTTACAACGAGCTCTTCCTTACCTCCAAACACTAGGAACGCATCCTTAGTCCTTCTCAAGTACTTAAGGATATTCTTTACAGCAATCTAGTGACCTTCACCTGGACATGATTGGTATCTGCTCGTAACACTTAGAGCAAAGGAGACATCTGGGCGAGTACATATCATGGCATACATGATGGATCCAATTGCGGAGGCATACGGGATCTCGCTCATCCTCTTTTGCTCATCAGTAGTCAACGGACACTAAGTCTTGCTTAAGATCGTGCTAGGTGACATGGGCAAGAAACCTTTCTTGGAATCATGCATGTTGAACCGTTTCAACACCTTGTCAATATACGTACTTTAGCTTAATCCAATTAAGCGCTTAGACCTATCTCTATAGATCTTTATGCCCAAAATGTAGGCTGCTTCTCCCAAGTCCTTCATCGAGAAACTCTTTCTCAATGAGTCCTTCACAGCTTCCAACATAAGAATGTCATTTCCGATCAACAATATGTCGTCTACATATAAGACCAGAAAGATGAGCGCACTCCCACTGACCTTCTTGTAAACACAAGGTTCTTCTACGTTTTTGATGAAACCAAACCCTTTGACCACTTCATCAAAACGTAGATTCCAACTCCGAAATGCTTGCTTGAGTCCATAAATGGACTTCAAAAGCTTGCATACCTTCCCAACATTCTGTGGATCAACAAAACCATCGGGCTGTGTCATGTACACATCCTCACTTAGGTTTCCATTAAGGAAAGCCGTTTTGACATCCATCTGCCACACCTCATAATCAAGATATGCGGCAATCGCTAGGAGGATCCGGGTAGACTTTAGCATGGCTACGGGCAAAAATGTTTCATCATAATCAACACCTTGAATTTGATGAAACCCTTTTGCCACAAGCCGTGCATTATAGATGTGAACATTTCCATTAGCGTCAATCTTTTTCTTGAATACCCATTTGCACTCGATAGGTCGCACCTCATCAAGTGGCTCGACCAAGTTCCAAACTTGGTTGTCAGCCATGGATTTCAACTCGGATCTCATGGCCTCCAGCCATTTCTCAGAGTCGGGTCCCATCACAGCTTCTTTGTAAGTCTTAGGCTCATCATTGTCCAACAACAATACATCGTGCCGACCCATGGTGAGGAACATGTAGCGCGGGTGCACGATGTGCCCTTTGTGACCTATGCGGGGCTAATGGCATTTCAACAGAGTGCTCAACACTTGACTCATCCTGTTGGAAATCAGTCAGATCAGAAACATTCTCCAGTGTGTCTCGAACCTCTTCGAGTTGCACCTGGTTCCGACTGGTTTCATCTTTCAATAGAAACTCTTTCTCCAAAAAGACACCATTCCGGGCAACAAACACTTTTGCTTCCTCCGGTTATAGAAATAATATCCTTTGGTTTCCCTAGGATAGCCCACAAAGTAGCATTTGTCTGACTTAGGATGAAGCTTGTCAGACGTCAAACGCTTGACATAAGCTTCACAACCCCAAATCTTAAGGAAAGACAATTTGGGACTCTTCCCAGTCCATATCTCATATGGTGTCTTCTCCACAGACTTCGATGGAACGCGGTTCAGTGTAAACGCAGCAGCTTCTAAAGCATAACCCCAAAAAGACAACGGAAGATCAGTTTGACTCATCATCGACCTAACCATGTCCAACAATGTTCGGTTCCTCCTCTTGGACACACCATTCCACTGTGGCGTTCTGGGTGGAGTCAGCTGTGGAACAATTCCACAACTCTTCAGATGGTCATTGATCTCTTGGCTCAGATATTCTCCACCACGATCTGTTCGTAGAAATTTTATCATCTTGCCCGAGTGATTCTGTACTTCATTCTGATACTGTTTGAACCTTTCAAACGACTCAGACTTATGTCGCATTAAGTAGATATAGCCATACCTACTAAAGTCATCAGTAAAAGTAATGAAATACTGAAAGCCGCTAGCTACAGAGCTCATTGGACCGCATACATCAGTATGTACAAGGGCCAATAACTCGGACTCCCTCTCACCTTGACCAGTGAAGGGTGCCTTTGCCATCTTGCCAAGTAAACAAGATTCACATGTGTCAAATGATTCATAATCAAATGAGTCGAGCAGTCCATCTTTATGGAGCTTCTCTACACGTTTCTTGTTAATATGGCGAAGGCGACAATGCCAGATATAGGCAGGATTCAAATCACTCGGTTTGAGTCGTTTAGCATTAATGTTAAGATTCAGCGCATCCTCAAGATCAAGAACGTACAATCCATTCACTAATGGACAACGTGCATAGAGCATGTTATTCAAATAAACAGAACAACACTTGTTCTTTATTATTATCTGATAACCACCATCCTCCTCCAAACATGAAGAGGACATAATGTTTCTGCTCAATGCAGGAATAAAATAACAATTATTTAATTCTAAAACTAATCCTGAGGGAAGCGACAAGCGATATGTGCCGACTGCCAACACAACAACCTTTGCTCCATTGCCAATGCGCACATCCAACTCGCCTCGTGCAAAAATTCTAGTCTGATTTAGCCTCTGCAATGATTTGCAGATGTGAATCATTGATCCGGTTGTAGGGGATAGATATCCCCTGGGCCCTCACGGTGTGGATTCAGTGCATGGGCCGTTGGAGGGCCCAGTAGAGACAGCAGGCCCCTTTCAGGGTGCCGACTGATCTCATGGGCCCGAGAACAGATGGCGAGCTTGAAGACCAAGTCAAAGGCGCTATAATTCAGGAAAGACGCGAAGGAGTTGGTTCGGACTCTATGTTTAGAAGCGGCTGGACTCAAGGAAGGAAACATGTAATTGTGGATTCTGTGTACTCTCTTAGGCTTCCAAACAGAATAGGACTCGTAGATAGAAACCGACTTGTAACCCAAGCCTTGCCTGGACTATATAAGGCGAGTGAGGGACTCCTACGTAGAACATCGATCATCTCATCGCACACCAGCTACCAAACCTCCAGACCCTCGTTGTAACCTCGAGAACTCAGATCAATACAACTCGCCCCAAACAGGACGTAGGGTATTACGCTCATTGCGGCCTGAACCTGTATAAATCCTTGTGTTTTGTTGCATCTCTACGCAAACCGTCGAGCTACGCCGATCTCGTCACCCCAAAAAGCATCACGTGACACACCCTGTGGTGCATTGCCGGTATCAAACACCGACAGTTGGCGCGCTAGGTAGGGGCAGGCGAAATCAGCATCAACTAGCTCCATGGCCTATCGTCTCGTCAACGGCTTTACCCCAGGCGACATGATCAAGTTCGGATCGATCACCTTCGTCGCCGATCGGAGCGGTGACCTTCACCAGCTTCGCAGCACGCCGGTGCGACCGCGCATCATCGTGCAGCCGTCGACCACTCCGGAACGGCCTGCACCATCGGATCGTCGCCAGGGACCAGCGTCTCGTCAGCATCCACCAACTCCGCGCCAAGCTCCAGCATGTCGGTATGAGGTGCCGGCCCCTCGCCAAAATCCGGCTCCCCATCGTACTGAGTCAGATCGGGCTCCCCGTGGTCACCATGAATCGGGAGCACGAGCCAACCGCAGGGTCTCCTTCAGGGTTGGATCTACATCGACCATGCCAACCCAAGCAGAACCTGCGATGACCACCGCTTTGGCCCTGACCCGTCGCACGGCGCTCTCAACCTCCCCGACTCAAATCTAGACTCGGATTAGTCGGGGGCCAAGATCAGATTCCTCAGGGAACCCCTCACGAGATCCGCGGTGGACCCGCGCCTCAGGCAGCACTCCACAGGGCCCGGGGCGAGTCCCTGTTGATACGCGTTCCTGGGTCCCACGTCCGCTACGGGTGCCACCACCTCCGCCGGAATCGAAGCGAGCCCGGCTAGCCTCGCCTGCCTAGGGCCAAAAGAAGACTCGGGTGGAGCCTGTCATTCCGCAACTCAGCCACCACATACCAGGGGCCTCTCTCCCGTGCCTCGGCTCCCCTCAATAACAACGAGGGTACGCGGGGGGCGCCCGACTCAAGACAGTCCGTGCCCCTTTTGGACGATCGCATCTACAGTGGGCTCGACGCGCCGTCGACAGGTCATCGGCCACGACTCGTCATCAATCCCACGCTGGCAGGAAGATCCGTTCGCTGGAGCACCTCGTCGACTGGCGAGGCTCGCCGTCGTCCGGTGAACACTGAGAGGGCTCGTGATGCGGGGCGCCCTCATATGATCTACAGCATCGATACTCCTATGGTCTCTGAACACATTGCAACTACTGCAATGACCACTGTGTCCACGGTCCCTGCCTCGGACACCAGCGCGGGGGTGGCAGCCATGACCACTAGTAGGTCCCAGGGATCATTTTCTGGCTGCACTCTCTGCTTCCCTGAGCTCTTCGTGATCAGCAGCGCGCCGAACGAGATCGACGAAGTGGTCTCAGACGATGAGCAACCCATCCTCGCCGAAACCTCGCAAGATCGCCATAGGAGGAAGAGGGCGAACCGCATCCGTAATATCTGGCGCCACCACATCTAGGGAACAAGGATCCTACGCTGCCTATCTCAATAGACGAGGTAACTTGGGGGAGCGAGGATGAGCAGGAAGTGCAGAGTCACCGACGCAGGAACCAGACGCAGCAGCGGCATCGCGATTGGCAGATTGCTCAAGCCAGGCGACAGCGGGTGGCAGCGCTCCCCGGACGCAATCTTCTGAAGGAGTTTGAGGGAGTCATGGAGACCCCAAGTCAAGCAGGAGGGGCATTGGTCAAGCTCTGCGAGCTCATCCCCAACAACGAAGATGGGGTGGCCATCAAGACCGTTCTCGCTCGGGTAGCAGACCACCTTGTGCCCGGGCAGCAAGAGGTTGCCGACGCACAACAGGTCATCAATGGCAACCGCGACGCACGTCACAGCATTGAGCAATCTCGCGCTTAGAGACACCAGCTCGAGATAGACCGGCGCACAAACTACGACCGAGACTACGGCCCCCCGCAGCGCGCTCCAGCCGCCAGGGGTCACTCGGGGGCTGTCTCCGTGAACAGCTCCGCTCCCCGAGTCAGATTTGAGCGGGATCATCGACCTCAGTCCCCGCCTCGCCGCCCAGTGGAGGACCGTGGCAACCCGGCTGGCACCGCCAAAGCTACTATAGCAGCCTTCGGCTGGAGAATTCAAGATGTCGAGCGGCCACCCAACTTCAAAATCTCAAATATTGAAAAATTTGTGACGAAGATGGATCCGCGGAACTGGCTGGCCGTGTACACTACCGCGGCCCGAGTAGCCAATGCCTCAGAAGATCTCATGACGGCCTATGTCCCAATCAAGTTGGGGCAAGACGCGCTTCATTGGCTTCGCCACCTCAGGCGTGGCAGCATCGAGGACTGGGGCGACTTCCGTTGCCTGTTCTTCGCCAATTTCCAGTCACTCTCCGACAAGCCGGTGCAACGGTGGGACCTCAAAACCATTAGGCGCAAGGATTCGGAAAGCCTACGATCGTACCTCAAGCGGTTCCAGACTCTCAAAAACCGCATCCCCGACGTATTTGAGGATACGGTGATTGACGATTTCCTCCAGGGCTCCAACGACCATGTCTTCGTCAAGCACATACTGGAAAGGGCACCCACCACCTCAGAGCGTCTTTTTCAGGAAGCAGACCGCTACATCACGGCGGACGAACGAGCTCGCGACCTCGTTCGCCCCCGGCAAGACGACCGAGGCAAGGGCAAGTAGGAAAGGCATGAAGAGCCCCCACGGCAAGATCGTCGCTGGGACAAGAGGCCTCGGGAGGAGGTCCGTGCCATGGCTCCAGCTCCGGTACGACCACACGGCCCGCCTCCAGCCCAGGCTCGAACCCTTGATCAACTCCTCGACGAGCCATGCCTAGCGCATAAGGATATGCACCATACTCTCAGACACTGCCGCGACTTCAAAGCCATGCTGACACACGGCCAGTTCCCGATGGCGCAAGCTCCTCCGCCGCCTCCTCCACCACAGAACCAGCCGCCGCAGCAGCCGGTTGGAGGTAGTAATCAACTCTTCCCTAACGTCAACAAGGAGGTCAACTTCATCCTAGGAGGGCATGGAGCATAACCGAGCAATTGTGATGCTCCGGCATCTCAAGTGCATAATCACTCATCATACATGAAGCATTCATCCTTGAGCATCATGGCATAACATGTGTTGTTGCATTGGAAACACATTTGGTTTATATTGCATAGTGAAAAACCTTGTCATTTCATGTGTGATGCTATGTTTATAGTCATATCTTTGATTCTATTGAGATCTGGGTGAAGTTCATATTGGCAAAACTGTAGATCCACATGAGATAAACAACTTTGCTAATTGGGGTCTTGTCATATAATGAGGTTTACCAGGTGATTAGGGACATTTATTGTCAATACAGAAAACCAGTTCAAATTAGGGCTGATTTGAAATTCCAAATTTACTCTAAACTACAGCCACTTTCATGCAAAGCTCAAATTAGAGAACTTGTAGGTTTTGAAATTCTAAACAAACTTGTCAAAAGGCACATTGGGAGAGAATGCATATAGGACTTTCTGAATTCCTAAGCAATAAAGGTCCCCCTGTCCAAATTGGGGCTGCTAGACAAATTCAAGTGAAATTGATATTTGCAAACTGATTTGGGGGTTGAACCTTTTGAAAAAGTTGTAGAGTTCAAAGAGTAAAACATTTCATTCAATTGGCATTTTTCCAAATTTGGCACTTAAATAGGTCAAAAAGCGAATTACAGAAGGTGAGAAAACATATTTTTCTTTTTCTCTATTTTCTCCTCCCCCGCGGTCACTGACCGGTGGGCTCGCCGCGCTAGCGCGTCCACCGTGTTCGGAACGGCGGCCGCCGCGTGGCCGGCGGTGAACGGGCAACCACCGCGCGCCGCGGATCGCCCCCCCCCCCCGTGCCTCGGCCTTCACCTGGACATGGAGCCATCCCCGTTCACCCCCCTCTCACACTCTTCGCTCCCTCACTCGCTCTCTCGCTCTCTTTCGCTCGCGCGCCGTCCGCCATAGCCGCCGACCTTGAGCTCACTGTGATGCTCTGGCATCTCAAGTGCATAATCACTCATCTTACATGAAGCATTCATCTTGAGCATCATGGAAAATCATGTGTGGGTGCATTGGAAACAAGTTCGGTTTATATTACTAAGTGAAAAACCCTGTCATTTCATGTGAGATGCTATGTTATAGTCGTATCTTTGATTCCATTGAGATCTGGGTGAAGTTCATATTGACAAAACTGTAGATACACATGAGATAAACAACTTTGTTAATTGGGGTCTTGTCAGATAATGAGGTTTGGAGGGTGATTAGGGTCATTTAATGACAGTACAGAAAACAAGTTCAAATTGGGGCTGATTTGAAATTCTAAGTTTACTCTGACCTACGGCCACATTCATGCAAAGACCAAATTAGAAAAGTTATAGATCATGAAGTTTTCAACAATATTGTCAAAAAGCTCCTTGGGTGAAAATGGCTGGAAGGGGGAGTTTTGGAATTTTCAAATAAATGGGGTCTGTGGGTCAAACTAAACTTGAGAGCTAAATTCAAATGAATTTCATAATTATGCACCGAATTTGAAGATGAGCCAATTGACAAAGTTGTAGAACTCAAAGAGTAGAACATTTCATATAATTGGCACTTTTTCAAAATCGGGCTCTAAATAGGTCAAAATTTCGATTTTCAGAGAAGAAGGAAACACATTTTTCTTTTTCTTTTATTTTCCTTTCCCCGCGGTCGTTGACAGGTGGGCCCGCCTCCGCCGGGCAGCCACCGTGTCCGGGGCGCCGCCCGACATGCGGCCGCCGGCGTACGGTCACGCCGGCGCGCCCACGGATCGCCGGCCGCGCCCCTCGGCTCTACACTCGCCCGCGTACCCGTCCAGGTGCATCCCCGTCCATTCCCCTCACTCACGCCCTCGCCTCGCTCGCTCTCGCCCGAGCCGCCCGCCATTGCCGCCGGCTTCGAGCTCCCACGCCGGCCGCCTCCGACCCTCCCCGTGCCTCCAGACCCCACCACCGCCTTCGCCTCGCCCGTCCGCCTCTCCTCCGCCCACTCTCGCCGCCGCTCCCGCCCTAGACCGCGAGATCGGCTCGCGACCTCGCCGAACGCCATTACCGAGCCGAGCTCAAGCTCGAGCTCGCGCCGCCCACTCCGCCGCCTCTCGCGCCCCTAGATCTACTCCACCGCACTCGGCTCACTCCCGCGCACCCGACGCACCCCTCCTCTCGCCCACGCGACGCCCAGATCCCCTCCGCCTCGACGTCGTTCACGGCGCCGTCCACGCCGCCGACCCTCTTCGGTTCACCGCCGCGCCGCCTCGTCCGCACCCTCCCCGAGGCCGAGGCCTACCCCAGGGTGAGCCCCGTGTCCTCGCGCACCCGACGCGCCCCGCGTCGTGGCCCCGGCGAGCCGGAGCTCGCCGGCGCACGCGCGCGCCGCCGCGCCCACGCGCGCGGCGGGAGGAGGAAGAACGGCCGGGGGGGTTTTTTGCAAGCTACCCCCCGAAGTATGGTTTATTTACGTTTTAAACCACGCGCTGTTTACTGAGTCTTGGCATTCTTACGTGCTAGCCCCTGTAGTATAGGGTTAATTGTGTTCTAGTCCTCGGTTTTACCTTTTTCCATTTCTTTTTCCTATATTCGGCTGAAACTTTGGAAATTCATATAAAATCGAATAAAAATCGTAAAAAGGAAAATTCAGTTGCGTTGTACTCCTAGTAAATAGATCTACACAGTAGGTATGATGTGGGGATGTGCATGTACGGTTATACCCCTGTTTTTAAAGATGCATGATAAATCAATGAAAAATAGGAAACATGGCCTAGATGGAATTCGAAAATGACAAAACTTGGTCAGTAGCCTTCTTAGGGTGTTTTGATACTGTGGAAATTTCTGATAACTCAATACCTTACTGTTCATGCCTGGTTTTACCATTTTATATGTACTTTATGCATTATTCGATAACTTGAAAATAGGGTCCATGCAAAATATGTGAAATGAGGCTCACTAGTATTTTTCTCAGGTTCTATATATCTTGTGAACACCACTGGAAAAATATGAGCCCCTGCATGTATAGTTTTGATGGTGATTTGAAAATGACAAATCTTGACTTGGAGAACTTGATAAATGGAAAAATGGTTCCTAATGTGCAAGATAAATTCTACCAAAATTCTAGTAGCATGTGGGGGTACTGTAGAATCCAGAAAGTATATGCTTGGAAGCTATTCTCACCGTTTATATGTACATCTTAACTTGCACTAGTTTCATATATGGGAAATAGATGTCCTGTCAAAACTTGGGAGTTTTAGCTTGTAAATTTTTGTACATGCAGTTCATACTAAGGATAGCTCACTGGTAAAATTTCACCTTCAGAAACCTTTCCAGTAATTTATGAAAATTCTGACAAGGTATAGGGCCGAGAAATTGCTGGAATTTTAATAAAATAATTATAACTCCGATTGAGCTGAACTTTTGACAGTAGCTTTGAGTATGAAGTGTATGCTTGTCATAAAAGTTTGGTACCATTTAAGTTAGTGGAACTACTAGAACTCAGAGGCATGATTTTATTCACAAATTAGCACAATTCACCCTACGCACATACATGTACAGTGATTCATCTACTGCATACGTATCATTTCTCATAAAGTATTTGCTGCACATTAACATGGGCATTTCATCGACAACAAGTGCATACATTTGCATCCGTATGCACTCATGCCTGCACCTTTCATGCATATAGATCCCGCGAACGAGGAGCTGCCACCGGATCAACCGCTGATTGAGGAGCCTGAGGACGAGCCCGAAGACCCGCACGCGACTGCTGATCACACCGCCGCGGAAGCACCCACTAACTCGAGCGGAGAAGGTAGGCAGGACCATACTACCCAGCTAATATAATAATGCTTATGAATTACGCATATGCATTAGGAGTTGAATGAAAACAATTGCATTAGACATCCCGGCCGCCCTGGCCCTAGATCCTTTAAATAGAGTTCGTAGGACGAGTATGCCTAGAAATGCTAGGTACGAGTAGACATGAATGAGCACTGTCACTCGTCGCGTAGGTGATATTTCAAAACCTCAGAAATACTACTATGATGCAATTTATGGTTATTTATGTTGATAGTAAATTGAGACGGGGCGGAGCGTACATTTACTTTCGTGGTGTGCGTTGTTGTTCTCCGGCTCCGCCCCTGTCGCATAAGGCCTGTTCGCTGTTCGCCTGCTGATTGACACAATATTGCTAGGAGTGCTTATCCGGGTCGTGGGACCGGTAAAAGTCTTACCGGCCCCGTCCTACTATTCATGGTGCTGCCCATCCACTGATAGGGGGCCGATGGATTTGGGAGGTGCTTGGAAGTCGAGGGAGGGCTGACCCTACACACAGTGGTATCGCTCCTGAGATGGCTACTCCCAAGGGTTAGGTGGGGGCGCTGTGAATCTTGGGACGGGACAGGTGGAGATGGGGGATATATGCGTGGAACGCGATGGCTAGTAAGCATATATCACTTGGCATTTTTAGTTATTCCCGGGAATTAAAAATCGATTCGAATCGCTGATGCTCACCAGGTGTGAGAGTGTCAAATATCGCACACGGGCAACGTAGTAACAATCCAAATGACTATGTTAATGTACATGTTTTTAAATACTACATGTTTGGTGTACATGATGGATTTCTTACATGCAACTGATGATGGATTACTCTCATGCAAGTTTTTATGATTTACTTTTCTGCAAAGAATTACCCTGTCATCATGATCTGTTCTTAATACGATGAAGGATAGCAGCTGTCAAATCCTGCTATCGTCAAATTAACACTTTGTTGAAATAAAATCAATGGCTAAGGACAAACAATGACTAGTAAGCTATGCTTCGCGTCAGCCGTAAGCCATGTCCATTAAGTCCTATTGAGTAATTAGTACTCAGGGTTTGCCCCCATTTTTGGCTCACAGGTATGGAGTTTCTGATTTGTCCCTGCATTGGAGGGGGCACATGTGTGCAACACGAGTAGAAGATGACGTTGTGGCAACAGGACAACATCAGTGGGCATGATGTTGTCTCTCTTTTGCACATTCCGCTGCATGACCTGAACTCTGAACTATTTCTATCTTCCGCTGAGAGACATTTAAGAAATTATGTTATCCAATGACTATGTCGGATTTGAAACTTTGATTTGAACTGGTTTGTAAACTAATTCTATTATCTATCTACATTCAACTGCCTGTGATGATGTAATGGTTGTGACTCCATCGAGGGTCAATGTGTATGATGTCGGTTTCTCTGGGATTGGTGTTATCGAGGGCCGAAGGCCACTCGACGGACTACCGGGTTTAGTCCAGCTTAAGTGTACTGCAAGCCAAAGGTGGCAGGTGCGCTTAATCTGGGTTAAGCAGGGCGGTTCCGCCACACTCACCTCGCCGGCCGCCTCGGTCCGCCTCCGCACCTCCAACCGCCGCCATCGGCTTCGCCTTGCTCTTGCGCACCCGCCAAGGTAGATCTCGCCGTCCCTCCCCTCCCCATTCTCTAGATCGGGCCGCGCCCCGGCATTACCGCCATGGCCGGGCCGAGCTTGCGCTGCCGCCGTCCGTCCACCTCGCACCCCAAGACCACCCTCGCCGCACTCATCTCTCTCCCGCGCACCCAATGCGCTAGACCTCGTCGCCGTCCCCCACCCATCGCCTAGATCCGCCACCGCTCGACGTCGCGGCCACGCCGCCGACGCCATCGTCCACCTCTGGTTCACCGCCTCCCCCGACCCAACCTCGCCTTCCCCGCCGCCGAGGCCTAGCTCGGTTTGAAGCCCGCGCTCGCGCGCACCCGACGCGCCTCACGTCACGGCTCCGGCGAGCCCGAGCTCGCCGGCGCGCGCACGCCGCCGCGCCGTCGCGCGCGGCGGGAAGAAGGAGAAGAACCGGGGGGATTTGCAAGCTACCCCCCGAAGTTTTGTGTATTTACATTTTTAAACCACGCGCTATTCACTGAGTCTACACGTTCTTGCGTTCTAGCCCCTGAGATCTAGGTTTAATTATGTTTTAGTCCTTAGATCTATGATTTTTCATTATATTTTCCTATATTTCGGCTGAAACTTTGAAAATTCGTATAAAATCAAATAAAAATCATAAAAAGGTAAACTCAGTTGCGTTGTACTCCTTGTAAATAGATCTACACAGTGGGTATGATGTGGAGGTGTACATGTATGGTTTTGACCCTGTTATTGTATATGCATGATAAATCAAGGAAAAATAGAAAACATGGTCTAGATGAAATCCTAAAAGGATGGGACTTGGTCAGTAGCTGTTTTGGGATGTTTTGACACTGTGTAAATTTTGGTAACTCAATATATTACTGTTTATTCTCTGTTTTACCATTTTACATGTATTTTATGCTTTATTTGGTAGCTTGGAAATAAGGCCCATGCAAAATATGATGAAGATAACTCACTGGTATTTTTCTTAGGTCCTATCTAGTTTATGAACCTCACTGGTAAAGTATGAGCCCTTGCATGTTAAGTTTTGATGGTGATTTGAACATAACAAATCTTGACTTGGAGAACTAGATAAATGGAAAAATGGGTTCTAATGTGCAAAATAAATTCTAGGAAAATTCTAGTAGCATATGGGAGTGTGGTAGAGTCCAGAAAGTACATGCTAGAGGGCTATTCACACTGTTTATATGCACATCTAATTTTCACATAAGATTATTATATGGAAAATAGATGTCCTGTCAAACTTGGGAGTTTTGATCTGTAAATTTTTGTACAAGTAGATCGTGCTAAGTATAACTCACTGGTAAAATTTCATCTTCAGAAACCATCCCCATAATTTATGAAAATTCTAACAAGGTGTAAGGCTGAGAAATTGCTGGAATTTTAATAAAATAATTATAACTCCAATTGGGCTGAAATTTTGACAGTAGCCTTGGGGATGCAGAATCTATATGCCATAAAAGCTTGGGCTTGTTTGGTTATGTTTTACTGCTGCATCTTGAGTGCGTAAATTAATTCACAAATGAGCATGGTTTACCCTAAATATATGGATGAATAATGATTTGACTGCTACACACATGACTTTTTCCATGAAGTATATGCTGCATATTATCATCCACATTTCGTCTACATCATATGCATTCATCTGCATTCGTGTGCACTCATATCTGCACCTTTCATGCATATAGATCCCGCGAACGAGGAGCTGCCACCGGAACAACCACTGATTGAGGAGCCCGAGGACGAGCCAGAGGACCCACACCCGACCGCTGATCACATCACCGAGGAAGCACCCTCTAACCCGAGCGGAGAAGGTAGGCAGGACCATACTACCCAGCTAATATAATAATGCTATTGATTACGCATATACATTAGGAGTCGATTGAAACCAACTGCATTAGACATCCCGGCCGCCCTGACCCTAGATCCTATGAATAGAGTTCGTAGGACGGGTCTGCCTAGAAATGCTAGGCACGAGTAGACACGAGTGAGCATTGTCACTCGTCGCGTAGGTGATATTCCAAAATCTCAGAAATCTTACTGTGATGCAATTTATGATTATTTATGCTGATATTAAATTGAGACGGGACGGAGCGTAAGTTTACTTTCGTGGTGTGCGTTGTTGTTCTCCAGCTCTGCCCTTGTCGCATAAGGCCCATTCACTGTTCACCTGATGATTGACAAAACATTGCTAGGAGTGCTTATCCGGGTCATGGGACCGGTGAAAGTCTTACCGGCCCCGTCCTACTATTCATGGTGTTGCCCATCCACTGATAGGGGGCCGATGGACTTGGGAGGTGCTTGAAAGTTGAGGGAGGGCTGACCCGACTCACCGTAGTATCGCTCTCCTAAGACGGCTACTCCCAATGCTTAGGTGGGGGCGCTGTGAATCTTGGGACGGGACAGGTGGAGATGGGGGCTATATGTGAGGAACGCGATGGCTGTAAGCATATATCCCTTGGCATTTTTAGTTATTCCTAGGAATTAGAAATCGATTCCAACCGCTGATGCTCACCAGGTGTGAGAGTGTCAAATATTACTGACGGACAACGTCATAACCACCTGAATATCATTGCTAATGTACATGTTTTCAAATACAACATGTTTGGTGTATACGATGGCTTACTTATATGCAAGTTATGATGGATTACCTTCATGCAAGTGTTATGGTTTACTTTCCTGCAAGAATATTATTATTACTACTGTCATGATCTGTTCTGAATATGACTAAGGTAGCAACTGTCAAATCCTGCTATCTTCTCTTAACACTTTGTTGGATAAAACCAATGGCTAAGGACAAACATTGATTAGTAAGCTATGCTTTGCGTCAGACGTAAGCCACGTCCGTTAAGTCCTATTGAGTAATTAGTACTCAGGGTTTGCCCCCATCTTTAGCTCACAGGTATGGAGTTTCTCATGTGTCCCTGCGTTGGAGGGGGCACATGCGTGCAACATGACTAGAAGATGACGTTTGTGGCACCAGGACAACATCAGTGGGCTTGATGTTGATCCTCTTTTGCAAAATTCCGCTGCATTATCTGAACTCTGATCTATTTCTACTTCCGCTGCAAGACAATTGAAAACTTATGATATCTTATATCTATGTTGGATTTGGAACTTTAATTTGAACTGGTCAAACTAATCCTATTATCTATCTATATTCAACTACCTGTGATGATGTAATTGTTGTGGCTCCATCGAGTGTGTGATGTCGGTTCCTCTGGGAATTGGTGTTATCGAGGGCCGAAGGCCACTCGACGGACTACCGGGTTTAGTCCAGCTTAATGCACTGCGAGCCAAAGGTGGCAGGTGTGCTTAATCTGGGTTAAGCAGGGCGGTTTCGCCACAACAAGCGTCAGCGGAAGCTGGAGGATTGGCGGACCAATGCGGCCACCTCAGAGCCGCCGTAGCCATACGATTGGTCCCACGAGCCGATCTCGTTCAGTCGGGCGGATCAATGGCTCAACTTTGACGAGCCGGGCAAGTACCCGCTGCTGGTAACTCCCATAGTCGGCGACACCCGACTCAAGAAGGTTCTGATCGACAGAGGTGCCAGCATCAACGTGGTGTTCCCCAGGGCTCTGCAAGAGATGGGGATCCCGCTCAGCGAACTCAAGAAATAAGATACCCCGTTCTTCGGGATTGTTCCGGGCGCAGGTGAATACCCGCTCGGACACATCTATCTGCCGGTCGCTTTTGGCACGGCAGAGAACTTTCGCATTGAGACGTTGCAATTTGAAGTCCCGACCTTCAACTGCGTCTACAACGCCATCATCGGGCGTCCAGGGCTAGCCAAGTTCATGGCTATCCCACATTACGCATACCTTGTTCTCAAGATGCCAGCCCCAGGTCGTACTCTCTCCATACGCGCCGACTTCAGGGGAGCCTCGGAGTGCGTACAAGCGGCCATGCAAATGGGCCTTGAGCAGAATCACATGGTGGCACAGAAGAAGCTCAAGGCAGACGACGCCGGCATTTCGCAGGAAGACCTCCAGATTTTGACTCAAGACGCGGCCTCTAGCACGGCAATTCAACCAGCCGTCCCGACGAAAGAGATAAGTCTCAACCCCTCGGACGCGACCAAGACAACTGCCATCAACGCCCTTCTTCCTCCCAAATAGGAAGACGCGCTCGTCTAGTTTCTGAGGGCCAACCGTGACATGTTTGCATGGAAGCCAACAGATATGCCAGGGGTCCCGAGGGAATTGGCCGAGCACCAACTCAAAGTGTTCCCCAATGCCAAACCCATCAAGCAGAGGCTGCGGTGATTCACTCCAGGATAGCGAGAGGCCATTAGGGCAGAGTTAACCCGGCTGAAGGCTGCTGGCTTTATTAGAGAGGTCATGCATCCCGAGTGGTTTGCAAATCCTGTACTCGTTCTCAAGAAGAATAAAAAGGACTAGCGGATGTGTGTTGATTATACCGATCTCAATAAGCACTGTCCTAAGGACCCATTCGGGTTGCCTCACTTTGATCAGGTCGTTGACTCTACGGCCGGCTGTGCTTTGCTCTCCTTCCTCGATTGTTACTCGGGCTATCATCAGATTAGCCTAGCAACTAAAGATCAGGAGAAAACAACGTTCATCACACCTTTCGGTGCCTACTGCTATACCTCAATGTCTTTCGGGTTTAAGAACGCATGAGCAATGTACCAAAGGACAATTCAAACTTGCCTCACCAATCACTGGGGCGAACGTGTCGACGCTTACGTTGATGACGTTGTAATCAAGACCAAGAACGAAGAAGATTTCATCAATGATCTGCGTCAGGTGTTTGACAGCCTGAGGAAATTCTGATGGAAGCTCAACCCCACCAAGTGCATCTTCGGCGTCCCCGCAGGTCAGTTGCTCGGTTTTGTCGTCAGCAACAGAGGAATCGAAGCCAACCCCAAGAAGATCAAGGCTATTCTGCGCATGCACCCTCCCAGATTGCAGAAAGATGCTCAGAGGCTGACTGGGTGCATGGCAGCCTTGAGCCGATTCATATCACGGCTCGGGGAACATGGCATGCCCTTCTACAAGCTCCTCAAAAAGGTCGACAGGTTTCAGTGGACTGCAGAGGCTCAGGAAGCTTTGGACGCTTTGAAAAAGTTCCTAACGTCACCTCCCGTACTCAAGTCTCCTAATTGTGCCACTTCCGACTCACCGGCGGAAGATCTGCTCCTCTACATCACTTGTGCGACTCACCTGATCAGTACCGCATTGGTGGTCGAGCGACCGGATGGACAGCACAAGGTACCTTGGCAACATCTGGTCTACTTCATCAGCGAGGTCCTCAGTCCCTCCAAAATCAGGTATCCTCAAGTACAGAAGTTATTATACGCAGTTCTCATTACCGCACGCAAACTGCGCCATTACTTTGAGAAACATAAAATCATAGTGGTTACGGAGTTCCAAATCAGATAGGTCCTGCGCAATCGGGAGGCCACAGGGCATATCGCCAAGTGGGCTTGCGAACTGGGCGCTCATGACTTAGAATTCCGTCCTCATACGGCAATTAAGACTCAAGCACTAGTCGATTTCGTCTCTGAGTGGACCGAGCATCAAGTGCCTGAGAAGCTAGAAGTCATGGAAGTTTGGAAGATGTATTTCGACGGCTCGTTGAAGTTGGAAGGAGCTGGCGCTGGCGTCGTCTTCACCTCGCTAGCAGGGGAAAACTCAAGTATGTATTACAAATTCTCTTCCCGGTTTCCAACAACGCAGCTGAATATGAGGCCCTACTCCATGGCCTACGCATCGCCATATCACTCGGGATCCAGCGTCTAATGGCCTACGGAGATTCCTTGGTGGTCATTAATCAAGTCAACAAGGAGTGGGATCGCTCCACAGAAAGTATGGACAAATATTGCGAGGCAGTCCGTAAGCTGGAAGGCAGATTTCAGGGCCTTGAGTATATTCATGTGGATCAGGATCGCAATGTGGATGCTGACATCCTGTCCAAGCTAGGCTCGTCATGTGCCAAGGTACCCTCTGGCATCTTCGTCCAAGAGCTTCATCGTCCTTCCGTTCAGCTAGATGAGCTGAGCATACCTCCCAACCGGCATATCTTAACTCTGGATGCGCCGACTGATTGGAGGGCTCCCATCATCAAGTACATTCTGAACGAAGAAATTCTAGAGGATAAAGCAGAGGCCGAGCGAATAGCGAGACGGTCTTCCAGCTATACTCTGATTAATAATGAGTTGTACAAGCGAGCTGCCTTAGGAGTTTTGCTGAAATGCCTAAGTACCTCATCAGGGTAGAGTTTGCTAAAAGAGATACACGCTGGAGTCTGTGGAATTCATGCCGCCTCACGCACATTGGTCGGGAAGGCGTTCAGGGTTGGTTTCTATTGGCCCACAGCGAAGAAGGATGCTGCCGAGTTTGTGCAGCACTGCGAAGCTTGTCAATTCTTCGCCAAGCAACATCACCTTCTAGCACAGCAGTTGCAGAATATACCGGTCTCGTGGCCTTTTGCCTACTGGGGGTTGGATATGATTGGGCTGTTCAAGAAAGCTCAAGGGGGATATACTCACGTGTTGGTTGCCATCGACAAGTTCACCAAATGGATCGAGTTCAAGCCCATTGCCTCTTTAACGTCTGCCAAAGTGGTGGAGTTCATTCAAGACATCATCTTTCGCTTTGGAATAATGAATTCTATCATCACAGACCTAGGGTCTAACTTCACGGGCTCAGAATTCTTCGATTTCTGTGAACAAAGGTCCATCCGTGTCAAGTATGTCTCGGTGGCTCACCCCAGAGCTAATGGGCAGGTTGAGCGGGCCACTGGCATGATACTGGATGCACTCAGGAAAAGATCTTTGATAAGGATAAGAAGCTGGCCGGGAAGTGGATACACGAATTGCCATATGTGGTCCCAGCCTTCGAACACAACCCAGCAAAGCTCTCACAGGGAACACGCCCTTCTTCGTGGTGTATGGATCAAAGGCAGTGTTACCTGCTGACCTCAAGTTTGGAGCCCCATGTCTGGTTTTTGATAGCATTGCTGAGGCTAAAACAACCCGACTCGAGGAGATCGACCTACTAGAGGAGGAGCGTCTTAACTCTATTATTCAGTCAGCTCGATATCAGCAGACTTTACGTCGTTATCATGATCGATATACGAGGCCTCGTCCCTTCTCAATCGAGGACCTGGTGCTGCGCAGGGTGGTCAAAACTGCGGGACAGCATGAGTTATCTCCTCCTTGGGAAGGCCCATACATCGTGACAGAAGTTACTCGTCCAGGATCATATCGTCTGTCTCAAATGGATGGGACACCAGTCGGGAACTCCTGGAATATAGAGCATCTGCGCAGATTCTATGCATAGTCTTTTTCTTTCTCTATGACTTTTAGAGTTAGCAGTCAGTATCATCTTTTGTACTTTGTCCTCATTCGTGTTCTATAAATAAACGTACTCTTGAGATAAAGTATTCAGTGTTCTCTTTCCAACTTTTTACTCGCGATTTTCACTCGTTGTGTACGGGCAATCGACCTAGGTCAGTCGACCGACAGTACGGTGCTACATGCCCACTCCTACTCTTGACGGGGATATCTCCGGCCCCAACCACGAGAGCAATCGGCCTAGGTCAGCTGACCGACAGCACGGTGTTACATGCTCTCGTTAGAACTCATAATAGGGGAGCATTCAAGGCCTCAACAAAACAAAGGCAATCGGCCTAGGTCAGATGACCGACAGCACGGTACTACATGCCTTTGTAGGACCTCATAATCGGGGAGCATTCAAGGCCCCAGCCGAACAAAGACAGAAGGGCCTAGGTTTTGACGACCTACAGCTCATTACTGCATGTCTTTGCTTCATCACCATACTCTATCTTATAGTATTCGTGTTTTTTGCTGCTATATGTTGTTTTTCTTGTATTCAGTTCAAACTCAGATCATGATAGCGTTGCTTGATTTCTCTGCACAGGAATAACTCTCAGGTACGTATGGAATATTTTGATTTGCTCTCTAAATTAACTTGGTTTTGCAAAGTACATAGTCAAGATTGTCGACACAAGATGCCAAAATACGTACACACAACATTCAGTTCATCATATTACATGGGGGATCATGGTTTACTCATTGTCACCTACAAGGACTTCAGCAATCACTCGGACCTCATCTTCATGCTCAACAATCTGGTTCTGGTTTACTATCTTCTCTGGTAAACCTGCCAAGTCGATCTCAGGTTGTGAACTCTTGATGACCATAAGGGCGCGAGTAAGAATGGTTTTTACTCATTCAAAAACTTTGGACTTCATATCATCCATGAAAGTTGCTATTCGATCACTCAGAGGACAAGGTGCGGCTTTTTCTGGCACACAGATGTGCATGGTCTTGATCAAGGCAGTATTAGCAGTCAAGGCAGACTCTTTTGCCTTCTCAAAGGTGTCTTTCAGCTTGTTGCAGTTCCTCTTGCTGGTCTCATAGTTCTTTTTCAAGACCTCTGATACTTGAGCCTGATGAACAGCATGGTCTTAGGATTCTTTAAGTGCAGACCTTGTGGAGGCTAGTACCTTCTTCATTTTTTCATGGGCACTTTGAGATTCAGCCAGTTAAGTTTCTTTGTCCTTAAGTGCTTGGCGTGTTAAGGAGTGTCTATCCCTCAAAGACTCCAAGGAACTGGCAGTCTTACGGAATGACTTCTCAAAGCCGTCTCGCGATTTTTGCAGCTGCTAATACTCGTCATTTCTTTGGCACATCTTCTCCTGTGGAATGATACAGTTCATATGCTTCTGTGAGCAAAGAATAGGCTAGTTGGGATTCTTGACGGGTTACCTCGTGGTTTTTCTTCTCAATATCCAGCTGTCTGAGAAGGTTTGCTGCTATGTTTCTGGCTTGATCTCTGTCAGCAATGGCGTTACGGTGCTCTGTCTCTCAAGTCAAAGCCGTTTGTTTCAGGCGAGCAATTTCAGCAGCAGCAGCTGACAACAAGTCCATAGTTTAGTTTGAGATCTCAGATATTGGAGAATGGAAAAGTTGTATGCGTACCTGTTGTTTCAGCTTTTCGTGCGGCCTCAGAGTCAGCCAGTTGTTGCCTCAGAGTAATAACCTCTAGGCTAGATAGTGCAGCAATCTTCTCATGGATCAAGTTGGCCTGCTACACTCCACCTTGCAGCGTCTTCAGCATAGCTTGCAGAGAGTAATTCAAGTTGTTCAGGCAACAGGAAGGTCAATACAGGATATGTGCACAATTAACATACCTCAAAAGCTGTCAGCAGCCCTGAGCTTGGGGGTGCTGGTACTATTTGGTGACTGTTATCACCTGCCTCAATTGGAGGGGGTTGGGTGCTGCCTAGTTCAGTTGTGGCTAGGGAGTCTGATTGTCCCTTTTCGACTTGATCAGTATACTTTGGTTCTTCAGTTTCTTTCTCTTGATCCGACTCATGAGCTTCAGATGAGGGATGAGGAGTATCACCTGTATCGATCTTAGTTAGGCATTCCTGAGAGATAGCAGCTTCAGGCAATGGCTCATTTGCAGGCTCTTGCTGTTTCTCCTCTGAAGCTACCCCGGTTAATGCCTGTTGCCAGTTCTCAGATGGCATTGGTACCTCATGCACAGTTCTAGTGGCTTTATTCGTCTGAGCAGTCTCATCCTCAGGAATATCTATTGGTGTTGGGCTCGTGGGGTTTTCAGACTCTAAACTCTTTGATCCTAGCTCTGTTTTCGCTCGGAGGCTTGTGGTCTCAGATTGTTTTCCCCTGGAGCATGTGGATAGTGACTCTATATCTTCATTAGAGCATATGGTGAAGGGGAGTCTGCTCGTATCTCTGATAATTCGGTCTAGATCCATATCTTCTGCCGTCAGATCAATTTCATCCTCCTCAGGCAGCAGTATGGATGCAGAAGGGGCTGTTATAGTGTCATCATGATGTTTCTTGGATCGCCTGTCACGTTGAGACAATTGAGATTGCTCTTCTTCTTCTCCTTCGTCCTCATTAGCCAAGCTATTCCAGTCAACACCTGTTAGGGTGTTGTTAGTTTTAGCTGCGGTATGGGAAGAATATCTGGATTTCTTAGCTTTGTCTGCCGACTCTGGAGAGCTTGTTAGATCTTTGATTGTCCTCTTGTGTGTCCTCTGTCTATGTGTCACCATAGTGCGAGTTGCTTTTGCCTTGATGCGCCCTTGACCAGTTGCAGCTCGTGTCTTCACATCGCTTGGAGCAGCTGTTAGCTCGGGGGCTGCTTTGGCGATGTTGCTCACACTGAGCTCTTGGGCGGCCTGGGCTGTACGTGGCATCACAATGAATGTATGCTCTTCATTGTTTCCTGCACCATGGGCAGCGGCAACAACAGCTTCCATCACTTCAGTGGATAACTCAGATTGTCGTTTGGATAACCTGACAGCTCCAGAGTTTGTAGGGTCTGACAGAAACTTGGATATATTGTGCAGTAATCCTATGAGTCAGAACATGATTGCGAGCAAGGTTACTTTAGGATATCATAGTAAGATTACTTATAGTGGGAGTTGGATTCCATGCAGAATATGGTTTGGGAGTACCCTTGTTGTGAGCTTCACCTCTTAGTATCAACTCCACTCAGGCCTTGACATCATCCTCAGCCATAGATCGAGCCGTCTCTCTAGTTGGATCGCTAGCTCCGACATACAGATAGGCGGGGTAGATCCTATCCTTCAGAGGTTGAATGCAGCATACACAAAATCTATCACCACAGCATGGGCAGTGAGGCCTCTTTCCTTCAGATTGGCTATTTTTTCCAGCAATGTCTCAACCTCGGCCTGCTCCTCAACGGTTAGGCCTTCTTCCCAACTGGGCAGCTTGCTGTCAGGTTGTCTTCCAGACCTCGAGGGGAGAGAGTTTCCATGATTTTCAATGTAAAACCACTCAGAGTACCATCTTCTTTTGTTATCTGGGAGAGGGATATCCAAATAAACAGCTTTGCGATTCTTCCGCAGCTCAAAGCTGGCCCCTCTAGTTACTTGTAGCACTTCGTCTCTCAGACCGGCTTTGCAGTGATATAGATACTTCCTTAAGCCAAAGTGCGGGACAATTCCAAGAAACGCCTCACAGAGGTGGATGAAAATTGAAAGTTGAAGAATTGAATTGGGATTCAGATGGGTCAAATTGATTGCATAGAATTGCAAAAGGCCTCGCACAAATGAGCAGACAGGGAGACCAAACCCACGGATGAAGAATGGCATGAACACCATTGCCTCGTAGGTGTCCTCAGTTGGAGCAGCGTCATCCTTCTTCTCGCACACCCTCCAGTTTGCCACATCCTTCGGAGGCAGGACACCCATATCCACCAAGGATTGTAGCATGGGCTCGGTGACAATGGAGGGGCGGTACACCAGGTATGGTGAAGGTAGCTGTCGGTTCTCATTGTGTGGCAGGCCCTCACTGGTGTTTCCACGCTCGCTCAAGGTTTTCTTCTTAGGAGCCATGGATGTGGATGTCTCCATTGGGTTGGGGATTCGAGAAGAAGCGAATGCAGTGGCACGTTGATTTCAAACAACAATGGCGGCGGTTCCAGTGGGGAAGAATGGCAGTTCAGGTCTTATAAGAGAACTTTTGGTTCAGGGTATAGATCTCAAAATAACCCTGATGCCGTTAGTAACAGTTCACGAGGACTGACAGAACTGGCGGATTAACTCGGATCTCTGGACAGTAACATTTGAGTCGGATTGCACTGAAATTAAGTCGTTCATTTCAGTCAGGATGATTTCTTAAGCATAGTTATTTAGTCGGTATTCACAAGTAAAGGTTCATGTTCTCTATTACTTGGAGAATGGGGTTTCCAATTCAACCTAGCAAGTTGAGTCTTGCCCGAACTCTGAGCATAAGTAAAGTGTGATTTCTTTTGCTGTATGACGACCTCAGTTTTACTTCAAAGAACTCGAAACATGCATTTGACTCGGATGCAAGATTTTCAAGATAAGAACACACAGAAGAACTCAAGAACAAAGGATAATGCGATGGATTACATTATATAACATAGTTCATCAAGATGGATTACACATATAGGGGAGATTATCCTAATCTACTACTAACTACTACTAGTATGGTGGTGGTGGTGGTGGTGGCCTACACGCCGGTGGAGGGGCCGGCCAGGGGCCTAGTGATGCGGCGGCACTTGGAAACCGGAGCGTCGGCCTCATCACCGCCGTCGTGGCCTCCGTCGTCGCTGCCGTGGCCGCCGTCGGTGCCATCGTCGCCACCCAGGCCGTCTTGGCCGTCGGGGGCATCCTCCTCGTCGTCGTCATCGTCAGAGTCCTCCTCGCTATCCTCCTCCTCGTCGTCGTCGGACTCCTGGAGGGCAGCACGACGGAGGTCGCGGAGCTTGGCGCTCGCTTCGATCTCTGTAAAAACGATTCAATAGGCTGCGTCGTTTCAACTTCCCCCACGCGGTCAATTATCGCGTGGGTGGGCAGTGGCTGTTGCATGTTCGGAAGTTTCCTGTTTTTTGGGGCCTTTTTGGGTAACTCCTCGGTACCCTCTGCTCGTTCCCTTTGGGTTAACCCCATGGGGTGCTGGATTTGTGGGAAAATTATTCTTTTTCCTAAAATTCGAGAAAGCAGGAAGCTTGAGTTGGTTTTCTATAACTCGAAAAACTGGGAATAGATGGTAACTCGGATAAGAGGATTTGCTATTCCTCAAGTTGACTTGGCGCTTGAGGATTGCATCCTGTGAAGCCTGATCAGAAAGTTTAGATCTTCAAGCTGATTGATACTCAAGTCAACTTGAAGCTCGGGGGTTACCCCATGGGGTGCACCATCAGAAACAGTGTGGACTCAGATAAGGAACTCATAAACAGTATGATATTTTTTCTAGAGTCTCGAGTCAATTAATCCCTAAATTAACTCGAGCCTCGGGGGCTTGTGGGGGATAGATATCCCCTGGGTCCTCACGGTGTGGATTCAGTGCATGGGCCATTGGAGGGCCCAATAGAGACAGCAGGCCCTTTTCAGGGTGCCGACTGATCTCATGGGCCCGAGAACGGATGGCAAGCTTGAAGACCAAGTCAAAGGCGCTATAATTCAGGAAAGGCACGAAGGAGTTGGTTCGGACTCTGTGTTTAGAAGCGGCTGGACTCAAGGAAGGAAACATGTAATCGTGGATTCTGTGTACTCTCTTAGGCTTCCAAACAGAATAGGACTCGTAGATAGAAACCGACTTATAACCCAAGCCTTGCCTAGACTATATAAGGCGGGTGAGGGACCCCTACGTAGAACATCGATCATCTCATCGCACACCAGCTACCAAACCTCCAGACCCTCGTTGTAACCTCGAGAACTCACATCAATACAACTCGCCCCAAACAGGACGTAGGGTATTACGCTCATTGCGGCCCGAACCTGTATAAATCCTTGTGTTTTGTTGCGTCTCTACGCAAACCATCGAGCCACGCCGATCTCGCCACCTCAAAAAGCATCACGTGACACACCCCGTGGTGCATTGCCAGTATCAAACACCGACACCGATATCAAATACCCATGATCCACTAAAAGAAGTTGCAAGATTAATTTCAATAACATTAATACCTGAAGCGGAAGTCTCACTTCCCTTCTTGTTCTTCTTCTCTTCCAGATACTTCTGGGAATTCCTCGACCAATGCCCACTGTTGCCATAGTGGAAACACTTGTCCGAGGGAGAGGGACTAGCCTTAGGCTTGGCATCTGACTTAGGCTTTTGGATCCTATCCTCAGCCTTGCCTTTGCCCCTGCCCTTGCGCTTTCTTTTCTTGCTATCCCTTTGAACTATCATGTGAGGTTTTCTTGATGCTATACTCGGCAGTTTTCAGCATCCCATGCAACTCGGTTAGGGTCTTATCCAAGCCATTCATATGATAGTTCATGATGAACGGCTTGAAGCTTGGAGGCAAAGATTGGAGGATCACATCCGTCGCAAGCTCTGGATCAAGTTCAAAACCAAGTCTGTGAGAGCCAATGGACCGGCCTCATTGCTCTCCTGGTATGATGAGTAATTGTCAACGAGCTCAAGCCCTCCGATGGACTGGAGGCCTTCCGATGGACTGGAGGTAGACGATGAAGACCTCGATGGACTGAGGCAAAAGTCCTCCAATGGACCGAGACAATGCTCGGCGTCGGTCGGCCAAGGAAGCTCGGTACACGGAGGGGCGGTTCGGCAACGGTGGTGTAAGCCTTCCGATGGACCGCGAGGCAACTTCGATGGACTGGAGAAGCCGGGTGCCACCGTGGTGCTCCAACCCGAGTGCATGGCGCGAAGGCGTGCGAGGGAGGCTTTGGCGGCTTCGGCTCAAAACCGCCACCCAAGTTCAAATGGCTTGGTGGGTTGAGCTCCGACTCGCCAAGATAGAAGATTGGGCCAAGACCTGGCCCAGGAAGCCCGCAGAATAAAGTTTCCCAGTTTCTGACTTCAAAACCGGGGGAAGCTTCCGGACTACTGGCTACGTGGCGCACATCCAAGCGAGGCGGAGAAACCGAAGATGATCAAGACGTCATCGTAGTCGTCCGATTGTATCTTTTCGGTTTGGCCCTCTCCGGGCATTTTTAGAGTAGGGGTCTTAATGTAATTGTGTCGTTTAGGGCCTAGGGTATAAATAGACTTGAGAGGCTCCCTTGGAGCTCATCTTGGCAGCCACAATACCCTAGTTTCCCTAACCCTAGCAGCCAAGGTCCAAAGAGAGAAAGAGAGAGGATTAGCTAGGAGACGAGTGCCTAGTTTAGTCTAATCTTGTCAATAGTGGGAGGATGAAGGGAGGTAGGCTCTAGGGAAGTTTTGTAATCTGATTTCATGAATTAATCCAAGGTTCCTTGTTGAGAAATTCTTTGTCCTAGAGCAGCATTTTCGTTCCTCCCTCTTTGCCCCCTTTTCTAGTTTCTTTTTGGTCCCGTTTCTTGGATTTTGGCTCGTTTTGTGTTGTCCAAGGATGAGACCTTTCGTTTGCCGGTATCTTGCCTTGCTAGGAAGTGGTAAATCATGCTAGCCTTGTGCTAGAATTTTTCAATCACGAGCAAGGGTTGTTCTTGGCGTTTTTCGTATTTTTGGTCTTTTTCACCCTCTCCGCGAGATTTGCAATTCCCGTAAGTCCCTAGATCATTTTGAGTTGATTCTTTGGGGGTTTACTTTGGAATGGATTCAAGATCCTCTGTGCAAATTTTCGTAGAGTTTGGTTGAGATTTGGTTTGGATTTGGTCGTTTTTTAGGTTGGTTCGTGCACTGATTTCTCAGTTCCAGATTTGGGCCAGCAGCGAGAACTGACCGGACAATCCGTCCGTTTGTCCGGTCTATTCAAGCGGACTGTTCGATCTGTGTGACGGAGAAACCGAGGCTCGTCCACCTTGTGTGTGTTTCTCAAGTTAGTTTGTCCGTGGGTTTGTCCGAGGGGTTGGGTTCGGACTGTCCGGTTTGTTGGGTTAGAAGTCCGGGTTTCTCTTCCTCTCTATTTTGTCCGGTCAGGTCTTCCTGATCTGAGCGGACTGTCCTGTCCGTGTCTGGTTTTTCGGTCTTGACGTTTTGTTTTTCCTGTCCGCCCGTTTGTCCGGTCTTTGGATTTCCTTTGTCCGGTCTGTGTGACGGAGAAACCGAGGTTCGGCCACATCTTGTGTGTGTCTCAGGTTTATTTGTCCGGTCTTTTGTCTGGTTTGCCAAACCGGACTGTCCAGTCTGCTGTTTTCTGCGTGCGTGGTTCGTTCCTTCTTGTTTTGTCCGGTCAAGCCTTCTGGGAAAGACCGGACTGTCCGGTCCCTTGTTTCTCTTTTGCGTTTCGCATGTTTTGTTGTTTGGCCCACAGGTTTGTCCGGTTTAGGGTTTGTGTTGTCCAGTTTCTTTAGTTTTTGAAGTGTTGTTGGTTGCTTCAAACTTGCGTTGTGTCAACCACTGCATGCCCATACTCTTCACTCACTTTTCTAAGTGAGGCACGCTTCGGTGTGTTGAGTGGATAGTTTGCGACACTTGCAAGCTTTGTAGCTTGTTTCATTTTGTCTGTGCCTTGTTATGTTCGTCTAGGTGGTGTGTGCTTCTACTTTGCACCTGATACGTATCTGTTCAGTGGACGGTATCGGTTGTGCGTGTGTTTTTGTGAGAGAGCACTTTGGGGTTTAAATTTGAGTTTTTCAAGTGTCCTATCCACCCCCCTCCTGTCGCATGTCTCGGTCCTACAAGTGGTATCAGAGCCGGTTAGGTTTCCTCTACCTTAACCGGTGACGAAACCGTAGCGATGATGACTTACTCTGGGAAAATTCCCGTCCTTGGCTCCGATGGCTATCCCTACTGGAAAGGTAGGATGGAGGCGTTCCTTGTTAGCCAGAGTCAGGACATATGGGATGTTTCTCAGAGTACAACTTTTTGGTGCTTCCAGTCACTGAGTGTGCTACGCAGGATATCGTGGCTCAGCATGAGGCGAATGCAAAGGCTGTTAACTTTCTCTTCTCCCGGCTTGGTCCCATGGATTATGAGAGAGTGACTCACCTTAAGACTGCGCGTGAGATATGGTCACTGCTTAGTGCACACCATGAGGGTACTGCAACGATTAAGGCTAGGCTTTTGGAGACTTACCGGCGCGAATATGAGAATTTCGTCCAGAAGCCGGGAAAGTCAGTAGACGACTTGTTTAGTCGCTTTCAGTCGATCATCAACAAGTTGTGTGTTAACTCTGCCCCGCTGCCCTCCCATATATTGATCATCAGCAGGCTGTCAAGTTGCTGTATGCTTTGGACAGAAAAATATGGGAGATCAAGGTGAACTCAATCATTGAGTCGGCAGGGTATGATACGATTGGAGTAGAGGCGCTCTATAGTAAGCTCAAGGCCACCAAGGTAGATTACAAGATGAGGGATTCCCTCGCTTGTACAGGTTCCAAGAGTCTGGCCTTGGCTACCCCCTCTAGTGAGTCTGTCACTAACCCTATGTTACACAACTTCTCGTTTTCTGCTTTGATGTCTATTACAGAGGAGCAGCTAGCGACACTTGGGGATGACGAGTTGTGTCTGGTGTATAGTCGCTTTCAGCGCGCCTATGACAACCGGATGAGCAAGAAGAGGGGCGAGCGGCCCAAATGCTTCGAGTGCGGAGAGGTCGGCCACTTCATCGCCGAGTGCCCCAACAAGAACGACTACTACAAGAAGGGAAAGAGCTACTCCCGCGACTCCGACAAGTACCACTCCAGCAAGCCAAGCTTTGACAAGCACCACTCCAGCAAGCACGGCTCCGGCAAGCGCTCCTTCGGCAAGAAGAACTTCCGGAAGGCTTTCAAGAGCTACCAGAAGGACAACCGGAAGTGGGACAAGGCCTTCTTCGCCGATATCGGGTTCTGCAGCAGCGGATCTTCTTCCTCTTCGTCCTCGTCGAGCTCAAGCGATGAGGAGATCATGTACAGGAAGGACAAGAGGAATGATCAAGGCGGTCCAGCTGGCTTGTGCTTCGTCTCCACCAAGTCCAGACGCAAGAACAAGGACAAGAGGAGCTCAGTTTGCTCCATGGCGCTTGAGGACAAGGAGAACAAGGATGACGGCAGCAACTCTTCTTCCGATGATGAGGTAACTCCTGAGCAAGCCGAAATCCTTGAGATGTTAGAGCAGAACAGCCGGGAGCTTAAGGCCCAGGATAAGATGCTGGAGAAGGCAGCTAAGAAGCTGCAGAAGTTGAAAGCCCAACTTGCTGAGGCTTTAGAGGAGAATGAGAGGTTGAGGAGTGTGAGACCCCAACCCAGTGAGATTGAGTGCCCTACCTGCGCGTCTTTCATGACGGAGCTTGGTGACCAGAGAGATAGGTATGCCAAGCGGGTAGAGGAGATAGATGAGCTGAAGGCTGAGCTGGGCAAACTCCAGTCCAAACTGGATGAGCCTACTTTGAGTGGAGAGCTTGAGTGTGAGTCTTGCCCCTGTCTAGCTAGAGAGCTAGCTGTTCTGAAGGAGAAGTTTGAGGGGCAGCTCATGGAGCTTGAGGAGCTTAGGGCTAGACCTACGCTTTTGGGTGCATGTATGGTCTGTCCTACTTTGAGAGGTGAGTTAGAGCAGTTGATAGCTGACTTTGAGGTGCTTTCAGCACCTACTGATACTTGTGAGAACTGCCTAACTCTTAGGATGCAGCTGGTGGATAGGGATGCCACCATTAGGAAGTTGGAGAAAGCTGTTGTGGTTCCCTCCCTAGACTGTGATACCTGTGCTGCCCAGACTGTGATTCTGGAGGATCTGAGGGAGGAGGTGTTGTCAAAGACAACAATAGGTTGAGAGAGGTGCTCAGTTGGGTATATGCGAGGCAACCCCAACTAGAGATGATCATAGAGAGCACCAAGAGAGCTGAGGGTGAGACGAGTGTTGTTGGGTTTGGTGAGTGCAGTACTTCAGGTGAGAAGAGTGCCCCAGCTAAGATCAAGACTGCACCTACCCAGCCAGGTGAGACTGTTGATGGGATTTACCATGAACCACCCAAGGCTGCCCCAAAGAAGCAGTACTGGACACCCAAGCCTTCTAAGGCTAAGCTGGACAAGATTGTTGAGGAAGAGCTTAAGCCCAAGGGCAAGAAGCCAGTCCAGCAGCCTGAGCCACCCAAGCCACAACACCTAAGCCCAAGTCCCAGCCTAACCCAGTTCCTAGGAGGCCTGTCTACCACTGTGAGTTTTGCCAGCGGAATGGCCACCTAGAGGAGTTTTGCTTCAGGAGGAAGCGGGTTGAGAGGCAGAAGAGAGCTTGGGGGAACCAGGATCAGTTCTACCAGGGTGGTAGGCAAGATCCTCCCCACCACGGTGAGATGAGAGACCGCTTTGCCGTTGGTGAGAGAGGAGGCGGCTTTCAGGCTCGTGCTCCTGGTGGTGAGAGACGCTTTACCGGCCGAGCTCCTAGTCGTTTTCAGCGCGGCTATGGACCTCGTGACCGAGGCTTAGAGAGAGCTTTCGAGGGTTCACGCTTTGGAGGTCGTGGTTACCCTGATCGTCGTGATGATTTCTTTGATTGTGCTTACCCCACTTTTGAGCAGATGGCTCGGCACTGGTACAGCAGTTTTGGGACTAACCCTAGTGCCGGACCGTTTGCTCACCGTCGCTTTACTTGACTTTGCAGGATCGAGGCATGGAGGACGTGTGGATCATGGACTCCGGTTGCTCTAGGCACATGACAGGGCACCGCAAGTGGTTCTCCAACCTCAACCCCGTAAGCACCAAGGAGTACATCACATTCGGGGACAATGGTCAAGGTAAAGTGATGGGTGTTGGTTTTGTTTCGCTCTCCGCTAAGCTTTCCCTGAGAGAAGTTTCCTTGGTCCGGAATTTGGGGTTCAATTTGGTTTCTGTTTCGCAACTTCTCGATGAAGGATTTGAGGTTCGTTTTAAGAAAGGTGCGTGCTGCGTTCTTGATGCTGAGGAGACCCTTGTTTGCTCTTTGCTACCTTTTGGTTAGGTTTTTAGGGTCGACCTCACATCTGTTTCTAGCCCTGCGCGCTGTTTGGTTGCTAGTCCTTCTGCTGATATATGGAAGTGGCATAGGAGACTTGGTCACTTGAGCTTTGATCTGCTAGTCAGGTTAAGTTCAATGGGCCTAATACGAGGATTGCCCAAATTGAGAGCTGAGAAGGACTTAGTTTGCCACCCCTGTCGTCATGGCAAGATGGTTGCCGCCTCTCACATTCCTGTATCTCAGGTTATGACCTCCTATCCGGGTGAGCTACTCCATATGGATACAGTAGGTCCAGCTCGGGTAGCGTCGGTCAGTGGGAAGTAGTACGTGCTTGTTGTTGTGGACGACTTTTCGCAGTTCTCGTGGGTATTTTTCATGGAGTCTAAGGAGGAGCCATTTGGATTTGTTCGGGAGCTGGTACTGAGGTTGAGAAACGAGAGTCATAAGGCCATGAGGGCTATCCGCAGTGACAATGGCGGAGAATTCAGAAACTCTCGGTTCGAAAACTTCTGTCGTGAACTAGGTCTTCAGCACCAGTTTTCTTCTCCATATACTCCACCGCAGAACGGTGTTGTGGAACGCAAGAACCGCACACTTGTTGAGATGGCACGGACAATGCTCGATGAGCATAGGACTCCAAAGCGCTTTTGGGCTGAGGCAGTGAATACGGCCTGTTACATTGCAAACCGGATCTTCTTGCGAGCTTTCCTTGGGAAGACCTCGTATGAACTTCGGTTTGGTAGGCAGTCCAGTGTCAAGCATTTGCGAGCGTTTGGCTGCAGGTGCTTTGTGCTTAAGAAGGCGGAGCATTTGGACAAGTTTGAGTCTCGTTGTTTGGATGGGATTTTTCTGGGGTATGCTTCTAATTCTAGGACTTTTCGTGTGTGGATTTTGGAGGCCAAGCAAGTTGTTGAGACTTGTGAGGTTTCTTTTGATGAAACTATGCCCTGCACGACCCCTGCGTTTGAGATTTCAGGTGATGATGAAGAAGGCACCCCCATCTTTGAGGATGAGGAAGGTGTGGTTGATGTTGGTGATGCAGGAGCCACTGCACCGGCTGCAGCTCCTGCCCCCTCTGCTACGAGCTTAGATGATGAAGGAGGACCCTTGCCCACGGCTTCCTCCTCACTCCCCCGACAGCAAGCTCATGCAGAGGCTGGACCCGCTGAGGACGCAGGGGAGGTGACCTCCGAGATTGTACTATCTCGGCAGGTCCAGCGGGATCACCCTCCACATAGGATGATTGGAGATATTCACCAGCGTGTCACACGCTCTTTGGTTAACTCTCTAGCCTTTTTCTCCCACTCTGCATATGTTGCTTCTTTCGAGCCCCGGGATGTGTCACATGCATTATCTGATCCTAACTGGGTGAACGCCATGCATGAGGAGTTGGAGAACTTTGAGAGAAACCATGTCTGGGATTTAGTTGAACCTCCACCAAACGGGTGGGCCGCGGAGCGGTGGAAAGGAGGCGGTCCACTGGACATGGTGCACGGAGGATCGGAGTGGTGGGGCCCGCGGCTGTCATCCACCGGCGGGAACCAAAATGAGCTGACGCGCGGGGCCCGCGTGTCATAGACACAGATGGAAGGAAAAATCCCGAAATTGAAAAGGGTGGTTTGACTGCCGAAAGCTCTGTTTGGATTACAACGTTTTGGACACCCTAGAGGCCGAATTTGATCAAACACAAAATACAAGAACTGTTGTAAACTTTGTACTCTACAACTTTCTTATAAACGTTTACACCATGTTCTAAGCAAAAATATAGTTTAAATTTGAATTTAAAGGGCAGACCTAGGTTTGACCAACTGAAATCATCAGCTTAGAAATTCTTGAAGTCCATTTTGTGACCATTTTCATACAAAGAGTGTTATACCAATATTGTTCAGAATTTTATGTGCTACAGACTTCTCAATATAAGCATTGCAAGATTTTGGCTGTAGGTCACGGGAATTTTGAATTTACAACACAGGTCAGGTTTTGGCAGATTCACAGATTTACATAAAAAGACCCAAAGCACCATCCAAATCACTGCGCATGTCAACACTCCAATAACCAAAGTTGTTTCTAATAGAATTATCTACAAGTTTGATATATAAAGTCTGGCTTGGATCACCACAGATTTTGAATTACAACCACAAACATTGTTGATGGTTTTGTAAAACTGCAGCTTCAATTTATGTAGTCTTGTTTCAAACTTTTGAATCCTCAAATGAAGTCCAAACACTTCCACTATAGGTGCATTTGAAAGGTGATCAGTTAAATTGAACTTCATAGAAAGGAATATTTTTAAGTTGTATAGTGAAATCAAATGTAATTTCAAATTAAAATTTTTGGAAGGGCTGAAATTCAGACTTGGGAATTATTGTAAGTGTAGGCCGACTTGGTTGTTTCCATGAGATATTTGGGTTCAATTTGAAATAAGTTGATTACAGTTTTGAACTATGCTCAATGTAGCAAAAGTGAAATTCATGGTACGTGGAACCACTTTGATACTGGGGCTGATCCTAGGTGCTTAAGAAATTTTAAAGTTTTATTAGGGTCCAAATTTGGTCACGATCACAAGGGGCACCTTTCAAAGAACTTCTGGTTTGGTTTGGCCTTGACTTTTAGACCACATAACATATGATTTTTAAGATGGTTGTATTATCAAAGTTGAAGTTAACATTCCAAACTAAGACTTTTGTATTTGGCGTTTTGCATAAAAGCTTGTGGGTGGTGACTTAAACAACCAAACCACGTAGAGTTTCGTATTCTCCTAGAAAAATTTTGACTTAGTGACTCTTCTATCTAGTCTTCGTTACTCTCTAAGCATCATCAAGTCCTAATTCATTATTAACTTGTCTCTAACTGTGTGTTAAGGCTCTTGAGATGCTAGGGGCATCACATCTCTCCCACTATTAGAAAACCCTAGGCTTCATTTCCATACAGCCATGTGCCTAAGAGAGAAGAGAGAGCATTAGGGCTAGGATTTGAGTGTTCTTCTCACAAGAGGGAAGGATGAAGGGTGGTAGGCTGTAGGAACTTTGTATGAACTTAATTTCGTGATTAATCCAGCAATATTCAGCAGAAATTCGAGCTAATGTGTGCAGCCCTCTCTTCCTTCCCCTTCTAGTTTGATTTTTTGGGTTCAATCCTTGGCTTTTGGGTGTTTGCTTTGGCCATGGGTGAATCCTTTCTTTTGCCGGTGTTTTGTACTTGCAAGGATGTGGAGATTATGCCTTAGTGCATCACAAACCTGCAGGTTTGCCATGAGCAAGTCGAATTTGAGTTTTTCCCTTTTCTTGCCTAAAGCTTGCCTCTTCATGCGATCTAAAATTCCCGCTAATCCCGTGATCATTTTGAGTTGAACTTTTGGGAAAAGCTTTTGAATAGGCCTCAGATAGCCTGTGTCAAATTTCGTGAAGATTGGACAAGGTTTGGTCAAGTTTAGGGTTTGATATGCTCAAGTTCCAGACCCCACCGGACAGTCCCGCTCTGCTACCGGACTATCCGGCGTCACTGGACAGTCCGGCGTAGGTCACCGGACAGTCCGGAGTTGGGTTTCTAGCCCCGCTGCTACCGGACCATCCGGTCCAGTCACCGGACCATCTAGTTCCACCGGACAGTCCGGTGGCCGCTACCGGACTGTCCGGCAGATGCCTGTAGGTGGCTATGAGCGCTTTTCGTTGGGTTTTCGTTGCCTTGCTTTTGCTTCGACCTCACTGTTGGTGTTCCTTGTTGCTGCCCATACTCTTAACTTGCTGTGAACCAGTAGGGCGCATTTCGGTGCGTTGAGTGGCGAACAAGACACTTGTGCGTGAGTCGTTGTTTTGCTTGACCTGCGATCTTGTGACCATTGAGTCTTGTGCTTCCGCTTGCCTGGTGTGTACTCGTTCAGTGGGCAACACCAAGTGCTGCTAAACACATTTCCTTTCAGTGGACGGTGTGTAATGTTTGTTGTGTGTTGTAACTGTTAGTTTGCACCGGAGGTTCGTGAGTTTGAGTTTCTAAGTGCTTCTATTCACCCCCCTCTAGTCGCACGTCTCAGTCCTACAAGTCTATCGCAATGTCGGGACTCAATTAATATCTTTCTTTGCTAACGTATACAGCTTGCAATTAGATTTTTCAAGGGTGAACTAATGGAATTCAAAGAAACTTTGAATATGAAAGTTGTACACCACATTGTGCTGTACAAAAGTGGTATAGGAGGCCTTTATTGGTTTTACTACAAGGAGGTTCAAACATTCAATTTTTCAGATAGGACAAATCTGTCTAGACCCGGAAGTTCAACACAAATTCTGTTATAGTTCGGAATAGAAACTGTTTTAGGCTCAAAGCAAAATATCAAAGTAGTTCCTTTTGAAGTCCCCTACAACACTGGTATAGAATGTTTCTACAAATTCTGATTTGAAAATATGCAAAACCTCATACTACGGAGATGGGGTCTAATCTGTCCAGATTTGAGTCTCGTTTTAGATTCTGACGTTAGGTTCAGATAGAAGCATTTTCAAGAGATGGTCAAAATAGAAAAGTCGTTACAAATTTTTGTGTTCTACCCGTTTCATATACAAAGCTCTTGTTGATTTCACTTGCTTTTTTACTACATATCCAAACAGTTGCAACACATGCACACTTGCAATATGAGTCTAGTTACTTCCAATTGAATACATAGCAAAACACATGAGATGAGATGGAATGATGCATGATTCGTCTTATCCAGTCTCACATCACACATCCTAGGTATATTACATATAACTAGCGATATCTCGGTGACATATTTGCACGTCTATCACTAATGCAACTAGTCGTCTTCTAGTCGTTCTTAATATCGCACGTAGTTAGTGTACCTGCAAGAAGAATGCATGCTCATACATTACCACCTAGTGTGGCATCCACGCGTGACCGCTGCGTGGACAACGTTGAGTGGGCCTTTGCACCTTCTCCAAAAGCCTGACTTTCCACCAGTACTGGGGATTGTCGAGAAGAAGATGGATCCCTAAACCAAATGTAAGTTTGGTGGGCATGAAAGCTCCAAAGCATGCCCACCACCCTTAAACAGCTTTACCTATATAGAATGAATGCAGGGTTCACAATCGTTCGAAAATCCCAATAGTGTTCCTCCAGTATTAGGGATAGCTATGGCTGAAAAGTTGTTTCCCAAAGCGCCAAATATGCATATAAGTTCTATGGGAGTCATGTATCACCGGGTCCCCCATGACGACTGCTTGCGTTACCTCGACAGGTGGGCCGCGTGGTTTGGCTTCAGGCTCAAGGTAGTGGATGGCGTGGAGCTCAAGCAAACCACTTGGGCGGCTGCAGATAGGGGTCTGTTAGACTATTTTTCCTAAAATCTCGGGTTACGGCCCCGAAAACCTCTCAACAGGTAAACTTCCAGAGGATCTGTTGTAACCCTAGCCCCTCGGCCTATATAAGGGGGGCTAGGGACTACGAGGGAACTCTCTGAAACCCTTGTATTCTTAGCAATACAATCCACCGACCCCCATACAGGACGTAGGGTATTACGCTCAGCAGTGGCCCGAACCTGTCTAAATCTGTGTCCCTGCGTTCTGTACACCATTATCGATTTGCTTGCCACCCCTTTCGATCTCAAAACCATCGTAGGTCCTACCCTGGGTGGGCTGCCGGGACTAAAACTCCGATAGCTGGCACGCCAGGTAGGGGCTGGTGTGCAGGATCCCCAGATCGAGATGGGAGTTTTCTTCCGCACTTCCATCAAGTAGCAGCTGGGGGAGATCTTCTCCTTCGGCGCGTTCACCTCCATCGTCGAAAAGCACGGCGGCATACACCTGGTCGGCGGCCTCCCGGCCCCCGCGGCCCCCCGCGCGGTGGCCCCGGGCACCTCTCCGTCAACAAGGGGCAGATCCGATCTGCCAACCGGAACGACTCGGCCCAGGCTGCCTCGACCGCACATCGGCAGTCACCGAGGCATATCCCATCCACCACCCGGGTTCGGCGGCTCGGGCAACCGCTCAGGCTACCCCCGGAATACCGCGCGGGCCCCACCGCCCGCACGGACCAGCGCAGGCCGCCAGGCATCGCCGACTCCGACCATTCGGCGTCTAGCGACCACGATTGCGGCCGCCCATCGCCCGACTGTTCTGAGTGCCCCCACCTAGTGCTCATCTGTTCCCACCACTCGCCGCGCGCCAACTCCGTCCGCGATGACTCGGGCGGGACGCGCACCGGGCCCATCCTGTGTTCCCACGCGGGCCCTACCTCCAGCGGCTCAAGCATCCTCCGCTTCTGGGTGCCTCAAAGTAACCCGGCGGGGGCATGCGGTCCCCGCTTCCGATGCCCGGACCTCTCTGCCGCCGCCCGAGCATCGGAGGTCCTCCCCTCAGATCCTACCATTCGGCCTGCGCAACGCAGACGCCTCCTACGCGCAAGCCACGCGCAGGCCCGGCTACTCTAACGACGACATCTTCCACGCCGAGGATGTACCTATGCCCCTGACGGGGCTACGGCTCGTCATCAACACAACCCCAGCCGGACGAACCGCCCGGTGGCGCAGCGCTCCGTCGAGCGGCCCGACCGAAAACACGGCCGGCGAGCCAACCCCAGCAGCGACACGGCCGACGCACGATCCCTCTCGGGAAATGTTCATGGCCGACATACATGAGCAAGAGTAGCTGGTCCCCCCGGAGCCCCCCTCCTTCCAGGGAGAAACTCCAGCGGCAGCCCACGCCCGCCATCTCCGCAACGCCGACAAGCAGCGCGGCCGAGACCGCCGCTAGCAGCGTACGAGAATCCTCAGGGACGTCTCGGCTGACGAGCTCTCGAGGACCAATGAGACAGCTGGGCATCGAGGCGAATGCATTCGGCAAAACAACCGTAGGACCGAAACGTGCGACTAGAGGGGGTGAATAGGAGCACTTGAAAATTTAAACTCAAACCCCCACCGCAGTGCAAAACGGAAACAACGCCCACAACGAAACTAGGTACCGTCCACTGAGAGGATACGTATTTAGCTCACAACACGTCCTTGGTACCGTCCACTGAACAGATACGTACCAAGCACCAAGCGGAAGCACACGTTCAAACGGCTAAGAAAAGAGCGCAAAACGAACCAACTCCGGAGAACTGCAGAATTTCAGACTGATAGGGCTGCAAAGATAAATCTCAAAACCCCTTAAGAGAAGCTCCAAAAAATCCCCCAAAATTACCACACCTTCACAAGGCAATAGGGAACAACTCCAAAAAATTTCAGGCCAATTGGAGCAAGTTTTGACCACCGGACTGTCCGGTGGTTAATCACCGGACTATCCGGTGCTTACAGCCTGACACTCCAAAACGATTCGAATCACAACCCTATCAACCCAACTCGAAAAATTATGAAATTTTTACTCAAGGTTAATAAGGGGCCACGGAACAACTTCACAAATTTTCAGCTCAATTGGACAAGGAATAAAATTCCTAGAGTCACCGGACCGTCCGGTGGTTAACCACCGGACTGTCCGGTGGTTAAAAACTAACAGACTAACCTGAAAAGAAAAATACCAAAACCAGGTCAAAACACCTCCAAATGATCTGAAATTTTTATGGGAGCTTTATGATTCACTGATAAAGAGGTCCACAGAATTTCAGCCCAAAATTCGAAGGTTTGACCCTAAACCAAACTAGACTTGAAAGTGGATAGAATCCGCAAGAAAACTGGACAGCAGGAAATCTCACGCAAAAGCAATCCGAAACTTGACCAAACCTTCTCCAAACATCACGAAAATTGGAACAGGCTATCCTAGCCCCATTCCAAAGCTATTCCCAAAAGATCTATGGAAAAAGATCATGGGATTAGCGGGAAGTTCAGATCTCATGAAGAGGTGAATATTTGGGCAAGAAGGGAAAAGTTCAAGAACAACTTGCTCGTGGCAATCCTTTGGGATTGAGATGTTCTAAAACATAATCTCCACGTTCTTACAAGTCCAAAGCATAAGGAAAACAAAGGATTCAACCTTAGCCAAAACAAACATCCAAAAGGCGGAGGATTGAAGCCAAAAACCAAAGAGAACAAAGGGAGGAGAAACACACAAAGTTGGTGCACGAAACCATTTCGATTATGAGCCTCAAAAGAGGTCTTAGGTTAGATTACAACGAAGGATTTCGTCCCAAGCAACCACCCTCACCTTCCCTCTTGATTTGGAGGCTAGATCTCACCCTAACCCTCCTAAACTTGGAGCTCAAAGCTTGAGGACGAAAATTACCCTAAGGAAATGGGAACCTAGCTGCCAAGACTCCCTCTAATGACCAGCTCTTAGGCTATTTATACACCGGTTCAGTTTTGGCATTTTTACACATAGACCCCTAAAACTAGAAACGCCAGGAAGGGCTAAAATAGAAAAGAACCCGAAATATCGGGGACGGACGACCACGATGAAGACTTGATCTTCTTAGCTTCCACGCAATCTTCAGATGTCCTCCACGTGGCCAGTAGTCCAATCCGCCTTTGCACCCTCAGTTTTGAAGTCAGAAACGGAGAAACTTTAGGAAATCTCCGTCTGGGCCGGACTTGGCCCATCTTCTCTATCTTGGCGAGTCGTGGCCCAACTCACCAAGCCTTGGGTAGCTTGGGTGGCGGTTTTGAGCCAAAGCCGCCAAAGCCACCCTTGCACGCCTTCGCGCCATGCGCTCGGGTTGGAGCACAACGGTGGCACCCAGCTTCTCCAGTCCATCGGAGTTGCCTCGCGGTCCATCGGAGGGCTTACACCACCGTTGCCGATCCACCCCTCTGTGTACCGAGCTTCCATGGCCGACCGACGCCGAGCATTGCCTCCGGTCCATTTGAGGGCTTTTGCCTCAGTCCATCGAAGTCTTCATCATCTACCTCCACTCCATCGGAGGGCCTCCAGTCCATCGGAGGGCTTGAGCTCGTTGACAATCACTCATCACACTAGGAGAGCAATGAGGCCGGTCCATTGGCTCTCAATCTCCCCCTTGATGAGTGCATTGTCAACACCTTCAACCTGTAACCTGAAATAGAACAAAGACAAGAGAAAAGCGTAAAACCAAAAAAAAAGAAAGAAAGAAGAAAGTTGCTCAAAATGCCCAAGAACCAAATACAAGCAAAGAAACAGGGCAGAATGAGACAACAAAAGAAAGTAAAGCATCGGCTCCTCAAGACAGAGGCAAAAGGCTCAACGCACCGATGCAAAGAGCATGCTAAAAGCTCAACTCCCCTGAAATGCATCCTCACAAATGCAAAATGAGTGCAAAGCTCCCCCTCAACTAAATCTCTCCTGAGTTCTCCCCCTTGTCCGTATTTTTAAATTTTTTCCCTTTGGAGAAATACACTAATCTCTCCCCAAATTTCTCCCCCTTGTTGACAATGGACACATCAAGGGTTCCTTGAACTCAACTCCCCCTGAACTAGACAACTCCCCCTCAAAATATGCTATGAAATGCAAGGAGTGTAACTGAAAGAGCTCAGAAGGGATGGAGAGCTAGTAATCACAAGTTCTAGCATACAGAGCAAGTGAGGGCAAGGAAGCATACAACAAGCTCAAATGAATCTATCTTACACATATCAAGAGTAAGCTTGTTTTTCAGGGTTAATGAAAAGAAAGCATCACCAACATGAATAGCACCTAGCAAGATAGGCATGAACAACAAAATGCTAGCAATGCATACAAGGTGTGCTACTCTCAAACAAAGCATATACAACTAGCCATAAGCATTTAAGAGACTTGCAAATTTCAGATTTAGACATTTGTAGTCAAAAGTAAGTTCTTTTTGTGCCAGGGGTTATTTACTTGTCTTTTGCCACTTCTTACCAACCAATGCCAAGCCTAGGTTATATAACCATCAGAAGCTTAAGACAAGGTTTTGGTCATACACAGCCTAGTTCCAGTTTATGCCAAAGTGCAAAGGCAAGCTGTCTCGAACTAGATCAGTGTGACAAGCAAACACACCTGGATCTTTCTCAATTCATTACATAAGACACACTTGTAAGCATTTTGATCCAGATTTCAATTTAACCAAGGTGTCAGAAAAGCTTAGGCATTTACATAGCAAAGGCATACAACTAGCATATCCAGGTATGAAAAGATAGCATAGCATTCAACAATCATACACATGCTAGGTAGCCAAATCAAGTGGTGATCATGGTTTTTGATTTACAAAGAATAAAATGACTTAGCTCACAATTAGTATTCAATAGACTCAAGTGGGCTTAGCCAACCATGATCAAGCAAGCACTGTACCACCTAGCACAAGCAAGTACTAACTCTGCATTCCAAAAGAGCTCTAGTGCTAGTGAAGTGAAAATGCATATAATACAATGCAATGTATGATATGATACAATATGCAAAAGAGACAAAGAGAAATAAAAGCAAGATAAAAGCAAAATTTAAATTACAGAAGCTATTCCTTACTAAAAGGAATAGCACTCTATCCCTGACTAAAAGGGATAGCACATTCCAAGCTCACCTCTTAGACACGTAAAAGCGTCAAACTCTAGGGGCTTGGTAAAGATATCGGCCAACTGGTTTGCTGATACTACATGGATCAAGTCTATATCTCCCTTCTCATAGTGATCTCTCAGAAAGTGAAACCTCACGTCTATGTGTTTGGTTCTAGAGTGCAAAACAGGATTCTTAGCTACAGAAATAGCAAAAGTAGAGTCAACTAGGAGAGAGATTCTACCAAACCTAAGGCCGAAATCACTAAGGGTGGCTTTCATCCATAAAAGCTGGGAGCAGCAACTAGCAGCAGCAACATATTCTGCTTCAGTGGTGGAAAGAGCTACACTAGCTTGCTTGCGGGAGGATCAAGAGACAAGAGAGGTTCCAAAGAGTTGGCATGTGCCGGAGGTTGACTTGCGATCAATCCGGCAGCCAGCATGGTCAGCATCTGAGAACCCTCTAAGAGAAAGAGAAGAACCCGAAGAATACCAAAGACCAAGCTCAGGAGTGAATTTCAGATACCTGAAAATTCGCTTCACCGCTTGACGGTGAGAAGTCCTAGGAGAAGCCTGGTAGCGCGCACAAAGACAGACCGCGAACTGAATGTCCGGCCTAGTCGCCGTCAGGTACAGAAGTGAGCCGATCATCCCTCGAAATTCCTTCTGGTCCACCGCCTCCCCATCTTCATCAGCATCAAGCGCCGTGTTTGTACTCATAGGAGTTGTCATGGGTTTAGAGTCACCCATGTTAAACTTCTTGAGTATGTCCTTTGTGTACTTGGCTTGATGGACGAAGGTACCCTCAAGGCCTTGCTTGATCTGCAGCCCGAGGAAGAACTGGAGCTCACCCATAAGACTCATCTCAAATTCCCTGCTCATCTGTTCAGCAAAACTAGACACCAAAGCGCGAGATGAACCACCAAAGATTATGTCATCAACATATATCTGAACTATTAGGGTGTCACCGCCACGACTCAACAAAAACAAGGTCTTGTCTACTGAACCCATCACAAACCCAGACTTGAGCAAGAAACTCTTCAACCTAGCATACCAAGCTCTAGGAGCTTACTTCAGACCATAAAGGGCTTTCTTCAACTTATACACCCGGTCTGGATATCTAGCACTCTCAAAGCCAAGAGGTTGTCTCACATATACCTCCTCCTCTATGAACCCATTCAGGAAAGCAGACTTGACATCCATTTGCTGCAGTTTGAAGCCTTTAGAGGCCGCAAAGGCAAGCAAAATCCTAATGGCTTCCAAACGAGCTACAGGGGCAAAGGTCTCCTCATAATCTATCCCCTCCTTCTGACAGAAACCCTGGGCAACCAATCTCGCTTTGTTCCTCACAACCATCCCATCCTCACCCTGTTTATTCCTAAAAACCCACTTGGTACCTATAGGGCGACATGTTGGTGGAGGTTCAACTAAATCCCAGACATGGTTTCTCTCAAAGTTCTCCAACTCCTCATGCATGGCGTTCACCCAGTTAGGATCAGATAATGCATGTGACACATCCCGGGGCTCAAAAGAAGCAACATATGCAGAGTGCGAGAAAAAGGCTAGAGAGTTAACCGAAGAGCGTGTGACACGCTGGTGAATATGTCCGATCATCCTGCGTGGAGGATGATCCCGCTGGACCTGCCGAGATGGTACAATCTCGGAGGTCACCTCCCCTGCGTCCTCAGCGGGTCCAGCCTCTGCATGAGCTTGCTATCGGGGGAGTGAGGAGGAAGCCGTAGGCAAGGGTCCTCCTTCATCATCTGAGCTTGTAGCAGAGGGGGCAGGAGCTGCAGCCGGTGCAGTGGCTCCTGCATCACCAACATCAACCGCACCTTCCTCATCCTCAAAAATGGGGGTGCCTTCTTCATCATCACCTGAAATCTCAAAGGCAGGGATTGTGCAGGGCACAGTTTCATCAAAAGAAACCTCACCAGTCTCAACAACTTGCTTGGCCTCCAAAATCCACACACGAAAAGCCCTAGAACTAGAAGCATACCCCAGAAAAATCCCATCCAAACAACGAGATTCAAACTTGTCCAAATGCCCCGCATTCTTAAGCACAAAGCACCTGCAGCCAAACGCTCGCAAATGCTTGACGCTGGGCTGCCTACCAAACCGAAGTTCATACGAGGTCTTCCCAAGGAAAGCTCGCAGGAAGATCCGGTTCGCAATGTAACAGGCCGTATTCACTGCCTCAGCCCAAAAGCGCCTCGGAGTCCTATGCTCATCGAGCATCGTCCGTGCCATCTCAACGAGTGTGGGGTTCTTGCGTTCCACAACACCGTTCTGTGGTGGGATATATGGAGAAGAAAACTGGTGCTCAAGACCTAGGTCACGACAGAAGTTTTCGAACCGAGAGTTTTTGAATTCTCCACCATTGTCACTGCGGATAGCCCTCATGGCCTTATGACTCTCGTTGCTCAACCTCAGTACCAGATCCCAAACAAAACCAAACGCCTCATCCTTAAACTCCATGAAAAATACCCACGAGAACCGCGAAAAATCGTCCACAACGACCAGCACGTACCACTTCCCACTGACCAACGCTACCCGGGCGGGACCAACTGTATCCATATGGAGTAGCTCACCCGGATAGGAGGTCATAACCTGAGACACAGGAATGTGAGAAGTAGCAACCATCTTGCCATGACGACAGGGGTGGCAAACTAAGTCCTTCTCAGCTCTCAATTTGGGCAATCCTCGGATTAGGCCCATTGAACTTAACCTGACTAGCAGATCAAAGCTCAAGTGACCAAGTCTCCTATGCCACTTCCATATATCAGCAGAAGGACTAGCAACCAAACAGCGCGCAAAGCCAGAAACAGATGTGAGGTCGACCCTAAAAACCTGACCAAAAGGCAGCAAAGAGCAAACAAGGGTCTCCTCAACATCAAGAACGTAGCACGCACCTTTCTTAAAACGAACCTCAAATCCTTCATCGAGAAGTTGCGAAACAGAAACCAAATTGAACCCCAAATTCTGAACAAAGGCAACTTCTCTCAGGAAAAGCTTAGCAGAGAGCGAAGCAGAACCAACACCCATCACTTTACCTTGACCATTGTCCCCGAATGTGATGTACTCCTTGGTGCTTATGGGGTTGAGGCTCGAGAACCACTTGCGGTGCCCTGTCATGTGCCTAGAGCAACCGGAGTCCATGATCCACACGTCCTCTATGCCTCGATCCTGCAAAGTCAAGTAAAGCGACGGTGAGCAAACGGTCTGGCACTGGGGTTAGTCCCAAAACTGCTGTACCAGTGCCGAGCCATCTGCTCAAAAGTGGGGTAAGCACAATCAAAGAAATCATCACGTCGATCAGGGTAACCACGACCTCCAAAGCGTGAACCCTCGAAAGCTCTCTCAAAGCCTCGGTCACGAGGTCCATAGCCGCGCTGAAAATGACTAGGAGCTCAGCCGGTAAAGCGTCTCTCACCACCAGGAGCACGAGCCTGAAAGCCGCCTCCTCTCTCACCACCAGCAAAGCGGTCTCTCATCTCACCATGGTGGGGAGGATCTTGCCTACCACCCTGGTAGAACTGATCCTGGTTCCCCCAAGCTCTCTCTTGCCTCTCAACCTGCTTCCTCCTGAAGCAAAACTCCTCTAGGTGGCCATTCCGCTGGCAAAGCTCATAGTGGTAGACAGGCCTCCTAGGAACTAGGTTAGGCTGGGGCTTGGGCTTAGGTGGTGTGGCCTTGGATGGCTCAGGCTGCTGGACTGGCTTTTTGCCCTTGGGCTTAAGCTCTTCCTCAACAATCTTGTCCAGCTTAGCCTTAGAAGGCTTGGGTGTCCAGTACTGCTTCTTTGGGGCAGCCTTGGGTGGCTCATGGTAAACCCCATCAACAGTCTCTCCTGGCTAGGTAGGTGCAGTCTTGACCTTAATTGGGGCACTCTTCTCACCCGAAGTGCTGCACTCTCCAAACCCAACACCACTCGCCTCACCCTCAGCTCTCTTGGTGCTTTCTATGATCATCTCCAAACCCAACTAAGCACCTCTCTCAACCTGTTGTTGTCATTCTGCAAAGACAACACCTCCTCCCTTAGATCCTCTAGAACTACAGTCTGGATAGCACAAGTGTCACCGTTTAGGGAGGGAACCACAACAGCTTTCTCCAACTTCCTAATGGTGGCATCCCTATCCAACAGCTGCATCCTAAGGGTTAGGCAGTTCTCACAAGTGTCAGTAGGTGCTGAAAGCACCTCAAAGTCAGCTCTCAACTGCTCTAACTCACTTCTCAAGGTAGGACAGACCATACACGCACCCAAAAGCGTAGGTCTAGCCATAAGCTCCTCAAGCTCCATGAGCTGCCCCTCAAACTTCTCCTTCAGAACAGCTAGCTCTCTAGCTAGACAGGGGCAAGACTCACACTCAAGCTCTCCACTCAAAGTAGGCTCATCCAGTTTGGACTGGAGTTTGCCTAGCTCAGCCTTCAGCTCATCTATCTTCTCTACCCACTTGGCATACCTATCTCTCTGGTCACCAAGCTCCGTCATGAAAGACTCGCAGGTAGGGCACTCAATCTCACTGGGTTGGGGTCTCACACTCCTCAACCTCTCATTCTCCTCTAAAGCCTCAGCAAGTTGGGCTTTCAACTTCTGCAGCTTCTTAGCTGCCTTCTCCAGCATCTTATCCTAGGCCTTAAGCTCCCGGCTGTTTTGCTCTAGCATCTCAAGGATTTTGGCTTGCTCAGGAGTTACCTCATCATCGGAAGAAGAGTTGCTGCCGTCATCCTTGTTCTCCTTGTCCTCAAGCACCATGGAGCAAACCGAGCTCCTCTTGTCCTTGTTCTTGCGCCAGGACTTGGTGGAGACAAAGCACAAGCCAGCTGGACCTCCTTGATCGTTCCTCTTGTTTTTCCTGTACGTGATCTCCTCATCGCTTGAGCTCGACGAGGACGAAGAGGAAGAAGATCCGCTGCTGCAGAACCCGATCTCGGCAAAGAAGGCCTTGTCCTGCTTTCGTTGTCCTTCTGGTAGCTCTTGAAAGCCTTCCGGAAGTTCTTCTTGCCGAAGGGACGCTTGCCGGAGCCGTGCTTGCTGGAGCGGTGCTGGTCAAAGCCTGCCTTGCCGGAGTGGTACTTGTCGGAGTCGCGGGAGTAGCTCTTGCCCTTCTTGTAGTAGTCGTTCTTGTTGGGGCACTCGGCGATGAAGTGGCCGACCTCTCCGCACTCGAAGCACTTGGGCCGCTCTTCCCTCTTCTTGCTCATCCGGTTGTCATAGGCGCGCTGAAAGCGACTAGACACCAGACACAACTCATCATCCCCAAGCATCGCTAGCTGCTCCTCTGTAACAGACATCAAAGCAGAAAACGAGAAGTTGTGTAACATGGGGTTAGTGACAGACTCACTAGAGGGGGTAGCCAAGGCCAGACTCTTAGAACCTATACAATCGAGGGAATCCCTCATCTTGTAATCTACCTCAGTGGCCTTGAGCTTACTATAGAGCGCCTCTACTCCAATCGTATCATACCCTGCCGACTCAATGATTGAGTTCACCTTGATCTCCCATATTTTTCTGTCCAAAGCATACAGCAACTTGACAGCCTGCTGATGATCGGTATATGGGAGGGCAGCGGGGGCAGAGTTGACATGCAACTTGTTGATGATCGACTGAAAGCGACCAAACAAGTCGTCTACTGACTCTCCCAGCTTTTGGACGAAATTCTCATATTCGCGCCGGTAAGTCTCCACAAGCCTAGCCTTAATCGTCGTAGTACCCTCATGGTGTGCACTAAGCAGTGACCATATCTCACACGCAGTCTTAAGGTGACTCACTCTCTCATAATCCATAGGACCAAGCCCGGAGAAGAGAAAGTTAACAGCCTTGGCATTCGCCTCATGCTGAGCCACAATATCCTACGTAGTACGCTCAGCGACTGGAAGCACCACAAAAGTCGTACTATGAGTAGCGTCCCATATGTCCTGACTCTGGCTAACAAGGAACGCCTCCATCCTACCCTTCCAATAGGGATAGCCATCAGAGCCAAGGACGGGAATCTTCCCGAAGTAAGTCATCGTCCCTACGGTTTCTTCAACGGTTAAGGTATGGGAAACCTAACCGGCTCCGATACCACTTGTAGGACCGAGACGTGTGACTAGAGGGGGGTGAATAGAAGCACTTGAAAACTCAAACTCAAACCCCCACCGCAGTGCAAAACGGAAACAACGCCCACAACGAAACTAGGTGCCGTCCACTGAGAGGATACGTATCTAGCTCACAACACGTGCTTGGTACCGTCCACTGAACAGATACGTACCAAGCATCAAGCGGAAGCACATGCTCAAACGGCTAAGAAAAGAGCGCAAAAGAAACCAACTCCGGAGAACTGTAGAATTTCAGACTAATAGGGCTGCAAAGATAAATCTCAAAACCCCTTAAGAGAAGCTCCAAAAAATCCTCCAAAATTACCACACCTTCACAAGGCAATAGGGAACAACTCCAAAAAATTTCAAGCCAATTGGAGCAAGTTTTGACCACCGAACTGTCCGGTGGTTAACCACCGGATTGTCCGGTGCTTACAGCGTGACACTCCAAAAAGATTCGAATCAAAACCCTATCAAACCAACTACAAAAATTATGAAATTTTTACTGGAGGTTAATAAGGGGCAAGGAACAACTCCACAAATTTTCAGCTCAATTGGACAAGGAATAAAATTCCTAGAGCCACCGGACCGTCCGGTGGTTAACCACCGGACTGTTGGTGGTTAAAAACTGACAGACTAACCCGAAAAGAAAAATACCAAAACCAAGTCAAAACATCTCCAAATGATCTGAAATTTTTATGGGAGCTTTATGATTCACTGATAAAGACCTCCACAAAATTTCAGCCCAAAATTCGAAGGTTCGACCCCTAAACCAAACAAGACTTGAAAGTGGACAGAATGAGCAAGAAAACTGGACAGCAGGAAACTTCACGCAAAAGCAATCCGAAACTTGACCAAACCTTCTCCAAACATCACGAAAATTGGCACAGGTGTTGACGGCACTTAAGCACGCCAAACCTTATACTGCAAGCGACAGTATCGTGGTAGCTTTTCCCCAGGATGAGTATCATGGGTTTTGTCAATCCAGGGAACGAACTAATTGAGAACTAACTAATAAGAGTTTAAAGTAAACTAAGGCATAGAGTATAGATCTAAAACTACCTCTAATCTATATCTAATCTGCATCTAATCTACGTTAAAGATAGAAGATAAACAACTAGAACAAGACTAGAACACTAATTAAGGGGTATTAACTAGCTTCTAATCAAGCTCTAATTGGATCCAAGACAAAGCATAATAACGGGCATCACAAATAGATAAGAACAACGAGTAACTAGTAGCTCAAGGTAAACAAGCATGATCAAGCATATTCATCATAGCATAAATAGATCTAGATCAATCAACCTAACCCCCTAGATTGGCTTAACCTTTCCCCGGCCCTACTGTCACTAGAACCAGGTAATCGACGAGAAGCTTTCAACAGGCACATGATTAAAGAATGCACCCCTAATCACTTTATATGGTCTAATAACATAATTAGCACAACTAGAACTTCTAATCACCATGATCACAAGAACTAGATATACAACTATATCATTAGTAAGCTAGATCAAAGATCAAAGAACAAGAACACTAGATGAATATAACCTTTAAAAGACATGTTCTAATCAATATGCAAACTAGATCTAAATCTAATTAGAACTAGAACAAGCATAATTAGAACAAGAACATGGTAATTAGACAAGAACAATGCTTCATTAATATACCTGTATCATACTTACAACCATGGCCATACCTACCCTTGATGATACAATTAGACCTCTGGAGCTAGGTAATTAGAGAGCCATGCAAGGCCTCTAATCACCTCTAGGAATTAGAAGAACCCTAATTCTAGCCTAGAAACTCGACCCTCAGCTCTCATCTAGTTGTTGTCCCTCTTCTCTACATCTTGTCGCCTTGATAATGAATTGGATGCGTCGGCCAGGGGCCTAGACTGACTATTTATACCCTGGGGATGCCGTAGCCGAAAAGGAAACCTCAACCGCCTTCGGGAGGGGGTGGGGTCGGCCGACCAAAGGGCTCCAGGTCGGCCGACCTGGAGTCCCTGGACCTCCTCTGCTTTCCATCTTTCGCGGGCTTCGGGATAACCTTCATATAAATCTTCCTGGAGTCTTTTTCGGACTCTAAACCTTCCAGATTCTTCTGTATCCCGAGATCTTGTCGAGTCTTCTAGAATTGGGCTTCATTTGATGGGTCTTTAATTGGGCTTCTTCTTCCATTATTGAATAATATTCAGAGGTCGTTTTACTCGAGGTAGACTTTGATGAATTTTGCTTAAAATTGGCCCAAAACCTGCAAAAAATTACAAGTAGACAATTTCCAAGACAATATTGCAAAATCCACAATAATCTATGTTATTTGTTAGTGAAAGGCAAAGTTGACGCATAATAATAGGTAAAAACAATATAAAATGATGTATAATTTTCGTACATAAGCCGCGTCAACAATATCCCCACTCTTAAACCTTGCTCGTCCTCGAGTAAGTCAAAATTTTATAAATAAGTCTACTTATAAACTAACATCAATTAATCAAACTAAAATTAAACTCTCAAAATTTTTCTAAGTTTAGACTAGCAAGATATATAGACAAGTAGATATTCATGTAAGCATATCCCACAATCATATATATATAAGAAATCAAGAATTCATCAAAACACATCTCCTTATGTTTTCAATAAATTTTTCAAAAGATAAATCAATGATCAAAGATTAAATTATAAGGCCCAAACTCTCATCTTTCCAGGCTCTCAAAGTATATAGACAAGCAGGTTAAGTACTAATCTATAATATATATGTGTAGGCTTTATCTGGAGCTTGGTATGGATCCTAATCAAAATTTAATCTCAATATTTTATCAAACTAAGAAAAGAATCTGCTGGAATTACTGAGATTTCTCAAAAAGGTCATGGAATTCATAATGATGAAAAAGGACTAAAGAAAAATATAGAAAAGTGGTCATATGCAAATATATCTATTTGATCTCAAGGCACAAATGAAGTCCTTGTTATCGGATTGCATATGATTGGAGTATTTTCTGGAGTTTTATTGAAGAGGATTCAAAAAGAGGTAAAACAAAAGTAGATCAATGAGGGGCATATCTATAAATTCCTAATTCTACTTTGACCACTTGGTCTCTTTTTTATTCACCTTTTTTTTTTATATATGTGGCGACCACTTGGTCGTCCTCTTTTTTTTTTTTTTTTTTTAGACAATACCTCCTCAAAGATTGAATGAAAATTTGACAAGCAATATCCCCACTCTTAGATAATACTCACTTTTGAGTATCTTATTGAATAGTATTTTGGGGATTTGCTTATCTAAACACCTCTTTTTGTTTTGATTGAAAACTCCAGAAAACAATAGGTTGTGGACAAGGGAGATAAATGAAACGATATTTGGTTTAGGGAGGATATCCAGCGAGTTTTGTAATTTCTCCAATGTAGAGAGTTACAATGCATGGATAATTTGGCTAGCAAATGAAAGATAAGCAAATTGAATGACCAGCTTTGAAATCTCAGACCCTAGATTCAAATCTTAATCCAATTCAGCCAAGAATTAAATTTGATCAAGCTATGGTTTTCAAATAAAAGCTCTAATAGGTAGGGCCCATATAAGATAATCATAAGAATCATTGATTATAACATTAATAGCTCAAATAAAAATTATAAGGAGATCCATAATGACAAAAACTTGAAATCAAATATTAATAAAATGCGGGTCTTTATGAAATATCAAATTTACTATATAAATGCTAAGTCATAATTTAATTAACATGCATTAATTGAGAGTATAAAATTAGCTTAATTAAAAGACATCAGATTACAAGCAAACAAACATTTTTATTTCAAGGATACAACATGATCATGATTAAACTAACTAACATAAAGAAAATAAAATCACTCATAAAAGATAAAACTAAAAATCAAACTTTAAATCTAAACTAACACACTACAAATATAGAGAAACACAAAGGGAACACCTAATTGATAGATATAGGTAAATATTTGCAGAATTTAAAAATGAAAAGAGAAGGTGTTAGAAATTTGTTACCGGATAGTCCTTCAATTTTCTTTTTCATTAAATAACTCCCTGCAAAATAATTCAAATGCACATACTACTCTCGAGGTAACGGTCGAGAGTAGAAACAGTTTACCATAATCTAAAAATATTCCTAATTTCTATTAACTTGTGGCCTAGCTAAACTTAACGAAAAGAAAAACTAAACTAAAGGATGAATGTAAGCATAAGATAAACAAAGCACATAGCAAAGCTTATAAACTTAATCAAATGAAATTATGTATAACTAGCAAGGTTAATTAACTTCATCATGATGATCAACAATTTAATCTAAGCACCATGCTTACATAAAACTGCTAAATTACAACATTCTAGCGATGTCATAATAAACATGAAAAGCACTCATCATGAAGTTAAATAAACAACCAAGCCAATTATAATGCAAGTATGTAAATCTAATCTAAATGCAAAGGTGGTTTATGCAAGAATGCAACAAGTTTATCCACAAAAGACATGATTAGAAAGAAACTTTTTAAATAAACTTAATGATGATGGTCTCAAATTAAATCTAAACACCATGTTTACACTTAATTTTCCGAGAAGAAAACTCGGCCGAGTTTCAGCATAATTATAAAGCATACATCAAAAAGCTTATGAAAATTTCAAAACTAATAAAACAAGTGTGGAGAAACAATGATAATGCAAATGCAAGGAATAAAACTAAATATGCAATGATATGATGATGATTATCTAAATTAAGTTAACTAGCCACAAGCTAAAGAATAAAAGGGTAGTGTCATGCTTCCTATTTCTCTATAAAGACTCTAACAGTATAGACAAATAAATAAAATGGGTTGCCTCTCGAAAAAGCGCTTAATTTAAAGTCATAAAGCTAGACTTCTTACTTGCCTTCGTTGAAGTGAAGCCATGGTCCTTGGAGTAAGAATCCGAAGTGTCCATGCAGCTTGATAACTTGATTGTGCAGCTTCATCGTGTCTTGATCAAAGCATCACTTGTGTGCACAATCCTCTGCTTGTGTGTTCATGTACTAATGTTTTTGAAGCTCCTTGTAACTGAACTTTGTCTTGTACTCTTTTACCACATTGATCTCATTGTTTCAAATGAAGTGTGAATTTCTCTACATGGTTAGCTCATAGTGCACACACACATGTATAAAATGAAAGCATCATGGCAACGATTAGAGATAAATGCATGTTCATAAGGTTGATTGAGGTTAAACAAACATTTGATTCATGAATCAAGGACAACTATAATTCAAATTGAAATTATATAGCAAAGCACTAAAGCATATGTAAATCATAGATGAACATGATTCATGAAATCAAACATGGGATAAACAAGGTTATAGGTTCCTAATGATTTTGGCTAAAATAGAGAGATGATTTTGAAAAAAAAATAAAAATTAGGCTTAGATAAAATTCTAACCAGGGTTCTTTTTGTAAAGAGACCAAACGTTTTGAAACTTTAAAAATTTCAGAGATAATATTGTGCACAGATAATAAATCATGAGAAACATGCACATGTTTATGTTTAAAATTTCAAAAGCAATTTGCACAACAATTAAACCTTAACCGAACCACTTCAAGGAGACATAAGCAGTCGGTCAACCTCTACTTTTGCACAAACCTTGGCTCTTAATTTTTTTCTAAACTAACCTTAAAGCCTAAACTTGAGAATTAAAATAGACTAGCAAATCATATCCATCACTTTGCATGAGTAGATTCAATTGACTGATTAAAGTAAAAAAAATCTACTAAAAGAGCATGAACACATGAAATTTCATCTTCATGATGGCCTGTAAACATGCTTTGGAATTAAGCATTGCAAAGCTATGGATTAAAGAACCTAGTCTAGATGATTCTCAAGATAAGAATTAAGGGAACAAAGGTTAACAAAAGGATAAAACAAAACAAAAGAAAGAATAGAAGGGTAACAATCAACCAAACATCCTATTAGTGATCATTGTGAAACTTCTCTAATTAAACATAGGTAAACTTTTTAATTATTTTACGATAAAAATAAAAATTACCTTAGTTTTGAAGAAGTGAAACTATGGTAACTCATCTTCTTCCTTGAATGCCATCATTGCATGCACCATCAAATATTGGAGAGGAACACTTTTGTCTTTCTCGAAATTCAGCCACCCTTGTTCTGACCCCTTTAGTATTTCGACCATAACTTTGTCATCCGAAATCCAAATAATGCAAATTCGGACATTTTCGTGAAGAGCACGAAAAGATCTACAACTTTGTCAATTGGACTTTCTTCATTTGACGTCGTTAAGGTCTCCGAATTGGCCCCACAAGGTGCTGCTGTCCTGAATTTCGAGAGTAGCTCGAGATTTGGTTGGAGCTTGGATTGGACTTGAGATAAGCTTTCCATATCTTCACCTTCCTTGTACTCAAGCAATCCTTGATCTCCAGAACCTTCTCGGCTAATCATATCTCCGCTTCCATTATCTGTAGCTTAGAACAAACAAGCTCCAAAGAAACATTAGTATTAAAAATAAATTGACACAGCAGACATACCTTTATCATCGGAGTTGCTCCGTGATAGCTGTAGAAAAACTCAATAATAGATCATAAGCAACTAACAGCGTTAGCACCTACTATTAAAGAGCTAGATTGGAAAAGAGATTTTTTTTTTAATTGGACCGAGGTCCATTAATTTTTTTTTTAAATGTTAGTCAAAACAAATATATACAAGAAAAACAATAAACTAACTAGAAATAAAAGACAAATTAGATATATACATAAACCCAAATTAATTAGAACTCGATTAATTAGTTCCCCGGCAACGGCGCCAGAAAAGCTTGTTGACGGCACTTAAGCACGCCAAACCTTATACTGCAAGCGACAGTATCGTGGTAGCTTTTCCCCAGGATGAGTATCATGGGTTTTGTCAATCCAGGGAACGAACTAATTGAGAACTAACTAATAAGAGTTTAAAGTAAACTAAGGCATAGAGTATAGATCTAAAACTACCTCTAATCTATATCTAATCTGCATCTAATCTACGTTAAAGATAGAAGATAAACAACTAGAACAAGACTAGAACACTAATTAAGGGGTATTAACTAGCTTCTAATCAAGCTCTAATTGGATCCAAGACAAAGCATAATAACGGGCATCACAAATAGATAAGAACAACGAGTAACTAGTAGCTCAAGGTAAACAAGCATGATCAAGCATATTCATCATAGCATAAATAGATCTAGATCAATCAACCTAACCCCCTAGATTGGCTTAACCTTTCCCCGGCCCTACTGTCACTAGAACCAGGTAATCGACGAGAAGCTTTCAACAGGCACATGATTAAAGAATGCACCCCTAATCACTTTATATGGTCTAATAACATAATTAGCACAACTAGAACTTCTAATCACCATGATCACAAGAACTAGATATACAACTATATCATTAGTAAGCTAGATCAAAGATCAAAGAACAAGAACACTAGATGAATATAACCTTTAAAAGACATGTTCTAATCAATATGCAAACTAGATCTAAATCTAATTAGAACTAGAACAAGCATAATTAGAACAAGAACATGGTAATTAGACAAGAACAATGCTTCATTAATATACCTGTATCATACTTACAACCATGGCCATACCTACCCTTGATGATACAATTAGACCTCTGGAGCTAGGTAATTAGAGAGCCATGCAAGGCCTCTAATCACCTCTAGGAATTAGAAGAACCCTAATTCTAGCCTAGAAACTCGACCCTCAGCTCTCATCTAGTTGTTGTCCCTCTTCTCTACATCTTGTCGCCTTGATAATGAATTGGATGCGTCGGCCAGGGGCCTAGACTGACTATTTATACCCTGGGGATGCCGTAGCCGAAAAGGAAACCTCAACCGCCTTCGGGAGGGGGTGGGGTCGGCCGACCAAAGGGCTCCAGGTCGGCCGACCTGGAGTCCCTGGACCTCCTCTGCTTTCCATCTTTCGCGGGCTTCGGGATAACCTTCATATAAATCTTCCTGGAGTCTTTTTCGGACTCTAAACCTTCCAGATTCTTCTGTATCCCGAGATCTTGTCGAGTCTTCTAGAATTGGGCTTCATTTGATGGGTCTTTAATTGGGCTTCTTCTTCCATTATTGAATAATATTCAGAGGTCGTTTTACTCGAGGTAGACTTTGATGAATTTTGCTTAAAATTGGCCCAAAACCTGCAAAAAATTACAAGTAGACAATTTCCAAGACAATATTGCAAAATCCACAATAATCTATGTTATTTGTTAGTGAAAGGCAAAGTTGACGCATAATAATAGGTAAAAACAATATAAAATGATGTATAATTTTCGTACATAAGCCGCGTCAACAACAGGCTATCCTAGCCCCATTCCAAAGCTATTCCAAAAGATCTAAGGAAAAAGATCATGGGATTAGCGGGAAGTTCAGATCTCGTGAAGAGGTGAATATTTGGGCAAGAAGGGAAAAGCTCAAGAACAACTTGCTCGTGGCAATCCTTTGGGATTGAGATGTTCTAAGACATAATCTCCACGTCCTGTGGCGGAACCGCCCTGCTTAATCCAGACTAAGCACACCTGCCACCTCTGGCGCGCAGTGCACTTAGGCCAGACTAAACCCGGTAGTCCGTCGAGCTACCCAATGGGCACTCGATGAAACCATCGCCCGAGGAGACCGACATCACACACATTTAGCCCTCGAAAGAGCCACAACAGTTACAACATCACAAGCAATTTAATAGTGATAGTAAGATAAAGTTCTTTACAAACCAATATATGTGATCAAATACATGGTCAAAATATAGCGGAATCAAATTCAGAGTATGTATAGCGGAAGCATTTTCAAAAATCTCGCAGCGGAAACGATATACTTAAATAGTCTTCAGGAAGAGACAAACAAGGCGAGTAGCACCGAGCCCATGGGTTCTGCCCTCCTTCATGCAATTGTCCAAAAGTCTTCAGTTCCTGTAAGCCAAAAGTGGGGGCAAACCCTGAGTACTAATTACTCAGTAGGACTTAATGGAAAATGGCTTACGGCTGACGCAAAGCTTGCTTACTAAGATTTTGATCCTTAGCTGTTGATTGTAAACAGAAACAAGTTAACATGTGGAAGCAGGAATTACAGCTGCTTGCTTTATCATATAGAGTAGGATTTGACAGCTACTTAGTTTATCATATCAATAATACTAATCATGAGTATAATAAAAAGCTGCATGAAAGTAAAGCATGTATATTCAAGTATGTAGTATTCAAAACCATGAATTCATAATACAACATATTCAAGTGGATTACTACTTTGCCCGTCAGTGGTATTGGCATTCTCACACCTGGTGAGCATCAGCGATTCGAATCGATTTTTATATTCCCGGGAATAACTAGAAGCACCAGGATGGCATATGCTTACTAACTCCCAGCGTTCCACATATGCTTCTCCCATCTCCACTCGTCCCGTCTCAAGTTCGATGACCACTCCCGCCTGACTCCCGGAGCGCGTTGTCGCAGGAGCGGTACCTCGGTTACGTCAGGTTCTGCCCTCCTTTGACACCCGCCTCCGCGGCCACCTTCCTCTCAACCAGTGGGTAGGAACGTGCCCCTTGCTTGAGACGTCACAAGTAAGACTTTCACCGGCCCATAGATTCCGGATAAGCACCCTAGCAATGTTATGCCGACCAATAGGCGAACAATGACCGGCCTTATGCGACTCGGGCGGAGTCCACCATATCATCCATATCATCATCATCATTTTTCTCATATAACCATATCTCCGCCCGGTCTCGAGTTAAAACCATGAGCATCCTCATAGCTTTCATCATAGTAATAGTTCTTGTGACTTTTGAAAAATCACCTACGCGACGAGTGACTCCATTCACTCGTGTCTACTCGTACCTAGCATTACTAGGCATACTCGTCCTACGCACTCTATTGTAGGTGCTAGGGCCAGGGCGGCCAAGGAGTCTAATGCAAATGGTTTTCAAACAACTCCTAATGCAGATGCGTAAGCATTCAACAAAATCATTTGCTAGGTAAAGCATGGTCCTGCCTACCTTTGATTCACTTTAATATAAACCAACAAACTAAGCTATTGTTAGTTTGCCGGGTTGTGAGGCTTTGCCCCAGGCAACCCCTTGATCCCTTGGACAACTCCTCCTTCCAAACACGACTGATGGGCTCTCCAGGTCGTGAGTGGGTCTTAGTTGGTCTTCTGGATCACCGTTGGTTGAGGTAGTTCCACGCGCTTGGTTCTCGATCACGTATCTACAATAAGCGCCACTATATGGATGACATGCGTGATGATGCAAGGATGAGATGTACGAATATCAAGCACACACGTTGAACAGTCATTGCATGGTTAGACAGAAAAGTGATTGACAATCATTTAAACAAGGTCACCCTGGTGGACATAAAGCTAGCATAACCCATATAATTAGAGACACGCAATACAACATTCGGACTAATGCATGTGCAAGATATCAAATTAGATTGTTCGTTATCATTTCATGTGTAAGCAAAACGTCACACAAGTATATGACTACACATGTAGTGACTTACTATACCATTCTCCTAGCATGAGTAACAGTAATACATTTATGAACTGATAACAAGCATATCCAATCACATGGCTAGCTAGTATGTCATTTATCGTAAAGAAACCATGTTGGGTACTACGGGGCACACAATGATATCGCAAGGTTAAAACATTATTCGGTGTTTTGTTTGGAATAAGTTATTTAACATGAAAAGATTACTTCATGCACACATGGGGAACATTTACTAATGATGTCACACACTTCGGTTATCTTATGGATTAAGGCCCTATATTAACCTTAGGTGTGTTACACAGTAAACGAATTAACCCCTCAATCAAGTGTGGCATAAACAACAATAGATAGCTTGTAGCTAGACATCAACTCTCATGTATAATGATAGCAAATGCAAATTAACACCGACTGTTATAATTAAACATCATATGCCTACTTTATGAATAGAAGCATTACTTGTGTTCATATAGTTAGACAACTCTAAACGAGCTCAGATTTTTATGACATGTAGATTTATACTACATTAGGCTACTGTCACAGTTTTAGGACAATAGGAGTTATAATTATTTTATTTAAATTACAACACATTCTCAGCCCTACACATTGCCAGAATTTTCATAAATTATAGGAATGATTCCTGAAGGTGAAATTTCACCAGTGGGCTATACTTGGTATGAACTGTATGTACAAAAATTTGCAAGTTAAAACTCCCAAGTTTGACAGGACATCTATTTTCCCTATATTATCCCTAGGTGAATTTAAGACGCGCATATGAACAGTGTGAATGGCCCTCTAGCATATACTTTCTGGACTCCATGCATCAATCTTAGGCTACCATCTTTTCCATAGAATTTTCCTAGCCATTTATGACCACTTTTTCTATTTATCATTTCCATCATGCACCATTTTATCATTTTCAAATCACCATTAAAACTTAACATGCACGACTTTTTATTTCACCAGTGGGGTACTTATACTATCCAAAGTATCTGAAAAATGCTAGAGAGTCAATTTGAGCATATTCCATGTAACCTCTAACTTCTATGTTACATAAATGCACATAACACATGTATAAGGGTAAAAGGGTAATTAAACAGTAAGTGCTAGGGCTACAAAAATTCACATAATGTTATAATGCCACAAGAAAGCTACTGTCCAAGTTTCATGGCATTCAGAGTCCATTTAGGTCACTTTTGTCACTTATCCTATTTAATCATGCATGCAACAAACCAAGGGCAAAACAGGCATTTCATACTTTCACATCATACCAATCATGTAGATCTATTCAAGAGGAGTCTAACTCAACTGAGTTTGTCCATTTTGGATTTTTCTGTGATTTTATATGATTTTTCAAAGTTCAAAACCGAAATAATACATATTAACCCTAGATCCGGGACCTATACGTAATTAACCATAACCTCCAGGGGCTAGACTGCTAGATCCGCGAGACTCACTGCACAGCGCCCGGACTGAAACTTAAATGCGCGAAAAAGCAGGGGCTAGATCACAAAATAACCTCCTTCTTCTTCTACCTCTCGCCGTGGGCGTGACCGGCGCGCGCAGGAGGGAAAAACGCGGCTGCGCCGGCGGCGGTGGGGCCGTACTTGGAGCCGACGGGGTCGGGGATGGTGTTCCGGCCCACGAGCTACCTTTTCCCCTTGGTCTAGTGGTCAAAGGTGTAGAGGACAAGCGAGACGGCGGCGGTGAACCGGAGGCGGCCACGGCGCGGCGGTGCGCGGCGGCTCCCGCTCGATTCGGCGATTGGGTGCTGATTGGCGGAGCCGAGGGGCGCTCGAGCTGCGCGCGGCCGAGGCGAGCTCGGTGGTGGTGATCTGCGGGCACGGGGACAGCCCGGAGGGGGCTCTCCGCGACGAGGCGGGGTGGACGCGCTCGGCGAGCGGCGGCGCACGCGGAGCGAGGTCGAGGAGGAGACGGTGGAGGACTAGATCATGGAGAAAGCGAGGAGGGAGGTGTGGCGACGCCGGGGCGCGCGTCGGATGGGGTAGAGGGAGTCCGTAGTGGCCGTGTCGCGAGCTCGCCGCGGTTCGGGCTGTGGCGAGCGGCCCTGGCGTGCACGCATGCGGAGCGACTGGAGGTGGCGGGGCGGAGCCGAGGAGCAGCGGGAAGGGTGGAGGTGCTTGAGGCGAGCGCGGTGGGGGTGACGGCTCGGACGGAGAGGGCCGGAGGAGGCCGGGGCGCGAGCTTGCCGCGGTTCTAATGGCGGCCGCGCCTCTGTGCGGGCAGAGCAGGGAGCGAGGGAGAGAGTGGGGAGAGTGAGAGCGGAGGCCGAGGGGAGTGAACCGAGTCGCGTTCTAGTCCAGGTGAAGGCGCGGCGCGGCGTGAGGGGGCTTGATCCGCGGCATGGCCGCGCTGCCCGGCCGCCGTCGCCCACGCGGCGTTCACCGGCTTGAACAGGGTGGCGTCCCTGTCATGTGGACCCCACGTGTCATAGACTCCAGACAAACACAGTGCCAAGTGTGTTTCCTCTCCCTCTGAAATTTGCATTTTTGACCTATTTAGGAGCCGATTTTGGAGAAACGCCAATTGAATGAAATGCTCTACTCTTTAACCTCTACAACATTGTCAAAAGGTTCAACTCCAAATTCCTAGTGGAAATATGATTTGAATTTGAATTTATCTTGCAGCCCCATAGTTGGACAGTTGACCTCTACTGATTGTGAGAATCAAAAGTCCTATCTCTGGTCTTTACCACCCAAGGTGTGTATTGAAAAGTTTGTTTAGAGTTTCAATATCTACAACTTCTCTAATTTGATCTTTGCATGAAAGTGGCTGTAGGTCATATAAATATCGAGATTACTAAACAGGTCAGATTTGAACTGGTTTTCTGTGTTGGTAGAAAATGACCCCAAACTCCATTTAAAACTCAATATATGATCAAACCCTAATTACCAAAGTTGTTCTCCAGTAGATGACCTAAAAGTTTGGTAATATGACTTTGGTCTGAAACCCAACAGATTTTTACCTATAGATACAAATATGTTCCAAGGTTTATTAAAAACAGAAATTTCACTTTGTGTGGAGACTTTCTTGTTTCAAACTTTTGGAGTATCAAATGAAGTCCAATCACTTCCACAATAGGTGCATTTGAAAGATGATAAGTTTAATTCCACTTCATAGAAAGGAAGATTTTGAAGTTGTATAGTGAAATCAAAAGTAATTTCAGAATCAACTTAGGGAAAAGCTGAAAATCCATACTTGGGAAATTTCTAAGTGTGGGTTGATCCGGTTGTTTCCATGAGACATTTGGGTGAAATTTTGAGTGAGTAGATGATAGTTTTGATTCATGCTCAGTGTAGCAAAAGGATAGTCCATAGCATGTACAACAAGTTTGTCAACGGAGTTGAGCTCGGGTACTTAATGAATTTGAAAGCTTTATTAGGGCTCAAGTTTGCTCACAATCACACTTGCTATCCTCGGAAGAAGTGTTGGTTGGATTCGGTTTGATCTTTTAAACCTCTTGTCTTTAGCTTTTTGAACATTGTCCAACAGAAAGGTCTAGGGTTACTTTCTTATCCGAGGTTTTGCATTTGGGGTTTGAGCTCAAAAGCATGTGAGTGTTGACTTATTCAACCACGAAATGTGTGGTCTTGTATCTTGTGTAGAAAATTTTGATTTAGTGGCTCCTCCACGTGTTTCCTGTTAATCACTAAGCATGATTAAGTCTAAATCCATCGTTAGCTTGTCCCTAACTACGTGTTATGCTCTTGAGATGCCAGGGGCATCACAACCCACCCCCCTTAAAGAAATCTCGTCCCGAGATTTGGAGGAAGCGGGGTTCTACGGCTTACTGTGAAGTGCAAAGGGTTTTGGCATCGTGGTTCGTGTGCCTCTATCACACATGGTAACACTTAATCCTTCATCAACTTGCTTTGTTAACTGGCTCGTGAATGGTTAGTGCCTCTTTAACACAAGGTAGTTACAAAGCTTTTGAATACGTCTACGGTGGTCTTTCCCAGGTGCTCGGCAAGTCGTGGTTTATATGAGAGCGAATGAACAAACCGCCCAGACGGTGTGGCCAATGTGAAAATGGCAGTGCTTTACCCGAAAAATGGAACAGGGTTACTCCCTGACTTTGACACCAAGATTTATAAACGTGATGAATATATAGGTCTTAGGACAATTAGAAGCAAGGGGTACACAATCGGAGGACCAAACCATGAAGGCTCTTGGGATTCAAAGGGTTATCAATGGATGTGCTTTTGGGAGACACATTCATTTCATTTGATAGGGACTGTGTACACATATAAGGTATTAAATCCGAACATTCTTCAAAGAGTAAGATGTGGTGATACATAGCACATTCTACTCATTGTTTCGAGAAAGATGCCGTGGAAAGAGGATAGGACATATTCACCTAGATAAGGTGATAGTTTGTATGATTTCATATAATTGATCGAGACTGACCAAGAAAAGTATAGGCAGAGGGCTTATGCTTACTAACAGAACACCAAGGTTAGTGAGCCCAACTTTGAGGATAATTTCAAAAGAAAATGAAACAACTATTGAAAAGGACAATGCGATGAAAGCACTAGCCGAGAACAAAAGCTTAGTGCAGTGGATGATGCTGAAGTTCTTCTTTAGGAGATAAGATTCAATATATACGAAGGAAGAAATCATAAGATAGAGTGGTGGAAACAGAGTTGATTGCTTCCCACAAATCAAGAGAGGCAAATTGGAAGAAGGCAATGGAATGATGTAGCAAAACAGTGGAAATGGAACCAAGCATTTCCACAGATACGGACATTAAAGCTGATCAAGGTAAGCATAAAGGAGTCCGAGGCTAGGACCAACGGTTGAAATTGTACCATAGAGATAGAATCGATCATCCCCATGAAGCACGACTAGCAAGGATAAGCAAAGCAACGAAAAGATGTGGACAAGCGGAACCATAGAATTGATCCGTCTCCATGAATCGAGAAAAACATGGTTCAACAAGGTGAGGCAAAGGTGTGAACGATACTGGGATTTGAGACGGATTTTTCCCCACAGGTCAAGAAAGGCAAGGTGAAACAAAGCAGGGAAATGATACAAGGCGGCAGTGGAAATAGAGTAAATTATCTCCACGAATTAGATGTATAGAGGTCAACAAGGCGATAGAAAATGGATATGAATGTTCCACAACTGAAGCGGTGTCATGCCTTTGCGAGTCTTGATACCAGCGCGCACCTAGTGACACAACCAAGTGACGGCCGTACACACGGGGCCCTAGGTTCCGTCGCGGCACCATAGACTGCTCGGGTAAACACTACATCAAGAGTGGCACAACTATCCAATTTCAGGACATGCGAACAATATCAGGTTACATAAAAACTTGACAAGTAGTATGTATGACATGGATCTCAATGTATTGGTGATGTAGACCAAGGAGTTGAAAGCTCATAGATTTCAAAGGTTGGAAACACAGGAATCTTGATAACGAGAGACACATGGCCCATCAACTGTTGAGTTGGGGTGGTGACATAGACTCAGAAGTACATGAATTGGCGTGAACCCAAAACATGTGGGCTACAAAAGTTTGAAATGCGTGGAGTGCAAGAGCTTGAAATACACGGAACAGTGGAGCTTGGAACTCTGGTTCTGCAATTGTTGGGAAAGGCATGATACCCTAGAGTTGATTCCAAGAAGTTAGGATCGAGTGGCACAGTGATCCGTACTCACTCAATGTGCAGCCAATACATGACCAAGCTAAACATTGTCACTACACCAATAGGTACCCGTACGGTTTGCCTAATCGTAGGATTTAAAAACATTTTTGGTCGACAGCTAGCTTCTTCTTCCAGTCATGTCGATGCAGCGCGGAGCTTCATGTGGGAGACACCATGGTGTTGTAGTCTTGACAGATCATCATTTTGGAGAATGTTGTCGGAGTTGAGGTAGATCTCGAAAACTCCCTCTTTTATCTCTGATGCCATCAACTAAGAACTCAAGCGTTGCTAGGGGTATGTAAGCGACAATATAATCTTGCACGTTGCATCTTCTGAACTCATTCTTGTCTTGGCGGAGCTCCCACTTCGTGTGCCGGTGTAGAAGTTGGCGTTGCGTATGTTGGGATCGATTAGAGGGGAATCCTCCTGCTTCAGTTATGAGGTGTTGGGCAACCTTCTTGAACGCTCCTGGTATTGCGGAGGCTCGTGCACCAGTCTTGTAGTTGTAGATTACCTATTGATTTCTACCAAACGAGCAACTAAGAATTTACATGCTAGAACTATCTTGATTCGATCTTCGAGCTTGTCGAGTTCAGTCAGTAGAATTATCCCGTGTTGCAGGCGTTGCACCGAAGCCACATATATGGTGTACTCTTCAGCATTGTCTTCTCACTCTGTTGTTGTGATATCTTCGGTGAGGGCGACCAGGTTTAGAGCAATTTTTGATTTGAACAATCTTCTTGGCATGATACATAAGTGTTACCTTTATGAGTTTCAAAAGATGTGCCAAAGGTGAGACTATCTAAATATCGAGGCACGATTACTATCTTCCTTTCTAACATGTATATCCTTGATGTTCTGCGCCAAACCCATCATAATTTAGAATAGAAACTGTTTTAGGCTGAGAGTTTAATACCAAAGTTGTTTGTTTTGAAGTTTCCTACGACATTGGTATAGTACGTTTCTACCAGTTCGGACCCTAAAATAGACAGAACTTCAGATTACTAAGCTATGGTCCCATCTGTTCAGATTTGAGTCTGGTTCTAGATTCAGGTGTTTGGTCCAGTTAGAGGCACTTTTAGGACAAGGCCCAAATAGAAAACTTGTGGTAAACTTTATGTTCTACAACTTTGGCATAACAAGTTTCAGCTAGTTATGTCTAGATCATGCCCAAAATTTAAATTTGCACACCCAGCACTCGCTGTCCAGATTTGAAATTTTGAATTAAACTGGTCGTAGAGCGTTTTTACTTCCATTCTTGCAACAAGGTGAATATAGAAAAGTTGTTAGTTAGGTTTCCAGCTACAACTTTTTGATAGAAAGTTTTTACTAAAACCATTTAGATCAACATCGAATTTCGGATTTTTAACAAACGGTCACATTATCGCAGATTTTTAACTATGGACATGTCTTAGGCTGTAGCTATTGAATCTTTCATATTTATGGTAAGGAAGGCATGGAAGAGGGGTCGCCAATTAGTTATACTACCATTCATGTATAAAATTTTTCAGTTGATTCCGTTTGCTTAACCAACCAAGTATTGGCACAGTAGCATCACATGTATAATTGTAATATGCACCAAGTTACTTTCAATCAAACGCATCGCAAGGCAAATGAGATGAGATGGAATGATGCATGATTCGTCCTACCCGGTCTCGCTTCACACATCCTATGTATTTTATATATAGCTAGCGATATTTCGGTGACATATATGCACGTCTCTCCATAATGCAACTAGCCGTTGTCTAGTCGTTCTTAATTCCGCACGTGGTTAGTGTACCTGCAGAAGAATGCATGCTCATACATTACCACCTAATGTGGCATCCACGCGTGACCGCTGCGTGGACAACGTTGGTGGGCCGATGCACCTTTTCCTCAAAGCCTGACGTTCCACCAGTACTGGGGATTGTCGAGAAAAAGGTGGATCCCAAAACCAAATATAAGTGTGGTGGGTATGAAAGCCTCAAACATGCCCACCACCCTTAAAGAGCTTTTACTTATACAGCATGAATGCAGAGATTACAACTGTCCGCAAAAACCCAATAGCTTCCACCAGTACTGGGGACAGCTATGTCCGAAAAGTTGCTTCTCAAAGCGCCGAATATGCATATGAGTTCTATCTGGGTTAGAATGTCAGTGATGTCACCTGAATAACACTAACATCCTTATACGGGCATACCGCATACTCTCATTTTTGAATTACGTGAAAAGAGGCTTTCGAAAATAGTTTTGTAAACCAAAACTTGATGATATAACTGCTGTTTGTGTATGATCGGCTCTGATACCAGCTGTGGCAGAACCGCCCTGCTTAATCCAGACTAAGCACACCTGCCACCTCTGGCGCGCAGTGCACTTAGGCCAGACTAAACCCGGTAGTCCGTCGAGCTACCCAATGGGCACTCGATGAAACCATCGCCCGAGGAGACTGACATCACACACATTTAGCCCTCGAAAGAGCCACAACAGTTACAACATCACAAGCAATTTAATAGTGATAGTAAGATAAAGTTCTTTACAAACCAATATATGTGATCAAATACATGGTCAAAATATAGCGGAATCAAATTCAGAGTATGTATAGCGGAAGCATTTTCAAAAATCTCGCAGCGGAAACGATATACTTAAATAGTCTTCAGGAAGAGACAAACAAGGCGAGTAGCACCGAGCCCACGGGTTCTACCCTCCTTCATGCAATTGTCCAAAAGTCTTCAGTTCCTGTAAGCCAAAAGTGGGGGCAAACCCTGAGTACTAATTACTCAGTAGGACTTAATGGAAAATGGCTTACGGCTGACGCAAAGCTTGCTTACTAAGATTTTGATCCTTAGCTATTGATTGTAAACAGAAACAAGTTAACATGTGGAAGCAGGAATTACAGCTGCTTGCTTTATCATATAGAGTAGGATTTGACAGCTACTTAGTTTATCATATCAATAATACTAATCATGAGTATAATAAAAAGCTGCATGAAAGTAAAGCATGTATATTCAAGTATGTAGTATTCAAAACCATGAATTCATAATACAACATCTTCAAGTGGATTACTACTTTGCCCGTCAGTGGTATTGGCATTCTCACACCTGGTGAGCATCAGCGATTCGAATCGATTTTTATATTCCCGGGAATAACTAGAAGCACCAGGATGGCATATGCTTACTAACTCCCAGCGTTCCACATATGCTTCTCCCATCTCCACTCGTCCCGTCTCAAGTTCGATGACCACTCCCGCCTGACTCCCGGAGCGCGTTGTCGCAGGAGCGGTACCTCGGTTACGTCGGGTTCTGCCCTCCTTTGACACCCGCCTCCGCGGCCACCTTCCTCTCAACCAGTGGGTAGGAACGTGCCCCTTGCTTGAGACGTCACAAGTAAGACTTTCACCGGCCCATAGATTCCGGATAAGCACCCTAGCAATGTTATGCCGACCAATAGGCGAACAATGACCGGCCTTATGCGACTCGGGCGGAGTCCACCATATCATCCATATCATCATCATCATTTTTCTCATATAACCATATCTCCGCCCGGTCTCGAGTTAAAACCATGAGCATCCTCATAGCTTTCATCATAGTAATAGTTCTTGTGACTTTTGAAAAATCACCTACGCGACGAGTGACTCCATTCACTCGTGTCTACTCGTACCTAGCATTACTAGGCATACTCGTCCTACGCACTCTATTGTAGGTGCTAGGGCCAGGGCGGCCAAGGAGTCTAATGCAAATGGTTTTCAAACAACTCCTAATGCAGATGCGTAAGCATTCAACAAAATCATTTGCTAGGTAAAGCATGGTCCTGCCTACCTTTGATTCACTTTAATATAAACCAACAAACTAAGCTATTGTTAGTTTGCCGGGTTGTGAGGCTTTGCCCCAGGCAACCCCTTGATCCCTTGGACAACTCCTCCTTCCAAACACGACTGATGGGCTCTCCAGGTCGTGAGTGGGTCTTAGTTGGTCTTCTAGATCACCGTTGGTTGAGGTAGTTCCACGCGCTTGGTTCTCGATCACGTATCTGCAATAAGCGCCACTATATGGATGACATGCGTGATGATGCAAGGATGAGATGTACGAATATCAAGCACACACGTTGAACAGTCATTGCATGGTTAGACAGAAAAGTGATTGACAATCATTTAAACAAGGTCACCCTGGTGGACATAAAGCTAGCATAACCCATATAATTAGAGACACGCAATACAACATTCGGACTAATGCATGTGCAAGATATCAAATTAGATTGTTCGTTATCATTTCATGTGTAAGCAAAACGTCACACAAGTATATGACTACACATGTAGTGACTTACTATACCATTCTCCTAGCATGAGTAATAGTAATACATTTATGAACTGATAACAAGCATATCCAATCACATGGCTAGCTAGTATGTCATTTATCGTAAAGAAACCATGTTGGGTACTACGGGGCACACAATGATATCGCAAGGTTAAAACATTATTCGGTGTTTTGTTTGGAATAAGTTATTTAACATGAAAAGATTACTTCATGCACACATGGGGAACATTTACTAATGATGTCACACACTTCGGTTATCTTATGGATTAAGGCCCTATATTAACCTTAGGTGTGTTACACAGTAAACGAATTAACCCCTCAATCAAGTGTGGCATAAACAACAATAGATAGCTTGTAGCTAGACATCAACTCTCATGTATAATGATAGCAAATGCAAATTAACACCGACTGTTATAATTAAACATCATATGCCTACTTTATGAATAGAAGCATTACTTGTGTTCATATAGTTAGACAACTCTAAACGAGCTCAGATTTTTATGACATGTAGATTTATACTACATTAGGCTACTGTCACAGTTTTAGGACAATAGGAGTTATAATTATTTTATTTAAATTACAACACATTCTCAGCCCTACACATTGCCAGAATTTTCATAAATTATAGGAATGATTCCTGAAGGTGAAATTTCACCAGTGGGCTATACTTGGTATGAACTGTATGTACAAAAATTTGCAAGTTAAAACTCCCAAGTTTGACAGGACATCTATTTTCCCTATATTATCCCTAGGTGAATTTAAGACGCGCATATGAACAGTGTGAATGGCCCTCTAGCATATACTTTCTGGACTCCATGCATCAATCTTAGGCTACCATCTTTTCCATAGAATTTTCCTAGCCATTTATGACCACTTTTTCTATTTATCATTTCCATCATGCACCATTTTATCATTTTCAAATCACCATTAAAACTTAACATGCACGACTTTTTATTTCACCAGTGGGGTACTTATACTATCCAAAGTATCTGAAAAATGCTAGAGAGTCAATTTGAGCATATTCCATGTAACCTCTAACTTCTATGTTACATAAATGCACATAACACATGTATAAGGGTAAAAGGGTAATTAAACAGTAAGTGCTAGGGCTACAAAAATTCACATAATGTTATAATGCCACAAGAAAGCTACTGTCCAAGTTTCATGGCATTCAGAGTCCATTTAGGTCACTTTTGTCACTTATCCTATTTAATCATGCATGCAACAAACCAAGGGCAAAACAGGCATTTCATACTTTCACATCATACCAATCATGTAGATCTATTCAAGAGGAGTCTAACTCAACTGAGTTTGTCCATTTTGGATTTTTCTGTGATTTTATATGATTTTTCAAAGTTCAAAACCGAAATAATACATATTAACCCTAGATCCGGGACCTATACGTAATTAACCATAACCTCCAGGGGCTAGACTGCTAGATCCGCGAGACTCACTGCACAGCGCCCGGACTGAAACTTAAATGCGCGAAAAAGCAGGGGCTAGATCACAAAATAACCTCCTTCTTCTTCTACCTCTCGCCGTGGGCGTGACCGGCGCGCGCAGGAGGGAAAAACGCGGCTGCGCCGGCGGCGGTGGGGCCGTACTTGGAGCCGACGGGGTCGGGGATGGTGTTCCGGCCCACGAGCTACCTTTTCCCCTTGGTCTAGTGGTCAAAGGTGTAGAGGACAAGCGAGACGGCGGCGGTGAACCGGAGGCGGCCACGGCGCGGCGGTGCGCGGCGGCTCCCGCTCGATTCGGCGATTGGGTGCTGATTGGCGGAGCCGAGGGGCGCTCGAGCTGCGCGCGGCCGAGGCGAGCTCGGTGGTGGTGATCTGCGGGCACGGGGACAGCCCGGAGGGGGCTCTCCGCGACGAGGCGGGGTGGACGCGCTCGGCGAGCGGCGGCGCACGCGGAGCGAGGTCGAGGAGGAGACGGTGGAGGACTAGATCATGGAGAAAGCGAGGAGGGAGGTGTGGCGACGCCGGGGCGCGCGTCGGATGGGGTAGAGGGAGTCCGTAGTGGCCGTGTCGCGAGCTCGCCGCGGTTCGGGCTGTGGCGAGCGGCCCTGGCGTGCACGCATGCGGAGCGACTGGAGGTGGCGGGGCGGAGCCGAGGAGCAGCGGGAAGGGTGGAGGTGCTTGAGGCGAGCGCGGTGGGGGTGACGGCTCGGACGGAGAGGGCCGGAGGAGGCCGGGGCGCGAGCTTGCCGCGGTTCTAATGGCGGCCGCGCCTCTGTGCGGGCAGAGCAGGGAGCGAGGGAGAGAGTGGGGAGAGTGAGAGCGGAGGCCGAGGGGAGTGAACCGAGTCGCGTTCTAGTCCAGGTGAAGGCGCGGCGCGGCGTGAGGGGGCTTGATCCGCGGCATGGCCGCGCTGCCCGGCCGCCGTCGCCCACGCGGCGTTCACCGGCTTGAACAGGGTGGCGTCCCTGTCATGTGGACCCCACGTGTCATAGACTCCAGACAAACACAGTGCCAAGTGTGTTTCCTCTCCCTCTGAAATTTGCATTTTTGACCTATTTAGGAGCCGATTTTGGAGAAACGCCAATTGAATGAAATGCTCTACTCTTTAACCTCTACAACATTGTCAAAAGGTTCAACTCCAAATTCCTAGTGGAAATATGATTTGAATTTGAATTTATCTTGCAGCCCCATAGTTGGACAGTTGACCTCTACTGATTGTGAGAATCAAAAGTCCTATCTCTGGTCTTTACCACCCAAGGTGTGTATTGAAAAGTTTGTTTAGAGTTTCAATATCTACAACTTCTCTAATTTGATCTTTGCATGAAAGTGGCTGTAGGTCATATAAATATCGAGATTACTAAACAGGTCAGATTTGAACTGGTTTTCTGTGTTGGTAGAAAATGACCCCAAACTCCATTTAAAACTCAATATATGATCAAACCCTAATTACCAAAGTTGTTCTCCAGTAGATGACCTAAAAGTTTGGTAATATGACTTTGGTCTGAAACCCAACAGATTTTTACCTATAGATACAAATATGTTCCAAGGTTTATTAAAAACAGAAATTTCACTTTGTGTGGAGACTTTCTTGTTTCAAACTTTTGGAGTATCAAATGAAGTCCAATCACTTCCACAATAGGTGCATTTGAAAGATGATAAGTTTAATTCCACTTCATAGAAAGGAAGATTTTGAAGTTGTATAGTGAAATCAAAAGTAATTTCAGAATCAACTTAGGGAAAAGCTGAAAATCCATACTTGGGAAATTTCTAAGTGTGGGTTGATCCGGTTGTTTCCATGAGACATTTGGGTGAAATTTTGAGTGAGTAGATGATAGTTTTGATTCATGCTCAGTGTAGCAAAAGGATAGTCCATAGCATGTACAACAAGTTTGTCAACGGAGTTGAGCTCGGGTACTTAATGAATTTGAAAGCTTTATTAGGGCTCAAGTTTGCTCACAATCACACTTGCTATCCTCGGAAGAAGTGTTGGTTGGATTCGGTTTGATCTTTTAAACCTCTTGTCTTTAGCTTTTTGAACATTGTCCAACAGAAAGGTCTAGGGTTACTTTCTTATCCGAGGTTTTGCATTTGGGGTTTGAGCTCAAAAGCATGTGAGTGTTGACTTATTCAACCACGAAATGTGTGGTCTTGTATCTTGTGTAGAAAATTTTGATTTAGTGGCTCCTCCACGTGTTTCCTGTTAATCACTAAGCATGATTAAGTCTAAATCCATCGTTAGCTTGTCCCTAACTACGTGTTATGGCTCTTGAGATGCCAGGGGCATCACACGTCCTTGCAAGTCCAAAGCATAAGGAAAACAAAGGATTCAACCTTAGCCAAAACAAACATCCAAAAGGCCAAGGATTGAAGCCAAAAACCAATGAGAACAAAGGGAGGAGAAGCACACAAAGTTGCTGCACGAAACTACTTCGATTATGAGCCTCAAAAGAGGTCTTAGGTCAGATTACAATGAAGGATTTCGTCCCAAGCAACCACCCTCACCTTCCCTCTTGATTTGGAGGCTAGATCTCACCCTAACCCCCTAAACTTGGAGCTCAAAGCTTGAGGACGAAAATTACCCTAAGGAAATGAGAACCTAGCTGCCAAGACTCCCTCTAATGACCAGCTCTTAGGCTATTTATACACCGGTTCAGTTTTGGCATTTTTACACATAGACCCCTAACACTAGAAACGCCCGGAAGGGCTAAAACAGAAAAGAACCCGAAATATCGGGGACGGACGACCACGATGAAGACTTGATCTTCTTAGCTTCCACGCAATCTTCAGATGTCCTCCACGTGGCCAGTAGTCCAATCCGCCTTTGCACCCTTGGTTTTGAAGTCAGAAACCGGAAAACTTTAGGAAATCTCCGTTTGGGCCGGACTTAGCCCATCTTCTCTATCTTGGCGAGTCGTGGCCCAACTCACCAAGCCTTGGGTAGCTTGGGTGGCGGTTTTGATCCGAAGCCGCCAAAGCCTCCCTCGCACGCCTTCGTGCCATGCACTCGGGTTGGAGCACCACGGTGGCACCCAGCTTCTCCAGTCCATCGGAGTTGCCTCGCGGTCCATCGGAGGGCTTACACCACCGCTGCCGATCCGCCCCTCTGTGTACCGAGCTTCCATGGCCGACCGACGCCGAGCATTGCCTCCGATCCATTTGAGGGCTTTTGCCTCAGTCCATCGAGGTCTTCATCATCTACCTCCAGTCCATCGGAGGGCTTGAGCTAGTTGACAATCACTCATCACACCAGGAGAGCAATGAGGCCGGTCCATTGGCTCTCAACAACGACCGCGACAGACGTCGCAAGGCGAAAGAAGCCTATCTGACCGCTGCCGGGGGCGAAGGCGGCACCGTCCTTCAAGGAGGAGATAGCGAGCGGCGCTTCGCCCTCGCGGCAGGTGCGGCCAGGTTCCTCGGCGAGGAATTTGACAAGGCGGCCTCCTCGATGGCCTTCGCCAGCACGGAGTTGTGCATCGCTGCGATGGGCACCGTCGTGGCGGACTTGCCCGTATCCGCGGCAAAGATGAAGCTACAACAACTAGCCCTCAAAGAGCTGGGGCTCGGCGGGGAAGCACCAAAAGACAACAACCCGCCGGCACCTCCATCACCTCCGTCACACCATCGTGGGCAGGAAAGACCTCCACCACAAGAACAACTCCAAGCGGAACTAGGCTTGGGAGGCAGAACTCGCAAGACAGGCGGATTGGGAGAAGAACTACTGCACGGCCTTCCCCGCGCCAACGTTTCAGGGTGGCGACGGCGACGACGACCAGCTCGGCAAAAGCTGCGCCCTAGCCAAGTACCGCCGCTATGATCCCGCCTAGGACGACCCGCTATTCAACAACAAGTACGACAGCATCAGGGCATTCACTGCCAGAATCAAGGCGGTCTCCTGCCCTCTACGTTTAGGCTCGTCAACATCAACAGATACCACCCCAAGGAGAATCCAGAAAAGTGGGCCCGTCTCTACCGCCTTGGAGTCAAGATGGCCCACGGCGACTCCGACGTGGCGCTAGCCTACGTCCCGATCATGCTGGAACCAGAGGACATGCGGTGGCTCCAGAACTTACCACCCAGCTCCATCTCCAGCTGGCCGCAGTTCTGTGAAAAATTCATCGCCAAATTCCGTGGCACCTACCACCAACCGGCGATAGTGCGGGACACCACCCACATACGACAAAGGCGCCAAGAGACGCTCAAGGAGTACATCCGGCACTTCTCTAAGCTCCGGAACCAAGTGGCGGACGTCCCCAACCAAACCGTCATCACCGCCTTCAAGGAAGGACTCTAGGATGAACGCCTCTTGGAGAAGTTGGCCAAGAAACAGCCCGACAGCATCGAGTCACTGTTCAACATTGCCAACAAATACGCCGACGCTCGGGAGGAGATCCAAGACATCCTCACCCGCAACAAGGGCAGCCTAGAGCAAAGGCGCGACGATGAAGACCGCCGCGACCACCGGCGCGACAACAACGACCGCCGCCGGGACAGCAACGACCGACGTGACTGGCGCCGCGACGGCGACAGGCGGCCGTGGAAGCGCGGCCCCGAGAACACCGTCGCACCCCAAGCAAAGGATGGAAGACATCCTCGACAAGCCTTGCCCGGTCCACCCCGGTGTGGGGCACACCTGCCACAGCTGCAGAAGGCTGCAGTTCCTGCTGCGAAGGGGTTCACTCCTGCCCAAGAAGGGAGACGACAAGGACGGCGCAAAGAAACCCGCCGACAGAAACCAGAAGGACCGAAAACCAGGGGCAGACGGCGTCTTCCCGGAAGTCTAGAACGAGGTGGCTATAATCTATGGTGGCCACGGCGCCAAGGAAAGCAAACGCAGGCAGAAGCTGATCGACAGGCAGGTCCTCACGGCAAGCAAAGCCATGCCGACCTACAACCAGGAGTCCCACATGCCCATCAGCTTCAGCAGGGATGACCATTGGTGCGACTTCGATGAGCCAGGACGCTACCCCCCTTGTCGTAAGCCCGATTGTGCGTGCCACCCTCCTGCACAAGGTCTTGATCGACGGGGCCAGTGGCCTCAACATCTTATTCGAGAAGATGCTCCTAGCACTGGGGCTTAGCGTAGAAGACCTCTAGGAGCCCGATACCCTTTCTACGGCATAGTTCCTGGGCGGGGCACACAACCTCTCGGGCACATAACTCTGCCTGTCACCTTCGGCGACAAGGACAACTGGAGGAACGAGTACGTGCGCTTCGAGGTCGCACGCATGGACTCATCCTACAACGCCATCTTGGGGCGGCCTGCACTTGCCAAGTTCATGGCAATCCTGCACCACTCGTACCTGGTGCTCAAGATGCCAGGCCCCCACGGCGTCATCTCCATTCGGGGCGACTTCAAGGTATCCCAAGAGTGCGACTAGGTGGCGCTCGCAGCTTTAGAAGACCTCGAGCACGAAGCAGCTCGGGAGGAGGTCAAGTCCCTCGCCGCGAAGACCAACCCATCCATCGCGGCTACCGAGATTAGCCGGAACGCGATGCAGTCGGCCATCCCCACCAAGTAAATCGACCTGGGCCTCGGCGACCCCAAGAAAATGGCGACCATTGGGGCCAACCTTGGCCCCAAATAGGAAGACGAGCTCGTCCAGCTCCTACGTCAGAACTGGGACATGTTCGCCTGGCAGCCATCTGATATGCCTGGCGTTCCCAGGGAGTTGGCCGAGCACAAATTGAAGATCAACCTAGGCGCCAAGCCCGTCAAGCAGAAGCTACGCCGATTCTCCCACGAGAAGAAGGAGGCGGTTAAAGCAGAAATAGCTCGGCTATTAGCAGCCGACTTCATTATAGAAGTCTTTCACCCAGATTGGGTAGTAAATCCTGTACTTGTAATGAAAAAGAATAAAACCGAGTGGAGGATGTGTGTTGATTATACCGAGCTCAACAAAGCCTGCCCAAAAGATCCCGTTGGGCTGCCTAGGATAGATCAAAGCCTGGCTCGAGAAGATGAGGAGAAAACATCATTCATCACCCCTTTTGGGGCCTACTACTACAAGACCATGTCCTTTGGCCTTAAAAACGCTGGGGCTACATACTAGAGGAGCATTCAAGCCTGCCTGAGCAAGTAGTGGGGCAAGAACGTCGAAGCATACGTCGACGACGTAGTCATCAAGACAAAGGACCCGAGTATAGGACCGAGACGTGCGACTAGAGGGGGGGTGAATCGGAGCACTTGAAAACTCAAACTCAAAGCCCCACCACAGTACAAAACGGAAACGACACCCACAACGAAGCTAGATACCGTCCACTGAGAGGATACGTATCTAGCGCACAACACATGCTTGGTACCGTCCACTGAACAGATACGTACCAAGCACCAAGCGGAAGCACACGCTCAAACGGCTAAGAAAAAAGTGCGCAAAAGGAACCAACTCCGGAAAACTGCAGATTTCATACACACAGGGCTGCAAAGAAAAATCTCAAAACCCTAGAAGCAAAGTTTCAAACCACCCCAAAAAATTACCATACCTTCACAAGGCAATAGGGAACAACTCTAGAAAAATTCAGGCCAATTGGAGCAAGTTGTGACCACCGGACTGTCCGGTGGTTAACCACCCGACTGTCCGGTGCTTACAGCCTGACACTCCAAAAAGGTTCGGACCAAAACTCAATCAAAACAACTTCAAGAATTATGAAATTTTTACTGAAGGTTAAGAAGGGGCCAAGGAAAAACTCCACAAATTTTCAGCTCAATTGGACAAGGAATAAAAATCCTAAAGCCACCAGACCGTCCGGTGCATAGCCACCGGACTGTCCGATGGTCAAAAAACTGACAGACCAACCCCAAAAGAAAAATACTAAAACAGGTCAAAACACCTCCAATAAATCTAAAATTTTTATGGGAGCTTTATGATTCACAGGATAAGAGCTCCACAAAATTTCAGGTCATTTGGGGCAGGTGTGATCAGAGAACCAACCACCGGACGAAATAGACAGCCACCGGACGTTATAGACAGATAGAAAAACAGCCACACGAAACTTGAACTTCCGAAGCCAAAACTTGACCAAACCTTCACCAATCTTCACGAAATTTTGCACACACCAACCTAGCTCCATTCCAAATCTATTAGCAAAAGATCTATTGAAAAAGATCAAGGGATTAGCGGAAATTTCAGATCTCGTGAAGGGGTGAATATTTGGGCAAGAAAGGGGGAAGCTCAAGAACAACTTGCTCATGGCAATCCTTTGGGATTGAGATGTTCCAAGACATAATCTCCATGTCCTTGGAAATCCAAAACACAAGGAAACCAAAGGATCCAACCTTGGCCAAAGCAAACACCCAAAAAGCCAAGGATTGAAGCCAAAAACCAAAGAGAACAAGGGGAGGAGAAGCACACAAAGTTGCTGCCCTACTTCGATTATGAGCCTCAAAAGAGGTCTTAGGTCAGATTACAACGAAGGATTTCATCCCAAGCAACCACCCTCACCTTCTCTCTTGATTTGGAGGCTAGATCTCACCCTAACCCTCCTAAACTTGGAGCTCAAAGCTTGAGGACAAAAATTACCCTAAGGAAATGAAAACCTAGCTGCCAAGAAACTCTTTAATGACCAGCACTTAGGCTATTTATACACTGATTCAGTTTTGGCATTTTTACACATAGACCCCTAACACTGAACCCGAAATATCGGGGACGGACGACCACGATGAAGACTTGATCTTCTTAGATTCCACGCAATCTTCAGATGTCCTCCACGTGGCCAGTAGTCCAATCCGCCTTTGCACCACCGGTTTTGAAGTCAGAAACCGGGAAACTTTAGCAAGTCTCCGTCTGGGCCGGACTTGGCCCATCTTCTCTATCTTGGCGAGTCGTGGCCCAACTCACCAAGCCTTGGGTAGCTTGGGTGGCAGTTTTGAGCCGAAGCCGCCAAAGCCTCCCTCGCACTCCTTCGCACCATGCACTCGGGTTGGAGCGGTGGCACTCGGCTTCTCCGGTCCATCGGAGTCACCTCGCAGTCCATCGAAGGGCTTACACAACTTCGGTTGATGGCAGCGGCTTTTTGTTGTTGAGGATGTCCTTCAGGTACTTAGCATACGTAGGTACCTGCATCGCATCTAGCAATGGGATATTGACATATAATTTCTTGATTACCTCAACAAACTTGCCAAACTGATCATCGACCGAGGCCTTCTTCTGTCTTTGAGGAAAAGAGAGCATAGTGCTGTCATAGAACTCATGCGTTGCTGACTTTGGTGCTTCCTTCACCGGTGGTGGTTCACGATCCACCTCATCTTCCTCCTCTGGTGTGGCCCTCTTTCCCTGTTCTTTTGCTGCAGCTCTTGGATGTGGGGGGTCTTGTGTAGACCTTCCACCCCTAGTAGTTACAGCATTTATATGTTCCTTCGGAGGTGGCTCGGGCTGTCCCTGAAGTTTCCCCAAAGTAGGACTAGGTAGAGCGGCGGCAAGCTGAGTTATCTGAGTTTCTAGCATTTTATTAAAGCTCAGCTGGTTCTTCATGGCACTATTCAAAGTTTCCATTTGATTTGACAAAGATTCAAGAACTCTATCATTCGCATGGAACTTCTTACTAATGCTATCGTTCACAGCTTTTTGATCGAAAGAATTTTTAGTAAACTACTGAGAACTGCTAGAAGACATACCTTGACCAGCGAAAGGTTAGTTGGGTCGTGAATTCCAACCTGGTTGAGGACGAGGCCCATTGCTGAAGCCGTTGTTGTTGATGAAATTAACGTCCTCCGATCCATTTTCGGGGCAGCTGTTCCCCGGGTGGCCGGTGTTCCCACAATGCTCACAAGTCATGCGAGAATCCAGTGCCTGGACCGACACAGCTTTAGGAGCGCTCTCCAGCTTCTTTAGCAGGAGGTCCATTTTGGCGGCAAGCATGTCGAAGCCGTCAATATGGTGGACTCCATGGGGCTTATTATTCGCTCTCTCCTCTCTCCATCCTTGGTTGCTTGCCATCTTCTCGATGAGAGAGCGGGCAGCGGCAACGCTCAAGGACAAGAATGATCCTCCAGCGGCTGCATTGAGGTGTTCTTGCACGGACTGGTGTAGTCCGTGGAAGAAATTATGGATAATCAACCACTGTTCCATACCATGGTGGGGGCAGGCGGCGATGTACTCTTGTAGTCTCTCCCATGCCTCCGCCACGGACTCATCAGCGAGCTGCTTGAAGCTCGAGATTCATTTCCTCGGTGAGCTTGTCTTCTCCAGCGGGAAGTACTTTGCCAGGAAGGCATTGGAGCATGCCTCCCAAGTCGCCAAGTTGTTGTGGTTTAGGTAGAACCACTTTTTTGCCTTCCCAATCAGAGAGAAAGGGAAGAGGCGAAGCCGAACAGCATCGGTGGTTGCACCCATGATGGTGAAACTGCTGCATATCTCCAGGAATTACTGGAGATGGCTGTTTGCATCCTCCGACGCCAATCCGCAGAATGGGCTAGCTTGGACCATGTGGATGACACCTGGCTTGAGCTCGAATCCATCTCCAACAGTCACACTTGGCCCCGTAGGGATGTTGTTGCTGGATGGGATAGAAAACTCGCGAATGGTCTTCTCAGCCATATGTGTCATGTCGATTGTGCTTGATGATCCAAACTCCAGTGTAGCTGGCATAGGCCTCTGCCCGTGGATCATCTTTTGACGGACTCTCCTTCTAAGCAGTGACTCTGAATTATTGTGAAAGTTTGCCGGTAGGTCAAAACCGGTCATACACCTCTCTATCACCCAATAATAAAGTAGACAGAGGCAAATAGGTCCACTAAGAAATAGCGGTATGTTATCAAGTTATAAGTACCTAGGTTCGACAAATCAAACTTCTATTGCCAATTGCTTCCCCGGCAACGGCGCCAGAAAAAGCTTGTTGACGTCTCTTAGCATAACAGATTTTACTCCGCAAGCGCACGGAGATTCGCTGTAGCTTTTTCACTCAAAGTATTCCAAGTATCGTAAAAAATCCACAGGGAAGCAAGGGCGAATAGATAGAATGAAATGTTGAACTTTCAAACAGTACTATAACTTAGATAAAATACCAGCTATTCTTACAACGGGGGTAAGATATAAAGATAGTGTATGGTGGAAAGAGTAAAACAGGGACTAAAGAAGTCTAACACTTAGGTAGTTGCCTGGGAGGACAACGAGTGAGATTAGATTTCCAAACTCTATGACTTAACCGCTGCAGAGGAGTATTCGCGGTTGAACTAAGATAACTGGATACAAGCTAGGATCTTGCGTCGAGCGAAATTCTGACGCCTCGAGGGGTCAAGGGGTAGATAGTAGACCTCCGAAGGAGACCCAGCTAACGCCTACGGGCTTACCGAACGACGGGGTGGATTACTGAGACCTCTAGAGCTGTCACCTAGAGAGGCTACCGACCAGATTTGCATGGGTAAGATGGCACCCTATACTAGTGTTAAAGTGAGAACTTGAACACTAAAGCTCTTCCTTGATCAGAGGGTGAGAACTAACTTAATCTTAGATCAAAAGCCTAAGACAAGCTTATAGCACCGGCAAGTCTAACAAGATTCAGATAACATAAGAACAACACAAACCTAAGCCTTGGAGCTAGTGTGCAATAAAGGTACACCACACTAGGCAAGAGTTAAGAAGTAAAGTATAACAAAAGATAGAGCAATGATAAATATTATACTGGAGTAACGAGTACAAAGATAGAAAGATACAAGAGCTTTACCGAGACTTGAAGAAGACTCCAGAATCCCTGAGGCAAAAGCTCAGACTCAACTCTAACTCCTAGGACTAACCTAGTGAAACAAGACTAAATGATAGTGTGAGCTACTCAACTTCCACGCTCTACAAGTGAAGCCTAGGGGGGTATTTATAACTTCTAAGGTCGGTGAGGCAGTTGGAGAGGCGGTTACAACCGGAAGGCGCTAAGGTGGGGCCGGGCGGCTCTACCCCAAGCCGGGTGGCCCGGGGGACCATCCGATCCACCGCCTTTCTCCATCTTGTGGCTGATATTTACTCCCCATGGCGGTTGCATGGCAGTTATGGCTGTTATGCATGTGTTTCCTTGTCAACCGTTGATCTTCACTTGTGTTTCTTCCTTAGTCGCAGGATTGAAGTGCCGAGGATCGCTGACTTCCCCAATCCAAGTCCTGGATGGTGATATGGCAAGCCTTCCGGTCCTTGACGTGGTGCATTCGGCATTTGGACTTCACAAGTGTGTTGACACGTCACTAGCCAGTGACCCTGTGACTTAGCCAAATTTGCCTGTTTTCTGCTGATCTTTGTACCTACAATCAAATACTCAACACAACTTGTGGAAATGTGTCAGTAGCACAGGTTTATCCATACTTTGGCATGTTTTCCTCCATGTTTGTGGTTAGTTGATGGTCATTGGTAGCGCAATAACGACCGTCAACACCAACATGAATTGCACCTAGCAAGATAGGCATGAACAGCAAGATGCTAGCAATGCATACAATGTGTGCTACTCTCAACCAAAGCATATACAACTGGCCATAAGCATTTTAGAGACTTGCAAATTTCAGATTTAAACATTTGTATCCATAAGCAAGTTCTTTTTGTGCCAGGGGTTATTACTTGTCTTTTGCCATTTCTTACCAACCAATGCCAAGCCTAGGCTCAAAGAACCATCAGAAGCTTAGGACAAGGTTTTGGTCATCCACAGCCTAGTCCAAGTTCATGTCAAAGTGCAATGGCAAGCAGTCTCAAACTAGATCAGTGTGACAAGCAAACCCACCTGGATCTTTCTCAATTTAGCACATAAGACACCACTTGTAAGCATTTTGATTCAGATTTCAATTTAAGTAAGGTGTCATAAAAGCTTAGGCATTAACATAGCAAAAGCATACAAATAGCATATCTAGGAATGAAAAGATAGCATAGTATTCAACATTCCTATACATGCTAGGTAGCCAAATCAAGTGGTGATCTTGGCTTTTGATTTGCAAAAAATAAGATAACTTAGCTCACAAGTAGTATTCAACAGACTCAAGAGAGCTTAGCCAACCATGATCAAGCAAGCATCTATACAATCTAGCACAACTAAATACTAACTAATCATTCCAAAAGAGCTCTAGTGCTAGTGAAGTGAAAATGCATATGATACAGTGCAATGAATGATATGATACAATATGCAAAAGAAATAAAGAGAAATAAAAGCGAAAAAGAAAGCAAAATCTAAACTACAGAAACTATTCCTTACTAAAAGGAATAGCACACTATACCTGACTAAAAGGGATAGCACACTCCAAACTCTCCTCTTAGACGCGCAAAAGCATCAAACTCTAGGGGTTTGGTAAAGATATCGGCCAACTGGTTTGGAGATACTACATGAATTAAATCTATGTCTCCCTTCTCATAGTGATATCTTAGAAAGTGAAACCTCACGTCTATGTGTTTCATTCTAGAGTGCAAGACGGGGTTCTTAGCTATAGACATAGCAGAAGTAGAGTCAACTAGGAGAGGGATTTTTCCAAACCTAAGGCCAAAATCACTAAGGGTGGCTTTCATCCACAACAGCTGGGAACAGCAGCTAGCAGCAGCTATGTACTCTGCTTCTGTGGTAGACAGGGATACGCTAGCTTGCTTGCGGGAGGACCAAGAGACAAGAGAGCTTCCTAAGAGTTGGCATGTGCCGGAAATTGACTTGCGATCAATCCGGCAGCCAGCATGGTCAGCATCTGAGAACCCTCTAAGAGAAAGAGAAGAACCCGAGGAATACCAAAGACCAAGCTCAGGAGTGAATTTCAGATACCTAAAAATACGCTTCACCGCTTGACGGTGAGAAGTCCTAGGAGAAGCCTGGTAGCGCGCACAAAGGCAGACTGCAAACTGAATGTCTGGCCTAGTCACCGTCAGGTACAGAAGTGAGCCGATCATCCCTCGAAATTCCTTCTAGTCCACCGCCTCCCCATCTTCATCAGCATCAAGCACCGTGTTTATACTCATATGAGTCATCATGGGTTTGGAGTCACCCATCTCAAACTTTTTGAGTATGTCTCTCGTATACTTGGCTTGATGGACGAAGGTTCCTTCAGGGCCTTGCTTGATCTGCAGCCCAAGGAAGAACTGGAGCTCACCCATAAGACTCATCTTAAATTCCCTGCTCATCTGTTCAGCAAAACTAGACACCAAGGCATGAGATGAACCACCAAAGATTATGTCATCAACATATATCTAAACTATCAGGGTGTCACCGCCACGACTTAACAAAAACAAGGTCTTGTCTACTGAACCCATCACAAACCCAGACTTGAGCAGGAAGCTCTTCAACCATAAAGTGCTTTCCTCAACTTATACACTCGGTCTGGAAACTTGGTACTCTCAAAGCCAGGAGGTTGTCTCACATATACCTCCTCCTCTATGAACCCGTTCAGGAAAGCAGACTTGACATCCATTTGCTGCAGTTTGAAGCCTTTAGAGGCCACAAAGGCAAGCAAAATCCTAATGGCTTCCAAACGAGCTACAGGGGCAAAGGTCTCCTCATAATCTATTCCCTCCTTCTGACAGAAACCCTAGGCTACCAATCTCGCTTTGTTCCTCACAACCATCCCATTCTCACCCTGTTTGTTCTTGAGCACCCACTTGGTACCTATATGGCGACAGTTTGGGGAAGGTTCAACTAAATCCCAGACATGGTTTCTCTCAAAGTTCTCCAACTCCTCCTGTATGGCGTTCACCCAGTTAGAATCAGATAATGCATGTGACACATCCCGGGGCTCATAAGTAGCAACATATGCAGAGTGGGAGAAAAAGGCTAGAGAAGCAACCGATGAGCGTGTGACACGCTGGTAAATGTCTCCAATGATCCTGTGTGGAGGGCGATCTCGCTAGACCTACCGAGATGGAACAATCTCGAAAGTCACCTCCCCTGCGTCCTCAGCGGGGCCAGCCTCTGCTTGAGCGTGCTGTCGGGGGAGTGAGGAGGAAGCCGTAGGCAAGGGTCCTCCATCATCATCAGAGCTCGTAGCAGAGGGGGCAGGAGCTGCTGTAACACCCAAGTTTAATTACCAGCATTTTCTACAATTAATTACAAGCAATTTATTTAATTTTCTAAGGCTCATGTGTTTAGTTGCATTCAATATGATTTGTTTAAAATTGAATACTTGTATAAAATAAATCATAGGCCCAAATTCCTTGTGCATACATGCTGGTGCATTGTTTCTTGGTTGTTTGAATTAAGGATTCAAATTCAAATTCATGTGAATTTTAGAACAACTTCGATCTCCATTCAAAAGAATTTAGAAAAAGAAAAGAAAACAAAAGAGAAGGGGGGCAGCCAGGCCGGCTAGGCCCGACTCGGCCCGGCCACCCCGCTCCCTTTTGCCTGGGCCAGAGGCCGACCCAGCCCAGCTTCCCGCCCCCTCTTCCCGCCTGGGCCGAAGCCGACCCACTCGGCCGCGCCCCTCCCTCAGCGCGCCGTCGGCCCGCAGCGCCCCTCTCCCCGCGCCTCGCCGACAGGCGGGCCCGCGCCCCATCTCTCACTGCCGCACCGGCCCCACAGGCAGGCTCGTCTCCCTCCTTCCATCGGATTTCTCGCTTGCCTTCCTTACTCCTCCGCACGGCCGAACCGCAGGGGGGATTCAAACCCGAGCCCCGCTCCCTTTCCCTCCGCACACTGCCCCCAATCCCGCACCCACCGCGCTGGTTTCCCCTTTCCCCTCCACTTTCCTTCACTCCGCTTTGAAGAGCGCTTTCAACCCAAGCGGCATCACCGCGCCTCGACGCCCTCGGCCCTCATAGTGTCTATAAAACCGACCCCGAGTCTTGCCCTCGCCCTCTTTACCACACCTCCACTCCAATTCCACTCCCGTGCACCGACGCGCTCGCATTTCGCCGCCGGAGCTTTGCCTTGGTAAGCCGCTTAGACGTTCAATTTGATGCCGTGGGTCCATCTTCGGCCTTCTAATCCCCGCCTTGTCGTTCGCAGGACCTTAGCGAAGCTGCTCCGTGGGTTGTGGTCGCAAGGACGCAACGCCGTCACCCCTATCCGCGAACGCCGACCAAGTTTGTCTGCCGTCCTCCGTCGCGAGCTCTCACCGCCGCCTCCCCGCTTCCCTCGATCCCTCGGTGTGCTCCGCCTCGGCCTCCACTCCCTTCCCATCTAGCTCTAGTCCAGCCAGACCCACCCTAGGCCCCGGCGCACGCGCGTCCGGCGAGCCGCCGCTGTGCGGACCGAACCCCGCCGTGGGGAATGGTCGCCGTCGGCACCCCCTTCTCCCGTTCAACCCTGGCCCTCGGATCTGATCTGGGCGGCTGAGATTAAAACGTGCCATACCCCTTCGTGGACCAATCCCGTCGCGCCACGCGGCCCACTTAATCCGAATCAGCCGGCCCCGCACGTCAGGCCGACGTGTCATGCCACGAGGGCGCCACGTCAGCGCCGCGCCAGCGCAGACCCGGTCAACCGCGGATCTTTCGCAGAAAAGACCCCACATTTTCCTGTTATCAACCCGTGGTCCACCCGTGTTGAAAAATAATTAGGTTTTAGTCCTGTTTTTATCGGTTTAGCCCCTGAGTTCTCCGGTTTTTGAACCCGCCATCCAGACTCTCGGTTTTTGCCGGAAGCCCCTCGGTGGCTACGATTATTTACGGATAGGTTCTCAGTTTTTCAAATCTAGCCCCTGGTTTAGTTGTTTCTATCACAGTTATGCCCCTAGGAGCCCGTTTTATGCATAACTTTCACGTTTTAACTCCGATTTGAGTGATTCTTGCGCTCACGCGATCGTAAAAACGCGTAGAATGTTTTTAGTACAGTTTTGTCTTCTGTTTTTATGATATGATGTACTGTTTCTCACCTTTGGATAATTGTTTGCATGTATGTACGCGTGGAAATGCTTGTATGTTGCCGTGAACGTGTTTAGACGGTGAGCAGTTTGTTGGTGAAGAAGAGTAGTAGTTTGAGGGTGTTGAGCAGCAGCCTCAAGACCAGTTTGAGCAAGGCAAGTATAACATCGACACAACCCAATAATCATTTAATCACTTCATATGCATGTGTCTAATTTTTGTATGATAATAAGGACTGTACCTAGCCTATTTTATCGCAATGTTTACCTATGGGAATGCATGTTGGTTAAGTTTTGCTAGTTGCTGCGCGAACTCATGTATCTTTGGTTAATAATTTTGTTAACGGATCTATGCAATCAAATCTTGAGCTTGACCCGCTGTGGTTCATGTTCCTTTAAAAATGGCTTTTTAGCAACTTGGTTTAGGGGGCATGAGCATGTGTTTTGCTTATAGCCACTCTCCTTAAGGACCGGTTCGCAAAGCGACAACCTGGGACAACAGTGCTACCATGAGACTGGAATGGGACGGTCTTGGCTAACTAATTAGGTTGCATTGGTTTGGGAGTAACTTACCGATGGGTCAAGAGGGGAGGTGAGCTTTTGTGGCCGTCGTGCTACTTGGGTTGAGTGTGTTTATCTCCCCTTGAGGCTTGCTCCACAGATGCGGACCCTGAAACCTTAGCGGTTACACCTTACCAACGTGATCTTTGTAAAGGCCTCGTAGTGTGCTTGCTAGCCATCTCATCTAAGGTAATGCGGTGGACCACTAGCGTAGCTCACGACTCATGGGTAAAGATGTACAACCTCTCGAGAGTGTAAAACTGACATGTCAGCCATGCTCACGGTTATGAGCAGCCCAGATCCTTTATGCAGATTAGTGGTTTTGTTGGGTTTGAAAGTGATTCTTATGTTAATGTTGTTGAATAATGTTCTTATGCAATATCTTGGGCTTAATGGTTTATCTACTCACTTGTAGTAACTAGTTGTTTAATAAAAACTTGACCAACTAAAAGCTCATGCTTTGTGTCAGCGTACCTTAGAGCCTCATAGTTCATGTTATACTTGTTGAGTACGAAGTACTCACGCTTGTTTTACTTTAAACCTATTGTTGGCTGGAACCCAACCGCTGCTCAGCTCCAGAAGACTTCGAAGAGTATGTTCAGGACTTCAATGAGTTCTAGGCGTACCAGTCCACCAGTCGATGTCCCTGTGGCGGCTTGTTTTATCTTCGTTTACGCTTTTGCTATGACTCTGGTTTAAAGACATGTTGTCTTATTGTAATAAAGTGATGGTATACGCTATGTAAACGTTTTATTTTATCTTTTATGCACGTTCTGTGATGTCACCATTGTCATAATATAAGTGAGACACGTTCCTAGCACATATATGTTGTTCCGATTCCGTTTGTTGAGAACTGGGCATGACAAAGTGGTATCAGAGCCGTGTTGACTGTAGGACGGAAGCCTAGTTAGAAACGGACGTAAATAAGGATCTCACTCCCCCTTTTCCCCTTTGCTGTTTTATGAAAATTTTATTTTCGCTATCAAATTATATGTTCACTCTATGTTAAATTATTACTTTTTGCTTTATTCATTCAATCATATAGAACTGATCTCCATCTTACTCCATCCTCCTTATAGGTCATGGCACGCAGCAAGCAAACCGCCCGCAAGAGTACCGGGGGCCGCCTTCGCCGTGTTGCACCACCGACCCCACGGCACACCCCAGTACCTCATCCACCACAGCAGATCGAGCCTCCGTCACCGGAGCTGCCCGAGCCATTACCACCACCACCCTTCGAGTACGCTCCCATGGACCAGGCGCCACACCCCTTTGAGGGGAATGGTCTGCTCCCGGCGGACACTGACCATGAGGAGGAGGAGGAGGAGGAGGAGGACCCGGTGGAGGTAGTTTACTACCTCGACTCAGACGGCGACGATGATGCGCGAGAGGAGGCTCCATCGCCACGCCTACCGACACCAACACCTCCTTCCCCGCGTGCGCCGACACCACCACCTTCTCCAGTGGTACCTGCAGCTTCACCGACACCTCCACCGCCACCACCTACCGCACCGGAGTGGCCGTTCCGTGTGGCCGTCACTTTCGACGAGGGGGGTCAGCGGGAGGTTGACGCCTGGGTCGACCTGACGCACCCACACCACGGTGCCGACCTAGAGTTCCCAGGGCTACTCCGCGACTGCCTCTACGACCTGGGTTACACTACCCACGAGGTCGTCTACCAGGTCCAGCAGCGAGCGCGCCCGGACCACACCAGCCTCTGGTTTGCTGGTGTGCAGGTCCTGGAGCCTAACCCCAACCATGGGGGACACACCGTGCTGCGCAGGCACTACAGCATCGCGGAGCACGAGACCATGGAGATGGCCATGGAGGACGCTGCTCAGTAGGCTCTTGGGGTCCTCTGCCAGCACTACCACACCCCACTCTGCCAGTCTCAGTACCGCTACTTTCCCCGTCGGCAGTCTGGGGATACTGAGCACGAGATCGCGTCCATTCGGGGTGAGGACAACCGGCAGCTGCTGAAGCTGGTCCGGTATGTGTCAGCCCTGATCACTGCCTACGTCAGGGTGTCTGAGGAGCTCCATCACCGGAACGGTGAGGTGTTCCACCTTCAGGCTCAGCTGGACTGAGTGGCGGGGCCACCACCTCAGGTGCTAGTGGTGGACCCAGCTCAGACTCCCCTTTGCAGGAGGCCTGGCACTGGAGAGTTAGGTGGTGCCACTAGGATACTCCCTCGGGATGACTAGTTGTCCTCATGTATCGCGATAGCACGTTTAATAAGTCGTCGTGTTGAGTTGGTTGTGTTGAACTTGAGTTAAAGTGTGGTGTCTAGTTGTTTGTTATTTTGAACTATGGTTGATTTGGATCTTTGGTTGAGTGTTGCATCTAGTTGTGGGGATTTGTCCCAGCATGAACAAGTTAATGTTATCAAATGAAGTTAGCTCGTGGGGTTAAAATATTATATCCACTCTATTGCTCTTACTACTTTATCTTTAGTTGCTACCGCTTGTGCATCCATATGTTAGCTATGTGCTCATGGTATCTCTTCTACAATCAGATGGTTAACACAAGGAGCAACGCCATTGGTGGGAATGCTAACAAGGGTAACCAAGGGGGTGGCCACCCACTGCCCAACCCTCCACCACTTACACCGGAGCAGTTGTATATTCTCCAGATGCAGATGATGGCAACGATGACCAATGCTGTGCAAGTTCTCCAGCAGGCTCAAGCTCAGCCACCACCCCCCGTCACCAAGAGACAGGCGTGGAGATTTTCTGAAGGGCCATCCTCCTACTTTCTCTCATGCTATAGAGCCACTACAGGCGGTTGACTGGCTTCGTGCTGTGGAACGCCAGTTAGATATAGCACAGTGCAACGACAGGGAAAGGGTCTTGTATGGATCTGGACAGTTGAGGGGTGTAGCACTTGACTGGTGGGAATCCTACAGACCCCAAGACAGGGATGCATTCACCTGGGCACAATTCAGGGAGAATTTTCGCAACCACCATGTGCCTGCGAGGTTGAGGAAAATGAAGAAGAAGGAGTTCCTTTCCCTGAAGCAAGGCAGCATGTCGGTGACTGAGTATAGGGACAAGTTCCTTCAGTTGGCCAGATATGCCACTGCAGAGGTGGTGGAGGACAGGGAGAAACAAGAATACTTCCTAGAGGGTTTAAATGATGAGCTCCAATACCAGCTGGTGAACCATACCTTTCCTAGCTTTCATCACCTGGTGGACAGGGCGCTTTTCACTGAAAGGAAGCGCCAGGAGATCGAAGAAAGGAAGAGGATGTACAACAACTCTTCATCAAGCAGCAACACCTGCCCCCGTTTCTCTCAAGGTCCGAGCTCACAGCAGTAGGGACAGCAGCAGCGGGCTCAAGGACAGCAAGGCTACCAGTGCCAGCAGCGCTACCAGGGTCAGCCAACTCGTCCTATGTATCCAGCTCAGCGCCAAGTGCAGACCACCCCTCCCACCACAAATCAGACTACAGGTGTTGGGCCTTGCTACAAGTGTGGTGGAGCGGGCCACTATGCTAATGCTTGTCCCCGTAAGGTGCAAGGTAACCAACAGGGGCAGCAACCGGGCCAAAGGCAGAACCCTCCCCAGCCGCAGCAAGGGCGCCCCAATCAACAAGGCAAGGCACTGTAGCAAGGGAAGGTGAATCATGTGACAGCTGAGTTTGCAGCTGAAGCTCCTAACGTCGTGCTTGGTACGTTCCTGGTCAACTCTCACCCTGCTACAGTTCTTTTTGATACCGGTGCCACGCATTCATTTATTACCAAATCATATGCTGAGCAGTATAATATTCCTATAAGGTCTACAAGTAGACCCATGGTAGTAGCTACACCGGGGGGAACGTTGAGCACAAGTTTAATATGCCCTCAAGTTAGCATAAACATAAGGGGGGTAGAATTCTGCACCAAGTTGATAATCATTGGTTCCTCGGGAATTGATATCATCTTGGGAATGGAAACTCTTGCTAAGTGGGATGTCAGAATTGATTGTGCCAAGCGAACCGTCCACTTAACAGCTCCTGATGGTCAGAAAGTGGAAGTCAGTGCCACAGAACCTTCTGGTTGTCTGCATCAGATGGAGGCGAAGCCCACGGAGGGGATTCGAGTAGTGTGCGAGTACCCGGATGTCTTTCCAGATGAGTTACCAGGTATGCCACCTAACCGAGAAGTTGAATTTTTAATAGAACTTTTACCTGGTACAACCCCTATAGCAAAAAGGCAATATAGAGTGGCATCCAAAGAACAAGAGTTAATAAAGGAAAATATAGATGAGTTGTTAGGGAAAGGGTTTATTCGGCCTAGTTCTTCACCTTGGGCTTTTCCGGTTCTGTTTGTTGATAAAAAGGATGGGACCCGAAGGATGTGTGTGGATTATAGAGCCTTGAATGATGTCACCATCAAAAACAAATACCCCTTACCTCGAATAGATGATTTGTTTGATCAATTGCAAGGTGCATGTGTGTTCTCAAAAATTGATCTGAGGTCAAGTTATCATTAAATGAAGATTCGTCCTTCTGACATTCCAAAGACTGCTTTCATTACCAGATTTGGGTTATATGAGTACACAGTGTGAGAAACAAGCCATAAGAGGTGGAGGTTTCGGTGATTAATGACAACCTAATGTCGTTTACTAATGAGTTCATGCTTTGAAGGTTTTTATATTAGTATTTGAGCTCATTGGTTGATTAAAAGAGATCCCCAATTTCAAATTCTAATGGATGGCTTGTGGTTTAATCGAGCTAGGAAGAAGAACGGGTGTTTCCCTAGCTCTAAGTGCCAAAAGGTGAAGAAGAGCACTTAGTTTTCTTTTTGCTAGCTTTAGGCGAGCCGTACTATCAAGAGGGGTTGAGGTGAGTAGCTTAAGTCACTCCATTTCGAGAACTCTCTAACTTTCGAGTGCATCTATGTCCTAAAGCTCAAGCACCTTAAAACATGCCAAAACATACTCACCTTTGTCAAATAAGTCAAGAGAAAGCCCTCCGACAACTATACAAAACTCCGTTTTGAAACAACGCTGAAAACCAAATTTTTATGTACCACCGGACTGTCCGGTGGCGCAAAACTTAGCGCAAGGCTATGTCGTTCGGCTGAGCTTTAATAGCCACCGCACTGTCCGGTGGCTCACCACCGGACTGTCCGGTGAAACCACCGGACGATATAAACCGAGGGCAGTGTTTCCTTCGTCCCATTTTTTTTAACCACCGGACTGTCCGGTGGTTCACCACCAGACTATCCGGTGACACCACCGGACGTTATAAACTGAGGGGTTGCCAAGTTGGCTATGCTCAACCCTCCACCGGACTGTCCGGTGGATAACCACCGGACTGTCCGGTGGCTCTTAGGCCCTTGGCGCGAAACGGGAATTCAAATTTTATATACCACCGGACTGTCCGGTGGGTACGCAGAAAAACTGTTGGAGCTCCCCAACGGCTAGTTTTGGAGCTCCACCCTATTTAAAGGGTCCCCCTCCCCTCATTTACTACCTTTGCAACCCAGTAACACTCATATACACTCAAAGGTCACCTACACCACAAATTCCACACTTAATCTTGAGCTTTGGGCAAGAGACTTGAAGGGAAGAGAACTCCTTGATTGGAGTTGAATCAAGTGAAGCCAAAGCTTGTTACTCTTGGTGAAATCGATCACCTAGACAGCTGCGGTCGTGCGTTCCGCGAGCTCCCGGTGCTTGTGGGAAAAGCGGAGCAAGCCCTTTGCGAAGGGATTGTAACCGGCTCAAGCTCGCCGGTCCGGAGCGGAGAAGAGCTTCATCAAGAAGAGAGCACTTGGTCCGCGGATCAAGGGGTTGCTTGACCTTTGCGAAGGTCACTTTGCCAACCTCATTCCTTGCAAGGTTTGAGGCCGGAATCCTTACGAGGAGCCCGCGAGAGCAAAGCCTTGCGAGGGGCGCCAAACGAGGAGTAGGGGGTTGAGACCGTGTGTCTCCCCGAACCTCGGGAAAAAAAATCCTTGTGTCTCTCTTTACATTTCCGCATTTACTTTCCGCTCTTTACTTTCCTAGACTTGCATGCTTGGCTCTAGGTTGCAAACCTTTTGTGCGTGTAGGTCATTAGGATCACTTGTTTAGGCACTAGGGTGAATTGGGACTTGTGCGATAGGATTTAATTTTGAGTTTTGAAATTAGAAGTCCAATTCACCCCCCCTCTTGGACATCTTGATCCTTTCAATTGGTATCAGAGCCAAGTGCTCATTGGTTGAGGCTTCACCGCCTTTAGCAAGATGTCTAGTGGGGAAGGCCCTCCTCCCGTGTTCAATGGCGACGACTTCCCATATTGGAAGGTCCGTATGGAGTCGTACATGAAACCATTGATCCTCTGCTCTATACCGCGGCCGTCACCGGCTTTCCCGCCGTGGTCGATAAGGATAAGCCCACAACGTCGGAGCAAAATTACGAGAAGTGGAATGCCAAGGCTCGTAATGTTCTCTTCCGTGGCTTGTGCAAAGAGGTTTTCAATCGCGTGAGAACCATCAAGGACGCGCACAATCTATGGGAAGAGATTTGTGCGCTCCATGAGGGAACCTTGAGCGAGAGAGAGCAACGCCATAGTACTCTTAGCAAGAAGCTAAGTGATTTTCGTATGCTTCCTCATGAAAATGCTAATCAAATGTATTCTCGCTTGAATGTGCTTGTAGAGGAGATCAACGGTCTTGGTTTGACTCAAATCAAGGAAGATGATGTGGCAAGGAAGATATTGGACCTCCTTCCGGTCGACAAATATGGCCACATTGTCACGGTCCTTCACCAAACCGACCTCTCCAAGGCTACTCCGTCCGGTGTGCTTGGGAAGATCAATGCTCATGAGATGTATATGCACATCACACCGGATGCGGAGCCTCCAAGCAAGAAAAAGGACATTGCTCTCAAGGCAAGCTCATCAAAAGAAAAGAAATCCTTCTCCAAGAAAATCATTGTGGTGGACACTCAAGAAGAAGATGAGCAAGAAGAAGAGGATAGCGATGATGAGGTGGCCCGGCTTGTGCACAAGGTCACTTGTGCCTTGGGTCACCTTGACAAGAAGGGCATCAAGTACTCTTCAAGCAAGAAGAAATTCTTCCCATCCAAGAAGAAGCTTGAAGAAACGGAGTGCTACAAGTGTGGCAAACTTGGCCATTTCTCATACCAATGCCGAGTTGCCACCAAGAAGAAGCAAGAGAAGAAAAAGTACAAGAATGACTCAAGTGATGAGTCAAGTGATGATGAGAAGAAGAACAAGAAGAAGGCTCCCAAGCAATTCAACAAGAAATTTTTCAAGAAGAAGGGCAAGGCTTACATAGGGGAGTAGATGACCGATGAGGATACATCAAGCAATTCCTCCGATGCAAGTGATAATGAAGATGAAGTGGTTGCCGGTCTTGCTATTGTGACTACCTCTACACTGACACCGACTCCATCTACTCCATCATCCACTCCACACCTATGCCTCATGGCTAAAGGTGACAAGGTAAAGACCTTTGACGATTCCTCCGATGACGATGATGATATGCCTTCCTATGATGAACTTGTGAGTCTAGTTGAGGATCAAAACAAGGCATTGATCAAGTTAAGTGCTAAGCTTGAGAAGATCAAAGTTGAGAAGAAGTCACTCTTGAGCAAGTGCAATGAGCTAGAGAAGAGCAATGATAGTGGCAAGGTTGATGAGATGCAAAAGAAGATTAATTATCTTGAAGAGGCCAATAAGAAGCTTTCATCAACAAACAAGCAATTGGTCAAAGAAAGAGATGCACTTGATGATGGCTACAAGATGATCAAGAAGTCTCACATTGAGCAAACACAAGAAATCAAAGAGCTCAATGAGACTCTAGATGAAGTGAATAAGTGCTATAGGGAGTTGGCAACCACTCATGAAGATCTTTGTGAAAGAAATCGCATTTTGCAACTCCATAGCATTGAGCTTGATGAAGCAAGAAAAGGGCTAGAGGTAAAGCTTCAAGAGATCAACTCTCTTTGCAAGATTGATGAATCTCCCAATGACATCAACTCTTGTGAGAAGACATGTGTGCCCAAGAGTGAGCATGAGAAGCTAGTGATTGAACTTGAGAAGCTCAAGATTGAATTGAGAAAATTCCCCAATGTGCTCAAGGAAGACAAGCCATGTGAAAAGTGCAAGAACAAGAGCTCAAGTGATAAAGAAGCTAATGTTCTTATCAAGCTCAAGGACGAGAATGAAGATCTCAAGCTTAAGGTCAAGAGCATGAAGTCCGGATATGGAACATTGCTCAAGGGAAATGAAAAATACAATGAGATGCTTACATTCCACGCCATCAACTATGAGAGAAATGGGCTTGGTTACCCACCGTTCAAGGATACTTGCAAGCCGGCACCATCCATCAAGTTAGAAAAGCCAAAATGGTGCACCGAGTACATGACCGATGGTCACTTCATGTTTGAGTGCAATGCTCCTCCCAAGAAGCCCATTGACAAGCAATTGAGAGCATTTGCATTTGATGCTCATTATGTGCTTCAAAGGAACTCAAAAGGACAAGTGAAGGCAAGGTTTATGGGGAAGAAGGATGAGACTAGGCCAAAGAAGCTTTGGGTGCCTAAAGCTATCATTCCAAAGATTCCTAACCCCAATGCTAGATGGTCTCCTAAGCCTAAGCCAAAAGCGCCTACTCTTCGGTGGGTGCCCAAGTCTCAAGCTTGATTTGCTTGTGTGTAGGTGAACTACAAGGCCGGAGGATCACATTGGGTGATGGATAGTGGATGCACACAACATATGACCGGTGATTCCCAGATGTTCACCTCACTTAGTGGAGATGTGGAGAATTATGACAAGATCACATTTGGTGACAACTCTAAGGGAAAAGTTGAAGGTTTGGGCAAGATTGAGATATCAAGTGAATACTCCATCAATAATGTGTAGCTAGTTGACTCCTTGAATTTCAATCTCTTGTCCGTGGGTCAATTATGTGATTTGGGTTTCCAATGCCTATTCAAGCCAAATGAAGTGATAGTGAGCAAGATCGATGGTGGTGAAGAAGTCTTCAAGGGTTTTCGACACAACAATCTATACCTTGTCAACTTCAACTCCAAGAATGCCAATTTGCAAGCATGTTTGTTCTCCAAGAACTCAATGGGTTGGTTGTGGCATAGAAGGCTAGCTCATGTGGGAATGAATACTCTCAAGAAGGTCATGAAGAAAGATCAAGTCTGTGGTTTGAAAGATATCACATTTGAGAAGGACAAGTTATGTAGTGCATGTCAAGCGGGCAAGCAAGTTGCAAACACTCATCCTAGCAAGACTTTCATGTCCACCTCAAGGCCACTAGAGCTACTTCACATGGATCTCTTTGGTCCAACCACTTATACAAGTATTGGCGGCAACAGTTATGGTTTTGTGATCATGGATGACTTCTCAAGGTACACATGGGTTTACTTTCTTGAGGACAAGACCGAGGTGGCACATGTCTTTAGCAAGTTTGCCAAGAGAGCTCAAAATAAATTCAACACTTCAATTGTAAAGATTAGAAGTGACAATGGAAGAGAGTTTGACAACACCAACATTGAAGAGTATTGTGATGAAGTTGGAATCAAACATGAGTTCTCCGCTACATACACTCCTCGACAAAATGGTGTAGTGGAGAGAAAGAATAGGACACTCATCACTCTCGCAAGATCAATGCTTGATGAATATGGCACAAGTGAGAAGTTTTGGGCCGAAGCAATCAACACCGCTTGCTATGCATCCAACCGATTGTATCCTCACCGCCTCCTTGACAAGACTCCATATGAATTGCTCAATGGGAGAAAACCCAATATCTCATATTTCCGGGTGTTCGGATGCAAATGTTATATCTACAAGAAGCGTCAACACTTGGGTAAGTTCCAAAGGCGTTGTGATATTGGTTTCTTACTTGGTTACTCATCAAAGTCCAAAGCATACCGCGTATTCAACAATGCCACCGGCAAGGTTGAAGAGACGTATGATGTGGAATTTGATGAATCTAATGGCTCCCAAGGAGCACATGTTGATGTTGTGGATATAGATGAGGAACCACTTGTAGAAGCAATGAAAAAAATGCCAATCGGTGATATCAAGCCTAAAGAGGATGAAGATGAAGTACAAACTATTGATCAACCATCCTCTTCCACGGCACCTCAAGATGGTAGTGAACAAGACAAGATCCTTCCAAATGAAGATGTTCATGCACCTCAAGAGCAAATCAATGAGCAAGCTCAAGATGTTGGTACATCGGTTCAAGCACCTCAAGTGGCACCTCAAAGAAGAAGTCAACTAACAAGTGGACACCCCAAAGAACTCATCATTGGTAGTCCAACAAGAGGAGTGACAACAAGATCTCGCAATACCGCCGCATTTGTTCAAGCCTACTCCTTTGTCACTAGTATTGAACCATCAACAATTGACCAAGCTTTGAGTGATCCGGATTGGGTAAATGCCATGCATGAAGAGCTTAATAATTTCACAAGAAATGAAGTTTAGACACTTGAAGCTAGACCAAAGGGTGCTAGAGTGATTGGAACTAAGTGAGTCTTTAGGAACAAGCAAGATGATGAAGGCAACATTGTGAGAAACAAGGCAAGGCTTGTGGCAAAAGGATACTCTCAAGTTGAAGGAATTGATTTTGGAGAGACTTTTGCACCGGTTGCAAGATTAGAGGCTATTCGGTTCCTTCTAGCTTATGCATCCCATCATGACATGAAGCTATATCAAATGGATGTGAAGAGTGCATTTCTCAATGGATACATCAATGAGCTAGTATATGTTGAGCAACCACCCGGTTTTGAAGACCCAAACCATCTCAATCATGTATATAGGTTGTCCAAAGCTCTCTATGGATTAAAGCAAGCACCGCGAGCTTGGTATGAGAGGCTTAGGGACTTCCTCATTGAAAAAGGTTTTACAATTGGCCGAGTTGACACCACTCTATTCATCAAAAAGACGGACAATGATCTCGTTGTTTGCCAAGTGTATGTTGATGATATCATTTTTGGCTCGACAAATGAAGAGTATTGCACGGAGTTTGGCAAGATGATGGCAAAGGAATTTGAAATGTCGATGATCGGGGAGCTCACTTTCTTCCTTGGGTTTCAAATCAAGCAACTAAGAGAAGGGACTTTCATCTATCAAGAAAAGTATACAAGAGACCTACTCAAGAGATTCAAGATGGATGATTGCAAGCCAATTGAAACTCCAATGGCAACTAATATAAAGCTCGATCCCAACGAGAGTGGTATCAAGGTGGACCAAACTCTCTACCGGTCCATGATAGGTTCGCATCTCTACTTGTGTGCTTCTAGGCCAGATATCATGTTTAGTGTGTGCTTGTGTGCCCGGTTTCAAGCCGATCCCAAGGAGTCTCACCTCACTGCAGTGAAGAGAATCCTAAGGTATCTCAAGCACACCCCTAGCATAGGTCTGTGGTACCCCAAGGGCGCTAGTTTTGAACTCTTGGGCTACACGGATTCAGACTTTGCCGGATGCTGCGTTGAGTGTAAGAGTACCTCTGGGGGTTGCTACTTGCTAGGGCGCTCGCTCGTTTCGTGTCTTCTAAGAAGCAAAACTGCGTATCCTTGTCCACCGCGGAAGCGGAATATATAGCGGCCGGGTCATCTTGTGCCCAACTTCTATATATGAAGCAAACGCTCAAGGATTACGGAGTGGAGCTTACCAGGATCCCTCTCCTTTGTGACAACGAGAGCGCGGTTAAGCTTACCAACAACCCGGTCCAACACTCTCGAACCAAGCACATAGATATTCGCCATCACTTCATAAGGGACCACGTTGCAAAGGGAGATATCCTCTTGCGAAATGTGGGCACTAAGGAGCAATTGGCGGACATCTTCACCAAGCCACTAGATGAGAGTAACTTTTGTAGGCTTCGTGGTGAGCTAAACGTGTTAGATGCTAGAACGATCATGTAAGTTGCCTTGCCATATAATTTGCATCATTTAGGAGTAAGTTACTTGCCTAACCGCTGCAAGATAGAGAGGAGCAAGGGTCTAGCATGAGCTGGTGGAACTTGGTTTTGCTCATGGCTTGTCGAAAGGCTCCTCTTGAAGAAGCTTGCGGGGGGAGTAAATGTGGCAAGTGTAGACTTAAATTTCTGTGCGCACTGCATTCCTTGTCATCTAGATGTGCACGCATGTTTCATTCCTATCCATGCTTGTTGTAGCTTGCATGTGCATTGCATACGTTAGTGTCACAAAGGAGCACTTTTAATGATATCGAGACTTGTTTCATATACAAGCATCTCAAGTCATGAAAAGAGAATAGAGCAAAGGTCTAGCATTGTTCTTCATGCTTATTGGGTCAAATCCCTCCAGGACAGGAGTTAATCATCTCTAGTTCTCCTACGGATAGACCCACACATTTATTGGTTCTTATTTGCTAATTTTCTTGGACTTGGATTTTATGCTTGAAAAACCAAAAACTAAATATAGCATGAGAGAATGCACCTATCTTAGAGGACTTGAGGGGTAAGGGTTTCACCTTGAATTGTCCATGCTGGTATTTATTTGAATCTTCAAAAAGTTGGACAAGAAAAGGGTTTATTCCGCGCAAATCAGAGTCTGTCCACAGCCACTGGACTGTCCGATGCCTCACCACCGGACTGTCCGGTGGGAGCATCTCTCCTTCCTCTCACAAGTCTCTTAGCGTATATCATCCGACGGTACCGCCGGACTGTCCGGTGGCTGTACCGTCTCCTCCTCAAGACAAGCTTACTCTCGGCCTATTTCGTCCGGTGGCTCCGTCGGACCGTCCGGTGCCTCACCACCGGACCGTCCGGTGGACGGTTCTTCGTCGGTTTCCAAATATCCGAGTCTCGGTTTATTTCGTCCGGTGGGTAACCACCGGACTGTCCGGTGGTGTCATGCCGGGCCCAGTTAACTCCTTATATACGTTTACTTCGCGGGACCCACCCCTCTCATTCTCACATCGCTCGACCCCGTCGCCCGCGCCCTGCATGCCCTAGCCCGCCGCCACCGCTCCTCCTCCACCGTCGCCGCCATCCCGCCGCCGCTCCTCCTCCACCGTCGTCGCCATCCACGCCGTGCCGCCGCCGCCGGGTCTCTAGCGCGTCGCCCCGTGCCACCCTGCACCGACGCCGCGCCGCCACCTCACGCCGCCGCACCGCCTCTCTCACACCGACGCCGCGCCGCCACCCCACGTCGCCGCGCCGCCCGGCACCGCCTCCGCGCCACGCCGTCTCGCTCTGTCACCTCTCCTGTGCCCTAACCTCGCTGCCGGCGCTGAGGCTTCTTCCCCGGGCACTCCTCCTCATCCTCGGTCTCCTCACTTTCCGATCTCGGTGAGCAATCCTTGCTCACTAATTTTTACGTTAGGGTTTCATCTCCTAGGGATTCATGGAATGTGGTTGCAAATTGAGTAGATTTAATGTCAATGCACCAATGGATTAGAGTAATTTAGCCCTAATGTGAGATGGTCACGCATTTTGGTGAAAATTACCCCAAGTTTGACGCTTGACATTCATGCCACGAGTCCGAAAATCCATTTCTTGCTCTAGGTCTCACCTTATCTAGTTTATTCCACGTACCTAATTCTTCTCATCTATCTACTCCTTGAATGTGTGTTACAGATGGGTCACGAGAAGGGAGATAAGGGCAAAAGCAAGGCTTCTGATCCTCCTCGGAAAAAGAGGAAGACTCTCGAGGAGAGGGAGCGTGAGGAAGCCGAGCGTGCTGCAGCCGCATTTGATACGATGGAGAGTCGCCGCGCAGGAGGGATACAGATTGGAGAGCAGAGGCAAAACCCTCCTCGCAGCGGCCGACCGCCTTCGCCGACTCCTCATAGCGCTCGCACCAAGCGAGCCACTCCTCCTAGCCAGCCCCAGGAGCGTCAGCGACGTGGGACGGTCTCCCCCGCTGAGATCCTCGCACAGCAGGAGGCCCAAGAGGCCCGGGCCAGGAAGGATGCAGCCAAAGCACAACGAGAGAGACAGGGCCAGAGGCAGGACGAGCCGAGTGAGCAGGGTGAGCAGTCACCGCCCTTGTCAGCCTGGGATGGGTTTGTCCTTTCTTCACTATCGGCGCCACCCGCTCTCCTTGGACAGGCCAGACTGTCAGACTACAGGGCATACGAGGGTAGGAGGCTCAAAAAGCTTCGCTACTATCTTACTTCAGCTCAGTGGCAGCCCGAGCAGAGGGATCAGCGAGTGGATCCCCGCTTCCATACACTCGACCAGGCTTCGCTCTACGAGAGCTCCAGGGCAGTAGGGATGGGGCTGTTTCCCCATGTGGTTCTGAGTATTCCGAGGATGGGGACAGTTATTGGATAGAACCTGTACTGTTTCTTTGAGCACATTCCCGGATTGATAGGACTTCTAGAGCACGTGCACGGTTACGTGGAGGACTGGGTCCGCGTGTTCTACGCGACCCTCTACGTCGGCGAGGACAGAGATTACATTCAGTTCATGTTCTAGGGTCACCCAGTCCGTCTCCACAGGCAGAACGTGGCACTCCTCCTCGAGCTTGAGCTGTCAGAACACCGCCTGCACACCGACGTGTACGGAGACTCCGAGCCACCTCGTCGCTCGAAGAATGAGCGTACAGCACTGACCGACGCCGAGGTGCGCTGCTTGTTCAGGGAGGGGGTACAGGAGAGGACACCGCGTCAGCTTACCGCAGAGGCTGGTGTGATTCACAGGGCGATGCGCCGCACTCTCCTCCCATGACTTGGTTACAGAGAAGGGATCACCACTCTACAGCAGCACCTCCTCCGTGCTTTACTTCAGCAGATCCCCTTCTGTGTAGTGGACTTTCTCATCGCAGAGATGGAGGATGTGATCACCGACGGGATGGGGTCTCACAGGAGCTTCCCATATGCTCACAACATCTCACACATGCTCAGTCAGATTGATGATGATCCAGGGTACTCCCCCTCCCGCAGATGAGGTTGTACAGGCAGATCACGACGAGCTTTCCGCTACACAAGGCTCGTGCACTGCCCGCTCCTAGAGTGCCGGTGCAAGGGCCTGCACCTCTAGAGGGACCTCGTGATGCGCCCCCTAGACCTTCAGAGACAGAGACTGCACCAGAGACAAGGGGAGCGACCGCTGCAGACACAGACAGTGGGGACGACAGCTCAGACGACGAGCGCGCGCCGCCCCTGCCACTCCTCTATCATGATCATGAGACAGGTGGCTCGCGCGCTCCATCACCACCCCCACCACCACCGTCAGTTACAGCTGCCCAGGTTGCGACACCTACGGACATCGCATCTATGTTCCAGATGATGATCCAGCACCACCAGCAGCAGCAGCAGCAGGCAGACGAGCACCTGGTAGAGCGCCTTGCAGAGCAGCTGCGACGCAGCGACGAGCGTTTTGCACCCCTTCTGCAGCAGCAGCAGCTGATGCAGCAAAGGAGTGACGAGCGTTTCCTCCAGGTCCAGCAGCAGTTGGCCGAGCAGCAGGCGCGGATTCTCTCCACAGTTCACTCACTGGTCGCAGGGCTCCGGACAGATACTCAGCATCAGATTGACTCCCTGTGCCAGCAGTTCCAGCTTGCTCCGCCACCTACAACCACCCTGCCGCTCACTACCTCGGACACCGGCCTCTAGAGCCCGTTCGCCTCGCTGGCCACTCTGAGCACTTCCCCGATCTTCTTCTCTTACTTAGAGTTGCTAGCGAGTCAGCCGAGGATGGAGTTGACGCAGCTTCCGGCACGTACGCTTCACTTCAACTCTTCTCCGCCGACGCTGCCGGATCTACCTCTCCCCACAGCGCCAGATAGTTAGCTCCAGACCTCAGGGCAGCCCCCAATCAGCAGTGCTGCTCAGGTTTCTCCGGTGCTAGAGGCATCCGAGCCATCACCTGCAGAGGCTACTCCAGAGTTCCACTCTCCAGCCCAGTCGGCCGAGCCTAGCTTCCACACTGCTTCCACTACGTGCTCGACGACTGGTGCCACTACTCCGGCCACGACGACGTCGCCGACACTCACTGTCTCTGTCCCGCTCAAGGCTCCAGGCTCAGTTCCACTCTCTGACATCGAGCATGCAGTCGATGATGCAGTGGCAGACAGCGACACCGACTCCCCATCGCGCTTCATCCTGTCCTCTCAGAAGGACGGCTCCCTGCTTCCCGATCCTCCAGCGTCGTAGGCCTCCCTTCTTGGTGATTGACGCCGAAGGGGGAGAGTTAGTTGTAGGGGGAGCTTAAGGGGAGAGTCAGTAGAGCTAGAGAATGTCTAGCAGTCAGGGGGAGCTTTTGAGTGAGATCTTTCGATGTATGATGGATTTTATTTTGGATGTTGACCCATGTCGTGACATTTGGTTTTTGAGCATGATGTGTGTTCTCATGACTATGGTTCTTTGACTGTGGCTGTGACGCTATGTGCTTATATTCATGTTTTACTTTGAGCTTTGTGTTTACTTCTTTACTTTTCTAGCTCTACTCGTTTTGTTGTCATCAATCACCAAAAAGGGGGAGATTGTGAGAAACAAGCCCTAAGAGGTAGAGGTTTCGGTGATTAATGACAACCTAATGTCGTTTACTAATGAGTTCATGCTTTGAAGGTTTTTATATTAGTATTTGAGCTCATTGGTTGATTAAAAGAGATCCCCAATTTCAAATTCTAATGGACGGCTTGTGGTTTAATCGAGCTAGCAAGAAGATCGGGTGTTTCCTAGCTCTAAGTGCCAAAAGGTGAAGAAGAGCACTTAGTTTTCTTTTTGCTAGCTTTAGTCGAGCCGTACTATCAAGAGGGGTTGAGGTGAGTAGCTTGAGTCACTCCATTTCGAGAACTCTCTAACTTTCGAGTGCATCTATGTCCTAAAGCTCAAGCACCTTAAAACATGCCAAAACACACTCACCTTTGTCAAATAAGTCAAGAGAAAGCCCTCCGAAAACTATACAAAACTCCGTTTTGAAACAGCGCTGAAAACCAAATTTTTATGTACCAGCGGACTGTCCGGTGGCTCACCACCGGACTGTCCGGTGGCGCAAAACTTAGCGCAAGGCTATGTCGTTCGGCTGAGCTTTAATAGCCACCGGACTGTCCGGTGGCTCACCACCGGACTGTCCGGTGAAACCGCCGGACGATATAAACTGAGGGCAGTGTTTCCTTCGTCCCGTTTTTTTAACCACCGGACGTTATAAACTGAGGGGTTGCCAAGTTGGCTATGCTCAACCCTCCACCGGATTGTCCGGTGGTAACCACCGGACTATCTGGTGGCTCTTAGGCCCTTGGCGCGAAACGAGAATTCAAATTTTATATATCACCGGACTGTCCGGTGGTAAAGCACTGGACTGTCCGGTGGGTACGCAAAAAAACGGTTGAAGCTCCCCAACGGCTAGTTTTGGAGCTCCACCCTATTTAAAGGCTCCCCCTCCCCTCATTTACTACCTTTGCAACCCAGGAACACTCATATACACTCAAAGGTCACCTACACCACAAATTCCACACTTAATCTTGAGCTTTGGGCAAGAGACTTGAAGAGAAGAGAACTCCTTGATTGGAGTTGAATCAAGTGAAGCCAAAGCTTGTTACTCTTGGTGATTGCGATCACCTAGACGGCTGTGGTCGTGCGTTCAGCGAGCTCCCGGTGCTTGTGGGAGAAGCGGAGCAAGCCCTTTGCGAAGGGATTGTAACCGGCTCAAGCTCGGCGGTCCGGTGCGGAGAAGAGGTTCATCAAGAAGAGAGCACTTGGTCCACGGATCAAGGGGTTGCTTGACCTTTGCGAAGGTCACTTTGCCAACCTCATTCCTTGCAAGGTTTGAGGTTGGAATCCTTACGAGGAGCCCGCGAGAGCAAAGCCTTGCGAGGGGCGCCAAATGAGGAGTAGGGGGTTGAGACCTTGTGTCTCCCCGAACCTCGGGAAAAAATCCTTGTGTCTCTCTTTACATTTCCGCATTTACTTTCCGCTCTTTACTTTCCTAGACTTGCATGATTGGCTCTAGGTTGCAAACCTTTTGTGCGTGTAGGTCATTAGGATCACTTGTTTAGGCACTAGGGTGAATTGGGACTTGTGCGATAGGATTTAATTTTGAGTTTCGAAATTAGAAGTCCAATGCACCCCCCTCTTGGACATCTTGATCCTTTCACATAGTGATGTCTTTTGGTTTGACGAATGCTCCTGCTTATTTCATGAATCTTATGAACAAGGTGTTTATGGAGTATCTTGACAAGTTTGTTGTGGTGTTAATTGATGATATATTGATCTATTCCAAGACGGAAGAAGAACATGAAGAACACTTGAGATTAGTTTTGCAGAAGCTGAGAGAACATAAGTTGTATGCAAAGTTGAGCAAGTGTGAGTTTTGGCTTGATCAAGTGCCTTTCCTGGGACACATAGTCTCAAAAGGTGGACTAATGGTGAATCCCGGCAAGATCAGCAGTGTCATGGATTGGAAGGTGCCAGAGGTCGTGAAAGAGGTTCGTGGATTTCTGGGCCTAGCAGGATATTATAGGAGGTTTATTGAGAGTTTTTCCAAGATTGCAAAGCCGATGACATCATTGCTCGAGAAGGGGTTCCATTTATTTGGACTAAGGAGAGGCAAGCTGCATTTGATGAATTAAAGAAGAGACTCACCACAGCTCCAGTGCTTACTCTACCTAACTTGACCAAGAGTTTCCCCATGTACTGTGATGCTTCTAAGGAAGGATTGGGTTGTGTGCTGATGCAGGAGGGTAAGGTGATTGCTTATGCTTCACGCCAATTAAGAAAGCATGAGGTCAATTATCCCACTCATGATCTGGAGTTAGCAGCTGTTGTGCATGCTCTGAAAATCTGGAGGCATTATTTATTTGGAAATCGGTGTGAGATATACACCGATCATAAGAGTCTCAAATTCATCTTCACCCAGAATGAGCTGAATATGAGGCAGAGAAGATGGCTGGAGTTGATTAAAGATTATGACCTGGAGATACATTACCATCCAGGGAAAGCTAATGTGGTAGCAGATGCCTTAAGCAGAAAGAGTTATGTTAACATGCCAGTTGCTTTTCAGATGCCCCTTGAGCTATGTGCAGAATTTGAGAGTTTGAATTTGGGATTCGTGCATCACACCACTGTAGCAACTTTTGAAGCAGAGCCTACCCTTGAACAAGAGATAAGGAAACATCAGAAGACGGACGAGAAAAATCAGGAGATCTGGGAACAGATCAAGGTGGGCAAGGCGCCACATTTTTGTGAGGATGAACAGAGTACCTATGGTACAAGAACCGGATCTGTGTGCTAGATGTGGACAGTATAAAGAAGTTAATACTCAGTGAGGCTCATGACACCGCTTACTCCATTCACCCGGGCAGTACCAAGAATCCAAGATGTATCATGACTTGAAGGAAAGGTTCTGGTAGTATGGGATGAAGAGAGCAGTGGCAGAATATGTCGCATTGTGTGACACTTGTCAACGTGTGAAGGCCGAACATCAGAGACCTGAAGGTTTGTTGCAACCCTTGAAGATTCCAGAGTGGAAATGGGAGGAAATAAGCATGGATTTCATTGTGGGGTTACCTAGGACTCAGAAAGGTTACAACTCGATCTGGGTAGTTGTGGATCGATTGACCAAGGTTGCTCATTTCATTCCTGTGAACACTAATTATTCTGGTGCCAGGTTAGCGGAGTTGTACATCTCCAGAACCGTTTGCTTGCATGGTGTGCCTAAGCGAATCATATCTGATAGAGGTTCACAGTTCACATCTCGCTTTTGGGAGCAGTTGCATGACTCCTTGGATTCTAAGCTTCGGTTCAGTACAACATATCACCCAAAGACAGATGGACAGACTGAAAGAACAAACTAGATTCTAGAGGACATGTTGAGGGCATGTGCTATACAGTACGGAACCAATTGGGATAAGAGTCTGCCTTACGCCGAGTTCTCTTATAACAACAGCTATCAAGCTAGTTTGAAGAAGTCACCATTTGAGGCACTATATGGCAGAAGCTGTAGGACACCGCTATTTTGGAACCAAACAGGAGAGAAGCAAGTGTTCGGACCCGACCTTATCAGGGATGCTGGATAGCAGATCAAGATGGTACGTGAGAACTTGAGAGTTGCTCAGTCCAGACAGAAGAGTTATGCAGATGTGCGACGCAGGGACTTGACCTTTAAGGTTGATGACTTTGTGTATTTGAAGGTGTCACCCATGAGAGGAATTTGGAGGTTTAATATGAAAGGAAAGCTGGCACCAAGATACATCGGTCCATTCAAGACAGTGGAAAGGAAAAGCGAAGTGGTTTATAAGCTGGAGTTGCCATCAAACTTATCTGGAATACACGATGTGTTCCATGTGTCCCAATTAAAGAAGTATTTAAGGGTGCCGGAAGAACAAGCACCACTGGAAGGTCTGGATGTTCAGGAGGATCTGACATATACTGAACACCCGGTGAAGATTTTTGAAACATCTGAAAGGGTTACCAGAAACAGGAGGGTCAAAATGTGCAGGGTGCAGTGGAAACACCACACGGAGGATGAGGCAACTTGGGAAAGAGAGGAAGAGTTGAGAGCAACTTATCCTGGTCTCTTTGCTAGACACCTATAAGAATCTCGGGGGCGAGATTCCTGTTAAGGGGGGTAGGTTCGTAACACTGTTGACAGCACTTAAGCATGGCAAACCTTATACTGCAAGCGACAGTATCGTGTGTAGCTTTTCCCTATGATGAGTATCGTAGGTTTATGTCAATCCAAGGAACGAACTAATCGTGATCTAATTAACAAGAGTTTATGCGAAAACTAGGGTAAAAAGGATATCTAATCTACTTCTAAACTAATCCTTAAACTAAACCAATCCTTAGCCTAATCTAGTAAAAGAGATAAACTAAACTATATATATAAGATAAACAATTAGAAACATAATTAGAACTCTAATCAAAGGGTATTAACTAGGTTCTAATCAAGCTCTAATCGGATCCAAAGCATACGATAGATAAAGTTTCACAACGAGATTAGAGCAGCGAGATAACTAGTAGATCAAGGCAAATAAGCATGTTCAAGCACATCTATCATAGCATAATTAAATCATGATCAATCAATCTAATCCCCTAGATCGGCTCAACCTTTCCCCGGGCTCCACTGTCACTGGTAACCAGGTAATCGACGAAGAACTTTCAACAGGCACGTAATTAGAGAATGCACTTCCAATTACTTTTATTTGGTCTAATAACATAATTAGAGCAACTAGCACTTCTAATCACCATGATCACAAGAACTAGACACAAAACTATATTACTAGTAAACTAGATCAAAGATCAAGAACGCTAGATAAACATCACCCTTAATGACATGGTCTAATCAAGATGCATCTAGACATAAACTTAATTACAGCTAGAACAACCATAATTAGAACAAGAATATGATAATTAGACAAGAACAATACTTCATTAATTAACTGTATCATAATTACAACCATGATCATACCTTCCCTTGATGATACAATTAGACCTCCGGATCTAGACAATTAGAGAGCCGTGCAAGGCCTCTAATCACCTCTAGAGATTAGAAGAAGATCTAAACCTAGACTAGAAACTCGACCCTCTGCTCTCCTCTAGTTGTGTCCCTCAAGTCGTCGTCTTGTCGCCTTGATAATGAATTGGATGCCTCGACCAGGGGCTCAGCTTCGCTTTAAATACCCTGGAGAAGACGTGGCCGAAAAGGAAACTGAAACCGACATACGGAGTCCTGGGGTCGGCCGACTTGGGGGGGTATGGCTCGGCCGACCCAGGCCCTTCCAGCCTCCTCTAGTTTCCATCTTTCGCGGGCTTCGGGATAACCTTCATATAAATCTTCGTGGAGTCCTTTTCGGACTCTAAACCTTCCAGATTCTTCTGTATCCCGAGATCTTGTCGAGTCTTCTAGAATTGGGCTTCATTTGATGGGTCTTTAATTGGGCTTCTTCTTCCGTTATTGAATAATATTCAGAGGTCTTTTTACTCGAGGTAGACTTTGATGAATTTTGCTTAAAATTGGCCCAAAACCTGCAAAAATTACAAGTAGACCATTTCCAAGACAATATTGCAAAATCCACAATAATCTATGTTATTTGTTAGTAAAAGGCAAAGTTGACGCATAATAATAGGTAAAAACAATATAAAATGATGTATAATTTTCGTTCATAAGCCGCGTCAACAATACCCCCACTCTTAAACCTTGCTCGTCCTCGAGTAAGTAAAAACTTAAAATATAGTTAACTTATGAACTAAAATCAAATAATCAAACTAAATTCATACTCTCAATATTTTTCAGTGTTTGGATCTACAAATATAAAAATAGATAGATATTCATGTAAGCATATCCCACAATGTATGATAAATGAGATCAAACTTTATCACAAATGAATCTCCTTCTTTTCAAAAATTATTATTTCGACAAAGTTTTCAAGGATCAAGATTATATAAAGCCCAAAACTCCACTCATCTTTCTAGTCACTCAATATGTGGCTAAAAACTATCTCATAATCATATTATATATGTGTAGGCTTATATCTGGAGTTTTCGGTAAGGATCCTAATCAAAATTTAATCTCAATATATTATCAAACTAGGAAAAGGATCTGCTGGTTTTACTGAGATTTCTCAAAAAGGTCATGGAAAATAAATTGATGAAAAAGATAAAGAAAAATTATATAGAATGGTGGACATATGCAAATAAATCAATGATTTCAAGGCACAAATGAAGTCCCTGATATCGGATTGCATATGGTTGGAAAATTTTCTGGAGTATATATATTGAATAAACACCAACTCTCATATAAAAGATTTTTGAGGGGCATAAATATAATATATATTTTTATTCCTAATTCTACTGCGGCCACTTGGCTTTTTTTTCTTTTCTCTCTCTTTTTTTTTTCAATTTTCGACCACTTGGTCTTCTCTTTTTTTTTTCTTTGCCTCCTCAAAAACTTTATAAAAATTTTAATTTTAAAATAAGCTTTCCTCCCCCACTCTTGAATAATACTCATCCTCGAGTATTTTAACTTTTTGGAACAGGGGTCCAGCTGAAAAAATAAACTTAAGATATACTCCAGAAAACAAATAGGTTGTGGTAAGGATAGATATATTTTTGACGATATTTTGGTTTCAGGAGGGATATCCAGCGAAATTTGTATTTTCTCCAATGTAGAGATATACAATGCATGGATAAAAAGGCTAGCAAATGAAAAGATAATCAAATATGAATGACCAGCTTTGAAATCTCAAACCCTAGATTCAAATCCTAATTCAATTCAATCAAGAATTAAATTTGATCAAACTATAGTGTATTATATAATATAAGGCTCTAAATAGGAAGGGCTTATATAAAATAATCACAAGAAAAACTTTGATCATAAAAGTTTATAAAATAAAATCATCATTTTTTTTTAAAAGGAGACTCAATATGATAAATCTGAAATCAAAATATTAATATCATATGGGTCTTTATGAAATATCAAATCTATCTCATATATGCAAATCAAAATTCAAATTTAAGTGCATTAAATTGAGAGCATAAACTTAGTCTAATCAAAAGACTTTAGAACACAAATTAACACAAGTTTTATTCAATTAAACAAAGGAGGTGATACATGGTTAACTCACATGACTCAAATAAAACTCAAATTAATTTGAATTAAACACTCATAATTATACAAAATATATAAAATAAGAGAAATTAAAATAAATTCGAAATTAAAATAAAAATAAAATAAAATAAAATAAAATAAAAAGAAAAAGAAAATCAAACCACTAAGAGCTTCACTCTTGATTGCCTTGATTGTTCTGGTCCCACAGCCTCAGGTTGAATAATTGCTCCTCAATATTCTGAGTGTTTTGCTCGTACTGTTGTAAATTTTCCCGAACATGATCAAGAATACCATAATTTCTTGCTGTCATTGTCTCAATGCCATAATAAGATCTGTGTGGCATCTGCTGAGCTGCAATGAAATCTGGATCGTAGGATCTTGCATTTCTAGGAATAAAAACTGCAGGTGGAGGAATATTCCCTGATGGCTGAAATACAGGAGTAGAGGTTGGATCATAAGAGCTAATGGGTCTGACTTGATAGACTGGCCCTTGTGATGAACCTGCTCCAAACTGACTGCTAGGAAACTGTTGATTAGGAGTAGTCCAAGCGTCCCATTCTGATGATGTTTGCTGACTTGGTTCTTCCTCAAACATAAACTTCTCCAACCAATCAGTTTTATTCTGAATAAACAGAGACAACCTTCTATCTGGGATTCTAAACTTGGTTTTAGCCACATAAAATCCAGTAGATGAATTCCCAAAAATGTATTTCCCTTTCTTAAGGGAGTTTTCATCTATACTAGCTGGTAGCACAGTGTATGCGGGGCTAGAAACCAAATTGGGTATCAGTGAGAAGGCAATCACCGTAAGATAATGTCCATATCCCAATAATCCGGTTGCTCTATTTCTCTGGACTATCCAATGATTAATCATTGCATTAATGGGATTAGTCCAAGTAGGTTGACACAGTGCAATATATAGCCATTTCAATTCAGCAATCTGCACCTTAGTGTCATCCATCCTTTCCAAAACTCTTACTGTCATGAATCTATGAATGATGCGAAGGATGGGGTTGATAATTTTCATTCTCTCCTTTGAATGTCCACTAGCAATACGCAACCAAAAATTCTCTAGTGTAGTATTATCAACTTCTATACTTTCTGGTGCATTAGTGTGGAATCCAAATAAAGCTCCAACAGTTCCAAAAGAAATATCAGTCCAGTTTTCCTTAAGTCTAAACCTTAAAGTGCTGATTCCATCAGAAGACTGAACTATATCCATAGTAGTCATAATCTCTAGTGCTAAGTCACTCTGATAACTAGCACTAATATGAATGAAAGGACCCCAGCCAAGATTAAGGAATGATTTCTCTATACTTGAATCAAAGTTTAGAACTTTCATGAAATCATGATCTAAATCAAGATTGGACCTAATCCTTTCTTTGCAACTGTTGTACCTTTGCTCTTCTATAGCTGAACGGAGAGAAAATCCTTCTGAAGAATACTTCCACTCTTCATCATCATCATCATCATCAATGTTCATCGGTTGAGGGACTTGACTTTGAGAACGAGTGCGTGGCCTCCTCACCGGCTCCATGACATCTTCTACTTCAACAGAGAAGCGAGAAGAACATCCTCTCAATCCTTGATCCCGATGGAGACTCTGCTCAGAACCGGAACTCCCCATCTCAGAGACAGAGTGTCTCCTTGATGAAAGTCTTGATGAATCGTCGTCTTGGGGTTGAGAGCTGCTCCTTGATGAAGAACCCTTGAAAGTCTTCTTGATGAAGCTTGCCGCCTTCTTCATCTTCTAAACTCTTCCTCTCAAGAACTCTCAAGAACTACTACTCTTGCTCTTCTCTCTCGAAATACTGGCTCTGGAATGGTTTCTGGGTGGTGAAGATCATCAACAAAGGTCTGGAATTTATAGGCAAGGCTGCTGCTGAAAGGGGAGGTGCATCTGGTGAAGGGTCTACTGGGGTCGGCCGACCAGGGGGGGGTGGCTCGGCCGAGCTCGCCTTGTGCTGGCTCTGCTGGGTCTCCTCCTTCTCCTGCAAGATGCCCAATGGATTCCTGATACTTTTGGATAGCTTCTACTGCAAGTTGAACGTCGTGCATGCAGCTTTGGACAGAAACTTCAATCAACCATAAGTTTGTCCCCTTGGATGTTTCTTCATCATGGCTATCCTAAAAAGTTTTAATCCTATCCTATTCCTATGTCTTGGCTGGTTGCTACAAGATCAAAAGAGGATCCAATGTTGCCTAATTAATTAATTTTTATTTGGTTGATGTTAATCTTCACTAATTCTAGTCCTTAATGCGTATAAGCAATATAAATATCCCTACTAATGTAGGTTTAATAATTTCAGCACACAAAAAGATAGAATTAATTTTCATATTAAAGATTATCCCTATTTAGCATATTGAAAATTAAACCTATGTTTAAAGTTTTTATTAAAAACAAATGTTCGGTTAATCAACCGATTTAATTTCAGAATAAAGATAGTCACTCAATTCATTAATTGAATTGAATAAACTAACTTCAATTCTTTAGCGTGGCTTAGGTTAAACGCCTAGTTTTTGAATAAAATTAGAGAGATGATTTTTGAAATTCAAACAATATAGATAAAATCTAGAAAAACATATCTACTCTAATTTTTATTTAAAAACCGAATAAAATCGAACCAAATTTAAACCGGCAAAGTCTTCGTGGTTTTCAAAATTTAGATAGCTACGTAAGTGAGAGTAGCTATCTTATCCTATTTAAATCTAAAAACTTTAAATTAAACTAACTCAAACTTTATTAATTTAACTAATGTTTAACAATAAAGTTTTGACTCAATTTAAACTAACTCAAATTAAACTAAAAACTCTAAATACCTGGGTTGCCTCCCAATAGCGCTTAAGATGAGTCCTTCAGCCCAACTTCAAATCTTTACTGTCCAATGTCTTGTGTAGACACTGCAGACAAGTCTTCTTCTTCAAGCTCCGTCCTCTTCAATTGATTGGCAAACTTCAAACTTCGGACGAAATTTGAATGAACTTGATTCACCATTGATGTTGAACTTGATTTCTCCCTTCCCCACATTAATAGTGGCTTGAGCAGTCCTTAGGAAAGGTCTTCCAAGTATCAGTGGTGATCTCGAGCTTGCTCCCATCTCCAGAATAACGAAGTCAACTGGTACAATATTATCTCCAATCTTCACTGGCGCATCCTCAGCTACTCCTTCTGGATATCTCACTGAACGATCTGCTAGCTCCAAACATATGGATGTAGGCTCTGGTTTATGCAGCTTGAGTCTATCGAACACTGACTTCGGCATCACACTAACACTTGCTCCAAGATCGCACAAAGCCTTATCAATGTTGAGTACACCAATAGAACATGGGATGGTGGGGCATCCCGGATCTGCCATCTTCTGTAAAGGGACATCCATTATGGCTGCACTACACTCAGTCGTCAGCTTGACACACTCAGATGGCATTTCCCTCTTGTTAGCTAGTATATCCTTGAAGTACTTGGCATAAGTGGGTACTTGAAGTGCATCCAATAGTGGCATGTGGATATATAGCTGCTTGATCACTTCAATGAACTTGTTGAAATGCTCATCCGTCTTGCTAGCTCGAACTCTACACTTTTCTGGTAACACTCTTGTGTCGTCTACTGTCACTTCTGGTTCGTCTTCACTCTCTTTCTCTGCTTCCACTGAACTAGCAATTTTTGTAGTCAACTCTGGGTCTCTAGTCTCTCTCCCGGATCTGGTAGTAACTGCTTTGAGTGACTCTTTAGACTGTGGCTGTCCTGGCAACTTTCCTTCATTTTTGTTTGGGAGATGCTCTGCTAACTGAGATAGTTGATTTTCTAAAATCTTCATCATCCCCATGAGCTGTTGATTTGAACTTCCCACAGTAGTGATCTTGCCATCAATGCTTTCTAACACTTTGTCTACAGCCTTGAATTTTGAGTGTGTGTCCTTGTTGATTTTAGCTTGCTCTTCCATAAAGTCCTTGAGCTGAATCCGCAGAGGAATGACATTCTGAATAGCTGATCCGGCAGTGAACTGTTGTTGTCTATAATTGGACGAGGGAATCCAACCTTCCTTCCTGGCATAGTCCAAAGCCTTAGCTTCCTCCGGACACCTCTCACTTGAGTGACCATACTCTCCACACTCTTCACAAGTCATCATGTAATCTGTAGACTTCACTTCCTCTGCTCTGCCACTTTCCATCTTCTCGAACCTCCTCATTAGTGAGTCGATTTTTCCACCAAGGATCTCCATCTTGTCTACCTCCAGCACACTCTTCGCTGTTCCAGTGGAAGTATGCTGCTCCAGTGAGGTAGGCGTCACTCTATCTGCTCCCCATGCTCCATTCTCTGCAATCTTCTTGAATAAGGCTTCGGTCTCAGTGGGTGTGAGACTGAGAATTGATCCTCCGGATGATGCATCAACTTGACCTCTGCACACTGCGTTGAGTCCTCCATAGAATTTCTGAATTATGTCCCAATTCTGAAAATTGTGATGAGGGCATGCTGACACATAATCGTTGAATCTCTCATAAGCTTCACTGAATGTCTCAGTGGGGTACTGCACAAATGTTGAGATCCTGTTGCGCAAAGCTTGAGTCTTCCCTGGTGAGAAATACTTGGCGATGAATGCTTGTAGTAGACTCTGCCAGTTGCTCACTGTCTCCTCTGGTAGTGTCGCCAACCACTGGTGTGCTTTCCCAATCAGAGAGAATGGGAAAAGTCTTGCTCTGATCTGGTCGTTAGTGACTCCTTCAACGTTGAATGTGTTGCAAATCTGCAAGAACGTCTTCAAGTGTTGATTTGGGTCCTCCTTTCCACTGAATGGTTGATTCTGCACCATGTTGATCACTGAGCTCCTGATCTCAAATGCTCTGGGTGGTGGTGCCAAGTCTCTGATCTTCAAGTCTGCTGATGTTGGCACACACAGCTCCATAAGCTTCTTCTCTTGGTCTTCCATCTTCGGCAGAGTTTCCTCTTGTTTCCGAGAAAATTTGGCAGAGTTTCGGCTCTTTCTCAGCAGTTTTTCTGGATCATCCACATAATTAGATGGTTTATTGGATCGTGGTCCATCCATTCCTGCTCAGGTTAGTGGCAGAAAATATATACAAAGCAAAAATAATTCTACAAAATTTACACTAAACTAGTCCTGAATCCAAAAATTTAAAAACAAAATTTAAATTCAGAAAATAAAGAAAAAATAAAAAAAAATAAAAAAAAATAAAATAAAAAAAATGGCGCAAGAACAGTAATAAATAAAAATAACATAAATAAAAATAAAATAAAATTATTGCGCCTAAAAGAAAATAAAGAAAATAAATCTAAATGCATAAAAGAAATAAAACTGAATTTAAATGCTAAATACATACAACAAACATAAACTCTAATTAACTAGAACCCTAATAATTAGTTCCCCGGCAACGGCGCCAGAAAAGCTTGTTGACAGCACTTAAGCATAGCAAACCTTATACTGCAAGCGACAGTATCGTGTGTAGCTTTTCCCTATGATGAGTATCGTAGGTTTATGTCAATCCAAGGAACGAACTAATCGTGATCTAATTAACAAGAGTTTATGCGAAAACTAGGGTAAAAAGGATATCTAATCTACTTCTAAACTAATCCTTAAACTAAACCAATCCTTAGCCTAATCTAGTAAAAGAGATAAACTAAACTATATATATAAGATAAACAATTAGAAACATAATTAGAACTCTAATCAAAGGGTATTAACTAGGTTCTAATCAAGCTCTAATCGGATCCAAAGCATACGATAGATAAAGTTTCACAACGAGATTAGAGCAGCGAGATAACTAGTAGATCAAGGCAAATAAGCATGTTCAAGCACATCTATCATAGCATAATTAAATCATGATTAATCAATCTAATCCCCTAGATCGGCTCAACCTTTCCCCGGGCTCCACTGTCACTGGTAACCAGGTAATCGACGAAGAACTTTCAACAGGCACGTAATTAGAGAATGCACTTCCAATTACTTTTATTTGGTCTAATAACATAATTAGAGCAACTAGCACTTCTAATCACCATGATCACAAGAACTAGACACAAAACTATATTACTAGTAAACTAGATCAAAGATCAAGAACGCTAGATAAACATCACCCTTAATGACATGGTCTAATCAAGATGCATCTAGACATAAACTTAATTACAGCTAGAACAACCATAATTAGAACAAGAATATGATAATTAGACAAGAACAATACTTCATTAATTAACTGTATCATAATTACAACCATGATCATACCTTCCCTTGATGATACAATTAGACCTCCGGATCTAGACAATTAGAGAGCCGTGCAAGGCCTCTAATCACCTCTAGAGATTAGAAGAAGATCTAAACCTAGACTAGAAACTCGACCCTCTGCTCTCCTCTAGTTGTGTCCCTCAAGTCGTCGTCTTGTCGCCTTGATAATGAATTGGATGCCTCGACCAGGGGCTCAGCTTCGCTTTAAATACCCTGGAGAAGACGTGGCCGAAAAGGAAACTGAAACCGACATACGGAGTCCTGGGGTCGGCCGACTTGGGGGGGTATGGCTCGGCCGACCCAGGCCCTTCCAGCCTCCTCTAGTTTCCATCTTTCGCGGGCTTCGGGATAACCTTCATATAAATCTTCGTGGAGTCCTTTTCGGACTCTAAACCTTCCAGATTCTTCTGTATCCCGAGATCTTGTCGAGTCTTCTAGAATTGGGCTTCATTTGATGGGTCTTTAATTGGGCTTCTTCTTCCGTTATTGAATAATATTCAGAGGTCTTTTTACTCGAGGTAGACTTTGATGAATTTTGCTTAAAATTGGCCCAAAACCTGCAAAAATTACAAGTAGACCATTTCCAAGACAATATTGCAAAATCCACAATAATCTATGTTATTTGTTAGTAAAAGGCAAAGTTGACGCATAATAATAGGTAAAAACAATATAAAATGATGTATAATTTTCGTTCATAAGCCGCGTCAACAAACACCCTAGTTTAATTACCAGCATTTTCTACAATTAATTACAAGCAATTTATTTAATTTTCTAAGGCTCATGTGTTTAGTTGCATTCAATATGATTTGTTTAAAATTAATACTTCTATAAAACAAATCATAGGCCCAACTTCCTTGTGCATACATGCTGGTGCATTGTTTCTTGGTTGTTTGAATTAAGGATTCAAATTCAAATTCATTTGAATTTTAGAACTACTTCTATCTCCATTCAAAATAATTCAGAAAAAAGAAAAGAAAAAAAAAGAGAAGGGGGCAGCCAGGCCCGACTCGGCCCGGCCACCCCGCTCCCTTCCTCCTGGGCCAGAGGCCGACCCAGCCCAGCTCCCCGCCCCCTCTTCCCGCCTGGGCCGAAGCCGGCCCACTCGGCCGCGGCCCTCCCTCAGCGCGGCGTCGGCCCGCAGCGCCCCTCTCCCCGTGCCTCGCCGACAAGCGGGCCCGCGCCCCGTCTCTCACTGCCGCGCCGGCCCCACTGGCAGGCTCGTCTCCCTCCTCCCGCCAGATTTCTCACTCGCCTTCCTTACTCCTCCACTCGGCCGAACCGCAGGGGGATTCGAACCTGAGCCCCGCTCTCTTTCCCTCCGCACACTGCCCCCAATCCCGCACCCACCGCGCCGGTTTCCCCTTTCCCCTCCACTTTCCTTCACTCCGCTTTGAAGAGCGCTTTCAACCCGAGCGGCATCACCGTGCCTCGACGCCCTTGGCCCTCACAGTGTCTATAAAACCGACCCCGAGTCTTGCCCTCGCCCTCTTTACCACGCCTCCACTCCAATTCCACTCCCGTGCACCGACGCGCTCGCATTTCGCCGCCGGAGAATTGCCTTGGTAAGCCACTCCGCCGTTCGATTTGATGCCGCGGGTCCATCTCCGGCCTTCTAATCCCCGCCTTGTCGTTCGCAGGACCTTAGCGAAGCTGCTCCGTGGGTTGTGGTCGCAAGGACGCGATGCCGTCGCCCCTATCCGCGAACGCCGACCAAGTTTGTCCGCCGTCCTCCGTCGCGAGCTCTCACCGCCGCCTCCCCGCTTCCCTCGATCCCTCGGTGTGCACCGCCTCGGCCTCCACTCCCTTCCCATCTAGCTCTAGTCCAGCCAGACCCACCCTAGGCCCCGGCGCACGCGCGTCCGGCGAGCCGCCGCCGTGCGGATTGAACCCCGCCGTGGGGAATGGTCGCCGTCGGCACCCCCTTCTCCCGTTCAACCCTGGCCCTCGGATCTGATCTGGGCGGCTGAGATTAAAACGTGCCATATCCCTTCGTGGACCAATCCCGTCGCGCCACGCGGCCCACTTAATCCGACTCAGCCGGCCCCTCACGTCAGGCCGACGTGTCACGCCACGAGCGCGCCACGTCAGCGCCGCGCCAGCGCAGACCCGGTCAGCTGCGGATCTTTCGCAGAAAAGACCACGCGTTTTCCTGTTATCAACCCGCGGTCCACCCGCGTTGAAAAATAATTAGGTTTTAGTCCTGTTTTTATCGGTTTAGCTCCTGAGTTCTCCGGTTTTTGAACCCACCGTCCAGACTCTTGGTTTTTGCCCGAAACCCCTCGGCGGCTACGGTTATTTACGGATAGGTCCTCAGTTTTTCAAATCTAGCCCCTGGTTTAGTTGTTTCTATCACAGTTATGCCCCTAGGAGCCCGTTTTATGCATAACTTTCACGTTTTAACTCCGATATGAGTGATTCTTGCGCTCACGCGATCGTAGAAACGCGTAGAATGTTTTTAGTACAGTTTTATCTTCTATTTTTATGATATGATGCGTGGAAATGCTTGTATGTTGCCGTGAACGTGTTTAGACGGTGAGCAGTTTGTTGGTGAAGAAGAGCAGCAGTTTGAGGGTGTTGAGCAGCAGCCTCAAGACCAGTTTGAGCAAGGCAAGTATAACATGGACACAACCCAATAATCATTTAATCACTTCATATGCATATGTCTAATTTTTGTATGCCAATAAGGACTGTACCTAGCCTCTTTTATCGCAATGTTTACCTATGGTAATGCATGTTGGTTAAGTTTTGCTAGTTGCTGCGCGAACTCATCTATCTTTGGTTAATAATTTTATTAACGGACCTATGCAATCAAATCTTGAGCATGACCCGCTGTGGTTCATGTTCCTTTAAAAATGGCTTTTTACCAACTTGGTTTAGGGGGCATGAGCATGTGTTTTGCTTATAGCCACTCTCCTTAAGGACCGGTTCGCAAAGCGATAACCTGGGACAACAGTGCTACCATGAGACTGGAATGGGATGATCTTGGCTAACTAATTAGGTTGCATTGGTTTGGGAGTAACTTACCGACGGGGCAAGAGGGGAGGTGAGCTTCTGTGGCCCTCGCGCTACTTGGGTTGAGTTTGTTTATCTCCCCTTGAGGCTTGCTCCACAGATGCGGACCCTGAAACCTTAGCGGTTACACCTTACCAACGTGATCTTTTAAAGACCTCGTAGTGTTCTTGCTAGCCATCTCATCTAAGGTAATGTGGTGGACCACTAGCGTAGCCCACGACTCATGGGTAAAGATGTACGACCTCTCGAGAGTGTAAAACTAACATGTCAGCCGTGCTCACGGTTATGAGCGGCCCAGATCCTTTATGCAGATTAGTGGTTCTGTTGGGTTTGAAAGTGGTTCTTATGTTAATGTTGTTGAATAATATTCTTATGCAATATCTTAGGCTTAATGGTTTATCTACTCACTTGTAGTAACTAGTTGTTTAATAAAAACTTGACCAACTAAAAGCTCATGCTTTGTGTCAGCCTACCTTAGAGCCTCATAGTTCATGTTATACTTGTTGAGTACGAAGTACTCACGCTTGTTTTACTTTAAACCTACTGTTGGCTGGAACCCAACCGCTGCTCAGCTCCAGAAGACTTTGAAGAGTATGTTCAGGACTTCAATGAGTTCTAGGCGTACCAGTCCACCAGTCGACGTCCCTGTGGCGGCTCGTTTTATGTTCGTTTACGCTTCCGCTATGACTCTGGTTTAAAGACATGTTGTCTTATTGTAATAAAGTGATGGTATACGCTATGTAAACGTTTTATTTTATCTTTTTTGCACGTTCTGTGATGTCACCATTATCATAATATATGTGAGAAACGTTCCTGGCACATATATGTTGTTCCGGTTCCGTTGGTTGAGAACTGGACGTGACAGCTGCAGCTGGTGCAGTGGCTCCTGTATCACCATCATTAACCGCACATTCTTGTATCACCAAAGATGGGGGTGCCTTCTTCATCATCACCTGAAAGCTCAAAGGCAGGGGTTGTGCAAGGCATAGTTTCATAAAAAAAACCTCACAAGTCTCAACAACTTGCTTGGTCTCCAAAATCCACACACGAAAAGCCCTAGAACTAGAAGCATACCCTAGAAAAATTCCATCCAGACAGCGAGACTCAAACTTATCCAAATGCCCCGCCTTCTTAAGCACAAAGCACCTGCAGCCAAACGCTCGCAAATGCTTGACGCTGGGCTGCCTACCAAACTGAAGTTCATACGATGTCTTCCCAAGAAAAGCTCGCAAGAAGATTCGGTTCGCAATGTAACAGGCCGTATTCACTGCCTCAGCCCAAAAGCGCCTCGGAGTTCTATGCTCATCGAGCATCATCTGTGCCATCTCAACGAGTGTGCGGTTCTTGCATTCCACAACACCGTTCTGTGGTGGGGTATATGAAGAAAACTGGTGCTCTAGACCTAGGTCACGACAGAAGTTTTCGAAACGAGAGTTTTTGAATTCTCCGCCATTGTCACTGCGGATAGCCCTCATGGCCTTATGACTCTTGTTTCTCAACCTCAGTACCAGATCCCGAACAAAACTAAACGCCTCATCCTTAAACTTCATGAAAAATACCCATGAGAACCGCGAAAAGTCGTCCACAATGACAAGCACGTACCACTTCCCACTGACCGACGCTTCCTGAGCGGGACCTACTGTATCCATATGGAGTAGCTCACCCGGATAGGAGGTCATAACCTGAGACACAGGAATGTGAGAAGCGGCAACCATCTTGCCATGACGACAAGGGTGGCAAACTAAGTCCTTCTCAGCTTTCAATTTGGGGAATCCTCGGATTAGGCCCATTGAACTCAACCTGACTAGCAGATCGAAGCTCAAGTGACCAAGTCTCCTATGCGACTTCCATATATCAGCAGAAGGACTACCAACCAAACAGCAAGCAGGACCAGAAACAGATGTGAGGTCAATCCTAAAAACCTGACCAAATGGCAGCAAAGAGCAAACAAGGGTCTCCTCAGCATCAAGAATGTGGCACGCACCATTCTTAAAACGAACCTCAAACCCTTCATCGAGAAGTTGTGAAACAGAAACCAAATTGAACCCCAGATTCTGAATAAAAGCAAGTTCTCTCAGGGAAAGCTTATTGGAGAGCGTAACTGAACCAACACCCAAAACTTTACCTTGACCATTGTCCCCGAATGTGATGTACTCCTTGGTGCTCATGGGATTGAGGCTAGAGAACAACTTGCGGTGCCCTGTCATGTGCCTAGAGCAACCGGAGTCCATGATCCACATGTCCTCCATGCCTCGATCCTGCACAGTCAAGTAAAGCGATGGTGAGCAAATGGTCCGGCACTGGGGTTAGTACCAAAACTGTTGTACTAGAGCCGAGCCATCTGCTCAAAAGTGGGGTGAGCACAGTCGAAGAAATCACCACGACTGGAGTAACCACGACCCTCAAAGCGTGGCCTCTTAAACTCTCTCACAAACCCTCGGTCACGAGGTCTATAGTCGCCCTAAAAACAACCAGGAGCTCGACCGACAAAGTGCCTCTCACCACCAGGAGCACGAGCCCGAAAGCCGCCTCCCCTCTCACCACCAGCAAAGCGGTCTCTCATCTCACCACGGTGGGGATGATCTTGCCTACCACCCTGGTAGAACTGATCCTGGTTCCCCCAAGCTCTCTTCTGCCCCTCAACCTGCTTTCTCCCAAAGCAAAACTCCTCTAGGTGGCCATTCCGCTGGCAGAACTCACAGTAGTAGACAGGCCTCCTAGGAACTGGGTTAGGCTAGGACTTGGGCTTAGGTGGTTGTTGACGGTCGTAATCTCACGATATCTACCATCAATTACCAACCAAATGGAGCTATGCAAGTGAATAATTATGGACTAACCCTTCTACTAATGAGTTCCACAAGTTTTGTATCAATATTTGGATACAGGTACCAAAATGCACATAAAACAGTTGAAAACATGTCAAGGATCAAAAGATGGAAACCACTGGTCAAGGTGGCCAGGTCGGCCGACCCACACCCAAGTCGGCCGACCAGGCCAAAACCTGCCCTGGCTGAGCCAGGGCCCGACCCACTGACACGGTCCGCCGACCCCTGGACAGGCCGCCCAACCCTCCAAGTGGGTCACTTGCCACTTCATTGATCCACATCATGAAGAAAACACAAGTGCACTCAAATCCAACCACAAGACCAAGCATCCAATGTATCCAAAGGCTGAAAATGCACCAAGTCACGGATGCACAACATCATCAATCCAAGGAGAAGCAAAGTGGCCAATGTAGGCCTGACACGTGGTCGCCCGACCTCCAACAAGGTCGGCCGACCTATCCTCGGAAGCATTTTCCACGTGCAACAACCGTCCTAACCGCCAACCGCCTGGGGATGCAAGATCAAGCCGTTGGAGTGCAAAGGCGGTGGATCGGGTGGTCGCCCGACCTCGGTGTAGGTCGGCCGACCTCCCCCCTAGGTCGGCCCACCACCGACTTCGGCCTCCCACCGACCTAAGCCTCCTACAAATACCCCCCTCTCATATGGGACTATAAATAGGCCTGTAGAGCTCATTTGTAAAGGTGTGGAGAAGTTGAGAGCCATATCCTACCTTAGAGAGTGTCATTTTCCACATCTTAGTAGCTAGGATAGTCCTGGGAGTTAGAGTGAGTCGATCTTTGCCTCGGAGTTCTCGGAGATTCTTCTGAGTCTGCGGTAACAGCTCTTGTATCTTTAGTACTCAATCTTCAATATAATTCAGTTATATTTTACTTTATTTCTATCTCTTGCAAGTGTGGTGTACCCTTTATTTTGCATACTTGCTTGGCTTAGACTTGTGGTTATCTTAGTTAGTCAAGTCCCGTTATTCTTGCCGATGCTATAATCCAACCTGTACGCCAAGCTTTGGTTAGATCCTTTCCTCTGATCAAGGACGATCTATTGTTACTCAAGCTTCGCTTGAGTACGTTTATAGCGTGCCAACCTATCCACGCAGATTTGCTTGGTAGCCCCACTCGGTGACAGCGTGTGGTGTGCCTGTGTAGTCTAGGCCCGTTCGTTCGGTAGGCCCGTAGGCGTTAGCTGGGTCTCCTTCGGTTGTCTACTATCTACCCCTAACGCCTCGAGGCACCGAAATTTCGCTCGACGCAAGACCCTGACTTGCTACTTGAGTTTCTTAGTTAACCACGATAGAGTCTTTGCAGCCGAATAGAATAGAGTTTGGGAACTTTATCTCACTCGTTGTCCTCCCAGGCAACTATACCTTTCTACGTGTATCTTAGGTAGTTCAATTTACTTCTTCCCACCATACACCTATCCATTTACCAGACTTACTCCTGTCTAGTGACTAGCTGGTATATTTATATAAGTACGGTTTATTCGATTTGAGTTTATTCAACTATACTCTCTTGCCTGCCGCTTCCCTGTGGATAAAAATACGATACTCGGAATACTCTGAGTGAAAAGCTACAGCGGTCTCCGTGCGCTTGCGGAGTAAAATCTTTTAAGGCTAAGAGACGCCAACAAGCTTTTCTGGCACCGTTGCCGGGGAAGCAATAGGCAGAGATATAGTTGATAATCTCTTTTCGAACCCCGTGTCTTTAATAAAAATACCAACTAGTCGTTAGCAGGCTCACTTGTCTCTGTTGTTTATGTTGTGGTTACAACAGAGAGGTGTATGACCGGTTTCGACCTGCCGGAAAATTTCCACAATAACCCAGAGGTTTTGCTTAGGAGGGTCCTTTCCCAGACCTTTCACGGGCAGATGCATCTGAATTAGGGGTATTAGCTAATGCCCAGGTGGCATTCTTACCCCCTGACACACCCAACCTAGTCACCGAGAGCCATTTCATCCGGGCACACTTCCTGCGCAAGAATCCCGGCACGGACACGTATGTCATGATCTATAAGGGGTACAACTTTGAAGTGCCTCTACCAGTGCCTTAGTTCAAAATCTACCACGTGGACACACTCTCTATGCCATTAGAGAGCGTCCCAGAGGAAGAGCCTTTAGAGGAGCCCAGGCACAGTGTAGCAAGAGTCATGACTAGGGCACAAAGGAGGGCAGCCCAAGAGCGCTTACAGAAGCAAGCCCAGGATGCGCAGATCGCTGGGACGGGACCTACTGGTTCCATACCACGGCTGGCACGTCCTGGTACACCCAGGGACCAGACCCGACGTGGCAGCCCCACGGAGGATCTGGAACACAATGGGGACACGAGCCGAGCGCTGCATTCTCACAGCAGCAAGGAGGAGAAACCTTCTATGGATATGGGTGAGCACCATACGAGGCAGGACCATCTGCCTCTGCACGCTTTGCAGGAGACCCGTTGAGTGCCATCTTTGGGTTCCTGACCATTCAGGACCAGCGCATAGCTGGGATGGCCCAACAGCTTAACCAAGTAGATGAGCGCACTCAGGTCATCCAGCAGACCCAGGACGAACAGTACAACCGCTTTCTCGAAATAGAAGCGACAGCTCAACGCACCTTTGATGAGTCCTAGAGATTCTTCCAATACTATGTGTACTACCCCGAGTGGCTTCGTTGAAGCTTGGGGGGACCCGAATCGACAGCTGGGTATGTATGACAGTTCTCCGATTTCTGCACCACACATGTATCTTTGCTTTGAGAGTTTATTAGTTTATTTGCTCAATCTAGTTTGTTTAATTTAGTTTGCTTAATTTAGTTTGTTTCAATATATAAAAAAAAACTCCCATGCTATAATGATAAGTTCACATGCTAGTTTCATTTTGGAAATGATGAATAGTTGCGCTATCAAGTGAATGATTTAATTCTTGCATGTGACTTATGCTTAGCTTAATTTTGAGTTTGTGAATAAAAGAAGTAAACCAAGATTCTATCTTGTGGATGCCATTTGTGATAACAAGCCTAAGTTGTTGTTAAATGAATGATATGACTTGAATATGGGATAATTCTTTCATGCTATTAGAAAGATGAAAACCTCAAGGTTTTTATTTTAAAAATAACAAAATATAGTTCCCCTTGGTCAAAAATACCTACCAGAGCCAAAAATGCTTCAATTAGTTTAAAACTGCTACGAAGAGCTGCTTAGTGATATTTTGAGCTTTGTCAAATTTTGAGTCTCTTCGAGTAGAAATATCACCTTCTGTTGATAGCTGGAGTACAAAATGCAAGTGATCCATTCAGAACTTTGCATCTACCGAAATGTCTCCAAATACTTCTCATAGTCCCTAGCCTTCAAATCTCAAGGAGTAAGGGTATGGAGCCAAAAAGAAAAGCATTCAAAAGCATGCCAAAAAGAAAAATGCGTGCAAAAGCATGGCAAAAATAAATAAAAGCTTCATATCCACTCCAAACATACAAAAGGCTACAAGGGATGAATACCAAGAGAAGGAGGCATACAGTACCACCACTCATACTGTAGTGGTCAGTAGAAGAAGTGATAGAGTACACTCTTTGGTCCAATCTTTGGCTTAGCAAAATAAATATCCTAAGTGTGCCACATTCTCCCTACCCAAAGCTCCACAAAAGTCTTAGTGTAGGAAAGTGTTGGGCGAATCCTGGCCCTTGGTAAGGATACACATTTGTGTGCCTGAGAGCACCTTGGGGAAGCTACTTATGTTTTGAAAAATCTTGAAAACTCCTGAGAAAAACATCCAAAAAGAGCAGGTTAGAAGAACTCCTGTACAATGGACGTTCCATCTCTCAAGCGCCCAAGGCAAGGTAAGCAAATAGATGCACGACAGGTAGTACACAAGGTGAGCTTCAATTATTTCACTTCTCGAAACAAAAGCATGTGTATAGTCACATATAAGAATTTTCTCATCATCTTCGATATTGCAGCAACTCCTGATCCACTCTTAGCCTTAGCTTTGCTCGAGGACGAGCAAAAGTTTAAGCTTGGGGGGTGTTGACGGTCGTAATCTCACGATACCTACCGTCAATTACCAACCAAATGGAGCTATGGAAGTGAATAATTATGGACTAACCCTTCTACTAATGAGTTCCACAAGTTTTGTACCAATATTTGGATGCAGGCACCAAAATGCACATAAAATAGTTGAAAACATGTCAAGGATCAAAAGATGGAAACCACTGGTCAAGGTGGCCAGGTCGGCCGACCCACACCCAGGTCGGCCGACCAGGGCAAAACCTCCTCAGCCAGGGCCCGACCCACTGACAGGGCCGGCCGATCCCTGGACAGGCCACCCAACCCTCCAAGTGGGTCACTTGCCACCTCATTGATCCACATCATGAAGAAAACACAAGTGCACTCAAATCCAACCACAAGACCAAGCATCCAATGTATCCAAAGGCCGCAAATGCACCAAGTCACGGATCCACAACGTCATCAATCCGAGGGAGAAGCAAAGTGGCCAATGTAGGCCTGACACGTGGTCGCCCGACCTCCTACAAGGTCGGCCGACCTATCCTCGGAGGCATTTTCCATATGCAACAACCGTCCTAACCGCCAACCGCCATGGGGACGCAAGATCAAGCCGTTGGAGTGCAAAGGCGGCGATCGGGTGGTCGCCCGACCTCGGTGTAGGTCGGCCGACCTCCTCCCTAGGTCGGCCAACCACTGACTTCGGCCTCCCACCGACCTAAGCCTCCTACAAATACCCCCCTCTCATATGGGATTATAAATAGGCCTGTACAGCTCATTTGTAATGGTGTGGAGAAGCTGAGAGCCATATCCTACCTTAGAGAGTGTCATTTTCCACATCTTAGTAGCTAGGATAGTCCTGGGAGTTAGAGTGAGTCGAGCTTTGCCTCGGAATTCTCGGAGATTCTTCTGAGTTTGCGGTAACAGCTCTTGTATCTTTAGTACACAATCTTCAATATAATTCAGTTATATTTTACTTTATTTCTATCTCTTGCAAGTATGGTGTACCCTTTATTTTGCATACTTGCTTGGCTTAGACTTGTGGTTATCTTAGTTAGTCAAGTACCATTATTCTTGCCGGTGCTATAATACGCCAGGCTCTGGTTAGATCCTCTCCGCTGATCAAGGACGATCTATTGTTACTCAAGCTTCGCTTGAGTACGTTTATAGCGTGCCAGCCTGTCCACGCAGATTTGCTTGGTAGCCCTACTCGGTGACAGTATGTGGTGTGCCTGTGTAGTCCAGGCCCATTCGTTCGGTAGGCCCGTAGGCGTTAGCCGGGTCTCCTTCGGTTGTCTACTATATACCCCCTGACTACTCGAGGCGCCGGAATTTCGCTCAATGCAAGACCTTGACTTGCTACTTGAGTTTCTTAGTTAACCACGATAGAGTCTTTGCAGCCGAATAGAATAGAGTTTGGGAATTTTATCTCACTCGTTGTCCTCCCAGGCAACTATACCTTTCTACGTGTATCTTAGGTAGTTCAATTTACTTCTTCCCACCATACACCTATCCGTTTACCAGACTAACCCCTGTCTAGTGACTAGCTGGTATATTTATATAAGTACGGTTTATTCGATTTGAGTTTATTCAACTATACTCTCTCGCCTACCGCTTCCTTGTGGATAAAAATACGATACTCGGAATACTCTGAGTGAAAAGCTACAACGGTGTCCGTGCGCTTGCAGAGTAAAATCTTTTAAGGCTAAGAGACGCCAACAGTGGTGTGGCCTTGGGTGGCTCAGGCTGCTGGACTGGCTTCTTGCCCTTGGGCTTAAGCTCTTCCCCAACAATCTTGTCCAGCTTAGCCTTGGAAGGCTTGAGTGTCCAGTACTCCTTCTTTGGGGCAGCCTTAGGTGGCTTGTGGTAAACCCCATCAACAGTCTCAACTAGCTGGGTAGGTGCGGTCTTGATCTTAATTGGGGCACTCTTCTCACCCAAGGTGCTGCACTCTCCAAAACCGAAACCACTTGTATGACCCTCAGCTCTCTTTTTGCTCTCTATGATCATCTCTAGCTGGGGTTGCCTCGCATATACCCAACTGAGCACCTCTCACAACCTGCTGTTGTCATTTTGCAAAGACAACACTTCCTCTCTCAGATCCTCCATAACTACAGTCTGGGTAGCATAGGTATCACAATCTAGAGAGGGACACACAACAACTTTCTCCAACTTCCTAATGGTGGCATCCCTGTCCACCAGCTGCATCCTAAGGGTTAGGCAGTTATCACAAGTGTTAGTAGGTGCTGAAAGCACCTCAAAGTCAGCTCTCAACTGGTCTAACTCGCCTTTCAAAGTAGGACAGACCATACACGCACCCAAAAGCGCAGGTCTAGCCCTAAGCTCCTCAAGCTCCATGAGCTGCCCCTCAAACTTCCCTTTTAGCACAGTGTTGACAGCACTTAAGCATGGCAAACCTTATACTGCAAGCGACAGTATCGTGTGTAGCTTTTCCCCAGGATGAGTATCATGGGTTTTGTCAATCCAAGGAACGAACTAATATGAATCTAATTAACAAGAGTTTAAGATAAACTAAAGGGGTAAAAAGAGTATTGAATCTACTTCTAAACCAGTCCTTAGCCTAAGTTAGATCTAAAATATGTTAAAAGATAAACAATTAGAACATCAATTAGAGCTCTAATTAAAGGGTATTAACTAGGTTCTAATCAAGCTCTAATCGGATCCAAAGCACATGCGATAACAGGGCGCCACAACTAGATTAGAGCAGCGAGATAACTAGCAGTTCAAGGTAAAAGCAAGTTCAAGCATATTCATCATAGCATAATTAAATCAAGATCAACCAATCTAATCCCCTAGATCGAGTTTAACCTTTCCCCGGGCTCCACTGTCACAAGGTAACCAGGTAATCGACGAGAAACTCTCAACAGGCATACATAATTAGAGAACGCGCTTCTAATTACTTCGCATAGTCTAATAACATAATTAGAGCAATTAGAACTTCTAATCACCATGATCACAAGAACTAGAACACAACTATATCACTAGTAAACTAGATTAGAGATCAAGAACGCTAAATGAATAACACCCTTAATGACATGATCTAATTAACAAGCATCTAGATCTAAATCTAATTAGAACTAGAACAAGCATAATTAGAGCAAGAACATGATAATTAGACAAGAACATTGCTTCATTAATTAACTATATCATACTTACAACCATGATCATACCTTTCCCTGATGATACAATTAGACCTCTCGAACTAGATAATTAGAACACCGTGCAAGGGTTCTAATCACCTCCAGGAAATAGAAGAACTCTAATCCTAGACTAGAAACTCGACCCTCTCCTCTCTTCTAGTTGATGTCCCTCAATTCCGCCGTCTTGTCGCCTTGATGATGGATTGGATGCGTTGACCAAAGGCCTAGACTCGATATTTATACCCCGAGGAAGACGTGGGAGGAAAGGCAACTCAAACCGACGTCCAGAGGGGTGGGGTCGGCTGACCAGAGGACTCCGGGTCGCCCGACCGGGACTCTTCTGGCGTCTTTTTCCTTCCATCTTTCGCGTGGTGGTTGCTTAATGTCCAAGCAACACTTGTCGGGGGCGTTTAGGACTCTAAACCTTCTGGAATCTTCGTAATGGGCCGAGCTTTGACGAATTCATCTAGCCTTTGACATATTTGGCACTTCAATTAATTGAATTTCTTCCCCGTCCTGTTGGGCCTTTAACAATACATTGAATCTTCTGATTTTAAGTCTTGATCAACCCACGAGCCACATGAGTTCATCAATTCTCCTCTTTGTTCTACACCTTCAATGCTTGTCATCTAGTAGTCTTTTCTCACTCGAAGTTGATCATGGTGAAATCCGCGAAAAATTGCCCAAAAACCTGTAAACTAAACATGCAGCATATTTCCAAGACAATATTGCAAAATCCACAATAATCAGTGATAAACGTTAGTGGAAGGCAAAGTTGACGCATAAAATCGGTGAAAAACTATATAAAAAAGATTCATAATTTTCGTACATAAGCAGCGTCAACAATATCCCCACTCTTGAACCTTGCTCGTCCTCGAGTAAGTCAAATTTTATAAACAAGTTTTACTTATAATCTTTAATCAAATAACCAAACCAAATTTAAACTCTCAAAATTTTTCTATGTTTAGATCAACTAAATATATAAGCAAATAGATATTCATGTAAGCACACCCCACAATATATGTAGATAGAAATCAATACTCATCAAAAACAAATCTCCTTTCTTTTTCAATAAAATTTCAAAAAGGATAAAGAATTTTATAAACAAATTATATAAACCCAAGAATTTACTCTCATCTTTCCAGTCTCTCAATGTATGTGTATATGTGGAAGTTATACTATCAAAATATTTGTAAGTATAAGCTTATCTGGAGCTTGGTATGGATCCTAATCAAAATTTAATCTCAATATATCATCGAACTAAGAAATGAATCTGCTGGAATTACTGAGATTTCTCAAAAAGGTCATGGAATCCATAATGATGAAAAGATTACAAGAATATATATATATGAATATAGTGGACATATGCAAATAAATCAAATGATCTCAAGGCACAAATGATGTCCTTGCTATCGGATTGCATATGGTTGGAAGATTTTCTGGAGTAACTCATAAACTGATTCATTTGGAGGATAAAAACATAAATACAATGAGAGGAAGATTTTGCACCTAATTCTACTTTTTGACCACTTGGTCATCTTTTTCTCATTTTTTTTCATTCATTCATTTTTTTTTATTTGACCACATAGTCATCTCATTTTTTATCATCCTCTCAAAGTATATATATATATATATATTAAAATTTTAAAGCAAGACCTCCATCCCCACTCTTAGATAATACTCATCCTTGAGTATTTAAACAATAACATTATGAGTTGATATCTGAAAAATATACTTCTATACTCCAGAAAATAATAGGTTGTGGACAAGGATGATATATAAAATGATAATCTTGGTTTCAGGGGGGATATCCAGCGAAGTTTGTATTTTCTCCAATGTAGAGAATTACAATGCATGGATAAAAGGCTAGCATATGAAAAGATAAACAAATTTGAATGACCAGCTTTGAAATCTCAACCCCTAGATTCAACCCGTAGATTCAACCAAGAATTAAATTTGATAAAAACTATGTTTAAAAACTATAAAGCTCTAATAGGTAGGGCTTATATAAAAATTATAAAAACTCTTAATCATAAAGTTTTCAGCTCAAATAAAATTCAAAGGAGATTCATCATGACAAAGAATTGAAATCATACTTTGAATAACATATGGGTCTTTATGAAATATCATATCTACTATATAAATGTTGATCATGATTCAATTAAATTGCATTTAAAGAGAGTATAAACTCAGCTCAATTAATGACATCAGATTATAAGAAAACATCCATTAATTTTATTTAATCAAGGGAAATACATGATCATGATGGAAATTTAAATCACGCTAAAAAAAATAAAAGCACTCATAATTATACATTAGTGATAAAGGGAAATAAAAGATAGCAAACTAAAAAGAAAATATATAAAAGATAAAAGTAAAGAAAAAGAAAAGATACAACCGTAAACTGAAGGTCATCTACTAAAATCCCTTGTTCCAGAACCTCAAATTCTGCAGTTGTTCTTCAATAGATTGAGTGTTCTGCTCATACTGATTAGTGGCAGCCCTTATCTGATCAATGAACTGATTGTTTTCTGCAATACTGTTCTCTATGCCATAGAATGCTTGATGAGGCATATTCTGACTTGCAATAAACTCTGTAGTATAAGTTCTGGCACTTCTAGGAACAAATGCTGGGGGTGGACCATATTGTCCAGATGGGTTGAACACCAGGGTAGAGGTAGGATCATATGAACTAACAAGCCTTGGATTGATCACAGGCATAGACGATGATCCTGCTCTAAACTGCTCAGCCATAGATGGGTTTGGCTGCACTAACGGTGTCTCCCAAGCGCCCCATCCATATGATGGTTGCCTACTTGATTCTCCCTCTTCAGTCAGAAATTTTTCTAACCAATCAGTCCTTCCTTGTGCAAACAATGCAAGCCTAGGACTAGGGATTTTGAATTTATTCTTCCCAACAAAGTACCCATTTGTACTGTTCCCCTGAATAACTCTCCTCTTCTTCAAAGAATTTTCATCTATACTTGCAGGGAGCATTTTAAACTTGGTAGTGAAAACCAAATCAGGTTTTAAAGCAGAGGCAATGATGGTAAGATAATGACCAAATCCAATTTTTCCGGTATTCCTGTTTCTCTGAGTAATCCAATGATTTATCATGGAGAAAATTGGATTGGTTCTCATAGGATGATGGAGTGCAACATAAAGCCATTTCAATTCTGTATTTTGCACTTTTGTATCATCAAGCCTCTCTAAAACTCTTAGGGTCATGAATCTATGAATGATTTTTAAGATGGGATTCACTATCTTCATCCTCTCCTTAGAGGAATCTTCAGCTATTTGCAACCAAAAACTTTCTAATACTTCCTGATTAACCTCAGTATTTTCTGGGCAATTCTCCCAAAATCCCAACAAAGAACCAATCATGTTGAAAGTGATATCTACCCATTCCTCCTTTATTCTGAATCTTAGGGTGTGGTTTAAATCAGAGTGAAAATCTCTAGTGCAATTTCCTTTTGACACATAGCAGATATTTGAACGAAACCACTCCACCCTAAATTCTGAAAAGCTTTCTCTATACTTGGTGTAAACCTCAACTCATTCATGAAGTTGTAGTCTATGTCAAAATTAAGAGCAAGACGACGGCAACAGCTTTTATACCTTGTCTCCTCAATGTCGGTCCGGAGAGAAAATCCCTCCGGCGTAAACTCCCAATCTTCTTCTTCATCACCATGCATGGGATCGGTGGCTTGCTCTTGGGCTTGAGTAGAAGAACGTGTCCTCCTTGATGGCTCGATCACCTCATCGACGTTAATGGAGAAACGGGAAGAACACCCGTGTAGACCTTGATCCCAACGAAGGCTCCGGTCGGAGTCGGAACTCCCCATCTCGGAGATGGAGTGCCTCCTCGATGAAAGCCTTGATGAGCTCTCCTCCTCTTGGTGGGAACCTCTCTTCTTGCTGCCCTTGAAAGCCTTCTTAAAGTAATTCATCTAGCTCCCAAGAATTTTTTTTTCACAAAAAGTACTACTTCACTAATTCTCTCTGAATTTGCTGGGCTTCTGGTATGTGTTCTGGTGGTGATACATGGCAACATCAACTCCATATTTATAGGCCAAGTGGTGGTTCAAAGGGGAGGTGCATCTGGTGCAGGAATACCTAGGCTCGGCCGACCTGGGGAGGGTCTACTCGGCCGAGCCAGGCTCTTCCTGGTGCTGCTCGTGGTCCTCCTTCTCCTACAAGCCACTTGATTGATTCTCTATAATAATGCCTATCTTCCACAGCAAGATTGTCGGCATGTAGTCAGGATATGGCAGGTGTATGATTCAAATTTTGAATTTTGTCCTTTAGAAGCTAGCACAATTATTCCTACCTACCAAACTTTTCAACTATTGCTATGCCTATCTTGTTTACTGGTGGTTTAAAGGTGAGAGAAAATCTAAAGTTCCCTAATTTACCCTTTCTTGATTAAGAAGTTGATTATCTTCACTAATGAGTTTAAAAAATTCTTAAAGTCCATTTTCTAACCACATTCATCCAAGGAGTTTTATACCAATTTTGTTTAGAATTTCATGATCTACAATTTATTCAATTGGAGTTTTGCAAGATTATGGCTGTAGACCAATTAAAATTTGAAATTACTAAACAAGTCAAGTTTGGACAGAAATCATAGGCTGACAGAAAAAGCCCCAAAACTTTATGCAAACCTTCATGCATGTCAAAGCACCAATTACCAAAGTTGTTCACCATGAAATTGTCTACAAGTTTGTCAATATGAGTTTCACCCAAGTCTAAATAGAATAAAAGTTATGGGCACAATCACAGAGACATATATGGAGAAAACAGGTTTCAACAAGTTGCATTTCAACCTAGTTTGAATTAGGGTTCAAGTGCATGCTAATGTATGATGCTTTATGATGAATGTTGCATGTATGATGAATGATTATGCACTTGAGATGCCGGAGCATCACACTCTCCACCCCTCCAGTACTGACGGCCCCAATCAGAGGGCAAGGCAGGTAGAAGGGAGAAGACCTATACCTATACATCTCGTGCACCACCCACGTGGTCAGCACGGCTCTCGTCGCCGAAAGAACAGACGAGGCGCACATCCACAAGGTCCAGCACCCGGTGTACTTCATTGGCGAGGTGCTCAGCCCATCCAAAATGAGGTACCCTCAAGTACAGAAGCTCCTATATGCAGTCCTTATTACATGCCGCAAGCTACGCCACTACTTTGAGGAACACCGGGTGGTAGTGATGACTAGTTTCCCCATTGGGGGTATCCTGCAGAACAAGGAAACAGCAGGAAGAATAGCAAAATGGGCATGCAAACTCGGCGCATACGAGATCGACTTCAGGCCCAGAAACGCAATAAAGTCCCAAGTACTAGCCGACTTCATCGCCGAGTGGACAGAGCAGCAGGTCCCAGCAAACCCCGAGAAACCACAGCACTGGGTCATGTACTTCGACAGCTCACTCAACCTGGAAGGAGCAGGGGCAGGCGTCCTCTTTATATCACCAAGGGGTGAGCAACTCAAATATGTCCTCCAGCTGAAGTTCAAACTCTCCAACAACGCTGCCGAGTACGAAGCCCTAATCCACGGCCTGCGAATAGCAGAGTCGTTGGCCATAGACCGACTCTTGGTATACGGCGACTCCCAGGTGGTAATCAATCAAATTAACAAAGACTGGAATTGCTCGTCAGAGAAAATGTCAGCCTACTGCACAGAAGTCCGAAAGCTAGAAGGCAAATTCCACGGGATAGAGTTCCACCACGTGGTCTGGGACAGCAACGTGGCGGCCGACGTCCTATCAAAGCTGGGTTCCAAGCGAGCCGAGGTACCACTGGGCATCTTTGTGCAAGTACTTAAGAAACCAACCGTGGCAGAAAACGGCAACGCAGCTCCAGAGCTGCCTAAAGCACACGATGGACAAGTCCTGGTGATCAAACCTGACTGGAGAGCGTAGATAGCTGAGTGCATCAAGTCAGGACAACTCCCAGAGCCAAAATCAGCCGGCGACAGGGTGCACAGAAGGAGCAAAAGCTATAATCCGATCGGCGACCAACTCTACAAACGTGCCACTTCCTCAGGAGTCCTCCAGAAGTGCATACCACGCAGCGAAGGAATTGATCTACTCAAAGAGATCCACTCAGGGTCATGCGCCAACCACGTGGCTTCGAAAACACTCGTCGGCAAAGCATTCAAGTCAGGCTTCTACTGGCCCACAACGAAGCAAGATGCGGAAGAGATAGTCAGAACCTGCGAACGATGTCAGTTCTTCACAAAGCAACAGCACCTGCCGACGTAAGAGTTGCAGAACATCCCAGTCTCTTGGCCATTCAGATGCTGGGGGTTGGACATGATCGGTCCTTTCAAGAAGGCAGCAGGAGGTTATGACCACGTTCTGGTAGCCATAGGCAAATTCACCAAGTGGATATAATACAAGCCAATCAACAAGCTGACAGCTGCAAAAGCAATCGAGTTCATCCAGGAAATCATGCACAGGTTTTGGGTACCGTCAGAAATCATCACGGACCTGGGAACCAACTTCGCAGCCGGTCAGTTCTTCGACTTCAGCAAAAGGCAAGGCACCCTAGTACGCTACGCCTCCGTCCATTACCCGCGAGCAAATGGCCAAGTAGAGCGGGCAAATGGGATGATTCTACACGGCCTCAAGCCAGCCATCTTTGACCGACTCAAGCCATACGAGGGGAGGTGGCTGCAACAACTGCCTTACGTAATCTGGGGGCTGAGGACCCAGCCGTCGAAGGCCATCGGCAACAACACCCCATTCTTCATGGTTTATGGGTCCGAAGCAGTCATCCCGGCCAACCTAAAGCACGGGGCTCTGAGAGTAGGATTCAGGGACCTACAGGACGCAGAGCAGTCAAGGACACAAGACGTTGACCTCATCGAGGGTGAGTGCCTTCACGTCGCTCTCAAAGCGGTGAAATACCAGCAAGCCTTGAAGCGATACTACGACAAGAACGTCAAGCTTGGCTACTACAACATCGGCGACCTGGTACTCAAGCGCAAAACCTCCTCCGCAGGGCAGACCAAGATGAGCTCCCCATGGGAAGGACCCTACATAGTGGCTGAGGTGCTGGGCAAGGCAACATTCAAGTTGGCAGAGCCAGAGGGCAGAGAACTCCCGAACACCTGGAACTTAGAACACCTGCGGCGATTTTACCCATAGTCAGAGTGGTACTCCGCAGTCAGATCTGAGTGCTTGCACTCAGCATGTACGGGCCGAGCACCCTGAATGCTCATTTTTCGGCGACAACCAAGCCGAGTACGGCCTCCATGGGCCATATTTAATAACAGCAATGTTATTCCACTTACATACGTCTTGCATCATGTAATTAAGTTACATAACAATGCAACGTGTGGCAAATTATTCCGTAAAAACTGGCTACCAATGGTGACAACCAAGCCGAACTAGTCGAGTCCCCACCTTAAAACACCACCCGGCGACAACCAAGCCGTGGACAAGGCACGAGTAACAAGCTCTCACCAGCAACAACCAAGTTGCCTAAAGAGCACTCGCCATAAAAGCGTTGCCCTATTATACTACCCAGCGACAACCAAGCTGCGGAAAGGGCTAAATCAAGGAACTTTTATATCCAGTGACAGTCAAGCTGAAAGAGTATGAAAATCATCCAGGTTCTTGCATCCGGTGACAACCAAACCGTGAAAAGAACATAAACAAAATACTCTAACCAGCCTGCGCACGGCTGCCCAAAGAGTTGTACTACCAGATTTATAAATACAGATTGCCATTGGCATGAGTATCACTAGCTAATGATCAAGCCACTTAGGCGACTACTCCCAGGGGCTAATCATCAGCCTCTCGACCAAACACAAACTCATAGGCCTTGGCAGCAGCTTCTCCAACAGGGCGCGCAACACTCTGGTAGCTAGCAAAAGCCTCCTGAGGAGTGCCATCCCTGGGCCCAGAAGCAACAGCATCCAGATCGGCCTTTGGATAATGGCTCTTGAAGGTAGCAGCCACGTCGACCACTGCGTCCTGGATGGATTCCTTAAAAAAGTCCTCAGCTCTGGTCAGCGCCGTGGCTAACCTCTCCTCAATGGGACGCGGCACCTCTTCAGGAACTATCATATCAACAAGGGCCCTGACTCTGGTTTCCAGAGTATCATATCGGCACTGCAGCTAGCCGCGCAATATTTCCTGCTGACCAAGCTCCACCAGGTCAGACGAATGCTGCTCAATAAGTCATGTAACCTCCGCGTCTAGCACATCGAGCTTGGCCTCCGCCTGATGCCGCGCCTTGCGAAGCTCATCAACATTCTTCTCATGGTGCGATCGTTCTTCAAGAGCTCGCGCCTGACCATTTCTCAAATAAAGATTGGGCACCAGCAAGCAACTTGTATGATATTTCAAGATTTTTCGCAGTTACCTCGTAAGCAGTCGTCTGGGTTACCAACTCTCCTTTCAACTTCAGCACCTCAGCTTCCGCAGTGTTCTTCTCCTTCCTGAGGGCCTCAAGCTCAGCTTTCTGTGCCGCCACTGCTGCGGCGATCTTCTCAACTAGCTCCGCTGAGAGCAAGACGAGCAAGCATAGAATTCACCTTAAGCAACAGGTCAACAGGGATCAACAAACAAACAGCAACACAACTGGCTTACCTTCCTTCTCCCGCTCTAGGGTAGCCAGACGCTTCTTCAAGTCGGCAGTTTCCGCACATATCTGATACAACTCCTAGAAGTAAGCCTGTCCATTTGTGCGGGAGTAAATTAGCGAGTTTCAGAATGCAAAAGGAGGGCTACCCAAGTTAGCACCGCAGCAATGCTCTCACTGGCATATCGCTAATCAGCACGGGGCTCGCGTCAGTCAACCCCCGCACCGTCAGCCCTAGGGAAGTCCCCGCAGCAGCAACGTCGCAAGACGACTCGGGCTCACACTGGGGCTGGTCCAGAGCATCAGGCAGCACCGAGGCACCCACTGCGTCGGGGCACTCCTGTCGGCACGGCGGGCTTTCACAATCCCGTTCGCCACCGGTAGGAGCAGGGGCACCCAGCATAGCCGCAGCATCAGGCAAGCCGGCACTGGAAGTCTGAGGAACGTCCTTCCAAGGAGAAGTTGCCGGTTTTCGACCCTTGTCAGCTTCAGGGGGTGGCGTCGCACCTCTACTCCCTGCCCCACGGGTCGCAATATCAGCAGCCCTGGCAAGCAGACACCACAATTTAAGCCAGGATACAGAGCATGGAACAAGACAAGACTCGGAGCTGCAAAACTCAAAATGGAAGCTTTATTTGTTTCTTCACAACTCTGACCACAGGCATGCTGCGACCATGGTTAGGACCACCAGAAGTTCTGGGCTTGCTCATTGCTGCAGTACACTTTGACAATCCAAGACGCTTCTGGCTGCACAAGCTCTCACCGTCAGATGATTCATTATCCTCGGCGGCCGAGTCAACCAGTGCCAGGCCCTGGCCCAGCGAGGACGCAAAACGCTTCCGGGTGGCCTGGCGCGTATGACAACGTCCCACAGCAACATCACCTGGAGCATCAACCTCTGATACAGTATCCCCGACCGGTCCCTCGTCCTTGCCAATCACGCAATAAAAATCTAGAGGCACCTCACCTAGGGCAGATTCTACAGGATTAGGCCCGGTGTACTCCTCTCCTGGGGCAACTTTTCCCCACATTGCCAACCCCTCCGGGTATGGAGGTTCAGAGAAGTACTTGAAGCACACCCCCTGTGCAACAGGAGAGCAAACAATCACGCTCATTCGATCAGGTGGGTCAAACATGACGCAGATGGAGTGGATGACTTTGAAAAGAAAAGTCAGTTACCTCATCAGGTGGAGCATATACCGAATAGGAGTGAGGGCTCCCGTGATTGGTGATCTGCCCGGTGAAGAAGCTTCTTATGCGGATCTTGATCTCGTCTCGAGTGGCGGTGCGATTCATCTCCCTGGTAGGGTCGTCTTCCCCTTGATAGAAGCACGCTGGATGCACCCTGTCCTTCAGCGGCTGGATGTTGTGGAACACAAAATCAATGGCTACAGCCATAGCAGTCAGACCCTTCTTCTTCAGATCAGCGATTCTCTCAAGCAAAGTTTGAACATCCTTCATCTCCGCATCTGGCACGGCCTCTTGCCAGCTATCCCCACCTAGGGGCACACAACTAGAGTTGGCAGGGACTGAATTCTCAACATTCTCCATCACGAACCACTTGTCAATCCAGAATTTGTTGGAAGTCAGCAAAGGGAGGTCCAGGTAGTGCTGCTTCATGCTATCCCGTAGTTGAAAGCCTGCTCTACCAACATATACAGCCTACCCATCCCTCGTATGACGCTTGCAGAAATAAAGGTACCGCCAAAGGTTGAAATGGGGTGGAATGCCCAGGTACGCCTCGCACAGATGCACAAAGACTGCCAGTTGTGTGATAGAATTTGGGTTTAGATTCGGAAGCTACAGGCGGTAATAATGCAACAAGCCCCGCAGGAACGAGCAGATGGGGAGACTGAGCCTGCAGTAGAAATACCAAGTGAACACTGGGGTATTATGCGGAGTTACCATGGGGAACACGCGCCCCACCTGAGTCTCCCAAAGATCGATGGACTTCGCGGGAAGCGGACCCATCCCTCTCAGTTCTTCCAGGCAAAAATCATCCACCGTCGTGGTGGCCCACGCAGCCATCGGATCTTGGGGCTCCCCTGGCGCCCCCGAGCTAGAGGACCCTTGGCCGCCTGGGATGATGGCCTTGGAGTCTCACTTCGACACCATGCCCCCCAGATTGCGGTTCTACACTCTCGATTTAACGCGCATCAACTTGGGCCGCGCGGAGAAGGAATGGGATTCGTTAACGGCTAGACACGATGAAACCATAGTGGATTTGGGGAAGAAGGCAATTGAATAAGACAAACGGTAACCGCAGCTTCCCATTCCTGAAACGCGCGACTCGCCGTTAGAACCACAGATGGAATTAACGTCACAGCCCCAGCAGATTGTGGCGTTAAGGATGCGAGGGCACCACTCGGGCACAATACCACTCGGCGTGCACTTCTTCGCTCTCTATTGCACAGTGTGGCGGAACCGCCCTGCTTAACCCAGATTAAGCACACCTGCCTCCTTTGGCTCGCAGTGCACTTAAGCTGGACTAAACCCGGTAGTCCGTCGAGTGGCCTACGGCCCTCGATAACACCAATTTGCAGAGGGACCGACATCACACACACGCTGACCCTCGATGGAGTCACAACAATTACATCATCTCCGGCAGTTGAATATAGATAATACTTTGACTTTAAGTTACAAACCAGTTCAAAATCGAATAGAGTTCAACATAGTTTCATACAACAACATAGTTCAAATAGTCTCTCACAGCGGAAATTTTTAAAGTTCATGTTTCACGATAACCAAAAGACTTGCATAAATAGAACGAGCATCGAGCCCACTAATGCCGCTCCTTGCCAGATCATGACCCTTCTCATTCTTGATGATAACACAGCCCGCCACCAACATAGGCACAGAAGAGAACTCTATACCTGTAAGCCAAAAGTGGGGGCAAAACCCTGAGTACTAATTACTCAGTAGGACTTAATGGATGGAGCTTACGGCTGACGCAAAGCTTGCTTACTAACATCTGGATCCTTAGCTCCTTAGCTATTGCTTTTAAACAGGATCAAGTTAATAAGTAGAAGCAGGATTTGACAGCTGCTTAGATTAGTTGTCTACAAGCAGGGTTTGACAGCTGCTTGATCTATTTCACCCGAGCAGGATTTAACAGCTGCTCAAGTCATCATACTTGTAGTAGGTTTATCCAAGCATGTAGTATTCAAAACCATGAATTCTTAATACAGCACATTCAAGTAGATTACTACTTTGTCCGGCAGTGATACTGGCATTCTCACACCTAGTGAGCATCAGCGATTCGAATCGATTTTTATATTCCCGGGATTACTAGAAGTACCAGGAACCCTCGGCGTTCCCACATATGCTTCCCCCATCTCCACTTGTCCCGTCTCAAGTTCGATTCACTCCCGCCTGACTCCCGGAGCGCGTTGTCGCAGGAGCGTTACCACGCAATGGGTCAGCCCTCCCTTGACACCCGCCTCCGCGGCCACCTTCCTCTCAACCAGTGGGTAGGAACGTGTCTCTGTGCTTGAGACGACACAAGTAAGACTTTCACCGGTCCATTATCCTGGATAAGCACCCTAGCAATGTTATGTCGATCCCAAGCGAACAACGACCGGCCTTATGCGACTCGGGCGAAGTCCACCACACATTATTTCGGATCTCATCATTCAAACCCATATCTCTGCCCGGTCTCCATTTAAAACATAACATAATAGCAATAACTTCCATAGTGAGATTTTTTCTTTTGAAAAGTAACCCCTACGAGAGGAGTGACCTTTATTCACTCGTGTCTACTCGTAACTAGCCATTCTAGGCACTCGTCCTACGAACTCTAGGTATGGGTGCTAGGGCCAGGGCGGCCAAGGGATCTAATGCAATTGGTTTCAATCAACTCCTAATGCATATGCTTAATAAATAGTTATTTGATTTGCTGGGAATAGCATTGTCCTGCCTACCTTTGTTTTACTTTAAGAAAACAACAAACTAAGCTACTGTTAGTTTGCTGGGTTGTGAGGCTTTGCCCCAGGCAACCCCTTGATCACTTGGACTGCTCTTCCTTTGTGGCAGAACCGCCCTGCTTAACCCAGATTAAGCACACCTGCCTCCTTTGGCTCGCAGTGCACTTAAGCTGGACTAAAGCCGGTAGTCCGTCGAGTGGCCTTCGGCCCTCGATAACACCAATTTCTAGAGGAACCGACATCACACACATTGACCACCTAATGTGGCATCCACGCGTGACCGCTGCGTGGACAACGTTGAGTGGGCCGCTGCACCTTTTCCTCAAAGCCTGACTTTCCACCAGTACTGGGGATTGTCGAGAAGAAGGTGGATCCCAAAACCGGATGTAAGTGTTTGCAAATCCAAAGCAGGGTTTACGACCGTTTGCAAATCATGCCCACCACCCTTAAAGAGCTTTTACTTGTACAGCATGAATGCAGGGTTTACAATCGTTTGCAAATCCAAACAGCTTCCACCAGTACTGGGGACAGCTATGGCCGAAAAGTTGCTTCCCAAAGCGGCGAATATGCATATGAGTTCTATCTAGGTCAGAATGTCAGTGGTGTCACCTAAATAACACTAACATCCTTAATATGGGCATATCGCATACTCTCATTTTTGAATTACTTGAAAATGGCTTTCAAAAATAGTTTTGTAAATCAAAACTTGATGATATAACTGTTGTCTGTGTATGATCGGCTCTGATACCAGCTGTGGCGGAACCGTCCTGCTTAACCCAGATTAAGCGGCCTCCTTTGGCTTGTAGTGCACTTAAGCTGGACTAAACCCGGTAGTCGTCGAGTGGCCTTCGGCCCTCGATAACACCAATTTCTAGAGGAACCGACATCACACACATTGATCCTCGATGGAGCCACAACAATTACATCATCACAGGCAGTTGAATATAGATAGATAATAGAATTAGTTTACAGACCAGTTCAAATTAAAGTTCCAAATCCAACATAGTCATAAAATAACATAAGTTCTCAAATGTCTCGCAGCGGTAATAGTAGTAGATCAGAGTTCATGACAATGCAGCGGAACTTGCAAAAGAGAAACAACATCAAGCCCACTGATGTTGTCCTTGTGCCACAAGCGTCATCCTCTAGTCATGTTGCACACACATGCCCCCTCCAACGCAAGGACACAAGAGAAACTCCATACCTGTGAGCCAAAAATGGGGGCAAGCCCTGAGTACTAATTACTCAATAGGACATAATGAACATGGCTTACGGCTGACGCAAAGCATGGCTTACTAATCAATGTTTGTCCTTAGCCATTGATTTTACCCAACAAAGTGTTAAGAGAAGATAGCAGGATTTGACAGCTGCTACCTTAATCTTATTCAGAACAGATCGTGACAATAGTAATAATAATACCCTTGCAGGAAAGTAAACCATAATAACTTGCATGAGAGTAATCCATCATAACTTGCATATAAGTAAACCATCATATACGCCAAACATGTTGTATTTGAAAACATGAACATAAGCATAGCATTGAGGTTGTTACTATGTTGCTCGGCAGTGATACTTGGCACTCTCACACCTAGTGAGCATCAGCGATTCGAATCGATTTCTATTTCCCTAGAATAACTAAAAATGCCAAGGGATATATGCTTACTAGCCATCGCGTTCCTCACATATACCCCGCATCTCCACCTGTCTCGTCCCAAGATTCACAGCGCCCCCACCTAACCCTTGAGAGTAGCCATCTCAGGAGCGATACCACGGTACGTCAGGTCAGCCCTCCCTCGACCTCAAAGCACCCCCAAGTCCATCGGCCCCCTATCAGTGGATGGGCGGCACCATGAATAGTGGGACGGGGCCGGTAAGACTTTCACCGGTCCTATGTCCCGGATAAGCACTTCTAGCAATGTTGTGCCGATCCCAAGCGAATAGCGAACGGGGTCTTAAACGACTCGGGCAGAGCCGGAGAACAACAACGCACACCCCAAAAGTAAACTTACGCTCCGTCCGGTCTCGATTTAACATCAACATAAATAATCATAAATTGCATCATAGTAAGATTTCTGAGATTTTGAAATATCACCTACGCGACGAGTGACAGTGCTCACTCGTGTCTACTCGTACCTAGCATTTCTAGGCATACTCATCCTACGAACTCTATTCATAGGATCTAGGGCTAGGGCGGCCAAGGATTCTAATGCAGTTGGTTTCAATCGACTCCTAATGCATATGCGTAATCAATAGCATTATTATATTAGCTGGGTAGTATGGTCCTGTCTACCTTCTCTGCCAGGGTTAGAGGGTGCTTCCTCGGCGAGATCACCACTTGATTTGGCTACCTAGCATGTGTAGGATTGTTGAATGCTATGCTATCTTTTCATACCTGGATATGCTAGTTGTATTCCTTTGCCATGTTAATGCCTAAGCTTTTATGACACCCTGCTTAAATTGAAATCTGAATCAAATTGCTTACAAGTGTGTCTTATATGATGAATTGAGAAAGATCCAGGTGGGTTTGCTTGTCACACTGATCTAGTTCGAGACAGCTTGCCTTTGCACTTTGGCATGAACTTGGACTAGGCTGTCTATGACCAAAACCTTGCTTAAGCTTCTGATGGTTATATAACCTAGACTTGGCATTGGTTGGTAAGAAGTGGCAAAAGACAAGTAAATAACCCCTGGCACAAAAAGAACTTGCTTTTGACTACAAATGTCTAAATCTGAAATTTGCAAGTCTCTAAAATGCTTATGGCTAGTTGTATATGCTTTGGTTGAGAGTAGCATACCTTGTATGCATTGCTAGCATTTTGTTGTTCATGCCTATCTTGCTAGGTGCTATTCATGTTGGTGATGTTTTCTTTTCATTAACCCTGAAAAACAAGCTTACTCTTGATATGTGTGAGATAGATTCATTTGAGCTTGTTGTATGCTTCCTTGCCCTCACTTGCTCTGTATGCTAGAACTTGTGATTACTAGCTTCACATTCCTTCTAAGTTCTTTCAGTTACACTCCTTGCATTTCATGGCATACTTTGAGGGGGAGTTGTCTAGTTCAGGGGGAGTTGAGTTCAAAGAACCCTTGATGTGTCCATTGTCAACAAGGGGGAGAAATTTGGGGAGAGATTAGTGTACTTCTCCAAGGGGAAGAAATTTAAAAATATGTAAAAGGGGGAGAACTCAGGAGAGATTTAGTTGAGGGAGAGCTTTGCATTCATATTGCATTTGTGAGGATGCATTTCAGGGGGAGTTTGAGCTTTTAGCATGCTCTTTGCATCGGTGCGTTGAGCCTTTTGCCTCTGTCTTGAGGAGCCGATGCTTTGGTTTCTTTTGTTGTCTCATTGTGCCCTGTTTCTTTGCTTGTATTTGGTTTTTGGGCATTTTGAGCAACTTTCTTCTTTCTTTCTTTCTTTTTCGGTTTTACGCTTTTCTCTTGTCTTTGTTCTATTTCAGGTTACAGGTTGAAGGTGTTGACAATGCACTCATCAAGGGGGAGATTGAGAGCCAATGGACCGGCCTCATTGCTCTCCTGGTGTGATGAGTGATTGTCAACGAGCTCGAGCCCTCCGATGGACTGGAGGCCCTCCGATGGACTGGAGGTAGAGGATGACGAAGACCTCGATGGACTGAAGCAAAAGTTCTCCAATGGACTGAAGGCAAGTCTCGGCGTCGATCGGCCATGGGAGCTCAGTACATGGAGGGGCGGTTCGGCAACGGTGGTGTAAGCCCTCCGATGGACCGTGAGGCAACTCCTATGGACTGGAGAAGCCGGGTGCCACCGTGGTGCTCCAACCTGAGTGCATGGCGTGAAGGCGTGCGAGGGAGGCTTTGGCGGCTTCGGCTCAAAACCGCCACCCAAGTTCAAATGACTTGGTGGGTTGGGCTCCGACTCGCCAAGATAGAAGATTGGCCAAGACCTGGCCCAGGAAGCCCGCAGAATAAAGCTTTCCGGTTTCTGACTTCAAAACTGGGCGAAGCTTCCGGACTACTGGCTACGTGGCGCACATCCAAGCGAGGCGGAGAAACCGAAGATGATCAAGACGTCATCGTAGTTGTCCGATAGTATCTTTTCGGTTTGGCCCCCTTCGGGCATTTTTATAGTAGGGGTCTTAATGTAATTGCGTCGTTTAGGGCCTAGGGTATAAATAGACTTGAGAGGCTCACTTGGAGCTCATCTTGGCAGCCACAAACCCTAGGATTTTCTAACCCTAGCAGCCAAGGTCCAAAGAGAAGAAATAGAGAGGATTAGCTAGGAGATGAGTGCCTAGTTTAGTCTAATATTGTCATTAGTGGGAGGATGAAGGGAGGTAGGCTCTAGGGAACTCTTGTAACCTGAATTTCGTGGTTAATTCAAGGTTCTTTGTTGTGAAATTCCAAGTCTTGAGCAGCAATCTCGTCCCTCCCTCTTTGCCCCTTTTCTAGTTTCGTTTTTGGTCCCGTTTCTTGGATTTTGGCTCGTTTTGTGTTGTCCAAGAATGAGACCTTTCTTTTGCTAGTATTTTGCCTTGCTAGGACATGGTGCATCTCACTAGCCAAGTGCTAGAATCATCCAACCATGAGCAAGGGCCGTTCTTGACGTTTCTTGGTTTTTCGGGTTCAACTCACCAACCTCACGAGATCTGAAATTCCCGTGCAACCCTTGATCTTTTCAAGTGGATCTTTTGGGGTTTGATAGGGAAAGTACTTAGGATCATCCATGCAAATTTTCGTGAAGTTTCGTTGAGAATTGACCCGGTTTTGGTTCAGTTTTTGGAGTGCCTGCGTGTAGTTTTTTCGGTTGTCAACTCACCTACCTCACGAGATTTGCAATTCCAGTGCATCCCTTGATCTTTTAGAGCTGATCTTTTGGGATTTGCTAGGGAAGGTCCTTAGGATTGTCCATGCAAATTTTCATGAAGTTTCGTCGAGATTTGACCCCGTTTCGATCGTTTTTCGTAGAGGTGTCGGGCTGTTTTCTGCGCGCCGTTTTTCGGAGAACTGACAGTACTAATCGTTTGTCCTTAGGTTTGTCCGAACCCTATACTTCGGATTGTCCGATCCCCTTCCCTCGGATTGTCCGGTCTATAGGTTTTTAGGGCTGCTTCAGCCCCTTTCTTTGGGTTTGTCCGGTCAGTTCTTTTGGTTGAGACAGTATTGTCCGGTCTAGTGTATTTAGGGCTGTTTTTGCGTGTTTCTTGCTCCGCTTGCTTTGGGGTTTGTTTTTCTTGGTTTCTTTGGTTTTTTGGAGTGTTGTGGTTTGCTTCAAGCTTGTTTTCTGTCAACCACTGCATGCCCATACTCTTCACTCACTGTTCTTAAGTGAGGCACGCTTCGGTGTGTTGAGTGGCTAGTGTGCGGCACTTGCAAGCTTTGTAGCTTGTCTTGTTTTGTTTGTGCCTTGTTGTTCTTGCTTGCTTTGATGGTGCTTTAGTGTTTTCAGTTTAGGGTTTCTCAATGTGTCCTAGGGTTAGTAGCTTGTCTATGCTATGTAACTCTGCACATTAGAGAGGTGTAGTTTTAGGTGTTGTGTGTGTTTGTCTGGGTGTAGTGTGTTTGCTCGTTTAGGTGTAGTTTGGTTGCTCATCTTACGTCCTTTTCTTTGGGCATTATTTCAAGTGCTTCCGCTTTCCACCCGATACGTATCTGTTCAGTGGACGGTATCAGGTGTGCGTGTGTTTTCGTGAGAGCGCACTTTGGGGGTTTGAGTTTGAGTTTTTCAAGTGCTCCTATTCACCCCCCCTCTAGTCACACGTCCCGGTCCTACAAGTGAGTCATATTTACCATACTTTGCATAGGCCTCATTTCCAAGATATTAAATAATGCATAAAGTACATGCAAAATGATAAAACAGGGAATGAACAGCAATATATGGGGCCACCAAAATTCTCACAGTGTCCAAACATCCTAAGAAACTACTAACGAAGTTTCGTCATTTTAGGATTTTATCTAGACCATGTTTTCCATTTTTCCTTGATTAATAATGCACACACAATAACAGGGGCAAAATCGTATATGCATATCTCCACATCATACCCACTGTGTAGATTTATTAACAAGGAGTACAATGCAACTTAGTTTACCTTTTTACGATTTTTATTTGATTTATTACGATTTTCCAAAGTTTCTGCCGAAAACCACAAAATAAAATGGAAAAACACCGGATCCAGAGACCTATACATAATTAAACCTAAGTTACAGGGGCTAGCACGGAAGATCGGCGAGACTCAGTGAATAGGTGCGTGGACTAAACTGCAAATATAGAAAAACCCGGGGGGTAGATCCAAAGAATCACCCCACTCGTCGTCTTCCTCCCGCCGCGCGCGACGGCGCGGTGGCGCGCGCGTGCGCTAGCGAGCTCGGGCTCGCCGGAGCCGCGACACAGGGCGCGGGAGGTGCCCCGGAGTGCGGCGCTCACCCTGAGGTAGGTGTCGTCGATGGAGGTGGCGTGGACGAGGCGGGCGACGCGGTGAACCAAAGTTGGCCAGTGGTGACGGTGGCGCGGCGAGGACATCGCGCCGAGGGGGATCTCGGCGGTCGAGGGCGGAGCGGCGACGAGGTCTAGGGCTACGGGTGCGCGGTAGAGTGGTGAGTGCGGTGGTAGCGGTCTAGGGGTGTGAGGAGGACGGAGGGTGGTGGTGCGAGCTCGAACCCGAGCTTGGCCCTACTATGGTGGTCGCGTCGGGGCGCGGCTCGATCTGGGGAATGGGGAGGGGAGAGGCGACGAGAGCTACCTCAGCGGGTGCACAAGAGCAAGGCGGACTCAGCGACAGTGGTTGGAGGTGCGGAGGTGAACCGAGGCGGCCGGCATAGCGAACACAAGCTCAGCGGCAATGGCAGTCTCGGCGCACGAGTGAGCGAGAGAGAGGGCGAACGAGTGCGAGAGAGGGAGTGAATGGGGACGGGGTCGCGGCCAGGTGAAGAGCCGAGGCGCGGGCGCGATCCGTGGGTGCGTGGCATTGCCCGTACGCCGCTGGCCACTTGGCGGCCGTCACCCCGGACAGGGTGGCCGCGCTGACGCACGGGCCCAACTGGTCAGCGACTCCGGGGAAGGGAGAAAAATGGAAAATGGAAAATGGAAAATGTGTTTTCTCCCCTTCTGTAAATCGCCATTTTGACCCACATAGAGTCCGAATTTGGAAAAGTGGTAATTGGATGAAATGTTGTACTCTTCAAGCTCCACAACTTTGTCAAAAGGTTCAACCCCCAAATCAGTTTGTCAATATGATTTAAACTTGAATTAATGTAGCAGCCATAAAGGGGGACAGGGGACCTTTAATACTTGGGAAATTCAAAACCCCCAGTTCTGGGCAGTACCTCACAAGGTTCCTTTTGACAAGTTTGTTTAGAATTTCAAAACCTACAACTTCTCCAATTTGAGATTTTCATGAAAGTGGCTGTAGGTTAGAGTAAACTTGGGATTTCAAATCAGGACTGATTTGAACTGGTTTTCTGTACTGACATTGAATGACCCAAATCACCTTGTAAACCTCATTATATGACAAGACTCCAATTAGCAAAGTTGTTTACCTCATGTAGATCTAAGTTTTGTCAATATGAACTTCACCCAGATCTCAACAAAATCAAAGATATGACTATAAACATAGCATCACACATGAAATAACAAGGTTTTGCACTTTGTAGTTTGAGCCAAATTTGTTTCCAATGCACAAACACATGTTATGCCATGATGCTCAAGGATGAATGTTTCATATATGATGAGTGATTATGCACTTGAGATGCTGGAGCATCACATCCTTCCAAACACGACTGATGGGCCCTCCAGGTCGTGCTTGTGCTTGGTTGGTCTTCTGGACCACCGTTGTTTGAAGTAGCTCCACGCACTTGGTTCTTGATCACGTATCTGCAATAAGCGTCGCAATATGAATGATATGCATGATGCAATGATTGCGGTGTACGAATATTAATGCACACCCATGAACAACCATTTCATGGTTGGACAGAAAAGTGATTGATAAATTATTTAACAATAAGTGACTGTATGCATCTTGCTAGGGCAAGCACACAACTTTGAAATCAACCATTCACAAGGCAACCTAGAGTTTATTACATGATCAAGTATTAAGTTGGGTTGTCTTGTTTCACACCTCGTACAAGCAAAGCATCAATCAAATATATGTTTACACACATAAGGGACTACTAATTTGAAACATCATTCCTAGCACTAGTGACAGTAGCACTCTTATGGCCTGTAGTAATCATACATTTAAACAAGCATATTTACGTTTGAGAAGTTATACATCATAATGGGAAACATGTCACACTAAGCATTTATAGGAAGCATTCTTTAGCTATATCATGCATTTAGTTTATCTACAGGATTTAACCCTGTATTGATTTCAAGTGCTTTACATGAGTAAATGAGTTAAATTCTAAATCAAGGGTGACATAGAGAAAAGTAGATAGTATGCAGCTAGAAATCATCCCACATGTATGATGATATCAATTTAAATCAAACATCTTCACATCTATTTAAATACCACATGCCCACTTTATGAATAAAATGCATACTTGAGTTCTTGCAGTTAGGAAATGACAAATGAGCTAACTTTTAGGACATGCAGAATGATGTTACACAATACCGCTGCCAAAAATTCAGCCCTAGAAGAGTTGTAATTAATTTATTAAAATTTTAGAAAGTTATCAGCCCTATAGTTTTCTCCAATTTATCATAAATCATATGAAAGGTTTCTGGCTATAAAACTTGTACAGATAGCATAACATGGCATGACCATAAAATACAAATATCAGCGAGCACTATATCTAAGGTTTGATAGGACATCAATTTTCCATATAATTATCTAGGTCTAATTCAAATGCACATTAAAATAGTGTTCATAAATTCTACATAAATATTTTCTGGAGCTTATACATGATCAGCAAGCTACTTAATTTACCATGGAATTTTCCTATCATTTTAGAATCACTTTTTCCTATTATTTTGTTTACCATGCAATATCTTTTCATTTTCCAATCACCACTCAAACTTTACATGCAAGGGTCCAACCTTTACCAGTAGGCTAAATACACCATAAAGAGTACCTATAAAATCCAGTACACCATTTTGAGCAAGTTCCATATTGCAAGTCTTTCACATGTCATTAAAGTGTAAGAAACCTAGGGATAAATGCAAAACAGTAAACCAATGGTAAACTCTAGGGCTACCAAAAATCATACAGAGCCTGGATGCTATAACAAGACTACTACCAAACTTTCATAACTTTTTGGAGTTCATCTAGTCCACTTTTATCATTTATTTACCCTCAACAAGCATGCACAATACCAGGGGAAAACAGTCATTTCATACCTCTACATCATATCCATTCTACAGATCTACTTAAGAGTAGCACAATGCAACTGAGTTTACCCATTTTGGATTTTTCTTTGATTCACTACGATTTCCAAAGTTTCAGCTGAAAAAATGCACTTTAAAACCTAGATCTAGGACTAATACGTGATTAACCATATACTTCAGGGGGTAGCATGGAAGATCTGCACGACTCAGTGAAAAGCATTAAATGGAGTGCGCAAAAACGAGAAACATCAGGGGCTTATTTGTAAATCCACACCCTCACCTTCTTCTTCCTCCGGCTAGGGGAGGCCGCGCGCGACGGTCGACTTGGCGGGGCTGCGCGGGCGCGTGGGGCCGTGCACTTAGAGCCAAGAGGGTGCGGGGAGGTGTTACCATCCACGGGCTGCCGGTTCCCTTTGACGTCATCGCTCGAGGTTGGCCGTAGAGGTAGATCAGGGGCATGAACTGGGCGGCAGCGGTGCACGGGCTCGGAGGCGGTGCCGGCTCTATCTCGTTGAGGAGGCGATGGATGGCGGAGCCTATGGGCGCTGGAGTTGCACGAGGACGAGGCGCATTCGTCGGTGGAGTCGTGGAGGTGTGGTAATGACCGAACAGGGCTACCCACAGTGACGCCTCGGTCGCCATGGTGACCATGGCGGGCGGCGACGTTCGCGCCAGGGGTGGGGAGACATTGGCGGAGGACGAGGATTAGTGGGGATGGTGGAGGAGTTTGAGATGAGCGCGGGATGCGCATCTGACGGGGTAGAGGCAACCCGAGGCGGCGGCATTGTGAGCTTGAGCTGAGCTTGGCCCTGGCGAGCGGTCGTGGCGTGAACGAACGCGGAGAGCTCTCGGGGCACCGATAGGCTCTAGGATCTTGGGTAAAACAGAAAGGAGCCCAAGGGGAGTGTGGTGCTCCCGGTTGCTGGGCAAGGGGGGCCGGAGGAGGCGACGGCGTGAGCTCGAGCTCGTTGGCCATGGCGGCCGATGCCCACGCGCGAGAGGAAGCTAGCTAGGGGAGGGAACGAGGGTGAGTGAGAGTGAGCCGCGAATGGAGCCGAGATGGCGTCCAGGTGAAGGAAGGGCACGGCGCGGTGGCGTGGTGGCGTCGATCCACGTCGCGGGTGCGTCGGCCGTACGCCGGCGTCTGCATGGCGGTCGCCGGCCGTGACAGGGTGTCGTGCTGACCCCTGGGACCCACCCGTCAGTGACTCAGGGAAAAACCATCCCCATGTGTGTTTTCTCCCCTTCTGTACTTCGTGTTTTTGACCTATTTAGAACCCGAATTTGAAAAAGTGCCAATTGGATGAAATGTTCCACTCTTTGAGTTCTACAACTTGGCCAAAAGACCTAATACCAAATTCGGAGTGCAAATATGATTTAAATTTGAATTCAACTAGCAGCCCCTAATTTGGACAGTAGACCTTTATTGCTTGGGAAATTCAAAAGTCCTATTTCTAGCCATCCTCACCGAAGATGCCCATTGACATTGTTTTCGAGAATTTCAAGATCTACATTTCACTCCGATAAAGTTTTGCATGAAAGGGGCTGTAGGTTAGAGAAAGATTAAAATTACTAGACAGGGCTGATTTGAACTGGTTTTCTGTGTTGATAAAAAATGAACCAAATCACCATGTAAACCTCAATATATGGCCAAGCCCCAATTATTAAACTTGTGCATCACAAGGTTTTCTACACGTTTGGTAATATAAGTTTGGTTTGAATCCCAATAGATTTTGAACTACAATCACAAATGTGTTCCAATGTTTGGTCAAACAGCAAATTTACTTCATGTAGAGTCCTTGTTTTCAACTTTTGAAGAGTCAAATGAAGTCCATCCACTTCAAGGTCTGATGCATTTGAAAGGTGATAAGTTTAATATCATTTCATTGTAAGGAAGATTTTGAAGTAATGTAGAGAAATCAAAAGTAATTTCAGAATCAACTTTGGGGAACAGCTGAAGCTCTAGTGCTGCAAATTTTCGAAGTATAGAACCACCAGGGCTGATTTTAAGAGATATTTAAGTTAAATATGAGATAAGTAGATGACAGTTTGATCCATGCTCAGTGTATCAAAAATGAAGTTTATGGTATATGCAACAACTTGATAATGGAGTTGGGCTTATGTGCTTAATGAACTTAATAGTTTTATTAGGGCTCAAATTTGGTCACGATCACACTTGTCACCTTTCAGCAAGAGTGTTGGCTGAATTCAAAGCAAACCTTTAAACCTTTTGTCACTTGGCCTTGAGCATGGCTACAATAGCGAGGTAGAACTTTGGGTTTGGTGTTTGCACAAAAGCTTGTGGGTGTTGACTTAGTCAACAAAGCTACACAGGGTCTTGTATCTTGAATTAGAAAAGTTTTGACTTAGTGATTTCTCCACCTAACTCTTAATCCTCTCCTAGCATGATTAGGCCTTAAACCATCATTAGGGTTCATCTAGTTGTGTGTTAAGGCTTCTGAGATGCCGGGGGCAAAACAACCCACCCCCCTTAAAGAAATCTCGTCCCGAGATTTAGGAGTAAGCGGGGTTTTACGGCTTACTATGGAATGCTTAGGGTTTTGGCACACGGTTCGTATGTTCCTATACACACGGGGTAATCCTCTAAATATTATCTATTAGCTTTGTCAACTAGCATGTGAACGATTAGTGCCTTGTTAACACGATGTAGTTACAAAGCATTTTCTAGTAAGGTTGGGATGGTCTTTTCAAGGGAACTTAACAAGTCATGCCATATATGAGAGTGAATGAACAAACCATGAAGAGTATGTGGCGTTAGTGAGCGAGTGATGGGTTCAAGCGAGGAAAGAGGAATTACTTCCCGACTTTGACACCAAGTTTAGAAACATAACAATTATCCGATTTATTAGAACAACAAGAGCAAAGCATACGCAGTAGGGAATTTGAACGATACGAAAATCTCGTGATTTATAGAAACAGCAATGGATGTGTTGTTGAGAGACATATCCATTTCATTTGATAGGGACTGCGTACACATATAAGATATCAAATCCGAACATTCTTCAAAGAGTAAGATGTGGTGATACATAGCACATTATACTCATTGCTTCAAAAAGATGCCATGGAAAGAAAATAGGACGTATTCACCTAGACAAGGTGATGGTTTGTACGATTTTATAGAATTGGTCAAGACTGACCAAGAAAAGTATAGGTAGATGATATGTGCTCACTAACGAAAGTAATCGGCATGGTTAGTAAGCCCAACTTTGAGGATAATCTCAAAGTGGAAGAAAACAACTTATGGAAAGGATGGTATGACAAGGGCATTGGCCGAGAACAAAAACTTGATGCAGCGGATGATGCTGAAGTTCACCTCCAGGAGATAAGGTTGAATATATACGAAGAAATAAAACATACGAGCAAACAGTGGAAACAGAATTGATCGTTCCCACAAATCAAGAGAGGCAATTTGGAAGAAGGCAATGGAATGATGTGACAAGACAATGAGAATGAAATCAAGCATTTCTACAAATGCGAGATGTTGAAGATACTCAAGGTAAGCACAGAGAAGTCCGAGATTCGGACCAATGGATGCAAAGGTACCATGGAGACGGATCTAATCATCCCCATGAACCCGGAAAGAAAAAAATTAAACCAGGAATGAAAAGATGTAATCAAGCTGTGGGATTGAGATGAATCTTTCCCACAGATCAAGAAAGGCAAGGTGAAACAAAGCAAAGGAAGGATACAGTGTGGCAGTGGAAATAGAGTAAGTCATTTCCACGAGTTAGATGTATAGAGGTCAACAAGGCGATAGAAAATGGATATGAATGTTCCACTATTGAAGCGGTGTCATACCTTTGTATGTCTTGATACCAACACAAGCCTAGGGGTTTACCTGGTGTCAGCCATACACATGGGACCCTAGGTTCCGTCGTGGCACCATAGACTACTCGAGTAACCACCACATCAAGAGAGGCACAACTTTCCAACCTCAGGAGATGCGAGCAATACAAGGTTATAGAAAGACACGATCAAGGAGTTGGGAGCACATGAATCGCAAGGTATGGATGACCTGAATCAAAGAGTTGAAGGTACATAGATTTCCAAGGTTGGGAACACAAGAATCATGAGAACGAGAAACATACGGACCACCAACTTTTGAGTTGTGGTGGTGACATAGATTCAGAAGTACATGAATTGGCAAGAGCTCAAAACATGTGGGCTACAAAAATTTGAAATGCGTGGAGTGCAAGAGCTATATCAATACACGGAACAGTGGAGCTTGGAACTCAAGACTTGCAATTGCTGGGAAAGACCTGATACACTAGAGTTGATTCCAAGAAGTTAGGATCAAATGGTACAATGAACCTACTTACTCAATGTCTAGCCAATACAAGTCCAAGCTAAACATTGATACCACGCTAATCAATACCCGTACGGTTCGCCTAATCATAGAATTTAAAACATTTGGGTCAACATTTAGCTCCTTCTTTCAGTCATGTTGATGCAGCACTGAGCTTCACATGGGAGACGCCATGGTGTTGAAATCTTAATCTGAGGACGTTGCCGAAGTCGAGGTTGATCCAGGATGCTTTCTCTCTATCACTCATGTTGTCAGATAGGGACTCTATATCATTGCCTATGTCACTCCTTTCCATATTAACACATGACAAGGGAACGTTTCTGAAATGCACATTAGAGGGTTCCAACAAGAGAGATTTTTATTTGATGTGGTGTATTAGTTCCATATAATATTAACAGAATTGGAAATTGTGAAATGTGCAGGCATTACACATTTAATCCTCATGATTCACTGGTATTTTTAACTATGTATCAAAACATTAGTAACACATGTACAATTGCAATATGAATCTAGTTACTTTCAATCAAACACATAGAAAAACACATGAGATGAGATGAAATGATTCATGATGCGTCCTATCTGATCGCACATCCCACCTCCTATGTATTTCATATATAACTAGCGATATTTCGGTGACATATATGCACGGCACTCCCTGATGCAACTAGTCGAGTTCTAGTCGTTCTTAATTTCGCACGTGGTTAGTGTACCTGTAGAAGAATGCATGCTCATACATTACCACCTAGTGTGGCATCCACGCGTGACCGCTGCATGGACAACGTTGAGTGGCCCTTTGCACCTTCTCTCAAAGCCTGACTTTCCACCAGTACTGGGGATTGTCGAGAAGAAGGTGGATCCCAAAGCCAAATGTAAGTGTGGTGGGTATGAAAGCCTCAAACATGCCCACCACCCTTAAAGATCTTTTACTTAAACAACATGAATGCAGAGTTTACAACCGTTCGCAAAACCTAATAGCTTCCACCAATACTGGGGACAGCTATGGCCGAAAAGTTGCTTCCCAAAGCGCCAAATATGCGTATGAGTTCTATCTAGGTCAGAATGTCAGTGATGTTACCTGGATAACACTAACATCCTTAATATGGGCATATCGCATACTCTCATTTTTGAACTACTTGAAAAAGTTTTCGAAAATAGGTTTGTAAATCAAAACTTGATGATATAACTGTTGTATGTGTATGATCGGCTCTGATACCAGCTGTGGCGGAACCGCCTTGCTTAACCCAAATTAAGTACACCTGCCTCCTTTGGCTCGTAGTGCACTTAAGCTGGACTAAACCCGGTAGTCCGTCGAGTGGCCTACGGCCCTCGATAACACCAATTTCTAGAGGGACCGACATCACACACACGCTGACCCTTGATGGAGTCACAACAATTACATCATCTCAGGAAGTTGAATATAGATAATACTTCAACTTTAAGTTACAAACTAGTTCGAAATCGAATAGAGTTCAACATAGTTTCATACAACAACATAGTTCAAATAGTCTCTCGCAGCGGAAATTTTTAAAGTTCATGTTTCACGGTAACCAAAAGACTTGCATAAATAGAACGAGCATCGAGCCCACTGATGCTGCTCCTTGCCAGATCATGACCCTTCTCATTCCTAATGATAACACGGCCCACCACCAACACAGGCATAGAAGAGGAACTCCATACCTGTAAGCCAAAAGTGGGGGCAAAACCCTGAGTACTAATTACTCAGTAGGACTTAATGGACGGGGCTTACGGCTGATGCAAAGCTTGCTTACTAACATCTGGATCCTTAGCAACTGCTTTTAAATAGGATCAAGTTAATAAGTAGAAGCAGGATTTGACAGCTGCTTAGATTAGTTGTCTACAAGCAAGGTTTGACAGCTGCTTGATCTATTTCACCCGGGCAGGATTTAACAGCTGCTCAAGTCATCATACTTGTAGTAACATCATGAGTGTGGCAAAGTATTGCATGAAAATAAGTCCAGTAAACCATCATGAGTGTGACAAGTATTGCATGAAAATAAATCGGGTATATCCAGGCATATAGTATTCAAAACCATGAATTCTTAATACAGCACATTCAAGTAGATTACTACTTTGTCCGGCAGTGATACTGGCATTCTCACACCTAGTGAGCATTAGCGATTCGAATCGATTTTTATATTCCCGGGAATAACTAGAAGTACCACGATGGCATATGCTTACTAACCCCCGGCGTTCCCACATATGCTTCCCCCATCTCCACTTATCCCGTCTCAAGTTCGATTCACTCCCGCCTGACTCCCGAAGCGCGTTGTCGCAGGAGCGTTACCACGCAATGGGTCAGCTCTCTCTTGACACCCGCCTCCGCGGCCACCTTCCTCTCAACCAGTGGGTAGGAACGTGTCTCTGTGCTTGAGACGGCACAAGTAAGACTTTCACCGGTCCATTATCCTGGATAAGCACCCTAGCAATGTTATGCCGATCCTAAGCGAACAATGACCGGCCTTATGCGACTCGGGTGGAGTCCACCACACATTATTCTGGATCTCATCATTCAAACCCATATCTCCGCACGGTCTCCATTTAAAACATAACATAATAACAATAACTTCTATTGTGAGATTTCTTCTCTTGAAAAGTAACCCCTACGAGACGAGTGACCTTTATTCACTCATGTCTACTCGTACCTAGCCATTCTAGGCACTCGTCCTACGAACTCTAGGTATGGGTGCTAGGGCCAGGGCGGCCAAGGGATCTAATGCAATTGGTTTCAATCAACTCCTAATGCATATGCGTAATAAATAGTTATTTTATTTGCTGGGAATAGCATGGTCCTGCCTACCTTTGCTTTACTTTAAGAAAACAACAAACTAAGCTACTATTAGTTTGCCGGGTTGTGAGGCTTTGCCCCAGGCAACCCCTTGATCACTTGGACTGCTCCTCCTTCCAAACACGACTGATGGGCCCTCCAGGTCGTGCTTGGGGCTTGGTTGGTCTTCTGGACCACCGTTGCTTGAAGCAGCTCCACGCACTTGGTTCTTGATCACGTGTCTGCAATAAGCGTCGCTATATGCATGATGCAATGATTGCGATGTATGAATATTAATGCACACCCGTGAACAACCATTTCATGGATGGACATAAAAGTGATTGATAAATTATTTAACAATAAGCGACTATATGCATCTAGCTATGGAAAGCACACAACTTTGAAATCATCCATTCACAAGGCAACCTAGAGTTTATTACATGATCAAGTATTAAGTTGAGTTGTCTTGTTTCACACCTCGTACAAGCAAAGCATCAATCAAATATATGTTTACACACATAAGGGACTACTAATTTGAAACACCATTCCTAGCACTAGTGACAGTAGCACTCTTATGGCCTACAATAATCATACATTTAAACAAGCATATTTACGTTTGACAAGTTATACATCATAAAGGGAAACTTGTCACACTAAGCATTTATAGGAAGCATTCTTTAGCTATATCATGCATTTAGTTTATCTACTAGATTTAACCCTGTATTGATTTCAAGTGCTTTACATGAGTAAATGAGTTAAGTTCTAAATCAAGGGTGACATAAAGAATAGTAGATAGTATGCAGCTAGAAATCATCCCACATGTACGATGATATCAATTTAAATCAAACATCTTCACATCTATTTAAATACCACATGCCCACTTTATGAATAAAATGCATACTTGAGTTCGTGCAGTTAGGAAATGACAAATGAGCTAACTTTTAGGACATGCAGAATGATGTTACACAATACCGCTACCAAAAATTCAGCCCTGGAAGAGTTGTAATTAATTTATTAATTTTTAAAAAGTTATCAGCCCTATACTTTTCTCCAATTTATCATAAATCATATGAAAGGTTTCTGGCTATGAAACTTGTATAGAAAGCATAACATGGCATGACCATCAAATACAAAAATCAGCAAGCACTATATCTAAGGTTTGATAGGACATCAATTTTCCATATAATTATCTAGGTCTAATTAAAATGCACATTAAAACAGTATTCATAAATTCTACATAAATATTTTCTGGAGTTTATACACGATCAGCAAGCAACTTAATTTACCATGGAATTTTCCTAGCATTTTAGAATCAGTTTTTCCTATTATTTTGTTTACCATGCAATATCTTGTCATTTTCAAATCACCACTCAAACTTTACATTCAAGGGTCCAACCTTTACCAGTAGGCTAAATACACCATAAAGAGTACCTATAAAATCCAGTACACCATTTTGAGCAAGTTCCATATTGCAAGTCTTTCACATGTCATTAAAGTGTAAGAAACCTAGAGATAAATGCAAAACAGTAAACCAATGGTAAACTCTAGGGCGACGAAAAATCATACAGAGCCTGGATGCTCTAACAAGACTACTGCCAAAGTTTCATAATTTTTTGGAGTTCATCTAGTCCACTTTTATCATTTATTTACCCTCAACATGCATGCACAATACCAGGGGCAAAACAGTCATTTCATACCTCCACATCATATCCATTCTACAGATCTACTAAAGAGGAGCACAATGCAACTGAGTTTATCCATTTTGGATTTTTCTTTGATTTACTACGATTTTCCAAAGTTTCAACTGAAAAAATGCACTTTAAAACCTAGATCTAGGACTAATACGTGATTAACCATATACTTCAGGGGTAGCATGGAAGATCTGCATGACTCATTGAATAGCATTAAATGGAGTGTGCGAAAACGAGAAACATCAGGGGCTTATTTGCAAATCCACCCCCTCACCTTTCGTCTTCCTCCGGTCAGGGGAGGCTGCGCGTGGCGGTCGACTTGGCGGGGCGGCGCCGGCGCGTGGGGCCACGCACTTGGAGCCAAGAGGGTGCGGGGAGGTGTTTCCGTCCACGGGCTGCCGGTTCCCTTTGACGTCGTCATGTGAGGTTGGCCGTAGAGGTAGATCGGGGGATTGAACTGGGTGGCAGCGGTGCACGGGCTCGGAGGCGGTGCCGGCTCTATCTCGTTGAGGAGGCGATGGATGGCGGAGCCGATGGGCACTGGAGCTGCGCGAGGACAAGGTGCATTCGTTGGTGGAGTCGTGGAGGCGTGGTGATGACCCGACGGGGCTGCCCACAGTGACGCCTCGGTCGCCATGGTGACCATGGCGGGCGGCGACGTTCGCGCCAGGGGTGGGGAGACGTTGGCGGAGGACGAGGATTAGTGGGGATGGTGGAGGAGTTTGAGACGAGCGCGGGATGCGCATCTGACAGGGCAGAGGCAACCTGAGGCGGCGGCGTTGTGAGCTTGAGCTGAGCTTGGCCCTGGCGAGCGGTCGTGGTGTGCATGAACGCGGAGAGCTCTCGGGGCACTGATAGGCTCTAGGATCTTGGGTAAAACAGAGAGGAGCTCAAGGGGAGTGTGGTGCTCTCGGTAGCTGGGCAAGGGGAGGCCGGAGGAGGCGACGGCGTGAGCTCGAGCTCGTTGGCCATGGCGGCCGATGCCCGCGCGAGAGAGGAAGCCAGCCAGGGGAGGGAACGAGGGCGAGTGAGAGTGAGCCGCGAATGGAGCCTGGATGGCGTCCAGGTGAAGGAAGGGCACAGCACGGCAGCGTGGGGGCGTCGATCCGCGTCGTGGGCGCGTCGGCCGTACGCCTGCGTCCGCGTGGCGGCCGCCGGCCGCGACATGGTGTCGCACTGACCCCTGGGCCCCACCCGTCAGTGACTCAGGGAAAAACCATCCCCATGTGTGTTTTCTTCCCTTCTGTACTTCGTGTTTTTGACCTATTTAGAGCCCGAATTTGAAAAGGTGCCAATTGGATGAAATGTTCCACTTTTTGATTTCTCCAACTTTGCCAAAGGACCTAATACCAAATTCGGAGTGGAAATATGATTTAAATTTGAATTCAACTAGCAGCCCCTAATTTGGACAGTAGACCTTTATTGCTTGGGAAATTCAAAAGTCCTATTTCTAGCCATCCTCTCTGAAGATGCCCATTGACCTTGTTTCCTAGAATTTCAAGATCTACATTTCACTCCAATAAAGGTTTGCATGAAAGGGGCTGTAGTTTAGAGAAAAATTAAAATTACTAGATAGGGCTGATTTGAACTGGTTTTCTGTGTTGATAAAAAATGAACCAAATCACCATGTAAACCTCAATATATGACCAAGCCCCAATTATTAAAGTTGTGCATCACAAGGTTTTCTACACGTTTGGTAATATAGGTTTGGTTTGAACCCCAACAGATTTTGAACTAAAATCACAAATGTGTTCCAATGTTTGGTCAAACAGCAAATTTACTTCATGTGGAGTCCTTCTTGTTTTCAACTTTTGAAGAGTCAAATGAAGTCCAACCACTTCAAGGTCTGATGCATTTGAAAGGTGATAAGTTTAATTTCATTTCATAGTAAGGAAGATTTTGAAGTAATGTAGAGAAATCAAAAGTAATTTCAGAATCAACTTTGGGGTACAGCTGAAACTCTAGTGCTGCAAATTTTCGAAGTATAGAACCACCAGGGCTGATTTTAAGAGACATTTAAGTTAAATATGAGATAAGTAGATGACAATTTCATCCATGCTTAGTGTAGCAAAAATGAAGTTTATGGTATGTACAACAACTTGATAATGGAGTTGGGCTTATGTGCTTAATGAACTTAATAGTTTTATTAGGGCTCAAATTTGGTCACCATCACACTTGTCACCTTTCAGCAAGAGTGTTGGCTGAATTCAAAGCAAACCTTTAAACCTTTTGTCACTTGGTCTTGAGCATGGCTACAATAGCCAGGTAGAACTTTGGGTTTGGTGTTTGCACAAAAGCTTGTGGGTGTTGACTTAGTCAACAAAGCTACACAGGGTCTTGTATCTTGAATTAGAAAAGTTTTGACTTAATGATTTCTCCACCTAACTCTTAATCCTCTCCTAGCATGATTAATACTTAAACCATCATTAGGGTTCATCTAGTTATGTGTTAAGGCTTCTGAGATGCTGGGGGCATCACACACAGGGACTCGGCTCTCCTAACCGAGTGCCCTAGGGGCTGTCATCTGTTCGACCAGTGCAGCAGGGACTCGGCTCTCCTAACCGAGTGCCCTGGGGGCTGTCATCTGTTCGCCCAGCGTTATAGGGGCTCGGCTCCTCTAACTGAGTGCCCTAGCGGTTGTTGTTCGTGCGTTTGATCAAGATTTACAAGAACTCTCACTCAGCACTACAGATTGCACGGGCTGTGTACTCGGATCGATCGAGCGAACAAGTGAGAAGAAGTTATGTTACATTTCAATGGGAAGCAGTGGACGCAAATTCTTTCATGGAGGAACAATGACAGAAAGCAAAGATAATTTGATTGCAGCATAAGAAGTTCATTAATTACAATAATATTGGTGGCGAGATCCTCTCGCATCCTACGAGACCTAATCAGACTGGCTACGCAGCCATTGGGGGCCGAGCCGGGCCTAATGCCCGGGGGCTGACGCCATGAAACGGTGGCGCTTGAGGTTCTGCGGCGCTGCAGGAGGGCCGTCGTCATCGTCGGCGCTGTCGGAGCTGTTGCTGCTATTGTCGTCGTCGCTGTCCTCATCGCCGTCGTCGCCGCTCTCAACATCGGCCTCGCCGCCGTCGTCCTTGTCGCCACGCACGGCGACGACGTCGTCGCCACCGTCACCGTCGCCGGTCCCGCCTCTACTCACGCCGTCGTCGGCTGCTCCTCCGCTAGAGCCGTTCCCGCCGTCTTCACCACCGCCGCCGGCGGCGCCCCCTTCGCCGTCCTCCTCGTCCTCGTCGTCACCCTTCGGCTCGTCCTCCTCAGTGCTGCTGTCATCAGGGCCATCGAGGCCGGGGTGCTCAATGCCCTAGCGGATAGCATGCTGCTCGGTGTTGTAGCCCTCGGAGTCGGTCGGCTCCGGCTCCTCCGGCGCGCCCCAGTCGGATGAGTGCTCGCTGTCGCTGCTGCTGGGCTCCGAGGTGGGCTCGTCGGTGTCACCGGCCCATATCTCATCTTCCTCATCGTCGTAGCGATGACGCTTTTGCCCGTACCCCCAGCCATGGCAACTGCTTGGGAGTAAGGGGTGGGAGGGATGCGGTGGACAGAGAAGCAAGAGAAGGCTTTTGCTGAGATGCGTTGGATCGGGGACGGTCTCGTTCCCTACTTTTATAACATTGAAGCGTGGCGGTTCGACTTCGGCACAGTATGGATTCGGAGGGGAGCGTCGTTTCGCTTTCCAGGCGCAAAATATGTTGCACTTTCCCGATGGGCGTCGTTTCGGGAAAGTAAATCCAGCAATGATCGTGTTCACACCAGTTCCAGCTTTCGGGTGAGCGCGACGCTTTGAATTCTTGGCAGTTTGTGGGAGGCACTCAGACGGAACCACTCGGATCAATGGCGAAATATCGGCAGACATCAACCACTCTAAACAAGCTCCAAGACGCATCTTTGATACATCTTGAATCTTGGGGGCTACGGGAGTGGTCGGGAAAGGCATTTCTGAAAAATAGTCTAACAGACCCCTATGTGCAGCCGCCCGAGTGGTTTGCTTGAGCTCCACACCATTCGTTGCCTTGAGCTTGAAGCCAAACCACGTGGCCCACCTGTCGGGGTGACGCAAGCAGTCATCATGGGGGACCCGGTGATACATGACTCCCACAAGCCCCTAAGCTTCATGATGATTTTGCAGAAATCGTCTTGAAGGTTACCATGGAGTCACGCCGTCTGATATTCTACGAAAACCATCACAAGATGGACTCCATATGGAGTAGCCCCCAAGGTTCAGGTCGACTTGAGTCTCAATCGGCCTGAAGCTTTCAAAATTCTGTTCCGAAACTGCCGTAAAATTTTCAGAAATGCCTTTCCTGACCACTCCCGTAGCCCCGAAGATTCAAGATGTATCGGAGATGCGTCTTGGAGCTTGTTCAGAGAGGTTGATGTCTGCCGATATTTCGCCATTGATCCAAGTGGTTCCGTCCGAGTGCCTCCCACAAACTGCCAAGAATTTGAAGTGTCGCACTCACCCGAAAGCTGGAACTACTATGAACACGATCATTGCTGGATTTACTTTCCCGAAATGACGCCCATTGGGAAAGTGCCATGTACTGCACCTGGTGCGATATCTAGGCTAGTGTGTTAGCGATGTCACCTGATATCCACTAAAATCCTTAAATATGGGCATATCGTATACTCTCATTTTTTAATTCCTCGAAAGTGGGTTTTCGAAAATAGGTTTGTAAAACAAAACTCGATGATATGACTATTGTCTGTGTATGATCGGCTCTGATACCAGCTGTGGCGGAACCGCCCTACTTAATCCAGGCTAAGCACACCTCCACCTCTGGCTCGCAGTGCACTTAGGCTGAACTAAACCTGGTAGTCCGTCGAGAGTCCTTTGACCCTCGATAACACCAAATCCAGAGGAACTGACATCACACACATTCGACTCTCGATGGAGCCACAATAGTTACATCATCACAGGCAGTTGAAATAGAGGGTAGATAGACTTAGTCTGTAATTCAAATATATGTAGTCAAATACAACGTTCGAAATATAGCGGACGCGATTTCAAAAACATCTCGCCGCGGAAACAAAGTACTTAAGTAGTCTTCATGCAGAGATGAACACAAGGTGAGTAGCACCGAGCCCACTGGTTCTACCCTCCTCCAAACAGCTTTCCAGATGTCATCAGTACCTACGCTCCAAAAGTAGGGGCAAACTCTAAATACTAATTACTCAGTAGGACTTAATGGAATGGCTTACGGCTGACGCAAAGCTTGCTTACTAATATGTGGATCCTTATCCATTGATTGTTAATCAGTGATGAGTTAACCATAAAGTGACAAGTTTCATCATTTGCATGTGTCAACATAAACATAATAACTTGCAGGAATGATACAAGTATGTAGTATTTGAAAACATGAATAATAATCATAATGTATTCAAGTAGTTATGACATTGCCCGTGTGCGATATCTAGCATTCTCACACCTGGTGAGCATTAGCGATTCGAATCGATTTTTAATTCCCAGGAATAACTAAAAATGCCAGGGGATATATACTTACTAGCCATCGCGTTCCACACATATATCCCCCATCTCCACTTGTCCCATCCCAAGTTCGATTCAATCCCGCCATTCTTCCTAGGTTGTGCCCTCGCTGGAGCGATACCTTGGCGTACCGGGTCAGCCCTCACTTGAGTACAAGCTCCCCAAGGTTCAGCAGTAGGAACCTGTCTCTGTTCTTCGGATGGCACAAGTAAGACTTTCACCAAGCCCATGTCCTGGATAAGCACTCTAGCAATGTTATGCCAATCAGCAGGCAAATAGCGGACGGGTCTTATACGACTCGGGCGGAGTCCACCAACCAATCACATAATCATCATCATCATTCATTTTTCTTATATGCCCATATTTCCGCCCGGTCTCCACTTTAACTATAACATAAATGTAACTTACATAATAGTAAGATTTTTGTGGTTTTGAAAAATCACCTACGCGATGAGTGACTCCATTCACTCGTGTCTACTCGTACCTAGCATTACTAGGCATACTCGCCCTACGTACTCTATTGTAGGTGCTAGGGCTAGGGCAGCCAAGGATTCTAATGCATTTCGGTTTCAAGCAACTCCAAATGCATATGCGTAATTTATCCATAAAGTATTTGCTGGGTAAAGCATGGTCCTGCCTACCTTTGCTTATTTTTACCAAAACCAAGAAACTAAGCTACTATTAGTTTGCCGGGTTGTGAGGCTTTGCCCTAGGCAACCCCTTGATCCCTTGGACAACTCTTCCTTCCAAACACGACTGATGGGCCCTCCAGGTCGTGCTTGGGGCTTAGTTGGTCTTCTGGATCACCATTGCTTGATGTAGCTCCATGCACTTGCTTCTTGACCACGTATCTGCAATAAGCGTTGCTATATGAATGATATGCATGATGTAGTGAATGAGATGCATTAATATCAAGCACACATAGGAACAATCATTTCTTGGACAACTAGAAAAGTGATTGACATCTATTTAAATGAAGTAGATTTATGGACCTAGAGTAAGCATTCATTCCAACTATCATACAATATCATCACTCATTTACCTATCAAGCTACTAGTTGCTTAGGGAGCAATTTCAAGTGCAGCAACATGTCATATGCAGGATATGCAAGGGTGATGTAAAACCAAGGAGACCATATTAATGGTTTATTTTGATCATTTATTATTAACAAAGGACACTCAAAACAATCATATAAATACACTTATCAAATTACTAATCCTACAACAACATGTTAATAATGTGATCCGACAAAAGCAAGCAATAGTTATTTAGATTACTAAGTTAGGTGTGATGGTGTTTATTTCCATTGTCATACATATCGTGTATGGTACATGAGAGGAATACATGATAGATCCCTAATTCCAAGTCACTCTTATCCTACCAAATGTACACAAGCATGTAAGTGACAAGTTATATATAATTGGACCTATTTTAAGTTAGTGCTATCTACATCTCAACAATGCAATACTTTTATGGTTAAGAAGTTGTAATCTAGTCATACGAGGATGAAACGTGCACGTGGAGCACAGAGAGTCATCCATCTTACAAGGTTTTATTCTGACACAACAAAATTAAATATACCAAATGTAGTTTACAAGAGCAAACACGAGTCCATATGAGTGCATTAACATCCCCTTTTCATTTCCATTCACTTTTGATCGTATTTAAATGACTACTTAGAACCCCCTTCATGAAATAAAAACCACAATTACATGAATAAATCACATAAGCGTACTTATAGGGTAGTATAGCTATAGGAATTTTGGTGGAATATTAGAGCATAGTAAATAGCAATTTCCTATTTTATTGATTTAATCATCATAGCATTTTTATTTTCGTATGACATAGCAAACAGCAAGCAAAACACTTGGGACTTTATTTATAGACTGCACTATACCAAATAAGTGTAGTATAACTTCTGTGGATTTTTCTGGACAAGTTTTATGTAGCAAACATTTCCATATTCACATAACGCACAAAATACATGTGTGAGGGTAAAACAGTAATCAACCAGACAATGCTAGGGCTACCAAAATTCACATAGTGTCTATATGCTCAAACAAAGCTGCTGTCCAAGTTTCATCGAATTCGGAGTCCATTTAGTCTACTTTTGCCATTTATCTAGTTTCATCATGCATGCACTAAAACAGGGGCAAAAAGGTCATTTCACACATCCACATCATATCAATCCTGTAGATCTACTCAAGAGGAGTTCAATGCAACTGAATTTGTATTTTTACCATTTTTATTTGATTTAAAATGAATTTCGAAAGTTCCTACAATAATCAACAAATTACTCTGAAAAAATGAAAATGCCTATGGACCTGTACGTAGTTCTTCTTGGCTTCCATGGGCCTGTACGAAAATGAGCATAGACTCAGTGAACTGTTCATTGAACTTAAACGCAAAAACAGAAAAATTGGGGCGCTGGATCTAAAGAAGACTAGCCCCTTCTTCAACCTTGGGTCAGGCGGAGACCGCGCGAGGCGGTCCTCGTTCCCAGGCGACACGAGGAGGCCCGGACTTGGAGCCGACCAGCCCCGGGAAGGTGTTCCGAGTGACGGGGAAGCTCTCACCACCAGCCCCGCTGCACGGGGTGGAGCGTATAGCCGGGACGGTGGAGGTGAACCGGTGGTGTTGAAGGCGCATGGAGTCCGGTGGCCGCGGCCCCGATCTCGCGGCGCCGACAGAGGGAGTGGCCGTGGTCAGGCTCCCTGGCTTCCCAGGGACAAGGTGAGTCCGAAGGTGGAGGGGTAAAGGCGCAGGGACGGCCCGAAGATGGCGTCCCATGGCGAAGTTGAGCTCGCCATGCTGGCCATGGGGGTGGCGTTGGTGGAGGCCGAGGGTAGTGGGGACTGTAGGACCGAGATGTGCGACTAGAGAGGGGGTGAATAGGAGCACATGAAAACTCAAACTCAAATCCCCACCGCAGTAAAAAACGGAAACAACACCCACAATGAGCCTAGACACCGTCCATTGGGAGGATACGTATCAAACTCACAACACGTGCTTGGTACCGTCCACTGAACAGATACGTATTAAGCACCAAGTGGAAGCACACGCTCAAACGGCTAAGAAAAAGGGCGCAAAAAGAACCAACTCTGGGAAACTGCAGATTTCAGACAGACAGGACTGCAAAGAAAAATCTCAAAACCCTAGAAGCAAAGCTCCAAATCACCCAAAAAAATTACCACACCTTCACAAGGCAATAGGGAACAACTTTAAAAAATTTCAAGCCAATTGGAGCAAGTTGTGACCACCGGACTGTCCGGTGGTTAACCACCGGATTGTCCGGTGCTTACAGCTTGACACTCCAAAAAGATTCGAATCAAAACCCTATCAAACCAACTCCAAAAATTAAGAAATGTTTACTGGAGGTTAAGAAGGGGCCAAGGAACAACTCCACAAATTTTCAGTTCAATTGGACAAGTAATAAAAATCCTAGAGCCACCGGACTGTCCGATGATTAACCACCGGACTGTCCGGTGGTTAAAAAACTAACAGACCAACCCCAAAAGAAAAATACCAAAACATGATCAAAACACCTCCAAAAAATCTAAAATTTTTATGGGAGCTTTATGATTCATAGGAAAAGAGCTCCACAAGATTTTAGGACATTTGGAGCAGGTTTGATCGCAGAACCAACCACCGGACTAAATAGACAACCACCGGACGTTATAGACAGACAGAAAAACAGCCACACAAAACTTGAACTTCCGGAGCCAAAACTTGACCAAACCTTCACCAATCTTCACGAAATTTCGCACACACTAACCTAGCTCCATTCCAAAGCTATTTCCAAAAGATCTATTAAAAAAGATCAAGGGATTAGCGGAAATTTCAGATCTCGTGAAGAGGTGTATATTTGGGCAAGAAAGGGGAAAGCTCAATAACAACTTGCTCGTGGCAATCCTTCGGGATTGAGATGTTCTAAGACATAATCTCCACGTCCTTGCAAGTCCAAAACACAAAGAAAACAAAGGATTCAACCTTGGCCAAAACAAACACCCAAAAAGCCAAGGATTGAAGCCAAAAACCAAAGAGAACAAGGGGAGGAGAAGCACACAAAGTTGCTGCACGAAACCACTTCGATTATGAGCCTCAAAAGAGGTCTTAGGTCAGATTACAATGAAGGATTTTATCCCAAGCAACCACCCTCACCTTCCCTCTTGATTTGGAGGCTAGATCTCACTCTAACCCTCCTAAACTTGGAGGTCCAAGCTTGAGGACGAAAATTACCCTAAGAAAATGAAAACCTAGCTGCCAATACTACTTCTAATGACCAGCTCTTAGGCTATTTATACACCGGTTCAGTTTTGGCATTTTTACACATAGACCCCCAACACTAGAAACGCCCGAAGGTGCTAAAACAGAAAAGAACCCGAAATATCGGGGACGGACGACCATGATGAAGACTTGATCTTCTTAGCTTTCATGCAATCTTCGGATGTCCTCCACGTGGCCAATAGTCCAATCCACCTTTGCACCCCTGGTTTTGAAGTCAGAAACTGGAAAACTTTAGGAAGTTTCCTTCTACGCCGGACTTGGCCCATCTTTTCTATCTTGGCGAGTTGTGGCCCAACTCACCAAGCCTTGGGTAGCTTGGGTGGCGGTTTTGAGCCGAAGCCGCCAAAGCCTCCCTCGCACGCCTTCGCGCCATGCACTCGTGTTGGAGCACCACGGTGGCACCCGGCTTCTCCAGTCCATCGGAGTTGCCTCGCGGTCCATCGGAGGGCTTACACCACCGCTGCCGATCCGTCCCTCCGTGTTCCGAGCTTCTATGGCCGACCAACGCCGAGCATTGCCTCTGGTACATTGGAGGGCTTTTGCCTCAGTCCATCGAGGTCTTCATCATCTACCTCCAGTCCATCGGAGGGCCTCCAGTCCATCAGAGGGCTTGAGCTCGTTGACAATCACTCATCACACCAGAAGAGCAATGAGGCCGGTCCATTGGCTCTCAGGGACGGTGGAGGAGCTTGAGGCGAGCGCGATGTGCGTGGTATTGGGAGCGGAGTATGCCGGAAAAGGCACGGCGCGAGCTCGACACGAGCTTGGCCATGGTGGCAATCATGGCGTGCAAGCACACGAAAATGGCGTTAAAGGTGGCGTATGGCGTCATGGGTATGGGGAAAATGGCGCACGGGAGGAGTAGCATGCAATGCTCTTGCTAGTGGGGCAGGAGGAGGACTGAGGAGGCGGCTGTGCGAGCTTGAGCTTAAGCGGCCATGGCGGACGGCGTCCGACTCTGGACAGAGCAGAGAGCAGAGAGAGGAGTAAGGAAATGAGGGTGAGGGAGAACCTAGCTGGGACGGCGTCCAGGTGAAGGGAGGGGCGCGGCAGGCCAGGCAGGGCGCCACGGCGTTGGCTGTACGGCGGCGGCCGCATGGCAGCCACAGGCTCGGCGGTGGCCGTTCCCGCGGATCGCGGGGCCCACATGTCATTGGCTGGGTAAATGGAAAAAGAAAAAAAATGTGTTTTCTCCTTCTTTGAAATTTGCATATTTGACCAAGTAAAAAGGCAAATTTGCAAAAACTCCAATCAGATGAAATGTTCTACTCATTGAGTTTTACAACTTTGTCCAAAGCCTTGATACCCAGTTATGTTTAGAAATATGATTTAAATTTGAATTCACTCTGCTGACTCCAGTTTGACCAACATAACCCCTCAGCTTATAAATTCTAAAAGTCCATTTTGTGACCACTTTCATATGCAGAGTTTTATATCAATGGTGTTCAGGATTTCATGAGCTACAACTTTCTTATATGAAGTTTCACAAGATTATGGTTGTATGCCAAGGACATTCGAATTTACCAAACAGGTCAGGTTTGGACAGATTTCATATGCTGACAGAAAAATGCCTAAAACACTAAGTAAACTTCAGTACATGACAAAGCACCAATTATCAAAGTTGTTCATCATAAAGTTGCCTACAAGTTTGGTATACTAGAGGAATTTTCCGCACGTTGCTGCGGAAATTCGATAGCAATGCATATGCCACAGAAAAGCACTCCATGCATGAAGTTGTAGAAAATCGATAGAAAATATAAATAGATGTGTTAGTGGATTATGACATGTCATAAAATTTAGTGGGCCCTTGTGATGATGTGGCTTCATGCATGTTCAGAGAAATAGGTAGTGGGGGGCTCCAATTTAGATATACAAGGTAAAATTTTGTCTAATTCACCACAGATTTTGAAATACAAGTTCAAACGTGTTCAAAGGTCTGGTCAAATTGCAAGTTTACTTTTTGTAGGGTCTATCTTGTTTTCAACTTCTAAAGTACCAAATGAGGTCCAATCACTTCAAGGTCTGATGCATTTGAAAGCTGATGAGTTTAATTTCATTTTATAAAAGGAATATTTTGAAGTGTTGTAGTGAAATCAAAAGTAATTTCAGAATGAAGTTTGGGGAAAAGTGAAAACTAATACTTGGGAAATTTCGAAGTGTGGACTCTCTTGGGCTGCTTTCATGAGATAGTTAGATCCCATTTAAAATAACAAATCTATAGTTTTGAACTAGGTTCAGTGCAACAAAAGTGAAGTTCATGGTATGTGGAACCACTTTGATATTGGAGCTGAGCTTAGGCGCTTAAGAAATTTTAAAGTTTTATTAGGGCTCAAATTTGGTCACGACCACAACTACTACCTTGATAAGAACACTAGTTGGATCCAAATTCAGATTTTTGAACTTTCTCTCAATCCAAGCTCTAAGGGGATCGTAATAGCAAAGTAGGAGATTATTTCTTGAACTTGATACTTTTGTATTTGGTCTTTTGCACAAAACTTGTGGGTGTCGGCTTATTCAACCAAGTAACGTGCTGTTTTGTATTTTGAATAGAAAAATTTTGAGTTTACGATTTTCTCCACCTAGTCCTCATTATTCTCTAAGCATGATTGAGTCCTAATTCACCGTTAGCTTTCGTCTATCGGGGTGTTAAGGCTTTTTGAGATGCCGGGGGCATCACACCAGATCTGTGTGGGTAAGATGGCATGCTATACTAGTGTTCAAGTGAGAACTTGAACACTAAAGCTCTTCCTTGATCAGAGGGTGAGAACTAACTTAATCTTAGATCAAAAGTCTAACACAAGTTTATAACACCGGCAAGTCTAGCAAGATTCAGATAACTTAAGAACAACACAAACCTAAGCCTTGGTCTAGTGTGCAATAAAGGTACACCACACTAGGCAAGTGTAAAAAATAAAGTAAAGTATAACTCAAAAGATGGAGCAATGATGTATTATACTGGAGTAACAAGAGTACAAAGATAGAAAAGCTTTACCAAGACTCGAAGATAACTCCAGAATCCCTGAGGCAAAGACTCAGACTCAACTCTAACTCCCAGGACTAACCTAGCGCTTCTAGACTAAATGAGAGTATGAGCTATTCAACTTCCACACTTCACATGTGAGGTCTAGGGGGTATTTATAGCTTCCAAGGTCGGGGCATGGCGGTTACCAAGCTGGGCATCCTCTGGTGGGGCCGGGCGGCACCACCCCTAGCCGGGCGACTCGGATAACCATCTGATCCACTGCCTCTTGTCATCCAATGATCCACATTGCCTCCCTAGGTCGGTTGCATGGCACGTATGGCGGTTACAAGTGTGTTTTACCTTCAACCGTTGATCTTCACATGTGTTTCTTCCTTAGCCGTAGGATTGAAGTGCCGAGGATCGCTGACTTCACCAATCCAAGTGGTGGATCGATGATGTGGCGAGGCCGTCCGGTACTTGATGTGTTGATTTCGGCATTTGGACTTCACAATTGTGTTGACACATCATTCTTGTGCATGCAGGTCGAAGATGAAGTATTTTGACCACTTTGTCAGGCCAGGCAGCTCGGGGTGGAGCCAGGCGGCCTAGCCCAGTTACCAATGTTCTGTGACGTAGCCAAATTTGGCCTATTTTCTGCTGATCTTACATCTGCAATCAAATATTAGACACAACTTGTGGAACTACGTTAGTAGCACAGGTTATTCCATACATTGATGTATTTTCCTTCATGTTCATGGATAGTTGATGGTCGTAGGTAGTGCAATAACGACTGTCAACAGGGTTCATATCCTCGATCTGTTCCCCAAAGCCGTTGGTAGCTACGAACACCTCTACATCGCCATCGACAAGTTCACCTAGTGGCCTGAAGCCGCTGCCGTCCGAACGACCGACAAACATTCTGCAACCAAGTTCCTTCGCGGGATTGTTTCCTGGTTATGCGTCTGTTGGCGTCTCTTAGACTTTACAGGTTTTACTCCGCGAGCGCACGGAGACTGTTGTAGCCTTTCACTCAGAGTATTCCGAGTATCGTAAGTTTCCATAGGGAAGCGGTAGGCTCAAGAGTGTAATTGAATGAACTCAATTCCAACGAACTGTAAACTTGGATAAATTATACCAACTAGTAGTTGAATAGGGGTAAACGTGATAAAGATAGGTGTATGGTGGAGGAGGAAATCTATCTAAGCTATCTGTAGAAAGGTATAGTTGCCTAGGAGGACAACGAGTGAGATAAAGTCACCAAACTCTATTTCTAATCAGCTGCAAAGATTATCCGCGTCTAACTAAGCTATTCAAAAAAACAAGCCAGGGTCTTGCATTGAGCGAAATTCCAGTGTCTCGAGGGTACCAGGGGGTAGATAGTAGGTCCCAAAGAGAGTCTGGCTAACACCTACGGGCCTCCCGAACGACGGGCTTGGACTACACAAGCACACCACATGCTGATACCGAGTGGGGCTACCAGGCAAAGCTGCGTGGAGAGGATGGCAAGCTATAAACGTGTTCAAGCTTTAGATCTTCCTGGATCAAAGGAGTGGATCTAGCCAGAGCCTAGCATCTAAGTCTAGGGTTGAGTTATAGCACGCGCAAGAATAACAAGACTTGAATAACTAAGTAAAACACAATCTAAGCCTAGCATGTATGCAAAATAAAGGTACACCACACTTGCGGGAGAAAGAACTAGAGTAAAATATAACTGAATTATATTGAAGATAATCTGAATCCAAAAGATACAAGAGTTTTACCACAGACTCGAAGATAACTCCGAAGACTCCGAGGCAAAGCTCGACTCAACTCTAACTCCCAGGACTAACTACTAGAGAAGGAATGTAGCACTCTAAGATAGAACTCTCTACTCAACTTCACACCTTGCAAATGAGCTCTCGGGGCCTATTTATAGCTTGTACAAGTGAGGGGGGTATTTGTAGGCAGGGTAGGTCAGTTGGGTGTAGAAGTCGGTGGCCGCCCGACCATAGGGGTGGGTCGGGCGGCCACCCAATTTGCCGACCTTGAACATCCAACAGTTGATCTCTGCCCTTGGAGTCGGTTAGAAGCTTCCCAAGTCGGTTTGCATGCAAAATGGTAAAATCAAGTGGTCGGCCGACCACTTGATCTACTGACTTAGTGCATCCGACAGCTGAGAAGGCCTCCCCAAGTCGGTTGGCAGTTGGAATGGTGGTTGCACGTTGAAAATACCGCTGAGGGGTGGTCGGCCGGCCACACTAAGTGGTCGGGCGGCTACGTGTTTTTCTTCAATTGGTCGCATGTTGTTCCCCTTGGATCCTTGACATCACCAATCCTTGTCCCGACGCATTGTGACCGATGCTCTCTTGTATGGTTGGATCTTCACAATTTTGTGTTTGTTTGCACATAGGATCGAAGACGTGGCAAGTGAAGTGGTCAGGGGTCCATTCCACGTGGTCGAGGGTCCCAACCCCCACTAGAGGGTGGCCGGGCGGCCACCACCCATGGCCGTGTCACCAATGTTGCCCCTCTTTGGTATTTGGTGTATTTTCAACCATTTTGTGTGCATTTTGGTACCTACATCCAAATATTCATGTACATCTTGTGGAACTCATTAGTAGCAAGGGTTTGTCTATATATTTAACAAGTTTAGCTTCATTTGGTGGATAATTGACGGTTGAAATCATGAGATTACGGTCGTCAGCATCCCCCCAAGCTTAGACCTTTGCTCATCCCTGAGCAAAGCTAAGGCTAAAAGTGGATTAGGAGTTGCTACGATATTGACAACGAAGGAAAACTCTTATATGCAACTCAACACTAAAACGTTTGCCCCAAGTAGTGAAATAATCAAAGCTCACCTTGTGTAATACCTGTGGTGCATCTTTTTGCTTACCTTGCCTTGGGCGGTTGAGAGACAGAACGACTTTATTGCAGGAGTGATTCTAACTCATTCTTTTTGGATGTCGTTCTTAGGTGTTTTCAAGATTTTTTTTTTCAAAACAAACATAAGCTTCCCCTTGGTACTCTTGATCGCTCAGAGGTGTTTCCTCGCCAAGAGCCATGATTTTGGCCAACATTTTCTACACTAAGGCTTTTGTGGAGCTTCAGGTGGGGGAGAATGTGACACACTTAGAATGTTTATTTTGCTAGGCCAAAGATTGGACCAAAGAGTGTACTCTATCATTTCTTCTGTTTGATCACTGGAGTATGATTGGTGGAACAAAGTGTTCTCTAAATTTTCATCCCTCATAGCCTTTTATGGATTTGGAGTGGATATGGAGCTTTTTATTTATATTTGCCATGCTTGAACTTGCATGCTTTTCATTTTGCCGTGCTTTTGCACGCATTTTCTTTCTTTTTGCCATGCTTTTGCATGCATTTTTCTCTTAGCTCCATACCCTTGCTCCTTGAGATTTGCTAGGGGATTATGAGAAGTATTTGGAGACTTTTGGTGGATGCAAAGTCCGGAATGGATCACTTGTATTTATTTCTTTTGTACTCCAGCTATTAACAGAAGATAATATTTCTACTCAATGAGACTCAAAATTTGACAAAGCTCAAAACATATCTAAGCAGTTCTTTGTAGCTGGTTTAGAACATTTAAAACATATCTGGTTCTAGTGGGTATTATAAACCGAGGGGAGCTTTATTTTGTTATTTTCAAAAACGAAAAACTTGAGACATTCATCTTACTAGGAACAAGAAAGATCTGCTACGCCTCCTCCCATCACCCACAAAGCAACAGGCAAGCCGAGCAGGCTAACGTAGAAATCCTCAAGGGGCTCAAGACCAAAACTTTTGAAAGCTTGCAAAAGTACGGCAAGAAGTGGGTGGACCACCTCAAACCAGTGCTTTAGGAGAACAGAATCACACCAGGTCGGGCTACTGGGGAAACCCCATTCTTTTTAGCCTTTGGGGCTGAAGCAATGCTTCCCCCTGAAGTTACAAATGGGAGTCCTTGGGTAAATGCTCTTCACGAAGAATTGTAGGATGAACTCAATCAAACCGACGTTGATCTGTTGAAAGAAAAAAGGCATAGTAGCTGCCCTCCATGCTGCAAAATATCAGCAAGCCTTACGACGCTACCACTAGCGCCATGTAAGGCCTCGTTCGCTTGAAGTAGGTGACCTCGTGCTCAAACACATACTAAATAGGGTGGGGATGAACAAGCTTTCCCCCACCTAGGAGGGTCCCTACCAAGTCGTCGAGGTCTGTCGGCCTGGTTGTGTGCGCCTGGCCACGGAGAGCGGTGAACAGCTCCCATTTCCATGGAACATCGAGCACTTGCGTAAGTTCTACCCTCAAGGCATAATAGAGGAGCCTCAGGTTCCCCTACAATGCTTGGGGGCCATCTATTTTGTACCTAGGGTGCTCGTTGCCTTGTAAAAAGATGTAAATTATGTTTTCATCAATGAAATCAATCCTGCACCTAAGTTCATAGTATGTCCTTGCGGGGTTTTGTCTGTTAATACCTGAAAATGTGCAACCCTAACCCTTGGAGAAAGGCTGGTGTCTTCGGCAAGGGCCGGTTTTAGGAGTCAGCATTAGGAAGCCTAGTCGAGTCACGTCGGTGTCTTGGTACGAAGCACTGCCCCAAGCTCAGCTAAATCGTGGCATCCACCATGGGTCGTTGGGTCTTGGTCTAGTCCGTCTTCACCACATTACCGCTTCTTGACTATGGTTATTTCCTGGTACTGAAGTTTTAACCCCAGTCATTTGAACCAGGCCTAAAAAAATCCCCTCGGTCTAAGGGAATAGTGAGTAAGGAAAAAATGATGAACCCTCGTAAGAATATCTACTGCTTTTTTGAGAAAGTATTTTTATGCAAGAAGCAAGTCAGCTAACCGGTCATAGCCACAGTAGCGACGGGTGCCTCGCTACAGGCCTTGATGTACCTCAGGGCCAAACACTAGGGGCATAAGGCACCACAACAAGTCCCGGGGCTAGATCCCAAGGCTAACTCCGGCTAACCCCGGTGCTGGATCCTAGAGTTAACCCCGACTTCGACTTGACTGCGGGTTAGCGTACCCCCGGGCCTGGCCAAAGGAGAACAGTCAGCATGGGAATAGACAAAACCCCGAGCAGTGCCCGGGGGCCTCAAGAAATGCGAATACTACTTGAAGAAGTAACCATTATTCAGCAGTCAACGCAGAAACCATTTTATTCAAGATGTTACAAGACAAGATACAAGATATATTGAAGATTGGACAAAGGGAGATCTGGGCCCCATCTCGGGGGCAGAGTCAGGACGAGTCATACACACCGCCGACCACGGCTAAGATAGGCTTTGGAGAAGAGCCTTGTATGGTGGCAGACATCCCGATAGAGGTGTAGAACGAGAGCCTTTCCACCTCCCCTACTAGGTGTTGTGGCCCGCCAAAGGCTCCTACCAGATCCGTGTGAGCATCTGCAGCGCTTGGTACGTGCTAGAACCGGAGTTCTTCTGCCCCAACACACCAGAGCCGTAGACACAATAAAACCGCTGAGCATCCTCTTTTGAGGCCTCGGCGAGGAGTACAACGATTCGCTGCTGCACCCGTACCTCAGGCATGGAGATGGAGGTGCTTCGTGGGACTACGGTACCGGCGGGGCAGATTTCGACAATCAGCTCCCTTGCGGTCATGTCTCCCACTGGGTCTCCACCATCGCGCTCAACGGCCACGGCGGCGGCAGCTCTAACCATGATGGTGCCAAAAAGTGTGGTCACCATCGTCTTGTGCTGGTCAACGCCATGCCCAGGAAACCATGCCACTGCTCTAGTCCCAGCAGTGTCCCAGCCACCACCGAACTAGCGGGTGCTCGTTTTCAGTCATCGCCTATGGTCATGGCATGCAGTTAGGCAAGCAACACAACTGTCACAAGGGCTAGAACTGCTGCGGGAGCCATAGGGAAGACAGTCCCATGTCACTCATGCAGGCGTGGAGCACAGCCTAGGTGAGGGGCGACTAGGTCCATCATCGTTGAGGAAGGAGCTGGTTGTACAAGTCGGCTAAGGAGCCACTCATAACTAGACATCAGCACATATAAGGAGACGCTCATAACCAGAGGTTGTGGGTGGAACAAAGCAAGTTACACAAAGCTATTCTAAGATTGGCCTTGCCTGCCTTGAGAGCCAATGGATCGGCCTCATTGCTCTCCTGGTGTGATGAGTGATTGTCAACGGCACAAGTCCTCCGATGGACTGGAGGCCCTCCGATGGACTGGAGGTAGAGGAGATGAAGACCTCGATGGACTGAGGCAAAAGCCCTCCAATGGACCGGAGGCAAGTCTCGGCGTAGGTCGGCCATGGGAGCTCGGTACACGGAGGGGCGGTTCGGCAACGGCGGTGTAAGCCCTCCGATGGACCGCGAGGAGACTCCGATGGACTGGAGAAGCCGGGTGCCACTGTGGTGCTCCAACCCGAGTGCATGGCGCGAAGGCGTGCGAGGGAGGCTTTGGCGGGTTCGGCTCAAAACCGCCACCCAAGTTCAAATGACTTGGTGGGTTGGGCTCCGACTCGCCAAGATAGAAGATTGGGCCAAGACCTGGCCCAGGAAGCCCGCAGAATAAAGTTTTTCGGTTTCTGACTTCAAAACCGGGGGAAGCTTCCGGATTACTGGCTACGTGGCGCACATCCAAGCGAGGCGGAGAAACCGAAGATGATCAAGACATCATCGTAGTCATCCGATTGTATCTTTTCGGTTTGGCCCCCTCCGGGCATTTTTAGAGTAGGGGACTTAATGTAATTGTGTCGTTTAGGGCCTAGGGTATAAATAGACTTGAGAGGCTCCCTTGGAGCTGATCTTGGCAGCCACAAACCCTAGGATTTCCTAACCCTAGCAGCCAAGGTCCAAAGAGAAGAAATAGAGAGGATTAGCTAGGAGATGAGTGCCTAGTTTAGTCTAATCTTGTCATTAGTGGGAGGATGAAGGGAGGTAGGCTCTAGGGAACTTTTGTAATCTGATTTTATGAATTAATCCAAGGTACCTTGTTGAGAAATTCCTTGTCCTAGAGCAGCAATTTCGTTCCTCACTCTTTGCCCCCTTTTCTAGTTTCGTTTTTGGTCCCGTTTCTTGGATTTTGGCTCGTTTTGTGTTGTCCAAGGATGAGACCTTTCTTTTGCCAGAATTTTGCCTTGCTAAGATGTGGTGCATCTCACTAGCCAAGTGCTAGAATCATCCAACCACAAACAAAGGCCGTTCTTGACGTTTTTCGGTTCCTAGTTTTTCTCACACCACTTCCACGAGATCTGCAATTCCCGTAAATCCCTAGATCATTTTGAGTTGATTTTTGAGGGGTTTACTTTGGAATGGAATCAAGTTCCTCTGTGCAAGTTTTTGTGAAGTTTGGTTGAGTTTTGGCTTGGGTTCGGTCGATTTTTCGGTGGATTCGCGGGCTGATTTCTCGGGTCCAGACTCGGGCCAGCAGCGAGACGTGACCGGACAATCCGTCCATTTGTCCGGTCCGTTCAAGCGGACTGTCCGGTCTGTGTGACGGAGAAACCGAGGCTTGGCCACCTCGAGTATGTGTCTCGGGTTTCTTTGTCCGAAGTTTTGTCCGGTCTGCTAAACCGGACTGTCTGGTCCTTTGGTTTTCACCGCCCGTAGTTCATTTCTCATCTTTTTTGTCCGATTAGGCCTTCCGGGTAGAACCGGACTGTCCGGTCCGTTGTTCTCTTCGGTACTTAGTGAGTTGAGTTGCTTTGTCCGAAGCTTCCAGTCAGGTCTTCTGGGTAGAACCGGACTGTCCGATCTATAGGTTTTTAGGGCTGTTTCAGCTCCATTCTTTGGATTTGTCCGGTCAGTTCTTTTGGTTGAAACAGTATTGTCCGGTCTAGTGTATTTAGGGCTGTTTTTGTGTGTTTCTTGCTCCGCTTGCTTTGGAGTTTGTTTTTCTTGGTTTCTTTGGTTTTTTGGAGTGTTGTGGTTTGCTTCAAGCTTGTTTTGTGTCAACCACTGCATGCCCATACTCTTCACTCACTGTTCTTAAGTGAGGCACGCTTCGGTGTGTTGAGTGGCTAGTGTGCGACGCTTGCAAGCTTTGTAGCTTGTCTTGTTTTGTTTGTGCCTTGTTGTTCTTGCTTGCTTTGATGGTGCTTTAGTATCTCGGCTTGGTTAGTGTACCTTATGCTTCCGCTTTGCACCCGATACGTATCTGTTCAGTAGACGGTATCGGTTGTGCGTGTGTCTTCGTAAGAGTGCATTTTGGGGGTTTGAGTTTGAGTTTTTCATGTGCTCCTATTCACCCCCCTCTAGTCGCACGTCTCGATCCTACATGCCTAAGTGGCAAAGCCTGGTGAAGCATGTCGACACAAAACTATTCTAAGTTGCTATGCATGCTTCTCCTTGAGCGCTGTGATTGACGCCTGAAGGGCATGGCTCCGCACTGGCTTCGAGCATCGACTGGCGCGTGGAGATCGTGTGATGCCTGATAGCCACGCTCTCCTCGTGAGCTTGAAGCTGAGAGAGGCATGCCACAAACTCCGCCATGTCCGTTCCTAAGGAATGGCAGTGTAGTTCCAGGTCCTCCTCAACTTGCTTCAACGAGGCAAGGGTCCACGCTACTGCGGCATCTCTTGCCTCCAATGCTTACTGCGCTTCACCTTGGGCCGCCTCGCGCTTTGGAACCGACATGTTGGCAGCGGTACATGTGGCATCGTGTTCCGCCCCTATCGCGTTGGCAACAGTGCCTGTTGCATCCCACTCCTCGAGTGCCCTCTGGGTTTCCTCCTGGGTAGAATTCCTCTCCTTCAACATCTTCCGGGACTCCTCCCGGGTAGCATCTCATTCCACTGTGACAGCAGACCACACAGCATCCCGCTCGCGCCAGGCCTCTACCGCAAGCTCCACCTAGGCCATGGCAGCGACAAGTTCGTCGCCACAGCCATCTCCCTGATGAAGATGCTTGAGCTACGTTAGCATCTATGCGAGCCTCGGCGGCGGTGACCTGAGCTTGTGCCAGCTCCTCTTCGATCCTCCTCCATTCAAAGGAAACACTGTCCTCCAAAGCCCAAAAGCCCCTGGTGGGCCAGAGAAAACTTGTTCCTCAGCCAAACCGTAGTGACGATGACTTACTCCGAGAAAATTCCCGTCCTTGGCTCCGATGGTTATCCCTACTGGAAAGGTAGGATGGAGGCGTTCCTTGTTAGCCAGAGTCAGGACATATGGGATGCTATTTAGAGTACGACTTTTGTGGTGCTTCCAGTCGCTGAGCGTACTACGCAGGATATCGTGGCTCAGCATGAGGCGAATGCCAAGGCTGTTAACTTTCTCTTCTCCGGGCTTGGTCCCATGGATTATGAGAGAGTGAGTCACCTTAAGACTGCGCATGAGATATGGTCACTGCTTAGTGCACACCATGAGGGTACTGCGACAATTAAGGCTAGACTTGTGGAGACTTACCGGCGCGAATATGAGAATTTCGTCCAGAAGCCGGGAGAGTCAGTAGATGACTTGTTTGGTCGTTTTCAGTCGATCATCAACAAGTTGCGTGTTAACTCTGCCCCCGCTGCCCTCCCATATACCGATCATCAGCAGGCTGTCAAGTTGTTGTATGCCTTAGACAGAAAAATATGGGAGATCAAGGTGAACTCAATCATTGAGTCGGCAGGGTATGATACGATTGGAGTAGAGGCACTCTATAGTAAGCTCAAGGCCACCGAGGTAGATTACAAGATGAGGGATTCCCTCGCTTGTACAGGTTCTAAGAGTCTGGCCTTGGCTACCCCCTCTAGTGAGTCTGTCACTAACCCCGTGTTACACAACTTCTCGTTTTCTGCTTTGATGTCTGTTACAGAGGAGCAGCTAGCGACACTTGGGGATGACGAGTTGTGTCTGGTGTCTAGTCGCTTTCAGCGTGCCTATGACAACCGGATGAGCAAGAAGAGGGGCGAGCGGCCCAAGTGCTTTGAGTGCGGAGAGGTCGGCCACTTCATCGCCGAATGCCCCAACAAGAACGACTACTACAAGAAGGGCAAGAGCTACTCCCGCGAATCCGACAAGTACCACTCCGGCAAGCCAAGCTTTGACAAGCACCGCTCCAGCAAGCATGGCTCCGGCAAGCGCTCCTTCGGCAAGAAGAACTTCCGGAAGGCTTTCAAGAGCTACCAGAAGGACAACCGGAAGCGGGACAAGGCCTTCTTCGCCGAGATCGGGTTCTGCAGCAGCGGATCTTCTTCCTCTTCGTCCTCGTCGAGCTCAAGCGATGAGGAGATCACGTACAGGAAGGACAAGAGGAACGATCAAGGCGGTCCAGCTGGCTTATGCTTCGTCTCCACCAAGTCCAGGCGGAAGAACAAGGACAAGAGGAGCTCGGTTTGCTCCATGGCGCTTGAGGACAAGGAGAACAAGAATGACGGCAGCAACTCTTCTTCCGATGATGAGGTAACTCCTGAGCAAACCGAAATCCTTGAGATGCTAGAGCAGAACAGCCGGGAACTTAAGGCCCAGGATAAGATGCTGGAGAAGGCAGCTAAGAAGCTGCAGAAGTTGAAAGCCCAACTTGCTGAGGCTTTAGAGGAGAATGAGAGGTTGAGGAGTGTGAGACCCCAACCCAGTGAGATTGAGTGTCCTACCTGCGAGTCTTTCATGACGGAGCTTGGTGACCAGAGAGATAGGTATGCCAAGCGGGTAGAGGAGATAGATGAGCTGAAGGCTGAGCTGGGCAAACTCCAGTCCACACTGGATGAGCCTACTTTGAGTGGAGAGCTTGAGTGTGAGTCTTGCCCCTGTCTAGCTAGAGAGCTAGGTGTTCTGAAGGAGAAGTTTGAGGGGCAGCTCATGGAGCTTGAGGAGCTTAGGGCTAGACCTACGCTTTTGGGTGAATGTATGGTCTGTCCTACTTTGAGAGGTGAGTTAGAGCAGTTGAGAGCTGACTTAGAGGTGCTTTCAGCACCTAGTGATACTTGTGAGAACTGTCTAACTCTTAGGATGCAGCTGGTGGATAGGGATGTCACCATTAGGAAGTTGGAGAAAGCTGTTGTGGTTCCCTCCCTAGACTGTGATACCTGTGCTGCCCAGACTGTGATTCTGGAGGATCTGAGGGAGGAGATGTTGTCTTTGCAAGATAACAACAACAGGTTGAGAGAGGTGCTCAGTTGGGTATATGCGAGGCAACCTCAACTAGAGATGATCATAGAGAGCACCAAAAGAGCTGAGGGTGAGACAAGTTGTGTTGGGCTTGGAGAGTGCAGCATTTCGGGTGAGAAGAGTGCCCCAATTAAGGTCAAGACTGCACCTACCCAGCCAGGAGAGACTGTTGATGGGGTTTACCATGAGCCACCCAAGGCTGCCCCAAAGAAGCAGTATTGGACACCCAAACCTTCTAAGGCTAAGCTGGACAAGATTGTTGAGGAAGAGCTTAAGCCCAAGGGCAAGAAGCCAGTCCAGCAGCCTGAGCCACCCAAGGCCACACCACCTAAGCCCAAGTCCCAGCCTAACCCAGTTCCTAGGAGGCCTGTCTACCACTGTGAGTTTTGCCAGCGGAATGGCCACCTAGAGGAGTTTTGCTTTAGGAGGAAGCGGGTTGAGAGGCAGGAGAGAGCTTGGGGGAACCAGGATCAGTTCTACCAGGGTGGTAGGCAAGATCCTCCCCACCGCGGTGAGATGAGAGACCGCTTTGCCGGTGGTGAGAGAGGAGGCGGCTTTCAGGCTCGTGCTCCTGGTGGTGAGAGACGCTTTACCAGCCGAGTTCCTAGTCGTTTTCAGCGCGGCTATGGACCTCGTGATCGAGGCTCTGAGAGAGCTTTCGAGGGTTCACGCTTTGGAGATCGTGATTACCCTGATCGTCGTGATGATTTCTTTGATTGTGCTTACCCCACTTTTGAGCAGATGGCTCGGCACTGGTACAGCAGTTTTGGGACTAACCCCAGTGCCGGACCGTTTGCTCACCGTCGCTTTACTTGACTTTGCAGGATCGAGGTATGGAGGACGTGTGGATCATGGACTCAGGTTGCTCTAGGCACATGACAGGGCACCGCAAGTGGTTCTCCAGCCTCAACCCTGTAAGCACCAAGGAGTACATCACATTCGGGGATAATGGTCAAGGTAAAGTGATGGGTGTTGGTTCTGTTTCGCTCTCCGCCAAGCTTTCCCTGAGAGAAGTTGCCTTTGTCCGGAATTTGGGGTTCAATTTGGTTTCTGTTTCGCAACTTCTCGATGAAGGATTTGAGGTTCGTTTTAAGAAAGGTGCGTGCTGCGTTCTTGATGCTGAGGAGACCCTTGTTTGCTCTTTGCTACCTTTTGGTCAGGTTTTTAGGGTCGACCTCACATCTGTTTCTGGCCCTGCGCGCTGTTTGGTTGCTAGTCCTTCTGCTGATATATGGAAGTGGCATAGGAGACTTGGTCATTTGAGCTTTGATCTGCTAGTCAGGTTAAGTTCAATGGGCATAATCCGAGGATTGCCCAAATTGAGAGCTGAGAAGGACTTAGTTTGCCACCCCTGTCGTCATGGCAAGATGGTTGCCGCCTCTCACATTCCTGTGTCTCAGGTTATGACCTCCTATCCGGGTGAGCTACTCCATATGGATACAGTAGGTCCCGCTCGGGTAGCGTCAATCAGTGGGAAGTGGTACGTGCTTGTCGTTGTGGACGATTTTTCGCGGTTCTCGTGGATATTTTTCATGGAGTTTAAGGATGAGGCGTTTGGTTTTGTTCAGGATCTGGTACTGAGGTTGAGAAACGAGAGTCATAAGGCCATGAGGGCTATCCGCAGTGACAATGGTGGAGAATTCAGAAACTCTCGTTTTGAAAACTTCTCTCGTGACCTAGGTCTTGAACACCAGTTTTCTTCTCCATATACCCCTCCGCAGAATGGTGTTGTGGAACGCAAGAACCGCATCACTTGTTGAGATGGCACGGACGATGCTCGATGAGCATAGGACTCCAAGGCGCTTTTGGGCTGAGGCAGTGAATACGGCCTGTTACATTGCAAACCGAATCTTCTTGCGAGCTCTCCTTGGGAAGACCTCGTATGAACTTCGGTTTGGTAGGCAGCCCAGCGTCAAGCATTTGCGAGCGTTTGGCTGCAGGTGCTTTGTGCTTAAGAAGGCGGGGCATTTGGACAAGTTTGAGTCTCGTTGTTTGGATGGGATTTTTCTGGGGTATGCTTCTAATTCTAGGGCTTTTCGTGTGTGGATTTTAGAGGCCAAGCAAGTTGTTGAGACTTGTGAGGTTTCTTTTGATGAGACTATGCCCTGCACAACCCCTGCCTTTGAGCTTTCAGGTGATGATGAAGAAGGCACTTCCATTTTTGAGGATGAGGAAGGTGTGGTTAATGATGGTGATGCAGGAGCCACTGCACCGGCTGCCGCTCCTACCCCCTCTGCTACGAGTTCAGATGATGAAGGAGGACCCCTGCCCACAGTTTCCTCCTCACTCCCCCGACAGCAAGCTCAAGCAAAGGCTGGACCCACTGAGGACGTAGGGGAGGTGACTTCCGAGATTGTTCCATCTCGGCAAGTCCAGCGGGATCACCCTCCACACAGGATGATAGGAGACATTCACCAGCGTGTCACACGCTCTTCGGTTAACTCTCTAGCCTTTTTCTCCCACTCTGCATACGTTGCTTCTTTTGAGCCCCGGGATGTGTCACATGCATTATCTGATCCTAACTGGGTGAACGCCATGCATGAGGAGTTGGAGAACTTTGAGAGAAACCATGTCTGGGATTTAGTTGAACCTCCACCAAACTGTCGCCCTATAGGTACCAAGTGGGTTTTTAAGAACAAACAGGGTGAGGATGGGATGGTTGTGAGGAACAAAGCGAGATTGGTAGCCCAGGGTTTCTGTCAGAAGGAGGGGATAGATTATGAGGAGACCTTTGCCCCTGTAGCTCGTTTGGAAGCCATTAGGATTTTGCTTGCCTTTGCGGCCTCTAAAGGCTTCAAACTGCAGCAAATGGATGTCAAGTCTGCTTTCCTGAACGGGCTCATAGAGGAGGAGGTATATGTGAGACAACCTCCTGGCTTTGAGAGTGCTAGATTTCCAGACCGGGTGTATAAGTTGAGGAAAGCCCTTTATGGTCTGAAGCAAGCTCCTAGAGCTTGGTATGCTAGGCTGAAGAGTTTCCTGCTCAAGTCTGGGTTTGTGATGGGTTCAGTAGACAAGACCTTGTTTTTGTTGAGTCGTGGCGGTGACACCCTGATAGTTCAGATATATGTTGATGACATAATCTTTGGTGGTTCATCTCACGCTTTGGTGTCTAGTTTTGCTGAACAGATGAGCAGGGAATTTGAGATGAGTCTCATGGGTGAGCTCCAGTTCTTCCTCGGGCTGCAGATCAAGCAAGGCCCTGAAGGAACCTTTGTCCATCAAGCAAAGTACACAAGAGACATACTCAAGAAGTTTGACATGGGGGATTCTAAACCCATGACAACTCCTATGAGTACAAACACGGCACTTGATGCTGATGAAGATGGGGAGGCGGTGGACCAGAAGGAATTTCGAGGGATGATCGGCTCACTTCTGTACCTGACGGCGACCAGGCCGGACATTCAGTTCGCGGTCTGCCTTTGTGCGCGTTACCAGGCGTCTCCTAGGACTTCTCACCGTCAAGCGGTGAAGCGCATTTTCAGGTATCTGAAATTCACTCCTGAGCTTGGTCTTTGGTACTCCTCAGGTTCTTCTCTTTTTCTTAGAGGGTTCTCAGATGCTGACCATGCTGGCTGCCGGATTGACCGCAAGTCAACCTCCGGCACATGCCAACTCTTAGGAACCTCTCTTGTCTCTTGGTCCTCCCGCAAGCAAGCTAGTGTATCCTTGTCTACCACAGAAGCAGAGTACATAGCTGCTGCTAGCTGCTGCTCCCAGCTTTTATGGATGAAAGCCACCCTTAGTGATTTCGGCCTTAGGTTTGGAAAAATCCCTCTTCTAGTGGACTCTACGTCTGCTATTTCTGTAGCTAAGAACCCCGTCTTGCACTCCAGAACCAAACACATAGACGTGAGGTTTCACTTTCTGAGAGATCACTATGAGAAGGGGGACATAGACTTAGTGCATGTAGCTTCTGAAAACCAGTTGGCCGATATCTTTACCAAGCCCCTAGAGTTTGGCGCTTTTGTGCGCTTGAGAGGTGAGCTTGGAGTGTGCTATCCCTTTTAGTCAGGGATAATACGCTATTCCTTTTAGTAAGGAATAGCTTCCATAATCTAGAATTTGCTTTTATCTGGCTTTTATTTCTCTTTGTTTCTTTTGCATGTTGTATCATATCATGCATTGCACTGTATCATATGCATTTTCACTTCACTAGCATTAGAGCTCTTTTGAGATGATGAGTTAGTACTTGCTTGTGCTAGATTGTACAGTTGCATGCTTGATCATGGTTGGCTAAGCTCTCTTGAGTCTGTTGAATACTAGTTGTGAGCTAAGTCATTTTATTCTTTGCAAATCAAAAACCATGATCACCACTTGTTTTGGCTACCTAGCATGTGTAGGTTTGTTGAATGCTATGCTATCTTTTCATACCTGGATATGCTAGTTGTATGCCTTTGCTAAGTTAATGCCTAAGCTTTTATGACACCTTGCTTAAATTGAAATCTGAATCAAAATGCTTACAAGTGGTGTCTTATATGATGAATTTAGAAAGATCCAGGCGGGTTTGCTTGTCACACTGATCTAGTTCGAGACAGCTTGCCTTTGCACTTTGGCATGAACTTGGACTAGACTGTGTATGACCAAAAACTTGTCTTAAGCTTCTGATGGTTAGATAACCTAGGCTTGGCATTGGTTGGTAAGAAGTGGCAACAGACAAGTAAATAACCCTTGGCACAAAAAGAACTTGTTTATGAATACAAATGTCTAAATCTGAAATTTGCAAGTCTCTAAAATGCTTTTGGCTGGTTGTATATGCTTTGGTTGAGAGTAGCACACCTTGTATGCATTGCTAGCATCTTGCTGTTCATACTTATTGTGCTAGGTGCTATTCATGTTGGTGATGCTTTCTTTTTATTAACCCTGAAAAATAAGCTTACTCTTGATATGTGTGAGATAGATTCATTTGAGCTTGTTGTATGCTTCCTTGCCCTCACTTGCTCTGTATGCTAGAACTTGTGATTACTAGCTTTACATTCTTTCTGAGCTCTTTTAGTTACACACCTTGCATTTCATGGCATATTTTGAGGGGGAGTTGTCCAGTTCAGGGGGAGTTGAGTTCAAAGAACCCTTGATGTGTCCATTGTCAACAAGGGGGAGAAATTTGGGGAGAAATTAGTGTACTTCCAAAGGGAGAAGTCTTAAAATATGGACAATGGGGGAGAACTCAGGAGAGTTTTAGTTGAGGGGGAGCTTTGCATTCATTTTGCATTTGTGAGGATGCATTTCAAGGGGAGTTGAGCTTTTAGCATGCTCTTTGCATCGGTGCGTTGAGCCTTTTGCCTGTGTCTTGAGGAGCCGATGTTTTGTTTTTCGTTTTGCTTCAAGCTGCCTTGTGTTTTGCCTTTGTTTGGTTTTTGGCAGCTTGAGCATTTCTTTTCTTTTTCCTTTTTTTTTCAGTTTTACGCTTTGGTTTTGTCTTTGTTCTATTTCAGGTTACAGGTTGAAGATGTGTTGACAATGCACTCATCAAGGGGGAGATTGAGAGCCAATGGATCGGCCTCATTGCTCTCCTGGTGTGATGAGTGATTGTCAACGGCACAAGTCCTCCGATGGACTGAAGGCCCTCCGATGGACTGGAGGTAGAGGAGATGAAGATCTCGATGGACTGAGGCAAAAGCCCTCCAATGGACCGGAGGCAAGTCTCGGCGTCGGTCGGCCATGGGAGCTCGGTACACGGAGGGGCGGTTCGGCAACGGCGGTGTAAGCCCTCCGATGGACCGCGAGGCGACTCCGATGGACTGGAGAAGCCGGGTGCCACTGTGGTGCTCCAACCCGAGTGCATGGCGCGAAGGCGTGCGAGGGAGGCTTTGGCGGCTTCGGCTCAAAACCGCCACCCAAGTTCAAATGACTTGGTGGGTTGGGCTCCGACTCGCCAAGATAGAAGATTGGGCCAAGACCTGGCCCAGGAAGCCCGCAGAATAAAGTTTTTCGGTTTCTGACTTCAAAACCGGGGGAAGCTTCCGGATTACTGGCTACGTGGCGCACATCCAAGCGAGGCGGAGAAACCGAAGATGATCAAGACGTCATCGTAGTCGTCCGATTGTATCTTTTCGGTTTGGCCCCCTCCGGGCATTTTTAGAGTAGGGGGTCTTAATGTAATTGTGTCGTTTAGGGCCTAGGGTATAAATAGACTTGAGAGGCTCCCTTGGAGCTGATCTTGGCAGCCACAAACCCTAGGATTTCCTAACCCTAGCAGCCAAGGTCCAAAGAGAAGAAATAGAGAGGATTAGCTAGGAGATGAGTGCCTCGTTTAGTCTAATCTTGTCATTAGTGGGAGGATGAAGGGAGGTAGGCTCTAGGGAACTTTTGTAATCTGATTTTATGAATTAATCCAAGGTACCTTGTTGAGAAATTCCTTGTCCTAGAGCAGCAATTTCGTTCCTCACTCTTTGCCCCCTTTTCTAGTTTCGTTTTTGGTCCCGTTTCTTGGATTTTGGCTCGTTTTGTGTTGTCCAAGGATGAGACCTTTCTTTTGCCAGAATTTTGCCTTGCTAAGATGTGGTGCATCTCACTAGCCAAGTGCTAGAATCATCCAACCACAAACAAAGGCCGTTCTTGACGTTTTTCGGTTCCTAGTTTTTCTCACACCACTTCCACGAGATCTGCAATTCCCGTAAATCCCTAGATCATTTTGAGTTGATTTTTGAGGGGTTTACTTTGGAATGGAATCAAGTTCCTCTGTGCAAGTTTTTGTGAAGTTTGGTTGAGTTTTGGCTTGGGTTTGGTTGATTTTTCGGTGGATTCGCGGGCTGATTTCTCGGGTCCAGACTCGGGCCAGCAGCGAGACGTGACCGGACAATCTGTCCATTTGTCCGGTCCGTTCAAGCGGACTGTTCGGTCTGTGTGACGGAGAAACCGAGGCTTGGCCACCTCGAGTATGTGTCTCGGGTTTCTTTGTCCGAAGTTTTGTCCGGTCTGCTAAACCGGACTGTCTGGTCCTTTGGTTTTCACCGCCCGTAGTTCATTTCTCATCTGTTTTGTCCGATTAGGCCTTCCGGGTAGAACCGGACTGTCCGGTCCGTTGTTCTCTTCGGTACTTAGTGAGTTGAGTTGCTTTGTCCGAAGCTTTATCCAGTCAGGTCTTCTGGGTAGAACCGGACTGTCCGATCTATAGGTTTTTAGGGCTGTTTCAGCTCCATTCTTTGGATTTGTCCGGTCAGTTCTTTTGGTTGAAACAGTATTGTCCGGTCTAGTGTATTTAGGGCTGTTTTTGTGTGTTTCTTGCTCCGCTTGCTTTGGAGTTTGTTTTTCTTGGTTTCTTTGGTTTTTTGGAGTGTTGTGGTTTGCTTCAAGCTTGTTTTGTGTCAACCACTGCATGCCCATACTCTTCACTCACTGTTCTTAAGTGAGGCACGCTTCGGTGTGTTGAGTGGCTAGTGTGCGACGCTTGCAAGCTTTGTAGCTTGTCTTGTTTTGTTTGTGCCTTGTTATTCTTGCTTGCTTTGATGGTGCTTTAGTGTCTTGGCTTGGTTAGTGTACCTTATGCTTCCGCTTTGCACCCGATACGTATCTGTTCAGTAGACGGTATCGGTTGTGCGTGTGTCTTCGTAAGAGTGCATTTTGGGGGGTTTGAGTTTGAGTTTTTCATGTGCTCCTATTCACCCCCCTCTAGTCGCACGTCTCGGTCCTACATGCCTAAGTGGCAAAGCCTGGTGAAGCATGTCGACACAAAACTATTCTAAGTTGCTATGCATGCTTCTCCTTGAGCGCTGTGATTGATGCCTTAAGGGCATGGCTCCGCACTGGCTTCGAGCATCGACTGGCGCGTGGAGATCGTGTGATGCCTGATAGCCACGCTCTCCTCGTGAGCTTGAAGCTGAGAGAGGCGTGCCACAAACTCCGCCATGTCCGTTCCTAAGGAATGGCAGTGTAGTTCCAGGTCCTCCTCAACTTGCTTCAACGAGGCAAGGGTCCACGCTACTGCGGCATCTCTTGCCTCCAATGCTTACTGCGCTTCACCTTGGGCCGCCTCGCGCTTTGGAACCGACATGTTGGCAGCGGTACATGTGGCATCGTGTTCCGCCCCTATCGCGTTGGCAACAGTGCCTGTTGCATCCCACTCCTCGAGTGCCCTCTGGGTTTCCTCCTGGGTAGAATTCCTCTCCTTCAACATCTTCCGGGACTCCTCCCGGGTAGCATCTCATTCCACTGTGACAGCAGACCACACAGCATCCCGCTCGCGCCAGGCCTCTACCGCAAGCTCCACCTAGGCCATGGCAGCGACAAGTTCGTCGCCACAGCCATCTCCCTGATGAAGATGCTTGAGCTACGTTAGCATCTATGCGAGCCTCGGCGGCGGTGACCTGAGCTTGTGCCAGCTCCTCTTCGATCCTCCTCCATTCAAAGGAAACACTGTCCTCCAAAGCCCAAAAGCCCCTGGTGGGCCAGAGAAAACTTGTTCCTCAGCCAAGCGAGGCTCATGGGCGGCAGCACGGCATTGACCCAAGCAGCGTCAGCATCCACGTCCATCACCTTCGCCTGCTCAGCGCCACGGTCTATGAGAGTCAATGGACCGGCCTCATTGCTCTCTTGGTGTGATGAGTGATTGTCAATGAGCAAAAGCCCTCCGATCCACTGGAGGCCCTCCGATGGACTGGAGGTAGATGAAGACGACCTCGATGCACTGAGGCAAAAGGCCTTCAATGGACCGGAGGCAATGCTCGGCGTCGGTCGGCCATGGGAGGTTGGTACATGGAGGGACGGTTTGGCAACGGTGGTGTAAGCCCTCTGATGGACCGCGAGGCGACTCCGACGGACTGGAAAAGCCGGGTGCCACTGTGGTGCTCCAACTCGAGTGCATGGTGCGAAGGCGTGCGAGGGATGCTTTGGCGGCTTCGGCGCAAAACCGCCACCCAAGTTCAGAAGACTTGGTGGGTTTGGCTCCGTCTCGCCAAGATAGAAGATTGGGCCAAGACCCAGCCCAGGAAGCCCACAGAATAAAGTTTCCCGTTTTTTGACTTCAAAACAGAGGGAAGCTTTCAGACTACTGGCTACGTGGCGTACATCCAAGCGAGGCGTGTAGAAGAAGAAGATCGAAGCGTCATCGTAGTCGTCCGATTGTATCTTTTACATTTCAGCCCCTTTCGGGAATTCTAGAGTAAGGGTCTTAGTGTTAATTGTGTCATCAGGCCTAGGGCTATAGATACCTAAGTGGCTGGTCATTTAGGTGACTCTCTCACCATTAGAAAACCCTAGGCTTCATTTCCATATAGCCATGTGCCTAAGACAGAAGAGAGAGCATTAGGGCTCGGATTTGAGTCCCCTAGGTAGTGTTCTTCTCACAAGAGGGAAGGTTGAAGGGTGGTAGGCTGTAGGAACTTTGTATGAACTCATTTTCATGATTAATCCAGCAATATTCGTCTGAAATTCGAGCTCATGTGTGTAACCATCTTCTCCTCCCCCTTCTAGTTTGGTTTTTGGGTTCAATCCGTGGCTTTTGGGTGTTTGCTTTGGCCATGGGTGAATCCTTTCTTTTGCCAGTGTTTTGGACTTGCAAGGACACGGAGATTATACCCTAGTGCATCACAAACCTGCAGGTTTGCCATGAGCAAGTCGAATTTGAGTTTTCCTCTTTTCTTGCCCAAACCTTGCCTCTTCACGCGATCTGCAATTCCCGCTAATCCCGTAATCATTTTGAGTTGATCTTTTGGGAATAGCTTTGGAATAGGCCTCAGATAGCCTATGTCAAATTTTGTGAAGATTGGACAAGGTTTGGTCAAGTTTAGGGATTGAGAGGCTAAAGTTCCAGCCTCCACCGGACAGTCCGGCACTGTCACCGGACTGTCTGGCCCCACCGGACAGTCCGGCGCAGGCCACCGGACAGTCCGGCATTAGGGTCCAGCCTCGGTTCCTACCGGACCATCCGGCACAGTCATCGGACTATCCGGTCGGCAGAAGCTTGGAAGGTGGCTGTGAGCGATTTTTGTTGGAGTCTTCGCTGTCCGGCTCTTTGCTTCAACCTCGCTTTCAGTATTCCTTGTTGTTGCCCATACTCTTAACCTACTATGAACTAGTAGGGCGCATTTCAGTGCGTTGAGTGGCGAACAAGACGCTAGTGCGTGAGTGGTTTTTTCGCTTGACTTGCGATCTTGTGATCATTGAGTCTCGTGCTTCCGCTTGTTGGTGTGTACCCATTCAGTGGGCGACACCAAGTGCTGCTAGACACGTTTCCTTTCAGTGGACGGTGCCTAGCGTTTGTTGTGTGTTGTAGCTGTCAGTTTGCACTGGGGGTTCGTGAGTTTGAGTTTTTAAGTGCTCCTATTCCCCCCCTCTAGTCGCACGTCTCGGTCCTACAAGTGGTATCAGAGCTAGTTAGGTTTCCTCATACCTTAACCGGTGACGAAACCGTAGCGACGATGACTTACTCTGGGAAGATTCCTGTCGTTGGCTCCGATGGCTATCCCTACTGGAAAGGTAGGATGGAGGCGTTCCTTGTTAGCCAGAGTCATGACATATGGGATGCTACTCAGAGTACGACTTTTGTGGTCCTTCCAGTCGCTGAGCGTACTATGCAGGATATCGTGGCTCGACATGAGGCGAATGCCAAGGCTGTTAACTTTCTCTTTTCTGGGCTTGGTCCCGTGGATTATGAGAGAGTGAGTCACCTTAAGACTGCGCGTGAGATATGGTCACTGCTTAGTGCACACCATGAGGGTACTGCAACAATTAAGGCTAGGCTTGTAGAGACTTACCAGCGCGAATATGAAAATTTCATCCAGAAGCTGGGAGAGTTAGTAGACAACTTGTTTGGTCGCTTTTAGTCGATCATCAACAAGTTGCGTGTCAACTCTACCCCCGCTGAGCTTCCATACACCGATCATCAGCAGGCAGTCAAGTTGCTGTATGCTTTGGACAGAAAAGTATGGGAGATCAAGGTGAATTCAATCATTGAGTCGGCAGGGTATGATACAATAGGAGTAGAGGCACTCTATAGCAAGCTCAAGGCCACAGAAGTAGATTACAAGTTGAGGGATTCCCTTGCTTGTATAGGTTCTAAGAGTCTGGCCTTGGCTACCCCCTCTAGTGAGTTTGTCACTAACCCCCTGTTACACAACTTCTCGTTTTCTGCTTTGATGTCTGTAACAGAGGAGCAGTTGGCGATGCTTGGGGATGATGAGCTTTGTCTGGTGTCTAGTCGCTTTCAGCGCGCCTATGACAACCGAATGGGCAAGAAGAGGGAAGAGCGGCCCAAATGCTTCGAGTGCGGAGAGGTCAGCCACTTCATCGCCGAGTGCCCCAACAAGAATGACTACTACAAGAAGGGCAAGAGCTACTCCCGCGACTCCAACAAGTACCACTCCGGCAAGCCCAGCTTTGACAAGCACCGCTCCAGCAAGCACGGCTTCGGCAAGCGTCCCTTCGGCAAGAAGAACTTCCGGAAGGCTTTCAAGAGCTACTAGAAGGACAACCGGAAGCGGGACAAGGCCTTCTTCGCCGAGATCGGGTTCTGCAGCAGCGGATCGTCTTCCTCTTCGTCCTCGTCGAGCTCAAGTGATGAGGAGATCACGTACAGGAAGGACAAAAGGAACAATCAAGGAGGTCTAGCTGGCTTGTGCTTCGTCTCCACCAAGTCCAGGCGCAAGAACAAGGACAAAAGGAGCTCGGTTTGCTCCAAGGCGCTTGAGGACAAGGAGAACAAGGATGATGGTAGCAACTCTTCTTCCGATGATGAGGTAACTCCTGAGCAAGCCAAAATCCTTGAGATGCTAGAGCAGAACAGCCGAGAGTTGAAAGCCCAGGATAAGATGCTGGAGAAGGCAGCTAAGAAGCTACAGAAGTTGAAAGCCCAACTTGCTGAGGCTTTAAAGGAGAATGAGAGGTTGATGAGTGTGAGACCCCAACCTAGTGAGCTTGAGTGCCCTACCTGCGAGTCTTTCATGATGGAGCTTGGTGACCAAAGAGATAGGTATGCCAAGCAGGTAGAGGAGATAGATGAGCTGAAGGCTGAGCTAGGCAAACTCCAGTCCAAACTGGATGAGCCTACTTTGAGTGGAGAGCTCGAGTGTGAGTCTTTTCCCTGTCTAGCTAGAGAGCTAGCTGTGCTGAAGGAGAAGTTTGAGGGGCAGCTCATGGAGCTTTAGGAGCTTAGGGCTAGACCTACGCTGTTGGGTGCGTGCTATGGTCTGTCCTACTTTGAGAGGTGAGTTAGAGCAGTTGAGAGCTGACTTTGAGGTGCTTTCAGCACCTACTAACACTTGTGAGAATTGCCTAACCCTTAGGATGCAGCTGGTGGATAGGGATGCCACCATTAGGAAGTTGGAGAAAGCTGTTGTGGTTTCCTCCCTAAACTGTGACACTTGTGCTGCCCAGACTGTGGTTCTGGAGGATCTGAGGGAAGAGGTGTTGTCTTTGTAAAATGACAACAACAGGTTGAGAGAGGTGCTCAGTTGGGTATATGCTAGGCAACCCCAACTAGAGATGATCATAGAGAACACCAAGAGAGTTGAGGGTGACACGAGTGGTTCTGGTTTCGAAGAGTGCAACACCTCGGGTGTGAAGAGTGCCCCAGTTAAGATTAGAACCACACCTACCCAGCCTTTTGAGACTGCTGATGGGGTTTACCATGAACCACCCAAGGCTGCCCCAAAGAAATAGTACTGGACACTCAAGCCTTCTAAGGCTAAGCTGGACAAGATAATAGAGGAAGAGCTTAAGCCTAAGGGCAAGAAGCCAGTCCAGCAGCCTGAGCCACCCAAGGCCACACCACCTAAGCCCAAGTCCTAGCCTAACCCAGTTCCTAGAAGGCCTGTCTACCACTGTGAGTTTTGCCAGCGGAATGGACACCTAGAGGAGTTTTGCTTTAGGGGGAAGCGGGTTGAGAGGCAGGAGAAAGCTTGGGGGAACCAGGATCAGTTCTACCAGGGTGGTAGGCAAGATCCTTCCCACTGCAGTGAGAGGAGAGACCGCTTTGCTGGTGGTGAGAGGGGAGGCGGCTTTCAGGCCCATGCTCCTGATGGTGAGAGACGCTTTGTCGGTCGAGTTTCTAGTCGTTTTCAGCGAGGGAGCTTGAGAGGCCACGCTTTGAGGGTCGTGGTTACTCTAGTCATGGTGATTTCTTTCACTGTGCTTACCCCACTTTTGAGCAGATGGCTCGGCACTGGTACAGCAGTTTTGGTACTAACCCCAGTGCCGGACCGTTTGCTCACCGTCGCTTTACTTGACTTTGCAGGATCGAGGCTTGGAGGACGCGTGGATCATGGACTCTGGTTGCTCTAGGCACATGACAGGGCACCGCAAGTGGTTCTCCAGCCTCAACCCCGTAAGCACCAAGGAGTACATCACATTTAGGGACAATGGTCAAGGTAAAGTGTTGGGTGATGGTTCTGTTTCGGTCTCTGCTAAGCTTTCCCTGAGAGAAGTTGCTTTTGTTCAGAATCTGGGGTTCAATTTGGTCTCTGTTTCGCAACTTCTCGATGAAGGGTTTGAGGTTCGTTTTAAGAAGGGTGCGTGCTACGTTCTTGATGCTGAGGAGACCCTTGTTTGCTCTTTGCTGCCTTTTGGTCAGGTTTTTAGTGTCGACCTCACATCTGTTTTGGCCCTGCGTGCTATTTGGTTGCTAGTCCTTCTGCAGATATTTGGAAGTGGCATAGGAGGCTTGGTCACTTGAGCTTTGATCTACTAGTCAGGTTGAGTTCAATGGGCCTAATCCGAGGATTGCCCAAGTTGAGAGCTGAGAAGGACTTAGTATGCCACCCCTGTCATCATGGCAAGATGGTTGCCGCTTCTCACATTCCTGTGTCTCAGGTTATGACCTCCTATCCGGGTGCGCTACTCCATATGGATACAGTAGGTCCCGCTCGGGTAGCATCGGTCAGTGGGAAGTGGTACGTGCTTGTCGTTGTGGACGACTTTTCGCGGTTCTCGTGGGTATTTTTCATGGAGTTTAAGGATGAGGCGTTTAGTTTTGTTCGGAATCTGGTACTGAGGTTGAGAAACGAGAGTCATAAGGCCATGAGGGCTATCCGTAGTGATAATGGCGGAGAATTCAGAAACTCTCGGTTCGAAAACTTTTGTCGTGACCTAGGTCTTGAGCACCAATTTTCTTCTCCATATACCCCACCGCAGAACAGTGTTGTGGAACACAAGAACCGCATGCTCGTTGAGATGGCACGGACGATGCTCGATGAGCATAGGACTCCGAGGCGCTTTTGGGCTGAGGCAGTGAATACGGCCTGTTACATTGTGAACCGGATCTTCTTGCGAGCTTTCCTTCGGAAGACCTCGTATGAACTTCGGTTTGGTAGGCAGCCCAGCGTCAAGCATTTGCGAGCGTTTGGCTGCAGGTGTTTTGTGCTGAAGAAGGCGGGGCATTTGGATAAGTTTGAGTCTCGTTATTTGGATGGGATTTTTTTGGGGTATGCTTCTATTTCTAGGGCTTTTCGTGTGTGGATTTTGGAGGCCAAGCAAGTTGTTGAGACTTGTGAGGTTTCTTTTGATGAAACTATGCCCTACACAACCCCTGCCTTTGAGATTTCAAGTGATGATGAAGAAGGCACCCCCATCTTTGAGGATGAGGAAGGTGCGGACGATGTTGGTGATGCAGGAGCCACTGCACCGACTGCAGCTCCTGCCCCCTCTGCTACGAGCTCTGATGATGATGGAGGACCCCTGCCTATGGCTTCCTCCTCACTCCCCTGACGGCAAGCTCATGCAGAGGCTGGACCCGCTGAGGACGCAAGGGAGGTGACCTCCGAGATTGTTCCATCTCGGCAGGTCCAGTGGGATTACCCTCCTCACAGGATGATTGGAGACATTCACCAGCGTGTTACACGCTCTTCGGTTGCTTCTCTAGCCTTTTTCTCCCACTCTGCATATGTTGCTACTTTTGAGCCCCAAGATGTGTCACAAGCATTATCTGATCCTAACTGGGTGAACGCCATGCATGAGGAGTTGGAGAACTTTGAGAGAAACCATGTCTGGGATTTAGTTGAACCTCCACCAAACTGTCGCCCTATAGGTACCAAGTGGGTTTTCAAGAACAAATAGGGTGAGAATGGGATAGTTGTGAGGAACAAAGCGAGATTGGTAGCCCAAGATTTCAGTCAAAAGGAGGGGATAGATTATGAGGAGACCTTTGACCCTTAGCTCGTTTGGAAGCCATTAGGATTTTGCTTGCCTTTGCGGCCTGTAAAGGCTTCAAACTGCAACAAATGAATGTCAAGTCTGCCTTCCTAAATGGGTTTATAGAGGAGGAGGTATATGTGAGACAACCTCCTGGCTTTGAGAGTGCTAGATTTCCAAATCGGGTGTATAAATTGAGGAAAGCCCTTTATGGTCTGAAGCAAGCTCCTAGAGCTTGGTATGCTAGGTTGAAGAGTTTCTTGCTCAAGCCTGGGTTTGTGATGGGTTCAGTAGACAAGACCTTGTTCTTGTTGAGTCGTGGCGGTAACACCCTGATAGTTCAGATATATGTTGATGACATAATCTTCTCACTGTCAGGTGGTGAAGCACATTTTCAGGTATCTCAAATTCACTCCTGAGCTTGGTCTTTGGTATTCCTCGGGTTCTTCTCTTTCTCTTAGAGGGTTCTCAGATGCAGATCATGCTGGCTGCCGGATTGATCGCAAGTCAACCTCCGTTACATGCCAACTCTTAGGAACCTCTCTTGTCTCTTGGTCCTCCCGCAAGCAAGCTAGTGTAGCTCTTTCCACCACTGAAGTAGAATATGTTGCTACCGCTAGTTGCTACTCCTAGCTTTTATGGATAAAAGCCACCCTTAGAGATTTTGGCCTTAGGTTTGGAAAAATCCCTCTCCTAGTTGACTTGACTTCTGCTATTTCTGTAGCTAAGAACCCCGTCATGCACTCTAGAACCAAACACATAGACGTGAGGTTTCACTTTCTGAGAGATCACTATGAGAAGGGAGACATAGACTTAGTCCATGTAGTATCTGCAAACCAGTTGGCCGATATCTTTACCAGGCCCCTAGAGTTTGACGCTTTTACGCGTCTGAGAGGTGAGCTTGGAGTGTGCTATCCCTTTTAGTCAGGGATAGTATGCTATTCCTTTTAGTAAGGAATAGTTTCTGTAGTTTAGTTTTTGCTTTTATCTTTCTTTTATTTCTCTTTGGTTCGTTTGCATATTGTATCATATCATGTATTGCATTTTATCATATGCATTTTCACTTCACTAGCACTAGAGTTTTTTTAGAATGATGAATCAGTATTTGCTTGTGCTAGATTATACAGATGCATGCTTGATCATGGTTGGCTAAGCTCTCTTGAGTCTGTTGAATACTAGTTTTGAGCTGAGTCATTTTATTCTTTGCAAATCAAAAACCATGATCACCACTTGATTTGTCTACTTAGCATGTGTAGGAGTGTTGAATGCTATGCTATCTTTTCATGCCTAGATATGCTAGTTGTATGCATTTGCTATGTTGATGCCTAAGCTTTTGTGACACTTTGCTTAAATTGAAATCTGAATCAAATTGCTTGTAAGTGGTGTCTTATGTGCTAAATTGAGAAAGATCTAGGTGGGTTTGCTTGTCACACTGATCTAGTTTGAGATTGCTTGTCATTGCACTCTGACATGAACTTGGACTAGGCTGTGTATGATCAAAACCTTGTCTTAAGCTTCTGATGGTTCTATAACCTAGGCTTGGTATTGGTTGGTAAGAAGTGGCAAACGACAAGTAAATAACCCCTGGCACAAAAAGAACTTGCTTATGAATACAAATGTTTAAGTCTAAAATTTCTCTAAAATGCTTATGGCTAGTTGTATATGCTTTGGTTGAGAGTAGCACACCTTATATGCATTGCTAGCATCTTGTGTTCATGTCTATCTTGCTAGGTGCTATTCATGTTGGTGATGCTTTATTTTAAACTACCCTGAAAAACATGCTAGCTCTTGATATATGTAACATAGATTCGTTTGAGCTTGTTGTATGCTTCCTTACCCTCACTTGCTCTGTATGCTAGAACTTGTGATTACTAGCTTTCCATCCCTTCTGAGCTCTTTCAGTTACACTCATTGCATTTTATAGCATATTTTGAGGGGGAGTTGTCTAGTTCAGGGGGAGTTGAGTTCAATGACCCTTGATGTGTCCATTGTCAACAAGGAGGAGAGATTAGTGTATCTCTGAGGGGAAGAAATTTAAAAATATGGACAAAAGGGCAGAACTCAGGAGAGATTTAGTTGAGGGGAAGCTTTGCACTCATATTGCATTTGTGAGGATGCATTTCAGGGGGAGTTGAGCTTTTAACATGCTCTTTGCATCGGTGCGTTGAGCCTTTTTCCTCTGTCTTAAGGAGCCGATGCTTTGTTTCTTTTTGCTTCAAATTGCCTTGTGTTTCGCCTTTGTTTGGTTTTGGGCAGCTTGAGCATTTCTTTTATTTTATTTCTTTTTCGGTTTTACGCTTTTCTTTTGTCTTTGTTCTATTTTAGGTTACAGGTTGAAGATGTTGACAATGCACTCATCAAGGAGGAGATTGAGAGCCAATGAACAGGCTTCATTGCTCTCCTGGTGTGATGAGTGATTGTCAACGAGCAAAAGCCCTCCGATGGACTGGAGGCCCTCCGATGGACTGGAGGTAGATGAAGAAGACCTCAATGGACTGAGGCAAAAGCCCTCCAATGGACCGGAGGCAATGCTCAGCGTCGGTCAGCCATGGGAGCTCGGTACACAGAGGAACGGATCGGCAACGGTGGTGTAAGCCCTCCGATGGACCGCGCGGCGACTCCGATGGATTGAAGAAGCCGGGTGCCACCGTGGTGCTCCAACCTGAGTGCATGGTGCGAAGGCATGCGAGGGATGCTTTGGCGGCATCGGCTCAAAACCGCCACCCAAGTACAAAAGACTTGGTGGGTTGGGCTCCGACTCCCCAAGATAGAAGATTTGGCCAAGACTCGGCCTAGGAAGCCCGTAGAATAAAGTTTCCCGGTTTCTGACTTCAAAATCGGGGGAAGCTTCCAGACTACTGGCTACGTGGCGTACATCCAAATGAGGCGTGGAGAAGAAGAAGATCGAAGCGTCATCGCAGTCGTCTGATTGTATCTTTTACATTTCAGCCCCTTTCGGGCATTCTAGAGTAATAGTCTCAGTGTTAATTGTGTCATCAGGCCTAGGGCTATAAATACCTAAGTGGCTGGTCATTTTGGTGACTCTCGCAACCCTAGGCTTCATTTCCATACAGCCATGTGCCTAAGAGAGATGAGAGAGCATTAGGGCTAGGATTTGAGTCCCCTAGCTAGTGTTCTTCTCACAAGAGGGAAGGATGAAGGGTGGTAGGTTGTAGGAATTTTGTATGAACTCATTTTCGTGATTAATCCAGCAATATTCGTCTGAAATTCGAGCTCATGTGTGTAGCCCTCTTCTCCTTCCCCTTCTAGTTTGGTTTTTGGGTTCAATCCTTAGCTTTTGGGTGTTTGCTTTGACCATGGGTGAATCCTATCTTTTGCCAGTGTTTTGGATTTGCAAGGACGTGGAGATTATGCCCTAGTGCATCATAAACCTGCAGGTTTGCCACGAGCAAGCCGAATTTGAGTTTTCCTCTTTTCTTGCCCAAACCTTGCCTCTTCACACAATCTGCAATTCCCACTAATCCCGTGATCATTTGGAGTTGATCTTTTGGGAATAGCTTTGGAATAGGCCTCAGATAGCCTGTGTCAAATTTTATGAAGATTGGACAAGGTTTGGTCAAGTTTAAGGTTTGATAGGCTCAAGTTCTAGCCTCCACCGGACAGTCCGGCGCTGTCATCGGACTATCCGACCCCACCGGACAGTCCGGCGCAGGCCACCGGACAGTCCGGCGTTGGGGTCCACCCTCAGTTCCTACCGGACCATCCGGCCCAGTCATCGGACTATCCGGTCCCACCGGACAGTCCGGTACTGGTCACCGGACAGTCCAGCAGAAGCCTAGAAGGTGGCTGTGAGCGATTTTTGTTGGAGTTTTCGCTGTCCGGCTCTTTGCTTCGACCTCGCTTTCGGTGTTCCTTGTTGCTGCCCATACTCTTAACCTACTGTGAACAAGTAGGGCGCATTCGATGCGTTGAGTGGCGAACAAGACGCTAGTGCATGAGTCGTTGTTTTGCTTGACTTGCGATCTTGTGATCGTTGAGTCTCGTGCTTCCGCTTGGTTGGTTTGTACCCATTCAGTGGGCGACACCAAGTGCTGCTAGACACGTTTCCTTTCAGTGGACGGTGTCTATCGTTTGTTGTGTGTTGTAGCTGTCAGTTTGCACCGGGGGTTTGTGAGTTTGAGTTTTTAAGTGCTTCTATTCACACCCCCTCTAGTCGCATGTCTCGGTTCTACAGTCTGCTGTGGCGCTGGTGTGGAAATCGATACCACACGGGCGAAAATATCAAGGCCTATCGCAGTGGCTGTAGCCAGAGACAACCCTGCATCCAGCCTTCCGGTGGTGTCGCTGCAGTAAGGCATGAGCTCTTGCCCCTCCAGCTCCTCATGGCATGGCGAGGACATGGGGACATTCTCCAGCCTAGCACTCTCGGGAACCCCTCTATCCACCTCCTCAGCGTCCAGGGCTACAGGACCTCAGGCTGCTGCCACTGGGGAAGAACTTGCAATGACCAAAATATCTTGAGAAGCCCTTGGGTTAGTCTCATCAGCTTGCCCCAACTCCTCTAGTTCTAGCTCGTCATCTCCCCTCAGTATTAGGATCCACTCCGCCATACTCCTCTTCACCACGAGCGAGCTCTAGCAGCAGCATCCGTGGAGCGAGTGGACTGCTGTAAGGAAAATGGCCTCATGTGCCATATTTTCATGGTTGTATTTTGGTGATTGATTGATAAACCAACACTTGGACTAATGAACTTGTCTAGATGCACATTTATAGGTATTTAGTTCCAAGGGATGAAGAAGAAGAAGAAGAAGAAGAGTTGAAGAAAAGGCCCGAAGGGCCACCCCAACGGGGGTTCCGGATGGTACGGTCTGAGAAGACCGGACTAACCTCTGTACCAAGTTTTCAGAAGGGGTGAAGGAATAGAAGCCTAGCGAGTTACAAAGACCGGATGGTATGGTCTATATAAGCCACCCCACCTAGCCATTTCAAGTAAGTTGAAGCCATTGAAGATCAGAGCAAGTGTGAGAGAGTATTCCAAGCATATCCATCACTCCAACCACCATATGAGAGCTTAGTGTGCATCCAAGGTAGGTTAGAACTTAGAGAGAGTAAGCTTGTGAGCTCTTCTTGTGTGTTGCTCCTGCAAGAGCAATTGGAGAAGCCTTGGTTGCGGCCAAGCCACCTGTACTCGTTGCTAGACCCTTCTTCCTTGGTGTGGAGCGGCGGCAACAACTTTTATAGGGATGAGGAGACCCTTTAAACTCCATAGTGAAGAATTTAGCGCCTTGTGACCGAGAGAGATGGTGGCGGTGGCTAAGCCTTGGTGGCTTGGTGACACTTAGCCTTTGCTTGCCATGAGCCTTGTGTGGCAAGCACAAGACGGTGATCGGAAGAGTCTTGGTGCTTGGCTCGGATATTGCCTTTGGCGGCGAGCCTGTGGACATAGCCCTTTGTGGTGAACCACGTTAAATCTTCGCGCCTCCCCGGGAGTTTGCATTCCCTTGCCCTACCTCTTTACTTACCGCATTTACGTTTCCGCATTTACTTGCTTGTGTGCCTTTAGCTTTCCTAGTTAGTTTGATTAGTTTTGGCTCTAGGTTGCAAGTCTTTTGGGCAAGATAGAGAGGGCATAGATAAACCTTGGACTTAACTAGCATGTGTAGGGTGAAATAGGTTTATCTTATGCACTAGATAGCCCTAGGTTTTAGTTGAGCGATTAGCGACCCAATTCACCCCATCCCCCTCTTAGGTCGGATACCCCGGCACATTCCTTTCAACTTCCCCCTACTCCAACATTCCCAGACTCAGGTTCGGGCACCGTGGAGTGTGGCACCCTTCTAACAGATGGAAATCAAGTAAAATAAAAAGTAACTGAAAAGAAACAAACAATAAAGACAACAAAAAACGTGAAGTACCTCATGTTTTTTGATTTTCGTTTTAGGGAGGAATGCATGAAGGGGTTCCTTCTCGGGCTCATGACGCCGCCGGGTGCGCTCTCCTCATCCCTAGGGCAAGATTGCTTTCGACCCAAAGAGCCAGTTGCAGGAGTCCCTGCTTCTGGATGGTCGCTCAGCGAAGCTGCCTGTACACCGGCCATGGGGCTTTGCCCGCCCCATGACAAGCAGGCGCACCTCTCGACATCCGTCCAGAGCTTGACGCTTTGCTGGCACTGAAGAAGTTGCGGCCCGACGGGCGGACTAATCCGCGGGGGTCGTCCCAGGAACCGGCCCCCCAGTGGAGTTGGCATCCGGCGACCCCCACGATGGCACTATGCCAGCGGGGAGGTCCATCTGGTCCACGCCCACTTCAGAAGTGCAAGCCTTGATGATGTCGGCCATAGGGCTGGACCGAAAGCTCGTGATTCAATAACTCACTTGGCTCGTAGTCAGCTTGACTCGGTGCGGCTTGGCTCGTTTTATTTTTGTAACGAGCTGAGCCAAGATTTCAGCTCGCAAAATTAATGAGCCAGCTCGAGTTGGCTCAAGAACCGCTCGCGAGCCAAACGAGCTAAATGTTCAGGCCACAGGCCATGGTTTGACAGCCCAGTCAATTAGTCCAACGGCCCAATATGACAAACCCTAGACCGTAGGATACTAGAACCCGCAGCTGTAGGAAAAAGAATGGAGCGCGGCCTTTAGTTCCTCCTCCCATCTCTCCTCCGGCCAAGGCTTGCGCGGTGCTGCTCTTGCTCCCGGTCCCAATCTCTCATCTCCCTATCATCCCCAATCCCCAACTCTCGTCTCTCCCTTGACTTCGTAGACTCATGGTCTCCAATGGCGCCTGCTTGCCGAATCACCGTGGTGCCCTGGCCTTTTTGCCCGCGGCGGTCTCTCAGCTCATGCGCAAGGCCCTCAATATCTCTGAGGCAACCGACAAACTCACTGACGGAGATGCTTGCTGTCTTGAGTTGCGAGTTGTGACAGGCAACCTTGATCATCGACTACTAGTCTGATTTGCTTAAATCTCTCTTTTTTTTTGCTGCTATTTGCATAGTGAAAAACAAGCAAAGGTTGAGCAGTCGGTGGCATTTTTGTGAATTATTATAGATTATGGAATGATTCTAATTTCACCATGCAAAGATTGTTGTCGTTTGGATCGGATACTAGTGTATAATCCATACTAGTACCAATGCACATGAAGTTATTTGAGTTTTTTCTTTGCTTTTTCCCCATCATTACTTCCTTGCTTGACCAAACATTTCATCTTGGCTGAGAATCCTGAATCGAACAACTCAATGCTCCAGCTCACGAGCTAAACAAGCTGGCTCGAGCTCGCAAACGAGCCGAGCCGAGCTAGACACCTAGCTCACTAGATTAACGAGTCGAGCCAAGCAAGCTTGTTAGGATAACGAGCTAGCTCGAGCTGGTGTAAGGAATGTGCTGGGGTATCTGACCCAAGAGGGGGAGGGGGTGAATTGGGTAGTTAATCACTCAACTAAAACCTAGGGCTATCTAGTGCATAAGATAAACCTATTACGCCCTACACATGCAAGTTAAGTCTAAGGTTTATCTATGCGCTCTCTATCTTACTCAAAAGACTTGCAACCTAGAGCCAAACCTAATCTAACTAACTAGGGAAGCTAAAGGCACACAAGCAAGTAAATGCGGAAACGTAAATGTGGTAAGTAAAGAGGCAGGGCAAGGGGAAGCAAACTCCCGGGGAGACGCGGAGATTTAACGTGGTTCACCACAAAGGGCTACGTCCACGGGCTCGCCACCAAAGGCAATATCCGAGCCAAGCACTAAGACTCTTCTGATCACCGTCTTGCGCTCGCCACACAAGGCTCACGGCAAGCAAAGGCTAAGCACCACCAAGCCACCAAGGCTTAGCACCGCCACCGTCTCTCTCGGTCACAAGGCGCCGGATTCTTCACTACAGAGTTTGAAGGGTCTCCTCGTCCCCGCACAAGTTGCCGCTACCGCTCCACACCAAGAAGGAGGGTCTAGCAACGAGCACAATGCTTGCCGCAGCAAGACATCTCCTAATCACTCAACCCTCACAAGAGCTAAGCCTAAACAAGCACTAATCTCTCACTAAGAGTGCACTAATGTCTTTGATATGGTCAATTAGCACTATGGTGCCTTGGAGATGATTTTCAAGTGTTCTTCAACTCATCTATGCTTCAGGTGTCTCCAGCAAGCTCAAATGACCCCATGGATGAGGTATAAATAGGCCCAAAGACCAAATCTAGCCATTGGCCAACGGTCAGAAAATTCACTGTATAGACTGGATTTTCCATCCTTAGAGAAATGAATGGACCGGACCATTTTTTGCTGGGTAGACACACTTTCGTATTTTGGTCATAACTATTTGTTCCGAACTTCGATTTCGATGATCTTGGACTTTTTGGAAAGATTGTGAGGAGTTCTACAATGTTGTGTAAAAGCCCATTTGATTGGATTTGTAGATTCATACAGAATTTAATATTTTCTTCAGCCTGTATCATGTGAAGACCGGATTGTCCGCTCTGTACATTTCAGCAGGCTTAGTCTTTGTATTTTGGGCACATAAACTCCGATTTTAATGATCTTGGACTTTTTTCGAAAGCTTGTTAAGAGATCTGGAAAAATCCGTCTTTCTTGGTCATCATAATTGTATAGAATTTGTATTGTTTCTTCTGTTTGTAATTCAACCTTGAAACCTAAAATCCCTATAATCACAAGCTTGGCAACCTTGTTAGTCCTAGTGGCTTAAGTTGTCATCAAATCAGCAAAACACTTTGTGAAACATGGCATGAGGACATTTTCGCTACAATCTCTCCCTTTTTTGGTGATTGATGATAACACAACCAAAGCAAGCAATATAAATACAAAAAATGATACAAAGTGTAAATTTCAATGAGTTAGAATCAACTTAGCTTGCTTGGATGGCTTTATCAATTCTCAACTTCATTTGCCACCAGCATATGATCCAATTGATGCTTCCGGCTTTTATATCCACATGAGAGATTTAAGCACACATTGAGCATTAAGTTTGGTACCTTAGTTCATAGGATCACAGATTTCGCAATTCTCCCCCATATTTGAACTAGTACCTCCCCCTATCACCTTGCCTTCTTGTTTTCACCTCATCTTCCCTTATGGTCTTCATATTTCTTACCCTTGGTGCTTGACCTTTTCTCCCCCTTAAGATATGCAATCCTTGCATGGGATTTCTCTTCCCCTTGTGATATACAATGCTTGCTTGGGACTTCTTTCCCCCATATATTATGCATCTTGCTTGCATGGGATTTCTCTCCCCCTTTGTCATCGAGCACCTAAAAGACCTAAACACAACCAACTAGCAAAGAAAAGCATTAGTAGTAAGGGAAAATTACTAGTGAGGCCATTTTACCTTTTTCTTGCTCTCCTCCTTAATTGATGATACCCAATTGAAGCAATCACTTTTAGTGCTCATCTCTCCCCCTTTGTCATGGACTTGTTGCCTTGAATTATCAAGATATCCAATGTGACTTGTGGCATAATGAAGGGGATGGTCACCAATTGTAAAAGAAGCTCATTGGAGGTAGAGCCTAGTGACTACGACAAATGGCACTTGAACGCATGTTAGTCACACAAACACAAGTTATAGAGTTGCTCCCCATAATTGTGTGCAATAGTGTTTGAATCACATAACCAAGTGTATGCACTTGTAAATCACAACATGGGGTTTAACATCTACAACTTGAAAACACGACACCAAATGAAGGGATACCAAGAATTGGAAAGTGTTACCACTTGTAGCCCTTTTTCTTTGCGAAGCATGTGCCATGGTTGAAATGGTGCATTCCACACCACAAGTTAAGCTCTTGTAAGTTTCTTCAAAAGTAGACAGTTAGAACAAGCAACAAACCATATGTAACCCTAGGAAGGCACAAGACTAGATACTAATTGCAATAAATAAACATGCTCATGCAAACCTAGAGAGGCATTTGAGCTACAACGATACATGCGATGGTTTTACCTAGCTCTTTACCTCATTTGTAGGGGAGGGGAATTTGGGTTTCTAGTTTTCAATCCCATACTTGGCTCCAATCCAATTTCATGATGCATCCCTACTTATGCACCCCAGTAATTACCAAGTGTCCAAATTCCCCGTCACCACTTTCTTCTTTTAAGTATTTGGGACCCAAACCTTTTGGGAGCCTTCCATGGTTTGAATTATTTCCTTTAGCACCCAAACAGGCCGGTTCCATCCTTGGTTCCTCCATCCCATGGTATGAGCCACCACCTTACCATTCTTCTTCTTCTCAAGTATGTAGTGGTTGCTCTTTTGCTTTGCCTTGTAGGTGGGCTTGGTGTATACTAGTGAGGTCTTCAATTTTGGAGAGTTCTTATTCTTTATTGCCTTCTTCTTTCCCTTAGTATTGCTCTTGCCCTTGTTCTTGCTCTTTTTTTTTGGGCCTTTTCCCCTTTGCATTGATAGGACTTGTGGCCTTGTTTGTGACACTTGAAGCAAGTCACGGTTTCTCCCTTCTCAAGCTTCTTCACACCCTTGGAGGGTTATATTGAGGAGGTTGGACTTGTTCTTGTGCAACTTTTCCTTTGAATCGCCTTAAGTCCGCCCTTAGCCTTTCACCTTTTGTTTGAGCTCTTCATTTTCACTAGCAATGAGGTCATCTAATGTTTCTACAACCACATTCTCATTGCAAAAAGTTAGATCACAAGAGGTAGACGCATCTACCTTGACAATTGGAATTGCACAAGGAATAGCACAAGGGATTGATGCATCCAATGAGTTTGTGAGAGACTCATATTTTAATTCTACATCCTCAAATTGCTTCTTGAGCTCCCCATGCTCCTTGTCTAACAAATTGGATATGTTAAGCAAGCTCACATATCTTGAGACAAAGGAGGCATGGAGCTCTTCATTAGCTTTGAGGGCCTTGATTTCTTCCTTTTGTTTTAGCATATAGTCTTGTTGCTCTTTAATTAAGCTCATCATCTCACAAACATCATTGGGCTCATCATCTTCATCGAAGGAGTCATCACTTACATCACTATTGTCTTTGGCCATGAGGCATGTGTGTGACGACCGGGTGGTGAAGGGCTTGCTTGATTCATCACTTGAACTCCTTTTGCCACCCTTCTTCTCCTTGATAATGGCGGGGCAAGCTTGATGTCTTCTTTGCTTGCTCTTCTTCTTCTTGCCCAACACCTTGAATATTCCGACCGCATCTTTTCTTATGTGGGTTTCATAGCTTAGCATGTAGAGTTTCCTCACATGTTTGGCTACCTTGGTTTGGTGGAAGATTATGGCCCTTGATGTTTTTTCATCTTCACTTGAGCTTGAGCTTGAGGCTTCATCATCATCCTAATCCTCCTCTTCTTCTTCACTTGAGCTTTGCTCTTGCGGCCTTGGTTGATACTTGCATGTGTGGTTGATACTTGGTTGATACTCTTGCTTGATTATCCCCATGGAGTACTCATGAGCCACAATAGTGTTGATGACTTGGTTGGGTGTTTTGTTGTCCAAGTCTTCCTTGAGCAAGACGGTCTTGATGATATCAGAGTCAGGCTTGTGAAGGCAACGAATGATCTTACCATTCCCCTCTCCATTTGTCACTTGCTTAAGACCTAGATTATTGATTTCATTCACAAGAGTGTTCAAGCATGAGAACATATCATGAGCACTTTCATCATCAAGTTGCTTAAAGCTAGTAAGCTCATCGGCGAGAACATGATATTTTTGGTTGGCCACATCCGCCGAGCCCTCATGATTCTCGACAATTTGCTTCCATAGCTCATTAGCATTAGGAGAAGTAAACACACAGTTGAACACATCATCACAAAGAGAGGACAAGAGAGTTGATTTTGCAATCGCATCAAATTGTCTCACAAAGAGAGATCAAATTGTCTCACTAAGAGTGCACTAATGCCTTTGATATGGTCAATTAGCACTATGGTGCCTTGGAGATGATCTTCAAGTGTTCTTCAACTCATTTATGCTTCAGGTGTCTCCGGCAAGCTCAAACAACCCATGGATGGGGTATAAATAGGCCCAAAGACCAAAACTAGCTGTTGGCCAACGGTAAGAAAATTCGCTGTATGGACCGGATTGACCGTCCTTAGAGAAATGAATCGACCGGACCATTTTTTGCTAGGCAGACACACTTTCATATTTTGGTCATAACTCTTTGCTCCGAACTCTGATTTTGACGATCTTGGACTTTTTGGAAAGCCTGTTAGGAGTTCTACAGTATGGTGTAAAAGCCCATTTGATTGGATTTGTAGATTGATACAGAATTTGATGTTTGCTTCAGCGTGTATCCTGTGATGACCGGATTGTCCGCTCTCTACATTTCAGCAGACTGGGTCTTTGTATTTTAGGCATAACTTTCACTCTGAAATCTGATTTAGATGATGTTGGAGTTTTTGGAAAGCTTGTTAAGAGCTCTACAATTCCATGGAAAAATCCATCTTTCTTGATCATCACACTTGTACAGAATTTGTATTGTTTCTTCTCTTTGTAATTCAACCTTGAAACCTAAAAACCCTATAATCACAAGCTTGGCAACCTTGTTAGTCATAGTGGCTTGAGTTGTCATCAAATCACCAAAACACTTTGTGAAACATGGCATGAGGCCATTTTTGCTACAGCTAAACCAAGCCAAGCTAGCTCGATATCCACCCCTAGTCGGCCACCGTAGCCCTATCAAAAGCTGCATCGAAGGCCCGCATTGGGTCGGAAAGATCCTGGTTGTAGAGCCACCCATCGTCTGCCCACTCCTGCAGCGGCGTGAGGCGATGCACTGTGTAGTGCACCAGCACTGCCGTCGTTTGAAGCCCCGTGGCGCGCAAGGCCTCAATCTTCTCTAACATTGGCGCCCAAGCCCCGTCGAGCTCTAGCTTCGCCTCCCAGTCCTTCGTCGATTCCACTTTCCTTGGGATCCTCAGCCGCCTATTCACCGCAGTCCTAAGGAAAAACCAAGAATCCCTCCAATTTTCCCACCTGCAGGAGAAATCAGAGAGGATGTAGTGCGTCCGGGGATTCCGTCGCCTCTGGAAATGGCAAGAGCTGTAGACGACCGACGAGTCCCCCGATGACCGCAGCACGAAGAAATGGCACCATAACTCCACACATGGGTGCACCCACAAGAAGGCCTCGCATAGATGCATGAAGTTCGCCAGCATCAGCACGGAGTTGGGAGTGAGGTCCCCCAGCCGAATTCGGAAAGAATCCATAACCTCCTTGGTGAAGCGGCTGAGGGGAAGTTTACCCCCACTTTTACGTGCACGAGGAAGACTATATACTCGCCATCGTCCTGCGCCGGGAACCGCGGCGGCATCGACCCTAGCTCCACATTACCGCCGCCTTCACCCACGGCATTCCCGAGTAGATCTACAATGTCGCTTCGGGAAGATCTGGGAGAGAGAAGCGATGACTCGAGCCATGACCTAGATTCCCTCGACATCTCAAGGATTCTAACAGCTAGCAAGGCGAAGGAAGAAGATGATGAACAGTGTTAAAGAGTAGTACTCGAGAAGGCTCAGAAGCTGAAGGGCGTAATGAGCTAGGGGCCGGCACCGAGGAGGAGATTTATATATGCAGCCCCTTGTCTCGTGTTCACACGATCCCTAATAATCGGGATTCTCGCATAAATTCCCTATGTGAGCACGTGCGGGAGATGAAGAGGCCCATAGGTCCAGCTTCTTCAACATATAGGCTGACTTCGGTCGCTAAGGGAATTTTGGGCCCACTGTTGATGTCTCTTAGCCTAACAGATTTTACTCCGCAAGCACACTAAGATTCGATGTAGCTTTTTCACTAAGAGTATTCTGAGTATCGTAAAATCCACAGGGAAGCAAGGGCGAATAGGTGGAATGATATGTCAAACTTTTAACAGTACTGTATAACTTAGATAAACTCTCGTTATTCTTACACCGGGGGTAAGATAAACAAGATAGTGTATGGTGGGAAGAGTAAACAGGGACCAAAGCAGTAAACAACTAGGTATAGTTGCCTCAGAGGACAACGAGCGAGATTAAGATATCCAAACTCTATTTCTTAACTACTACAAAGAAGTATTCATGGTTGAACTAAGTTAACCAAACACAAACTAGGGTCTTGCGTTGAGTGAAATTCCAGACTACACCAAGGAGGCCAACCGAACGGCAACTGGCTAACACCTACGGGCTTACCAAATAACGGGATTGGAATACTGAGTTGCGTGGGTAAGATGGCACGCTAAACTAGTGTTCAAGTGAGAACTTGAACACTAAAGTTCTTCCATGATTAGAGGGTGAGAACTAACTTAATCTTAGACCAGAGCCCAAGACAAGTTTATAGCACTGGCAAGTCTAGCAAGATTCAGATAACCTAAGTACAACACAAACTTAAGCCTTGGTCTAGTATGCAAAAGAAGGTACACCACACTAGGCAAGTGTGAGAAATAAAATAAAATATAACTCAAAGCATAGATCAACACTTGTATATTATACTAGAGTAGCAAGAGTAGAAAAGATAGAAAGATACAAGAGCTTTAACAAGGCTCGAAGCTAACTCTGGAATCCTTGAGGCAAAGACTCAGACTCAACCCTAACTCCCAAGACTATCCTATTGCTACTAAACAAAGCAATGGTGTGTTCCACTCAACTTCCACACTTCACAAGTGAGCTACCCAGTGGTATTTATAGCTACTAAGGGAGTAGGGGGCTTATAGGGTCGGTATGGTGGTTGGGAAGGCGGTTACCAGGCCGGGCGACCTTGTGGGGAGCCGGGCGGCATGTGAACCATCGGATCCACCGCCTTTCTTCATCTTGTGGTCCATCTTTACTCCCTAAGTCGGTTGCATGGCGGTTGGCGATTAAAACGTGTGCTTTTTCCTTAGCCATTGATCTTCACTTGTGTTTCTTCCTTAGCCACAAGATTGAAGTCTCTCGGATTGCTGACTTCACCAATCCAAGTGCTGGATCGATGAGCTGGCAAGCCTTCCGGCACTCAACACATTGGATTCTCGGCTTTGACCCTGGAATTGTGTTGAAACATCTCTAATGTGCATGCAGGTCGAAGATGGTACATTTTGGCCACATTGTCAGGTCGGGCGGCCTCGGGGGAGGTCAGGCAGCCTGACCCACTTGGCAGTGATCTTTCTGACTTAGCCATATTTTGCCTATTTTCAACTGATCTTGCACCTGCAATCAAATATTCAACACAACTAGTGGAACTATGTTAGTAGCAAGGGTTAATCTCCATTTTGATGTATTTTCCTTCATATTCATGGATAGTTGATGGTCGTAGGTAGTGCAATAACGACCGTCAACACCCACCATGCAGTATAACTGCATGATGGATCCGGGGGCCACTATTGGCGTCCATGGGACCCTATACCCCAGAGACGCATACATATCTCCTCGTCGGTATGAAAAAAGCTCCCAAGGCCGCCCCAGGAAGAAAACACTGACAAGCCAGCCCCATAGGATAAGCCCCGGGATTAGCAAGACTGGGCGCAACTGGGGTTGTAAACCCCGAAAGAAAGGCCGGGGTCGTTGCGCATTAATAGGTGGAGGCTCCTTCCAAGGGAAGGAAGCTATCTACCTCATTAATGCTGAGGACACCCTTGGTCAGAAAGGGGGCCTACACGTCGCACGGGCGTGCGAGTCACATCACCACTATGAGAAACGGGATGGCACGCCGCTCGTCCAAACTGGAGATGTGGGACGTAACAGTACCCCCACATCATGCAACACTGCTCAGTGGGATATGTCAGGACCGACACTCCACGCAGTAGGGACGCGATGCACCACGCAGCGCATAGTGAAGACTATTTCATGACCATACCTTAGATAGAGGTTTATTGAAACCACCACTATAGTAGTGTGCTACCAACTTTGTACCTGTTGCTCCTACACTTGGTCTGTAAAAGGGCGGAGTGGTGCACCTAGGGGAATGATCGATCAAGCACACACCCACTCATATCCTCATCCGGGGGCCTGAGCCCTAGTCTCAGTCTGTAATTCTATTCCCCCATATTCATAGTGATACTCTAAAAAGGACATAGAGTATTACATCTTCAGGGTGGCCCGAACCTCTCTAAACTAATCGCCCCCCTTGCAGTCATTGTCCTCAGCAGTAGTGTCGATGTCCCTACGCAACCTCATACTCTGAGGGTACCTGTACGGTACCTGGTGAGAGCCAATGGATCGGCCTCATTGCTCTCCTGGTGTGATGAGTGATTGTCAACGAGCTCAAGCCCTCTGATGGACTGGAGGCCCTCCGATGGACTGGAGGTAGATGATGAAGACCTCGATGGACTGAGACAAAAGCCCTCCAATGGACCGAAGGCAATGCTCGGCGTCGGTCGGCCATGGGAGCTCGGTACACGGAGAGGCGGTTCGGCGACGGTGGTGTAAGCCCTCCGATGGACCGCGAGGCGACTCCGATGGACTGGAGAAGCTGGGTGCCACCGTGGTGCTCCAACCCGAGTGCATGGTGCGAAGGCGTGCAAGGGAGGCTTTGGCAGCTTCGGCTCAAAACCACCACCCAAGTTCACATGACTTGGTGGGTTGGGCTCCGACTCGCCAAGAGAGAAGATTGGGCCAAGACCCAGCCCAGGAAGCCCGCAGACTAAAGTTTTTCGGTTTCTGACTTCAAAACTAAGGGAAGTTTCCGGACTACTGGCTACGTGGCGTACATCCAAGCGAGGCGTGGAGAAGAAGAAGATCAAGGCGTCATCGTAGTCGTCCGATTGTATCTTTTACATTTCAGCCCCTTCCGGGCATTCTAGAGTAAGGGTCTTAGTGTTAATTGTGTCGTCAGGCCAAGGGCTATAAATACCTAAGTGGCTGGTCATTTAGGGACTCTCCCACTATTAGAAAACCCTAGGCTTAGTTTCTAATCAGCCAAGTGCCAAAGAGAGAAGCATGAGCATTAGGGCTAGGTTTTGAGTCGCCTAGCTAGTGTTCTTCACATCAAGAGGGAGGATGAAGCTGTAAAAACTTTGTATGCACTTAATTTCGTGAATAATCCAGTCCTCTGAAATTGAAGTGCTTGTGTGCAGCCCTCTCCCTTCCCCTTCTCTAATTTGGTTTTTGGGTTCAATCCTTGCCTTTTGAGGTGTTTGCTTTGGCCATGGGTGAATTCCCTCTTTTGCCGGTGTTTTGGAATTGCAAGGACGTGGAGATTATGCCCTAGTGCATCACAAACCTACAGGTTTGCCACGAGCAAGTCGTTCTTGAGTTTTTCACTTTCTTGCCCAAATACTCTCCTCTTCACGAGATCTGAAATTCCCGCTAATCCCGTGATCTTTTTCCATAGATCTTTTGGGAATAGCTTTGGAATGGAGCTAGGATAGCCTGTGCCAATTTTCGTGAAGTTTGGAGAAGATTTGGTCAAGTAAGTTTGTGGTTTGAGAGCTCAAGAACCAAGGCTGTTTCTGGCACCACCGGAACATCCGGTTGAGCCACCGGAACATCCGGCGGGAACTACTGGAACATTCGGTAGCTCCTACCGGAACATCCGGCTGTTCAGCCTCGTGCCGGTCTACCGGAACATCTGATAGAGTTCACCGGAACATCTGGTGGAGCCTATCGGAACATCCGATAGTACCTACCGGAACATCCGGTGTTCCCAGGCTGCCTTGCTTTTCTTTGGGATTTTTGGTGTTTGGCTCTTTGCTTCAACCTCGCTTTTAGTGTTCCTTGATGCTGCCCATACTCTTAAATTGCTGTGAACCAGTGAGACGCATTTCGGTGCGTTGAGTGGCCAGCGACACACTAGTGCGTGAGTCGTTATTTCGCTTTACTTGTGATCTTGTGATCGTTGAGTCTTGTGCTTCCGCTCGCTTGGTGTGTACCTGTTCAGTAGGCGACACCAAGTGCTGCTAGACATGTTTCCTTTCAGTGGACGGTGCCTAGCGTTTGTTGTGTGGAGTGTCTGTCAATTTGCACCGGGGGTTCGTGAGTTTGAGTTTTTTAGTGCTCCTATTCACCCCCGCTCTAGTCGCACGTCTCGGTCCTACACCTGGGTGTCGCGTTCATCGACAATTATGGAGTATCAAATGTCTCATATTAATTTAAGATGGTTTATTATTGTGAACTGTCTTTTTAAGATGACTATATGAGTCACATAGTGTGTGTGGGAACTGTCTTAGATGTTTGTGAGTTAAGAGACACTTCTATATATAAAACAACTGTCGCAATTTGATTATTCATATAAGATGTTTTGTAAAATAAAGCGCAATGAATGTGATACCTTTGATGTATCTTAGATTGCATTGCTCGTCCATATCATACTTGTCATGGTCCTGCTTAAAATTCTAATTCAAAATATGCATAAAAAATTAAAAAGCATGGATGTAGGTGAGAAATACTACAAATCTTCGTGTTATATTGTTGTTTTTAAGGCATGTAGATGCATTGACACGAGGAATGAACCCTACATTCGATTTTTATTTTACGTTGATATTTTCTTCTAGAAAATTCTAAAATAAGCTTTCTATATAAAAGTTGTAGGGCATAAAAATCTATGAAATTTCCATACATATTTTTAAATCCACTGTTATCATTTTTGAATTTGCATGTCAAATCAACTTTGTACCAGGTCAACTTGTTTCTTTTCTTGTCTCTATGATGGTTGGGCCTACATGCAAAACCCTTCCTTCCACTTCCAACTCCAAGTGGGCCAACGTCCTAGGGTAAAAATCTCACATCCCTACAGCCCATCATGTGCACGGTTTCTCTCCTCCCTCTCGGTCTTTCTCACGCGCAAGTGTGGGCGGACGCAGTTACCGCGCCCTTTCTACAGGTCCCGCCACCCTTCCTACAAGTCGACAGTGTCGGGAACCGCAATGGGCCAGGAGTCAGCAGGAGATAGAAAGGCCGGATATGGGCCAAGGAAAAGCAGGACGTTGAGCTGGACAACAAACCGGCAAGGAAAGGAGCACATCGCCTAAAGGTGGATGGCCAGTTAGGGAGGGTGTCGAGGACTAGATCAAGGGACCGGCTCTGTCCGGCAGCGGCGAGCGAAAGCTCGAGGCAAGCTTCGGCTTGATTAGTACCCTTCCCTCTCCCTCTTCTTCCTTCTTCCCTAGCACCAATCCCCTATATCTAGAATCCTCTAAAACAATCTAGGGACTTCAATCGTATTGTAATCTGCTACACCGTGTTTATTGCCTGAGAAATATCAGTTTGTGACAATTGGTAGTCAGAGCTTTTCTGATCTGGGAAACACTGCCGCCACCATGTCAAAGATGACCGGGAAGATGACCACTAAGGAGCTGTTTGACGCCATTCTCATGAAGTTGGAGGAGATGAACGCGTTGCTGCACAGCGCGGTGGAGCCGCTCCATCCATCTTCTGCACTCCCCGTTGCCCATTGATGCTGACCATGAGGTGGACATCTGCACCAACAGCAAGCCGATAACCCTGATCTCATCTTTCTCAGCCTCCTCCGCTTCCCTATCCTCCACCTCATCTAGGATGAACAACAGCGTCGCCCTAGTCATCACCGATGACCACGACGTCACCCATGCGGCTTCCGGCAAGCCAATGACCAGGAACGCGACTACGACACCCTCTTCTGCCTCCCCGACTTCCACCTTGTCCAGAGAGACCATCAACAACATCCTCATCCTAACCCCGAAGCTGCCCCAAGCATCACCCAAATGGTGTTCGACATCGGGTCCAAGCCATAGCATGCATGTTTCTGTGCCTGTGGCTGCCTTGGCTCCTTTGCCCAATGTGCTGGTGACTATTATACCAGCGTCGTCTTCACCTACTTTGACTCTGGCGCCGAGCATTCCAGCTGTTGTATAGTCACTTGTCCCTGCCTCTTCTCCAACTTTGGCTAATGATGACTACTCCATCAACCTGTCAGTCAAGAGCTCGAGGTACCACACAGTCACCATCCCAAATTCTTCTCAGGCTCCTATCTTGTTGGTTGGAGTCATTACAAAGTATCAAGTCCATGTGATGTTTGAGGTGCCGCCTGAGCAAAATTTGGACATAGTGTGGCCAATCTCTTTCATGCATGATACCACTTTGCTGCCACCAGATTACACTACTAGTAATGTGTTCAACCATGATGTGAGGCAGCGACCAGCATGGCCACCACCTAAACAGTTTGGCATTAAGGGTGTTGGTGTAAGTCAGACCAATTCCATGGCCAAGTTTTGGGGACTGTACAGTTGTTGTATGTCTACATTCCCACTAACCCTATCCATATGATGCTCTGGGCAAAATGTTTTGTGGAGAAGCTGCGTCTGTGCACTGGAAAATACCGTGTCATGAGTTTTTGTTTTCTCAGTTGATGATAGCCATTGTGCTAAACAGCTCCTGCCTAATACCTCCTGGATACTTGTGTCATATACCATTTATCATGGAAGGGTACAGTGGAAACCCCCTTGGTTATATGCAGCGTTCAATTATCATTTGTTCAAGAGACCCATTCCTTGCAGTAGTCTGGGTGTTCATTTGATTTGTGCCACTGACCTTAGTGTCCTTTTGCTATATGGCTCATATACTGCAAGTGTGTTCTATTAGTGGTGGTACCATGCTGCAAGAGAAATAGAGGTCCAGCTAGTGATCATTCATGATCCAGGTGAAACTAGGGCTGTTGGTATGGGAATCATTCTAAAGTGGGTAAAATTTATTTGAGAAATGCTCCAATGGACCCTTTTCTCGACTTGCACGAATTTTAAAGCAAACCTAGGCAATTAAATTAATAGTTGACATGCACGCGCGGCACACGCGTATTAAAGCACAAAATGGGATTTTTTAACATGATAGTTATCTTCTTTTTACTAAACTGAGAGTTATAATATATTCAACTTCATCAATTATATTATTTTTCATTTCAATTTTAACCCTGCTAAGGGATGTTAATTTAGTCATCCTTGCGGCCATGCAGTTTACCAACCATGCGCATCCACCTCCACCGCGACTCTGCTGGCTCAGCCTCGATCGCCTCGGGGCGCTCTGCCTCTGTAGCATCAGCGCACTCTGCATCCGCCGCCATGACGAGCTCCTCCACCGCCCAGGCTCCGTAAACTTGCCCTGCTCATCACTCATAATCGAACTCAAAAGTTCCATCGGGAGCTTTGGCAATAGTCAGTACGCACCGTCTCAGGTCTAGCTTGTCAGCGAACCTCGTGGCCACAACATCCATGCTCTCCACATCCTGAGTACAAACGGATGCGGTGAGCCTCTCACTGCCCACGATCAAGCTGTCCATGATCAAGCTGCTCACTGTTGTGAAAATTTAGTACTCACTATCTCGGGTCCAGCTCGTCCGAGAACCTCACGGGCATGTCATCTGTGCTTTTCCACGCCCCAAGCACCTCAAATGCGTCAAACTTTTCGCTGGTTGCGAACACAGCCTCCCTGACGGTGCACCTGACAAGTAGCTCGCTGTTGGCGGCTCTTAGCCTACTGGATTTTACTCCGCAAGCGCACAGAGACCGCTGTAGCCTTTCACCTGGGAGTATTCTAAGGTATCGTATCGTATTTATCCACAGGGAACAATTGAGATAGAGATATCAAACTATCATTCATCCAACTATCACTACTCATTCTGTCAACCGATAGCTAGGAAAGGTTGACACCAAAGACCATGGGATAAAAGCCAAGCACCATTGGCAAGTAAACAAGTAAAGATAGGAGGACAACGAGACAGGGGCTGCGGTATGGTCTTCTTTCTTTGCTAGCATACAAGAGCTATCCGTACTAAGGGTCGAAAGGATCTCAGCATAGTTATGACTTGCGTCGAGCGAAATTCCAGAGTCTCGAGGGTACCAGGGGGTAGATAGTAGGTCCCGAAAAAGAGTCTAGCTAACACTTACGGGCCTCCCGAACGACGGGCCTGGACTACACAGGCACACCACACGCTGTCACCGAGTAGGGCTACCAAGCAAAGCTACGTGGAGAGGATGGCACGCTACTAATATGTTCAAGCGAAGCTTGAAATATAATAGTTCGTCCTTTGCAAGAGGAGAGGAACTAACCAGAGCCTAGCATCTAAGTCTTAGGTTGAATTATAGCACCGGCAAGCATAACAATGATCAATCAAATCTAACTTAGCACAACTCAGGCCAAAATGGTGGACCAAAAGGGAAATTCAACTACACCAATCGAACTACTAACAGACACGAAGACAAGTGCATAAAGTAAGAAAGTAAAGAACTTGCACTTAGTCAATAATAGGAAAGTAATGCTCTAGATAAGCAGATAAAATACATTACCGAGTACTTCCGAATGTCTCCGATACAGCAGACCTTCTCTAGCTCCTAACTAAACACTATTTTCAGAGAGTGGAGGCACTACCCGCAGGGCACCTCCTAGAGAGGGAGAGAGAGTTACATGGTGAAAGGTACATTTTTGGAGTGGGGGAGTGGCCCTCTACTTATAGGATTGGTAAGGTAGGTGGAGAAGGTAAGTTGGTGGCCGAGCGGCCACTGTGCATGGCCGGGCGGCCATGAGGGGTGGTCGGGCGGCCACTCGATTAACCGCCTTTGTGCATCCGACGGCTGATCTTCATTCCCCAAGGTCGGTAGTAGTCGCCCAAGTCAGTTTGCATGTAATATGGTTAAGTCATGTGGTTAGGCGACTACCCATTTTACCGACTTGTGTGATCCAATGACTGGAAATGATTCCCCAGGGTCGGTGATGGTTGCCAAAGTCGGTGCACGTGCGAAACGGGAAAAAGTAGTGGTATGCCGGCCATGGTCAATGGCCGGGCGGCCACGTGTTTCTCCTGGACTGGCTGCATGCTATCTCTTGGATTTCAATCCTCGTGTGATGGCCTTCTGACCCTTGGTTTCATCAGATACTTGATTGTACAGTCAGATTCATCTCCTTTTGTGTTTCTTTGCGTCGAGGGAACCATATAGCGTGGTTGGGAAGCCAAGGTGATGGCCGGGCGGCCATGGGTGGTGGACGGGCGGCCATGGGGATGACCGGGCGGCCATGTAAGGTGACCGGGCGGCCATGGTCCAACTTCTCAGCGTTGTCAATTTTTGCGACGGCCATAACTTTTGCATCCGGACTCCAAATTAAGTGAACCAAAAGTCCATTTTGATTATTTTGACATGATCTTTGCAATTATTTGGTCCATGAGGGCATTTGAGATACTTCATAGTGATGTTATCTTCAAATCATTCTCAAGCCCTTTGTGTGTGAATTCTCTCTTGCTCCATATGGTATACTTTGTATGGAATATGAGCATCTCCCTGTGATACATAGAAAACCACCAAACCTCGTGAAATTCGTTAGTGTTAGGTAGATAATGCATAGAACTTTATATATACCCCATTTATTCACCGAGGAATTAGCGGTCGAAACCGTGAAATAACGACCGCCAACACGCCCCCAAGCTTGAACTATTGCTCGTCCTCGAGCAAAGCTAATACTTAGGCTCGGCGGATCAGGAGTTGCATCAATGTCAATGTCCTGCAATATTAAGTGTACAATCAAACACTCTAACTTTATGTCTGAACAAACTGGCATAAATGTACCCTAACCTTTTTATCCATACCTGTGGGGCTTCTGGCATTTCTTACCCTCAGTTGAGTGTCACCGCACTCTATCTCTTTTCTGGTGTCATGCTCGGAGGGTTTTGAAAATTTTGGAAAGAACCAAGTTCCTCAAATGGTACCCTCAATTACTCAAGTGGTTTTGTATTTCCTCACCAGGCCATTGGCCAAACTTTTCCCTATCAACTAAAAAGGCTTATGTGGAGCTCAAGGTAGGGATAAAGTTAGTTTACCTGTGCTATGTATATTGCTAAGTCAAAGATTTGTCCTAGTGATCCTACTGAAGCCTGTGATACCTCTCATCCCAATCAAAGGAGAATGGACTTGTTTTGTGAATGGATAGGTCTATGGATGAAAACTCCTTATTTGACGAATCCCCTTTGAAACTTTGAAGCTTTTGAGTACATGGAGGTATCCTTTTCCTTTCTCTCTTTTTTTTTCATATACTTGTTTTTTCTCATTTTTTCCTTTTTTTCTTTTTCTCCACTTTTTTTGATAGCTCCATGTCTCCTTCTTGTATGAGAACTTTGGGGATATTGTTGGAATATGACTGGAGTATTTATTTGTAAGACCATAGTTGTGGGTAGGTAGGTGGATGATGGATATGGTGGAGAAGTATCTGGTGTAAGAGGATGCTTGAATCTACTGTAGATTTAAGCATAACCAGACAAATGAAAGGCTAGCATAATGACGGTGGATGTATGGGATTTTGATCGAGACTTGAAGTGCCACTACCTCGTAAGAACTCAAAATTTGACAAAACTCAACACAGCAATATGTAGCATATGTAGAGGTTTCATCATGTAAAGCATTTGGCTCTGGATAGGTATTTAAAACCACTGAGAAACTTTCTCATTTTGATTTTCAAAAAGAAAACTCCGAGAATTCACCTTACTAGGATCAAGATGGGTTGAACTCATACTCTAATTATATCACATCTCACAACAACTTAGACTTGGTTTGAAAGCACTTGCTCCCACAAGGTTAAAGACTAAAGGTAGGATCACGACAAATTCCCATAAGTTCAAATTTTAGGAAAGTGTCAAGTTGTATACGAAATACTTACAAGAAATTAACAGAGCAACTATTCATCATTTCCTTTAAGCAAGGGTATAAACAAAGTTCTAGCATAATGGCTAGGAGTTAGATTATTCATAGTAAAAAGCAAAACCTTTTTGTTGTTTTTGAATTATGCAAATCTTTTTAAGTTTTCTTTTATCTTTTATTTAGGATAACAGAAAGTAAATGTTTTTGGTGTCATGGCAGTTTTTAGGATTTAAGATATGCAATTCAGTACAGAGCATTTGGGGTACTCACCTGGTGATCTTCCCCAAAGCTTAGTTCTTGCAAGTGATTTGCCAAGAAACTGAGCTTCAATATTATCTAGCACTGCCTTCCCCAAGCTTGCTTGCTCCCTGGGTGACGACGATGCTGCTTTGTTGCTCACCTATGTTAGGTGAATTTCCTTTCTACTCTTCCAATGCTGCTATCTGGACCTTCTTCTTAGTGTTGGGAGTAAACACATCAAATCTAATGATATTACTACCCTCTGGTGAATGTCTTTTTGTTGGGTCTCCCACCCCAACTTTTTCTTTATTTGCCTTCAGCTGACATTCTTTCCCCAGCGACACAAGTGGGTCACGTGGCTCCATACTTGTGAAGTGGAAGAAGACCCAGGATCCATTAGAACCAATCAAGAAGGGTGATGATTCTAGGGACCCCTCAAGTGATCCATCATAGAATTGTTCTGTTGTTGATCTAATGGACTCCTTTCCTTGGGTTTGGGCCAACATTCCACTTGCTTACAGGACAAGTAGGGTACTTCTCGGGAGGTGTTCCTCTGCATCTGCTACTGGCACATCACAAGCTGTTGAGGCTTGAGACCCGGTTTCACAGAGCTTTGGTCTTTCCAAGAACGTGTACTTAAGCAGGCTTCCAAGTGATGGCGATGGCTTCGCACAGATCACTTTCTTCCATTCCCAAATAGATCGAATGGGAAAGATGGAGACGAATGTTGTTGGGATCGACTCCACTATCATTTGTACTTGCCACCAATCTTCGGTTGATGGCTGTTCCTATCCGACGAATAGAGTAGATCATTCCTGACTTCTAGCAAATCTTTGCTCAACTGGTCAGGCAAAAGGAAATTAAGGAACGCTCTCTCGTCACATTCCAACACACTTGGGTGATGTCTCTCCATATAACTCATGTTATCCAAAGTCATGCATTGCCTCTAGTGAAGTAGTGAGTATTGGTCTACTAGTTGCATCTTCATGGTACTAACATCTGCTTCCCAAGTGATTCAGAGCGTAGTCAAATTCTTGCAACGGTCAACCTCTTTCTACTTTTGTTCCGTTATATCTCTGATGTTGCATGGGGGTTAACTCTAATATCCATCATATTCGTGTGGCACAAATCTTTGGTTGGCGGACATATGTTGGAGTTGGATCCCCTTTGGCATCTAACGGGTAGGCATTTTCTTCAACTCAGTGCAGAGTATTTTCAATCTGCAGCGATCCATTGTGGGTTGAATATCGAGGTCCTTCCTCTCAGGGATTGGGTCGGAGGATGGGTGCTTCTGATGCGGACCAAGGGGTTTCCGATCTTCCGTCAAGTGGAGGGTAAGTCGATTTGGCGGCACGAGACACTCATGATCCGGCTCCCGATCAACACGATCAAGACCCCTACAATTGCAGCACCACGCGTCCTCTGGTTATCAACCGTGCGCTGCCCGGTTGACCTCGCCATGAAGGCTAATCCCTGCCAGTGAATTGAGAATACAAGCAAGAACAATAAATATGGAACGAAAATTGCTGATGAATGATTAAGTTCACAAGTGGGGTCTCACAAAGAGCTGGAGTAATCTCCAAATGGCGGCACTGTTCGATGACAGAATAAATACGTGTTTCTCCTATATTGGCTGCATGCTATCTCCCTTGGATTGCAATCCTCGTGTGATGGCCTTCCGACCCTTGGTTTCATCGGATACTTGATTGTACGATCGGATTCATCTCCTTTTGTGTTTCTTTGCGTCGGGGGAACCATATGGCGTGGTTAGAAGCCAAGGTGATGGCCAGGCAACCATGGGTAGTGGCCGGCCGGCCAAGATGGTGGCTGGGCGGCCATGTTCCATCTTCTCAGCGTTGTCAATTTTTGCGACGGCCATAACTTTTGCATTCGGACTCCAAATGTGGCGGAACCGCCCTACTTAACCCAAATTAAGCGTACTTGCCTCCTTTGGCTCGCAGTGCACTTAAGCTAGACTAAACCCGGTAGTCCATCAAGAGGCCTTCGGTCCTCGATAGCACCAAATCTAGAGCAACCGACATCACACACATCTGACCCTCGATGGGGCCACAACAGTTACATCATCACAGGCAGTTGAAGAGGATAATAATTAAGGATAGTTTGCAAACTAGTTCGAAATCAAATAGAGTTCCAACATAGTACCATAATATAATTGAGTTCAAAATTATCTCGCAGCGGAATTAAAGTTCATAGTTCTAGGTTCATAGTGATGCAAAAGACTGCAACGATGGAACAACATCGAGCCCACCGATGTCGCTTCCATGCCAACCATGATGGTTACTCTTGATGATAACATGCCCCTCCTCCAACACAAGTGCAGAACATGAACTCCATACCTGTAACTCAAAAATGGGGGCAAACCCTGAGTACTAATTACACAGTAGGACTTAATGGACAGGCTTACGTCTGACGAGAAGCTGGCTTACTAGTCATGTGAGTCCTTAGCCATTGATTTTTAAACAAAAGCATGTTAACATGAGATAGCAGGATTTAACAACCGCCATCCACCATCATATTAGGAGTTTCATCATGAAAGTAAATAATCTTTGCATAAAAGTAAAGCATGTATACATCCAAGCATGTAATTATTCAAACCATGAATCCATGATATAGCATATTCAAGTGGATTACTACATTGTCCGGCAGTGATATTGGCATTCTCACACCTGGTGAGCATCAGCGATTCGAATCGATTTCTAATTCACGGGAATAACTAGAAACACCAGGTGGCATATGCTTATTAACCCCCGGCGTTCTCACATATGCCCCCTACCTCAATCTGACCCGTCCCAAGGGTCAAAACGCCCCCACCTAACCCTCGAAGGATAGCCACCTTAGGCGTACCGGGTCAGCCCTCCCTCGACTACAAGCGCCCCCCGAGTCCATCGGCCCCCTATCAGTGGATGGGCAGCATCTTGAACAATGGGACGGCCCAGGAAAGGCTTTCACCAGTCCCATGGCCTGGATAAGCATCCTAGCAATGTTATGCCGATCCCAAGCGAACAACGGCCGGCCTTATGCGACTCGACCGGAGTCCAATACGCAACAACATCATGAAAAATAATACTGTAATAAATCTCCGCCCGGTCTCCATTTAAAACATAGCGTAATAATAACTTCAATTTAAATATTTGCCATAATGAAAAGTAGAACCTACAAGATGAGTACAATCACTCGTGTCTAGTACCTAGCCATTCTAGGCACTCGCACCTACGAACTCTATGTATAGGTGCTAGGGCCAGGGCGGCCAGGAAGTCTAATGTAGTTTGGTTTCAATCGACCCTCATGCGTATGCGTAAACCATAACCGTTTGTTAGCTGGGAATAGTATGATCCTACCTACCTTCTTCGATAGGGTTTGAGGGTGCCTCGGGTGCAAAGTCAGGTGCGGCCTACGGGTTCTCCTCCTGCTACTGTCCTTCTCGCTCCTGGTCATCCGGTTCCTCGATCAGGGGCCGCTCCTGTGTCACTCTTTCTGTAACACCCCGAAAATGAGCCTCGGAATTTTTTCTTCTAATCTCCGCCTAATTCAAAATCAATTTTCAAAATCTTGTTTGTTTTGAGTGTGATATGGGCTCAATAAAATTTTCACAAAACTCCCAAATGTTCCAAAACATTTCCCTTCATATATCATCCAAATACCTCCACCAAATTTCTCCACAAAAATATCTCTCCAAAATCCCTTCCAAATTCCAACCCAAAAATTTAAAAAGAAAATGGAAAACCCCACTTGGGCCCTATTCCACCCCGCAGCCCACTCCCCACTCTCTCTCTCACCCTCCCCTTGCGGCCTGGCCCAAACCCCGGCCCAGACCCCACCTCCTCCCACTGCCGGTCGGGCCCCACCCATCAGCCTCACCGCCTCCCTCGTCTCCTTCCTCCGGCACGCGCCTTGCACGCCGTGCGTGCACGCCGGCCCCGCCGAGCGCCACCCTGGCCCACTGCCGGCCCCGCCACAGTCTGCCACGCAGACCCCACATCAACACCCCAGCGCCCCGTCGCCTTGCTCCCCTTGGCCGGACACGCACCTCGCACCTTAACTCCACTGCGCCGCCAGGTCCCTATCACTATCCCCACCTCGCCGATGCAGTGTGCGGTCACCTCACCGCTGCATCAGGCTGCCACCTCTGTCGTGCCTCACCAGCAGCGCCGAGCCGCCCCGGTCCCACCGTGCCACCCCCAGGCCCCGCGCCGCGCTCTATGCGCCACCGCTGGCGCCACTTCCCCCCGGCTATAAAAGCTCCTCACCGCCGCTCGCCACTCCCCGCCCTCCCTCACCACACACGCCGTGCACCCTGCCTTGACCGACCCCCCCGAGCCACTCGGGAGTCGTTAGTCGCGGGCACCGGCATCCATTTGCCTCCCGCGCATTACTCCGGTGCGCCACCACCGCCGCGAGCACGTCGCCCAAATTCACCATCCACCGGCCTCCATAGCTCGATTACCCGCTTCCGGAGCTTCACCACACTTCCCTCCACTGTCCCCGACACTCGCCGTCCCCTCCCCCGCACCACAGAGATGCCGCTGTGCGTGCGCCCCGCGCCGCCAACACGCGCCTACGCCACCTCACCGTGGAGACCCCTCCTTGAGGCACCCGTCCACCTCCACACCTCCACCACCCGAACCGCCACTCCGCCCTACACCTCCCCATCTAGCTCTAGTCACCGAAACCGCCACCGGCGGTGAGAACCGTCGGCGCGCTCCCGCGAACCGTCGTCGTCCGGTTTGACCGAACCAACGGTCCGACGCGCCGTCATCTCGCCCTGACGCCGTCACCCCCGTCCTTCCTCTGCTGCGTGGGCCTGGCGCCACGGCGTTAACCGTGCTGTCGCCTCCTCGCGCCGCAGCATGGGCCGGCCCATCAGGCCGCCCGTGCGAGTGGGCCGAGCTAGGCCAAAAACCCCCCCAGACCAAGCTTCCTTTGCCCCGGGCCGAATGCAATGAAAAGTCCATTTGCCGCCCCCAAACTATCCAGAAAAGTCCGTTTTCACCCCTTGACACTAAGTACTCCATATCTTTTCAGTTTGAGCTCCGATTTGGGCAATTCTTGCGCCTAAATACATCTAAACACAAGCCCTATCTATCCATACAAATAGTCTATCCCCTGGCCAGAAGAAGCTGCCATGCCACCATGACGCGTCCTACGCCCAGTCAGTGCTTCACACTGGTCCCACATAAGTTTGTGTGCCTGGTGTGATGTCGTTGACCTCCTACTCTCTAGCAACTCAAAAGATCCTTGCCTTGATCCTTCCAATTCCAATTCAGATGATGACGATACCGAAAATCATCTGAATATTGATTCTATTTCACAAAAACCTTCCCCCACCCCAACATCATCATGCGATTGCCTCCCCTTCGGCGTCGCCGCCCTCGCATCATCGTTCCACCACCCCTACCATGGCATCTCTGTAACTGCCGTTACCGAGCCCGCTAGCTCACCCGAAAGCTCGCTACACCTTAGCCACTTGCAATGATACCGCCAGTAAGAACCCCAAATAATCCTTGTCTTCTCCGTCCAAAAATCCAACTCACCAGATACTCGTTGAGCTCATATTGTGCCTTGATGTGTTGTGTGTTTTCTTGTTTGTGCATGTAGGAGAGTCCGATCGTCCCGGTTCCCGAACATCCGACCCGGCAACCATAGAGCTCATGTTGCCCGAACATGAACCGCTTCATGTTCAAGTTGAAAGGCAAGCCCACTGGAATCCCCATTTGATGCATAAAATTCCTATGTTTTACAACCACAACCTTTGGCCTGATAATCACATAAAAATTGCATGTTTTGCTTGCTAAGGTAAACCCCACAAATATACATCCACCCAAGCCTATTTTAGATATAGTGTGCATAGGTGGGATCGCTCACTTAATTATATCTATCATAATCTTGATGTTAAGTTGGGATTATGGTTGTGAAACTTGATGGGTTTAGGAATGAGGATGGGTGTGTGCGTGTTTTGAAAAAAAATGGGGAAGAACCCCGGCAAACGACCCACGGGTCGGGATACGCTATTAAAAGGGCAGGGTATGAACGGTAACTTAGCAACCCGCAGTTACCCAGGTCCCGGTCTTCGTGGAGATGACCGGGTAGGTGGATTCTCGCAGTGTCGAGCAATGTAAGGTGTTGGTGGTTCTACCTGAGCTCTATAAGGACCGCGTTGATTTTCATCTTGCCTAACCCTTTAGTACCACCATTCGCTCTGTATGAGGCATTGGCTATGCCCGAGCTAGAGTGGATAGCCTAGTAGCTTCTGTGTTGGCGCACAAGGGGCAAGGGAAAGGGTTGTGTGCCGAGGGGGTGTCGAGGGACACCAGGGTGCGGCTCGGTGGCTTGAACCTTTAAAGAACTGCAAGGTGATGAAACAAAGGCAACGGTTCGGTTTGGAATTCGGACGCTTATTTAGCGGTAAGCAGTCGCTGAGTCCAACTTGTGGGAATTAGTGCAACTCTGGCTAGTAGTAAAATCTATTCGAATAGTCCGAGTCCACTAGTATGGATGAGTTACGGTTTGGTTCTTCAATTAGCACTTTTCATAAACTAAAAATGGTCGGAATTGGTTTGGTTTTGGGTTGGGTGTGGATTGGTTTTTGGGTGGATGCTAATCTACGGGGGTAGAACCCTATGGAAAGTGTGATGGCTGGATGTGGACCTGCAAGTCCAGTGGCACCCCTTTTGAGAAAAACCCTGTTTTCTGAATGATTAAAATTTGTTAGACTAGCTCAAACACTGCATACAAAATGTTTTTATGCAAAACTTCCTGAGCTCCAGATATGACTTGCATGTAGATATAGCTACACCCCTACTCCTTATGGAGGAAGGTGGGCTTGTTGAGTACGTATGTACTCACCCTTGCTTTGTTGATGTATTTCTAGTGGAGACAATGAAGTCACCATGTATGGAAGCGATTAGGGCTACGACCTACTTCCCAACCGTGACGTGTGGAAGTTTGGGCCTACGTTTTATATTCTGCTGCTTAGATTCAGGGCTGCGCCCCTTTGATGTCCGACCCGTTAGGGCGGATCTGTATCACTCTGATGTAAGAATGTGATTACCAAACCCTGGGATGGTAATAAAGCACATTTTAGTCCCATTATGGAAACTGGGGCATTTCAGGTGGTATCAGAGCCGTAGTTGGCCGTAGGACGTAACCCTAAGGATTGGAAAACGTTTTGAGCCCAAAAGCAATTAGAAAAACACCTCTGCTTCTCATCTTACTACGTTTCAAAAAAGTTTCGGCCCTTTCTTACCCCAAACGGCCATCGTCAACCAGTCAAGCTTCTGCTAGAAGGAAATGACGCTTTCCATGCAAGCCAGGACATGTGGACTTAAGCACAGTGCATGGACCAAATGGACATGATGGGTCGATGTTAAAGGAACCAGTGCCCACTATATGGAAACATCACCATCACAGAGACACCTGGCACGATCCTAAGATATGAACCACCCTGGTCAAGCCTTTGACTGCATGGACGACCAGGGCACGTGCACCAGGAATCGAGGCACTGCAGAAAAAAACCCTAAAGCACGTGCCAGCTACCTGCTTAAAAGCCCACCCACAGAAATCTTGGACCTCCAGAATAAAGCCGCCATGGCAGAAGAACCTCCAATCCTCCCCAGTCGCCCCGTGCCTCTTAAAAAGAGGAAAGCCCATGAGATCTCGGAGGAAACCCCAGTGCTAGAAGGCATACCAGTTAGTGAGAGCCAGCCAACCTCTCCAAAATCCCTCCCATATTCTCCACCAGAGCTAGCAGAACCCCTCCCCCTGGAGAAAATCCCAACACCCGAGCTAGAGTGCCTAGAAAAGGAGGAGCTACCCATAGGACCACCTCCAAGCCCAACATCTCCGAGCAAACCAAAGCTCCAGCCTCGCCAACAAAAGCAAGGCTAGAACTCTCGGGCAATGCCTTGCCCTGGGGACTAACCGATGAAAAAAACCTAGTCATCGCAACCCAGCCGCCGCCAGACGACATCATCATCATCAGCTCAGATGACTCAGAATGAAGCCTCTGAGCCCAACAAGGAATGAAGTCACATGGTCCGAAGTTAGTTGTCTCCAGTGTCCCACTTACATTTGGGTAGTGAAGTTTTTTCTTCACTTTGGTTAGCACCCTTGTAAGAGTAAATCGTGTAGATTGCGGGCGTTGTAGACATTGTCATGTTTGTTTGTGTGTTGTGTTGATTGTTTTTAGAATAGGCTGAGTCTTGCGTGTCTCGGTTAGATGACAAGTGTCAGCTATGTCCGTTATTGCGAGAATGAGAGAGATTTTCCTGAGATCCTAAGGGATACCATGGTATACCTCAGAGCTGAAGGATACCCGGAATACCATGGGAAAGCGTTACCTGAAAAAGGAGACCATACATGGATGGTCACGTTGTATATCAAAGATAACTCTGCCCTCGCTGGATGGTACTCCAGAGCCGTCGGCCAACGATTCCACGAAGCCTGTCACATTGTCGCCCGAGGGGCAATAAAGAAGTTGTGCTCAACCTACCATGGAGCGGTGCAACACTCTCCCATGAGACTTTTCCCACCTCTGCTTAAGTCAGCCATAGGTTGGATTAAGAGGACCTGCATCTTGGCAGAGATCAAAGAGTCCAAGGACCCCACCATTTCTTACCTTGCTCAATATCTGAATGCCTTGGATGATGAGCACACTAGGCTAAGACACCTATACAACAAGTTGGTAGCCGAGCACCAAGAAGCAAAAGAGGAGCTTGATGAGGACATCACTCCTATGGTTATGCAAGGACCAATTACAAGAGCACGTGCAAAACAATTGAATCAACAGGTGAGCTCGTTTCTAGGTGCCCGTAATTCTACTTATAAGGATGGTATGCTACCTAATGATATTATTGATTATATTGTACTTAGGAATTTAGTAGAGGACCATGAAGGCCTTGGAGACCAGCACGGACTAGGAGGAGGACCAAACAGGCGTCCAAGTCAAGATGGAGGCCCAATTCTACTCGGAGACGACTTTCTCGGCCTTCAAGACCAGTCTTCACTAAAATCGTCGCCCAGGCCGCAAACGGACTCTGATTTTGATGATCCACATATGCCTGGAAAGCTAAGAAGATAACCTTTCCAATGCCTCTGGTTTGAGGTCATTTGGAGTTCGGAGTCATCAGGAATTCACTTCGGAAGTTAGCAGACAGAATCTGTCCAGGGGCTGTTTTTTTCCTATTCGGGCTTTTGGCCCATGTATCGTCTTGGAGTCCATCACGGACGCGTCTAGGCTTCATATGGTCACCCTAAACTCTATATAAACAGTAGCCATCGCACGAGTTAGGGTTTGGGTTTTGCTTAGAAGTTTTCTTTCGAGAACAATTCGCCGTTCGTGTATCGGTTTGTGAAACCCCAACTTTGTGAGCACAAATTAATTCTTGATTGCGTTCCTTCCTCGTTCTTGCTGGTGTTCTTCGGTTGCATTGCAGGAATGATAGCCTTCTTGGCGAGGTCGATTGCGCGCGTCACGCGGTCGATAAACATTGGAGCAGTGATGTAGTGATTGCAAGGATACGAACCTCCTGGCTCGGAGCCTTCTTCATCAACGTCGAGTTCTCCACCCCTAAATCGACATACCTTACGGAAGATCGGGCTTACACCTATCAATTGGTATCAGTTTCCAGGTTGCCCGTTAGGTAATCCCTTGTATCCTTTAGATTAGATTTGTTTTTCATACCAAGAGTCCACAAAAAGCCAAAAAAGAAAAAAAAATTTCCGCTGTCCCATAACCATAGTGCCGCAATATTCGTTTTCAGTTGCTTTGCTGAGTTTTCATCCCTGTGGTTGAGTTTGTTGCTGGTTAGGGTTTGTTCATCATCGTAGTGCCCCTGTTTCCATTATCATCCATCCGTTTTCTATCACCCACACCACGTTCGTCTTTTTTGCCGCTGTTGAAACCCTAATTTGAGGTATCCTCAGTAAAACGGCCGTAACTTTTCGCTCGGAACTCGAAATAGGGCAAATAAGTACATTTCGGAAATCTGCAGAAAATTTTGCATCTGGTTCTCCGCACTTTGTTGGGTTCGGCGACCGTATTTTTGCGAAAATCGGCCCAGAAAATCGGGATTTTGGCCATCGAAGTTTCGGTACGCTTGTGTTTGACGTGCTTGTTCTCGCTGTTTTCCTTCTATAGTCCATATCCTGTTTCCGTTTGTTCTGAAATTTTCTGTGGTCCTTCTCTGTTGTAACAAAAGTGAAAAAAAAGAGTGAAAAAACAGTGTAAAAAAATATAGAAAAGATTCAGCAAGTTTTTGTTTCCTCTTTCACCTCTCCACCTTCCACCTTTCAATTTATCATACTTGGGTGCTTTGATTTTGAATAGCTTTTGGCCAACAACGACCTCCTGCATTGGATCATTATTCAGTTTTGCTAATCTGTTACGATATTGTTTTTGCTTAGCCACATATTGAGCCATCCCAAGCTCCACTATATTTTTCTTGAGCAGTACAGGTCGGTCTCTTGCAATCATCCCACTGTTCAGGTGTGTTATTGTCTCTTGACCGTCTTCGCCTCTTCTAGGATCGCCATTGTCTTTTGCTATGCACGGTAAGAACATTTGCAAGCGCTTGGTATACGCTTGGATTGAGAGCGATCCCACCTTCCTACTTGTTACGGATAATCTTGTTTCTTTTTCTCTGTCTTGTGTCACTAACCATGGCAGGACTTGATCCCTTCTTTCAAGGTGATGACGATGGCTATGTCTCAAAGGGCGAACTAAAAAGACTTATTGCTGCGCAAAACAAGCTTCTTGGTGATTTCAGGGCGGACGTCACTCCAGCTTTGCACGATATACGACATGTGATGGATAATTTGTCGACGCGACTAGACGCCGTTGAAAACAAGGTTGCTACTTCTACTTCTTCTTCTTCGCCATCCGAGAAGTCCCAGTCCGAGGTTTCCAGTGAGGAAGGGGATGACGAAGCATATAGTAAACAAGATTGGAGGTCTGGTAAACAAGGTAAGAAACCACATCGACCACCTCCACCACCTCCATGTCGCGGCATCAAAGGAAACAAAGGTAATAGAGGTGATAATGATAACCAGTTTGCTAGGGTTAAATTTAAAATTCCTCCCTTTGATGGTTCATATGATGCTGATGCTTACTTAAATTGGGAAATGACGGTTGAACAAAAATTTAACTCTCCTATGATTCCTACTAATCAGTGTGTTCGATATGCTACTAGTGAATTTACTGGTTATGCTTACTTTGGTGGAATGATTTAATTAAACGTGGTCAAGACCCAGCTACATGGTCTAAGCTTAAACGTTCTATGCGTAGTCGTTTTATTCCTCTTTCTTATAAGCGTGATTTGAAAAAGAAATTGCAACGTTTTGATCAAGGCAATCATTCTGTTCATGAATACTATAATGATTTGCATGTTGCCATGTTGCGTTGTGATATTGATGAGGAAGATGATTATACTATGACACGTTTTTATTCTGGGCTGCACAAAGATATTCAAAATATTGTTGCTTACAAAGACTATAACACCACAGACCAGTTGTTCCATATTGTTGTTTTGGCTGAACAAGAATTGCAGGACCGTGCGCAATCTTCGCGCAATACTTTTGGTGTTTCATCTTCTTCCAGGTTGCAATCGAGCAAGGGACGTGCAGCACCGCCTGACACGAGACGTACTTTACCACCACCAGCGACGCCTTCTACGCCCGAGGTGAGCAAATCTATTTTTGTGCCAAAAACAGGGAAGACCGACACTATCTCTGCTACAACACCTCCCACATCAGCAAACATTATGTGCCATCAGTGCAAAGGGATGGGACATGTCATGAGGGAGTGCCCTAGCAAGCGAGCCTACATTGCTACAGATAATGGTGGTTACATCAGCACTAGTGAGGCTGAGGAGGATGTACAAGCTTCAGAGAAGGAGTCAGCAGCTTTGGGCGGAGATGATGCGGAAGACTACACTCACAATGGCACCTATGTTATTCAGCGTGTTTTGAGTGCACAGGTGGAACATGAGGACAAGTTGCAGCGGCATAATCTATTTCAGATTTATTTTATCATCAACAAGTGCCGTGTTCGTACTATCATTGATGGTGGGAGTTGCAATAATTTGGTGAGTGCTGATTTTGTCAAAAAATTTGATCTTTCGACATGTGCCCACACTCATCCATATTATATTCAATGGCTTAACAACAGCGGTAAGGCCAAGGTAACACATACTGCACGTGTACATTTTTCTATTGGTACCTACCATGACTATGCAGATTGTAATGTTGTTCCTATGCAAGCATGTTCTCTTTTGTTGGGTAGACCTTGGGAATTTGATACTGATGCAACACACTATGGTAGAACTAATACATACACTTTTGTGTATAAAGGCAAGAAAATTACTTTGCTTCCTTTGACCCCTGCTGAAATTGTGAAATGTGATAGGGCTATAGCTGAAACTGCAGAACGTGATAAGGTTTTAGCTTCTGAAAATCAGTAAGCATCAAAATCTATTGTTCCTCTTAAAACTGAACCGTCTACACCACCTACTAGTTCTCCTGCTATTAAGTTAAAGGGTGGTGCTATGCTTGCAACAAAATCTGATCTTGCTGCGTCTGCCTTTGATGATGTTTTCGGATATGCTTTATTGTGCAAGAGGGTTGTATTTTCGCTTGATGATATGCCTCCCTCGTTGCCGCCTACTATTGCTAACCTTTTGCAGGAGTTTAAGGATGTCTTTCCTGCTGAGGTTCCACCCGGCCTACCACCCTTGCGAGGAATTGAGCATCAAATTGATTTGATCCCGGGTGCTACTTTGCCCAACCGTGCTGCATATAGGACCAATCCAGAGGAGGCTAAGGAGATACAGAGACAAGTCCAAGAGCTACTGGACCATGGGTACGTACGTGAAAGTCTTAGTCCTTGTGCTGTTCCTTGCTGCATATAGGACCAATCCAGAGGAGGCTGAGTGTTGACTGTCGAGCCATTAATAATATAACCATTCGTTATCGTCATCCTATTCCTCGTTTAGATGACATGCTTGATGAATTAAGTGGCTCTGTCATGTTTACCAAAATTGATTTGTGTAGTGGCTACCATCAAATTAGAATGAAACTAGGTGATGAGTGGAAAACTGCTTTCAAAACAAAGTTTGGCTTGTATGAGTGGTTGGTCATGCCTTTTGGGTTAACTAATGCACCTAGTACTTTCATGCGCTTAATGAATGAGGTTCTCCGTTCTTTTATTGGGAAATTTGTGGTGGTTTATTTTGATGACATATTAATCTATAGCAAATCTTTTGATGAACATCTTGATCACCTACGTGCTGTTTTTGTTACGCTACGCGATGCGCGCTTATTTGCTAACCTTGAGAAGTGCACCTTTTGCACCGATCGAGTTGGATTTCTTGGCTATATTGTTACTCCACAGGGCATTGAAGTGGATGAGACAAAGATTGATGCTATTCGGAGCTGGCCGACACCAACTACTATTACACAGGTGCGCAGTTTTCTTGGTCTTGCAGGTTTCTATCTGCGCTTCGTGAATGATTTTAGCACCATCGCTGCCCCACTTAATGAATTGACGAAGAAAGGTGTGACAATCCATTGGGGCACAACGCAAGAAAAAGCCTTCAACACATTGAAAGATAAGTTGACACATGCACCTCTATTACAACTTCCGGATTTTGGTAAGACTTTTGAGCTTGAATGTGATGCGAGCGGAATTGGGATTGGAGGTGTGCTTCTACAAGAAGGTAAACCTGTTGCATACTTTAGTGAAAAATTGAATGGGCCTTCGTTGAATTATTCGACTTATGATAAAGAGTTATATGCTTTGGTGCGTGTTTTGGAGACTTGGCAGCATTATCTTTGGCCTAAAGAATTTGTTATTCATTCTGATCATAAATCATTGAAACATATTAGAAGTCAAGCTAAGCTAAATAAACGACATGCTAAATGGGTTGAATTTATAGAGTCGTTTCCATATATCATTAAGCACAAGAAAGGGAAAGACAATGTCATTGCGGATGCTTTATCTTGCTGAATGATGGACTTCTTTTTCGGGCTAACAAGTTATGCGTTCCAGATAGTTCCGTTCGTCTTTTGTTTTTACAGGAAGCACATGGAGGCAGATTGATGGGTCATTTTGGTGTAAAGAAAACAACGGTATGTTGAACGGTTCATTTCTTTTGGCCTGAATTGAAGCGGGACGTTGAACGGTATGTTGCACGTTGCACTACTTGCAATAACGCTAAGTCTCGCCTAAATCCACATGGTCTTTATTTGCCTCTCCTGGTTGCTAGTGTTTCTTGGGCTGATATTTCTATGGACTTTGTTTTGGGTTTGCCGCGGACTAAGAGGGGGAGAGATAGTATTTTTGTTGTGGTGGATCGTTTTTCAAAGATGGCACATTTTATACCTTGTCATAAAACGGACGATGCTTCTCACATTGCTAATTTGTTTTTTTCACGAGATAGTTCGTTTACATGGGATGCCAACTACTATTGTTTCAGATCGTGATGCAAAATTTTTGAGTCACTTTTAGCGGAGCTTATAGAATAAATTGGGGACAAAGCTTTTATTTTCTACTACATGTCATCCCCAAACTGATGGTCAAACTGAAGTTGTTAATCGAACTTTGTCTACTATGCTGAGGGCTGTTCTTAATACAAATTTGAAAATGTGGGAGGAGTGTTTGCCTCATATTGAGTTTGCTTACAACAGATCCGTTCACTCTACCACAAAGCTTAGCCCTTTCCAAGTGGTTTATGGTTTTAATCCTCGTGCTCCTATTGATTTGATATCTTTGCCTTTTGAGAAACCTTTGCATTTGGATGCATCACAACGTGCTGATTTTATAAAAAGCTTACATGAAACAACTAAGAGTAATATTGAAAACATGAATGAGAAGTACAAACTTGCTGGCAGTAAAGGTAGTGTAACACCCTAGTTTAAATTCCAGCCTTTTACAATAAACTTTAAGCAATTTATTTTATTTCCTAAGGTTTATGTGCTAGTTTGCATTTATCATGAATTTAGTTAAATTAAATAAATGCATAAAAGTAACCTAGGCCTAACCTTCCTTGTGCATACATGCTGGTGCATTGTTTCTTGCTTGATCGAATTAAGGATTCAAATTCAAATTTATTTGAATTTTTGGAGCCTTCCTTCTCCAATTCAAAAGATTTCAAAAAGAAAAAAAAAGAAGAAGAAGACCAGCCCAGCCCCCACCCCCTCTCTCACCGCTTGGGCTCGGCCCGGTCGCCCCGCGCCCCCTTCCCGCCTGGGCCGGCTTCCGGCCCACCCGGCCGCGCCGCTCCACTCCCAGCGCACCGGCCCGCGGCGCCTTCCCCTCCCTCACGCCGCTGACCGCCCGACCCCACCCGTTAGCGCCTCCTTCTTCCTCCGACCGCCCGCTCCACCGTGACTCCCGCTTGCCTTCCTCCCTCTGCTCAACCACGTCGACAGCCGGGGAGGGAAACTCTTCCCGAATCCGCACCTGCGCCCTCTTTCCTTAACCCTCATTCAAATCCCGAAAACCCCGCGGCCGTTCCTCCCCAACCTTCATTGCACCGGGCCATGCTCTAAGGCCGCCGAGCGAAATCACTGCGCCACGACGCCCTCGCCCCTCCTAGACTCCTATAAAACCCACCCCGAGGCTCGCCTCCGTCTCCTTTACCTCCCCTCCTCACCAATTTCACTACCGTGCCCTCTCGAGCTCGCAACCGCCATTGGAGCCTCGCCTCGGTAAGCCGCCCCGACGCCAAATTCGCCGTCGGCGAAGCCCCTCCGGCCCTGATTCCTCCTCTTCTCGTGTCGCAGGAGCACCCCGGAGCTTCGCCGCCCATCCTCGGAGTCCCGGAGACGCTCCACCCCAGCGTTCCACGCGGACGAACACCGCCTGTGAACCGACGCCGCCGCCACTCGTCGTTGGACTACCACCGACCATCTCCCGCTGCCCTCAAGCCCTCGGTGAGCTCGCCGCAACACCCTCGCTCTTTTAGGCTAGCTCTAGTCGAGCCTAGTGCCCTCCCTGCCAGAACGCCGCTGCGCCGCCGGCCCCGCCGCGCGACGAGAACGCCATGGGCGTGGTCACCGTCGCCCTCGGCCCCGGCCTCTCTCCGCCGTCGGATCTCGGTCCGACGCACGAGATCAGAACCCCGATCCAATCTAACGTCACCCGTTAGATCGAGATCCAACCGCTCACACTCACCGATGACCGGTCAATACCGGTCAGCGCCGATAGTTTTGCTAAAGAGCCCCTGGACTTTCGGGAAATCAACCCGCAGTCCACCAGCGTTGAAAAGTAATCAGATTTTAGTCCTAGTTTTAGCGTTTTAGCCCCTGTGCTTTTGGAAAATAGAACCCGCCGTCTAGGCCCCGACGGTTTTGCCTGGAAACCCTCGGCGGCTACGGTTAATTACGTTTAGGTCCTCGGTTTTTCAAATCTAGCCCCTGGTTTCAATGTTTCTATCACAGTTATGCCCCTAGGAGCCCGTTTTATGCATAACTTTCACGTTTTAACTCCGATTTGAGTGATTCTTGCGCTCACGCGACCGTAGAAGCACGTAGAATGTTTTTAGTACAGTTTTATCTTCTATTTTTATGATATGATGTACTGTTTCTCACCTTTGGGTAATTGTTTGCATGTATGTATGCGTGGAAATGCTTGTATGTTGCCGTGAACGTGGTTAGACGGTGAGCAGTTTGTTGGTGACGAAGAGCAGCAGTTTGAGGGTGTTGAGCAGCAGACTCAAGACCAGTTTGAGCAAGGCAAGTATAGCATGAACACAACCTAACAACCCTCTAATCACTTCATATGCATGTGTCTAATTTTGTGTGCCAATAAGGACTGTACCTAGCCTCTTTTATCGATATGTTTACCTATGGGTTGCATGTTGGTTAAGTTTTGCTAGTTGCTGTGCGAACTCATGCATCTTTTGTTAATAATTTGTTTAAATGGATATATGCAATCAAATCTTGAGCTTGACCCTCTGTGGTTCATGTTCATTTAAAAATGGTTTTTTAGCAACTTGGTTTAGGGGGCATGAGCATGTGTTTTGCTTATAGCCACTCTCCTTAAGGACCGGTTCGCAAAGCGACAACCTGGGATAACAGTGCTACCATGAGACTGGAATGGGACGGTCTTGGCTAATTAATTAGGTTGCATTGGTTTGGGGGTAACTTACCGACGGGGCAAGAGGGGAGGTGAGCTTCTGTGGCCCTCGCGCTACTTGGGTTGAGTGCGTTTATCTCCCCTTGAGGCTTGCTCCACAGCTGCGGACCCTGAAACCTTAGCGGTTACACCTTACCAACGTGATCTTTGTAAAGGCCTCGTAGTGTGCTTGCTAGCCATCTCATCTAAGGTAATGTGGTGGACCACTAGCGTAGCCCACGACTCATGGGTAAAGATGTACGACCTCTCGAGAGTGTAAAACTGACATGTCAGCCGTGCTCACGGTTATGAGCGGCCCAGATCCTTTATGCAGATTAGTGGTTCTGTGGGGTTTTGAAAGTGGTTCTTATGTTAATGTTGTTGACTAATGTTCACATGCTATATATTGGGTTAATGGTTTATCAACTCACCTGTAGTAACTAGTTGTGTAATAAAAACCTGACCAACTAAAAGCTCATGCTAAGTGTCAGCCAACCCTAGATGCCTCATAGTTCATGTTATGCTTGTTGAGTACGAAATACTCACGCTTGCTTTACTTTAAACCTATTGTTGGCTGGAACCCAACCGCTGCTCAGCTCTAGAAGACTTCGAAGAGTATGTTCAGGACTTCAACGAGTTCTAGGCGTACCGGTCCACCAGTTGACGTCCCTGTGGCGGCTCGTTTATCTTCGTTTACGCTTCCGCTATGACTCTGGTTTAAAGACATGTTGTCTTATTGTAATAAAGTGATGTTATACTCTATGTAAACGTTTTATTTATCGTTTATGCACGTTCTGTGATGTCACTATTGTCATGATATATGTGAGACACGTTCCTGGCACATATATGTTGTTCCGGTTCCGTTGGTTGAGAACTGGGCGTGACAAAGTGGTATCAGAGCCAGGTTGACTGTAGGACGGAAGCCTAGTTAGAAACGGACGTAAATAAGGACCTCATTCCCCTTTGCCCTCTTGCTGTTTTATGAAAATTTTATTTTTGCTATCAAACTATATGTTCACCCTATGTTAAATTATTACCTTTTGCTTTGTTCATTCAATCATATAGAACTGATCTCCATCTTACTCCATCCTCCTTATAGGTCATGGCACGCAGCAAGCAAACCGCCCGCAAGAGTACCGGGGGCCGCCTTCGCCGTGTTGCACCACCGACCCCACGGCGCACCCCAGTACCTCGTCCACCACAGCAGGTCGAGCCTCCATCACCGGAGCTGCCCGAGCCGTTGCCACCACCACCCTTCGAGTATGCTCCCATGGACCAGGCGCCACACCCCTTTGAGGGGAATGGTCTGCTTCCGGCGGACACTGACCCTGAGGAGGAGGAGGAGGAGGAGGACCCAGTGGAGGTAGTTTACTACCTCGACTCAGACGACGATGGTGATGCGCGGGAGGAGGCTCCATCGCCACGCCTGCCGACACCGACACCTCCTTCCCCGCGTGCGCCGACACCACCACCTTCTCCAGCGGCACTTGCAGCTTCACTGGCACCCCCACCGTCACCGCCTGCAGCACCCGAGTGGCCGTTCCGTGTGGCTGTCCCTTCCGACGAGGGTGGCCAGCGGGAGGTTGACGCCTGCGTCGACCTGACGCACCCACACCACGGTGCTGACCTGGAGTTCCCGGGGCTACTCCGCGACTGCCTCTACGACCTGGGTTACACTACCCATGAGGTCGTCTACCAGGTCCGGCAGCGAGCGCGCCCGGACCACACCACCCTCTGGTCCGCCGGTGCGCAGATCCTGGAGCCGAACCCCAACCATGGGGGACACACCGTGCTGCACCGGCACTATAGCATCGCGGAGCACGAGACCATGGAGATGGCCATGGAGGATGCTGCTCAGCAGGCTCTTGGGGTCCTCTGCCAGCACTACCACACTCCGCTCTGCCAGACTCAGTACCGCTACTTCCCCCGCCGGCAGTCCGGGGATACTGAGCACGAGATCGCGTCCATCCGGGGTGAGGACAACCGGCAGCTGTTGAAGCTGGTCCGGTATGTGTCAGCCCTGATCACTGCCTAGTCAGGGTGTCCGAGGAGCTCCATCACCGGAACGGTGAGGTGTTCCACCTTCAGGCGCAGCTGGACCGCATGGCAGGTCCACCGCCCCAGGTGCCAGTGGTGGATCCAGCTCAGACTCCACCTCGCAGGAGGCCTGGCACGGGAGAGTTAGGTGGTGCCACCAGGATAGTCCCTCGGGATGACTAGTCGTCCTCATGTATCGCGTTAGCACGTTTGTTTAAATTGTCGTGTTGAGTTGGTCGTGTGGAACTTAAGTTAAAGTGTGTTGGCTGGTTGTTTGTTATTTTGAACCATGTTTGATTTGGATCTTTGGTTGTGTGCTATCCAGCTCTGGGGATTTGTCCTAGCATGAACAAGTTAATGTTATAAGTTAGTTCGTGGGGTTAAACACTATATCCACTCTATCGCTCTTACTACTTTATCTTTAGTCGCTACTGCTTGTGCACCCATATGTTGGCTATGTGCTTACGGTGTCTCTGCTACAAACAGATGGTTAACACAAGGCGCCACGCTGCTGGTAGAAATGCTAGCCAGGGTAACCAGGGGGGTGGCAACCCGCTGCCCAACCCTCCACCACTAACACCAGAGCAATTCTACAACCTCCAGATGCAGATGATGGCGACAATGACCAACGCGGTGCACGTTCTCCAGCAAGCCCAAGCTCAACCACCACCCCCACCACCTCGGGACAGGCATGGAGATTTCCTGAAGGGTCATCCACCAACCTTCTCCCATGCCACAGAGCCACTGCAAGCTGATGATTGGCTTTGCGCAGTGGAACGCCAGCTGGACATTGCTCAATGCAATGACCGGGAGAGGGTTTTGTATGGTTCCGGTCAGCTAAGAGGTGCAGCCCTGGATTGGTGGGAATCTTACAGACCCCAAGATAGGGATGCTTTCACTTGGGCACAGTTCAGGGAGAACTTCCGCAACCACCATGTGCCTGCAGGGTTGATGAAGATGAAGAAGAAGGAGTTTCTTTCCCTGAAGCAGGGCACCATGTCGGTGACTGAGTATAGGGATAAGTTCCTTCAGTTGGCCAGATATGCCACTGCAGAGGTGGCAGAGGACAGGGAGAAACAGGAATACTTCTTGGAGGGTCTAAATGATGAGCTCCAATACCAGCTGATGAACCATACCTTTCCTAGCTTCCATCAACTGGTGGACAGGGCTCTTTTCACTGAAAGGAAGCGCCAGGAGATTGAAGAAAGGAAGAGGAAGTACAACAACTCTTCATCAGGCAGCAACACCCATCCCCGTTTCTCTCAGGGTCCGAGCTCACAGCAGCAGCGGGCTCAAGGACAGCAGGGCTACCAGTACCAGCAGCGCTACCAGGGTCAGCCAGCTCGTCCTATGTATCCAGCTCAGCGCCAAGTGCAGACCACCCCTCCCACCACAAACTAGACTACAGGTGTTGGGCCTTGCTACAAGTGTGGTGGAGCGGGCCACTATGCTAATGCTTGTCCCCGTAAGGTGCAAGGTAACCAACAGGGGCAGCAATCGGGCCAAAGGCAGAACCCTCCCCAGCCGCAGCAAGGGCGCCCCAATCAACAGGGCAAGACGCCGTGGCAGGGGAAGGTGAATCATGTGACAGCTGAGTCTGCAGCTGAAGCTCCTAACGTCGTGATTGGTACGTTCCTGGTCAACTCTCACCCCGCTACAGTTCTTTTCGATACCGGTGCCACGCATTCATTTATTACCAAATCATATGCTGAGCAGTACAATATTCCTATAAGGTCTACAAGTAGACCCATGGTAGTATCTACACCGGGGGGAACGTTGAGCACAAGTTTAATATGCCCTCGGGTTAGCATAAATATAAGGGGGGTAGAATTCTGCACCAAGCTGATAATCATTGGTTCCGCGGGAATTGATATCATCTTGGGAATGGAAACGCTTGCTAAGTGGGATGTCAGAATTGATTGTGCCAAGCGAACCGTCCACTTAACAGCTCCTGATGGTCAGAAAGTGGAAGTCAGTGCCACAGAACCTTCTGGTTGTCTGCATCAGATGGAGGCGAAGCCCACGGAGGGAATTCGAGTAGTGTGCGAGTACCCGGATGTCTTTCCAGATGAGTTACCAGGTATGCCACCTGACCGAGAAGTTCAATTTTTAATAGAACTTTTACCTGGTACAGCCCCTATAGCAAAAAGGCAATATAGGGTGGCACCCAAAGAACAAGAGTTAATAAAGGAAAATATAGATGAGTTGTTAGGAAAAGGGTTTATACGGCCTAGTTCTTCACCTTGGGCTTTTCCAGTTCTGTTTGTTGATAAAAAGGATGGGACACGGAGGATGTGTGTGGATTATAGAGCCTTGAATGATGTCACCATCAAGAACAAATATCCCTTACCTCGAATAGATGATTTGTTTGATCAGTTGCAAGGTGCATGTGTGTTCTCAAAAATTGATTTGAGGTCGGGTTATCATCAAATGAAGATTCGTCCATCCGATATTCCAAAGACTGCTTTCATTACCAGATTTGGGTTATATGAATATACAGTGATGTCTTTTGGGTTGACAAATGCTCCTGCTTATTTCATGAATCTTATGAACAAGGTGTTTATGGAGTATCTTGACAAGTTTGTTGTAGTGTTCATTGATGATATATTGATCTATTCCATGACGGAATAAGAACATGAAGAACACTTGAGGTTAGTTTTGCAGAAGCTGAGAGACCATAAGTTGTATGCAAAGTTGAGCAAGTGTGAGTTTTGGCTTGATCAAGTGCCTTTCTTGGGACATATAGTCTCGAAAGGTGGAATCATGGTGGATCCTATCAAGATCAGCAGTGTCATGGATTGGAAGGTGCCAGAAGTTGTGAAAGAAGTTCGTGGATTTTTGGGTCTAGCAGGATATTACAGAAGGTTTATTGAGAGTTTCTCCAGGATTGCAAAACCAATGACATCATTGCTCGAGAAGGGTGTTCCATTTAATTGGACTAAGGAGAGGCAAGCTGCATTTGATGAACTAAAGAAGAGACTCACCACAGCCCCAGTGCTTACCCTACCGGACTTAACCAAGAGTTTCACCGTGTATTGTGATGCCTCTAAGGAGGGTTTGGGTTGTGTGCTAATGCAGGAGGGTAAGGTGATTGCTTATGCTTCACGCCAGTTAAGAAAGCATGAGGTCAATTATCCCACTCATGATCTGGAGTTAGCAGCTGTTGTGCATGCTCTGAAGATCTGGAGGCATTATTTGTTCGGGAATAAATGTGAGATATACACCGACCACAAGAGTCTTAAATATATCTTTGCACAGAATGAGCTGAATATGAGGCAGAGAAGATGGCTAGAGTTGATTAAAGATTATGACCTGGAGATACATTACCATCCAGGGAAAGCTAATGTGGTAGCGGATGCCTTAAGCAGAAAAAGTTATGTTAATATGGCAGTTGCTTTTCAGATGCCCTTTGAGCTGTGTGTGGAATTTGAGAGTTTGAATTTGGGATTCGTGCATCACACCACAGTAGCAACATTTGAAGCAGAGCCTACCCTGGAACAAGAGATAAGGAACCATCAGAAAACGGACGAGAAAATCCAGGAGATCCGGGAACAGATCAAGTTGGGCAAGGCGCCACACTTTCGTGAAGATGAACAAGGTACTATATGGTACAAGAATCGGATCTGCGTGCCAGAAGTGGACAGTATCAAGAAGTTAATACTCAGTGAGGCTCACGACACCGCTTACTCCATTCACCCGGGCAGTACAAAGATGTATCATGATTTGAAGGAAAGGTTCTGGTGGTATGGAATGAAGAGAGCAGTGGCAGAATATGTCGCAGTATGTGACACTTGTCAGCGTGTGAAGGCTGAACATCAGAGACCTGCGGGTTTGTTGCAACCTTTGAAGATCCCAGAGTGGAAATGGGAGGAAATAAGTATGGATTTCATTGTAGGGTTACCCAGGACTCAGAAAGGTTACAACTCGATCTGGGTAGTTGTTGATCGGTTGACCAAAGTTGCTCATTTCATTCCGGTGAACACTACCTATTCGGGTGCAAGGTTAGCAGAGTTGTACATCTACAGAATCGTTTGCTTGCATGGTGTGCCTAAGCGGATCATATCTGATAGAGGTTCACAGTTCACATCTCGTTTCTGGGAGCAGTTGCATGATTCTTTGGATTCCAAGCTTCGGTTCAGTACAGCATATCACCCACAGACAGATGGTCAGGCGGAAAGAACAAATCAGATTCTAGAGGACATGTTGAGGGCATGTGCTATACAATACGGAACCAGTTGGGATAAGAGTCTGCCTTATGCTGAGTTCTCCTATAACAACAGCTACCAAGCCAGTCTGAAGAAGTCACCGTTTGAGGCACTGTATGGCAGAAGGTGCAGAACACCGCTATTTTGGAACCAAACAGGAGAGAAGCAGGTGTTCGGACCCGACCTTATCAGAGATGCTGAACAGCAGATCAAGATGGTACGTGAGAATTTGAGAGTTGCTCAGTCTAGACAGAAGAGCTATGCAGATGTGCGACGCAGGGATTTGACCTTTAAGGTTGACGACTTTGTGTATTTGAAGGTGTCACCAATGAGGGGTATCCGGAGGTTCAATATGAAAGGAAAGCTGGCACCAAGATACATCGGTCCATTCAAGATAGTGGAAAGGAGAGGCGAAGTGGCTTATAAGTTGGAGTTGCCATCAAACCTATCTGGCATACACAATGTGTTCCATGTGTCACAACTAAAGAAGTGTTTGAGGGTACCGGAAGAGCAAGCACCACTGGAAGGTCTGGATGTGCAGGAGGATTTGACATATACCGAACACCCGGTGAAGATTCTTGAAACATCTGAAAGGGTTACCCGAAATAGGAGGGTCAAAATGTGCAGAGTGCAGTGGAAACATCACACGGAGGATGAGGCAACTTGGGAAAGAGACGAGGAGTTGAGAGCAACTTATCCTGGTCTCTTTTGCTAACCACCTATGAGAATCTCGGGGGCGAGATTCCTATTAAGGGGGGTAGGTTTGTAACACCCTAGTTTAAATTCCAGCCTTTTACAATAAACTTTAAGCAATTTATTTTATTTCCTAAGGTTTATGTGCTAGTTTGCATTTATCATGAATTTAGTTAAATTAAATAAATGCATAAAAGTAACCTAGGCCTAACCTTCCTTGTGCATACATGCTGGTGCATTGTTTCTTGCTTGATCGAATTAAGGATTCAAATTCAAATTTATTTGAATTTTTGGAGCCTTCCTTCTCCAATTCAAAAGATTTCAAAAAGAAAAAAAAAGAAGAAGAAGAGAGCCAGGCCGACCGGCCGGCCCAGCCGACCGGCCAGCCCAGCCCTCGCCCCCTCTCTCCCCGCTTGGGCTCGGCCCGGTTGCCCCGCGCCCCCTTCCCGCCTGGGCCGGCTTCTGGCCCACCCGGCCGCGCCGCTCCGCTCCCAGCGCACCGGCCCGCGGCGCCTTCCCCTCCCTCACGCCGCTGACCGCCCGACCCCACCCGTCAGCGCCTCCTTCTTCCTCCGACCGCCCGCTCCGCCGTGACTCCCGCTTGCCTTCCTCCCTCCGCTCAACCACGTCGGCAGCCGGGGAGGGAAACTCTTCCCGAATCCGCACCCGCGCCCTCTTTCCTTAACCCTCATTCAAATCTCGAAAACCCCGCGGCCGTTCCTCCCCAACCTTCATTGCACCGGGCCATGCTCTAAGGCCGCCGAGCTAAATCACCGCGCCACGACGCCCTCGGCCCTCCTAGACTCCTATAAAACCCACCCCGAGGCTCGCCTCCGTCTCCTTTACCTCCCCTCCTCACCAATTTCACTACCGTGCCCTCTCGAGCTCGCAACCGCCATTGGAGCCTCGCCTCGGTAAGCCGCCCCGACGCCAAATTCACCGTCGGCGAAGCCCCTCTGGCCCTGATTCCTCCTCTTCTCGTGTCGCAGGAGCACCCCGGAGCTTCGCCGCCCATCCTCGGAGTCCCGGAGACGCTCCACCCCAGCGTTCCACGCGGACGAACACCGCCCGTGAACCGACGCCGCCGCCACTCGTCGTTGGACTGCCACAGACCATCTCCCGCTGCCCTCAAGCCCTCGGTGAGCTCGCCGCAACACCCTCGCTCTTTTGGGCTAGCTCTAGTCAAGCCTAGTGCCCTCCCTGAGCCGGAACGCCGCCGCGCCGCCGGCCCCGCCGCGCGACGAGAACGCCATGGGCGTGGTCACCGTCGCCCTCGGCCCCGGCCTCTCTCCGCCGTCGGATCTCGGTCCGACGCACGAGATCAGAACCCCGATCCGATCTAACGTCACCCGTTAGATCGAGATCCAACCGCTCACACTCACCGATGACCGGTCAATACCGGTCAGCGCCGAGAGTTTTGCTAAAGAGCCCCTGGACTTTCGGGAAATCAACCCGCAGTCCACCAGCGTTGAAAAGTAATCAGATTTTAGTCCTAGTTTTAGCGTTTTAGCCCCTGTGCTTTTGGAAAATAGAACCCGCCGTCTAGGCCCCGACGGTTTTGCCTGGAAACCCTCGGCGGCTACGGTTAATTACGTTTAGGTCCTCGGTTTTTCAAATCTAGCCCCTGGTTTCAATGTTTCTATCACAGTTATGCCCCTAGGAGCCCGTTTTATGCATAACTTTCACGTTTTAACTCCGATTTAGGTGATTCTTGCGCTCACGCGACCGTAGAAGCACGTAGAATATTTTTAGTACAGTTTTATCTTCTGTTTTTATGATATGATGTACTGTTTCTCACCTTTGGGTAATTGTTTGCATGTATGTATGCGTGGAAATGCTTGTATGTTGCCGTGAACGTGGTTAGACGGTGAGCAGTTTGTTGGTGACGAAGAGCAGCAGTTTGAGGGTGTTGAGCAGCAGACTCAAGACTAGTTTGAGCAAGGCAAGTATAGCATGAACACAACCTAACAACCCTCTAATCACTTCATATGCATGTGTCTAATTTTCTGTGCCAATAAGGACTGTACCTAGCCTCTTTTATCGATATGTTTACCTATGGGTTGCATGTTGGTTAAGTTTTGCTAGTTGCTGCGCGAACTCATGCATCTTTTGTTAATAATTTGTTTAAATGGATCTATGCAATCAAATCTTGAGCTTGACCCTCTGTGGTTCATGTTCATTTAAAAATGGTTTTTTAGCAACTTGGTTTAGGGGGCATGAGCATGTGTTTTTCTTATAGCCACTCTCCTTAAGGACCGGTTCGCAAAGCGACAACCTGGGATAACAGTGCTACCATGAGACTGGAATGGGACGGTCTTGGCTAATTAATTAGGTTGCATTGGTTTGGGGGTAACTTACCGACGGGGCAAGAGGGGAGGTGAGCTTCTGTGGCCCTCGCGCTACTTGGGTTGAGTGCGTTTATCTCCCCTTGAGGCTTGCTCCACAGCTGCGGACCCTGAAACCTTAGCGGTTACACCTTACCAACGTGATCTTTGTAAAGGCCTCGTAGTGTGCTTGCTAGCCATCTCATCTAAGGTAATGTGGTGGACCACTAGCGTAGCCCACGACTCATGGGTAAAGATGTACGACCTCTCGAGAGTGTAAAACTGACATGTCAGCCGTGCTCACGATTATGAGCGGCCCAGATCCTTTATGCAGATTAGTGGTTCTGTGGGGTTTTGAAAGTGGTTCTTATGTTAATGTTGTTGACTAATGTTCACATGCTATATCTTGGGTTAATGGTTTATCAACTCACCTGTAGTAAATAGTTGTGTAATAAAAACCTGACCAACTAAAAGCTCATGCTAAGTGTCAGCCAACCCTAGATGCCTCATAGTTCATGTTATGCTTGTTGAGTACGAAATACTCACGCTTGCTTTACTTTAAACCTATTGTTGGCTGGAACCCAACCGCTGCTCAGCTCCAGAAGACTTCGAAGAGTATGTTCAGGACTTCAACGAGTTCTAGGCGTACCGGTCCACCAGTCGACGTCCCTGTGGCGGCTCGTTTATCTTCGTTTACGCTTCCGCTATGACTCTGGTTTAAAGACATGTTGTCTTATTGTAATAAAGTGATGTTATACTCTATGTAAACGTTTTATTTATCGTTTATGCACGTTCTGTGATGTCACTATTGTCATGATATATGTGAGACACGTTCCTGGCACATATATGTTGTTCCGGTTCCGTTGGTTGAGAACTGGGCGTGACAGGTAGAAAATAAGTGCTTTTTGAACTGGGTGATATGGTGTGGTTACACTTGCGCAAAGAACGTTTTCCAGATTTGAGCAAGTCGAAACTTATGCCTCGAGCTGCTGGTCCTTTTAAGGTGCTTGAAAAGATTAATGATAATGCATACAAGCTTGAGTTGCCTACAGATTTTGGGGTTAGTCCCACCTTTAACATTGCAGATTTAAAACCATACTTGGGAGAAGAGGATGAGTTAGCATCGAGGATGACTTCGCTTCAAGAGGGGGAGGATGATGAGGACATCACTCCTACGGTTATGCAAGGACTAATTATAAGAGCACGTGCAAAACAATTGAATCAACAGGTGAGCTCATTTCTAGGTGCCCGTAATTCTACTTATAAGGATGGTATGCTACCTAATGATATTATTGATTATATTGTACTTAGGAATTTAGGAGAGGACCATGAAGGCCTTGGAGACCAGCACGGACCAGGAGGAGGACCAAAGGGGCGTCCAAGTCAAGATGGAGGCCCAATTCTACTCAGAGATGACTTTCTCGGCTTTCAGGACCAGTCTTCACTAAAATCGTCGTCCAGGCCGCAAACGGACTCCGATTTCGACGATCCACATATACCTGGAAAGCTAAGAAGATAACATTTCCAATGCCACTGGTTGATGTCATTTGGAGTTCGGAGTCATCAGGAATTCACTTCGGAAATTAGCGGACAGAATCTGTCCAGGGGCTGTTTTTTTCCTATTCGGGCTTTCGGCGCATGTATCGTCTTGGAGTCCATCACGGATGCGTCTAGGCTTCATATGGTCACCCTAAACTCTATATAAACAGTAGCCGCCGCATGAGTTAGGGTTTGGGTTTTGCTTAGAAGTTTTCTTTCGAGAACAATTCGCCGTTCGTGTATCGGTTTGTGAAACCCCAACTTTGTGAGCACAAGTTAATTCTTGATTGCGTTCCTTCCTCGTTCTTGCTGGTGTTCTTCGGTTGCATTGTAGGAACAATAGCCTTCTTGGCGAGGTCAATTGCGCGCGTCACGCGGTCGATAACCATCGGAGCAGTGGTGTAGCGATTGCAAGGATACGAACCTCCTGGCTCAGAGCCTTCTTCATCAACGTCGAGTTCTCCACCCCTAAATTGACATACCTTACGAAAGATCGAGCTTACACCTATCAGAGCTGTCCTGATGCAGGATCAAATTGTTGTGTCAGAGAGATGTAACCAGCACCAATCCTAGCAATGAACCAAGGAAAAGTTGGTTCGGATCTGAAAGGATGCATTACCCCACGCTAGGAGGAACATCAGACCTTCCTGACCTATTGGTGCCAACTCCACCAGAAAGCCTCCAGCAATCCTTCCTTCGTCAGCTACAAGCCCTGGAGAGGAATCCACAGAATCCCATCAATCAAGAAGATTGAGCAAGCATGGGCGCATTCTTGACACTCTCATCTCCAACAATAGGATCCAGAATCCAGCAGCCGCCGCTCGATGAAGCTCCTAGGAGCCAGAGGATGAAGATAGTTCTTTACGAGTAGTCACGTTAGTGTGTCTGTGTTGCTTGTGTTTGTTGCTTGTGGTTTGTCTTTTGCCTTGTGTAAAAGCAAACATTACCTTGTTTGTGTGCTAATAAAATCACCTATTAGAACCAGCCCTCACCCCTGATGTCTCCTTCTCACCTTGAAACCCATCTGCACAAGAAAGGTGTGTCTTCTGAGAGAAGCCACCAGAAGGGAGCCCAGTCAAGGGGAAGGTACAAACAGTAGATGACAACACTCTACCCAAGGGAAGGTAGTATCAGCCAGAGAAACACGGAGTTAAGCGTGCACAACAACAGTTGGGAAGAGCAGCAGCTCCCCGCTTCCAGGAGAGTGCTTAGCCTACTCAAATACGGGTTTTCGCCCTATTTAAGTGGGGTAGCCTCCCCTCTCTTAGCACGAGTATGGGATAATGCAGATCCCTGAGGTATGCAGAACCTTCGATTATGGACGGGTTACTCAGATTATACCATCATCTAGAGAGCAGAAAGTGCCTTGCTAAATTTTTGGCGCTCTCTAGAACGCTCCGCCTGAAGCTGCCAGGCAATGGTTCAACTTTCCAAGTTCACGAAGTGGAAGATACAGAAGTATCCCCTTTGGGTGTGGAAGGCTTGCACAACGCCCCCCCCTCCCAGAGAAGAAAACAGAAATGAAAAGGGCACCTGGCCGTTTAAACAATTTGTTGAAGTTCCACCTACCATTCCGTGTAAAGAATCAAGTGCCATTTTAAAGGAGTTATTTGGCTGAAGTAAAGCTATCCCTGTAAACCTCTAAGTCAAATCTCGAGGATGAGATTCATTTTAAGTGGGGTAGATCTGTAACACCCCGAAAATTAGACCCGGAATTTTTTCTTCTAATCTCCCCCTAATTCAAAATCAATTTTCAAAATCTTGTTTGTTTTGAGAGTGATATGGGCTCAACAAAATTTTCACAAAACTCCTAAATGTTCCAAAACATTTCCCTTCAATTATCATCCAAATACCTCCACCAAATATCTCCACAAAAATCCCTCCCCAAAATCCCTTCCAAATTCCAACCCAAAAATCAAAAAGAAAATGGAAAACCCCCCTTGGGCCCTATTCCACCCGCAGCCCACTCCCCACTCTCTCTCTCTCGCCCTCCCCTTGCGGCCTAGCCCAAACCCCGGCCCAGTCCCCCTCCTCCCACTGCTGGCCGGGCTCCACCCGTCAGCCTCACCCCCTCCCTCGTCTCCTTCCTCCAGCACGCGCCATGCACGCCATGCGTGTCCGCCGGCCCGCCGTGCACCACCCTGGCCCACCGCCAGCCCCGCCACCGTCTGCCGCGCCGACCCCACCTCAACACCCCAGCGCCCCATCGCCATGCTCCCCTTGCCGGATGCGCACCACGCACCTTAACTCCACTGCCGCCCAGTCCCCATCACCGTCCCCACCCAGCCGATGCAGTGCGCGGTCACCTCGCTGCTGCATCAGGCTGCCACCTCTACCGCGCCTTGCCAGCAGCGCCGAGCCACCCCGGCCCCGCCGCGCCATCCCCTGGCCCCGCGCTGCGCTCTGCGCACCACCACTGGCACCATTTCCCCCCGGCTATAAAAGCTCCTCGCCGCCGCTCGACGCTCACCGCTCCCCGCCCCTTCCTCACCACACACGCCGTGCACCTCGCCTCGACCGACCCCCCCCCCGAGCCACTCGGGAGACGTTAGTCGCAGGCACCAGCATCCATTAGCCTCCGGCGCATTACTCCGGTGCGCCACCACCGCCGCGAGCACGTCGCCCAAATTCACCATCCACCGGCCTCCACAGCTCGATTACCCGCTCCCGGAGCTTCGCCACACTTCCCTCCACTGTCCCCGGCACTCACCGTTCCCTCCCCCGCACCGCAGAGCCGCTGCCGTGCGTGCGCCCCCCCGCGGTCGACGCGCGCCTAAGCCACCTCACCGTGGAGACCCCTCCTTGAGGCACCCGTCCACCTCCACACCTCCACCACCCGAACCACCGCACCGCCCTACACCTCCACGTCCAGCTCTAGTCACCGGAACCGCCACCGGTGGTGAGAACCGTCGGCGCGCTCCCACGAACCGCCGTCGTTCGGCTCGACCGAACCAACGGTCCGACACGCCATCGTCTCGCCCTGACGCCATCGCCCCCCTCCTTCCTCTGCCGCGTGGGCCCGAACCCACGGGGTTAACCGTGCCGTCACCTCCCCGGGCCGCAGCGTGGGCCGGCCCATTAGGCCGCGCACGCGAGTGGGCCGAGCCAGGCCAAACCCCCTCCTCGGCCCAAGCTTCCTTTGCCCCGGGCCGAATGCAGTGAAAAGTCCATTTGCCGCCCCCCAAACTATCCAGAAAAGTCCGTTTTCACCCCTTGACACTAAGTACTCCATATCTTTTCCGTTTGAGCTCCAATTTGGGCAATTCTTGTGCCTAAATTCATCTAAACACAAGCCCTATCTATCCATACACATAGTCTATCCCCTGGCCGAAAGACGCTGCCATGCCACCATAACGCGTCCTACGCCCAGTCAGTGCTTCACACTGGCCCTACATAAGTTTGTGTGCCTTGTGTGATGCTGTTGACCTCCTACTCTCTAGCAACTCAAAAGATCCTTGCCTTGATCCTTCCAATTCCAATTCAGATGATGACGATACCGAAAATCATCTAAATATTGATTCTATTTCACAAAAATCTTCTCCCACCCCAACATCATCATGCGATCGCCTCCCCTTCGGCGTCGCCGCCCTCGCATCATCGTTCTACCACCCCTACCATGGCCCCTCCGTAACTGCCGTTACCAGGCCCGCCAGCTCGCCCGAAAGCTCACTACACCTCAGCCACTTGCAATGATAATGCTAGTAAGATCCCTAGATAATCCTTGTCTTCTCCATCCAACAATCCAACTCACCAAATACTTTGTTGAGCTCATATTGTACCTCGATGTGTTGTGTGTTTTCTTGTTTGTGCATGTAGGAGAGTCCGATCGTCCCGGTTCCCGAACATCCAACACGGCAACCATAGAGCTCATGATGCCCGAACATCAACCGCTTCATGTTCAAGTTGAAAGGCAAGCCCACTTGATGAGGACATGACCAATACACATACGACCAAGGCCCAAGCGAAGATAGAGTTCAAAGCCCAATCCACATTGAAGTCCTATTTATTCACGAGTCCGGTTCGGACTGCTGGAGTATGCCTCACGAAAACGGACGCCTAGGCCGCATACGGGCTCCGTTTTGAGTGTTCTACATATCATTGGAAAGCTAAGGAGATAACCTTTCCAACCCAAATAGTTTCACATCATTTGGACTTTGGAGTCGACAGAAAATCGCGTTGCAAGGTGGCGGAAAGAATCTACCGGGGTGCTGCGACGCCAGTTTTTGGGCCCGCTGGCCTTGTACGCCCTAGGGTTGCTCGGCCACCCCCTTAGCCGCCCCCTAGCCCTCTCTCTTGTATATATTCTGTAGCCGTCATTAGAGTAGATGGGTTTTGCTTAGATTATTCCATCGTTATGAACAGTTTCACCATGTGAGAATACTCCAGTTTGTGAAACCCCAACTTCTGAGCTTAATCTTTTGATTTGCAATTTTAGTTTGCATCTGCCGTGTTCTTACTTGTGTTCTTCGATTCACAGGCAGGGATAAGCCTTCGTGGCGAGGTCAATTGTGTGTGCACGGTTGATAACCAGAGGAGACGTGGTGCTGCGATTGCAGTGTTCGAATCGTGTTGATTGGAAGCCGGATCGTGTGTGTCGTGCCTCCGCCAAATCGATAGTTATCTCCACCTGACGGAAGTTCAAGAACCCCCCATCCCCATCAAGTAGTATTCAGAGTAAGTTTTACCATCAGGTTTGCTTGCCGTTATCCTTAGTAGATTAGTTTTGTTTCATCCCATAGCCCACAAAAAGCCGTATAAAAGTTAGGGTTTGTTGAGGACACAAACTCAATGTTGCGGACTCCAAAATCAAAAGGTGCATTGGCTAAACTTGGCGATAGGACAAGATGTGCTACAAACCCTAACTTTTATACGGCTTTTTGTGGGCTATGGGATGAAACAAAACTAATCTACTAAGGATAACGGCAAGCAACCTGATGGTAAACCTTGCTCTGAATACCACTTGATGGGGACGGGGGGTTCCTGATCTTCCGTCAGATGGAGATAACTATCGATTTGGCGAGGCACAACACACACGATCCGGCTTCCAATCAACACGATTCGAACCCTGCAATCGCAGCACCACGTCTCCTCTGGTTATCAACCGTGCACACACAATTGACCTCGCCATGAAGGCTTATCCCTGCCTGCGAATCGAAGAACACAAGCAAGAACACGGTAGATGCAAACTAAAATTGCAAATCGAAAGATAAGCTCAGAAGTTGGGGTTTCACAAACCGGAGTATTCTCAGACGGCGAAACTGTTCATAACGACAGAATAATCTAAGCTAAACCCATCTACTCTAATGATGGCTACAGAATATATATAAGAGAGAGGGCTAGGGGGCGGCCAAGGGGGTGGCCGAGCAACCCTAGGGCGTACAAGGCCAGCGGGCCCAAAAACCGGCGTCGTAGCACCCCGGCAGATTCTGTCTGTCACATTGTGATGCGATTTTCTGTCGACTCCAAAGTCCAAATTACGTGAAACTAATTGGGTTGGAAAGTTTATCTCCTTAGCTTTCCAATGATATGTAGAACACTCAAAACAGGGCCCATATGCGGCCTGGGCGTCCGTTTTCGTAAGGCCTGCTCCAGCAGTCCGAACCGGACTCGTAAATAAATAGGACTTCAATGTGGATTGGGCTTTGAACTCTATCTTCGCTTGGGCCTTGGTCGTATGTGTATTGGTCATGTCCTCATTACCACTGGAATCCCCATTTGATGCATAAAATTCATAAGTTTTACAACCACAACCCTTGGCCTTATAATCACATAAAAACTTGCATATTTTGCTTGCTAAGGTAAACCCCACAAATATACAGCCACCGAAGCCTATTTTAGATATAGTGCGCATAGGTGGGATCACTCACTTAATTATATTTATCATAATCTTGATGTTAAGTTGGGATTATGGTTGTGAAACTTGATGGGTTTGGGAATGAGGATGGGTGTGTGTGTGTTTTGAAATAAAATGGGGAAGAACCTCTCCAAACGACCCACGGGTCAGGATACACCATTAAAAGGGCAGGGTATGAACGGTAACTTAGCAACCCGCGGTTACCCAGGTCCCGGTCTTCGTGGAGATGACCGGGTAGGTGGATGCTCGCGGTGTCGAGCAATGTAAGGTGTTGATGGCTCTACCTGAGCTCTATAAGGACCGCGTTGATTTCCATCTTGCCTAACTCTTTAGTACAACCACTCGCTCTGTATGAGGCATTGGCTGTGCCCAAGCTGGAGTGGATAACCTAGTAGCTTCTGTGTTGGTGCACAAGGGGCAAGGGAAAGGGTTGTATGCCAACGGGGTGTCGAGGGACACCAGGGTGTGGCTCGGTGGCCCGAACCTCTAAAGAACTGCTAGGTAATGAAACAAAGGCAACGGTTTGGTTTGGAATTCGGACGCTTATTTAGCGGTAAGCAGTCGCTGAGTCCCAACTTGTGGGAATTAGTGCAACTCTGGCCAATAGTAAAATCTATTCAAATAGTCCGAGTCCACTGGTATGGATGAGTTACGGCTTGGTTCTTCAATTAGCACTTTTCATAAACTAAAAATGGTGGGAATTGGTTTGGTTTTGTGTTGGGTGTGGACTGGTTTTTGGGTGGATGCTAATCTACGGGGGTAGAACCCTGTAGAAAGTGTGATGGCTGGTAAGTCATTGGCCATGTGGACCTGCAAGTCCAGTGGCACCCCTTTTGAGAAAAACCCTGTTTTCTGAATGATTAAAATTTGTTAGACTACCTCAAACCTGCATACAAAATGTTTTTATGCAAAACTTCCTGAGTTCCAGATATGACTTGCATGTAGATATAGCTACACCCCTACTCCTTATGGAGGAAGGTGGGCTTGTTAAGTACGTATGTATTCACCCTTGCTTTGTTGATGTTTTTCCAGTAGAGACGATGAAGTCACCATGTATGGAAGCGATTAGGGCTACGACCTACTTCCCAACCGTGACGTGTGGAAGTTTGGGCCTACGTTTTATATTCCGCTGTTTAGATTCAGGGCTGCGCCCCTTTGATGTCGGACCCGTTAGGGCGGATCCGTATCACTCTAATGTAAGAATGTGATTACCAAACCCTAGGATGGTAATAAAGCACATTTTAGTCCCATTATGGAAACTGGGGTGTTTCACCTTCGCTCCCGGTGTCTATATGCATGACAATATGTGCAATGAGTGTAAAATAATACAATGCTGTTGCAAGATGCATCAGGAATGCAATTCATGATGAGCAGTATGGCATGATAGACATAATTGTTCCTTTTTTTTAATTTACCCCGCAAGAAAGGAAAACCTACATGCTACCATCAAAAAACCATTTAATTTTAGTTAGAAAATCGTACAAACCATCACTTAAAGTTAATGCAACCTATCTCGCACAATATGGCAGATTCTTTCAACAAGCATCAAAGCGTAACAATCAACCATTGTACTTATAGAATAATTATACATAGGTTTATAGGTAGGTTTATCTATTTATGCGATTAAAGTTCTCATGTCAAGTTCATAGCGCGATTATTTCAAATCTACAGGGGCTAGAATGCAAGATTTACAAGACTCAGTGAATAGCGCATGGATCTAAGTATTTTCCATTTATTTTGGTTTATTTCGGCTGAAACTTTGATAAAACATAATAAATCGAATAAAAATCCAAAATGGACAAACTCTATGAACTCCTTGTGAGTAGATCTACACAGTGGATATGATGTGGTGTTGTGCATGTACAGTTTTGCCTTTGCTATTGTGTGTGCATGTTAATCCAAGTAATAGGAAAAGATAGGCTAAATGGCTACCAAAAATTATGAAACTTGGACAGTAGCATGATTAGGGTGTTTTGACAGTATGTGAATTTTTGTAGCTCTAGCATTGCTCATTTGCCCACAGTTTTGCATTTATGGATATTATTTGTGTATTAAATCAATTTAAGAATTGAAGGCTACATGAAATGGTCTCAAAATGACTCTCTGTTATTTTTCCTAGGCTGTGGTTAGTATAAGTAGCTCCCTGGTAAAATATGGAACTGTGCATGTTAGTTTTGAATGGTGATTTGAAAAAGACAAAATACTACTTGCTAGATTTGATAATTAGAAAATGTGAGGTTAAAAGGCAAGGAAAATTCTATTGAAAATTTAGCATGCTATTGGTATGATAAGGAGTCCAGAAAGTATTTTTTGAGGAATTGTTAGCACTATTCATATGTATATCTTAAATTGCATAAATTAAATAGATGGAAAATAGATGACCTGTCAAACTAAGGATATTTCACTTGCAAATTTTTGTACATGCTGCTTATGTCAAATCATGATCAGTGGATAAAATTGCAGGTCAAAATACCATTTCTACAATTTATGAAAAATCAGAAAATTAATAGGCTGATATATTGCTAGAATTTTAATAAAATAAATATAACTTTTTCGGAGCTAAAAATTTGACAGTGATCTAGCACAGTAATGATCTGCTTGTCATAATTATTTGAACTCATTTGGGACCATGTAACTGTATGAACTTGACATGAGAACTTTAATTGCATAAATAGATAAACCTACCTATAAACCTATGTATGATTATTTTATGAGTACAATGGTTGCTTGTTACGCTTTGATGCTTGTTGAAAGAATCTGCCATATTGTGCGAGATAGTTTGCATTAACTTTAAGTGATGGTTTGTACGATTTTCTAACTAAAGTTAAATGGTTTCTTGATGGTAGCTTGTAGGTTTTCCTTTCTTGCGGGGTAAATTTAAAAAGAGGAACAATTATGTCTATCATGCCATACTGCTCATCATGAATTGCATTCCTGGTGTATCTGGTCTATCTTGCAACAGCATTGCATTTTTTTGCACTCATTGCACATATTGTCATGCATATAGACACCGGGAGCGAAGGAGTGACACAGGAGCTGCCAATGATCGAGGAACCGGACGACCAGGAGCGAGAAGGATAGCAGCAGGTGGAGAACCCGCATGCCGCACATGACTTTGCACCCGAGGCACCCTCAGACCCTATCGAAGAAGGTAAGCAGGATCATACTATTCCCAGCTAATAAATGATTATGGCTTACGTATACGCATTAGGGTTGATTAAAACCAAACTGCATTAGACTTCTTGGCCGCCCTGGCCGTAGCACCTATTGTGGGGGATAGATATCCCCTGGGCCCTCACGGCATGGATTCAGTACGTGGGCCGTTGAAGGGCCCAATAGAGACAGCCGGCCCTTCTCAGGGTACCGACTGGTCTCATGGGCCCGGAAACGGGTGACGAGCTTGAAGACCAAGTCAAAGGCGCTATAATTCAGGAAAGACACAAGGGAGTTGGTTCGGACTCTGCATAACAGGAATAGCGGGACTCAAGGAAGGAACATGTAATCGTGGATTCTGTGTATTCTTTAGGCTTCCAAACAGAGTATGACTCATAGATAGAACTTGACTTGTAACCCAAGCCTGGCCGGATTATATAAGGCGGGTGAGGGACCCCTATGTAGGGAATCGATCATCTCATCGCACACCAGCCACCAGACCTCGAAACCCTCGTTGTAACCTCAAGAACTCAGATCAATACAACTCGCCTCAAACAGGACATAGGGTGTTACGCTTATTGCGGCCCGAACCTATATAAACCCTTGTGTTTTGTTGCATCTCTACGCAAACCATCGAGCTACGCCGATCTCGCCACCCCAAAAGCATCACGTAACACACCCCGTGGTGCATTGTCGGCATCAAACCCCGACAGTTGGCGTGCCAGGTAGGGGGAGGCGAAATCAGCATCAGCTAGCTCCATGGCCAACCGCCTAGTCAACGGCTTCACTCCGGGCGACATGATCCAGTTCGGATCAATCACTTTCATCGCCGATTGGAGCGGCGACCTCCACCAACTTCGCCGCACGCCGGTGCAACCACGCATCGTCTTGGAACCGTCGACTACTCCTGGGCGGCCTGCGCCGTCAGATCATCGCCAGGGACCGCCGCCTCGTCAACATCCGCCAACTCTGCGCCAAGCTCCAACACCTCGGCGCGAGACGCCGCCCCCTCGTCAAAATCCGGCTCCACGTCGCGCTGAGTCGGATCGGGCTCCCCGTGGTCGCCATGACTCAGGAGCACGAGCTAACCGCAGGGTCTCCTTCAGGGTTGGATCTACAACGACCACGCCAACCCGAGCGGAACCTACGACCATCACCGTTCTGACTCTGACTCGCCGCACGGCGTTCTCGACCTCCCCGACTCAGATCTGGACTCGGATCAGTCAGGGGCTGAGACCAGGTTCTCCAGGGAACCCCTCACGAGATCCGCGGCGGGCTTGTCCCTTGGGCAGTACTCCACAGGGCCCGGGGCGAGTTCATGTTGATACTTGTTCCTGGGTCCGACGTCCGCTACGGGTCCCACCACCTCCGCCAGCATTGAAGCGAGCCCGGCCGGCTTCGCCCGCCCAGGTTCGAAAGAAGACTCGGGTGGAGCCTGCCGTTCCCTCCATCCCGTTCGGCCCCCGCAACTCTACTGCTACATACCAGGGGCTTCCCTCAATAACGACGAGGGTGCACAGGGAGCGCCCAGCTCACGACAGTCCGTGCCTCTTCCGGACGATCGCATCTACAATGTGCACGACGCGCCGCCGGCAGGTCATCGCCCACGACTCGTCATCGACCCTGCACCGGCGGGAAGATCTGTTCGCCGGTACACCTCGCCGACTCACGAGGTTCGCCGTCGCCCGGAGAACACTGAGAGGGCTCGCAACTCGGGGCGCCCTCATATGATCTGCAGCATTGACACTCCTACGGTCTTTGAGTACGCTACAACTCCTGCAACGACCACGATGTCCACGGTCCCCGCTTCGGACACCAGCGTGGGGGTAGCAGCCACGACCACCAGCAGGTCCCAGGGATCGTTTTTTGGCTGCACCCTTTGCCTCCCCGAGATCTTCGTAATCAGCGGTGCGGGGAATGAAATCGACGAAGTGGTCTCGGATGACGAGCAACCCGTCCTCACTGAAACCTCGCAAGATCGCCACAGGAGGGAGAGGGCTAACCGCATCCGTAACATCCAGCGCCGCCACATCCTGGGGAACAAGGATCCTACACTACTGTCTCGACAGACGAGGTAACTCGGGCTAGCGAGGACGAGCAGGAAGTGCAGAGCCACCGGCGCAGGAACCAGACGCGGTAGCAGCGCCACGATTGGCAGACTGCTCAAGCCAGGCGACAGCGTGGGGCAGCAATCCCCGTGCGCAATCTTCTAAAGGAGTTCGAGGGAGTCATGGCGACCCCGAGTCAAGCCGGGGAGGCATTGGTCAAGCTCTGTGAACTCATCCCCGACAATGAAGACGGGGCGGCCATCAAGACCATCCTCACCCGGGCAGCAGACCATCTCCTACCCAGGCAGCCGGAGGTTGCCGACGCACGACAAGTTATCAACGGCAACCGCGACGCATGCCACAACATCGAGCAATCTCGTGCGCAGAGACATCAGCTCGAGATGGATCAGCGCGCGAACTACGACCGAGACTACGGCCCCCCGCAACGCGCTCCAGCTGCCAGGTGTCACTCGGGGGCTGTCACCGTGAACAGTCCCGCCCCCCGAGACAGATCTAAGCGGGACCGTCGACCTCAATCCCCGCCTCATCGCCTAGTGGAGGGCCGTGGCAACTCGGCTAGCATCGCAGAAGCTGCTATAGCTGCCTTCGGTCGGAGAATTCAAGACGTCGAGTGGCCACCCAACTTCAAATCTCAAATATTGAAAAAATTGAGACGGAGATGGATCCGCGGAACCGGCTGGCTGTGTACACTACCGCGGCCCGAGCGGCCAATGCCTCGAAGGATCTCATGATGGCTTACGTCCCAATCAAATTGGGGCAGGACGCGCTCTAATGGCTTCGCCACCTCAGGCGGGGCAGCATCGAGGACTGGGGTGACTTTCGTCGCCTGTTCATCGCCAATTTCCAGTCACTCTCCGACAAGCCGGCGCAGCAGTGGGACATCAAAACAGTCAGGCGCAAGGACTCGGAGAGCCTGCGATCGTATCTCAAGCGGTTCCAGGCCCTCAGAAACTGCATCCCCGACGTATCTGAGGATACGGTGATCGACGACTTCCTCCAGGGCTCCAACGACCAAGTCTTCGTCAAGCACATACTGGAAAGGGCGCCCACCACCTCGGAGCGTCTCTTCCAAGAAGCAGATGAGAGCCAATGGATCGGCCTCATTGCTCTCCTGGTGTGATGAGTGATTGTCAACGGCACAAGTCCTCCGATGGACTGGAGGCCCTCCGATGGACTGGAGGTAGAGGGAGACGAAGACCTCGATGGACTGAGGCAAAAGTCCTCCAATGGAACGGAGGCAATGCTCGGCGTCGGTCGGCCATGGAAGCTCGGTACATGGAGGGGCGGTTCGGCAACGGTGGTGTAAGCCCTCCGATGGACCGCGAGGCGACTCCGATGGACTGGAGAAGCCGGGTGCCACTGTGGTGCTCCAACCCGAGTGCATGGCGTGAAGGCGTGCGAGGGAGGCTTTGGCGGCTTCGGCTCAAAACCGCCACCCAAGTTCAAATGACTTGGTGGGTTGGGCTCCGACTCGCCAAGATAGAAGATTGGGCCAAGACCTGGCCCAGGAAGCCCGCAGAATAAAGTTTTCCGGTTTCTGACTTCAAAACCGGGGGAAGCTTCCGGACTACTGGCTACGTGGCGCACATCCAAGCGAGGCGGAGAAACCGAAGATGATCAAGACGTCATCGTAGTCGTCCGATTGTATCTTTTCGGTTTGGTCCCCTCCGGGCATTTTTAGAGTAGGGGTCTTAATGTAATTGTGTCGTTTAGGGCCTAGGGTATAAATAGACTTGAGAGGCTCCCTTGGAGCTTATCTTGGCAGCCACAAACCCTAGTTTTCCTAACCCTAGCAGCCAAGGTCCAAAGAGAGAAAAGAGAGGAGATTAGCTAGGAGATGAGTGCCTAGTTTAGTCTAATCTTGTCATTAGTGGGAGGATGAAGGGAGGTAGGCTCTAGGGAACTTTTGTAATCTGATTTTATGAATTAATCCAAGGTACCTTGTTGAGAAATTCCTTGTCCTAGAGCAGCAATTTCGTTCCTCACTCTTTGCCCCCTTTTGTAGTTTCGTTTTTGGTCCCGTTTCTTAGATTTTGGCTCGTTTTGTGTTGTCTAAGGATGAGACCTTTCTTTTGCCAGAATTTTGCCTTGCCAAGATGTGGTGCATCTCACTAGCCAAGTGCTAGAATCATCCAACCACAAGCAAAGGCCGTTCTTGACGTTTTTCGGTTCCTAGTTTTTCTCACACCACTTCCACGAGATCTGCAATTCCCGTAAATCCCTAGATCATTTTGAGTTGATTTTTGAGGGGTTTACTTTGGAATGGAATCAAGTTCCTCTGTGCAAATTTTTGTGAAGTTTGGTTGAGTTTTGGCTTGGGTTTGGTCGATTTTTCGGTGGATTCGCGGGCTGATTTCTCGGGTCCAGACTCGGGCCAGCAGCGAGACCTGACCGGACAATCCGTCCATTTGTCCGGTCCGTTCAAGCGGACTGTCCGGTCTGTGTGACGGAGAAACTGAGGCTTGGCCACCTCGAGTATGTGTCTCGGGTTTCTTTGTCCGAAGTTTTGTCCGGTCTGCTAAACCGGACTGTCTGGTCCTTTGGTTTTCACCGCCCGTAGTTCATTTCTCATCTGTTTTGTCCGATTAGGCCTTCCGGGTAGAACCGGACTGTCCGGTCCGTTGTTCTCTTCGGTACTTAGTGAGTTGAGTTGCTTTGTCCGAAGCTTTATCCAGTCAGGTCTTCTGGGTAGAACCGGACTGTCCGATCTATAGGTTTTTAGGGCTGTTTCAGCTCCATTCTTTGGATTTGTCCGGTCAGTTCTTTTGGTTGAAACAAGTATTGTCCGGTCTAGTGTATTTAGGGCTGTTTTTGTGTGTTTCTTGCTCCGCTTGCTTTGGAGTTTGTTTTTCTTGGTTTCTTTGGTTTTTTGGAGTGTTGTGGTTTGCTTCAAGCTTGTTTTGTGTCAACCACTGCATGCCCATACTCTTCACTCACTGTTCTTAAGTGAGGCACGCTTCGGTGTGTTGAGTGGCTAGTGTGCGACGCTTGCAAGCTTTGTAGCTTGTCTTGTTTTGTTTGTGCCTTGTTGTTCTTGCTTGCTTTGATGGTGCTTTAGTGTCTCGGCTTGGTTAGTGTACCTTATGCTTCCGCTTTGCACCCGATACGTATCTGTTCAGTAGACGGTATCGGTTGTGCGTGTGTCTTCGTAAGAGTGCATTTTGGGGGTTTGAGTTTGAGTTTTTTATGTGCTCCTATTCACCCCCCCTCTAGTCGCACGTCTCGGTCCTACAAGTGGTATCAGAGCCGGTTAGGTTTCCTATACCTTAACCGGTGACGAAACCGTAGTGACGATGACTTACTCCGGGAAAATTCCCGTCCTTGGCTCCGATGGTTATCCCTACTGGAAAGGTAGGATGGAGGCGTTCCTTGTTAGCCAGAGTCAGGACATATGGGATGCTACTCAGAGTACGACTTTTGTGGTGCTTCCAGTCGCTGAGCGTACTACGCAGGATATCGTGGCTCAGCATGAGGCGAATGCCAAGGCTGTTAACTTTCTCTTCTCCGGGCTTGGTCCCATGGATTATGAGAGAGTGAGTCACCTTAAGACTGCGCGTGAGATATGGTCACTGCTTAGTGCACACCATGAGGGTACTGCGACAATTAAGGCTAGACTTGTGGAGACTTACCGGCGCGAATATGAGAATTTCATCCAGAAGCCGGGAGAGTCAGTAGACGACTTGTTTGGTCGTTTTCAGTCGATCATCAACAAGTTGCGTGTTAACTCTGCCCCCGCTGCCCTCCCATATACCGATCATCAGCAGGCTGTCAAGTTGTTGTATGCCTTAGACAGAAAAATATGGGAGATCAAGGTGAACTCAATCATTGAGTCGGCAGGGTATGATACGATTGGAGTAGAGGCGCTCTATAGTAAGCTCAAGGCCACCGAGGTAGATTACAAGATGAGGGATTCCCTCGCTTGTACAGGTTCTAAGAGTCTGGCCTTGGCTACCCCCTCTAGTGAGTCTGTCACTAACCCCGTGTTACACAACTTCTCGTTTTCTGCTTTGATGTCTGTTACAGAGGAGCAGCTAGCGACACTTGGGGATGACGAGTTGTGTCTGGTGTCTAGTCGCTTTCAGCGTGCCTATGACAACCGGATGAGCAAGAAGAGGGGCGAGCGGCCCAAGTGCTTTGAGTGCAGAGAGGTCGGCCACTTCATCGCCGAATGCCCCAACAAGAACGACTACTACAAGAAGGGCAAGAGCTACTCCCGCGAATCCGACAAGTACCACTCCGGCAAGCCAAGCTTTGACAAGCACCGCTCCAGCAAGCATGGCTCCGGCAAGCGCTCCTTCGGCAAGAAGAACTTCCGGAAGGCTTTCAAGAGCTACCAGAAGGACAACCGGAAGCGGGACAAGGCCTTCTTCGCCGAGATCGGGTTCTGCAGCAGCGGATCTTCTTCTTCTTCGTCCTCGTCGAGCTCAAGCGATGAGGAGATCACGTACAAGAAGGACAAGAGGAACGATCAAGGCGGTCCAGCTGGCTTATGCTTCGTCTCCACCAAGTCCAGGCGGAAGAATAAGGACAAGAGGAGCTCGGTTTGCTCCATGGCGCTTGAGGACAAGGAGAACAAGGATGACGGCAGCAACTCTTCTTCCGATGATGAGGTAACTTCTGAGCAAACCGAAATCCTTGAGATGCTAGAGCAGAACAGCCGGGAACTCAAGGCCCAGGATAAGATGCTGGAGAAGGCAGCTAAGAAGCTGCAGAAGTTGAAAGCCCAACTTGCTGAGGCTTTAGAGGAGAATGAGAGGTTGAGGAGTGTGAGACCCCAACCCAGTGAGATTGAGTGTCCTACCTGCGAGTCTTTCATGACGGAGCTTGGTGACCAGAGAGATAGGTATGCCAAGCGGGTAGAGGAGATAGATGAGCTGAAGGCTGAGCTGGGCAAACTCTAGTCCACACTGGATGAGCCTACTTTGAATGGAGAGATTGAGTGTGAGTCTTGCCCCTGTCTAGCTAGAGAGCTAGCTGTTCTGAAGGAGAAGTTTGAGGGGCAGCTCATGGAGCTTGAGGAGCTTAGGGCTAGACCTACGCTTTTGGGTGAATGTATGGTCTGTCCTACTTTGAGAGGTGAGTTAGAGCAGTTGAGAGCTGACTTAGAGGTGCTTTCAGCACCTAGTGATACTTGTGAGAACTGTCTAACTCTTAGGATGCAGCTGGTGGATAGGGATGTCACCATTAGGAAGTTGGAGAAAGCTGTTGTGGTTCCCTCCCTAGACTGTGATACCTGTGCTGCCCAGACTGTGATTCTGGAGGATCTGAGGGAGGAGATGTTGTCTTTGCAAGATAACAACAACAGGTTGAGAGAGGTGCTCAGTTGGGTATATGCGAGGCAACCTCAACTAGAGATGATCATAGAGAGCACCAAAAGAGCTGAGGGTGAGACAAGTGGTGTTGGGTTTGGAGAGTGCAGCATTTCGGGTGAGAAGAGTGCCCAATTAAGGTCAAGACTGCACCTACCCAGCCAGGAGAGACTGTTGATGGGGTTTACCATGAGCCACCCAAGGCTGCCCCAAAGAAGCAGTATTGGACACCCAAACCTTCTAAGGCTAAGCTGGACAAGATTGTTGAGGAAGAGCTTAAGCCCAAGGGCAAGAAGCTAGTCCAGCAGCCTGAGCCACCCAAGGCCACACCACCTAAGCCCAAGTCCCAGCCTAACCCAGTTCCTAGGAGGCCTATCTACCACTGTGAGTTTTGCCAGCGGAATGGCCACCTAGAGGAGTTTTGCTTCAGGAGGAAGCGGGTTGAGAGGCAGGAGAGAGCTTGGGGGAACCAGGATCAGTTCTACCAGGGTGGTAGGCAAGATCCTCCCCACCGCGGTGAGATGAGAGACCGCTTTGCCGGTGGTGAGAGAGGAGGCGGCTTTCAGGCTCGTGCTCCTGGTGGTGAGAGACGCTTTACCAGCCGAGCTCCTAGTCGTTTTCAGCGCGGCTATGGACCTCGTGACCGAGGCTTTGAGAGAGCTTTCGAGGGTTCACGCTTTGGAGATCGTGGTTACCCTGATCGTCGTGATGATTTCTTTGATTGTGCTTACCCCACTTTTGAGCAGATGGCTCGGCACTGGTCCAGCAGTTTTGGGACTAACCCCAGTGCCAGACCGTTTGCTCACCGTCGCTTTACTTGACTTTGTAGGATCGAGGTATGGAGGACGTGTGGATCATGGACTCCGGTTGCTCTAGGCACATGACAGGGCACCGCAAGTGGTTCTCCAGCCTCAACCCTGTAAGCACCAAGGAGTACATCACATTCGGGGACAATGGTCAAGGTAAAGTGATGGGTGTTGGTTCTGTTTCGCTCTCCGCCAAGCTTTCCCTGAGAGAAGTTGCCTTTGTCTGGAATTTGGCGTTCAATTTGGTTTCTATTTCGCAACTTCTCGATGAAGGATTTGAGGTTCGTTTTAAGAAAGGTGTGTGCTGCGTTCTTGATGCTGAGGAGACCCTTGTTTGCTCTTTGCTACCTTTTGGTCAGGTTTTTAGGGTCGACCTCACATCTGTTTCTGGCCCTGCGTGCTGTTTGGTTGCTAGTCCTTCTGCTGATATATGGAAGTGGCATAGGAGACTTGGTCATTTGAGCTTTGATCTGCTAGTCAGGTTAAGTTCAATGGGCCTAATCCGAGGATTGCCCAAATTGAGAGCTGAGAAGGACTTAGTTTGCCACCCCTATCGTCATGGCAAGATGGTTGCCGCCTCTCACATTCCTGTGTCTCAGGTTATGACCTCCTATCCGGGTGAGCTACTCCATATGGATACAGTAGGTCCCGCTCGGGTAGCGTCAATCAGTGGGAAGTGGTACGTGCTTGTCGTTGTGGACGATTTTTCGCGGTTCTCGTGGGTATTTTTCATGGAGTTTAAGGATGAGGCATTTGGTTTTGTTCGGGATCTGGTACTGAGGTTGAGAAACGAGAGTCATAAGGCCATGAGGGCTATCCGCAGTGACAATGGCGGAGAATTCAGAAACTCTCGTTTTGAAAACTTCTGTCGTGACCTAGGTCTTGAACACCAGTTTTCTTCTCCATATACCCCTCCGCAGAATGGTGTTGTGGAACGCAAGAACCGCACACTTGTTGAGATGGCACGGACGATGCTCGATGAGCATAGGACTCCAAGGCGCTTTTGGGCTGAGGCAGTGAATACGGCCTGTTACATTGCAAACCGAATCTTCTTGCGAGCTTTCCTTGGGAAGACCTCGTATGAACTTCGGTTTGGTAGGCAGCCCAGCGTCAAGCATTTGCGAGCGTTTGGCTGCAGGTGTTTTGTGCTTAAGAAGGCGGGGCATTTGGACAAGTTTGAGTCTCGTTGTTTGGATGGGATTTTTCTGGGGTATGCTTCTAATTCTAGGGCTTTTCGTGTGTGGATTTTAGAGGCCAAGCAAGTTGTTGAGACTTGTGACGTTTCTTTTGATGAGACTATGCCCTGCACAACCCCTGCCTTTGAGCTTTCAGGTGATGATGAAGAAGGCACTTCCATTTTTGAGGATGAGGAAGGTGTGGTTAATGATGGTGATGTAGGAGCCACTGCACCGGCTGCAGCTCCTACCCCCTCTGCTACGAGTTCAGATGATGAAGGAGGACCCCTGCCCACAGTTTCCTCCTCACTCCCCCGACAGCAAGCTCAAGCAGAGGCTGGACCCGCTGAGGACGTAGGGGAGGTGACTTCCGAGATTGTTCCATCTCGGCAAGTCCAGCGGGATCACCCTCCACACAGGATGATTGGAGACATTCACCAGCGTGTCACACGCTCTTCGGTTAACTCTCTAGCCTTTTTCTCCCACTCTGCATACGTTGCTTCTTTTGAGCCCCGGGATGTGTCACATGCATTATCTGATCCTAACTGGGTGAACGCCATGCATGAGGAGTTGGAGAACTTTGAGAGAAACCATGTCTGGGATTTAGTTGAACCTCCACCAAACTGTCGCCCTATAGGTACCAAGTGGGTTTTCAAGAACAAACAGGGTGAGGATGGGATGGTTGTGAGGAACAAAGCGAGATTGGTAGCCCAGGGTTTCTGTCAGAAGGAGGGGATAGATTATGAGGAGACCTTTGCCCCTGTAGCTCGTTTGGAAGCCATTAGGATTTTGCTTGCCTTTGCGGCCTCTAAAGGCTTCAAACTGCAGCAAATGGATGTCAAGTCTGCTTTCCTGAACGGGTTCATAGAGGAGGAGGTATATGTGAGACAACCTCCTGGCTTTGAGAGTGCTAGATTTCCAGACCGGGTGTATAAGTTGAGGAAAGCCCTTTATGGTCTGAAGCAAGCTCCTAGAGCTTGGTATGCTAGGTTGAAGAGTTTCCTGCTCAAGTCTGGGTTTGTGATGGGTTCAGTAGACAAGACCTTGTTTTTGTTGAGTCGTGGCGGTGACACCCTGATAGTTCAGATATATGTTGATGACATAATCTTTGGTGGTTCATCTCACGCTTTGATGTCTAGTTTTGCTGAACAGATGAGCAGGGAATTTGAGATGAGTCTCATGGGTGAGCTCCAGTTCTTCCTCGGGCTGCGATCAAGCAAGGCCCTGAAGGAACCTTTGTCCATCAAGCAAAGTACACAAGAGACATACTCAATAAGTTTGACATGGGGGATTCTAAACCCATGACAACTCCTATGAGTACAAACACAGCACTTGATGCTGATGAAGATGGGGAGGCGGTGGACCAGAAGGAATTTCGAGGGATGATCGGCTCACTTCTGTACCTGACGGCGACCAGGCCGGACATTCAGTTCGCGGTCTGCCTTTGTGCGCGTTACCAGGCGTCTCCTAGGACTTCTCACCGTCAAGCGGTGAAGCGCATTTTCAGGTATCTGAAATTCACTCCTGAGCTTGGTCTTTGGTACTCCTCAGGTTCTTCTCTTTTTCTTAGAGGGTTCTCAGATGCTGACCATGCTGGCTGCCAGATTGACCGCAAGTCAACCTCCGGCACATGCCAACTCTTAGGAACCTCTCTTGTCTCTTGGTCCTCCCGCAAGCAAGCTAGTGTATCCTTGTCTACCACAGAAGCAGAGTACATAGCTGCTGCTAGCTGCTGCTCCCAGCTTTTATGGATGAAAGCCACCCTTAGTGATTTCGGCCTTAGGTTTGGAAAAATCCCTCTTCTAGTGGACTCTACGTCTGCTATTTCTGTAGCTAAGAACCCCGTCTTGCACTCCAGAACCAAACACATAGACGTGAGGTTTCACTTTCTGAGAGATCACTATGAGAAGGGGGACATAGACTTAGTGCATGTAGCTTCTGAAAACCAATTGGCCGATATCTTTACCAAGCCCCTAGAGTTTGGCGCTTTTGTGCACTTGAGAGGTGAGCTTGGAGTGTGCTATCCCTTTTAGTTAGGGATAATACGCTATTCCTTTTAGTAAGGAATAGCTTCCATAATCTAGAATTTGCTTTTATCTGGCTTTTATTTCTCTTTGCTTCTTTTGCATGTTGTATCATATCATGCATTGCACTGTATCATAAGCATTTTCACTTCACTAGCATTAGAGCTCTTTTGAGATGATGAGTTAGTACTTGCTTGTGCTAGATTGTACAGTTGCATGCTTGATCATGGTTGGCTAAGCTCTCTTGAGTCTGTTGAATACTAGTTGTGAGCTAAGTCATTTTATTCTTTGCAAATCAAAAACCATGATCACCACTTGTTTTGGCTACCTAGCATGTGTAGGATTATTGAATGCTATGCTATCTTTTCATACCTGGATATGCTAGTTGTATGCCTTTGCTAAGTTAATGCCTAACCTTTTATGACACCTTGCTTAAATTGAAATCTGAATCAAAATGCTTACAAGTGGTGTCTTATCTGATGAATTGAGAAAGATCCAGGTGGGTTTGCCTGTCACACTGATCTAGTTCGAGACAGCTTGCCTTTGCACTTTGGCATGAACTTGGACTAGACTGTGTATGACCAAAAACTTGTCTTAAGCTTCTGATGGTTAGATAACCTAGGCTTGGCATTGGTTGGTAAGAAGTGGCAAAAGACAAGTAAATAACCCCTGGCACAAAAAGAACTTGCTTATGAATACAAATGTCCAAATCTGAAATTTGCAAGTCTCTAAAATGCTTTTGGCTGGTTGTATATGCTTTGGTTGAGAGTAGCACACCTTGTATGCATTGCTAGCATCTTGCTATTCATGCCTATTGTGCTAGGTGCTATTCATGTTGGTGATGCTTTCTTTTTATTAACCCTGAAAAACAAGCTTACTCTTGATATGTGTGAGATAGATTCATTTGAGCTTGTTGTATGCTTCCTTGCCCTCACTTGCTCTGTATGCTAGAACTTGTGATTACTAGCTTTACATTCCTTCTGAGCTCTTTCAGTTACACTCCTTGCATTTCATGGCATATTTTGAGGGGGAGTTGTCTAGTTCAGGGGGAGTTGAGTTCAAAGAACCCTTGATGTGTCCATTGTCAACAAGGGGGAGAAATTAGTGTACTTCCAAAGGGAGAAGTCTTAAAATATGGACAAAGGGGAGAGAACTCAGGAGAGTTTTAGTTGAGGGGGAGCTTTGCATTCATTTTGCATTTGTGAGGATGCATTTCAAGGGGAGTTGAGTTTTTAGCATGCTCTTTGCATCGGTGCGTTGAGCCTTTTGCCTCTGTCTTGAGGATCCGATGTTTTGTTTTTGTCTTGAGGAGCCGATGTTTTGTTTTTCGTTTTGCTTCAAGCTGCCTTGTGTTTTGCCTTTGTTTGGTTTTTGGCAGCTTGAGCATTTCTTTTCTTTTTCCTTTCTTTTTCAGTTTTACGCTTTGGTTTTGTCTTTGTTCTATTTCAGGTCACAGGTTGAAGATGTGTTGACAATGCACTCATCAAGGGGGAGATTGAGAGCCAATGGATCGGCCTCATTGCTCTCCTGGAGTGATGAGTGATTGTCAACGGCACAAGTCCTCCGATGGACTGGAGGGCCTCCGATGGACTGGAGGTAGAGGGAGACGAAGACCTCGATGGACTGAGGCAAAAGTCCTCCAATGGAACGGAGGCAATGCTCGGCGTCGGTCGGCCATGGAAGCTCGGTACATGGAGGGGCGGTTCGGCAACGGTGGTGTAAGCCCTCCGATGGACCGCGAGGCGACTCCGATGGACTGGAGAAGCCGGGTGCCACTGTGGTGCTCCAACCCGAGTGCATGGCGTGAAGGCGTGCGAGGGAGGCTTTGGCGGCTTCGGCTCAAAACCGCCACCCAAGTTCAAATGACTTGGTGGGTTGGGCTCCGACTCGCCAAGATAGAAGATTGGGCCAAGACCTGGCCCAGGAAGCCCGCAGAATAAAGTTTTCCGGTTTCTGACTTCAAAACCGGGGGAAGCTTCCGGACTACTGGCTACGTGGCGCACATCCAAGCGAGGCGGAGAAACCGAAGATGATCAAGACGTCATCGTAGTCGTCCGATTGTATCTTTTCGGTTTGGTCCCCTCCGGGCATTTTTAGAGTAGGGGTCTTAATGTAATTGTGTCGTTTAGGGCCTAGGGTATAAATAGACTTGAGAGGCTCCCTTGGAGCTTATCTTGGCAGCCACAAACCCTAGTTTTCCTAACCCTAGCAGCCAAGGTCCAAAGAGAGAAAAGAGAGGAGATTAGCTAGGAGATGAGTGCCTAGTTTAGTCTAATCTTGTCATTAGTGGGAGGATGAAGGGAGGTAGGCTCTAGGGAACTTTTGTAATCTGATTTTATGAATTAATCCAAGGTACCTTGTTGAGAAATTCCTTGTCCTAGAGCAGCAATTTCGTTCCTCACTCTTTGCCCCCTTTTCTAGTTTCGTTTTTGGTCCCGTTTCTTGGATTTTGGCTCGTTTTGTGTTGTCCAAGGATGAGACCTTTCTTTTGCCAGAATTTTGCCTTGCCAAGATGTGGTGCATCTCACTAGCCAAGTGCTAGAATCATCCAACCACAAGCAAAGGCCGTTCTTGACGTTTTTCGGTTCCTAGTTTTTCTCACACCACTTCCACGAGATCTGCAATTCCCGTAAATCCCTAGATCATTTTGAGTTGATTTTTGAGGGGTTTACTTTGGAATGGAATCAAGTTCCTCTGTGCAAATTTTTGTGAAGTTTGGTTGAGTTTTGGCTTGGGTTTGGTCGATTTTTCGGTGGATTCGCGGGCTGATTTCTCGGGTCCAGACTCGGGCCAGCAGCGAGACCTGACCGGACAATCCGTCCATTTGTCCGGTCCGTTCAAGCGGACTGTCCGGTCTGTGTGACGGAGAAACTGAGGCTTGGCCACCTCGAGTATGTGTCTCGGGTTTCTTTGTCCGAAGTTTTGTCCGGTCTGCTAAACCGGACTGTCTGGTCCTTTGGTTTTCACCGCCCGTAGTTCATTTCTCATCTGTTTTGTCCGATTAGGCCTTCCGGGTAGAACCGGACTGTCCGGTCCATTGTTCTCTTCGGTACTTAGTGAGTTGAGTTGCTTTGTCCGAAGCTTTATCCAGTCAGGTCTTCTGGGTAGAACCGGACTGTCCGATCTATAGGTTTTTAGGGCTGTTTCAGCTCCATTCTTTGGATTTGTCCGGTCAGTTCTTTTGGTTGAAACAAGTATTGTCCGGTCTAGTGTATTTAGGGCTGTTTTTGTGTGTTTCTTGCTCCGCTTGCTTTGGAGTTTGTTTTTCTTGGTTTCTTTGGTTTTTTGGAGTGTTGTGGTTTGCTTCAAGCTTGTTTTGTGTCAACCACTGCATGCCCATACTCTTCACTCACTGTTCTTAAGTGAGGCACGCTTCGGTGTGTTGAGTGGCTAGTGTGCGACGCTTGCAAGCTTTGTAGCTTGTCTTGTTTTGTTTGTGCCTTGTTGTTCTTGCTTGCTTTGATGGTGCTTTAGTGTCTCGGCTTGGTTAGTGTACCTTATGCTTCGCTTTGCACCCGATACGTATCTATTCAGTAGACGGTATCGGTTGTGCTTGTGTCTTCATAAGAGTGCATTTTGGGGGTTTGAGTTTGAGTTTTTCATGTGCTCCTATTCACCCCCCCTCTAGTCGCACGTCTCGGTCCTACAGCAGACCGGTACATCACGGCAGACGAACGAGCTCGCGATCTCGTTCGCCCTCGGCAAGACGACCGGGGCAAGGGCAAGCAGGAGAAGCATGAAGAACCTGCGCGATAAGATCAACGCTGGGACAAGAGGCCTCGGGAGGAGGTCCGAGCCATGGCTCCAGCTCCGGTACGACCACGCGGCCTACCCCCAGCCCAGACTCGAACTCTCGATCAACTCCTCGACGAGCCATGCCCGGCGCACAAGGATATGCGCCATACTCTCAGGCACTGCCGCGACTTCAGAGCCATGCTGAACCGTGGCCAGTTTCCAACGGTGCAAGCTCCTCCACCGCCTCCTCCACCACGGAACCAGCCGCAGCGGCCGGCTGGAGACAGTAATCAACGCTTCCCCAACGTCAATAGGGAAGTCAACTTCATCCTAGGAGGGCACGAAGCCTACACAAGCAAGCGCCAGCAGAAGCTGGCGGATCGGCGGATCAATGCGGCTACCTCAGAGCAGCCGCAGCCATATGATTGGTCCCACGAGCCGGTCTCATTCAATCGGGCGGATCAGTTGCTCAACTTCGATGAGCCGGGCAAGTACCCGCTGCTGGTAACTCCCATAGTTGGCGATACCCGACTCAAGAAGGTTCTGATTTATGGAGGAGCCAGCATCAACGTGGTGTTCCCCAGGGCTCTGCAAGAGATGGGGATCCCGCTCAGCGATCTCAAGAGATCGGATACCCCATTCTTTGGGATTGTCCCGGGCGTGGGTAAATACCCGCTCAGACACATCTATCTGCCGGTTGCTTTTGGCACGGCAGAGAATTTTCACATTGAGACGTTGAGATTTGAAGTCCCGACCTTCAACTGCGTCTACAATGCCATCATCGGGAGTCCAGGGCTAGCCAAGTTCATGGCTATCCCGCATTATCCATACCTCGTCCTCAAGATGCCAGCTCCAGGCGGTACTCTCTCCATACGCGCTGATTTCAAGGGAGCATCGGAGTGCGTACAAGAGGCCATGCAAATGGCCCTTGAGCAGAATCACATGGCGGCTCAAAAGAAGCTCAAGGCCGATGAAACCGGCATGTCGCAGGAAGACCTCTAGATTCCGACTCAAGATACGGCCTCTAACACAGCAATTCAGCCAGCCGTCCCGACAAAAGAGATAAGTCTCAAACCCTCGGATGCGATCAAGACGACCGCCATCATCGTTCTTCTTTCTCCCAAATAGGAAGACGCGCTCATCTAGTTCCTGAGGGCCAACCGCGATATATTTGCATGGAAGCCAGCGGATATGCCTGGGTCCCGAGGGAATTGGCCGAGCACCAGCTCAAAGTGTTCCCCAACGCCAAGCCCATCAAGCAGAGGCTGCGGTGATTTACTCCAGAAAAGCAAGAGGCCATTAGGGCAGAGTTAACTCGGCTGAAGGCTGCCGGTTTCATTAGAGAGGTCATGCATCCCGAATGGCTTGCAAATCCTATACTGGTTCTCAAGAAAAATAAAAAAGACTGGCGGATGTGTGTTGATTATACCGATCTCAATAAGTACTGCCCCAAGGACCCGTTCGGTTTGCCTCGCATCGACCAGGTCGTTGACTCTACGGCCGGCTGCGCTTTGCTCTCCTTCCTCGATTGTTACTCGGGCTATCATCAGATTAGCCTAGTGACTGAAGATCAGGAGAAGACGGCGTTCATCACGCCTTTCGGTGCCTACTGCTATACCTCAATGCCTTCCAGGTTGAAAAACGCAGGAGCAACGTACCAAAGGATGATTCAAGCTTGCCTCGCTGATCACTAGGGCGAACGTGTCGAGGCCTATGTTGATGATGTTGTAATCAAGACTAAGAATGAAGAGGATTTCATCGATGATCTGCGCAAGGTGTTCGACAGCCTGAGGAAATTTCGATGGAAGCTCAACCCCACCAAGTGCGTCTTCGGTGTTCCCGCAGGTCAGTTACTCTATTTTGTCGTCAGCAACAGGGGGAATCGAAGCCAACCCCGAGAAGATCAGGGCTATCCTGCGCATGCACCCTCCCAGATCGCAAAAAGACGCGCAGAGGTTGACTGGGTGCATGGCAGCCTTGAGCTGATTCATATCATGGCTTGGGGAGCGTGGCATGCCCTTCTACAAGCTGCTCAAAAAGGTCGATAGGTTTCAGCGGACTACAGAGGCTCAGGAAGCATTGGATGCTTTGAAGAAGTTCCTCACGTCGCCTCCTGTACTCAAGTCTCCTGATCGTGCCACTGCCGACTCAACGGCGGAAGATTTGCTCCTCTACATCTCCTGTACGACTCATGTGGTCAGCACCGCATTGGTGGTCGAGCGACCAGATGGGCAGCACATGGTGCCCAGACAACACACGGTCTACTTCATTAGCGAGGTCCTCAGTCCCTCCAAAATCAGGTATGCTCAGGTATAGAAGTTATTATATGCAGTTCTCATTACCGCACGCAAGCTGCACCATTACTTTGAGGAACATAAGATCATAGTGGTCACGGAGTTCCCAATCGGAGAGGTCTTGCGTAATCGAGAGGCCACAGGGCGTATCGCCAAATGGGCTTGCGAGCTAGGGGCTCACGACATCGAATTCCGTCCTCGTACTGCAATCAAGACTCAAGCACTAGTCGATTTTGTCTCCGAGTGGACTGAGCATCAAGTGCCTGAGAAACCAGAAATCATGGAAGTTTGGAAGATGTATTTTGATGGGTCGTTGAAGTTGGAAGGAGCCAGTGCTGGTGTCGTCTTCACCTCGCCAGCAGGGGAAAAACTCAAGTATGTATTACATATTCTTTTCCCGGTTTCTAACAACGCAGCTGAGTATGAGGCCCTCCTCCACGGCCTGCACATCACCATATCAGTCGGGATCCAGCGTCTGATGGCCTATGGAGACTCCTTAGTGGTCATTAACCAAGTCAACAAGGAGTGGGATTGATCCACAGAAAGTATGGATAAATACTGCGAGGCAGTTCGCAAGTTGGAAGGCAGATTTCAGGGCATCGAGTACATTCACGTGGATCGGGATCGTAATGTGGATGCTGATATTCTGTCCAAGCTGGGCTCATCATGTGCCAAGGTACCTTCTGGCGTCTTTGTCCAAGAGCTTCATCATTCTTCCGTTCAGCTAGACGAGCTGAGCACACCTCCAGACAGGCATATCTTAACCCTGGATACGCCGACTGATTGGAGGGCCCCTATCATCAAGTACATCCTGAATGAAGAAATTCCAGAAGGTAAAGCAGAGGCTGAGCGAATAGCAAAACGGTCTTCCAGCTATACTCTGATCAATAACGAGTTATACAAGCGAGCCGCATCAGGAGTTTTGCTAAAATGCCTGAGTACCTCATCAGGGCAGAGTTTACTACAAGAGATAAACGCTGGAATCTGTGGAATTTATGCAGCCTCACGCACATTAGTCGGGAAGGCATTCAGGGCTGGTTTCTATTGGCCCACGGCGAAGAAGGACGCTACCGAGTTAGTGCAGCACTGTGAAGCTTGCCAGTTCCTCGCCAAGCAACATCACCTTCCAGCACAGCAGTTGCAGAATATACCGGTCTCATGGCCTTTTGCCTGCTGGGGGCTGGATATGATAGGGCTATTCAAGAAAGCTCAAAGTGGATACACTCATGTGTTGGTTGCCATCGACAAATTCACCAAATGGATCGAGTTCAAGCCCATCGCTTCTTTAACATCTGCTAAAGCGGTGGAGTTATTCAGGACATCATCTTTCGTTATGGGGTCACGAATTCAATTATCATAGATCTGGGATCCAACTTCACGGGCTCTGAATTCTTCGACTTCTGTGAACAAAGGTCCATCCGTGTCAAGTATGTCTCGGTGGCTCACCCTAGAGCCAATGGGCAGGTCGAGCGAGCTAATGACATGATACTGGATGCACTCAAGAAAAAGATCTTTGACAAGGATAAGAAGCTGGCTGGGAGGTGGATACGCGAATTGCCATATGGGGTATGGAGCCTTCGAACACAACCTAGCAAAGCTCTCACAGGGAACACGCCTTTCTTCATGGTGTATGGATCAGAATCAGTCCTCCCTGCTGACCTCAAGTTTGGAGCCCCACGTTTGGTTTTCAATAGCATTGCTGAGGTTGAAGCAACCCGACTCGAGGAGATCGACCTACTCGAGGAGGAGCGTCTTAACTCTGTTATTCAGTTTGCTCGATATCAGCAGACTTTACGTCGTTACCATGATCGGTATACGAGGCCTCGTTCTTTCTCAATTGGGGACCTGGTGCTACGCAGAGTGCTCAAAACTGCGGGACAGCATAAATTATCTCCTCCCTGGGAAGGCCCATATATTGTGACAGAGGTTACTCGTCCGGGCTCATATCGTCTATCTCAAATGGATGAAACACCAGTTGGGAACTCCTGGAACATAGAGCATCTGCGCAGATTCTACGTGTAGTCGTTTTTCTTCCTCTATGACTCTTTAAAGTTAGCAGTCAGTGTCATCTTTTGTACCCTGTCCTCATTTATATTCCATAAATAAACGTACTCTTGATAAATCATTCAGCATTCTTCTTTACAACTTTTTTACTCGTCATATTCACTCGTTATATATGGGCAATCGGCCTAGGTCGTATGACCGACAGCATGGTGTTACATGTCTACTCTTACTCTTGATGGGGATATCTCCGGCCCCAATCACAAGAGCAATTGGCCTAGGTCGTATGATCGACAGCACGGTGTTACATACTCTCGTTTGAACTCATAATAGGGGAGCACTCAGGACCCCCAACAAAACAAAGGCAATTGGCCTAGGTCAGTCGACCGACAGCACGGTGCTACATGCCTTTGAAGGACCTCATACTCGGGGAGCATTCAAGGCCCCGCCTGAACAAAGACAGAAGGGCGTAGGTTTTGACGACCTATAGCTCATCACTGCATGTCTTTGCTTCATCACAATACTCTACCTTACAGAATTCGTATTTTTTGACTGTTATATGTTGTTTCTCTTATATTCAGCTCAAACTCAGATAATGATAATGTTACTTGTTCTCTCTGCCCAGGAATAATCTTCAGGTACGTATGGCATATTTTGATTTTGATCTTAAAACTAACTTGGTTTTGCAGAATAAATACTCAAGATTGTTCACGCAAGATACAAAAATACATATACACAGCATTCAGTTCATTACATCACATGAGGGGATCATTGTTTACTCATTATCACCAACAAGGAGTTCAGCAACCACTCGAGCCTCATCTTCATGTTCAACACCTTGATTCTCGTTTATTATTCTTCCTGGTAAACTTGCCAAGTCGATCTCAGGTTGTGCACTCTTGATGACCATAAGGACGCGAGTAAGTATGGTTTTTACTCGCGCAGACACTTTGGACTTCATATCATCCAGGAAGGTTGTTATTCAGTCACCAAGAGGCCGTGGTGCAGCTCTTTCTGGTACACAGATGTCCAGGATCTTGATCAAGGCAGTATTGGCGTTCAAGGCAGCCTCCTTTGCCTTCTCAAAGGCATCTTTCAGTTTGTTGCAGTTCCTCTTGCTAGTCTTATAGTTCTTTTTCAAGACCTCTGACACTTGAGCTTGATGAACAGCATGATCTTAGGATTCTTTAAGAGCAGACCTCGTGGATGCTAGTACCTTCTTCATTCTCTCAAGGGCATTTTGAGATTCAGCCAGTTCGGTTTCTTTATCCTTAAGCGCTTGGTGAGTTAAGGAGTGGCTGTTCCTCAAAGACTCCAAAGAGCTTGCAGTCTCGCGGAATGACTTCTCGAAGCCATCACGCGATTTCTGTAACTGTTGGTACTCATCGTTTCTTTGGCGCATCTTCTCCTATGGAATGATACAGTTCATATGCTTCTGTGAGCAAAGAATAGGCTAGTTGGGATTCTTGACGGGTTACCTCATGATTTTTCTTCTCAATATCCAGCTGTCTGCGCAGATCAGCTGCCAGGTCTCTGGCTTGGTCTCTGTTAGTAACAGCATTGCAGTGCTCTGTCTCCCGAGCCATAGCCGATTGTTTCAGACGAGCAATCTCAGCAGCAGCAGCTGGCATCAAGTCCACAGTTTAGTTTGAGATTTCAAATATTGGAGTATATAACAGTTGTATGTGTACCTGTTGTTTCAGCTTTTCGAGCAGCCTCCGAGTCAGCTAGTTGTTGCCTCAGTGTAGTAACCTCCAGGCTAGATAATGCGGCAATTTTCTCATGGATTAAGTTAGCCTGCTGCATCCCACCTTGGAGTGTCTTTAGCATAGCCTGCAGAGAGTAATTCGAGTTGTTCAAGCAACAGTAAGGTTAAATACAGGTTATGTGCACAATTAACATACCTCGAAAGCTGTGAGCAACCCTGAGCTTGGGGGTGCTGGTACAGTCTGGTGACTGCTATCACCTGCCTCAGTTGGAGAGGGTTGGATGATGCCTGGCTCAGCTAGGGCTAGGGAGTCTGATCGTCCCTTCTCGACTTGATCAGCATCTTTGGATTCTTCGGTTTCTTTCTCCTGGGTCGACTCATGAGTTTCAGACAGGGGATGAGGAGTATTGCCCATATTGACCTCAGTCAGGCGTTCCTGTGGGCCAGTAGTTTCAGGTAACGGCTCGGTGGTAGGTTCTTGTTGTTTTTCCTCTGGAACTTGTCCGGTTAGTGCCTGTTGCCAGTTCTCAGATGGCACTGGCACATCATGCCCAGTCTCGGTGGCTTTACTCGTATGAGCAGCTTCATCTTCAGGAATATTTCCTGACGTTGGGCTTGTGGGGTTTTTAGACTCTACACTCTTTGATCTCAGCTCTGTTTTCGCTCGGGGGCTTGTGGCCTCAGCTTTTTTTCCCCTGGAGCATGTTGACAATGATTCTATATCCTCATCAGAACATATGGTGAATGAAAGCTTGCATGTATCTCTGATAATTTGTTCTAGATCCATATCTTCTACAGTCAGATCAATTTCAACTTCCTCAGGCGGTAATATAGATGCAGAAGGGGCTGAGGTAGTGTCATTGTGGTATTTCTTGGATCGCCTCTCATGATGAGAAAGTTGAGCTTGTTCTTCTTCGTCTTCGTCCTCATCAACTAAGCTACTCCAGTCAACCCTAGTTACGGTGCTGTCAGCCTTAGTAACGGTATGGGAGGAATATCTAGATTTCTTAGCCTTGTCTGATGACTCTAGAGAGCTTGTCAGATCTTTGATCGTCCTCTTGTGTGTCCTCTGTCTGCATGTCACCACAGTATGAGTGGCTTTTGCCTTGATGCATCCCTGGCCAGTTGCAGCCCGTGTCTTCACACCACTTGAAGTGGCTGTTAGCTCGGGGGCTTTGGTGATGTTGCCCACATTGAGTTCTTCGGTGACTTGAGCTGTACGTGGTATCACGATGAATGTGTGCTCTTCATTGTTTCCTGCACCATAGGCAGCAGCAACAACAGCTTCCATTTCTTCAGTGGATAACTCGGATTGTCGCTTTGATAGCCCGACAGCTCCAGAGGTTGTCGGGTCTGACAGAAATTTGGATATATTGCTCTGCAGTCATCTTAGGAATCAGAATGTGATTGTGTGAAAAAGATACTTAAGGAAATCACAGTAAGATTACTTACAGTGGGAGTTGGATTCCTGGCAGAGTACGGTTTGGGAGTACCCTCATTGTGAGCTTCACCTCTCAATATCAACTCTACTCGGGCCTTGACATCAGCTTCAGTCATAGGATGGATTGTCTCTCTAATTCGATCACTAGCACCGACATATAGATAAGCAGGGTAAATTCTATCTTTCAAAGGCTAGATGCTGCAGTACACAAAATCTATCACTACAGCATGGGTAGTGAGGCCTCTTTCTTTCATATTGGCTATTTCCTCCAGCAGTGTGTCGACCTTAGCCTGTTCTTCAACAGTTGGGCCTTCCTCCCAGCTAGGCAGTTTGCTGTCGGGTTGTCTCCCAGACCTCGAGGGGAGAGAATTTCCATGATTTTCGATATAAAACCACTCGGCGTGCCATCCTCTATTGTTATCTGGGAGGGGGATATCCAAATACACAGCTTTGCGATTCTTTCACAACTCAAAGCTGGCCCCTCCAGTCACTTGTAGCACACCGTCTCTCAAACCAGCTTTGCAGTGGTAAAGGTACTTCCACAAGCCAAAGTGTGGGACAATTCCAAGAAACGCCTCGCAGAGGTGAATGCAGATTGAAAGTTGCAGAATCGAATTGGGATTCAGATGGGTCAGGTTGATGGCATAAATTGCAACAGGCCTCACGCAAATGAGCAGATGGGGAGTCCTAACCCGCGGATGAAGAACGGCATGAACGCCATTGCCTCGTAGGTGTCTTCAGTTGGAGCCGTGTCATCCTTCTTGTCGCATACCCTCCAGTTGGCCATTTCCTTTGGAGGCAGGACGCCCATATCCACTAAGGATTGTAGCATGGGCTCGGTTACAATGGAGGGGGGTACGCTAGATATGGTGAAGGTAACTGCCGGTTCTCGTTATGCGGCAGGCCCTCGGTGGTGTTTCTGCGCTCGCTCAAGGTTTTCTTCTTTGGAGCCATGGAAGTGGATATTGATGTCTGGATTGGGACTCGAGAAGCAGTGGATGCAGCGGAACTCAGATTTCAAACAGCAATGGCGGCGGCCTCAGCGGGGAGAAAGGACAGTTTAGATCTTGGATAAATGAACTTCTGGTTCAGGGTATAGATCTCAAAATAACCCTGACGCCGTTAGTAACAATTCGTGTGGATTCACGGAACAGGTGGATATCGTTAAGATTAACTCGGATTTCTTGAAGGTAACAGTTGAGTCGGATTGCACTGGAATGAAGTCGTCTATTTCAGTCGGGGTAATTTCTTCATCATAGCCATTCAGTCAGTATTCACGAATGCAGGATTAGGTTATCTATTACTCGGAGAGTGAGTTATTCAGTCGGACCAAATAGTTTAAAGTTTTTGCCTGAACTCTGGGCATAAGCTAATGTGGTTTCCTTTGCTGTATGACGCTTTTTTGGTCTTAGTTCAAAAAATTCAAAAGAGGGGAATTGACTCGGATACAAGATTTCCAGGATGAGAACACACAGACGAACTCAGAAACGAAGGATAAAAGATGGATTTCATTATATATAGTTCATCAAAGTGGATTACATATAGGTGCAGAGATTATCCTAATCTACTACTAACTACTACTACTAATATGGTGGTAGTGGTGGTGGCGGCCAACACGCCGGTGGATGGCCCGGTCGGGGGCCCGGTAACGCGGCGGCGCTTGGAGGCCGGGACGTCGGCCTCATCTCCGCCGTCGCCGCCGTCGCCGCCGTCGTCACCGCCGTGGCCGTTGTCACCGCCGTCGTGGCCGCCCGGGCTATCGTGATCGCCGGGGCCGTCGTCATCATCGTTGTCGTCATCGTCGGAGTCCTCCTCCTCGCTCTCCTCCCCCTTATCGTTGGCGGAGTCCTCGAAGGCGACGCGACGGAGGCCCCAGAGCTTAGCGCGCTCCTTGGCGCTGTAGCCCTGGGAATCGTCGATGTTGGGCTCCGAGTCGACCTCCTGGGTGGGGCATCCTCGGGGGCTTCTTCCTCCTCGCTGGAGGAGAAGTCCTCCGAGGATTCCTTGGCGTCGTAGGCGCCGCTGAAGAAGGCATCGTCAGAGTCCTCGTACTCCGACGATGGCGGCTAGCGAGCGCATTTCTTGCCTTTCCCTCCGGCCATGGCTAGAAGCCGGGGAGTGGAGAATTTCTTGGGTTTTTCTTCATGAACTGGCACTCAGTGGAGGCATAATGGATGGATGGGCGATGGCTCTGCTCTTATAGCACGGCCGCTTCGCTTCGATCTCTGTGCCAACGTCTCAAGATACCGCGGCGTTTCGACTTCCTTTACGCGTCAATTATCGTGTGGGAAGATAATGGCTGTTGCGTATTCAGAAGTTTCCTGTTTCCTGGGGCCCTTTTGTGGTAACTCCTCGGTCCCTCTGCTTGTTCCCTTTAGGTTAACCCCATGGGGTGCGGGATTTATGGAAAATTATTCTTTTTCCTAAAATCTGAGAAAACAGAAAGCTTGAGTCGATTTTTTATAACTCGGAAAACTGGGAGTAGATGATAACTCGGATAGGAGGATTTGCTATTCCTCAAGTTGACTCGGCGCTTGAGGAACGCCTGATCAGAAGATTAGATCTTCAAGCTGATTGATACTCAAGTCAACTTGAAGCTCGGGGGCTACCCCATGGGGTGCACCTGGCGGTGCACCATGAGAAACGGTATTGGACTCAGGTGAGGAACTCATGAGCAGTATGTTATTTTTTCTGGAGTCTCGAGTCAATTAATCTCTAAATTAACTCGAGCCTCGGGGGCTTGTGGGTGATAGATATCCCCTGGGCCCTCACGGCATGGATTCAGTACATGGGCCGTTGGAGGGCCCAGTAGAGACAGCCGGCCCTTCTCAGGGTGCCGACTGGTCTCATGTGCCCGGAAACGGGTGACGAGCTTGAAGACCAAGTCAAAGGCGCTATAATTCAGGAAAGACACAAGGGAGTTGGTTCGGACTCTGCATAACAGGAATAGCGGGACTCAAGGAAGGAAACATGTAATCGTGAATTCTGTGTATTCTTTAGGCTTCCAAACAGAGTAGGACTCGTAGATAGAACTTGACTTGTAACCCAAGCCTGGCCGGATTATATAAGGCGGGTGAGGGACCTCTATGTAGGGAATCGATCATCTCATCGCACACCAGCCACCAGACCTCGAAACCCTCGTTGTAACCTCGAGAACTCAGATCAATACAACTCGCCTCAAACAGGACGTAGGGTGTTACGCTTATTGCGGCCCGAACCTGTATAAACCCCTGTGTTTTGTTGCATCTCTACGCAAACCATCGAGCTACGCCGATCTCGCCACCCCAAAAGCATCACGTAACACATCCCGTGGTGCATTGTCGGCATCAAACCCCGACACCTATACATAGAGTTCGTAGGTGCGAGTGCCTAGAATGGCTAGGTACGAGTAGGCACGAGTGATTGTACTCGTCTCGTTGGTTCTACTTTTCATTATGGCAAAGATTTAAATTGAAGTTATTATTATGCTATGTTTTAAATGGAGACCAGGCGGAGATTTATTACAGTATTATTTTTCATGATGTTGTTGCTTATTGGACTCTGCCCGAGTCGTATAAGGTCGGCCATTGTTCGCTTGGGATAGGCATAACATTGTTAGGATGCTTATCCAGGCCATGGGACTAGTGAAAGCCTTTCTTGGGCCGTCCCACTGTTCAAGATGCTGCCCATCCACTGAGAGGGGGCCGATGGACTCGGGGGGGGTGGGGGGCGGCGCTTGTAGTCGAGGGAGGGCTGACCCGGTACACCATGGTAACGCTCCTAAGGCGGCTATCCTCCGAGGGTTAGGTGGGGGCGTTTTGACCCTTAGGATGGGTCAGATTGAGGTGGGGGGTATATGTGAGAACGCCGGGGGTTAGTAAGCATATGCCACCTGGTGTTTCTAGTTAATCCCAGGAATTAGAAATTGATTCGAATCGCTGATGCTCACTAGGTGTGAGAATGACAATATCACTGCCGGACAATGTAGTAATCCACTTGAATATGTTGTATCATAGATTCATGGTTTGAATAATTACATGCTTGAATGTATACATGCTTTACTTTTATGCAAAGATTATTTACATTCATGATGAAACTCCTAATATGATGGTGGATAGCGGTTGTTAAATCCCGCTATCTCATGTTAACATGCTTTTGTTTAAAAATCAATGGCTAAGGACTCACATGACTAGTAAGCCAGCTTCGCGTCAGCCGTAAGCCTGTCCATTAAGTCCTACTGAGTAATTAGTACTCAGGATTTGCCCCCATTTTTGAGTTACAGGTATGGAGTTCATGTTCTGCACCTGTGTTGGAGGAGGGGCATGTTATCATCAGGAGTAACCATCATGGTTGGCATGGAAGTGACATCGGTGGGCTCGATATTATTCCATCGTTGCAGTCTTTTGCATCACTATGAACCTGGAACTATGAACTTTAATTCCACTACGAGATACTTTTGAACTCAGTTATGTTATGGTACTATATTGGAACTCTATTTGATTCGAACTAGTTTGTAAACTATCCTTAATTATTATCCTCTTCAACTGCCTGTGATGATGTAATTGTTGTGGCCCCATCGAATGTCAGATGTGTGTGATGTCGGTTTCTCTGGATTTGGTGCTATCGAGGGCCGAAGGCCTCTCGACGGACTACCGGGTTTAGTCCAGCTTAAGTGTACTGCGAGCCAAAGGAGGCAGGTACGCTTAATCTGGGTTAAGCAGGGCGATTCCGCCACACCAAATTGAGTGAACCAAAACTCCATTTTGATTATGTTGACGAGATCTTTGCAATGGTTTGGTCCATGAGGGCATTTGAGATACTTTATAGTGATGTTATTTTCAAATCATTCTCAAGCCCTTTGTGCGTGAATTCTCTCTTCCTCCATATGGTATACTTCTGTATGGAATATGAGCATTTCCCTGTGATACATCGAAAACCACCAAAACTCGTGAAATTTGTTAGCGTTAGGTAGATAATGCACAGAACTTTATGTATGCCACATTTTATTCACTGAGGAATTGGCGGTCGAAACCGTGAAATAACGACCGCCAACACTCGCCGTTGCAGAACGGTCCGTACAGCTGCCCGGAGAACACCTTCTTGAGGCCACACAGACGGAGAGAGATGGACGCCACGCAGCTGCGATATGTGCCCGTGCCTTGCTACAGCAAAACAATCTTGAATCCAAGCATTTTTAACGTGAGTAGACCTATAAAATCGTAAAGTCAATTTATCTAAAACCACATACATTCAATTTCATAGTTTATAGCGAAAAAGGTGGCGTTTGCAGCAATAATACTTGTGCGTATTGAAACTTAAGTCACCTTTTGTCCCGTCGAAAACATAATTTGCGGCACAAAGACAATTACTTGATTTACGATAATGGATCAATGTTTTCAACCCTATTGAATGCATAGCCTCCTTGGAGGCTGAGATAGATGTGCCTCCACTTCTCCACACATTGGATGAAGATATTTAGGTTCAATACGCAAAACAAAGGACCAAGTATTTCAGGACAACACAGTTTTCTCAATCATTGAAAGCACAAGCAGATTCAATGCATGAGCGATTTATCTTACAGTGTAAATCATAGATAAAATCAAGGAAATTTTACTTTTGTTTCAAACAACTCAAGTGGTCTCTTAGATTTTGTCGAACCATAATAGAATGGAATTTGTTTGACAACATCGTCACTCATCTCTTTGGCCCTCAATGCAAGCAGTGATATTGCTCATGTCCTCCCTTTTTAAAAAAAATCCTACAAAGCCATCGCCTTCTCCTATGTAACTGAATATTAAAGAAAAAAGGTAGCTTAGCACCAAAACCATATACTTCAACAAAAGTAGAGAAAATGGGGGACATTAGCTAGTTTCTAAAAGCTGTCAAGGTGACATGTAGAAGTTGCTGGTGAACAGGATGCCTCTTCTCAAAGATATAAATACAAGTAAGCCAAGCTATTTGATGCCCTGAACTGGCTAACAAAGTTTAAAAATTAACAAAGCAAACATGAGACAGAGATCTCACCATGAGCAGTCTTAGGAGACCGAGTACATAGTCCATCAATTTGTGCATGGCCATGAGCATCGACAAAGCCTTAGAGCACACAAAAGAAACAAGCAGGCAGGCATGAAAAGGTGATATTATTATCCTTTCATAGAGAAAATTTTAAGCTACTTGAGGAGACCCTTGCAAGTTTCAAAGAAAAGGCATCTATTAGTTTGATGGGTTCAGACACCAGTGTCTGCTAATTCACCATGTATGGCAGCACCCCTCGATCTAAGATCATGGATAGCACCAGTAGAAAAGGCAGCAAGAGGTCAGAGGTGGGCATAGACACATATGCAATGGAAAAACTATATGCTTGACTACAAATTTAACAGGTAACCAATCAATTAGGAGGCATATTCAACGAATACTTATTTAGTACAAAGTTTTGTCTCCACAAGTGCCAACAGGGCAGCTATGCATTAAGTTTATTGTCAATTGTGTATGCACATTTGGTAGAGTAATGAGTGTCTTGGTCTAGTGCATAGTAGTGTCAAAGCAGCATGTGACTACATAACCTGAGCGTAACAAACATGATTTGAAGTTTTCTTTTCCATGAACAGGTTGCTGGAAAGCACAGAAACTATATGTAGCTTTATTAAAACAAAATCTAGAAGGAACTGTTTGAATACTATGGCTTTTTGTTTCTCGTAAAAACACAGGTGTTCATAAAGCCAGAAGTTGTGGCCATACAGAAAAGCACAACAAACTAATATTCTTTTGCAGTTTATCTTTAGAGTAGACTGAAGAACACAACTGTGTAGCAATGATAAAAATGAACGGGGAAAGGAACTGAGGATTAGTGTCTACCAAATGCTCTGGGGACTCAATAAACATAGCTTTAGCATCATTGTTCAGTTCTTGTTGGAAAGAACATATCAATTTAGCTCTTGCTGGACCCAAACATCCTTCATCCACTGCATGAAAAAAAATGTAAGGTTTTAGACTATCATCATTTTAGTGGGAATGAATTCAGAAAAACAGGTAGAATCACGTTGGAAGAAATTACATATTACACTATCTTAGATGCATCAACCGTGGAGCCATCGACAACATTACTTCTTATTCCTCGAAGCATGAGATCTTCAATGCTTATTCGAGTAGGACCACCGTTAAGATATGTAGACAGACAATCGACTAACTTAGGTGACACAACAGTGATGATTCATTATATGCCACGCAACTAAATCTTCAGGAATCAGGCTTCCATTGAATAAAATACTTCATATAACATGTCATTATCGGAGCTAATTGAACTCAAAATAAAAGCACATTTCAATCTCACAAACAGATATCCAAGAAGTAGACTACCAGCCCATAATCATTGTAGTTAATTGATTAGAAAAACCAAAACACTGCTCACAGTGGACGTCATCTGGGTCTTGACGTCATTGTGGCCATGCTCAGAAGGCATAGTTGCACTGCCTCCTAAGAAGTTTGGGCTTTGAGTAGCAGGAGAACTCACCACAACAGCAAGCTCCCTATGTGCATAATAATAATGAACTTGTTTGTTTCTATCTTCATGAATATTGACCGGAAGCCCACTCATGCACAACAACCTGCCTACCACATTGCTATTTTGAGTCAGCTGTCAGGAAGTAACATATAGTGATTTAGGTTCGCGGAATCAAGAATTGCTTACATGACAACAAAGCTCCTCTACAATTCAGAATTACACACATCATAGACACTCACCTGTCCATAATGTTTACCGACTAACAACACTTTCACGAGCATATGTCTTACCATAGATATGAATATCAATGTGTCTATGTTACCAAAAAATCGTGAAATCCTAACAAATAAATCAGAAAAATTCAAATCTCTACCTAGCAAATTTAGAATGAGACAGTATGTTGAATACCTGAATCAAGAACCACTTACACAAAAAAAAGGTAGGAAATAACTCTGCTCTTGTTGGCACAGAGAAAACACCGTACTCGTGTGTGGCCAGTGTCCAAACTTAATTGTGTCTAACCGAACCCAATAAATACTCATATTACAATGTAGTATTCCTTGTCAAATTATTCTACAGTAGTGTTAAATTTCATTATGGTATTCTATCAATCTGTTTTCTAGATTTTTTTAAGAACAGAGAGAACTGAAACCTGCGTTCTCTTTGTCATGCGACCTCATTGTAGTATTCTTTGCAATGCAACCTCATTTTTGTTTCAAGAAAATTTGCTTAGCTTAGTTTCATGTAGTTTTGCCAAACTGAATCTATCAGTCATGTCTTGACACTGTTAACTAGAATAATGTAGATGCTACTTAGGTTCACTACCGAATCATAAATCATTTCTCCCACCATAATACCAACTAATCAAGCAATTTTAGATATGCACCTCATGAGAAAGAACTAGTGGCTAGCTTTACAGCAAATGGATTTAGACGGGTTAATGAATACACAGAAAACTTTGAATTCATTCTCTAGTGACTTGGATATATCAGCAAATGGCAGCCCCATGATGCCAGCATGTTGCAAAACAATAATTCTATTCAGGATAGACTGAACTAAAACTAAAACAACTTTTAGGAAACATCAAGATCAACAAAGCTTACCATGAGCTGAGGATACTCTCTTGTGTTTTAGTTCCTGGACTGCCCCTTGGTTTTAGTATTGGAAGCAGTCGAATTGTGATTGCTGGGAAGTTTCTGCTGCTTGTCAGAGAACATCTCACTACTATAATATGGATAGACTGAGCAGTTGGTTTGGTTGTGGTAGCTACCAGAACGCCTGCCAGGTCGTCCATACGACCCATTAATAGAACCTGGCACATTGCAGTCTGCTTTCAGGGATGAGTTTGAATTTTTCAGATCTTTCACCCCATCAACACCAATATGGAGATATCCCTTTTCGGCGATGGAGCCAAATTTTCACTTTTGCCATTGGATGACAGCTTGGCAGTCGAATTTTGTTGCTTGTTGTACGTTGATGGGTACTGGTAATTCTGGGAAGTGGGAACTATAAAGCTGACCATCATGACCCACAGTTGCAACACCATATGGAGCATAGCCATAGTACATGTCATCATAGGCACCCTGAATAATCCAAGAAATGTAGCATTAATATCACTCCAAATATGCTCTAGCAATAAAACAGGGAAATACTTAATTTGACTATAACTCAAAGTTCAAACACATTAGGACAAGTGATCAATCTGAACCCATTCAAAAGTTGGAACAAATGAAAATCAGGAATGTTAACATCCTCAGGCCCCCAAACCAACACATCAAATGAAGAAGAACCACAGCAGTCGGTGTCTATGTTCCATCATGGCTCAAGCCACCATAAGCTGCACATTTTCATAAGCTGCACATTTTCACAAAAGCAAGGAATCTGATAAACTGTTCGCATAACTTTACACTGAATTGAAAAAGAAAATTTTACACTACGAATTCAAGCACCTAACCTTCAGAAAAGAACAGACAATTACCTCCTTAGGGATAAGCAGTGTAGGCACCATAGTACATGCTTGCTTCCTTGCAATCTTGTGCCTGTAGAGTCTCCATCCCCGGTTGCAAGCTCCCCACAGCAGCCACCCCGCCCTTGACGCGCTGTGCACGTAGGCGGCCGAGAGCCACGCCGTGTGCTCAGGCGGCCCAGGGCGGAGCGTGGGGCAGTCGCGCCTGATGCGCGCCGTGGAGGCCACGCGTGCGTCGCAGGCGGTCGTGGCGTGGGAGGCGGCGTGCGGCACTGGCGGCCTGGTGCGGCGTCCGAGCGGCGGGGGGCGCGCTGTCGTCAGGCGTCGGCGCGGCGTTCGTGCGACACCGGCGTCAGGTGGCGCGCGGGCGGCGTTTACCGGCGTGCGGTGCCGGCGGCAGCCGGGCGGAAGGTTGCACGCGGACGGGCTGGAGGAGGAGTGCGGCTCCGGCCTAGGCAACGTCCGAGCGGCGGCGTGGGCGGCGTGTACCGGCGTGCTGCGCCGGCGCGCAGTCGTGATGTCGGCGTGGGCTTCTGTGTGGCGCCGGTGGTAGTTGGCACGCGGGGCGGCCGGGAGCAGGACTGCTGCGCCGGTCCGGGCGGCGCCAGTGGCAGTTGACGCGCTGGGCGGCTGGGAACAGGACTGCTGCGCCGGCGCGCAGTCATGATGTCGGCGTGGGCGCAGGAGTCCGGCGCCAGGAGGCAGGTGGAGCGCTGGCAGCCGGTGTAAGCATCAGGCCTAAGGTGAGTTTTGGTGATTGATTGACAAGCTTATTTATTATCTAATGAGTTCATGAGTACAGGTTTAATAATGAATATAAAAATGTTTGCTCATTAGATTATGTGAATGGCTCCAAATCAAATTGTTTCACTTCATGGAAGCGGATTTGGTTTTTATCCGTATCTCGAAGGCTAAGGACTCTTCTAGAGTCAAGAATTATGGTGTTAGAGGATTCTTGCTTAGATAGGTTTTATAACTTTCTAGTGTCTGCACTATTAAGAGGGGTCAATGGTTAGTAGCTTGATCGAGTGATTTACCAATGTGGATGCACACACAAGCCAAAACTTTCAAAAAAAGCAAAGGTGTAAGATATATATGCTCAAAGTTCAAGAAAAGCAAAGTTCAAACCTCAAACACTGGAAGAAAAACTCAAAACAGAAAATGAAGTGTGGACCGAACTGTCCTCTCTAAGGAAAAACAGGGGAGCAGACAAATGAGGATTTTGTGGTGAAGTTATCAAGTTTAAAGCTCATACAAATCCACCAGACCAGACTGTCAGGTTTAGTGTAACCGGACAAATGGAAGGACAAACAAACCCGAGGCTATGTTTCAGTGTGAAAATCAGCTAAATAATGGACCAGATTGTCCTAACCCCATACATCGGATAAATGGAAGGACAAACAAACCCGATGCTATGTTTTAGTGTGAAAATCAGCTAAATAGTGGACCGGATTGTCCTAACCCCATACATCGGACAAATGGAAGGACAAACAAACCCGAGGCTATGTTTTGGTGTGGAAATCAGCTAAACAATGGACCGGATTGTCCTAACCCCATACATCGGACAAATGGAAGGACAAACTCAGCAATGGTGCATTCAAATATGGGGACCGGATTGTCCGAACCCACCACCTCGGACAAAACATCGGACCAAGTTACCTGCACAGGACATGACGTTGTTTGTCCGTGACCGTTGGTAAAGCACATGGACCGGATTGTCCGATGTTGAGAAAAATAAGGGACCGGACAATCCTAAATACACTGCGTTAGCTCCTCTCTTTTGCAATGGCTCTCTTAACTTGAGGGGCTATATATATGGGATTCTTCACTCTATTTCGTACTCTTTGACACTCCAGGAACTTCATACACCCAGAGAGCCCTTGAGCTTCAACACTTTGCATCAACCACTCACATATTCACACCTTTGAGAGCAAGATCAAGGTCTAGGCTTGTGTGCATCTATCTTGGTGAGGATCAAGATCAAGTGAAGACCGGCGGATTGTTACTCTTGGTGATTGGCAGCACCTAGGCGGACTTGGTGACCGCGGTGCGTTCTCGGAGCTTGCCAAGGAGATTGTGCAAGCCCGGAGAACAACGTTGTACAAGACTTGAGCTCCACCTTGCCGGGATGGCGAACGGAGACTCTTAGTGAGCGCCCGCAAGCATGGGAGGTGGCAAAACACTCTAGGGTGTGCCACAACGTGGACTAGGGGAGGGTGCCAAACCTCCGATACCGCGAGAAAAAAATTCGGTTGTCTCTTTCCCTTGTCTTTCTACTTGATGCTCTTGTGGTTCTTGCTTTTTCCATGGATTGCATCTTGTAGTCACCATGCTTAGTCTCCTCTTGGCTAGTATATCCCTTTTTATGGTCATTAGTGTTGCTAGTTGTAGCTTCCATTGTTGTTTCTTTTCACTTGCATGTGTAGGTGTTGACGGCACTTAAGCACGCCAAACCTTATACTGCAAGCGACAGTATCGTGGTAGCTTTTCCCCAGGATGAGTATCATGGGTTTTGTCAATCCAGGGAACGAACTAATTGAGAACTAACTAATAAGAGTTTAAAGTAAACTAAGGCATAGAGTATAGATCTAAAACTACCTCTAATCTATATCTAATCTGCATCTAATCTACGTTAAAGATAGAAGATAAACAACTAGAACAAGACTAGAACACTAATTAAGGGGTATTAACTAGCTTCTAATCAAGCTCTAATTGGATCCAAGACAAAGCATAATAACGGGCATCACAAATAGATAAGAACAACGAGTAACTAGTAGCTCAAGGTAAACAAGCATGATCAAGCATATTCATCATAGCATAAATAGATCTAGATCAATCAACCTAACCCCCTAGATTGGCTTAACCTTTCCCCAGCCCTACTGTCACTAGAACCAGGTAATCGACGAGAAGCTTTCAACAGGCACATGATTAAAGAATGCACCCCTAATCACTTTATATGGTCTAATAACATAATTAGCACAACTAGAACTTCTAATCACCATGATCACAAGAACTAGATATACAACTATATCATTAGTAAGCTAGATCAAAGATCAAAGAACAAGAACACTAGATGAATATAACCTTTAAAAGACATGTTCTAATCAACATGCAAACTAGATCTAAATCTAATTAGAACTAGAACAAGCATAATTAGAACAAGAACATGGTAATTAGACAAGAACAATGCTTCATTAATATACCTGTATCATACTTACAACCATGGCCATACCTACCCTTGATGATACAATTAGACCTCTGGAGCTAGGTAATTAGAGAGCCATGCAAGGCCTCTAATCACCTCTAGGAATTAGAAGAACCCTAATTCTAGCCTAGAAACTCGACCCTCAGCTCTCATCTAGTTGTTGACCCTCTTCTCTACATCTTGTCGCCTTGATAATGAATTGGATGCGTCGGCCAGGGGCCTAGACTGACTATTTATACCCTGGGGATGCCGTAGCCGAAAAGGAAACCTCAACCGCCTTCGGGAGGGGGTGGGGTCGGCCGACCAAAGGGCTCCAGGTCGGCCGACCTGGAGTCCCTGGACCTCCTCTGCTTTCCATCTTTCGCGGGCTTCGGGATAACCTTCATATAAATCTTCCTGGAGTCTTTTTCGGACTCTAAACCTTCCAGATTCTTCTGTATCCCGAGATCTTGTCGAGTCTTCTAGAATTGGGCTTCATTTGATGGGTCTTTAATTGGGCTTCTTCTTCCATTATTGAATAATATTCAGAGGTCTTTTTACTCGAGGTAGACTTTGATGAATTTTGCTTAAAATTGGCCCAAAACCTGCAAAAAATTACAAGTAGACAATTTCCAAGACAATATTGCAAAATCCACAATAATCTATGTTATTTGTTAGTGAAAGGCAAAGTTGACGCATAATAATAGGTAAAAACAATATAAAATGATGTATAATTTTCGTCCATAAGCCGCGTTAACAATATCCCCACTCTTAAACCTTGCTCGTCCTCGAGTAAGTCAAAATTTTATAAATAAGTCTACTTATAAACTAACATCAATTAATCAAACTAAAATTAAACTCTCAAAATTTTTCTAAGTTTAGACTAGCAAGATATATAGACAAGTAGATATTCATGTAAGCATATCCCACAATCATATATATATAAGAAATCAAGAATTCATCAAAACAGATCTCCTTATGTTTTCAATAAATTTTTCAAAAGATAAATCAATGATCAAAGATTAAATTATAAGGCCCAAACTCTCATCTTTCCAGGCTCTCAAAGTATATAGACAAGCAGGTTAAGTACTAATCTATAATATATATGTGTAGGCTTTATCTGGAGCTTGGTATGGATCCTAATCAAAATTTAATCTCAATATATTATCAAACTAAGAAAAGAATCTGCTGGAATTACTGAGATTTCTCAAAAAGGTCATGGAATTCATAATGATGAAAAAGGACTAAAGAAAAATATAGAAAAGTGGTCATATGCAAATATATCTATTTGATCTCAAGGCACAAATGAAGTCCTTGTTATCGGATTGCATATGATTGGAGTATTTTCTGGAGTTTTATTGAAGAGGATTCAAAAAGAGGTAAAACAAAAGTAGATCAATGAGGGGCATATCTATAAATTCCTAATTCTACTTTGACCACTTGGTCTCTTTTTTATTCACCTTTCTTTTTTTTTTTTTATATATGTGGCGACCACTTGGTCGTCCTCTTTTTTTTTTTTTTTTTTTTTTTTTTTTTTTTTTTAGACAATACCTCCTCAAAGATTGAATGAAAATTTGACAAGCAATATCCCCACTCTTAGATAATACTCACTTTTGAGTATCTTATTGAATAGTATTTTGGGGATTTGCTTGTCTAAACACCTCTTTTTGTTTTGATTGAAAACTCCAGAAAACAATAGGTTGTGGACAAGGGAGATAAATGAAACGATATTTGGTTTAGGGAGGATATCCAGCGAGTTTTGTAATTTCTCCAATGTAGAGAGTTACAATGCATGGATAATTTGGCTAGCAAATGAAAGATAAGCAAATTGAATGACCAGCTTTGAAATCTCAGACCCTAGATTCAAATCTTAATCCAATTCAGCCAAGAATTAAATTTGATCAAGCTATGGTTTTCAAATAAAAGCTCTAATAGGTAGGGCCTATATAAGATAATCATAAGAATCATTGATTATAACATTAATAGCTCAAATAAAAATTATAAGGAGATCCATAATGACAAAAACTTGAAATCAAATATTAATAAAATGCGGGTCTTTATGAAATATCAAATTTACTATATAAATGCTAAGTCATAATTTAATTAACATGCATTAATTGAGAGTATAAAATTAGCTTAATTAAAAGACATCAGATTACAAGCAAACAAACATTTTTATTTCAAGGATACAACATGATCATGATTAAACTAACTAACATAAAGAAAATAAAATCACTCATAAAAGATAAAACTAAAAATCAAACTTTAAATCTAAACTAACACACTACAAATATAGAGAAACACAAAGGGAACACCGAATTGATAGATATAGGTAAATATTTGCAGAATTTAAAAATGAAAAGAGAAGGTGTTAGAAATTTGTTACCGGATAGTCCTTCAATTTTCTTTTTCATTAAATAACTCCCTGCAAAATAATTCAAATGCACATACTACTCTCGAGGTAACGGTCGAGAGTAGAAACAGTTTACCATAATCTAAAAATATTCCTAATTTCTATTAACTTGTGGCCTAGCTAAACTTAACGAAAAGAAAAACTAAACTAAAGGATGAATGTAAGCATAAGATAAACAAAGCACATAGCAAAGCTTATAAACTCAATCAAATGAAATTATGTATAACTAGCAAGGTTAATTAACTTCATCATGATGATCAACAATTTAATCTAAGCACCATGCTTACATAAAACTGCTAAATTACAACATTCTAGCGATGTCATAATAAACATGAAAAGCACTCATCATGAAGTTAAATAAACAACCAAGCCAATTATAATGCAAGTATGTAAATCTAATCTAAATGCAAAGGTGGTTTATGCAAGAATGCAACAAGTTTATCCACAAAAGACATGATTAGAAAGAAACTTTTAAATAAACTTAATGATGATGGTCTCAAATTAAATCTAAACACCATGTTTACACTTAATTTTCCGAGAAGAAAACTCGGCCGAGTTTCAGCATAATTATAAAGCATACATCAAAAAGCTTATGAAAATTTCAAAACTAATAAAACAAGTGTGGAGAAACAATGATAATGCAAATGCAAGGAATAAAACTAAATATGCAATGATATGATGATGATTATCTAAATTAAGTTAACTAGCCACAAGCTAAAGAATAAAAGGGTAGTGTCATGCTTCCTAATTCTCTATAAAGACTCTAACAGTATAGACAAATAAATAAAATGGGTTGCCTCCCGAAAAAGCGCTTAATTTAAAGTCATAAAGCTAGACTTCTTACTTGCCTTCGTTGAAGTGAAGCCATGGTCCTTGGAGTAAGAATCCGAAGTGTCCATGCAGCTTGATAACTTGATTGTGCAGCTTCATCGTGTCTTGATCAAAGCATCACTTGTGTGCACAATCCTCTGCTTGTGTGTTCATGTACTAATGTTTTTGAAGCTCCTTGTAACTGAACTTTGTCTTGTACTCTTTTACCACATTGATCTCATTGTTTCAAATGAAGTGTGAATTTCTCTACATGGTTAGCTCATAGTGCACACACACATGTATAAAATGAAAGCATCATGGCAACGATTAGAGATAAATGCATGTTCATAAGGTTGATTGAGGTTAAACAAACATTTGATTCATGAATCAAGGACAACTATAATTCAAATTGAAATTATATAGCAAAGCACTAAAGCATATGTAAATCATAGATGAACATGATTCATGAAATCAAACATGGGATAAACAAGGTTATAGGTTCCTAATGATTTTGGCTAAAATAGAGAGATGATTTTGAAAGAAAAAAAAAATAGGTTTAGATAAAATTCTAACCAGGGTTTTTTTTGTAAAGAGACCAAACGTTTTGAAACTTTAAAAATTTCAGAGATAATATTGTGCACAGATAATAAATCATGAGAAACATGCACATGTTTATGTTTAAAATTTCAAAAGCAATTTGCACAACAATTAAACCTTAACCGAACCACTTCAAGGAGACATAAGCAGTCGGTCAACCTCTACTTTTGCACAAACCTTGGCTCTTAATTTTTTTCTAAACTAACCTTAAAGCCTAAACTTGAGAATTAAAATAGACTAGCAAATCATATCCATCACTTTGCATGAGTAGATTCAATTGACTGATTAAAGTAAAAAAAGATCTACTAAAAGAGCATGAACACATGAAATTTCATCTTCATGGTGGCCTGTAAACATGCTTGGAATTAAGCATTGCAAAGCTATGGATTAAAGAACCTAGTCTAGATGATTCTCAAGATAAGAATTAAGGGAACAAAGGTTAACAAAAGGATAAAACAAAACAAAAGAAAGAATAGAAGGGTAACAATCAACCAAACATCCTATTAGTGATCATTGTGAAACTTCTCTAATTAAACATAGGTAAACTTTTTAATTATTTTACGATAAAAATAAAAATTACCTTAGTTTTGAAGAAGTGAAACTATGGTAACTCATCTTCTTCCTTGAATGCCATCATTGCATGCACCATCAAATATTGGAGAGGAACACTTTTGTCTTTCTCGAAATTCAGCCACCCTTGTTCTGACCCCTTTAGTATTTCGACCATAACTTTGTCATCCGAAATCCAAATAATGCAAATTCGGACATTTTCGTGAAGAGCACGAAAAGATCTACAACTTTGTCAATTGGACTTTCTTCATTTGACGTCGTTAAGGTCTCCGAATTGGCCCCACAAGGTGCTGCTGTCCTGAATTTCGAGAGTAGCTCGAGATTTGGTTGGAGCTTGGATTGGACTTGAGATAAGCTTTCCATATCTTCACCTTCCTTGTACTCAAGCAATCCTTGATCTCCGGAACCTTCTCGGCTAATCATATCTCCGCTTCCATTATCTGTAGCTTAGAACAAACAAGCTCCAAAGAAACATTAGTATTAAAAATAAATTGACACAGCAGACATACCTTTATCATCGGAGTTGCTCCGTGATAGCTGTAGAAAAACTCAATAATAGATCATAAGCAACTAACAGCGTTAGCACCTACTATTAAAGAGCTAGATTGGAAAAGAGAGATTTTTTTTTTAATTGGACCGAGGTCCATTAATTTTTTTTTTTAAATGTTAGTCAAAACAAATATATACAAGAAAAACAATAAACTAACTAGAAATAAAAGACAAATTAGATATATACATAAACCCAAATTAATTAGAACTCGATTAATTAGTTCCCCGGCAACGGCGCCAGAAAAGCTTGTTGACGGCACTTAAGCACGCCAAACCTTATACTGCAAGCGACAGTATCGTGGTAGCTTTTCCCCAGGATGAGTATCATGGGTTTTGTCAATCCAGGGAACGAACTAATTGAGAACTAACTAATAAGAGTTTAAAGTAAACTAAGGCATAGAGTATAGATCTAAAACTACCTCTAATCTATATCTAATCTGCATCTAATCTACGTTAAAGATAGAAGATAAACAACTAGAACAAGACTAGAACACTAATTAAGGGGTATTAACTAGCTTCTAATCAAGCTCTAATTGGATCCAAGACAAAGCATAATAACGGGCATCACAAATAGATAAGAACAACGAGTAACTAGTAGCTCAAGGTAAACAAGCATGATCAAGCATATTCATCATAGCATAAATAGATCTAGATCAATCAACCTAACCCCCTAGATTGGCTTAACCTTTCCCCAGCCCTACTGTCACTAGAACCAGGTAATCGACGAGAAGCTTTCAACAGGCACATGATTAAAGAATGCACCCCTAATCACTTTATATGGTCTAATAACATAATTAGCACAACTAGAACTTCTAATCACCATGATCACAAGAACTAGATATACAACTATATCATTAGTAAGCTAGATCAAAGATCAAAGAACAAGAACACTAGATGAATATAACCTTTAAAAGACATGTTCTAATCAACATGCAAACTAGATCTAAATCTAATTAGAACTAGAACAAGCATAATTAGAACAAGAACATGGTAATTAGACAAGAACAATGCTTCATTAATATACCTGTATCATACTTACAACCATGGCCATACCTACCCTTGATGATACAATTAGACCTCTGGAGCTAGGTAATTAGAGAGCCATGCAAGGCCTCTAATCACCTCTAGGAATTAGAAGAACCCTAATTCTAGCCTAGAAACTCGACCCTCAGCTCTCATCTAGTTGTTGACCCTCTTCTCTACATCTTGTCGCCTTGATAATGAATTGGATGCGTCGGCCAGGGGCCTAGACTGACTATTTATACCCTGGGGATGCCGTAGCCGAAAAGGAAACCTCAACCGCCTTCGGGAGGGGGTGGGGTCGGCCGACCAAAGGGCTCCAGGTCGGCCGACCTGGAGTCCCTGGACCTCCTCTGCTTTCCATCTTTCGCGGGCTTCGGGATAACCTTCATATAAATCTTCCTGGAGTCTTTTTCGGACTCTAAACCTTCCAGATTCTTCTGTATCCCGAGATCTTGTCGAGTCTTCTAGAATTGGGCTTCATTTGATGGGTCTTTAATTGGGCTTCTTCTTCCATTATTGAATAATATTCAGAGGTCTTTTTACTCGAGGTAGACTTTGATGAATTTTGCTTAAAATTGGCCCAAAACCTGCAAAAAATTACAAGTAGACAATTTCCAAGACAATATTGCAAAATCCACAATAATCTATGTTATTTGTTAGTGAAAGGCAAAGTTGACGCATAATAATAGGTAAAAACAATATAAAATGATGTATAATTTTCGTCCATAAGCCGCGTTAACAGTAGGATCGTTTTCTCTTCTTGAGTAGTATAGTTTCGTTAGAGGGTGAAGTGGGCTATTGGTAGTTTTGTTAGGCTAAGGATTGTCGATTAGAGTTGAAATTAGCCCAATTTACCGCCCTCCCCCTCTTGGGCATCCGACCCTTACAAGTTGTATCAGAGCCTCGTTGCTCATTGAATCACTAAGCTTCACCGTTTAGAGCAAGATGTCTAAGATGAGTGGTTCGGTCCCCTACTTCGAGGGCAAGAACTTTAGCTATTGGAAAGCTCGCATGCGAGCCTACCTTAAGTCTATTGCGCCCGAAGTATGGGAGGCTACCGAGCATGGTTTCATCACGCCTCACACTAATGACCAAGTCAAGTGGAATGCTAGGGCCCGAAATGCTATCTTTGAAAGCATTAGCCAAGATGTGTTTGCTAGGGTCTCAAGCAAACTAATTGCATGTGATATTTGGCCGAACTTGTTGAGATCCATGAGAGCACTACCAAAGTTAGAGAGCAAAAGTATCATGTGCTTAAGGCTAAATATGATGACTTCAAGATGCACTCTTATGAAAATTACAATTCCATGTATTCCCTCTTGAATGTTATCATTGAGGACATTAATGCTCTTGATGTTTGTGAACTTGACAAGAGCACCATCAACCGGAAGATCCTTTGCATCCTCATCAAGCCCAAGTACAACATCATCAATACAAATGCTTCAAAAGGAGAATCTTGACACACTTGAAGTGAGTGAGGTGGTGAGCCAAATTCGAGCTCATAAGATGGGGGTTCTTGGCATTACGGAAGAGTCTTCCCCAAGCAAGACCGTGGCACTCAAGGTCAAGACCAAGAAAGCCCACACTCCCAAGAAGGTGATACCTCTAAGCTCCTCAAGGGAAGAAGAGCAAGATGATGACTCAAGTGGTGATGAGGATGATGCTGAACTCGCTCTAATGATGAAGAAGTTCAACCGCCTTCATGCAAAGATCAACAAGAAGGGGTTCAACTTTGACTCCAAGAGGAAGGCATTCTGGCCAAGGAGAGATAACAAGAAGAAATGCTACAATTGTGGTGAAAATGGCCACATCTCTTATGAGTGCCCCAAGCCGGACAAGCGCAAGGGCAAGATCAAGAAAGATGAGTCCGATGATGAAGGGGAAGAGAAGCCCAAGCGCAAGCCCTTCTACAAGAAGAAGAATGATTCCAAGGCAAAGATCTTTCCAAAGAAGAAGAAAGGTCCCCAAAGAAGTTTCATGTGTGAAACAAATGAATGGGTGACCGATGAAGAGACAAGTGAATGCTCAAGTGATGATGATGACTTTGCCGAACTTGCTATCTCCACCAAGGGGCCAACACTTCCTCCACCACCCATGTGTCTCATGACCAAGAGCTCCAAGGTACGGTAAATAGAAGTAGATGATAGTGATGGTGAGTTTTCTCCTGATGAACTTGCTTCTTTGATCGATGAGTATGTTTCCGTGATCAAGAGGAAAAAAGGCAATGTAAAGCATCTTGAGAGCACTCTTACTAAACTAGAGGAGAACCACCATGATTTGCTTGAAAGACATAATGCCTTGCTTAAGGAGCAAGTTAAGACCAAAGCATATGTCAAGCAAATTGAGGAGGGCAACTCAACTCTAAAGAAGTTGCATACTGATCTCGAGGCTTCTTATAACTCATTACTTGCTAAACATTAAGACTTTGTCAAGGTCCACTCCAAAAATCATGACATTAGCAAGATAAATGAGGAGAAGTACAAGAGGCTTGCGCAAGAGCATAGAGAGTTAACTCACAAGTATCAAGAGCTTGAAATTACCTATGAGATCATTGACTCAAGTCTTGAGCACTCTACCACTTCTCATGTGGTCAAAGTCAATGCCTCTACCTCTTGTGAGGACCTTGCTCCCGGTCCCCTTGCTACTAATGACTTGCCTAAGTGTGAAGGAGAAACGGTGAAAGAATTGGAGGCTCAAATTGAAGGATTAAAAAGTGGGCTTGCTAAGCTCAATAGAGGACAATGTCTTCACCAAGAAATATTGTTCCACAGTCTCCGCTTGTATGATGGAAGAGGGCTTGGGTCCTACCCCGAGCCGCCAAAGGTGGATGACAATTCTTCACCGGAGGTCAATGATAGCTACATCAAGTGAGAGGGCTCCTATTGCAACTATTGCATGATCACCGGTCATCACACTAGAGAGTGTCCCATCCCTAACCGTCCTCCTCCTAAATTGCCTTCCAACTTCAAATTTATGTATGATAATAACATCTACTTGTTGAGCAGGGTTAATGGCAAGGTGAAGGCAAAGTTCATTGGCAAGGGCATCAAGAGCAAGAAGGGAAAGCTTCCCAAGCAACTTTGGGTCCCAAAAATTCTAGTCACTCATGTGCAAGGACCAAAGCTTGCGTGGGTGCCTAAAACTCAAAAATGACTTCTCTATGTGTAGGTGAACTACAAAGCTGGTGGAAAGCATTTGGTACTTGATAGTGGTTGCAACAACACATTACCGGCAATGGTGGTATGTTCACCTCACTAGAAGACCTCGGAGACAAAGAGCAATTCACCTTTGGTGATAATTCAAATGGCAAACTCATTGGGTTGGGTAAAATTGCTATCTCTAATGATTTGTCTATTTCTAATGTCTTATTTGTCAAGTCTTTGAATTTTAATCTTCTCTCAATCGCACAATTGTGCGATCTTGGTCTGACCTGTGCTTTTGACAAGAATGGTGTTGTAGTGATATGGGGGATAGATATCCCCTGGGCCCTCACGGCGTGGATTCAGTACATGGGCCGTTGGAGGGCCCAGTAGAGACAGTGGGCCCTTCTCGGGGTGCCGACTGGTCTCATGGGCCCGAGAACGGATGACGAGCTTGAAGACCAAGTCAAAGGCGCTATAATTCAGGAAAGGCGCAAGGGAGTTGGTTCAGACTCTGGATTATGGGAGCAGCAGGACTCAAGGAAGGAAACATGTAATCGCGGATTCCGTATACTCTTTAGGTTTCCAATCAGAGTAGGACTCGTAGATAGAAACCGACTTGTAACCCAAGCCCGGCCAGATTATATAAGGCGGGTGAGGGACCCATATGTAGATCATCTATCATCTCATCGTACACCAGCCACCAAACCTCCAGACCCTCGTTGTAACCTCGAGAACTCAGATCAATACAACTCGCCCCAAACAGGACTTAGGGAATTACGCTCATTGCGTCCCGAACCTATATAAACCCTTGTGTTTTGTTGCATCTCTACGCAAACCATCGAGCTACGCCGATCTCGCCACCCCAAAGCATCACGTGACACACCCCGTGGTGTATTGCCGGTATCAAACACCGACAGTTGGCGCACCAGGTAGGGGGCGGCGAAATCAGCATCAGCTAGCTCCATGGCCAATCGTCTCGTCAACGGCTTCACCCCAGGCGACATGATCCAGTTCGGATAAATCGCCTTCATCGCCGATCGGAGCGGCGACCTCCACCAGCTTCGCAGTACGCCGGTGCGACCACGCATCGTCGTGGAACCATCGACCACTCCAGAGCGGCCTACACCATCGGATCGTCGCCAGGGACCAGCGCCTCATCAGCGTCCACCAACTCCGCGCCAAGCTCTAGCACGTCGGCGCGAGGCGCCGGCCCCTCTCCAAAATCCAGCTCCACGTCGTGCTGAGTTAGATCGGGCTCCCCGTGGTCACCATGACTCGGGAGCGCGAGCCAACCGCAGGGTCTCCTTCAGGGTTGGATCTACATCGACCATGCCAACCCGAGCGGAACCTACGACGACAACCGCTTCGGCCCCGACCCGTCGCACGGCACTCTCAACCTCCCCGACTCAAATTTGGACTCGGATTAGTCGAGGGCTGAGACCAGGTTCCTCAGGGAACCCCTCATGAGGTCCGCAGCGGACCCGCGCCTCAGGCAGCACTCCACAGGGCCCGAGGCGAGTCCCTGTTGATATCGTTCCTGGGTCCCATGTCCGCTACGGGTCCCACCACCTCCGCCAGCATTGAAGCGAGCCCAGCCGGTCTTGCCCGCCCAGGGCCGAAAGAAGACTCGGGTGGAGCCTATCGTTCTCTCCATCCCATTCGGTCTCCGCAACTCTGCTGCCACGTACCAAGGGCTTCTCTCCCATGCCTTGACTCCCCTCAACAATGACGAGGGTGCGCGGGGGGCGCCCGGCTCAAGACAGTCCGTGCCTCTTCCGGACGAGCGCATCTACAGTGGGCTCGACGCGCCGCCGGCGGGTCGTCGCCCACGACTCATCATTGATCCCACACCGGCGGGAAGATCCGTTCGCCGGAGCACCTCGCCGACTGGCGAGGCTCACTGTCGCCCGCTAGACACTGAGAGAGCTCGTGATGCGGGGCGCCCTCATATTATCTACAGCATCGATACTCCTACGGTCTCTAAACACGTTGCAACTACCGCAACGACCACAGTGTCCATGGTCCTGCCTCGGACGCTAGCCTAGGGGTGGCAGCCACGACCACTAGCAGGTCCTAGGGATCGTTTTCCGGTTGCACTCTCTGCTTCTCTGAGGTCTTCGTGATCAGTGGTGTAGCGAACGAAATTGACGAAGTGGTCTTGAACGATGAGCAACCCATCCTCGCCGAAACCTCGCAAGATCGCCACAGGAGGGAGAGGGATACTACGCTACCTATCTCGATAGACGAGGTAACTCGGGCGAGCGAGAATGAGCAGGAAGTACAGAGCCACCGACGCAGGAGCCAGATGCGGCAGCGGCGCCGCGATTGGCAGATTGCTCAAGCCAGGAGACAGCGGGCGGCAGCGCTCGCCGCACGCAATCTTCTGAAGGAGTTTGAGGGAGTCATGGAGACTCCGAGTCAAGCAGAAGGGGCATTGGTCAAGCTCTGCGAGCTCATCCCTAACAACGAAGATGGGGTGACCATCAAGACCGTTCTCGCTCGGGCAGCAGACCACCTCGTGCCCAGGCAACAAGAGGTTGCCGACGCACGACAGGTCATCAACGGCAACCGCGACGCACGTCACAGCATTGAGCAATCTCGCACTCAGAGGCACCAGCTTGAGATAGATCGGCGCGCAAACTACGACCGAGACTACGGCCACCCACAACACGCTCCAGCCACCAGGTGTCACTCGGGGGCTGTCTCCATGAACAGCTCTGCCCCCCGAGTCAGATCTGAACGGGATCATCGACCTCAGTCCCCGCCTCGCCGCCCAGTGGAGGATCGCGGCAACCCGGCTGGCACCGCAGAAGCTGCTATAGGAGCCTTCGGCCGGAGAATTCAAGATGTCGAGTGGCCACCCAACTTCAAAATCTCAAACATTGAAAAATTTTAGACGAAGATGGATCCGCGGAACTGGCTGGCCGTGTACACTACCGCGGCCTGAGCGTCCAATGCCTCGGAAGATCTCATGACGGCCTATGTCCCAATCAAGTTGGGGCAGGACGCGCTTCAATGGCTTCGCCACCTCAGGCATGGTAGCATTGAGGACTGGGGTGACTTCCGACGCCTGTTCATCGCCAACTTCCAGTCACTCTCCGACAAGCCGGCACAACGGTGGGACCTCAAAACCATCAGGCGCAAGGATTCGGAGAGCTTGCGATCGTACCTCAAGCGGTTCCAGGCTCTCAGAAACCGCAACCCCGACGTATCCGAGGATACAGTGATTGACGACTTCCTCTAGGGCTCCAACGACCAAGTCTTCGTCAAGCACATACTGGAAAGGGTGCCCACCACCTCGGAGCGTCTCTTCCAGGAAGCGGACCGCTACATCACGGCGAACGAACGAGCTCGCGACCTCGTTCACCCCCGGCAAGACGACCGAGGCAAGGGCAAGCAGGAGAGGCATGAAGAACCCCCGCGGCAAGATCGTCGCTGGGACAAGAGGCCTCGGGAGGAGGTCCGTGCAACGGCTCCAGCTCCGGTATGACCATGCGGCCCACCTCCAGCCCAGGCTCGAACCCTTGATCAACTCCTCGACGAGCCATGCCCTGCGCATAAGGACATGCGCCATACTCTCAGACACTACCGCGACTTCAAAGCCATGCTGAACCGCGGCCCGTTCCCGACGGTGCAAGCTCCTCCGCCGCCTCCTCCACCATGGAACCAGCCGCCGCAGCGGCCGGCTGGAGGCAGTAATCAACGTTTCCCCAACGTCAACAAGGAGGTCAACTTCATCCTAGGAGGGCACGGAGCGTACTCGAGCAAGCGTCAGCAGAAGCTGGAGGATCGGTGGATCAACGCGGCCACCTCAGAGCCGCCGTAGCCATACGATTGGTCTCATGAGCCGATCTCGTTCAGTCGGGCGGATCAGTGGCTCAACTTCGACGAACCGGGCAAGTACACGCTGCTGGTAACTGTGGCAGAACCACCCTGCTTAATCCAGACTAAGCACACCTGCCACCTCTGGCTCACAGTGCACTTAGGCTAAACTAAACCCGGTAGTCCGTCGAGAGTCCTTCGGGCTCTCGATAACACCATTTCCCAGAGGAACCGGCGTCATACACATCCGACCCTCGATGGAGCCACAACAGTTACAACATCACAGGCACTTGAATAGATATTACATAGACTTTAGTTACAAACCAGTTCGGAATCAAAAAGAGTTCAACATAGTGTCATTCAACAACATAGTTCAAAATAGTCTCTCGCAGCGGAAATTTTAAAGTTCATGTTTCATAGTAACCAAAAGACTTGCATAAATAGAACGAGCATCGAGCCCACTGATGCTGCTCCTTGCCAGATCATGACTCTTCTTATTCCTGATGAGGACATGGCCCACCACCAACACAGGCACAAAAGAGGAACTCCGTACCTGTAAGCCAAAAGTGGGGGCAAAACCCTGAGTACTAATTACTCCGTAGGACTTAATGGATGAGGCTTACGGCTGACGCAAAGCTTGCTTACTAGCATCTGAGTCTTTAGCCATTGCTTTTATACAGGATCAAATTAATCAGTGGAAGCAGGATTTGACAGTTGCTTATATTGTTGCACCCGAGCAGGATTTTACAGCTGCTCGAGTCATCATAATTGTAGGAACATTTTGGATATGGCATAGCATGGCATGAAAGTAAAGCATGTATCATGAATGTGACGAGTATTGCATAAAGTAAATCAGACATATCCAAGCATGTAGTTGTCAAAACCATGAATTCTTAATACAACATATTCAAATGGATTACTACATTGTCCGGCAGTGATACTGGCATTCTCACACCTGGTGAGCATCAGCGATTCGAATCGATTTTTATATTCCCGGGAATAACTAAAAGCACCAGGAAGACATATGCTTACTAACTCCCAGCGTTCCACATATGCTTCCCCCATCTCCACTTGTCCCGTCTCAAGTTCGATGACCACTCCCGCCTGACTCCCGGAGCGCGTTGTCGCAGGAGCATTACCTCGGTTATGTCGGGTTCTGCCCTCCTTTGACACCCATCTCCGCGGCCACCTTCCTCTCAACCAGTGGGTAGGAACGTGCCCCTTTCTTAGACGGCACAACTAAGACTTTCACCGGTCCATTGATCCCGGATAAGCACCCTAGCAATGTTATGCCGATCCCAAGCGAACAACGACCGGCCTTATGCGACTCGGGCGGAGTCCACCACACATTTATCCAAATCTCATCATTCAAAACCATATCTCCGCCCGGTCTCCATTTAAATCGTAACATAATCATAGCATGGTAACAATAACTTGCATAGTGAAAGTTTTTCTTTTGAAAAGTAACCCCTATGAGACGAGTGACCTTTATTCACTCGTGTCTACTCGTACCTAGCCATTCTAGGCACTCGTTCCTACGCACTCTAGGTATAGGTGTTAGGGCCAGGGCGGCCTGGGGATCTAATGCAATTGGTTCCGTTCAAATCCTAGTGCATATGCGTAATCAACAGATATATTATTTTATTTGCTGGGAATTGCATGATCCTGCCTATCTTCTTCCTCACTAGGGTTAGTCTCCTCGGCGGTGGGGTCAGCGGTCGGCTGTGGTTCCTCCTGCTCTTCTTCGGGTTCTTCGATCAGAGGTTGTTCCTGCACCGTCTCTTCTTCGATCGCGGGGTCTATATGCATGAAAGGTGCAGACATAAGTGCATACGAATACAGATGTATGCATTTGATGTAGATGACATGAAGATGATAGCATGCAGTATATATATTTCATGGAAAATGACATGTGCATAGTAGTTAAAACAACCTTCATGTATATACTTAGTGTAAGCCATGAACATTTGTGAATTAAATCATGCATCTGAGTTCTAGCAGTCTTACTAACCCAAATGAGACCAAACTTTTACGACATGCAGATACTTCATACCCAAGGCTACTGCCAAAATTTCAGCCTAAATGGAGTTATAATTATTTTACTAAAATTCCAGCAATTTCTCAGCCTTTTACATTGTCAGAATTTTCATAATTTATTGGAAAGGTTTCTGAAGGTGAAATTTTAGCAGTGAGCTATACTTAGCATTAACTGTATACACAAAAATTTACAAGTTAAAATTCCTAAGTTTGACAGGACATCTATTTTCCATATATAAATCTAGTGCAAGATTAAGATGTACATATAACCGGTGTGAATAGCCCTCTAACATATATTTTCTGGACTCTACAGCACTCCCATATGCTACTGGAATTTTGCTGGAATTTATCTTGCACATTGAAATCCATTTTTCTATTTATCTAGTTCTCCAAGTCAAGATTTGTCATTTTCAAATCACTAACAAAACTTAACATGCAGGAGCCCATATTTTTTCAGTGGTGTTCACAAACTATATATGACCTAAGAAAAATATCAGTGAGTCATAATTATCATATTTTGCATGGGCCGCTTTTCTAAGCTATCAAATAAAGCATAAAATACATGCAAAATGGTAAAATAGAGAATGAACAATAATATATTGAGTCACAAAAATTTCCACAGTGTCCAAAGGCTCCAAGAAAGGTACTGACCAAGTTTCACCCTCTCAGGATTTCATCTAGACCAGGTTTTCTATTTTTTCTACATTTATCATGCATATACAATATCAGGGGCAAAACCATACATGCACATCTCCACATCATACCTACTGTGTAGATCTATTTACCAGGAGTACAACACAACTGAGTTTACCTTTTTACGATTTTTATTCGATTTTATATGAATTTCCAAAGTTTCAGCCGAAATATAGGAAAAAAAATGGAAAAACATAGATCCAAGGGGTAGAACACAATTAAACCTAGACTCCGCGGGCTAGCGGGCAAAAATGCATAGACCCAGTGAATAGCGACAAATAACACTGCGTGAAATGCAAAAACCCCGGGGGCTAACTTGCAAAACCCCCGGTCATCTTCCTACTTCTGCCGCGCGCGATGGCGCGGCGGCGCGCGCCGGCGAGCTCGGGCTCGCCGGAGCCACGACGCGACGCGCATCGGGTGCGCGCGAGCGCGGCGCTCAAGCCGAGCGAGGCCTCAGCGGCGGGGACGACGAGGGTAGGTCGGGGAAGGCGGTGAACCGAAGGTGCGCGACGGCGTCGGCGGCGTGGCCGCGACGTCGAGCGGTGGCGGATCTAGGCGATGGGTGGGTGAACGGCGACGAGGATAGGCGCCTCGGGTGTGCGGTGGAGTGGCACGTGCGGTGAGGGTGGTCTAGGGGTGCAACGAGGGCGGACGGCAGCGGCGCAAGCTCGAGATCGAGCTCGACCCGGCCATGGCGGACGCGGCGTGGCGCGACTCGATCTAGAGATTGGGGAGGAGAGGGACGGCGAGGTCTACCTCGTCAGGTGCGCAAGGGTGAGGCGATCCCGGCGGTGGCGGTTGGAGGCACGGAGGTGGACTGAGGAGGCCGGCATAGCGAGCTCAAGGCGGCGGCTATGGCGACGGCGCGCGGGCGAGAGAGGGAACGAGTGAGTGAGGTGAGCGGGGGAGGGAGTGAACCGGGGCGGTATCCCGTCCAAATGAAGGCGCGGTGGAGCGGGGCGCGGCCGGGGGCGATCCGTGGGCGTGCGGCGTCGGCCGTACGCCGGCATCCACGCGGCGTTCACCGGCCCGGACAGGGTGTCGCGCGCACGCCCGCGAGCCCACCGGTCAGTGACTGCGGGGAGGGAAAAAATGGAGAAAAAGAAAAATATGTTTTCTCACCTCCTGTAATTTGTCATTTTGACACACTTAGAGTCCGAATTTGGAAAAGTGGTAATTGTATGAAATGTTCTACTCTTTGAGCTCTACAACTTTGTCAAAACTTTCCATACCAAAATCATTTCATAAGTATGAATTTCAGTTGAATTTATATGGCAGCCCTATGTGGACAGGGGGGCCTTTATTGCTTAGGGAAATAGAAACTCCTAGTGTCATGCATTTTCTCCCCAGGCGCCTCTTGACAAGTTTGCTTAGAATTTCATAACCTACAACTTCTCTAATTTGAGCTTTGCATGAAAGTGGCTATAGGTCAGAGTAAATTTAGAATTTCAAACCAGCCCTAATTTGAACTGGTTTTCTGTACTGTAACTAAATGACCCTAATCACTTTGTAAACCTCATTATATGACAAGACCCCAATTAGCAAAGTTATTTATCTCATGTAGATCTATAGTTTTGCCAATATGAACTTCACCCAGATCTTAATAGAATCAAAGATATGACTATAAACATAGCATCATACATGAAATGACAAGGTTTTTCACTTAGTATTATGAACCAAAGTTGTTCCCAATGCACCAATCACATGTTAAGCCACGATGCTCATGAATGAATGCTTCATGTTTGATGAATGGTTATGCACTTGAGATGCCGGAGCATTACAACCCACCCCCCTTAAAGAAATCTCGTCCCGAGATTTGGTGATGTGATGTGGGTGGATAAGTTAAATTAGGACCCAGTGCATTGTGTAGCGTTTCGAGTAAAAATTTGCATTTAGATGGTTATACATACTCGTTTGTAGTAGCCGATAGGAAACCCGGGTATCTGGTTTGCAAGTATTCTTCTTGCTCCCAAGTCACTTCTTCTTCGGAGTGATTACTCCATTGAACTTTATAAAAGTTGATCGTTCTTCTTCTCGTTGTTCTTTGTTTTTGGTCGAGGATTTTTATAGGACGTTCTTCATAAGTGAGGTCAGGCTCGATTTGAATTTGAGAGGTGTCCACTGCTTCTTCCGGCACTCTCAAACACTTCTTTAGTTGCGAGACATGAAACACGTCATGAACCGTAGCTAAATGTGGAGGTAGCTCTAACCGGTAAGCAACTGGCCCACACTGCTCAGTGATCCTGAACGGACCCACGTATCTTGGCGCTAACTTCCCTTTCACACCAAAGTGATGTACCCCTTTCATCGGTGACACCCGAAGGTACACATGATCTTCTACGTCAAAAACCAATGGTCGTCTCCTCTTGTTAGAGTAGCTCTTTTGTCTGCACTGTGCTCTTTTTCGGTTGTTGTGTATAAGTTTAACTTGCTTCTCGGCTTGTGTTACCAAATCAGGGCCAAAAATGACCCGTTCTCCTGGTTCGGACCAATTGAGGGGTGTTCTACATCTCCTCCCATATAGAGCCTCGAAAGGAGCCATTTCTAAGCTCTTCTGGTAGCTGTTGTTATAAGCGAACTCAGCTAGAGGAAGACACTCATCCCATTTGGTGGAATAAGCTAATGCACAAGCTCGCAACAGGTCTTCTAAGATCTGATTTACTCTCTCAACTTGGCCGCTGGTTTGTGGATGGTATGCCGAACTGTGAATTGAAGTGGTGCCAAGAGCGGTTTGCAATTGCTCCCAGAAACGGGACACAAACAACGAGCCTCGTTCTGAGGTGATGGTTTTCGGGACTCCGTGTAATGAGACAATGCGGGAGATATAAATCTCTGCATAGTTCTGTGCATTGTGTCGGTTCTTCACCGGTATGAAGTGAGCAGGTTTGGTGAAGCGTCAATGATAACCCAGATGGAGTCGTAGCCCTTCTGAGTGCGAGGCAGTCCCACAATGAAATCCATATGTATATCTTCCCATTTCCATGTTGGAAGTGCTAAGGGCTGAAGCATTCCTGCGGGTTTTAGGTGATCTGCTTTTACTCTCTGGCACACGTCACATTCGGACACGTACTTGGCGATCTCCCGTTTCATGCGGGTCCACCAAAACTTCTGTTTCAAATCTTGGTACATCTTGTTGCTACCTGGGTGCATGGTAAACATGGTGGTGTGGGCTTCGTCTAAGATCTTCTTCCTCAACTACATGTCCTTAGGTACCACTTAGCGACCTTTGAACCATAGGACGCCTTGGTCATCAAGCGTGAAGCACGCTCTCTTCTCTTCATCTATACCCTCACGAATGTGTGCCATACCTTTATCTTGTTTCTGTGCCGCTATAATTTGCTCTCTGATGGTAGGCTCTATGATTAAGCTGTAAAGTTCTGCCATCTGCTCAGTGATTACTTCTATCTCATCTATCTCGCAATAGATCACCCTTGCCGTGGGTCGGACTTCAAGCACATGGCAATGAGCCCGACGGCTTAGTGCATCCGCTATGACGTTCGCTTTGCCTGGATGGTAGTGGATTTCTAGGTCATAATCTTTTATCAGTTCTAGCCATCGTCGTTGTCTCATGTTAAGTTCAGGTTGCGTGAGGATGTATTTGAGACTCTTATGATCTGTATATATGTGACAAGTGTTCCCAGCAGATAATGTCTCCATATCTTTAGGGCGTGTACTACTGCTGCTAGCTCAAGATCATGTGTTGCGTAGTTGGCTTCATGTTTTCTTAGCTGGAGTGACGCATAAGCAATTACTCTCCCTTCTTGCATTAGGACACATCCTAGCCCATTGCCGGAGGCATCACAGTATACAACAAATGGCTTAGTGACATCCAGTTGAGCTAGTACTGGTGCGGAGGTTAATGACTTTTTCAAGCTCGTGAAGGCCTCCTCACACTTTGGATCCCACAGATACTTCGTGTTCTTCTTGGTTAGGGATGTCATTGGCTTTGCAGTTTTGAAGAAGTCCTTGATAAAGCGGCGGTAGTAGCCCGCTAAACCAAGGAAACTCCTAATCTCTGTTACTGTTTCAGGTTGTTTCCAATTCAGTACATCTTCCACTTTACTCGGATCGACGGCTACCCCCTTTTCGGACAAGATGTGGCCTAGGAAACTTATTTCCCTTAGCCAGAATGCACACTTGCTGAACTTGGCGTAGAGTTGGTGTTCTCTAAGCCGGGTGAGTACTGTTCGCAAGTGCTCCTCGTGCTCTTCCTCACTCTTAGAGTAGACGAGGATGTCGTCAATGAACACGACTACAAATTTACCCAGCTCGTTCATGAATACTGAATTCATCATGTACATGAAGAAGGCTGGTGCGTTGGTTAACCTGAAGGACATGACCAGATATTCGTACAAGCCGTATCTGGTAGAGAAGGCTGTTTTGGGTATATCTTCTTCCCTGATTTTTATTTGATAGCAGCCTAACCTTTGATCGATTTTTGAGAACACCTTAGCCCCTGCTAGCTGATCGAACATAATGTCAATGTGAGGTAGAGGGTACTTATTTTTGACTGTGACTGCGTTTAACGGTCTATAGTCCACGCATAATCTTTTACCACCTTGATCTTTCTTCTCCACGAAGAGAGCAGGACAGCCCCAAGGTGATGAACTAGGACGAATGAACCCTTTATCCAATTGTTCTTGCAGTTGTGTTTTCAATTCTTTAAGTTCATCTGGCGCCATTCTGTATGGCCTCCTTGAAACAGGTGCCGTTCCTGGAACGAGGTCTATCTTAAACTCCACATCTCTATTTGGAGGAAGCCTAGGAAGCTCCTCTGAAAATACGTCAGGGAATTCACACACTACCGGTATCTTTTTAATCTCGTGAAGTTCAGTCGTATTTACTATGGCCTCTAGATGTTTCTGTTCTGGTATGTGCACCTTTAGTATCTTGCCAGTGGCCTGACATTTTAATTGCACTTCCCTGCTGCCAACATGTAGGATTGCATCGTTTTCTACCATCCAATTCATACCCAAAATAACGTCAATCCCTTGGTGTGGCAGCACCACGGGATTTATGACAAAGCTCTCGGGACCAATGTCCACTCTCAATTGTCTGGCCATCAAACCAGTAGTGATAGGGGAACCCGGTGCGGTGATGTGATAATTTTCCTTTAACTTGCACATTTTTATCCCGTGCCTCAATGCATATGTCTTGCTAAGAAATGTATGTGTGGCTCTAGAATCAAATAACACGACGGCCGGACAACCGTTGACTGTGAACGTACCAGCAAGAACCTACTCTCCGGCTGGAACATGGTCTAGGTGGATGAAGTGAACTCGGCCCGTCTTAGTTGTGGACCCCTTCTGCTTTCCTTGGCTGCCACCCACAGGGGTGGGACCCTAGATGCGACGAGGTGCCTTGCAGTCCTTGCTGAAGTGTCTGGTCTTGCCGCAGTTAAAGCAAGGACCCCAAGCTCCCTATGTGTAAGGAGCGCGGGGTGCAGGAAACTGTGCCGGTTGTGGTGCTGTGCGATAGGTAGGGAACCTCTGCTGCTGCGGTGCCCTGTGGATCCAACACGACTGATTGGTCCGGACCACAAAGCGAGACTGCTGGTGGTACTGCTGTGGCTGCTGGTAGTTGGCCTTTTGCTTCTGAGATGACCCAGGTGCACTGTTGGCCTGACGCTTCCGCTTTTGGTCCTCACTTGCAACACGGAGGCGGTTCTCCATGTCGAGTGCTATGTCCACCAGCTGTGTGAAACTCTGGTATTCACGCCCCAGGTGCGTCATGAGTGTGGGGTCAAACCCACTCAAGAGTCTAGCTGCCCTGCTAGGATCATCAGCAACGTCCCCCGGTGAATATTGTGACTGGTGTATGAATGACTGCACGTACTGCATGACCGTCCGGTTACCCTGCTTCAGTTCCCAGAACTCTCGCTGTTTTTGCTCCATAAGGCTCTTCGGGATAAAGTGGGCCCAGAAAGCTATACGGAGCTCCTCCCAGGTGATCACATGATCCCACTGCTGCATAGCCTGGAACGTGTCGTACCAAGCTCCAGCGGGGCCTTGAAGTAACTGTGCCGCAAACCGAGATTTATCTTGCTCGGTCACCCCAGGAAGCAGTGTGAACTTGGATTCGATTGTGCGGAGCCAATCATTTGCTGCGAGCGGCTCAGGGCACGTGGTGAAGACTGGAGGGCGCAAGTCCTCAAAGTCTTTGTAGGTGATCCCACGGGGTTGGTGTTCCCGCAGCCGCTGCTGCCCCTGAGCTTGCCGTTCTTCCCTCATGAGGCGGATCAGCTCGCCCTGTTGCACGACCAGGGTGGCCAATTCCGGCGGAGGCGGTGCATCATGTGGCTGCTGTCCCGAGGTCTGTCCTTGACGAGTGTTCACCATCTGCAAGAGTGAAGCTAACAGTGTTTAGTCCAACCACTTTAAAGCAATTAGATGCGCCGAAACACAGTTACTTGAAACATGTAAGACGGAAACATATAATTGCAGTAAAGTGTTAGCTTCCTTCTCGCAGCGGTTCGACCACCGTCACATTTAGTATAGCCCGAGCGTGTTGACGCTTACTACTCGACAATCGCGTGGATTTATGGATAGCAACGACTTTAACGGCGAGCTGTTCTTAAACCGTGCATCTTTTGATTATGCCCCCCTTAGCAAGGTTATTCTCCCTGCTGTGTCCTTTCACTTTCGTATGAAAAGTTTTTGGTGGTTCAATTAGTATCTTGTTCAATTTCTGTGTACATCGGTATATATCAATTTAGTTCAGATTTCTGAGACTGCGCGATTTAGGCTATAACTTCCAAACGAGACACTTTTAGGATAAACTTTGTATAACAAAGTTATTCTACACTTCCAGTTCTAAAACTTTGTCAATACCCTCTCAGTTCAGTTTCTGCACTAAGGGTGTGCAAATTGGGTTTTTCCTACAGGTGCTGCTCCAGTCCAGATTACAGGTTCTTGAAAAATTCGACCGTAACTCCAGATCTGAGCACAATTAGAGAAAGCTCCAATTGACAAAGTTGTACACCAGACAGTGCTCTACAACTTTGCTAACCAACTCTTGGGTCAATTCCTTACACAATCCAAGATAACGTCAGTTTTAGCTGCTGCTATGCCGAAATTCCAGATTGCAAGATGCAATCCAAAACGAAGCGCAAACCACAAATCCATCCACACAACCACCTCAAATGCCAGCATGATGTAGAACTAACATTAGTGCCACTTAGAAAGGTTCGAATATCACTAAAGGGTCTTAGGGTTATATCATGGGATGGTGGCTACATCAACCAACCATCAAATAGTGCATAATAAAATCGTCTATCACGGAATCAAATGGCGTACTGAATGAGCTCTCACAACTCACCAATGTTTTAGTACAGCCATAAATCTGAGACGCGGAGTGGAATATTACAAAACATCGCTTCCAACGCGTTACTAACTTAAAGCTTAACTTCCTTCACCCATCCATCAAACACCCTACACCCTGGAGTTTGCGTCAGACGGGTCGTTCTCCTCCTCCTCTTCCACCTCCATGGGCTCCGAGGACTCCTCCTCCTCCAAAGGTGTGGGCTGCTGCGGCGGCTCGTACTCTGCCAGATGCTGCTGCAGCTGCGCCACATGGGCCTCTAACTCCTCCACACGGGTGCGGGTCTCCGTGTACCTGGCAAAGTAGAAGCGGCTCCGGTTCTCCGCACGGTGGTACATCCCGCGTGCCTCACATGCATAGTCCATGCACGCTACTAAGGGGCGGGAGCCATTCCTGTCCCAGAGCTGCTCGCGGCGGTCCTGCCAAGCGTGGTCGAGGTCGCATGTGGGGAGAAAGCGCAGGACCGTGTGGCCTGCCTCCCACTTGGAGCTCAGTGAAGTGAGGGCTCCCATGACCGCCTTACGGTAAGCCTCCTTCTCGTTGGCCCCGTAAGCGGTGAGGGTCTCCTGGCCTGCGAACGTCCCTCGTGGAAGGACAACCTGGGCCATGCAGTTGCCCTCCTCGTGCACCGTCTGCACTGAGATGAAGGGACAGGGACGACGCCCCATCTCCCTCAGGGCCCTGCACAGCAACTGGGACAGGGGACACTCCTCCCTGCAGTGAGTGTGGAGTAACCCATCCTCCACCACAGGGGGAGTGTGGGTCACATCAGGGAGAATAGTGGTCCTGGCTCCGGTGGCCTTGCATGCGGTCTGCTTGGTTCTGGCCATCTGTTTGGATAAGTAAGGTTGTGCATTAGTGAGAGACATATTATACACGTGATAGATTATGACAAGGGTACAACAGTGCATCATATGGAAGGTAAATTTAAAAATCACGATTTATTTCATTGCATTTTAATAATATCCCACCATGAATAAAAGCAGTAAACATGATGCATGAATCGTATCTAAACGGTCTCACATCACACATCTAAAAGAAGAGTACATATAGCTATCGATATTTCGGTGACACATATGCACGGCACTCTCTAATGCAACTAGTCGTTTCCTGACCGTTCTTAATTTCGCACGTGGTCAGTGTACCTGCAGAAGAATGCATGCTCATACATTACCACATAGTGTGGCATCCACGCGTGACCGCTGCGTGGACAACTTTGGTGGGCCGATGCACCTTTTTCTCAAATCCTGACTTTCCTCCAGTACTGGGGATTGTCGAGAAAAAGATGGATCCCAAAACCGAATGTAAGTGTGGTGGGTATGAAAACCTCAAACATGCCCACCACCCTTAAAGAGCTTTTACTTATACAGCATGAATGCAGAGTTTACACCCGATAGCTTCCACCAGTACTGGGGACAGCTATGGCCAAAAAGTTGCTTCTCAAAGCGCCGAATATGCATATGAGTTCTATCTAGGTCAGAATGTCAGTGGTGTCACCTGGATAACACTAACATCCTTAGTATGGGCATATCGCATACTCTCATTTTTGAATTTACTTGAAATGGGCTTTCGAAAATAGTTTTGTAAATCAAAACTAGATGATATAACTGTTGTCTGTGTATGATCGGCTCTGATACCAACGGTGGCGGAACCGCCCTGCTTAATCCAGACTAAGCACACCTGCCACTTCTGGCTCGCAGTGCACTTAGGCTAGACTAAACCCGGTAGTCCGTCGAGAGCCCTTCGGGCTCTCGATAACACCATTTCCCAGAGGAACCGGCGTCATACACATCTGACCCTCGATGGAGCCACAACAGTTACAACTTCACATGCAGTTGAATAGATATTACATAGACTTTAGTTACAAACCAGTTTGGAATCAAATAGAGTTCAATATAGTGTCATTCAACAACATAGCTCAAAATAGTCTCTCGCAGCGGAAATTTTAAAGTTCATGTTTCATAGTAACCAAAAGACTTGCATAAATAGAACGAGCATCGAGCCCACTGATGCCGCTCCTTGCCAGATCATGACTCTTCTTATTCCTGATGAGGACATGGCCCACCACCAACACAGGCACAGAAGAGGAACTCCGTACCTGTAAGCCAAAAGTGGGGGCAAAACCTTGAGTACTAATTACTCAGTAGGACTTAATGGATGAGGCTTACGGCTGACGCAAAGCTTGCTTACTAGCATCTGAGTCCTAGCCATTGCTTTTATACAGGATCAAATTAATCAGTGGAAGCAGGATTTGACAGCTGCTTATATTGTTGCACCCGAGCAAGATTTTACAGCTGCTCGAGTCATCATAATTGTAGGAACATTTTGGATATGGCATAGCATGGCATGAAAGTAAAGCATGTATCATGAATGTGACGAGTATTGCATAAAGTAAATCAGACATATCCAAGCATGTAGTTGTCAAAACCATGAATTCTTAATACAACATATTCAAATGGATTACTACTTTGTCCGGCAGTGATACTGGCATTCTCACACCAGGTGAGCATCAGCGATTCGAATCGATTTTTATATTCCTGGGAATAACTAGAAGGACCAGAATGACATATGCTTACTAACTCCCAGCGTTCCACATATGCTTCCCCCATCTCCACTTGTCCCGTCTCAAGTTCGATGACGACTCCCGCCTGACTCCAGGAGCGCGTTGTCGCAGGAGAGTTACCTCGGTTACGTCGGGTTCTGCCCTCCTTTGACACCAGCCTCCGCGGCCACTTTCCTCTCAACCAGTGGGTAGGAACGTGCCCCTTTCTTGAGACGGCACAAGTAAGACTTTCATCGGTCCATTGATCCCGGATAAGTACCCTAGCAATGTTATGACGATCCCAAGCGAACAACGACCGGCCTTATGCGACTCGGGCGGAGTCCACCACACATTTATCTAAATCTCATCATTCAAAACCATATCTCCCCCGGTCTCCATTTAAATCGTAACATAATCATAGCATGGTAACAATAACTTGCATAGTGAAAGTTTTTCTTTTGAAAATTAACCCCTACGAGACAAGTGACCTTTATTCACTCGTGTCTACTCGTACCAAGCCATTCTAGCACTCGTTCCTATGCACTCTAGGTATAGGTGCTAGGGCCAGGGCAGCCAGGGGATCTAATGCAATTGGTTCCATTCAAATCCCAGTGCATATGCGTAATCAACAGATATATTATTTTATTTGCTGGGAATTGCATGATCCTGCCTACCTTCTTCCTCACTAGGGTTAGTCTCCTCGGCGGCGGGGTCAGCGGTCGGCTGTGGTTCCTCCTGCTCTTCTTCGGGTTCTTCGGTCAGAGGTTGTTACTGCACCATCTCTTCTTCGATCGCGGGGTCTATATGCATGAAAGGTGCACACATAAGTGCATACGAATGCAGATGTATGCATTTGATGTAGATGACATGCAGATGACAGCATGCAGTATATATATTTCATGGAAAATGACATGTGCATAGTAGTTAAAACAACCTTTATGCATATACTTAGTGTAAGCCATGCACATTTGTAAATTAAATCATGCATCTGAGTTCTAGTAGTCTTACTAATCCAAATGAGACCAAACTTTTACGACATGCAGATACTTCATACCCAAGGCTACTGCCAAAATTTCAGCCTAAATGGAGTTATAATTATTTTACTAAAAATCCAGCAATTTCTCAGCCTTTCACATTGTCAGAATTTTCATAATTTATTGGAAAGGTTTCTGAAGGTAAAATTTTACCAGTGAGCTATACTTAGCATTAACTGTATGCACAAAAATTTACAAGTTAAAATTCCTAGGTTTGATAGGACTTCTATTTTCCATATATAAATCTGGTGCAAGATTAAGATGTACATATAACCAGTGTGAATAGCCCTCTAACATATATTTTCTGGACTCTACAGCACTTCCATATGCTACTGGAATTTTGCTAGAGTTTATCTTGCACATTAAAATCCATTTTTCTATTTATCTAGTTCTCCAAGTCAAGATTTGTCATTTTCAAATCACTAACAAAACTTAACATGCAGGGGCCCATATTTTACCAGTGGTGTTCACAAACTATATATGACCTAAGAAAAATACCAGTGAGTCATAATTATCATATTTTGCATGGGCCTCTTTTCTAAGCTATCAAATAAAGCATAAAATACATGCAAAATGGTAAAATAGAGAATGAACAATAATATATTGAGTCACAAACATTTCCACAGTGTCCAAAGGACCTAAGAAAGGTACTGACCAAGTTCCACCCTCTCAGGATTTCATCTAGACCAGGTTTTCTATTTTTCCTAGATTTATTATGCATATACAATATCAAGAGCAAAACCGTACATGCACATCTCCATATCATACCTACTGTGTAGATCTATTTACCAGGAGTACAACGCAACTGAGTTTACCTTTTTACGATTTTTATTCGATTTTATATGAATTTCCAAAGTTTCAGCCGAAATATAGGAAAAAGAAATGGAAAAACATAGATCCAAGGGCTAGAACACAATTAAACCTAGACTTCAGGGGCTAGCGGGCAAAAATGCATAGACTCAGTGAATAGCGACAAACAACACTGCGTGAAATGCAAAAACCCCGGGGGCTAACTTGTAAAACCCCCGGTCATCTTCCTCCTTCCGGCGCGCGCGCCGGCGAGCTCGGGCTCGCCGGAGCCGCGACGCGACGCGCATCGGTTGCGCGCGAGCGCGGCGCTCAAGCCGAGCTAGGCCTCGGCGGCGGGGACGGCGAGGGTAGGTTGGGGAAGGCGGTGAACCGAAGGTGCGCGACGGCGTCGGCGGCGTGGCCGCGACGTCGAGCGGTGGCAGATCTAGGCGATGGGTGGGGGAATGGCGACGAGGATAGGCGCCTCGGGTGCGCGGTGGAGTGGCGCGTGCGGTGAGGGTGGTCTAGGGGTGCGACGAGGGCGGACGGCGGCGGTGCAAGCTCGATATCGAGCTCGGCCCGGCCATGGCAGACGCGGCGGGGCGCGACTCGGTCTAGAGATTGGGGAGGAGAGGGACGGCGAGGTCTACCTCGTCAAGTGCGCAAGGGTGAGGCGATCCCGGCAGCGGCGGTTGGAGGCGCGGAGGTGGACTGAGGAGGCCGGCGTAGCGAGCTCAAGGTGGCGGCTATGGCGACGGCGCGCTTGCGAGAGAGGGAACGAGTGAGTGAGGTGAGCGGGGGAGGGAGTGAACCGGGGCGGTATCGCGTCCAGATGAAGGCGCGGTGGAGCGGGGCATGGCGGGGGGCGATCCGTGGGCGCGCGGCATCGGCCGTACACCAGCGTCCATGTGGCGTTCGCCGGCCCAGACACGGTGTCGCGCGCACGCCCGCGGGCCCACTGGTCAGTGACCGCGGGGAGGGAAAAAATGGAGAAAAAGAAAAATGTATTTTCTCACCTCCTGTAATTCGTTATTTTGACACACTTAGAGTCCGAATTTGGAAATGTGGTAATTGGATGAAATGTTCTACTCTTTGAGATCTACAACTTTGTCAAAAGGTTCCATACTAAAATCATTTCATAAATATGAATTTCAGTTGAATTTATATGGCAGCCCCAATGTGGACAGGGGGACCTTTATTGCTTAGGGAAATAGAAACTCCTAGTTACATGCATTTTCTCCCCAGGTGCCTCTTGACAAGTTTGCTTAGAATTTCATAATATACAACTTCTCTAATTTGAGCTTTGCATTAAAGTGGCTGTAGGTCAGAGTAAACTTAGAATTTCAAACCAGCCCTAATTTGAACTGGTTTTCTGTACTGTGACTAAATGACCCTAATCACTTTGTAAAACTCATTATATGACAATACCTCAATTAGCAAAGTTATTTATCTCATGTAGATCTAAAGTTTTGCCAATATGAACTTCACCATATCTTAATAGAATCAAAGATATGACTATAAACATAGCATCAGACATGAAATGACAAGGTTTTTCACTTAGTATTATGAACCAAAGTTGTTCCCAATGCACCAATCACATGTTAAGCCACGATGCTCATGAATGAATGCTTCATGTTTGATGAATGGTTATGCACTTGAGATGCCGGAGCATCACAATAACCCCCATAGTCGGTGACACCCGACTCAAGAAGGTTCTGATCAACGGAGGGGCCAGCATCAACGTGGTGTTCCCGAGGGCTCTGCAAGAGATGCGGATCCCGCTCAGCAAACTCAAGAGATCGGATACCCCATTCTTCGAGATTGTCCCAGGCGTAGGCGAATACCCGCTCGGACACATCTATCTGCCGGTCGCTTTTGGCACGGCAGAGAACTTTCGCATCGAGACGTTGAGATTTGAAGTCCCAACCTTCAACTGCGTCTACAATGCCATCATCGGGCGTCCAAGGCTAGCCAAGTTCATGGCTATCCCACATTATCCATACCTCGTTCTCAAGATGCCAGCCCTAGGTGGTACTCTCTCCATACGCGCCTACTTCAAGGGAGCCTCGGAGTGCATACAAGAGGCCATGCAAATAGCCCTTGAGCAGAATCATATGGCGGCACAGAAGAAGTTCAAGGCGGACGAAGCTGGCATGTCGCAGGAAGACCTCCAGATTCCGACTCAAGAGGCGGCCTCTAGCGCAGCAATTCAACCAGCCGTCCCGACGAAAGAGATAACTCTCAACCCCTCGGACACGACCAAGACGACCGCCATCAATGCTCTTCTTCCTCCCAAATAGGAAGACGCGCTCGTCCAGTTCTTGAGGGCCAACCGTGATATGTTTGCATGGAAGCCGGCAGATATGCCCGGGGTCCCAAGGGAATTGGCCGAACACCAACTCAAAGTGTTCCCCAATGCCAAACCCATCAAGCAGAGGCTGCGGCGATTCACTCTAGAAAACGAGAGGCCATTAGGGCAGAGTTAATCCGGCTGAAGGCCGCCGGTTTTATTAGAGAGGTCATGCATCCCGAGTGGCTTGCAAATCCTATACTCGTTCTCAAGAAGAATAAAAAGGACTGGCGGATGTGTGTTGATTATACCGATCTCAATAAACACTGCCCTAAGGATCCGTTCGGCTTGCCTCGCATTGACCAGGTCATTGACTCTACGGCTGGCTGCGCTCTGCTCTCCTTCCTCGATTGTTACTCAGGCTATCATCAGATTAGCCTAGCAGCCGAAGATCAGGAGAAAACAGCGTTCATTACACCTTTCGGTGCCAACTGTTATACCTCAATGTATTTCGGGTTAAAGAATGCCGGAGCAACGTACCAAAGGGCAATTCAAACTTGCCTCGCCGATCACTGGGCCGAACGTGTCGAGGCTTACGTTGATGACGTTGTAATCAAGACCAAGAACGAAGAAGATTTCATCGATGATCTACGCCAGGTGTTTGACAACCTGAGGAAATTCTGGTGGAAGCTCAACCCCACCAAGTGCGTCTTCGGCGTCCCCGCAGGTCAATTGCTCGGTTTTGTCATCAGCAACAGAGGAATCGAAGCCAACCCCGAGAAGATCAAGGCTATTCTGCGCATGCACCCTCCCAGATCGCAGAAAGACGCTCAGAGGCTGACTGGATGCATGGCAGCCTTGAGCCGATTCATATCACGGCTCGGGGAACATGGCATGCCTTTCTACAAGCTCCTCAAAAAGGTCAACAGGTTTCAGTGGACTGCAGAGGCTCAGGAAGCGTTGGATGCTTTGCAAAAGTTCCTCACATCACCTCCCGTACTCAAGTCTCCTAATCGTGCCACTGCCGACTCACCGGCGGAAGATCTGTTCCTCTACATCTGAGCGACCGGATGGACACCACACGGTACCCAGGCAACATCTGGTCTACTTCATTAGTGAGGTCCTCAGTCCCTCCAAAATCAGGTATCCTCAAGTACAGAAGTTACTATACGCAGTTCTCATTACCGCACGCAAACTGCGCCATTACTTTGAGGAACATAAAATCATAGTGGTTACGGAGTTCCCAATCGGAGAGGTCTTGCAAAATCGAGAGGCCACAGGGCGTATCGCCAAGTGGGCTTGCGAACTGGGGGCTCACGACATTGAATTCCATCCTCGTACTGCAATCAAGACTCAAGCACTAGTCGATTTCGTCTCTGAGTGGACTGAGCATCAAGTGCCTGAGAAGCCAGAAGTCATGGAAGTTTGGAAGATGTATTTCGACGGCTCGCTGAAGTTTGAAGGAGCTGGCGCTGGTGTCGTCTTCACCTCGCCAGCAGGGAAAACTCAAGTATGTATTGCAGATTCTCTTACCGATTTCCAACAACGCAGCTGAATATGAGGCCCTCCTCCATGGCCTGCGCATTGCCATATCACTCGGGATCCAGCGTCTAATGGCCTACAGAGATTCCTTGGTGGTCATTAATCAAGTCAACAAGGAGTGGGATCGCTCCACAGAAAGTATGGACAAATACTGCGAGGCAGTCCGCAAGCTGGAAGGCAGATTTTAGGGCCTCGAGTACATTCATGTGGATCGGGATCGCAATGTGGACGCTGACATTCTGTCCAAACTGAGCTCGTCATGTGCCAAGGTACCTGGCATCTTTGTCCAAGAGCTTCATCATCCTTCCGTTCAGCTAGACGAGCTGAGCATACCTCCCGACCGGCATATCTTAACTCTGGATGCGCTGACTAATTGGAGGGCCCCCATCATCAAGTACATCCTGAACGAAGAAATTCCAAAGGACAAAGCAGAGGCCGAGCGAATAGCGAGACGGTCTTCCAGCTATACTCTGATTAATAACGAGTTATACAACGAGCTACCTCAGGAGTTTTGCTGAAATGCCTAAGTACCTCATCAAGGTAGAGTTTGCTAAAAGAGATACACGCTGGAATCTGTGGAATTCATGCCGCCTCACGCACATTGATCAGGAAGGCGTTCAGGGCTGGTTTCTATTGGCCCACAGCGAAGAAGGACGCTGCCAAGTTAGTGCAGCACTGCGAAGCCTGTCAGTTCCTCGCCGAGCAGCATCACCTTCCAGCACAGCAGTTGCAGAATATACCGGTCTCATGGCCTTTTGCCTGCTAGGGGCTGGATATGATTGGGCCTTTCAAAAAAGCTCAAGGTGGATACACTCATGTGCTGGTTGCCATTGACAAATTTACCAAATTGATCGAGTTCAGGCCCATTGCTTCTTTAACGTCTGCCAAAGCGGTGGAGTTCATTCAAGGCATCATCTTTCGCTTTGGGATCATGAATTCCATTATCACAGATCTGGGGTCCAACTTCACAGGCTCTGAATTCTTCGATTTCTGCGAACAAAGGTCCATCCGTGTCAAGTATGTCTCGGTGGCTCACCCCAGAGCTAATGGGCAGGTCGAGCGGGCCAATGGCATGATACTAGATGCACTCAAGAAAAAGATTTTTGATAAGGATAAGAAGCTAGCTGGGAAGTGGATACGCGAATTGCCGTATGTGGTCTGGAGCCTTCGAACACAACCTAGCAAAGCTCTCGCAGGGAACACGCCCTTCTTCATGGTGTATGGATCAGTGGCAGTCTTACCTGCTGACCTCAAGTTTGGAGCCCCACGTCTGGTTTTTGATAGCATTGCTGAGGCTGAAGCAACCCGACTCGAGGAGATCGACCTACTCGAGGAAGAGCATCTTAACTATGTTATTCAGTCGGCTCGATATCAGCAGACTTTGCGTCGTTATCATGATCGATATACGAGGCCTCGTTCCTTCTCAACCGGGGACCTGGTGCTGCGCAGGGTGCTCAAAACTGCGGGACAGCATAAGTTATCTCCTCCTTGGCAAGGCCCATACATCGTGATGGAAGTTACTCATCTAGGATCACATCGTTTGTCTCAAATGGATGGGACACCAATCGGGAACTCCTGGAGTATAGAGCATCTGCGCAGATTCTATGCGTAGTCTTTTTCTTTCTCTATGATTTTTAGAGTTAACAGTCAGTATCATCTTTTGTACTCTGTCCTCATTCATGTTCTATAAATAAACGTACTCTTGAGATAAAGTATTCAGTGTTCTCTTTCTAACTTTTTACTCGTGATATTCACTCGTTGTATATGGGCAATCGACCTAGGTCAGTCGACCGACATTACGGTGTTACATGCCCACTCTTACTCTTGACGGGGATATCTCCGGCCCCAACCACGAGAGCAATCGGCCTAGGTTAGCTGACCGACAACACGTTGTTACATGCTCTCGTTCAAACTCATAATAGGGGAGCACTCAAGGCCCCAACAAAACGAAGGCAATCGGCCTAGGTCAGATGACCGACAGCACGGTGCTACATGCCTCTGCAGGACCTCATAATTGGGGAGCATTCAAGGCCCCGACTGAACAAAGACAGAAGGGCTTAGGTTTTGACGACCTATGGCTCGTTACGGCATGTCTGTGCTTCATCACCATACTCTATCTTACAGTATTCGTGTTTTTTACTGTTATGTGTTGATTTTCTTGCATTCAGCTCAAACTCAGATCGTGATAATGTTGCTTGTTTTCTCTGCACAGGAATAACTCTCAGGTACGTATGGCATATTTTGATTTGCTCTTTAAATTAACTTGGTTTTGCAGAATGAACCGTCAAGATTGTTGATGCAAGATACAAAATACATACACACAGCATTCAGTTCATTATGTTATACGGGGGATCATTGTTTACTCATTGTCACCTACAAGGAGTTCAGCAATCACTCGGGCCTCATCTTCATGCTCAACACTCTGATTCTCGTTTACTATCTTCTCTGGTAAACCTTCCAAGTCGATCTCAGGTTGTGAACTCTTGATGACCATAAGGGCGCGAGTAAGTACGGTTTTTACTCGCTTAGAAATCTTGGACTTCATATCATCCATGAAAGTTGTTATTCGATCACCCAGAGGACGAGGTGCAGTTTTTTCTAGCACACAGATGTCCAGGATCTTGATCAAGGCAGTATTGGCATTCAAGGCAGCCTCCTTTGCCTTCTCAAAGGCGTCTTTCAGCTTGTTGCAGTTCCTCTTGCTAGTCTCATAGTTCTTTTTCAAGACCTATGATACTTGAGCCTAATGAACAGCATGGTCTTAGGATTCTCTAAGTGCAGACCTTGTGGAGGCTAGTACCTTCTTCATTTTCTCATGGGCGCTTTGAGATTCAGCCAGTTCAGTTTCTTTGTGCTTAAGCGCTTGGCGTGTTAAGGAGTGGCTATTCTTCAAAGACTCCAAGGAGCTGGCAGTCTCACGGAACGACTTCTCAAAGCCGTCTCGCGATTTTTGTAACTGTTGATACTCGTCATTTCTTTGGCGCATCTTCTCCTGTGGAATGATACAATTCATATGCTTCTGTGAGCAAAGAATAGGCTAGTTGGGATTCTTGACGGGTTACCTCATGATTTTTCTTCTCAATATCCAGCTGTCTACGCAGGTTTGCTGCTAGGTCTCTGGCTTGATCTCTGTCAGCAATAGCATTGCGGTGTTCTGTCTCTCGAGTCATAGCCGTTTGTTTCAGGCGAGCAATCTCAGCAGCGGCAGTTGGCAGCAAGTCCACAATTCAGTTCGAGATCTCAGATATTGGAGTATGGAACAGTTGCATGCGTACCTGTTGTTTCAGCTTTTCGTGCAGCCTCAGAATCAGCCAATTGTTGCCTCAGAGTAGTAACCTCCAGGCTGGATAGTGCGGCATTCTTCTCATGGATCAAGTTGGCCTGCTGCACCCCACCTTGGAGCATCTTTAGCACAGCCTGTAGAGAGTAATTCGAGTTGTTCAAGCAACAGTAAGGTCAATACAGGTTATGTTCAAAATTAGCATACCTCGAAAGCTATCAGCAACCCTGAGCTTGGGGGTGCTGGTACTATTTGGTGACTGTTATCACCTGCCTTAATTGGAGGGGGTTGGGTGCTGCCTGGCTCAGTTGTGGCTAGGGAGTCCAGTATCCTTTAGTTCTTCAATTTCTTTCTCTTGGGCCGACTCATGAGCTTCAGATGGGGGATAAGGAGTATCGCCTGTATCGATCTCGGTTAGACGTTCCTTAGAGCTGGCAGCTTCAGGCAATGGCTCAGTTGCAGGCTCTTGTTGTTTCTCTTCTAAAGCTGCGCCAGTTAATGCCTGTTGCCAGTTCTTAGATGGCATTGGCACCTCATGCACAGTTTCAGTGGCTTTACTCGTATGAGCAGTCTCATCCTTAGGAATATCTACTGATGTTGGGCTTGCGGGGTTTTCAGACTCTAAACTCTTTGATCCTAGCTCTGTTTTCGCTCGGGGGCTTATGGTCTCAGTTTGTTTTTCCCTGGAGCATGTTGACAATGACTATATCTTCATCAGAGCATATGGTGAAGGGGAGTTTGCACGTATCTCTAATAATTCGGTCTAGATCCATATCTTCTGCTGTCAGATCAATTTCATCCTTCTCAGGCGACAGTATGGATGCAGAAGGGGCTGATATAGTGTCATCATGATGTTTCTTGGATCGCCTCTCACAATGAGACAGTTGAGCTTGCTCTTCTTCTTCTCCTTCGTCCTCATCAACCAAGCTACTCCAGTCAACCCCAATTACGGTGTTGTCAGTTTTAGCTGCGGTATGGGAAGAATATCTGGATTTCTTAGCTTTGTCTGCTGACTCTGGAGAGCTTGTCAGATCTTTGATCATCCTCTTGTGTGTCCTCTGCCTACGTGTCACCACAGTGCAAGTTGCTTTTGCCTTGATGCACCCCTGGCCAGTTGCAGCTCGTGTCTTCACACCACTTGGAGCAACTGTTAGCTCGGGGGCTTTGGCAATGTTGCTCACACCGAGCTCTTGGGCGGTCTGAGCTGTACGTGGTATCTCAATGAATGTATGCTCTTCATTGTTTCCTGCACCATGGGCAGCAGCAACAACAGCTTCCATCTCTTCAGTGGATAACTCGGATTGTCGTTTGGATCTCCTGAGGTTGTAGGGTCTAACAGAAACTTGGATATATTGCTCTGCAGTAATTTCATGAATCAGAATGTGATTATGTGCAAGGATACTTAAAGAAATCACAGTAAGGTTACTTACAGTGGGAGTTGGATTCCAAGCAGAGTATGGTTTGGGAGTACCCTCGTTGTGAGCTTCACCTCTAAGTACCAACTCTACTCAGGCCTTGACATCGTCTTCGGTCATGGATCGGGCTGTTTCTCTAGTTGGATCACTAGCTTCGACACATAGATAGGCAGGGTAGATCCTATCCTTCAGAGGCTGAATGCAGGGATAAACAAAATCTATCACCACGTCATGGGCAGTGAGGCCTCTTTCCTTCAAATTGGCTATTTCTTCCAGCAGTGTGCCAACCTCGACCTGCTCCTCAACAGTTGGGCCTCCTTCCTAGCTGGGCAGCTTGCTATCAGGTTGTCTCCCAGACCTCGAGGGGAGAGAGTTTCCATGATTTTCACTATAAAACCACTCGGAGTGTCATCCTCTGTTGTTATCTGGGAGGGGGATATCCAAATAAACAGCTTTGCGATTCTTCCGCAGCTCAAAGCTGGCCCCTCCAGTCACTTGTAGCACTCCGTCTCTCAGACCGGCTTTGCAGTGGTAAAGATATTTCCACAAGCCAAAGTGCGGGACAATTCCAAGAAACGCCTCGCAGAGGTGGATGAAAATTGAAAGTTAAAGAATTGAATTGGGATTCAGATGGGTCAGATTGATGGCATAGAATTGCAATAGGCCTCGCGTGAATGAGCAGATGGGGAGACCTAACCCGCGGATGAAGAATGGCATGAACACCATTGCCTCGTAAGTATCCTCAGTTGGAGCAGCGTCATCCTTTTTCTCGCACACCCTCCAGTTTGCCACTTCCTTCGGAGGCAGAACGCCCATATCCACCAAGGATTATAGCATGGGCTCGGTGACAATGGAGGGGCGGTATGCCAGGTATGGTGAAGGTATCTGCCGGTTCTCTTGTGCAGCATGCCCTCAGTGGTGTTTCCGCGCTCGCTCAAGGTTTTCTTCTTGGGAGCCATGGAGGTGAATGTCTCTGTTTGGATGGGGATTCAAGAAGAAGTGGATGCAATGGGACTTTGATTTCAAACAACAATGGCGGCAATCTCAGTGGGAAAGAATGGCAGTTCAGGTCTTGGATAAGAGAACTTTTGGTTCAGGGTATAGATCTCAAAATAACCCTGACGCCGTTAGTAATAGTTCACGTGGACTGACGGAACTGGCGGATATCGTTAAGATTAACTAGGATCTCTTGACGGTAACATTTGAGTCGGATTGCACTAGAATTAAGTCGTCTATTTCAGTCGGGATGATTTCTTAAGCATAGTTATTCAGTCGGTATTCACAAAGTACAGGTTCATGTTCTCTATTACTCGGAGAATGAGTTATCCAATCGGACCTAGCAGTATAAGTCTTGCCTGAACTCTGGGCATAAGCGAAGTGTGGTTTCTTTTGCTGTATGACGATCTGGGTTTTAGTTCAAAGAACTCAAAAGATGCATTTGACTCGGATGCAAGATTTTTAAGATACGAACACAAAGAAGAACTCAGGAACGAAGGATAATAGATGGATTTCATTATATAAAAACATAGTTCATCAAGGTGGATTACATATAAGGGGGGAGATTATCCTTGAGAGCCAATGGATCGGCCTCATTGCTCTCCTGGTGTGATGAGTGATTGTCAACGGCACAAGTCCTCCGATGGACTGGAGGCCCTCCGATGGACTGGAGGTAGAGGAGATGAAGACCTCGATGGACTGAGGCAAAAGCCCTCCAATGGACCGGAGGCAAGTCTCGGCGTCGGTCGGCCATGGGAGCTCGGTACACGGAGGGGCGGTTCGGCAACGGCAGTGTAAGCCCTCCGATGGACCGCGAGGCGACTCCGATGGACTGGAGAAGCTGGGTGCCACTGTGGTGCTCCAACCCGAGTGCATGGCGCGAAGGCGTGCGAGGGAGGCTTTGGCGGCTTCGGCTCAAAACCGCCACCCAAGTTCAAATGACTTGGTGGGTTGGGCTCCGACTCGCCAAGATAGAAGATTGGGCCAAGACCTGGCCCAGGAAGCCCGCAGAATAAAGTTTTTCGGTTTCTGACTTCAAAACTGGGGGAAGCTTCCGGATTACTGGCTACGTGGCACACATCCAAGCGAGGCGGAGAAACCAAAGATGATCAAGACGTCATCGTAGTCGTCCGATTGTATCTTTTCGATTTGGCCCCCTCCGGGCATTTTTAGAGTAGGGGTCTTAATGTAATTGTGTCGTTTAGGGCCTAGGGTATAAATAGACTTGAGAGGCTCCCTTGGAGCTGATCTTGGCAGCCACAAACCCTAGGATTTCCTAACCCTAGCAGCCAAGGTCCAAAGAGAAGAAATAGAGAGGATTAGCTAGGAGATGAGTGCCTAGTTTAGTCTAATCTTGTCATTAGTGGGAGGATGAAGGGAGGTAGGCTCTAGGGAACTTTTGTAATCTGATTTTATGAATTAATCCAAGGTACCTTGTTGAGAAATTCCTTGTCCTAGAGCAGCAATTTCGTTCCTCACTCTTTGCCCCCTTTTCTAGTTTCGTTTTTGGTCCCGTTTCTTGGATTTTGGCTCGTTTTGTGTTGTCCAAGGATGAGACCTTTCTTTTGCCAGAATTTTGCCTTGCTAAGATGTGGTGCATCTCACTAGCCAAGTGCTAGAATCATCCAACCACAAGCAAAGGCCGTTCTTGACGTTTTTCGGTTCCTAGTTTTTCTCACACCACTTCCACGAGATCTGCAATTCCCGTAAATCCCTAGATCATTTTGAGTTGATTTTTGAGGGGTTTACTTTGGAATGGAATCAAGTTCCTCTGTGCAAGTTTTTGTGAAGTTTGGTTGAGTTTTGGCTTGGGTTTGGTCGATTTTTCGGTGGATTCGCGGGCTGATTTCTCGGGTCCAGACTCGGGCCAGCAGCGAGACCTGACCGGACAATCCGTCCATTTGTCCGGTCCGTTCAAGCGGACTGTCCGGTCTGTGTGACGGAGAAACTGAGGCTTGGCCACCTCGAGTGTGTGTCTCGGGTTTCTTTGTCCGAAGTTTTGTCCGGTCTGCTAAACCGGACTGTCTGGTCCTTTGGTTTTCACCGCCCGTAGTTCATTTCTCATCTGTTTTGTCCGATTAGGCCTTCCGGGACTGTCCGATCTATAGGTTTTTAGGGCTGTTTCAGCTCCATTCTTTGGATTTGTCCGGTCAGTTCTTTTGGTTGAAACAGTATTGTCCGGTCTAGTGTATTTAGGGCTGTTTTTGTGTGTTTCTTGCTCCGCTTGCTTTGGAGTTTGTTTTTCTTGGTTTCTTTGGTTTTTTGGAGTGTTGTGGTTTGCTTCAAGCTTGTTTTGTGTCAACCACTGCATGCCCATACTCTTCACTCACTGTTCTTAAGTGAGGCACGCTTCGGTGTGTTGAGTGGCTAGTGTGCGACGCTTGCAAGCTTTGTAGCTTGTCTTGTTTTGTTTATGCCTTGTTGTTCTTGCTTGCTTTGATGGTGCTTTAGTGTCTCGGCTTGGTTAGTGTACCTTATGCTTCCGCTTTGCACCCGATACGTATCTGTTCAGTAGACGGTATCGGTTGTGCGTGTGTCTTCGTAAGAGTGCATTTTGGGGGTTTGAGTTTGAGTTTTTCATGTGCTCCTATTCACCCCCCCTCTAGTCGCACGTCTCGGTCCTACAAGTGGTATCAGAGCCGGTTAGGTTTCCTATACCTTAACCGGTGACGAAACCGTAGTGACGATGACTTACTCCGGGAAAATTCCCGTCCTTGGCTCCGATGGTTATCCCTACTGGAAAGGTAGGATGGAGGCGTTCCTTGTTAGCCAGAGTCAGGACATATGGGATGCTACTCAGAGTACGACTTTTGTGGTGCTTCCAGTCGCTGAGCGTACTACGCAGGATATCGTGGCTCAGCATGAGGCGAATGCCAAGGCTGTTAACTTTCTCTTCTCCGGGCTTGGTCCCATGGATTATGAGAGAGTGAGTCACCTTAAGACTGCGCGTGAGATATGGTCACTGCTTAGTGCACACCATGAGGGTACTGCGACAATTAAGGCTAGACTTGTGGAGACTTACCGGCGCGAATATGAGAATTTCGTCCAGAAGCCGGGAGAGTCAGTAGACGACTTGTTTGGTCGTTTTCAGTCGATCATCAACAAGTTGCGTGTTAACTCTGCCCCCGCTGCCCTCCCATATACCGATCATCAGCAGGCTGTCAAGTTGTTGTATGCCTTAGACAGAAAAATATGAGAGATCAAGGTGAACTCAATCATTGAGTCGGCAGGGTACGATACGATTGGAGTAGAGGCGCTCTATAGTAAGCTCAAGGCCACCGAGGTAGATTACAAGATGAGGGATTCCCTCGCTTGTACAGGTTCTAAGAGTCTGGCCTTGGCTACCTCCTCTAGTGAGTCTGTCACTAACCCCGTGTTACACAACTTCTCGTTTTCTGCTTTGATGTCTGTTACAGAGGAGCAGCTAGCGACACTTGGGGATGACGAGTTGTGTCTGGTGTCTAGTCGCTTTCAGCGTGCCTATGACAACCGGATGAGCAAGAAGAGGGGCGAGCGGCCCAAGTGCTTTGAGTGCGGAGAGGTCGGCCACTTCATCGCCGAATGCCCCAACAAGAACGACTACTACAAGAAGGGCAAGAGCTACTCCCGCGAATCCGACAAGTACCACTCCGGCAAGCCAAGCTTTGACAAGCACCGCTCCAGCAAGCATGGCTCCGGCAAGCGCTCCTTCGGCAAGAAGAACTTCCGGAAGGCTTTCAAGAGCTACCAGAAGGACAACCGGAAGCGGGACAAGGCCTTCTTCGCCGAGATCGGGTTCTGCAGCAGCGGATCTTCTTCCTCTTCGTCCTCGTCGAGCTCAAGCGATGAGGAGATCACGTACAGGAAGGACAAGAGGAACGATCAAGGCGGTCCAGCTGGCTTATGCTTCGTCTCCACCAAGTCCAGGCGGAAGAACAAGGACAAGAGGAGCTCGGTTTGCTCCATGGCGCTTGAGGACAAGGAGAACAAGGATGACGGCAGCAACTCTTCTTCCGATGATGAGGTAACTCCTGAGCAAATCGAAATCCTTGAGATGCTAGAGCAGAACAGCCGGGAACTTAAGGCCCAGGATAAGATGCTGGAGAAGGAAGCTAAGAAGCTGCAGAAGTTGAAAGCCCAACTTGCTGAGGCTTTAGAGGAGAATGAGAGGTTGAGGAGTGTGAGACCCCAACCCAGTGAGATTGAGTGTCCTACCTGCGAGTCTTTCATGACGGAGCTTGGTGACCAGAGAGATAGGTATGCCAAGCGGGTAGAGGAGATAGATGAGCTGAAGGCTGAGCTGGGCAAACTCCAGTCCACACTGGATGAGCCTACTTTGAGTGGAGAGCTTGAGTGTGAGTCTTGCCCCTATCTAGCTAGAGAGCTAGCTGTTCTGAAGGAGAAGTTTGAGGGGCAGCTCATGGAGCTTGAGGAGCTTAGGGCTAGACCTACGCTTTTGGGTGAATGTATGGTCTGTCCTACTTTGAGAGGTGAGTTAGAGCAGTTGAGAGCTGACTTAGAGGTGCTTTCAGCACCTAGTGATACTTGTGAGAACTGCCTAACTCTTAGGATGCAGCTGGTGGATAGGGATGTCACCATTAGGAAGTTGGAGAAAGCTGTTGTGGTTCCCTCCCTAGACTGTGATACCTGTGCTGCCCAGACTGTGATTCTGGAGGATCTGAGGGAGGAGATGTTGTCTTTGCAAGATAACAACAACAGGTTGAGAGAGGTGCTCAGTTGGGTATATGCGAGGCAACCTCAACTAGAGATGATCATAGAGAGCACCAAAAGAGCTGAGGGTGAGACAAGTGGTGTTGGGTTTGGAGAGTGCAGCATTTCGGGTGAGAAGAGTGCCCCAATTAAGGTCAAGACTGCACCTACCCAGCCAGGAGAGACTGTTGATGGGGTTTACCATGAGCCACCCAAGGCTGCCCCAAAGAAGCAGTATTGGACACCCAAACCTTCTAAGGCTAAGCTGGACAAGATTGTTGAGGAAGAGCTTAAGCCCAAGGGCAAGAAGCCAGTCCAGCAGCCTGAGCCACCCAAGGCCACACCACCTAAGCCCAAGTCCCAGCCTAACCCAGTTCCTAGGAGGCCTGTCTACCACTGTGAGTTTTGCCAGCGGAATGGCCACCTAGAGGAGTTTTGCTTCAGGAGGAAGCGGGTTGAGAGGCAGGAGAGAGCTTGGGGGAACCAGGATCAGTTCTACCAGGGTGGTAGGCAAGATCCTCCCCACCGCGGTGAGATGAGAGACCGCTTTGCCGGTGGTGAGAGAGGAGGCGGCTTTCAGGCTCGTGCTCCTGGTGGTGAGAGACGCTTTACCAGCCGAGCTCCTAGTCGTTTTCAGCGCGGCTATGGACCTCATGACCGAGGCTTTGAGAGAGCTTTCGAGGGTTCATGCTTTGGAGATCGTGGTTACCCTGATCGTCGTGATGATTTCTTTGATTGTGCTTACCCCACTTTTGAGCAGATGGCTCGGCACTGGTACAGCAGTTTTGGGACTAACCCCAGTGCCGGACCGTTTGCTCATCGTCGCTTTACTTGACTTTGCAGGATCGAGGTATGGAGGACGTGTGGATCATGGACTCCGGTTGCTCTAGGCACATGACAGGGCACCGCAATTGGTTCTCCAGCCTCAACCCTGTAAGCACCAAGGAGTACATCACATTCGGGGATAATGGTCAAGGTAAAGTGATGGGTGTTGGTTCTGTTTCGCTCTCCGCCAAGCTTTCCCTGAGAGAAGTTGCCTTTGTTCGGAATTTGGGGTTCAATTTGGTTTCTGTTTCGCAACTTCTCGATGAAGGATTTGAGGTTCGTTTTAAGAAAGGTGCGTGCTGCGTTCTTGATGCTGAGGAGACCCTTGTTTGCTCTTTGCTACCTTTTGGTCAGGTTTTTAGGGTCGACCTCACATCTGTTTCTGGCCCTGCGCGCTGTTTGGTTGCTAGTCCTTCTGCTGATATATGGAAGTGGCATAGGAGACTTGGTCATTTGAGCTTTGATCTGCTAGTCAGGTTAAGTTCAATGGGCCTAATCCGAGGATTGCCCAAATTGAGAGCTGAGAAGGACTTAGTTTGCCACCCCTGTCGTCATGGCAAGATGGTTGCCGCCTCTCACATTCCTGTGTCTCAGGTTATGACCTCCTATCCGGGTGAGCTACTCCATATGGATACAGTAGGTCCCGCTCGGGTAGCGTCAATCAGTGGGAAGTGGTACGTGCTTGTCGTTGTGGACGATTTTTCGCGGTTCTCGTGGGTATTTTTCATGGAGTTTAAGGATGAGGCGTTTGGTTTTGTTCGGGATCTGGTACTGAGGTTGAGAAACGAGAGTCATAAGGCCATGAGGGCTATCCGCAGTGACAATGGCGGAGAATTCAGAAACTCTCGTTTTGAAAACTTCTGTCGTGACCTAGGTCTTGAACACCAGTTTTCTTCTCCATATACCCCTCCGCAGAATGGTGTTGTGGAACGCAAGAACCACACACTTGTTGAGATGGCACGGATGATGCTCAATGAGCATAGGACTCCAAGGCGCTTTTGGGCTGAGGCAGTGAATACGGCCTGTTACATTGCAAACCGAATCTTCTTGCGAGCTTTCCTTGGAAAGACCTCGTATGAACTTCGGTTTGGTAGGCAGCCCAGCGTCAAGCATTTGCGAGCGTTTGGCTGCAGGTGCTTTGTGCTTAAGAAGGCGGGGCATTTGGACAAGTTTGAGTCTCGTTGTTTGGATGGGATTTTTCTGGGGTGTGCTTCTTATTCTAGGGCTTTTCGTGTGTGGATTTTAGAGGCCAAGCAAGTTGTTGAGACTTGTGAGGTTTCTTTTGATGAGACTATGCCCTGCACAACCCCTGCCTTCGAGTTTTCAGGTGATGATGAAGAAGGCACTTCCATTTTTGAGGATGAGGAAGGTGTGGTTAATGATGGTGATGCAGGAGCCACTGCACCGGCTGCAGCTCCTACCCTCTCTGCTACGAGTTCAGATGATGGAGGAGGACCCCTGCCCACAGTTTCCTCCTCACTCCCCCGACAGCAAGCTCAAGCAGAGGCTGGACCCACTGAGGACGTAGGGGAGGTGACTTCCGAGATTGTTCCATCTCGGCAAGTCCAGCGGGATCACCCTCCACACAGGATGATTGGAGACATTCACCAGCGTGTCACACGCTCTTCGGTTAACTCTCTAGCCTTTTTCTCCCACTCTGCATACGTTGCTTCTTTTGAGCCCCGGGATGTGTCACATGCATTATCTGATCCTAACTGGGTGAACGCCATGCATGAGGAGTTGGAGAACTTTGAGAGAAACCATGTCTGGGATTTAGTTGAACCTCCACCAAACTGTCGCCCTATAGGTACCAAGTGGGTTTTCAAGAACAAACAGGGTGAGGATGGGATGGTTGTGAGGAACAAAGCGAGATTGGTAGCCCAGGGTTTCTGTCAGAAGAAGGGGATAGATTATGAGGAGACCTTTGCCCCTGTAGCTCGTTTGGAAGCCATTAGGATTTTGCTTGCCTTTGCGGCCTCTAAAGGCTTCAAACTGCAGCAAATGGATGTCAAGTCTGCTTTCCTGAACGGGCTCATAGAGGAGGAGGTATATGTGAGACAACCTCCTGGCTTTGAGAGTGCTAGATTTCCAGACCGGGTGTATAAGTTGAGGAAAGCCCTTTATGGTCTGAAGCAAGCTCCTAGAGCTTGGTATGCTAGGCTGAAGAGTTTCCTGCTCAAGTCTGGGTTTGTGATGGGTTCAGTAGACAAGACCTTGTTTTTGTTGAGTCGTGGCGGTGACACCCTGATAGTTCAGATATATGTTGATGACATAATCTTTGGTGGTTCATCTCACGCTTTGGTGTCTAGTTTTGCTGAACAGATGAGCAGGGAATTTGAGATGAGTCTCATGGGTGAGCTCCTGTTCTTCCTCGGGCTGCAGATCAAGCAAGGCCCTGAAGGAACCTTTGTCCATCAAGCAAAGTACACAAGAGACATACTCAAGAAGTTTGACATGGGGGATTCTAAACCCTTGACAACTCCTATGAGTACAAACACGGCACTTGATGCTGATGAAGATGGGGAGGCGGTGGACCAGAAGGAATTTCGAGGGATGATCGGCTCACTTCTGTACCTGACGGCGACCAGGCCGGACATTCAGTTCGCGGTCTGCCTTTGTGCACGTTACCAGGCGTCTCCTAGGACTTCTCACCGTCAAGCGGTGAAGCGCATTTTCAGGTATCTGAAATTCACTCCTGAGCTTGGTCTTTGGTACTCCTCAGGTTCTTCTCTTTTTCTTAGAGGGTTCTCAGATGCTGACCATGCTGGCTGCCGGATTGACCGCAAGTCAACCTCCGGCACATGCCAACTCTTAGGAACCTATCTTGTCTCTTGGTCCTCCCGCAAGCAAGCTAGTGTATCCTTGTCTACCACAGAAGCAGAGTACATAGCTGCTGCTAGCTGCTGCTCCCAGCTTTTATGGATGAAAGCCACCCTTAGTGATTTCGGCCTTAGGTTTGGAAAAATCCCTCTTCTAGTGGACTCTACGTCTGCTATTTCTGTAGCTAAGAACCCCGTCTTGCACTCCAGAACCAAACACATAGACGTGAGGTTTCACTTTCTGAGAGATCACTATGAGAAGGGGGACATAGACTTAGTGCATGTAGCTTCTGAAAACCAGTTGGCCGATATCTTTACCAAGCCCCTAGAGTTTGGCGCTTTTGTGCGCTTGAGAGGTGAGCTTGGAGTGTGCTATCCCTTTTAGTCAGGGATAATACGCTATTCCTTTTAGTAAGGAATAGCTTCCATAATCTAGAATTTGCTTTTATCTGGCTTTTATTTCTCTTTGCTTCTTTTGCATGTTGTATCATATCATGCATTGCACTGTATCATATGCATTTTCACTTCACTAGCATTAGAGCTCTTTTGAGATGATGAGTTAGTACTTGCTTGTGCTAGATTGTACAGTTGCATGCTTGATCATGGTTGGCTAAGCTCTCTTGAGTCTGTTGAATACTAGTTGTGAGCTAAGTCATTTTATTCTTTGCAAATCAAAAACCATGATCACCACTTGTTTTGGCTACCTAGCATGTGTAGGATTGTTGAATGCTATGCTATCTTTTCATACCTGGATATGCTAGTTGTATGCCTTTGCTAAGTTAATGCCTAAGCTTTTATGACACTTTGCTTAAATTGAAATCTGAATCAAAATGCTTACAAGTGGTGTCTTATATGATGAATTGAGAAAGATCCAGGTGGGTTTGCTTGTCACACTGATCTAGTTCGAGACAGCTTGCCTTTGCACTTTGGCATGAACTTGGACTAGACTGTGTATGACCAAAAACTTGTCTTAAGCTTCTGATGGTTAGATAACCTAGGCTTGGCATTGGTTGGTAAGAAGTGGCAACAGACAAGTAAATAACCCCTGGCACAAAAAGAACTTGTTTATGAATACAAATGTCTAAATCTGAAATTTGCAAGTCTCTAAAATGCTTTTGGCTGGTTGTATATGCTTTGGTTGAGAGTAGCACACCTTGTATGCATTGCTAGCATCTTGCTGTTCATGCCTATTGTGCTAGGTGCTATTCATGTTGGTGATACTTTCTTTTTATTAACCCTGAAAAACAAGCTTACTCTTGATATGTGTGAGATAGATTCATTTGAGCTTGTTGTATGCTTCCTTGCCCTCACTTGCTCTGTATGCTAGAACTTGTGATTACTAGCTTTACATTCCTTCTGAGCTCTTTTAGTTACACTCCTTGCATTTCATGGCATATTTTGAGGGGGAGTTGTCTAGTTCAGGGGGAGTTGAGTTCAAAGAACCCTTGATGTGTCCATTGTCAACAAGGGGGAGAAATTTGGGGAGAAATTAGTGTACTTCCAAAGGGAGAAGTCTTAAAATATGGACAAAGGGGGAGAACTCAGGAGAGTTTTAGTTGAGGGGGAGCTTTGCATTCATTTTGCATTTGTGAGGATGCATTTCAAGGGGAGTTGAGCTTTTAGCATGCTCTTTGCATCGGTGCGTTGAGCCATTTGCCTCTGTCTTGAGGAGCCGATGTTTTGTTTTTCGTTTTGCTTCAAGCTGCCTTGTGTTTTGCCTTTGTTTGGTTTTTGGCAGCTTGAGCATTTCTTTTCTTTTTCCTTTCTTTTTCAGTTTTACGCTTTGGTTTTGTCTTTGTTCTATTTCAGGTTACAGGTTGAAGATGTGTTGACAATGCACTCATCAAGGGGGAGATTGAGAGCCAATGGATCGGCCTCATTGCTCTCCTGGTGTGATGAGTGATTGTCAACGGCACAAGTCCTCCGATGGACTGGAGGGCCTCCGATGGACTGGAGGTAGAGGAGATGAAGACCTCGATGGACTGAGGCAAAAGCCCTCCAATGGACCGGAGGCAAGTCTCGGCGTCGGTCGGCCATGGGAGCTCGGTACACGGAGGGGCGGTTCGGCAACGGCGGTGTAAGCCCTCCGATGGACCGCAAGGCGACTCCGATGGACTGGAGAAGCCGGGTGCCACTGTGGTGCTCCAACCCGAGTGCATGGCGCGAAGGCGTGCGAGGGAGGCTTTGGCGGCTTCGGCTCAAAACCGCCACCCAAGTTCAAATGACTTGGTGGGTTGGGCTCCGACTCGCCAAGATAGAAGATTGGGCCAAGACCTGGCCCAGGAAGCCCGCAGAATAAAGTTTTCCGATTTCTGACTTCAAAACCGGGGGAAGCTTCCGGATTACTGGCTACGTGGCACACATCCAAGCGAGGCGGAGAAACCAAAGATGATCAAGACGTCATCGTAGTCGTCCGATTGTATCTTTTCGGTTTGGCCCCCTCCGGGCATTTTTAGAGTAGGGGTCTTAATGTAATTGTGTCGTTTAGGGCCTAGGGTATAAATAGACTTGAGAGGCTCCCTTGGAGCTGATCTTGGCAGCCACAAACCCTAGGATTTCCTAACCCTAGCAGCCAAGGTCCAAAGAGAAGAAATAGAGAGGATTAGCTAGGAGATGAGTGCCTAGTTTAGTCTAATCTTGTCATTAGTGGGAGGATGAAGGGAGGTAGGCTCTAGGGAACTTTTGTAATCTGATTTTATGAATTAATCCAAGGTACCTTGTTGAGAAATTCCTTGTCCTAGAGCAGCAATTTCGTTCCTCACTCTTTGCCCCCTTTTCTAGTTTCGTTTTTGGTCCCGTTTCTTGGATTTTGGCTCGTTTTGTGTTGTCCAAGGTTGAGACCTTTCTTTTGCCAGAATTTTGCCTTGCTAAGATGTGGTGCATCTCACTAGCCAAGTGCTAGAATCATCCAACCACAAGCAAAGGCCGTTCTTGACGTTTTTCGGTTCCTAGTTTTTCTCACACCACTTCCACGAGATCTGCAATTCCCGTAAATCCCTAGATCATTTTGAGTTGATTTTTGAGGGGTTTACTTTGGAATGGAATCAAGTTCCTCTGTGCAAGTTTTTGTGAAGTTTGGTTGAGTTTTGGCTTGGGTTTGGTCGATTTTTCGGTGGATTCGCGGGCTGATTTCTCGGGTCCAGACTCGGGCCAGCAGCGAGACCTGACCGGACAATCCGTCCATTTGTCCGGTCCGTTCAAGCGGACTGTCCGGTCTGTGTGACGGAGAAACCGAGGCTTGGCCACCTCGAGTGTGTGTCTCGGGTTTCTTTGTCCGAAGTTTTGTCCGGTCTGCTAAACCGGACTGTCTGGTCCTTTGGTTTTCACCGCCCGTAGTTCATTTCTCATCTGTTTTGTCCGATTAGGCCTTCCGGGTAGAACCGGACTGTCCGATCTATAGGTTTTTAGGGCTGTTTCAGCTCCATTCTTTGGATTTGTCCGGTCAGTTCTTTTGGTTGAAACAGTATTGTCCGGTCTAGTGTATTTAGGGCTGTTTTTGTGTGTTTCTTGCTCCGCTTGCTTTGGAGTTTGTTTTTCTTGGTTTCTTTGGTTTTTTGGAGTGTTGTGGTTTGCTTCAAGCTTGTTTTGTGTCAACCACTGCATGCCCATACTCTTCACTCACTGTTCTTAAGTGAGGCACGCTTCGGTGTGTTGAGTGGCTAGTGTGCGACGCTTGCAAGCTTTGTAGCTTGTCTTGTTTTGTTTATGCCTTGTTGTTCTTGCTTGCTTTGATGGTGCTTTAGTGTCTCGGCTTGGTTAGTGTACCTTATGCTTCCGCTTTGCACTCGATACGTATCTGTTCAGTAGACGGTATCGGTTGTGCGTGTGTCTTCGTAAGAGTGCATTTTGGGGTTTGAGTTTGAGTTTTTCATGTGCTCCTATTCACCCCCCCTCTAGTCGCACGTCTCTGTCCTACAATCCTAATCTACTACTAACTACTACTACTATGGTGGTGGTGGTGGTGGCCTACACACCGGTGGAGGGCCCGGCCAGGGGCCCAGTGACGCGGCGGCGCTTGGAAGCCGGAGCGTCGGCCTCATCACCGCCGTTGTGGCCGCCGTCGTCACTCTCGTGGCCGCCGTCGCCGCCATCGTGGCCGCCCGGGCCATTTTGGCCGTCGGGGGCATCGTTGTCATCCTCCTCCTTGCTGACCTCCTCCTCGTCGTCGTCGGACTCCTGGAAGGCGGCGCAGCGGAGGCTGCGGAGCTTGGCGATCTCCTTGTGGTTGTAGCCCCGGGAGTCGTCGGTGTTGGGCTCCGAGTCGTCTTCCCGGGGCGGGGTATCCCTGGGGGCTTCTTCTTCCTCGCTGGAGGTGAAGTCCAGTGAGGACTCCTCGTCGTCGTAGGCACTGCTGAAGAATGCGTCGTCGGAGTCCTCATACTCCAACGACAATGGCGAGCGCGCGCTTCTTCCCCTTGCCTCCGGCCATTGCTGAGAGTGAGAGGGTGGAGAGTTCTTGGGGCTTTCTTGAAAAACTGGTACTCAGTGGAGGCGTAATGGATGGACGGGCGATGGCTTTGCTCTTATAGTATGGCCGCCTCGTTTCGATCTCTGTGAAAACGATTCAATAGGCTGCGTCGTTTCGACTTTCTCCACGCGTCAATTATCGTGTGGGAGGGTAGTGGCTGTTGCGTGTTTGGAAGTTTTCTGTTTCCTAGGGCCTTTTTGGGGTAACTCCTCGGTCCCTCTGCTTGTTCCCTTTGGGTTAACCCCATGGGGTGCGGGATTTGTGGAAAATTATTCTTTTTCCTAAAATCCGAGAAAGCGGGAAGCTTGAGTCGGTTTTCTACAACTCGGAAAACTGGGAGTAGATGGTAACTCGAATAAGAGGATTTGCTATTCCTCAAGTTGACTCGGCGCTTGAGGATCGCATCCTGTGAAGCCTGATCAGAAAGTTTAGATCTTCAAGCTGATTGATACTCAAGTCAACTTGAAGCTCGAGGCTACCCCATGGGGTGCACCTGGCGGTGCACCATGAGAAACAGTGTGGACTCAGGTGAGGAACTCATGAGCAGTATGTTATTTTTTCTGGAGTCTCGAGTCAATTAATCTCTAAATTAACTCGATCCTCGGGGGCTTGTGAGGGATAGATATCCCCTGGGCCCTCACAGCGTGGATTCAGTACATGGGCCGTTGAAGGGCCCAGTAGAGACAGTGGGCCCTTCTCGGGGTGCCGACTGGTCTCATGGGCCCGAGAACGGATGGCGAGCTTGAAGACCAAGTCAAAGGCGCTATAATTCAAGAAAGGCGCAAGGGAGTTGATTCGGACTCTGGATTACGGGAGCAGCAGGACTCAAGGAAGGAAACATGTAATCGTGGATTCCGTATACTCTTTAGGTTTCCAAATAGAGTAGGACTCGTAGATAGAAACTGACTTATAGCCTGGCCAGATTATATAAGGCGGGTGAGGGACACATATGTAGATCATCTATCATCTCATCGTACACCAGCCACCAAACCTCCAGACCCTCGTTGTAACCTCGAGAACTCAGATCAATACAACTCGCCCCAAACAAGACGTAGGGTATTACGCTCATTGCGGCCCGAACCTGTATAAACCCTTGTGTTTTGTTGCATCTCTACGCAAACCATCGAGCTACGCCGATCTCGCCACCCCAAAAGCATCACGTGACACACCCTGTGGTGCATTGCCGGTATCAAACACCGACAAGTGAGGAGTGAAAAAGACAAGTCTATGGTGTTTCAAGGGTTCCGGTACGGCCATCTCTATCTTGTTGACTTTAGCAACATGGAGACTTCATCAACGATATGCCTCTTCTCCAAGTCTTCTTTGGGTTGGCTTTGGCACCGGCACATTGCACACATTGGTTTGAGCCAACTCAAGAAGGTTGTCAAGAAAGGAATGGTGATCGGTGTGAAGAACGTCACATTTGAGAAGGACAAGCTTTGTAGCGCATGTCTAGCCGGCAAGCAAGTTGCAAGTCACCATCCAATGAAGACTTGTGTCTCAACCTCCTAGCCGCTCCAACTTCTTCGCATGGATCTATTCGGTCCCACTACTTATGAGAGCATTGGTGGTAATCTCTATTGCCTAGTCATTGTTGATGATTTTACACGGTATACTTGGACCTTGGTTCTAGGTGATAAGAGTGAGACTCTGGACAAGTTCAAGATCTTCGCCAAGCGGGCTCAATGTGAGTTTGGGCACAACATTGTGAAGGTCCGGAGTGACAGTGGCTCCGAATTCAAGAATTACAAGGTGGATGAGTGGTGTGATGAAGAAGGCATCAAGCACGAATTCTCCGCCACCTACACACCTCAACAAAATGGGGTTGTTGAGAGAAAGAACAAGACATTGATCACTCTTGTAAGAGCCATGTTGGATGACTATGGCACGTCGGAAGATTTTTGGGTGGAAGCAATAGCACGTCATGCCATGCTTCAAATCATGTCTATCTCCATCCGCTACTTGGCAAGACACCTTATGAGCTCCTCATTGGGAGGAAACCCAACATCTCCTACTTCCGGGTCTTCGGTTGCAAGTGCTTCATCTACAAAAAGAAAAGGCTCGGTAAATTCGAAAAACGTTGCGATGTTGGTTTCTTTGTGGGTTATGCATCAAACTCTAAGGCATACCGTGTATTCAATCAAGCCACCGAAATGATTGAAGAAACGTGTGATGTAGAGTTTGATGAGACTAATGGCTCCCAAGGGGAGATGTTCTCTCATGATAATATAGATGATGAACCCCTATGCGATGCTATCAAGAACGTGACTATAGGGGATGTAAAGCCGGAGGAGGTGCATGAAGACAATGATCAAGGGGGAGGAAATTCTCCATCAAGACCAAACACCTCCATGACACCTCATGTGGATGAAAATGAAGAAAGAGAGCTAGAACAAGGTGGAGTTGATGAAGTGCCGGACAATCAAGATCAAGGAGTGCCACAAGCATCAAATGATGAGTCATCACCACCCATGGCACCAAGAAGGCCACTAGTGAGACATAGACGCATCTCCAATGATCATCCCATTGACCAAGTGATTGGGAGTCCTTCAAGGGGAGTAAGAACTCGTTCTCGTAACCTTGTCTCATTTTGTGAACATTACTCGTTTGTTTCTTGTGTGGAGCCTACTTGTGTAGAGGAAACTCTTGCGGACCCCGATTGGATCATAGCCATGCAAGAGGAGTTGAACAACTTCGCTCGCAATGAAGTGTGGGTGCTTGAAGAGCGTCCAAAGGACAAGAACATCATTGGCACCAAGTGGGTCTTCCGCAACAAACAAGAAGAACACGGTGTGGTGGTGTGCAACAAGGTGTAGGACCGAGACATGCGACTAGAAGGGGGTGAATAGGAGCACTTGAAAACGCAAACTCAAAGCCCCACCATAGTGCAAAACGGAAACAACACCCACAACGAAGCAAGATACCGTCCACTGAGAGGATACGTATCTAGCTCACAACACGTGCTTGGTACCGTCCACTGAACAGATATGTACCAAGCACCAAGCGGAAGCACATGCTCAAACGGCTAAGAAAAAGAGCGCAAAGGGAACCAACTCCGGAAAACTGCAGATTTCACACAGACAGGGCTGCAAAGAAAAATCTCAAAACCCTAGAAGCAAAGTTCCAAACCATCCCAAAAAATTACCATACCTTCACAAGTCAATAGGGAACAACTCCAAAAAAATTCAAGCCAATTGGAGCAAGTTGTGACCACCGGACCATCCGGTGGTTATCCGGTGGTTAACCACCGGACTGTCCGGTGCTTACAGCCTGACACTCCAAAAAGGTTCGGACCAAAACCCAATCAAACCAACTTCAAAAATTATGAAATTTATACTGAAGGTTAATAAGGGACCAAGGAACAACTCCACAAATTTTTAGCTCAATTGGACATGGAATAAAAATCCTAGAGGCACCGGACCGTCCGGTGGTTAAAAAACTAATAGACCAACCCTAAAAGAAAAATACCAAAACCAGGTCAAAACACCTCTAAAAAATCTGAAATTTTATGGGAGCTTTATGATACACAGTATAAGAGCTCCACAAAATTTTAGGTCATTTGGAGTAGGTTTGATCACATAACAAACCACTGGATGAAATAGACAGCCACCGGACGTTATAGACAGACAGAAAAATAGCCATACGAAACTTGAACTTCCGAAGCCAAAACTTGACCAAACCTTCACCAATCTTCACGAAATTTTGCACACACTAACCTAGCTCCATTCCAAAGCTATTCCCAAAAGATCTATTGAAAAAGATCAAGGGGTTAGCGGGAATTTTAGATCTCATTAAGAGGTGAATATTTGGGCAAGAAAGGGGAAAGCTCAAGAACAACTTGCTCGTGGCAATCCTTTGGGATTGAGATGTTCTAAGACATAATCTCCACGTCCTTGCAAATCCGAAACACAAGGAAAACAAAGGATCCAACCTTGGCCAAAGCAAACACCCAAAAAGCCAAGGATGGAAGCCAAAAACCAAAGAGAACAAGGGGAGGAGAAGCACACAAAGTTGCTGCACAAAACCACTTCGATTATGAGCCTCAAAAGAGGTCTTAGGTCAAATTACAACGAAGGATTTTGTCCCAAGCAACCACCCTCACCTTCCCTCTTGATTTGGAGGCTAGATCTCACCCTAACCCTCCTAAACTTGGAGCTCAAAGCTTGGGGACAAAAATTACCTTAAGGAAATGAAAACCTAGCTGCCAAGACAGCCTCTAATGACCAGCTCTTAGGCTATTTATACACCGGTTCAGTTTTGGCATTTTTGCATATAGACCCCTAACACTAGAAACGCCCGGAGGGGCTAAAACAGAAAAGAAGCCGAAATATCGGGGACGGACGACCACGATGAAGACTTTATCTTCTTAGTTTCCACGCAATCTTCGAATGTCCTCCACGTGGCCAGTAGTCCAATCCACCTTTGCACCCCCGGTTTTGAAGTCATAAACCGGAAAACTTTAGGAAGTCTCCGTCTGGGCCGGACTTGGCCCATCTTCTCTATCTTGGCGAGTCGTGGCCCAACTAACCAAGCCTTGGGTAGCTTGGGTGGCGGTTTTGAGCCGAAGCCGCCAAAGCCTCCCTCGCACGCCTTTGCGCCATGCACTCGGGTTGGAGCACCACGGTGGCACCCGGTTTCTCCAATCCATCGGAGTTGCCTCGCGGTCCATCGGAGGGCTTACACCACCGTTGCCGATCCGCCCCTTCGTGTACCGAGCTTCCATGGCCGACCGACGCCGAGCATTGCCTCTGGTCCATTTGAGGGCTTTTGCCTCAGTCCATCGAGGTCTTCATCATCTACCTCTAGTCCATCAGAGGGCGTCCAGTCCATCGGAGGGCTTGATCTCGTTGACAATCACTCATCACACCAGAAGGGCAATGAGGCTAGTCTATTGGCTCTCACAAGGCAAGGCTTGTGGCAAAGGGATTTGCACAAGTTGAAGGTTTGGACTTTGGCAAAAAATTCGCCCCGGTTGCACGACTTGAAGCCATCCGTATCCTTCTTGCTTACTCTTCACATCATAAGATAAAACTTTATCAAATGGATGTGAAGAGCGCCTTTCTCAATGGTTACATTAATGAACTTGTTTATGTTGACCAACCACCCAGATTTGAAGATCCGAGAAAGCCTAACCATGTGTATAGGTTGCACAAGGCCTTGTATAGACTCAAACAAGCCCCACGAGCATGGTATGAATGGCTAAGGCACTTTCTCATCATGCAAGGATTCCAAGATCGGCAAAGTCGACATGACATTGTTCACCAAAGATGTCAATGGGGATCTCTTCATTTGTCAAATCTATGTTGATGATATTATCTTTGGTTGCACTAACAAGAAACTAAGCCATGAGTTTGGTGATATGATGTCTAGTGAGTTCGAGATGTCCATGATCGGCGAGCTCAATTTCTTCCTTGGTTTTCAAATCAAGCAAATGGAGGAATATTCATCCATCAAGAAAAATATTGTAGAGATCTACTCAAGAAGTTCAAGGTGGGTGATTGCAAGCTGATTAGCACTCCAATGTCTACAAATGAACATCTCGATGCCGATGATCGGTTCGCTACTCTATCTCACCGCATCTAGGCCGGATATAATGTTTAGTGTGTGCTTGTGAACTCGCTTCCAAGCGTCTCCTAAGGAATCCCACCTTACGGCCGTGAAGAGGATACTTCGGTATCTCAAGCACACCCCAAGTATAGGCCTATGGTACCTCGATGGCGCTAAGTTAGAACTCCTGGGATACTCGGATTCGGACTTCGCCGGATACCGTGTCGATCGCAAGAGTACCTCCGGGGGGTGCCATTTGCTTGGGCGATCCCTATTATCGTGGTCGAGTAAGAAGCAAAACTGTGTGGCTTTGTCCACTGCGGAGGTGGAATATATAGCGGCTGGTGCATGTTGTGCCCAAATTCTATATATGAAGCAATCCCTTTTGGACTTTGGTGTTGTTTGTGGCTCTATGCCTCTCCTTTGTGACAACGAGAGTGCCGCTAAATACCTAAAAATCCCGTCCAACTCTCTCGCACTAAGCACATTGATATTCGCCATCACTTCTTGCATGATCATGAGGCCAAAGGTGATATCACCAAAACCGGAGTGAGATCCAAGGAGCAATTGGCGGATATCTTCACTAAGCCCTTAGGAGAGGAGACCTTTTGCAGGTTGCGAAGCGAGCTTAACGTGTTGGATTGGTCCAACTTCATGTAAGTTGCTGTTGACGCTCGTTATGTACTAAAAATATGATCTATTTTCATATGATTTCATATCTTTTCGAGAGTTAATCTTATGATTTTATCTTGTATTGCTAACAAATAATCCCGTTTTCGATAATGCTCATTGTTTTTGTGCAATATTGATTTTTGCAGGAAAATAGGGAATAATTGAGAATATTTGAGAATTTCTCGAAGAAAGGATGTATGCTACAAGTCCAGGAGGTGAGATGATTAATAAAAGAAGAACAATTAAAGCCCAAAATAAAGCTTAAGCCCATTATGGAGAAGGTTCCGGTGGCTAAGGATAGTTTGAGTATGAAGAATATGAAGATAAGGAAGGATTATTAAGAGTCCAATCCAATCTCCAGATAGATCTCGAGATATTTTCGGATTCCAGAATAGCAGCACATTGTGGGTCCAATTCGGAGACGTCAATGACGTCAAATGAAGCACATTTGAATACGAAAGTTGTAGATCTCTTGGAGCTCTACAATTTAGAGCCTGAATTTGCATTATTTGGACTTCGGATGAGGAAGTTATGATCGAAATACTAAAGGCTGCAGAATATGGAAAGCTGATTTTGGGAAGGACTAGGACAAGGACTTCTTCTCCAAGCAAGAAAGCTTCATGGATGCCCAAGAACCTTCAAGACTCTATTAGGACTCTTGTAACCGACCTATTAGATTCCATGCATAGGGCACTCTCCGGAGTATAAATATATGGCCTCCCTAGAGGGAGAGGCATCCAATTCATTGTAAACCAGCGCTCCAAAGTTAGGGTTTAGGGTCCATCTTCGCAAGACTCATCGAGAAGGGGATCTCGGCAAAAGGAGAAGGCGAGAGGAGGCAGGACTAGAGGGGGTCGGCCGACTCACCCCTTACGGTCGGCCGACCCCAGCTATTCCCGGGGAGATTCAAGTACATCTTCTGATATGTTGTTCGTCTCACCGAATTCGACAACTATGCGCTTCTAGTTCATGATGTATCTCGAGTAACTCTCTGTTCTTCTTATTTTACTATGATAAACCTTGAGTTCGATCAATAAAATAGTCTCTTTACTATTAGTTCTTTGTTTATATATGATCTATGATCCATGTCATTGCAATGCTTTATCTCTACATGTGACTTGGCCGGGGTTGTTTAAACCACGTCTTTTAGTAGATCTTTTTACTTTAATTAGTTGATTGAATCTGCTCATGCTTAGAGATGGTTTAGGTTTGCTAGTTCGTCGATTACCTGGTTACTAGTGACAGTAGAGCTCGGGGAAAGGTTCGAGCAAGTCTATGACATTCATGATCATGTTTATTCTATGTTTCACGTTAGATCCATACTCAGGGTAGTTCTTAGTTTATAAGAAGTTTGTCTCATTTCTCTTGCTAATTCCTTAGTCGTATTAGCTTCTTTATCGATCTTGCTTTTGATCCTATCAAGCTCTTATTTTTGATCCAGTATATGCTATAGTCTAGTTTTATATCAAGTTTATGCTATAGTTAGTTTTATATCTAGTTTGTAATTAGAATATCGTTTATCATCCTTTAGTCTAGTTTAGATATAGATTAGTCAGTAATTAGACTGTGATGCTTCGGCATCTCAAGTGCATAATTACTCATCATACATGAAGCATTCATCATTGAGCATCATGGCATAACATGCATTGGTGCATTGGAAACAAATTTGGTGTATACTACATAGTGAAAAACCTTGTCATTTCATGTGTGATGCTATGTTTATAGTCGTATCTTTGATTCTATTGAGATCTGGGTGAAGTTCATATTGACAAAACTGTAGGTCCACATGAGATAAACAACTTTGCTAATTGGGGTCTTGCCATATAATGAGGTTTACAAGGTGATTAGGGTCAATTATTGACAGTACAGAAAACCAGTCCAAATTGGGGCTAATTTGAAATTCCAAATTTACTCTAACCTACATCCACTTTGATGCAAAGCTCAAATTAGAGAAGTTGTAGGTTTTGAAATTCTAAACAAACTTGTCAAGAGGCACATTGGGAGAAAATGCATGTAACTTGGACTTTCTGAATTTCTAAGCAATAAAGATCCCCCTGTCCAATTTGGGGCTGATACAAAAACTCAAATAAAATTCATATTTCGAAACTGATTTGGGGATTGAACCTTTTGACAAAGTCGTAGAGTTCAAAGAGTGAAACATTTCATCCAATTACCATTTTTCCAAATTCGGAGTCTAAATAGATCAAAATGATGAATTACAGGGGCTGAGGAAACATATTTTTCTTTTTCTCCATTTTTTCCACCCCCGCGGTCACTCACGAGTGGGCCCACTCGTCAGCGCCGCCCTCGCTCCCCCAGCTCGCGGACGCCGCGTGGCCGCCGGCGTACGGCCGCGCCCGCGCGCCCACGGATCGGCCCCGGCCGCGCCCCGCGCCTTCATCTGGCCGAAACTCCGTCCGCGTTCATTCCCCCGCGCCCCCGCTCTCTCACTTGCTCACTCGCCCTCTCCCTCGTCCGCGCGCCGACGCCATAGCTGCCGTCTAGAGCTCTCTACGCCAGCCGCCTCGGTCCATCTCCGCGCCTCCAACTGCCGCCATCGGCTTCGCCTCTCTCTTGCGCACCCGCCGAGGTAGACCTCGCCGTCCCTCTCCTCCCCAACCTTTAGATCGGGCCGCGCCCCGACGCATCCGCCATGGCCGGGCCAAGCTTGAGCTCAAGCTTGCGCCGCCGCCGTCCGTCCACCTCATGTCCCTAGGTCACTCTCACCGCACGCGCCACTCCACCGCACACCCGAGGCACTAGACCTCGTCGCCGTTCTCCCACCCTTCGCCTAGATCCACCGCCGCCCGACGTCGCGGCCACGCCATCGGCGCCGTCGCGCGCCGCCAGTTCACCGCCTCCCCCGACCAACCCTCGCCGTCCCCTACGCCGAGACCTAGCCCAGCTTGAACCCCGCGCTCGCGCGCACCGACGCGCCTAGCGTCGCGGCTCCGATGAGCCCGAGCTCGCCGGCGCGCGCGCCGCAGCGCTCGCGCGGGGCGGGACGAAGAAGACGACCCCTGGGGTTTTGCAATCTAGCCCCCGGGGTTTTCGCATTTTCGGCCGCGTTAAGAGTCGCTATTTGATTGAGTCTATGTATTCTTACGTGTTAGCCCCCGATATCTAGGGTTATTTCTGTTCTAGCCCCTGGATCTATGTTTTTCCATTTCTTTTTCCTATATTTCGGCTGAAACTTTGGAAATTCATAAAAAATCGAATAAAAATCGTAAAAAGGTAAACTCAGTTGTGTTGTACTCCTTGTAAATAGATCTACACAGTAGGTATGATGTGGAGGTGTGAATTTACGGTTTTGCCCCTGTTTTTGAATATGCATGATAAATCATGGGAAAAATAGGAAACATGGTTTAGTTGGAATCCTAAGGGAGTGAAACTCGGTCAGTAGCCTTCTTAGGGTGTTTTGATACTGTGGTAATTTCTGGTGACTCAATATTTTACTGTTCATTCAAGGTTTTACCATTTTACATATACTTTGTGCATTATTTGATAACTTGGAAATGAGGTCCATGCAAAATATGTTGAATATGACTCACTGGTATTTTTCTTAGGTCCTATATAGTTTGTGAACACCACTGGTAAAATATGAGCTCCTGAATGTTTAGTTTTGATGGTGATTTGAAAATGACAAATCTTGACTTGGAGAACTAGATAAATGAAAAAATGGGTTATAATGTGCAAGATAAATTCTAACAAAATTTTAGTAGCATATGGGAGTGCTGTAGAGTCCAGAAAGTATATGCGATAGGGCTATTCTCACTGTTTATATGTATATCTTAAATTGTACTAGATTTATATATGGGAAATAGATGTCCTGTCAAACTTGGGAGTTTTAGCTTGTAAATTTTTGTACATGCAGTTCATTCTAAGTATAGCTCACTGGTAAAATTTCACCTTCACAAACCGTTCCCATAAATTATAAAAATTCAGACGAGGTGTGGGGCTGAAAATTTGCTGGAATTTTAATAAAATAATTATAACTTCAATTGGGCTGAAATTTTGACAGTAGCTTTGGGTATGCAGAATCTATGTGTAATAAAAATTTGGGCTCGTTTGGTTATATTTTACTGCTGCATCTTGGGTACATAACTTTATTCACAAATGAGCATGATTTACACTAGGCATATGCATGTACAGTAATTTATCTACTGCATACATATCATTTTTCATAAAGTATCTGCTGCATATTATTATTGGTATCTCATTTACAACAAGTCCATGTGTCTGCATTCGTATGCACTCATGCCTGCACCTTTCGTGCATATAGATCCCGCGAACGAGGAGCTGCCACCGGATCAACCGCTGATTGAGAAGCCCGAGGACGATCCAGAGGACCCGCACGCGACTGCTGATCACACCGCCGAGGAAGCACCCCCTAACCCGAGCAGAGAAGGTAGGCAGGACCATACTACCCAGCTAATATAATAATACTTATTGATTACGCATATGCATTAGGAGTCGATTGAAACCAACTGCATTAGTGTCCCTGGCCGCCCTGGCCCTAGATCCTATGAATAGAGTTCGTAGGACGAGTATGCATAGAAATGCTAGGTACGGGTAGACACGAGTGGGCACTGTCACTCGTCGCGTAGGTGATATTTCAAAACCTCAGAAATCTTACTATGATGCAAATTATGGTTACTTATCTTGATATTAAATTGAGACGGGGCGGAGCGTAAATTTACTTTCGTGGTGTGCGTTGTTATTCTCCGGCTCCGCCCTTGTCACGTAAGGCCCGTTCGCTGTTCGCCTGCTGATTGACATAACATTGCTAGGAGTGCTTATCCGGGTCGTGGGACCGGTGAAAGTCTTACCGGCACCGTCCTACTATTCATGGTGCTGCCCATCCACTGATAGGGGGGCCGATGGACTTGGGAGGTGCTTGGAAATCGAGGGAGGGCTGACCTGGCACAGTGGTATTGCTCCTGAGACGGCTACTCCCAAGGGTTAGGTGGCGGTGCTGTGAATTCTTGGGACGGGACAGGTGGAGATGGGGGGTATATGTGAGGAACGCGATGGCTAGTAAGCATATATCCCTTGGCATTTTTAGTTATTGCCGGGAATTAAAAATCGATTCGAATCGCTGATACTCACCAGGTGTGAGAGTGTCAAATATCACTGACGGGCAACGTCGTAATTACCTGAATTCTATTGCTAATGTGCTTGTTTTCAAATACAACATGTTTGGTGTATATGTTGGATTACTTACATACAACTGATGATGGATTACTCTCATGTAAGTTATTATGGTTTATTTTCCTGCAAAGAGTTATTAATGTTATCATGATCTGTTCTTAATATGATGAAGGATAGCGGCTGTCAAATCCTGCTATCATATGTTAACACTTTGCTAATTAAAATCAATGGCTAAGGACACACATTGAGTAGCAAGCTATGCTTTGCGTCAGTCGTAAGCCATGTCCATTAAGTCCTATTGAGTAATTAATACTCAGGGTTTGCCCCCACTTTTGGCTCACAGGTATGGAGTTTCTCATGTGTCACTGCGTTGGAGGGGGCACATGTGTGCAACATGACTAGAAGATGACGTGTGTGGCACCAGGACAACATCAGTGGGCTTGATGTTGATCCTCTTTTGCAAATTCCGCTGCATGAGCTGAACTCTGATCTATTTCTATTTCCGCTGCAAGACATTTGAAAACTAGAGATATTTTATGACTATGTTGGGTTTGGAACTTTAATTTGAACTGGTCTGTAACCTAAATTCTATCATCTATCTATATTCAACTGCCTGTGATGATGTAATGGTTGTGGCTCCATCGAGGGTCAATGTGTGTGATGTCGGTTCCTCTGGGATTGGTGTTATCGAGGGCCGAAGGCCACTCGACGGACTACCGGGTTTAGTCCAGCTTAAGTGTACTGCGAGCCAAAGGTGGCAGGTGTGCTTAATCTGGGTTAAGCAGGGCGGTTCCGCCACAGCTGGTATCAGAGCCGATCATACACAAACAACAAGTTATATCATCCAGTTTTGGTTTACAAAACTATTTGCGAAAGGCCTTTTTAAGTAATTCAAAAAATGAGAGTTTGCGATATGCCCATATTAAGGATGTTAGTGTTATCCAGGTGACATCGCTGACATTCTGACCTAGATAGAACTCATATGCATATTCGGCGCTTTGAGAAGCAACTTTTCGGCCATAGTTGTCCCCAGTACTGGTGGAAGCTATTGGATTTTGCGAATGGTTGTAAACTCTGCATTCATGCTGTATAAGTAAAAGCTCTTTAAGGGTGGTGGGCATGTTTGAGGCTTTCATACCCACCACACTTACATTCGGTTTTGGGATCCACCTTTTTCTCGACAATCCCCAGTACTGGTGGAAAGTCAGGCTTTGAGAGAAGGTGCATCGGCCCACCAACGTTGTCCACGCAGCGGTCACGCGTGGATGCCACAATAGGCGGTAATGTATGAGCATGCATTCTGCTGCAGGTACACTAACTACGTGCGAAATTAAGAACGGTCAGGAATAGACTAGTTGCATTAGAGAGTGCCGTGCATATGTGTCACCGAAATATCGATAGATATATGTACTTCTCTTTTTAGATGTGTGATGTGAGACCGTTTAGATACGAATCTTGCATCATGTTTACTGCTTTTGTTTATGGTGGGGTATTATTAAAATGCAACGAAATAAAATCGTGATGTTAAATTTACCTTCCATATGATGCATGTTATATCTTTGTCATAACCTCTCACATGAAAAATATGTCCCTCACTAATGCACAGCCTTGCTTATCCAAAACAAATGGCCAAAACCAAGCAGACCGCACGCAAGGCCACCGGAGCCAGGACCACCGTTCTCCCTGACGTGACCCACACTCCCCTGTGGTGGAGGATGGGTTACTCCACACTCGCTGCAGGGAGGAGTGTCCCCTGTCCCAGTTGCTGTGCAGGGCCCTGAGGGAGATGGGGCGTCGTCCCTGTCCCTTCATCTCGGTGCAGACGGTGCACGAAGGAGGGCAACTGCATGGCCCAGGTTGTCCTTCCACGAGGGACGTTCGCGGGCCAGCAGACCCTCACCACTTACGGGGCCAACGAGGAGGAGGCTTACCGTAAGGCGGTAATGGCAGCCCTCACCTCGCTGAGCTCCAGGTGGGAGGCAGACCACACGGTCCTGCGCTTCCTCTCCACACGCGACCTCGACCACGCTTGGCAGGACCGCCGCGAGTGGCTCCGGGACAGGAATGGCTCCCGGCCCTTGGTAGCATGCATGGACTATGCACGTGAGGCGCACGGGATATACCAGCGTGCGGAGAACCGGAGCCGCTTCTACTTTGCCAAGTACACGGAGACCCGTACCCGTGTGGAGGAGTTAGAGGCCCAGGTGGCGCAGCTGCAGCAGCGCCTGGCAGAGTACGAGCCGCCGCAGCAGCCCGCACCTTTGGAGGAGGAGGAGGAGTCCTCGGAGCCCATGGAGGTGGAAGAGGAGGAGGAGAACGACCCCTCTGACGCAAACTCAAGGGTGTAGGGTGTTTGATGGTTTGATGGAAGGGAGTAAGCTTCAAGTTAGTAACGCGTTGAAAGCGATGTTTTGTAATAATCCGCTCCGCGTTTTAGATTCATGGCTGTACGAAAACAATTGGTGAGTTGTGAGAGCTCATTCGGTACGCCATTTGATGTCGTGTTGGACAATTTTATCATGCACTATTTGATGGTTGGTTGATGTAGCCACCATCCCATGATGTAACCTTAAGACTCTTTAGTGGTATTCGAACCTTTCTAAGTGGCACTAATGTTGGTTCTGCATCTTGATGGCATTTGAGGTTGTCGTGTGAATGGATTTGTGAGTTGCACTTCGTTTTGGATTGCACCTTGCAATCTGGAATTCTGCGCAGCTGCAACAAAAACTGATATTATCTTGGGTGTAAGGAATTTGCCCAAGAGTTGGTTGGCAAAGTTGTAGAGAACTGTCTGGTGTACAACTTTGTCAATTGAAGCTTTCTCTAGTTTTGCTCAGATCTGGAGTTACAGCCGAATTTTTGAAGAGCTTGTAATCTGGACTGGAGCAGTACCAGTAGGAAAACCCCATTTTGCACACCCTTAGTGCGAGAACTGAACTAAGTGTGTATTGACAACGTTTTAGAACTGGAAGTGTAGAACAACTTTGTTATACAAAGTTTCTCCTAAAAGCATCTCGTTTGGGAGTTATAGCTGAAATCGTGCAGACTCTGAAATCTGAACTAAACTGATATGCACTGATGTACGCTGAAATTGAACAAGATGCTAATGGAACCACCAAAAACTTTTCATACAAAAGTGAAAGAACACAGAATGAGAAATAACTTTGCTAAGGGGGTCATAATCAAAAGATGCACGGCTTAAGAGCAGCGCGCCGTTAAAGTCGTTGCTGTCTAGGAATCCACGCGATTGTTGAGTATTAGACGCCCACACGCCCGAGCTATGCTAGATGCGAGGTGGTCGAACCGCTACAAGAAGGAAGCTAACACTTTACTGCAATTATATGTTTCCGTCTTACATGTTTCAAATAACTGTGTTTCGGCGCATCTGATTGCTTTAAAGTGGTTGGACTAAACACTGTTAGCTTCATTCTTGCAGATGGTGAGCACTCGCAACGGGCAAACCTCAGGCCAGCAACCACATGATGCACCACCCCCGCCGGAGCTCGCTACTCTGGTTGTGCAGCAGGCAGAGTTAATCCGCATGATGGCAGAGGAACGCCAAGATCAGGGGCAACAGCGGGCACGGGAACACCAGCCCCGCGGCATCACTTACCAGGACTTCGAGGGACTGCGCCCTCCTGTCTTCACTACATGCCCTGAGCCACTCGCAGCAAATGATTGGCTCCGTACAATTGAGTCCAAGTTCACACTGCTTCCGGGGTTGACTGAGCAGGAGAAAGCTCGGTTTGCGGCACAGTTACTTCAGGGCCCCGCTGGAGCTTGGTACGCCACGTTCCAGGCTATGCAGCAGAGGGATCACGTGATCACTTGGGAGGAGCTCCGTACGGCTTTCCGGGCCCACTACATCCCGGCAAGTCTTATGGAGCAGAAGCAGCGCGAGTTCAGGGAACTCAAACAGGGCAACCACACGGTGATGCAGTACGTGCAAACATTCATACAGCTGTCGCAGTATTCGCCTCGGGATGTGGCAGATGATCCTAGCAGAGCGGCCTGGCTCTTGCAGGGTTTCGACCCCACCCTCCAGACTCACCTCGGGTGTAGTTACCAGAGCTTCTCAGAGCTGGTCGACACGGCACTGGACATGGAGAATCACCTCTATGTTGCTAATGAGGACCAAAAGAGGAAACGTCAGGCCAGTAGTGCACCCGGGTCATCTCAGAAGCAGAAGACCAACTACCAGCAGCAGCCCTGCTATGTGATCCGGCCCAATCAGTCGGGTTGGTTCCACCGAGCTCCACAGCAGCTGCAGTACCCAGCCTACCGCGCACCCGCGCAGCTTCCCGCTCCTCGTGCTCCCACCGCACCAGGACCCGGGAATCCTTGCTTGAATTGTGGCAAGACAGGCCACTTTAGTAGGGAGTGCCGCGCTCCTCGTAGGATCCAAGGCCCCATTCCTGCGGGTGGCAGTCAGCAGAGCAAGCCCAAAGGGAACACACCGCGGAAGGGCCAAGTGCACTATATTCACTTGGAGCAGATCCCCGTCGGGGAATCGGTACTCACTGGTACATTCTCAGTCAACGGTCACCCAACCGTCGTGCTATTTGATTCTGGGGCCACGCACACCTTCATTAGTCAGTCATATGCATCGAAGCATGGGATAAAAACTTCTTGCATAAAAGAAAGCTACAACATCTCTGCACCTGGAAACCCCATTAATACGAATTTGATAGTAAAGAGGTTGCTTTTAAGTATAGGAGGAGAAGATTTCATCATCAGTCCTGTGGTGCTGCCACACCAAGGGATCGATGTCATACTGGGAATGAATTGGATGAACGAAAACCATGCAGTCCTGGATATTGGCAGCAGGACAGTACAATTAAAGTCTAATATCAGTGGAAAGATTCTAAAGGTCCACATATCAAATCAGAAGCACATCGAACCTACTGTGAATGCAACTGAACTACAAGAAATCAAGAAGATACCTGTAGTATGTGAATTCCCAGACGTGTTTTCGGAGGAGCTCCCTGGTCTTCCACCGGATAGGAATTTTGAGTTTAGCATCGAGCTGGTTCCAGGTACGGCACCCGTCTCTAAGAGACCTTACAGGATGGCACCAGATGAACTTAAAGAGTTAAAAACACAGTTGCAGGAGCAGCTAGATAAAGGTTTCATCCGCCCTAGCTCATCACCTTGGGGGTGCCCAGCCCTCTTTGTCGAAAAGAAGGACCAAGGTGGTAAACGGCTATGTGTGGACTATCGGCCTCTAAATGCAGTCACAGTCAAAAACAAATACCCACTGCCACATATTGATATTTTGTTTGATCAGCTAGCTAGGGCTAGAGTCTTCTCAAAAGTTGACCTGAGATCTGGGTACTATCAGATAAAAATTCGAGAGGAGGATATCCCTAAAACGGCTTTCTTGACTAGATATGGCTTGTATGAGTACCTAGTCATGTCTTTCGGATTGACCAACGCACCGGCTTTCTTCATGTATATGATGAACTCGGTGTTCATGAATGAACTGGATAAATTTGTGGTAGTGTTCATCGATGATATACTAATCTACTCAAAAAATGAAGAAGAACACGAAGAACACTTGCGGACTGTACTCACTCGGCTCAGAGAACACAAACTCTATTCCAAGTTCAGCAAGTGCGCGTTTTGGCTAAAAGAAGTAAGTTTCTTGGGTCACATATTATCCGAGAAGGGGGTAGCTGTTGATCCCAGCAAGGTAGAAAGTGTACTAAATTGGAAGCAACCCGAATCTGTAACTGAGATCCGGAGTTTACTCGGTTTAGCGGGCTACTACCGCCGCTTTATCAAGGATTTCTCCAAGACGGCAAGGCCAATGACCTCATTGACCAAGAAAAATGCTAAGTACACGTGGAGTCCGAACTGTGAGGAAGCCTTCCAGAGTTTAAAGAAATCCTTGACAACCGCATCAGTACTAGCACAACCGGACGTCACGAAACTGTTCGATGTGTATTGTGACGCCTCCGGCAATGGGCTTGGCTGTGTCCTAATGCAAGAAGGGAGGGTAGTCGCTTACGCTTCTCGTCAATTGAGAAAACATGAAGCCAATTATCCAACTCATGATCTAGAACTGGCAGCCGTGGTACACGCACTGAAAATATGGAGGCACTATCTGCTAGGCAATACTTGTCATATCTACACCGACCACAGGAGCCTCAAATATATCCTCACACAACCCGAATTGTATGAGGCAGCGACGGTGGTTAGAGTTGATAAAGGACTATGACATGGAAATCCATTATCATCCGGGCAAGGCGAATGTAGTAGCGAATGCACTAAGCCGTTAGGCTCATTGCAACGTGATTGAAGCCTGACCTACAGTAAGAGTGCTGTGTTGCGAGATAGATGAGATCAAATTGCCTACAGGACAGCTAGCTGAGCTCTATAACCTCATTATTGAGCCCACTATTAAAGAACAAATCATAACTACACAAAAGCATGATAAAGGCATGGAGCTCATTCGTGAAGGAATGGATGAGAAGAAGAGAGCATGCTTCACACTTGATGGCCAAGGTGTGTTATGGTTTAAAAATCGGTTAGTGGTCCCTAAGGTTATGGAGTTGAGGAAGAGGATTCTAGATGAAGCTCACACGTCTATGTTTACTATGCACCCGGGCAGTAACAAAATGTACCAAGACTTGAAACAGAAGTTTTGGTGGACTCGTATGAAAACGAGAGATCGCCAAGTACGTGTCCGAGTGTGACGTGTGTCAGAGGATAAAAGCTGATCACCTAAAACCCGTGGGAATGCTTCAGCCCTTAGCGCTTCCAGCGTGGAAATGGGAAGATATACACATGGATTTCATTGTGGGGTTGTCTCGCACTCAGAAGGGCTATGACTCCATCTGGGTTATCATTGACCGTCTCACCAAGTCAGCGCACTTCTTACCTATTAAGACAACCTACACAGCAGCCACGCATGCTGGGTTATACGTTTCCCGGATCGTGTCCCTGCACGGCGTGCCTCGGACTATCACTTCGGACAGAGGATCGCTATTTGTGTCACGTTTCTGGGAGCACTTGCAAACTGCTCTTGGGACTACCTTGATCCACAGTTCGGCATACCATCCACAAACCAGCGGCCAAGTTGAGACGATAAATCAGATCTTAGAAGATATGTTGAGAGCATGTGCTCTAACTTATTCCACCAAGTGGGATGAGTGTCTTCCTCTAGCAGAATTTGCTTATTACCAGAAGAGCTTAGAAATGGCTCCTTTCGAAGCATTGTATGGTAGAAGATGTAGAACACCCCTCAATTGGTCCGAACCGGTTGAACGTGTCACTTTTGGCCCTGATTTGGTAACGCAAGCAGAGGAGCAAGTTAAACTTATACACAGCAACTTGAAAAGAGCACAGTCTAGACAAAAGAGTTACTCGGACAAGAGGAGACGACCGTTGGTTTTTGAAGTAGATGATCATGTGTACCTTTGGGTGTCACCAATGAAAGGGGTACATTGTTTTGGTGTGAAAGGGAAGTTAGCACCAAGATACGTGGGTCCGTTTAAGATCACTGAACAGTGCGGGCCAGTTGCTTACCGATTGGAGCTACCTCCACATCTGGCTGCGGTTCATGACGTGTTTCATGTTTCGCAACTAAAGAAATGTTTGAGAGTGCCGGAAGAAGCAGTGGACACCTCTCAAATTCAAATCGAGCCTGACCTCACTTATGAAGAACGTCCTATAAAAAATCCTCGACCAAAAACAAAGAGCAACCAGAAGAAGAGCAATCAACTTTTACAAAGTACAATGGAGTAATCACTCCGAAGAAGAAGCGACTTGGGAGCAAGAAGAACACTTGCAAACCAAATACCCGGGTTTCCTTTCGGCCACTACAAACGAGTATGTATAACCATCTAAATACAAATTTTTACTCGAAACCCCACGCAATGCACTATATCCTAATTTAACTTATCCACCCATATCACATCAACAAATCTCGGGACGAGATTTCTTTAAGGGGGGTGGGTTGTGATGCTCTGGCATCTCAAGTGCATAATTACTCATCATACATGAAGCATTCATCATTGAGCATCATGGCATAACATGCATTGATGCATTGGAAACAAATTTGGTGTATACTACATAGTGAAAAACCTTGTCATTTCATGTGTGATGCTATGTTTATAGTTGTATCTTTGATTCTATTGAGATCTGGGTGAAGTTTATATTGACAAAACTGTAGGTCCACATGAGATAAACAACTTTGCTAATTGGAGTCTTGCCAAATAATGAGGTTTACAAGGTGATTAGGGTCAATTTTTGACAGTACAGAAAACCAGTCCAAATTGGGGCTGATTTGAAATTCCAAATTTACTCTAACCTATATCCATTTCAATGCAAAGCTCAAATTAGAGAAGTTGTAGGTTTTAAAATTCTAAACAAACTTGTCAAGAGACACATTGGGAGAAAATGCACGTAACTAGGACTTTCTGAATTTCTAAGCAATAAAGATCCCCTGTCCAATTTGGGGCTGATACACAAATTGAAATAAAATTCATATTTGCAAACTGATTTGGAGGTTGAACCTTTTGACAAAGTCGTAGAGTGCAAAGAGTGGAACATTTCATCCAATTACTATTTTTCCAAATTTCGACTCTAAATAGGTCAAAATGATGAATTACAGAGGGTGAGGAAACACATTTCTTTTCTCCATTTTTTTCCTCCCCCGCGGTCACTGATGAGTGGGGCGCCACCCCGCTCCCCCGGCTTGCGGATGCCGCGTGACCGCCGGCGTACGGCCGTGCCCGTGCGCCCACGGATCGGCCCCGGCCGCGCCCTGCGCCTTCATCTGGCCGAAACTCCGTCCGCGTTCATTCCCCCGCGCCCCCGCTCTCTCACTCGCTCACTCGCCCTCTCCCTCGTCCGCGCACCGACGCCATAGCCGCCGCCTAGAGATCTCTACGCCGGCCGCCTCGGTCCATCTCCGCGCCTCCAACCGCCGCCATCGGCTTTGCCTCTCTCTTGCGCACCCGCCGAGGTAGACCTCGCCGTCCCTCTCCTCCTCAACCTTTAGATCGGGCCGCGCCCTGACGCATCCGCCATGGCCGGGCCGAGCTTGAGCTCAAGCTTGCGCCGCCGCCGTCCGTCCACCTCGCGACCCTAGGTCACTCTCACCACACGCGCCACTCCACCACACACCCGAGGCACTATACCTCATCGCCGTTCTCCCACCCTTCGCCTAGATCCACCGCCGCCCGACGTCGCGGCCACGCCGTCGGCGCCGTCGCGCGCCGCCAGTTCACCGCCTCCCCCGACCTACCCTCGCCGTCCCCTATGCCAAGACCTAGCCCAGCTTGAAGCCCGCGCTCGCGCGCACTCAACGGCGCGGCGGCACGCGCGCGCCGGCGAGCCGGGACGAAGAAGACGACTCGGGGGGGGGGTTTGCAATCTAGCCCCCAGGGTGTTCGCATTTTTGGTCGCGTTAAGAGTCGCTATTCACTGAGTCTGTGTATTCTTACGTGCTAGCCCCCAGTATCTAGGGTTATTTCTGTTCTAGCCCCTGGATCTATATTTTTCCATTTCTTTTTCCTATATTTCGGCTGAAACTTTGGAAATTCATATAAAATCGAATAAAAATCGTAAAAAGGTAAACTCAGTTGCGTTGTACTCTTTGTAAATAGATCTACACAGTAGGTATGATGTGGAGGTGTGCATGTACGGTTTTGCCCCTGTTTTTGAATATGCATGATAAATCATGGGAAAAATAGGAAACATGGTTTAGTTGGAATCCTAAGGGAGTGAAACTCGGTCAGTAGCCTTCTTAGAGTTTTTTGATACTGTGGTAATTTCTGGTGACTCAATATCTTATTGTTCATTCATGGTTTTACCATTTTACATATACTTTATGCATTATTTGATAACTTGGAAATGAGGTCCATGCAAAATATGTTGAATATGACTCACTGGTATTTTTCTTATGTCCTATATAGTTTGTGAACACCACTGGTAAAATATGAGCTCCTGTATGTTTAGTTTTGATGGTGATTTGAAACTAACAAATCTTGACTTGGAGAACTAGATAAATGAAAAAATGGGTTCTAATGTGCAAGATAAATTCTAGCAAAATTCTAGTAGCATATGGGAGTGCTGTAGAGTCCAAAAAGTATATGCGATAGCGAGATTCTCACTGTTTATATGTACATCTTAAATTGTACTAGATTTATATATGGGAAATAGATGTCCTGTCAAATTTAGGATTTTTAGCTTGTAAATTTTTGTACATGCAGTTCATTCTAAGCATAGCTCACTCGTAAAATTTCACCTTCAGAAACCATTCCAATAAATTATAAAAATTCTGACAATGTGTGGGGCTGAAAACTTGCTGGAATTTTAATAAAATAATTATAAATCCAATTGGGCTGAAATTTTGACAGTAGCTTTGGGTATGCAGAATCTATATGTCATAAAAGTTTGGGCTCGTTTGGTTATATTTTACTGCTGCATCTTGGGTACAAAACTTTATTGACAAATGAGCATGATTTACACTAGGCATATGCATGTACAGTAATTTATCTACGGCATACATGTTATTTTTCATAAAGTATCTGCTGCATATTAACATCAGCATCTCATTTACAATAAGTGCATGCGTCTGCATTCGTATGCACTCATGCCTGCACCTTTCGTGCATATAGATCCCGCGAACGAGGAGCTGCCACCGGATCAACCGCTGATTGAGGAGCCCGAGGACGATCCAGAGGACCCGCACGCGACTGCTGATCACACCGCCGAGGAAGCACCCCCTAACCCGAGCGGAGAAGGTAGGCAGGACCATACTACCCAGCTAATATAATAATGCTTATTGATTACGCATATGCATTAGGAGTCGATTGAAACCAACTGCATTAGATTCCCTGGCTGCCCTAGCCCTAGATCCTATGAATAGAGTTCGTAGGACGAGTATGCATAGAAATGCTAGGTACGGGTAGACACGAGTGGGCACTGTCACTCGTCGCGTAGGTGATATTTCAAAACCTCAGAAATCTTACTATGATGCAAATTATGGTTATTTATATTGATATTAAATTGAGACGGGGCAGAGCGTAAATTTACTTTCGTAGTGTGCGTTGTTGTTCTCCAGCTCCGCCCTTGTCGCATAAGGTCCATTCGCTGTTCGCCTGCTGATTGACATAACATTGCTAGGAGTGCTTATCCAGGTCGTGAGACCGGTGAAAGTCTTACCGGCCCCGTCCTACTATTCATGGTGCTGCCCATCCCCTGATAGGGGGGCCGATGGACTTGGGAGGTGCTTGGAAGTCGAGGGAGGGCTGACCCGGCACAGTGGTATCGCTCCTGAGATGGCTACTCCCAAGGGTTAGGTGGGGGCGCTATGAATTCTTGGGAAGGGACAGGTGGAGATGTGGGGTATATGTGAGGAACGTGATGGCTAGTAAGCATATATCCCTTGGCATTTTTAGTTATTCCCGGGAATTAAAAATCGATTCGAATCGCTGATGCTCAACAGGTGTGAGAGTGTCAAATATCACTGACGGGCAACGGCGTAATCACCTGAATTCCATTGCTAATGTGCATGTTTTCAAATACAACATGTTTGGTGTATATGTTGGATTACTAACATACAACTGATGATGGATTACTCTCATGCAAGTTATTATAGTTTACTTTCCTGCAAAGAGTTATTAATGTTATCATGATCTGTTCTTAATATGATGAAGGATAGCGGCTGTTAAATCCTGCTATCATCTGTTAACACTTTGCTGATTAAAATCAATGGCTAAGGACACACATTGAGTAGGAAGCTATGCTTTGCGTCAGCCGTAAGCCATGTCCATTAAGTCCTATTGAGTAATTAGTACTCAGGGTTTGCCCCCACTTTTGGCTCACAGGTATGGAGTTTCTCATGTGTCCCTGCATTGGAGGGGGCACATGTGTGCAACATGACTAGAAGATGACGTGTGTGGCACCAGGACAACATCAGTGGGCTTGATGTTGATCCTCTTTTGCAAATTCCGCTGCATGAGCTGAACTCTGATCTATTTCTATTTCCGCTGCAAGACATTTGAAAACTAGAGATATTTTATGACTATGTTGGGTTTGGAACTTTAATTTGAATTGGTCTGTAACCTAAATTCTATCATCTATCTATATTCAACTGCCTGTGATGATGTAATCGTTGTGGCTCCATCGAGGGTCAATGTGTGTGATGTCGGTTCCTCTGGAATTAGTGTTATCGAGGGCCGAAGGCCACTCGATGGACTACTGGGTTTAGTCCAGCTTAAGTGTACTGCGAGCCAAAGGTGGCAGGTGCGCTTAATCTGGGTTAAGCAGGGCGGTTCCGCCACATAAACTCTCTTTTATCCTTTAGTTTATTAGATCTATTAGAGCTAGTTAGTAATTGATTAATCCTTGATTAATAATAGTTTAAACCTAGTTTTCCACGGATTGACAAAATCCTTGATACTCATCTCGGGAAAAGGCTACACCGATACTATGCGCTTGCAGTATAAGGTTTGGCGTGCTTAAGTGCTATCAACAAGCTTTTCTGGCGCCGTTACCGGGTAAAACTATTGTTTAAATTATTATTAATCTTGTATTAGCCTTTTACTACTAGTTTTGATTTTAGTTTGTGTTTGCTAATTGTGTGCTAATAGTTTTCTAATTGCGTTTTAATTAGTTAGTGTGTTCAAATTCTCTAGTTTTTGTTTAGTCTTTATGTTTTAATCTTATTTTCTATTTGTTTAAAGTTCTCTAATCTTGGTCTCTAGTTGTTTAAGTGTTTTCTAATCTTAGTCTTTAATTATTTAGTGTGCTCTAATTATATTCTTGTTCTCTAATTGTGTTCCTGTGTTAATTGGTCGTTCTTATGTTCGTTCATAGTTTAGACTAACCCAGCAACTTTGCTGTCATTAGATTTTTGCTTTTGTATTTTTCTTTGTGTTTTTGTGTTAGATATGACAACATTACTAGAACATTGGATGAGAGCAACGTTGAGTGAGTCAACGATTCAAGTGCCGAAGCCACAAGAATCAAACGCGAAGCCAACAGCCAAATCCTACGAACTGAAGCCAGGGATCATCGAACTTGCTGCTAAACTTTCTTTCAGTGGAGCTGATTCAGAAAATCCATACAAGCACTTGGAGAAGCTCAGTGAGATCTGCGACACATTCCAACAAGACAGAGTTCCAGAAGAGTGGGTTAAGTGGAACCTCTTTCCATTCACACTCGTCAATAAAGCTCAGAAATGGTACCAACGTGCCTCAAGAGAAGCTCGAGGAGACCGGGGATTGCTAGTGGAGAAATTCGTCACCAAATTCTTCTCCATAGTCAGGGTCTACAAGTTGCGGAGGAAAGTGTGGAACTTTGAACAAAAAGAGAATAAAGACATCGATGAAGCTTGAGAAAGACTCAACGATCTGTTTAATCAAGTACCGAATCTTGGAGTGACGTCTCTTGAGTTACTAAGTATATTCTACTACGGGATAACTTCAGAAGCTTCCAGATATGTCGACATGTGTGCCGAAGGATAACTTATGGACAAAACAATCAGTGAAGTTAGAAAAATTTTATCCAACGTATGTTTGACCTCCAATGAAGAGAGAGAAAGGAGAGAAAGAGAAGCCAAAGGAGCAGAGGTGGCGCCTACAGTGGAAGCCCAACTACTAACATTCCATACTCCAGTGTCATTTGCATTCGATGAAGATTTACACTGGATTACTGCTGATTTTGGAGAACCACTCAAGAGTGAAGGATCTCTCCCACAAGACCAAAGTACAGGGGAGATGCTGCCGAAATGGTTCAAACCAAAACAAGAGGAGATGCTCAAGACCACTCCACAGAAGAGAAGTGTCAGCATGTTTGAGGAAGAAGAAGAAAACCAGCTACTTGCCTTCAATACAACTGAAGCAAGCTCAAACTTAGTGGAAGTGAAGACATCATCATCATACATCTTCCACCAGACAATCTAGTGGATGAATGTACAAGGCAAATGCTGCAAAATTTTCAAGTCAATGAGCAAAGCTATCCTCATTCAGTGACAGCTGACGCAATTGAAGAAAGTGAAGATGAGTGGAAGATAAGCTATCAATCAAATTGGAGTCACTCAACTTGTAGTAGCCCACTCAAGGAAGACTCCAGATACTCAGCTACTTCATCATTTGTCAACAATGTATGTGCTGCTCAAGATCTCACTCCAGAGAATCAGTATGTGACGAAACTTGAAGATTAAGAAACTGATTCAACATCAACCATGCTCAAGACTGAAGATTTAGAAGGATAACTCAGTGGTGAAATTGAAGATCTTCATATTAAGGTAAATTTATTTCAAGATGATGAGATTGAAATTCCATTTCAGAAGACGAGGGATGAGCTCTTCAAAAATTCAAAACCAAGGTACACAAATCTTTCTCATAATTGTTTTAATGAATATTTCGATCTTAGTGTTAAGCCTTGTTATGCTAATAATTATGTTTATAGCCTAGATTTTCTTGAAAATGAAAATGAGGCTATTAGTTTTAACATTGATAATTTTATGCCTAATAAACATGAGGTAGAGAAAAAGATTAATGCTAAATATATGATCCATGCTCTAGTTAATCATAATTTGCTTTACTTCTGTAATTTGATCATAATTGTGGTTATGGATGTTTATGTTCATCACAAATTTTTTAAATCCTGATCCTATTAATATTCTTAAACTTGTGATAATAATTAGTCTAGCTCTAAACTATAAATTAAGCGCTTTTCGGGAGGCAACCCGTTTTTAGTTAGTTTTTGTTTTAGTTTTGTTTAGAAAGATTAAACACCTTCATTTGATTACTAATTTGTGGCTAATTATCTAGAAAAAATTGGTTTAGATTACATTCATATCATATCTCATGTTTTATTAGATTGCATTTTGCATATATCACCCTGTTGCATTTAGATCAAAGTTGCATGTTTGCATTTTAATTGGCTTGGTTGTTTACTTAACTTCATGATATGTGCTTTCATGTTTATGTTAAATGCTTGATAAGTGTTTTTTCTTAGCAATTTTGTGTAAGCATGGTGCTTAGACTAGATTGTTGATCATCATGATGAAGTTCAATTAAACATTGCTAGTTATCTATGTTTATATTTCGTTGATTAGTTTATAAGCATTGCAATGCGTTTTGTTTTTCTTATGCTGTTATGAGTTTATGATCTTGATAAAACATGGTGTTTTTAATCTTCGTTAATTAAAATCTTGATAGCTATAGAGAGACTTAGCAATTATGTTGTAAACGTGGTGTTTAGAACTTGATTCAATCATTGTCTTTGTTTATATGCTTATCTCATGCTTGCATATACTTTTGCACATTCATACACTCATATAGGTTTTATTAATCTTTGTTTTAACTAGATTAATTAAGCCACAAGTTAGGAATCATTGGATGTGTTAAATGAAGGTAGATTCTATCTACTTTCCGATTTGTCACACCCAGTTTTAGAAATAAAACCAAGTGCTAACCACGTATGTGCCAGGATCAGTTTAACCACATACACAGCATAAACAAAAGTAATAACACAACCAGTACTTTAACTTAAGAGTAATAACCAATATTATAGACCACAAATGTCTTTAACGAAACCGAGTAACTTAACGAAAACGAGATAACTAAACGACAGCGGAAGACGACCATGATCCACAGGCAACTGACGGATGGCACACCAACCTAGAACTCGTCGTAGTCCTGTAACTCCTGATTAGGATCACCACAACTCCCTTCTGGATCTGAGCAGCGGTTGCAATGGATGCAACGGGTATAAAATAAGCAAGAATGAGTACATAACGCACTCAGCAAGTATTCCGCTTAGGATAAAAATGGACTGGCTTTATAGTGGGCAGGCATAGCAATTGCTTTTAGTTTGTCAAATTTTATTACTAGTAATGGTTAGCATAACCCATCCCTTTATTATAAAGACGGTAAAACATATTAAATAAATAAGCATGAACCATAACCATAAACGTTGTTATTACCATCATCATTACCATGATCGCCATGAGCCATTTACCAAACAAGAAACTCTAATCTGTGAGGGTCCATGCCGCTCTTAACCGTAAGCACGGGTGATATATCAGTTTTAAACACTCTCGAGAGGTTGTACAACTTTACCCACAAGCCATGATTCCCATTGTGCCCGAGGTTTGCAACGCCCCATTTATTCATACCTTAAATGAATCGGCAGGGTTTTATTACGAGACCTTTACACAGAATTCCTAGAATTGTTGCCCACTCGTTATAGGTTACTCCAGTTAACTAAAGATATGAGAGTTCCGTTTCAAAGGGCAAAGTCCCATATCCCCCAGACCCCTCATACGCCATGTTTCAGAAAAGTAAGCCAAAACTCTAGTTCATCTAATTAATCAGTCAAGCCTAGTGCCCATGTGAGTCTTGTGGTTATACTGTTTTCCTGGGTGGTCGCTCGGCAAACCGATTCTTAGGGTCAAGCACTTGAGCAAAAACCAACAAAAACATGCCCAAGTCTCCATGTTGCTAAAACCAAACTTTTATCATCATGTTCATCATTAATTAATCAATATTAGCAACATAAATAAAGTGAGTTGAGCGGAAGCAATTAATTTACAACATCACAGCCCTCCCAGGTTAATAAACATGTAACGAAATATCAAGCTAGTCATCCTTAATAGGAGCATGCAAATTTAGGCTCTAGATCATGTGATTAAAGTAAATAGGATATATGTCAAAGAATACTTGCCTTCCTCAGCAATAACTTGCTCAGGAACTTCCCAAGATGGATTTTCAGCAAACTCAAACGGAACGTCGGCTACATGTTACACACATACAAGCAATGAGTATAAATTGATTAAAATAGTACACCAAACATCATAAACAGAGAGTGAAAAAAAGGATTTAAAATCAATCTACAAATTATTACGATTCCGTAGGTTCGAAAATCACTCAAATCGGAGTTATAATGCAAAGGATATGATTAAAACAAGTTTAAAGGATTAAAATAAAGAAGATTTGAATCTCTAGGGGCTAAATTGCGAAAACCAGGGACTTAGAAGTAATAGATCTGGACTGCGGGTTGAATAACAGAAAACATAGGGACTCTTTTGCAAAATAGTGGCGCTGACCGGTACTTGAACGGATCGCCCTCACTGTGAGCCGTTAGATCTGATCTAGACGGCTCAGGTTAGATCGGGAGGGAGAGAGGGGATTCCGGCGGCGGTGTTGAGCGGCGCGGTGGTAGAGGGTCGCCGGAGTTCCACGAACCCGGGGTCCCGGTGGCCTAGAACTAGTGGGGCGAGGCGTGTGAGCTAGCGGAGGCTGTGGCGAAACGGATGGAGCGGCCGGGACGACGGCGCATCGGCCAGAGGCGACTAGCGACGAAGCACAGCGAAGGCGGAGCTCCGACGAGCAATCGCCAGTGATTCCGGGCACAATTGAAGACTAGACTAGGCTAGATAGATCCCTTACCTTACGGCAAAGCTAGCGGCGTAGGCGTGGTCGATGGAGAGATGACGACAACGAACAGCGGCGTGCGGCAGCGTTATCTGCATGAACCGGTGGCGTGGTTAGATCGAACCGGCACCACAAAGCCAGATAAAGGCCGAGATTAGGCGTTTAGGGGCTATACCTCAAGACGATGGTTGTGGGCTTGATCTCGTCGGCTCTCACGATTTGTAGATGCGAAACGAGACGGTGAACTCGATGAACGTCGCGGCGAACTTGAAAAACTCGCGGCGAACTTCGAGCGCATGGCTGCGGTTTAGGGCTTGGATTTGGTACTCCTAGCGGACGGGGTCGGCGGCTTTTATAGCCTGAACGTTGAGGCTTGCGGGAGGGGCAAGGAAGGGCGTCGCGCGGTGGAGTTCGGCTCGGCCAGGACTTGGAGTCCGCCACGGACTCTTGGCCGTGCATGCTCAGGCAAGGAAAGAAGAGGGGAAGGGATGACAGGTGGGCCCGGGATGGCAGTGGGAGAGTGAGAGGGGGCGCTGATGGGCTGCTGCTGCTGGTCGGGCTGGCCTGCTGCTGTTGGGCTTCAGCCAAGAGAAAAGAGATATGGGCCTCCTCACCACTCGGGCCAAAACCAGAGAAAAGAAGAGAAGGAGTGAAAAGGGACTTTTCCAGATTTTGCTTAGGAGTTTTGAGATATATTTGGAGAATTCAAATGAATTTGAAATCAAACCAAAGCAATGCAAATCAACCAATAAAATATGCAGCAGCATGTATGCTCAAAAAATTTGATCCAATGATTTATTTTACTTGATTAAGTTTAGAAACAAATAAAATATTATGATGTCATGCATAGGTAAACCAAATCCTAGGCAAATTAAATTATTTTATGAAAGAGTTTGCATATTTAAAAATCAGGGTGTTACACGATTATCACCCCGGGAGTAGAATTGTGCTCTCAAATTATTTTGTAGGGATAGAGTGTGTTCATAAGGATTGGAGAAACCTTTTGTGATAAAAATGAAGGAGAACATTGAGAAAAAGTGTTTCAAGAACCAACACGTATACCACTATGGTGCCCAAGGACTGAAGGATTGAGAATTGCCAACATCTTTGAAGTTCAAATCTGAAACCTGAAGAAGTCATCAAGTTTCTGGTCGAATCCACAGGATAAAAGGAGAATATTTTCTTACATTTAGAAGCCCCATCAAGTTAGCTTTCCAACGGATCAAACGGAGCTTCATTTAGAATTTTCTACAAGGATTTATGGCCAAACCATTGGACATGACTCGAGCTGTAAACAGTTCTGACACCACAAAGTCTCTGGAGTAAAGGCGGCATAATTCCTTCATTCGGAATCAGATTTTGGTGCACGAGTACTCGTTGGAAAGGTAATCTCAAGGGCTATCCAATAAATCAATTATTGGAGGCATATTCTATTTGAGATCAAGGAGATATTCCACGAAGAAGATGAGGTCAGCTACAATGGTGATGACTAGAGGAGGAAGATGATGGCAATAACAAGAAAGAAAGGATGGGCAATATTTACATAGAAGACTCATGAGCCAATTTAGAAGATTATAGTTATTTCAAAGGATGCCATGAGTTAGACATTCAAGAAGGTGGTGCAACATTTGAAGGTGCCATAAGCTACATCAACACTTTCTAAATATGGAGAAGCCACAGATGGGAAACTTGAATATTGGTGGATGATATAAGTGAAGTGTGTAAAGATGAGATTGCTTGTACATTAGCAACCAACCAATAAGAAGCCTAGAAGACCATTTAATTTTCGTCCTTCCATGATAAAAGAGATTCGACTACACTTCATCAAACGGACGGTAACATTTTCTTAATCCTCTTCTCTGCATTCATACTTTACCTACATTATGCTTTCATTTATTTATTTGATGATTATATTGTGATGCTCTGGCATCTCAAGTGCATAATCATTCATCATACATGCAACATTCATCATAATGCATCATGCAATGACATGCATTTGAGCCCTAGTTCAAATTTGGTTGAGGTACAAATTGTTGAAACCTGTTTTCTGCATATATGTCTCTGTGATTGTGCCCATATCTTTAGTTCTGTAGTGATATAGGTGAAACTCATATTGAGAAACTTGTAGACAATTTTATGATAAACAACTTTGGTAATTGGTGCTTTGACATGCATGAAGGTTTGCATAGAGTTTTGGGGCTTTTTCTGTCAGCATGTGAAATCTGTCCAAACCTGACCAGTTTAGTAATTTTAAATTTTCTTGATCTTAAATCCAAAATATTGCAATGCTGGTATTGAGAAAGTTGTAGATCATGAAATTTTGAACAACATTGGTATAAAACTCCTTTTGTGAAAGTGTCTAGAAAATAGACTTTTAGAATTTACAAGCTAGAGGGTTTTGTTGGTCAAACCTTAGTCAGCAGTTTAAATTCAAATTTACACCAGAATTTTGATTAGAACATGGTATACAAGTTTATAAGAGAAATGTAGAGGAACAAATTTAGAACATTTCATCCAATTGGAGTTTTGCCAAATTCGATCCCTAAGTTGTTCAAATAAGCAAAGTTCAGAAACACCTTTATTGGTCAAAGCTGGATTTTTTATTTTCGGGATTTTCCCCTCTCCTTTCTCACACTGACCTGCGGGCCCCACACGTCAGGGCCGCCGGTTTCCCGCCTGCGAGGATTGGAACGCGGGGTCCGGTGGGTCCCACCCTCCACTCGCCTCCATACACCCGGTCCACTGGACCCGAACGCCACCCCGTCCTCGGTCCCACCTGCCAGACTCACCGGGTCTATAGACCCGTTCCACCGCCCGGGCACCGCCTCTCTCTCCCGCTCCAGCTCCTCCACGCGGCGCCCGGCGCCTGCCGCCGGCCGGCCGAGGCCGTGCCCCGCCCGCACCTGGACGGAGTCCCGACCAGGGTCCCCTCCTTCGGCCTTAAGCCGCGGACGACACCCCTCCGCTCTCCCCTCTCACTCCCTCGCTCTCTGTCGCTCTCGCTCGGCGCACCGAAGCCGCCGCCATTGACGGCGCTCGGGTCGACTCCGCGCCCGCCGTCCCGGCCACCTTCGCCTCCCCAGAGCCCCACGCCGCTCTTCCCCGTCCTCGACTCCACCACCCCGCCTAGCTCTAGGCCACCGAAACCGCTCCGACGCCGCGCATTTTGCCGCCGAACCGCCATAGCCGCGAAGCTCGGGCTCAAGCCGCGCCGGCCGTCCCGCTCGACCCCACTCCTCCACACCACCACGCCGACACTCCTCAGCCTCCCCTCCGCCGTTTCCCCTAGCTCTAGCCCGCCGGCGTTGCCCCACTGCCGCGCATTCCGCCGCCGGACCTTTAGCTCTTCGGGCCACCGTCGCCGGCCTCCTCCGCTCAACCTCCGTCGAATCGAGGTAGGGGGTAAGGTTCCCCACTCCCTCCTCTCTCTCCCCGACCACCGCCGGCGAGCCCGCGGGCCCCGCGCGGCCGGAATCCCGCGCGCGCCGCCGCGGCAGTCACCCCCCGGCGGGAGGTTGAAGAAAGGAATGTCTTTTACACTTTGGCCCTCGGAGTTTTGGCTTTTTGCGGTTAGATCCAAAGCGCTGTACACTGAGTCTCGCAAATCTTACGGTCTAGACCCTGAGATCTACGGTTAATTGCGTACAAGCCCCTGGATCTGTGTATTTTGCATTTAAATGAACAATATTTGGGCTGAAACTTCGATAAATCACTAAAAATCGTAGAAAAATCTAAAATGGACAAACTTGGTGTCTATGAACTCCTTGTTAAATGCTTTACACAGTAGGTATGATGTAGTTATGTGAAAAGACTGTTTTGCCCCTGGTTTAGTGCATGCATGGTGTAGGTAAATAAATGGTAAAAGTGTACCAAATGAACTCCAAAAATTATGAAACTTGGACATTAGCTTTGTTATGGCATCTAGGTACTGTGTGATTTTTGGTAGCACTAGCATTGACTGTTTAATTACTGTTTTGCCCTTATGCATGTGATTTGTGTATTTAATTAACTTGGACAATGAAGGCTATATAAAATATGCTCAAATATGACTTCTAGTATTTTTCATGTACTCTATATAATATGGGTAGCTCATCAGTAAAGTATGAGTTTGTGCATGTGTGTTTTAGATGCTGAATTGAAAATAATAAAATGCTACTAGTTGCAAAAGAAAATAGGAAAATGTGTATTTAAACTGCTAATAAAATTATGGGAAAAATATAGTAGCGTTATGGAGTATGTTGCTGCATGTGGTAAAGATTTGAGATCGATTTGGAGTTTTCTAACTACATGAACTTATGAGTACATTTTATTCATAAAGGTAGCGTGTCCATTAATTTGCATGTATATGTTTAACTTTAAGAGACAACTTCATTTCATTGATAGGGACTGTGTACACATATAGAACAATTATTCCCAATAACTTCTAAGATAAAATGTGGTAATGGTTTGTACGATTTTCTTAGTGATGGGCTGTATGATTTCTTAGCAAAGTCGTTAAGTTTTCTTGTTTTGGGGTGTGTTTAAACTATGAATACCCGAACCCAGTCTTCACAAGTTGTTTGATCATGCATTATATTTCATTGACACCTCATGCATACATTCGCAATTCGTTGCACTCATGATTGCACTATGTCATGCATATAACCTGTATCATATGCATGTATTTGCATTCTCTTGCACTCACTTGCATTTTATCATGCATATAGACCCCGCGTGCAAGGAGCTACCAACACAGGAGAAACCAGTGATCAAGAAAACGGACGACAGGCTATATCCGGAGCAAGAAGACGAAGGGTCGCTGATTAAATCCGTCCCTGCTTCAAGGGGTTGCCTGGGGCAAAGCCTCACAACCCGGCAAACTAACCTAGTTTAGTTTGTTGGTTTTCTTAAGATCAAGCAAAGGTAGGCAGGACCATACTATACCCAGCAAACATCTTTTGTCTTAATGATTAGGCATATGCATCAGGAGTTGATTGGAACCAACTGCATTAGATATCCTGGCCGCCCTGGCCCTAGAACCTACACCTAGAGTTCGTAGGACGAGTGCCTAGTAATGCTAGGTACGAGTAGACACGGGTGAATGGAGTCACTCGTCGCGTAGGTGATTTCAAAAACTTACAGAAATCTCACTGAGGTAAGTTGTTATATATGCTTCTGATTTAAATGGAGACCGGGCGGAGATTTTATGAGTTACTCATGGTTTATGATATTGTGCACTGGACTCCGCCCGAGTCGCATAAGGCCCGTTCGCTGTTCGCCTGTTGATCGGCATAACATTGCTAAGGTGCTTATCCGGGATAATGGACCGGTGAAAGTCTTACTTGTGCCATCCGAAGAACAGAGACTTGGTCCTACCATCGGTCCCAGGGGCGCTTGGGGTGTAGACTCGTGGAGGGCTGGACCCGGTGCGGCCGAGGTAACGCTCCACGGGGGCTAAACCTGGGGAATGGCGGGTTGGAATCGAACTTGGGATGGGACAAGTGGAGATGGGGGCTATATGTGGGAACGCGAGGGCTAGTAAGCATATACCCCTGGCATTGTTAGTTGTTCCCGGGAATTAACAAATCGATTCGAATCGCTGATGCTCACCAGGTGTGAGAATGCCAATATCGCACACGGGCAACGTAGTAATAACTGTAACATGCTGTTTATTAAGTCACGCCTTTTATACAACATGCTTGGATGTGTATGATCCGTCTCACTATTCAGGGTGTCGCCCATCCACTGCTAGGAGGTCGATGGACTTGGGAGATGCTTTGAGGTCGAGGGAGGGCTGACCCGACGTACCGTGGTATCGCTCCTGAGACGGCTACTCCCAAGGGGTTGGATGGAGGCGCTGTGAATCTTGGGACGGGACATGTGTTCATTACTTTACTTTACATGCAAATGTTTATTTTATGATATAACTGATTCTCATGATTAATGGATAGCAGCTGTCAAAATCCTGCTATCTGATATCAACATGACCTTGTTTAAGAACCAACAGCTAAGGATCCACATGTTTAGTAAGCATGCTTTGCGTCAGCCGTAAGCCCTGTCCATTAAGTCCTACTGAGTAATTAGTACTCAGGGTTTGCCCCCACTTTTGGATTACAGGTACCGACGATAGCTGGACAACTGTGTTGGAGGTGGTAGTACCGGTGGGCTCGGTGCTATTCGCCTTGTCATCTCTTCCTGAAGACTACTTAAGTATATTTTCCGCTGCGAGATGTTTTGAAAACGCTTACGCTATATTTATATACTCTGAATTCGCTTCCGCTATATTTGAACATGTAGTTGATTTCATACAATTGAGTTGTAAATTAATTCTATAACTCTCTATTTCAACTGCCTGTGATGATGTAATTGTTGTGGCTCCTTCGAGAGTCGGATGTGTTTGATGTCGGTTCATCTGGGATTTGGTGTTATCGAGAGCTGTAGTACTCTCGACGGACTACCGGGTTTAGTCTGGCCTAAGTGCACTGCGAGCCAGAGGTGGCAGGTGTGCTTAGTCTAGATTAAGCAGGGCGGTTCCGCCACAGCTGGTATCAGAGCCGATCAAACACAGACAACAATTATGTCATCAAGTTTTGTTTTACAAAACTATTTTCGAAAGCTCTTCTCAAGTAATTCAAAAAATGAGAGTATACGCTATGCCCGTATAAGGATGTTAATGTTATCCAGGTGACATCACTGACATTCTGACCTAGATAGAACTCATATGCATATTCGGTGCTTTGGGAAGCAACTTTTCGGCCATAGCTGTCCCAGTACTGGTGGAAGCTATTGGGATTTGCGAACGGTTGTAAGCCCTGCATTCATGCCCCATAGTAAAAGCTCTTTAAGGGTGGTGGGCATGCCTTGGATGCTTTCATACCCACCACACTTATATTCGGTTTTGGGATCCACCTTTTTCTCGACAATCCCCAGTACTGGTGGAAAGTCAGGCTTTGAGGAAAAGGTGCATCGGCCCACCTACGTTGTCCACGCAGCGGTCACGCGTGGATGCCACACTAGGTGGTAATGTATGAGCATGCATTCTTCTGCAGGTACACTGACCACGTGCGAAACTAAGAACGACTAGAGAACGGCTAGTTGCATTAAAGAGAGACGTGCATATATGTCACCGAATTATCGCTAGCTATATATATAATACATAGGATGTGGGATGTGAGACCGAATAGGACGAATCATGCATCATGTATCTTTTGCTATCATTTTGGGGATACTACTAAAAGACAAATGGGATGAATTGCGACCTAACCAAACTTCCTACACATTTCACTCACACAATACAGTTAATTTTACGAAGAGGGGTTCCCCACAATAAACCGAATGACCACGGTCAGAAACAGCACCTGAATGAAATTGTATCCCGCACCCAATTCGTGAGAGATTTGATCTAAGAGTTAGTTACGTACCAAAGGAATAGAAGACTAGTCATTAGAGAATTTCCGTAATTGGACATCCACCCAAATCGATCGTCTTGACAACCATATCGACGATGCTCAGAAGTATTGACCAGCATCTAAGACTGCGCATGAGTTCCCATTAGCAGATTCGTTTATCCAAACCTACAAGATGTTTGCTAACACTTTAAGTGCAATCGAGCTATTCTGTTCATTTACATGCTTTCATGTATTCAGAATATAATTATGGCACTATGATCTTTTTATCACCGCATCGGTTGCACAAAAAGCTCTTGGACTAAACTCGACTGGCTTCATTTCTGCAGATGGTCACCCCACCAGAGACATCTGCTCAGGGGGCCGCTCATGGAGCCCCGTCTCCTTCTGAGTTGGCCACTCAGGTCGCTCAGCAACTCATCGACTTGATAGCTCAAGCGCAACAACGGCGCGACCCGCAAGAGATCAGCTACACTGACTTTGCGGCGCTGCAACCGCCGATCTTCACCGTTGCCACTGATCCACTCGATGCTGATGACTGGCTTCGGATCATCGAGTCCAAGTTCAGTCTACTGCCCCAACTTACTGAGCAACAGAAGGCTCACTTCGCAGCACAGTGTCTACATGGTCCCTCGGGGGCCTGGTGTGCTTCATTCCTGGCAATGCAACCAGCCGGGCACCAGGTCACGTGGGATGAGTTTCGTGCGGCTTTTCGGGCTCACTATCTCCCGCCTAGCCTCATCGAGCTCAAGCAACGAGAGTTCCGTGCACTTCGACAAGGGGACATGTCGGTACTCGAATATGTGCAAGCTTTCATCCGCTTGTCCCAGTACTCCCCTGAAGACGTCAACACTGACCCACGGAGGGCTACCCGTCTGTTGGATGGATTCGATCCCACTCTGCTAACTCACTTGGGGCGCAGTTACGACAGCTTCAATGAGTTGGTGGATGTCGCCATCGACATGGAGCATCGCCTCCGTCAGGCCCATGAGGACCAGCAGAAGAAAAGACTTGCCAGTACACCTCCATCGAGTCCATCTCAGCGGCCACGGGTTGAGCACCAATTCCCACCGCCAATATATTACCTAGAAGAGCCTCCGCTACAAGAACAATGCAGTGGGGCACAACAATCCATGTCATTTCACAGTGCACCACCTTCCCCACCTGCTCCAATGTCACCAACCAAATCAAGCACCGGCTATACCTGCTTCAAATGTGGGAAGGCCGGACATTTCAGTCGCACCTGTCACTCGCACCAAAAGACTTCAGGATCAGTGCCTATGGGCAAAGGGAAGAAATCAGCCCCAAAAATGGGCCAACTGCACTATAGCCGGCTTAAGCAAGTTCCGGAGGGTGAACCAGTCTTGGCAGGCACATTTTTTGTCAATGACCACCCTACGGTTGTTTTGTTTGATTCTGGAGCGACTTTTTCATTCATCAGCAAAGCATATGCACTGAAGCATGGGTATGAAATTATAGAGCTGAAACAGAGATATCACATCACAGCTGCAGGGTCATCTATAAGTACCAATCACATAGTGAGGGACTTGTGTCTACAAGTAGGAAAAGAAAGTTTGTTCATCAGTCCTATAGTACTTCCACAACTAGGGATTGATGTTATTCTTGGTATGGAATGGTTGAAACAACACAACGCCATGATAGATGTTGGGAGCAGAACCGTTCAGTTACGCTCAAGCAGTGGGACCGATGTGATCATCCATGTGCCCCTTCACAAGCATGTGTCTCCCACGGTTAATGTTGCCGAAACTCAAACCGAGGCACAAGCACTTGCAAAGATCCCTGTAGCTTGCGAGTATCCGGATGTGTTTCCAGAAGAACTTCCCGGACTACCGCCAGATAGGGATGTAGAGTTCAGAATAGATCTTGTTCCTGGCACGGCACCTGTCTCCAAGAGGCCATATAGAATGGCACCAGATGAACTGAAAGAGCTGAAAACACAACTGCAGGAGCAGTTAGACAAAGGGTTTATCCGACCTAGTTCATCACCTTGGGGTTGTCCCGCCCTCTTTGTTGAGAAGAAAGACCAAGGTGGTAAAAGGTTATGCGTCGACTATCGACCACTGAACGCTGTCACTGTCAAGAACAAATACCCATTGCCACATATTGATATCCTATTTGATCAGCTTGGGGGAGCCACAGTTTTCTCCAAGATTGATCTTAGGTCTGGGTACCATCAAATTAAGGTCCGAGAAGAAGACATACTAAAGACTGCTTTCTCCACGCGTTATGGGCTTTATGAGTATCTTGTGATGTCCTTCGGTCTGACAAATGCACCGGCTTTCTTCATGTACCTGATGAATTCGGTGTTCATGAATGAGCTTGACAAATTCGTGGTAGTATTCATTGATGACATCTTAGTGTATTCCAAGAATGAGAAGGAGCACGAAAACATTTGCGGATAGTGCTATCTCGCCTTAGAGAACATAAACTTTACGCCAAGTTCAGCAAGTGTGCGTTTTGGCTAAAGGAAGTGGCATTCCTAGGCCATATCTTGTCAGCGAAGGGAGTGGCTGTCGATCCCAGCAAGGTGGAAGATGTGCTGAATTGGAAGCAGCCACAAACTGTGACAGAGATACGGAGTTTTCTTGGTTTAGCGGGGTACTACCGCCGCTTCATCAAAGATTTCTCAAAAATAGCAAAGCCTATGACAGCATTAACCCAGAAAAATGCAAAGTTTGCGTGGAGTCCAAAATGCGAAGAAGCATTTGGAACGTTGAAGAAACTTCTAACTTCAGCACCTGTTCTTGCTCAACCAGACATCACCAAGCCGTTTGACGTTTATTGTGATGCCTCTGGGAGCGGCCTCGGTTGTGTTCTGATGCAAGAAGGGAGAGTGATTGCATATGCATCCTGCCAACTGAGAAAACATGAGGTGAACTACCCAACTCACGATCTTGAGCTACTTGCGGTTGTCTATGCTCTGAAGAAATGGAGACATTACTTGCTAGGCAACACTTGTCGCATTTACACTGACCACAAGAGTCTCAAATACATCTTTACCCAACCTGAATTAAATATGAGGCAAAGACGGTGGTTAGAGTTGATAAAAGATTATGACCTAGAGGTTCATTACCACCCCGGTAAGGCTAATGTAGTAGCAGATGCATTGAGCCGTAAAGCTCATTGCAACTTCATTGAAGCTCGTCCAACAGTGAGAGTGCTATGCTGTGAGATTGGGGACATAGAAATGCCAACAGCGCTAGAAGCAGAACTTTATAACCTTGTCCTTGAACCAACCATCAAGGATCAAATCATAGCAGCACAAAAGCAAGATAAGGGCATGTCACATATTCGAGATGAGATCAATGACAAGAAGAAGGCCTGTTTCAAGCTCGACGAAGAAGGAGTCTTGTGGTTCAAAAATCGCTTAGTAGTGCCAAAGGATATGGAGCTGAGAAAGAAAATCCTAGATGAAGCTCACACCTCCATGTTCACCCTACACCCGGGCAGCAACAAGATGTACCAAGATTTAAAGAAAAAATTTTGGTGGACCCGTATGAAACGGGAGATCGCCAAGTATGTGTCTGAATGTGACGTATGCCAAAGAGTGAAAGCTGACCACTTGAAGCCTGCGGGTATGCTTCAGCCCCTAGCAGTTCCCGCCTGGAAGTGGGAGGATATACACATGGACTTCATTGTGGGATTGCCTCGCACATAGAAGGGGTATGATTCCATTTGGGTAATTATTGACCGGTTCACAAAATCTGCACATTTCATCCCTGTCAAGACCACCTATCGAGCAAAACAATATGCGGAACTATATATTTCCCGGATTGTATCCTTGCACGGTGTCCCTCTAACCATCACTTCGGACAGAGGCTCACTGTTTTTGTCACGCTTCTAGGAGCAATTACAAACTGCTCTTGGAACCAACTTAATTCACAGTTCGGCATACCATCCTCAAATGAGCGGCCAAGTTGAAAGAGTGAATCAGATCCTTGAAGATATGTTGAGGGCATGCGCTTTGACTTATTCCACCAAGTGGGATGAATGTCTCCCCTTGGCAGAGTTTGCTTACAACAACATCTATCAGAAGAGCTTAGATATGGCACCTTTCGAGGCCCTATACGGTAGACGGTGTAGAACACCACTCAACTGGTCAGAACCAGGTGAGCGTGTCACATTTGGACCTGACTTGGTAACACAAGCAGAAGAACAAGTTAAATTCATTCACGACAATCTAAAGAGGGCACAGTCTAGGCAGAAAAGCTACTCAGATAAGAGGAGAAGACCCTTAGTCTTTGAGAAGGATGATCATGTGTATCTCCGTGTGTCACCCATGAAAGGGGTGCATCGGTTCGGAGTGAAAGGCAAGTTAGCGCCACGATATGTCGGACCGTACAAGATCACAGAACAATGTGGGCCAGTTGCTTATCGACTGGAACTACCACCACACCTAGCTGCGGTTCATGACGTGTTTCATGTCTCGCAACTCAAGAAGTGTTTAAGAGTGCCAGAGGAAGTGATTGATACATCCCAAATTCAGATCCAACCAGACCTCACCTATCAAGAGCAACCCATAAAAATCCTCGACCAAAAGCAACGCGCGACACGACAAAGAACCATTAACTTCTACAAAGTGCAATGGAGTAATCACTCCGAAGAAGAGGCAACATGGGAACAAGAGGAATTTTTACGAACAAAGTATCCTGGATTCCTTCCATCCACTTCGAATTGAGTACGTCACCGCAATTTAGAGTTTTGAACTCATACACAATGCACTTTCTTCTCATTAACTTATCCACCCACATCACATCAGAATCTCGGGACGAGATTTCTTTAAGGGGGTGGGTTGTGATGCTCCGGCATCTCAAGTGCATAATCATTCATCATACATGCAACATTCATCATAATGCATCATGCAATGACATGCATTTGAGCCCTAGTTCAAATTTGGTTGAGGTACAAATTGTTGAAACCTGTTTTCTGCATATATGTCTCTGTGATTGTGCCCATATCTTTAGTTCTGTAGTGATATAGGTGAAACTCATATTGAGAAACTTGTAGACAATTTTATGATAAACAACTTTGGTAATTGGTGCTTTGACATGCATGAAGGTTTGCATAGAGTTTTGGGGCTTCTTCTGTCAGCATGTGAAATCTGTCCAAACCTGACCAGTTTAGTAATTTTAAATTTTCTTGATCTTAAATCCAAAATATTGCAATGCTGGTATTGAGAAAGTTGTAGATCATAAAATTTTGAACAACATTGGTATAAAACTCCTTTTGTGAAAGTGTCTAGAAAATAGACTTTTAGAATTTACAAGCTAGAGGGTTTTGTTGGTCAAACCTTAGTCAGCAGTTTAAATTCAAATTTACACCAGAATTTTGATTAGAACATGGTATACAAGTTTATAAGATAAATGTAGAGGAACAAATTTAGAACATTTCATCCAATTGGAGTTTTGCCAAATTCGATCCCTAAGTTGTTCAAATAAGCAAAGTTCAGAAACACCTTTATTGGTCAAAGCTGGATTTTTTATTTTCGGGATTTTCCCCTCTCCTTTCTCACACTGACCTGCGGGCCCCACACGTCAGGGCCGCCGGTTTCCCGCCTGCGAGGATTGGAACGCTGGGTCCGGTGGGTCCCACCCTCCACTCGCCTCCATACACCCGGTCCACTGGACCCGAACGCCACCCCGTCCTCGGTCCCACCTGCCAGACTCACCGGGTCTATAGACCCGTTCCACCGCCCGGGCACCGCCTCTCTCTCCCGCTCCAGCTCCTCCACGCGGCGCCCGGCGCCTGCCGCTGGCCGGCCGAGGCCGTGCCCCGCCCGCACCTGGACGGAGTCCCGACCAGGGTCCCCTCCTTCGGCCTTAAGCCGCGGACGACACCCCTCCGCTCTCCCCTCTCACTCCCTCGCTCTCTGTCGCTCTCGCTCGGCGCACCGAAGCCGCCGCCATTGACGGCGCTCGGGTCGACTCCGCGCCCGCCGTCCCGGCCACCTTCGCCTCCCCAGAGCCCCACGCCGCTCTTCCCCGTCCTCGACTCCACCACCCCGCCTAGCTCAAGGCCACCGAAACCGCTCCGACGCCGCGCATTTTGCCGCCGAACCGCCATAGCCGCGAAGCTCGGGCTCAAGCCGCGCCGGCCGTCCCGCTCGACCCCACTCCTCCACACCACCACGCCGACACTCCTCAGCCTCCCCTCCGCCGTTTCCCCTAGCTCTAACCCGCCGGCGTTGCCCCACTGCCGCGCATTCCGCCGCCGGACCTTCAGCTCTTCGGGCCACCGTCGCCGGCCTCCTCCGCTCAACCTCCGTCGAATCGAGGTAGGGGGTAAGGTTCCCCACTCCCTCCTCTCTCTCCCCGACCACCGCCGGCGAGCCCGCGGGCCCCGCGCGGCCGGAATCCCGCGCGCGCCGCCGCGGCAGTCACCCCCCGGCGGGAGGTTGAAGAAAGGAATGTCTTTTACACTTTGGCCCTCGGAGTTTTGGCTTTTTGCGGTTAGATCCAAAGCGCTGTACACTGAGTCTCGCAAATCTTACGGTCTAGACCCTGAGATCTACGGTTAATTGCGTACAAGCCCCTGGATCTGTGTATTTTGCATTTAAATGAACAATATTTGGGCTGAAACTTCGATAAATCACTAAAAATCGTAGAAAAATCTAAAATGGACAAACTTGGTGTCTATGAACTCCTTGTTAAATGCTTTACACAGTAGGTATGATGTAGTTGTGTGAAAAGACTGTTTTGCCCCTGGTTTAGTGCATGCATGGTGTAGGTAAATAAATGGTAAAAGTGTACCAAATGAACTCCAAAAATTATGAAACTTGGACATTAGCTTTGTTATGGCATTTAGGTATTGTGTGATTTTTGGTAGCACTAGCATTGACTGTTTAATTACTGTTTTGCCCTTATGCATGTGATTTGTGTATTTAATTAACTTGGACAATGAAGGCTATATAAAATATGCTCAAATATGACTTCTAGTATTTTTCATGTACTCTATATAATATGGGTAGCTCATCAGTAAAGTATGAGTTTGTGTTTTAGATGCTGAATTGAAAATAATAAAATGCTACTAGTTGCAAAAGAAAATAGGAAAATGTGTATTTAAACTGCTAATAAAATTATGGGAAAAATATAGTAGCGTTATGGAGTATGTTGCTGCATGTGGTAAAGATTTGAGATCGATTTGGAGTTTTCTAACTACATGAACTTATGAGTACATTTTATTCATAAAGGTAGCGTGTCCATTAATTTGCATGTATATGTTTAACTTTAAGAGACAACTTCATTTCATTGATAGGGACTGTGTACACATATAGAACAATTATTCCCAATAACTTCTAAGATAAAATGTGGTAATGGTTTGTACGATTTTCTTAGTGATGGGCTGTATGATTTCTTAGCAAAGTCGTTAAGTTTTCTTGTTTTGGGGTGTGTTTAAACTATGAATACCCGAACCCAGTCTTCACAAGTTGTTTGATCATGCATTATATTTCATTGACACCTCATGCATACATTCGCAATTCGTTGCACTCATGATTGCACTATGTCATGCATATAACCTGTATCATATGCATGTATTTGCATTCTCTTGCACTCACTTGCATTTTATCATGCATATAGACCCCGCGTGCAAGGAGCTACCAACACAGGAGAAACCAGTGATCAAGAAAACGGACGACAGGCTATATCCGGAGCAAGAAGACGAAGGGTCGCTGATTAAATCCGTCCCTGCTTCAAGGGGTTGCCTGGGGCAAAGCCTCACAACCCGGCAAACTAACCTAGTTTAGTTTGTTGGTTTTCTTAAGATCAAGCAAAGGTAGGCAGGACCATACTATACCCAGCAAACATCTTTTGTCTTAATGATTAGGCATATGCATCAGGAGTTGATTGGAACCAACTGCATTAGATATCCTGGCCGCCCTGGCCCTAGAACCTACACCTAGAGTTCGTAGGACGAGTGCCTAGTAATGCTAGGTACGAGTAGACACGGGTGAATGGAGTCACTCGTCGCGTAGGTGATTTCAAAAACTTACAGAAATCTCACTGAGGTAAGTTGTTATATATGCTTCTGATTTAAATGGAGACCGGGCGGAGATTTTATGAGTTACTCATGGTTTATGATATTGTGCACTGGACTCCGCCCGAGTCGCATAAGGCCCGTTCGCTGTTCGCCTGTTGATCGGCATAACATTGCTAAGGTGCTTATCCGGGATAATGGACCGGTGAAAGTCTTACTTGTGCCATCCGAAGAACAGAGACTTGGTCCTACCATCGGTCCCAGGGGCGCTTGGGGTGTAGACTCGTGGAGGGCTGGACCCGGTGCGGCCGAGGTAACGCTCCACGGGGGCTAAACCTGGGGAATGGCGGGTTGGAATCGAACTTGGGATGGGACAAGTGGAGATGGGGGCTATATGTGGGAACGCGAGGGCTAGTAAGCATATACCCCTGGCATTGTTAGTTGTTCCCGGGAATTAACAAATCGATTCGAATCGCTGATGCTCACCAGGTGTGAGAATGCCAATATCGCACACGGGCAACGTAGTAATAACTGTAACATGCTGTTTATTAAGTCACGCCTTTTATACAACATGCTTGGATGTGTATGATCCGTCTCACTATTCAGGGTGTCGCCCATCCACTGCTAGGAGGTCGATGGACTTGGGAGATGCTTTGAGGTCGAGGGAGGGCTGACCCGACGTACCGTGGTATCGCTCCTGAGACGGCTACTCCCAAGGGGTTGGATGGAGGCGCTGTGAATCTTGGGACGGGACATGTGTTCATTACTTTACTTTACATGCAAATGTTTATTTTATGATATAACTGATTCTCATGATTAATGGATAGCAGCTGTCAAAATCCTGCTATCTGATATCAACATGACCTTGTTTAAGAACCAACAGCTAAGGATCCACATGTTTAGTAAGCATGCTTTGCGTCAGCCGTAAGCCCTGTCCATTAAGTCCTACTGAGTAATTAGTACTCAGGGTTTGCCCCCACTTTTGGATTACAGGTACCGACGATAGCTGGACAACTGTGTTGGAGGTGGTAGTACCGGTGGGCTCGGTGCTATTCGCCTTGTCATCTCTTCCTGAAGACTACTTAAGTATATTTTCCGCTGCGAGATGTTTTGAAAACGCTTACGCTATATTTATATACTCTGAATTCGCTTCCGCTATATTTGAACATGTAGTTGATTTCATACAATTGAGTTGTAAATTAATTCTATAACTCTCTATTTCAACTGCCTGTGATGATGTAATTGTTGTGGCTCCTTCGAGAGTCGGATGTGTTTGATGTCGGTTCATCTGGGATTTGGTGTTATCGAGAGCTGTAGTACTCTCGACGGACTACCGGGTTTAGTCTGGCCTAAGTGCACTGCGAGCCAGAGGTGGCAGGTGTGCTTAGTCTAGATTAAGCAGGGCGGTTCCGCCACATATATCTTACGCTTTGAGTGAATAACAATGGGGTTATTTTGCATTGTTTAAGTGTGGGGAGGTTAATTCTCAAATGTGTTTTTGCTTTGTTTATAAAATAAAATTTTAATTAGTCTAATTTATGTGTGTTTGAAATAAAATTTTCTCGCTTAATTTAAGTTTGTTCTTTATTATTACTTTGAAAATTGATCTTGTTCAGATTCATAATATGTCTATTGTGGTGCTTAAAAGATTGATTAGTAGTGCATAACCCATGATTTGATTAGAGAGATAACGTTTTATAGCTTTGCTTAGCTTTTTAGGAAAAGATTTAGAGGATGATTTATTTATTTATATAAAAAAACTCTTGTGATTAAGTGTTCCATCCCTTTGTCAAGAGAAAGGATAAATCCTATTAGAGCCTAGTTGAAAACACAGTTTATAAGCTGGTTATTTCAAATGAGTTTGGTTAAGGTTGATTCCTTTAGAAAATTTGATCTCTTAAAAATTTGGTCATCTATTTTTATCTCTTGATTGCTAGCCTCCACATATATATTCAGTACTAGTTGCTCTACACTGGAGTACTAGCATTCGCTGAATTCCATATCCTTAAACCCATTGATCTTTCGACACTCATTACCCACATAGTGAAGTTTTTGCTCTTTTGCTAATCACGAGGGAAAGTGCTACAGTTATCTTGATCTAGCAAAAGGTGGAGTAAAAGAAATATAGAGGTTAAAAAAAGAAATGAGAACAGAGGGACAGAGGGGGCGATAAAAAAAAAAGGGGTGGCGCCCAGTAAAAAAAGAGAGGAAGAAAAAAAAGAAAAGGACCAAGTGGTCGAATTAAATAGAAAAGAGAGAAAAAGGTAGAATTAGGAAAATTTTAGAAAAGAGAAAGAGAGGCTTAGTGTTTATCAGTGAAATGAGCAAAAGCTTTCACTTTTCCAACAATGTGCAAATTTCGGGAAGTATCTCAGTTCATTTATTCAATATTGCACATGTCCAACATCTATATCTTCTTTTTCCTTTCTCTCTATTTGTGCATATTTATTTTCTTATTTCCGATGACTAAATTAATTCAAGGTGATTAGATAATCTTTAGAGAGATATCTTAGCTAAACAATAAGTTGATTTAACTTAGCTAGCCTTTACCAAGCTCCTCTTAAACTCGTATGAAATGTGAGAGAGAGTTACTTTTTATATATAGAATGACCATATAATATGAGTGCCTACATGTGAGCTTGACAAAGAAGGACCGATGTAATTTCTTGATCTATGTAGATTATTTTTCATAAAAAAAAATCCTCTATTTTGATTCTAAAGGAAGTCTTGGTTTTGCTATGATTCATTTGATTTCAAAAATTTCTATTGGAGTTTCTATGCATGAAAGTGATTGTTTAGAACTAGCTTAGATTTAGTTGAGTTATTTGTTTAGAGTCATTAGTTTATGTTTAGTTGAGTTTTTGATCGATCTCTTTGCTCGACGACCAGCAAGATCTAAGTCTAGGGATATTGTTGACGCTCGTTATGTACTAAAAATATGATTTATTTTCATATGATTTTATATCTTTTCGAGAGTTAATCTTATGATTTTATCTTGTTTTTCTAACAAATAACTCTGTTTTCGAGAATGCTCTTTATTTTTGTTTTGGTGCAATATTGATTTTTTTAGAAAAATTAGCGAATAATTGAGAATTTTTGAGAATTTTTCGAAGAAAGGATGTATGCTACCAGTCAAAGGAGGTGAGATGATTAATAAAAAAAGAACAATTAATGCCCAAAATAAAGCCTAAGCCCATTATGGAGAAGGTTCCGATGACTAAGGATTGTTTGAGTACGAAGAATATGAAGATAAGTAAGGATTATTAAGAGTCCAATCCAATCTCCAGATAGATCTCGAGATATTCTCGGATTTCAGAATAGCAGCACTTTGTGGGTCCAACTCGGAGACCTTAACGACGTCAAATGAAGCAAGTTTGAATACGAAAGTTATAGATCTCTTCGAGCTCTACAATGTAGAGTCCGAGTTTGCATTATTTGGACTTCGGATGAGGAAGTTATGGTCGAAATATCAAAGGCTGCAGAATATGGAAAGCTGATTTCAGAAAGGACCAGGACAAGGACTTCTTCTCCAAGCAAGGAAGCTTCACGGAGGGAGATGTGGAAGCGGGGCCCGGCGGCGGCAGCGGCGGAGGCTGGGAGCGGGTTGGGGCAAGCCGGGTTGCCGCGGGCGTCGGCGATGGCGCACTCGGTCGTTGGAGGCCGCTGTGCTGTCCAGCAGCGCTATCTGGACCGGTGACGGGGATGCACGGTAGGGGAAAAAAGGAAGGATAAAATAGGCATTTTCTACAGTTTATATCTAACTCATGGGTCCAACATGTCAGTAAGGGGACGGCGTTGACGGTAATGGCATTTGAGTCCAAAAAATTTGAGTCAATGGTTGAGAAGGGAAGAAAACTTTTTCGATGACAGATAAAGGATTGCAATATTTTATGATGGTTGAGAAGGAATCGACTCTTCTTTCTTCCCGAACGAGTTCGAGGACGCCGCGCTGATCCAGTCGGGCGGAGAGGGAGAGCACCGGCGCTGGCTGTAGATCGAGGCGAAGAAGGTGAGATGCCTCCTCCAGACGGGAGGTGAGGCGTGTGCCTCGCCCTCGCCTCCGCCTCCTCTTGATGGGCGGCGCGTGGCCTCGCTTTCACCTCTGGCTCCTTAGTACGGGCGGCGTGGCGCTGCCAGGCACTCGCCTCCCTCCTCTATCCGCACGCCGCCCTCGGCAACCGCGACGGACAGACGTAGCACCACGATTCGGCGGCGAAATGACTGTGGCAGTCAACGGGCCACTCCCATCTTGGGAGGCGTTGTGGGTATGGGGGTATCCGTGCCGCCGCATCGGCCTCCGATTGGACGGCTGCGCCACTAGACGATCCAAAATCCTGCCAGGTAACCGTTCCTCCTTCAAATGTTGGCATGGATTTGTTCCTCCTTCAAATGTTGGCATGGATTTGTATCCTACGTCACAAGCACACCTAAACAGAATTCCATGGAGGAGGAATGGATAGAGGACTTCGTAACGCAACTGCTTGTAAAACAAAAATTTATAGAATCATTACTCTTTCAATGACAGTAGTGTGACAAAGAATGTGATGTAGTATTATAGTATTCAATTTGTTATACTTGCTCTTCATTCCATTGCATTGGCCTACACTTGATGTTGGTTCCATGTTGATGCTTATTACTGTGTGGTTCTTGAATGCTCTTGGGTTGCGCTAATAGGTACTGTGTATTTTCCTGCGTAGAGGTGGTTTATTGTGTAGGTAAACTCATGGCTTGGCAGAAATGATTCTTTCTTACAACTCTGTTTTATTTTTCATAAATTGTTAATGTGGTGATGTTTTCTGAAAGTGGTTGTTTGGAAACACCCATGGCTATGTTATAAGTAAAGGGTTGCCACTTCCATCATTTGGGTGGTTCAGTTGTTACATTTATATTGACAATTCTGGAAGGCGTAAAATCATAGCAACATTTGCTCTGTCATACTGATTGCTGGATTAATTTGTTAACTTCTGCGTCATGTAACCAGTTTAGGATTAGGTGATGTCTAATTCTGTCCAATTGATATGCAATAAACTCCCAATTTTGTTTATGCTTTGCTATTTTGTCAGTCCATTTGATATTTCACAGCCTAGATTGAAGCAGAAACAAATAATCCAAATCTACTATTGCAGGTAGAAGAGCATGTAGGCTGCCAACCAGAGCAGATTTCAAGAAGCCCAGGTCTGATACGTCTTTGGTGAATGTACATGCCAATAGCTGAACATACTGAGCTCTTGCTCTTTTTTTTTTTCACTCGACTTCAAAATATTACCCAGCAAAGACAAGCGTTCTTCTGGGTAGTATTTCAGGTAGGGGTTGTATCTGTAGCTTTCACAGGTCAGTATATCTTTTCATTCTGTCATTTAAAACCTCGTTGGACAAGATCTGTAATGACGGACTTTCTTTGTTGCTTTACAGGGTCATCTGCACACCTACATGTTCTGCGACCACGTCTGCACCTTCGCTAACAACAGATGCAACCTTCAAGAGCGAGGAGATTTTAGAAACACAGAAGATGAAGATCGTGGGTTGTGATTCCAAGTTGCTGCAGCCGCATCAATAAATATACAGCCGCTTGCTCCATGTCGATCACCACCCTGTTTAGCTCCACTCATGCTATTAAGATATGCAACTGCAGAGAATTCATCTTGGAATATATTGTCGAGCGCTTTTGTGCTGTTGGACGTGATTGTTTGCATGTTTGTATAATGACACAATATTCAACAAAGTAATATTGTACCACAAGTTAAATTGAGAGGTACTACTTAGTACTAGCAATGTTTATGTCTGCAACAGCTAAGAGAAGCAATAGCTGTTAATCAGTTCACATTTGACACCTCATTTGCCCTTCCCAGCGCTAGCCATAGATTTAGAACCTTGAGTATTACTATCCCTCCTCACGAAAGGGAAAATCATAACATTCTTTTTACCCGAAGCATGTATGGAATACTAAATCGTATTGAAGTATGGGATTCTAATATTTAATACCAACACTTGAATACTTAAGCAGTTGTAGCAAACCACACTCGAACATAAACAAGTAAGGACAGCAAACCATCCTTGAACGTTAACAACTAAGACGACATGATAGACTAAGAGTAGGTAATGCTCCCACCGAACAAAAGTGACCTATCAAACACAAAATCTTCATCTATGGTCCAAAGCTACTGTGAAGATAATAGCAATTAGAAAAATGATGAGCTATTAATCATCCCGGTTCATGATGCCTTGAACCGCTTGTTTCACCTCAAGAATCTCGCTTGACTCCAAAAATATAATTTCAGCATTTGTCCACATCCTTCTGCAATTCACATATATACATTATAATAGATCAACATTAGTTATGTTACAGTGCCAGCGATGGGTATAAATATGCCAACCTGTGCAAACTTCTTTTGAAGTTTACAGCCATCCCAAAGATCCATGTATTTCATAATAAACAGCCTGCATGAAAATCTACAATTTGAAAACAACATTAGGCAATGGATAATTGAACGAAGGTGAACAATCAATTACCCAGTTTCCATCTCCCAAATTGCTACCATCGTTGTTACCAAGATGGAAGTTCAAATCTTCATCGTTACTACCCATGACGGGCAGAGAATTCACTTCCGAAGGTCTTGGTGCTAGATTTTCATTCAAGACCATGTCATCATCATCATAATCAAAATAAAAGTCCAAATCCTCATGCCCGGCATCACTAGTGTTATCCATCATGCGCGGCAGATGTTACACCTGATATAAAAGGAATTAATTTACGTGACAACATTTAAAATGCTAATACACATGTCCAAGTTTCTGCAACAGCTACAGCTCTACTCAGTTGGATAACCCTTTATTATAATCAATTCAGGGTAACAACACTTTTTCAAATGGCAAATAAAAATGACAACTGAAGTGAGAGGTTGAGAGGAGATAGGACTACTTTCATTGGAAGTGTGTCTTTGTCTAAGTTAGATGGGGAATTTTAAAGAGAAATGCTATCTTACAGTAAGTTGTTGCTGTTGTTCTTGCATGTGGGAGTTCAGAAATCAACTATGATAATTTATTAGGAATTCAGTTTCCTATCGCTGTTATCTTTTTACTGCCAATTCAGTTTTCTATTTGTCAACAAATCACAGTAACGCAAACAATGGCATCTGCGATTATTCATGAAATTTCTACACCCTTTGTGGCAGGCCATTTAGCAGCAATGCAATTCATCAATTACCGTCAATCATCAGTGACTTAAGGAGGAGCCTACTACAAGTACACAAACTACTCCACACACCACTCACCAAATGAAGCGGAATTTAAGTGCTCACCGTACCCATCTTGTGTTGGAAAAAACAAGGAAAAGGAGTTAGTGAGCTCACTGGATTTGCAGGGGTCACCAACGGGGATCTGGACGCCTTGGCCGGTGCTCTCCCTCTATGCCCCGACCTAGCGCAGGCGTCATGCAAACTCCAATGGGGAGGCGAGAGACCGATGCGGATTGCGGGCGCTCCCTGAATCGACGGAAGGATAACAGAGCATGCGCCTTTGTTAGGACCTGAGCTGGGCTGGGCTGGGCTGCGAGTTGGGTAGGGTCAGGGACTAAATACCCACACGAGATTAATTAATTTAATTGCTCAGGTTTGCTTTAAAATTCGTGCAAGTTGAGAAAAGGCTCCATTGGAGCATTTCCCATTTTATTATTGAGAAACGATAGTTGACATGGGACTCTGGTGATAGCGCCACTATTGTTGTGCATATGCCTTTGTTTGAAAAACAGGGAGTAATACAATGGGCCAGTAGACATGTGATATCTCCAATGCAACAACTGCTTGCAAGTGGCATCGAAATTCAGCAAGTGTTCAATTGGGATCCAGGTGATATATGCAAGAATGTCCTGAGCATGTGTGAATGTACAGTGCCTCTTACCCTTGCTGTTGGAGAGCTGAAAAGCTATAAAACAATGGTCTGTCATAGGTCCTACAGGTTTCAGACGCCATGGTTGTTCCTTGTGTGCATAGAAGAAGCAACAACTGAAATTTCAATTGTCCTGTCAAGCAAATTCTTTAGCAAGTGGTTCATGGTCTGTCTTGCTGTGTTACCGCCGATGCCATGGTCGTTCTATTTTTATACAACTCCACTATCCAATGTGTCTGTGCAGTGGAGTTTTCACAGTGAGAAAGTCTGGAAGTACATGAAGCTTGCGTCTGAATTCTTCGAAATTGCAGTGCCTAGCAGTGCACGTCGTGGACTCGTGGTATTACAGAGATTCACCATTCTGTTCATGTACATTGTCTCTGGAAGAAGCTTATTTTTAAAACTTTCACTGCTCTAGATGGTGCTAGTTGGAAGTGTGCTGGTGTAACAGTTGTGAGGCCTTTTACTGATTATGCACATTGGAGCAGTTGGCCTTTTGGCAGTTGTCTAAATTTCGATGTAATGGATCAGTTTAACGATACAAGGTATTCGCGAGGTAAACAAAGAAAATATGTGCTATTCAAACAAACTGGCAGTAAGGGAGCCATTCAGATTTTAGGATAGTGAACTGTGCTTCCGGTTCTGCAATTTATATCATGGCGAGAACAAATATTCAGTAGTGAGCTCCTGTCTATCATCATCAAGGATCAGCAAGTGATCATTTTTTATCCAGGTATCACTCAATTCCTCCTAGATGTATCTGAATGTCAAGATCACTTGGGAGAATTGGAATTGGTGCTGGTTCTCGATTCTTCATTAATAGGAGATAGAAGCCTGATGTTATTACTGCTACTTGTTTTGACTGACGCATCGCATAGTATACCTCCTGGGTGCTGGACATTCTTGATTCAGATTGCTTTATTGAATGTACTAACATGTCGAGATGCTCTCAAGCATGCAAAAGCTAATTGTCTATGTTCTGAAGATGCAATTTACAGCACAGCGCAATGGCAGTTTAATGTTGTGATTATTACATAGGATCCGGGTGGTTCAGAATTTGTTGAAGATTTTTGCAGCAACGGCTTGGGGACAAGTTGTTTTTCAAGGGGGGAAGAATGTCAGTAACCGTAATGGGCCAACAGCCAGCAGGAGATACAAAGGCCGGACATGGGCCAAGGAAAAGCAGGACGTTGGGCTAGACAACAGGCTAGCAAGGAAAGGAGCACAACGCCCTGAATCCAACGCCACCTCCATCCCCCTTCCTCCATCTTCTCTTTCATCATTATTCCAACTACCCACACTCACAGCTACAGTGCCAAACAGTACCGCATTAAATTTTGCAGTCGCCTTTTGCAGTCTCCACTAGATTCAGCCTAAAGGCGGATGGCCAGCATCGGCGAGGGTGTCGAGGACCAGATCAAGGAACCAACTTTGTCCAGTGGCTGCGAGCGAAAGCTCAAGGCAAGCTTCGGCTTAATTTGTACCCTTCCTTCTCCCTCTTCTTCCTCCTTCCCTAGCACCAATCCCCTATATCTAGGATCTTCTGGAACATTCTAGGGACTTCAATCAAACTGTGATATGCTAAACGATGTTTATTGCCTGAGAAATATCAAAGGTTTGTGACATGGCAGCGGTCGAAAGTGGGGAGCCAAGAGCGGCGAGCAAGGGAGGGGGGTGGGGGACCGAGGATGAGTCTGGCTGTCTGCTGGGTGGGGTGAGGGATTGAGTGGATAATGTATTCAAAGGTTAATGGGTTTGTAGAGGTCTTAACGGGTGCAAAACCCAAAATGCAATTTTTGCCTAGCAATGATCTTAAATTTGAGTGTCTTTTAGTCCTATTTGTTCAGAAAAACACCTAGTTATTTATCATATTTTTTTCTAATTTTTTACAATTTTCTTAATTTTTGAATTTCAAATCGAAATTCACCGAAAAATACCGAAATTTTGAATCCCGAGAGCGGTAACGAAAAATTTCACGGAGATTTTTTATTCGAAATTGAAAACCTACCGTCTCACGTTTCTCTGTCCCAATCCAAACACACAAAAAAAATTTCCTTCGATTTGCTTCTGGTTATCTGGTGCCGCTGCGCTCTTCTGCGGCGGAGAACGACGCCGGGCGGCACACCGCACCCGGACCAGCACCACCTCTGGCGCCGAGAATGACCGCGGTGAGAATGGCGTTTGCCTCCTGCGCCCGCCTCCTCCCATCTTCATCCTCGCCCCTCACCTTTGCGAGGGCGCACGTGGGCGCCATCTCGTTCCTGGCTCGTTCACCGTTATCAGCAGCGCCGCCGAGATCCGCCAGGAACCTCGCTCTCTTCTGCTATCCCTCATCAGCATCGCCGTCGCCAACGGAGGCCGCCGTAGCACCGTCGCTCCCGCAGGCTGCAGCGGAGGAGACGAAGCCGCCTGTGCCGAGCGGGGACGAGAAGGCCGAACCGACAGTAGAGGAGCTTGCAGGGCTGCTGGACATCCGGGTGGGTCGGGTGTTGAAGGCGTGGAGGCACCCGGAGGCCGACACGCTCTACGTTGAGGAGGTGGACGTAGGCGAGGCGGAGCCCCGCACCATTTGCAGCGGTCTTGTCAACTTCCTCCCCATTGAAGAGCTCCAGGTACAATGATGCTCAAAATTATAAAAAAAAAAAAAAAACGGTGGTAGCGAGTAACCCTCGATTCAGCGTACAAAAACCTATTTTGAATCCAGCTGTTTGGTATACTTATGGAGTATCGATTAAGAGGAACAAACACCTTGTCACTTCTAACAGTCATGTTTTACAACTAGTCAACTGTTATCTACTTTGATTGTTTATGTTGCAAATACACATAAGACAGAAGCACAATGAGAAGTTAGTCCAAAAATCCTGAAGGGACATGGCTCACTCTAGAATCTAGATTGGGGCGTTAATATGTCCAATTCACACTGATTCTGGGCTTATACGGCCAACATCTGGAGCATTTCAGGACTGAACTGACTTTATACATAGATCGTATGGAATTGTTTAGGGCTGTATCCATTTTTACAACAACAAAACGTTTTACTCCTAAGCAGGCTGAGGTAGGATAGTCTGTATCCATGTTATAACTTAGAAATATCCTTTTATGGTATTGATGGATTGAATTTACTTGATAAATAGTTTATGTAATTGTTAGGGTTGTATCCTTGTTATTACTTCGAAATATTCTTTTGTGGCTCTCATGGTGCTAGCATACATATGACCTGTGCAGGACAGCAACGTTATTGTTCTTGCTAACCTCAAACCAAGGAACATGCGTGGCATCAAGTCAAATGGCATGCTCATGGCTGCTTCTGATGCTTCCCACGAGAACGTTGAGCTGCTCGTCCCTCCAAAAGGCTCTGTTCCTGGTGAAAGAATATGGTTTGGTTCAGAAGAAGAAAAGGATCGTCAGTCAGACCCTGCATCACCAAACCAGGTATCGTATAATAACACAATTTAAGTTGTTGTCTATCTTTTGGATGATTTGTTAACAACTGTGTTGCGTGTTGACATTTGTACAAATAATGCATACCCTTTTCTTAGTCTTTGCAATGAATTGTTATTGTTTCTCCACCTTATTGAATGAAAGGAGACCACTCATCCAGCAAATATATCATGTCATAGGGCATCCATATACCATGGTTTTGTACTATAGCTTGATTTTCTTAGTCTCCGCAATGATCTGTTATGGTTTCTCACCTTATGGAATTGAAAGAAACCACTCATCTAGCAGACATATCATGTGATAGGGCATCCATATACCATGGTTTTAAAGGCGACGCCAAGGCTCTCAGGCACTCAAAACTTCCTGGGCGTCCCAGTCGCCTAGCCAAAAAGCAGCAAAGAGGGGGGGGGGGGGGGGGGGGTGTGAATGGAAGGGAAACCAACCAACAAGAGAGCAGAAGCAAGCAAGAGGAAGAGCAGGAGGACTAGGAAAGTGCTTCCGGATTGGCTCGAGCGCATGCCATTGCAGCTTTTTGCTCTTGGTGACAGCTAGGCTTATTACTGACATCGCCACCATCATAAATGGAGTTGTGGGACTGAAGGAGAAAGAAAGGTGGTGGCATGGTTGCACGGGCAGTGAGAGGATCACGACCCTAGGGTTGCGGAGGGCTCCTTTATGGGCTGCTGGTTATATTGGGCCTTCTTGAGTGGTCTGACTGCTGCTTGCATCAGTACTTTTTAGGGATGTGAATTTGGAAGGTTTATTGATATAATTGGAAGGATACATAGCCGATTAGATCATTGCGCCCTACCTTGGATCCTAATTTTGCTTATCCCCCGATCTCTCGCTTGCGTGGCTTATATAACTTTGCCACCTAACAAACCTCACGAGAGCTAACTAATTATCCTAACATATCTGTTAACTAATCTAATTGCCCTAACTAACAGTAGCCGATGCCTCCTCCTGAATAGCTGGCTGTTGCGTTTTCCTTGGCCTTGTGCGCTGATAAGCGCGGCCCACAAACGCATCAATAATACTTCCACCCACCCTATGAAACAACTTGTCCTCGAGCTGGAAGGATGGATGTTCTGCAGCGAAATCTGATAAATGTTCTCAAGTAGCATCTGCAGCAGAACGGCCGACCCATTGGACCAAAACTGCTGACGGCGTGCCCACAAATTTCTTTAGGAAGAGCACATGGAATACCCTATGAATGTGAACCCGGGACTTCGCATTCCGGCGAGCCGGCCAATACGGTCTTGAAGCACACACGGAACAAAACGGTAACTACAGGGCCCATCTTGGCTCGGAAGAGAAGAACTGCCAATCAACAATTGTCAAGGAAAGAGACTGTGGAACCTTTAGCCGAATCAACAAAGTCTCCAGAGAAACCAAGCAAGAAAGCCAGATCTCAGAGGACTAAGAGTAGTGATAGCAGATCATCACCTCCAATCAACTGGGGCAGCTTGATTGATGAAGAAGAAGAGGAGGAAGAAAGTCCCCTCAGACACCGTGAGAAAAGGTCGAAAAAGCATCATGATATCGGAAACACCGAATCCTTGGCACAAGAGTCCGAAGCCGAGGAACGGACGCTTGATCTGTCTGATTTTGCCGCTTGTCTAGATGAACTTGAAAAGACTGTCTCTCCATCCCCATTTGTCAATAACGGGAACTGGAACCGAGACATCAAGGTAAGTAAAACTGCGATCGCGATAATATCCTTCAACAATCGTCTCGAGCTAACACCCGTTACTGAATATGCAGGCCGTCTCCTATGCAACAAGCTCCTTCATCAACAGAAAAACCAACTAACACAACTAGCCTTACGAAGACCAATGCGCAAGGTGAACATGGCTTGAGCCCCCGTGGCTCTCCGGACCCCACGGGCGAGCGAGATAGAGCAACCATAGATATGCCAGAGAGGGCGGCTAAAAGCACGAAAGTTGACTTAGCTGAAGCCCCCGTCATGACCCATAATTCGCCTGAAATTAAGGAGAAAGCCACTGACGATAGCAGACACAATCCAGATAGCGGTACCATAATGAACTGGGACGAGGCGTTGACGACTGACGAGCCTGAAATTGCTCAAGACAACCAGACTCGCACGTTATATGGAGATCTGATGATTCAGCAGCATGAGGTGACAATAGGTGAGGGATCATCAGTTCCCATTGATACCGTTCTTGGTACCCCTATTGATGCCCATAGTCCCCGGGCATTCGTAGGGACACCACCCGGGGCTATTGGGTCAATCCTTGACCAGGGGATATGGCAATACAGATCTTCAGCTAGTCACCGTCTCTCATGGCCCAAGTCTACTTGCTTCCTTCGAGGTAAGACTGCGACCCACCATCTTCTGTATTTCTCAGGCCAATGACACTTTTGAAGCTTGATAATGTGTAGGATTGGTTGAGGCAAGGTTCGGTTCTTCAAGCGAGGGTGACCCCCCTCAATGCCGATGTTATCGCGCACTGCAACAACGTCTAACTGACTTGGAAACTGCTAATGCTGGTAAGTGCTTGATTAGTGAGAATCAACCGCGAATCATATGAAGTCCTTTCTCACGTGAGTTTCGATCATCGCTTATCACCTGCTGTTAAGAGGATTGCCGACTTAGAGAATGCAGTGACTCAGAGAGAAACAACATATCACAATGCTATAGTTGAACGCGATGAGGCCCGAGACACTGCTGCTAATTTGCAGAGAAAACTCGACCTTGAAAAGTAGGGGCATGAGGTAACCCGCCGAGAAACCCAGCTTGCTTACTCTTTGCTCACGGAAGCCTACAAACTGCACCATTCCGCAGGATGAGGCACTGTGGCCGAAGGAAGAAATCCAAGAACTCAAACAGTCACGAGACGGCTTTGAGAAGTCGTTTCGCGATGCATCCACTTCCTTGAGTACTCTGGAAACCAGGCATAAGCTGACTCAAAATCCAAGAAAGAAACGCTTAACTCGAGAGGGTATTAGGTTCCACAAGGGAGGCTCGAGAGGGTATTGGGTTCCACAAGGGAGGCTCTCAGAGAGTCACAACTGCTAACAAGGAAGCAACGCAAGGATCTAGCTCTTGTCGAGCAAAATTATGAAGTCTCCAAGAAGAACTATGAAAGGCTGAAAACCACCCTTGATAGAGCAAAAGACCTTGTGAAATCTGCAACTGCCTCAATAACCAATATCCTGAATTTATGTGCACCAGGGACTGGAACCCCACAACCGACAGAAATTCGAATGTCGACTGTAGCTGACGATATCGAGAGCCATCTTCAGAGGAAATTGAGGTATGTTCTTAAGCAGGCCCAGATGGTGCTCAAGATTACGAAGCCAGATCTGGAGTTGGCTGATCTTGCCAAGGAGGTCGCCTTGGACCCAGATGACGCCATAATGGACAACTATACTGCAGAGGTCGAGAGCGTAGCTGATAAACTTGTACATGAGCTTGACTTGTAAAAGGTACTCCTGGCGCAGAGTATTATGAGCATGTTTATCCTGCATATTGAATGACTCGACAAGAGAAGTTAACTGAGCATTGTGAAATCATGTGCAGACATCGCATTGCCTGAGTTAAATGAGTTGCTTATCTCCGCAACACTTAATTGTTGAATATGTCTTCTTTTAGTGGGCCAACATTTTGCACCATACAACATCGTAGGTCTAACAGGACATCGCATTGCCTGAGTTAAATGAGTTGCTTATCTCCGCGACACTAAATTGTTGAATATGTCTTCTTTTAGTGGGCCAACATTTTGCACCATACAACATCGTAGGTCTAACAGCTGTCCTATAGAACTTGCCTTTTAGCTTTTGTGGTACCCTTTTGTCACAGAGGACACCGGATGCTTGACGCCATTTCATCTACCCTGCTTTAATTCTGTGGCTAACATCCTCATCGACATCCCCATCTCTTTGTAGCATCGATCCCAATTATCGAAAAGTATCCTTCTTGGTGTTATGAATAGCACTTGTATTCATTATGAGGCTCGTAGGCCGATATATATACACCAGTACATGAAGGGATATATACATATAACCCCCTACAATACATAGGAAATACATAGATATACAGATATATCTAACACCCCTCCTCAAACTCAAGGTGGATCAAACACACTGAGTTTGGAGAGATAAAAACTATGTTGAGCTTTGGTCTGTGTCTTCGTGAAGAAATCAGCCAACTGTAACTCCGAAGGCACGTAGCGAAGAGTAACCACACCATCCTGAACCTGTGCACGCGTGTAATATGCATTAACACCAATATGCTTAGTAAGCTCATGCTTCACCGGATCACGAGCAATACTAATAGCACCAGTACTGTCAGTCAATAGATGAGTCGGTATAGAAACAGAAACACCAAAATTTGCAAGCAACCATCGTAACCAAGTCACCTCTGCCATCACAAGAGCCATAGCACGCAACTCAGCCTCTGTGCTCGAACGAGAAACTGCTGTCTGCTTCTTAGTCTTCCAAGCAATAAGAGAACCACCAAGAAAAACACAATAAGCAGAAAGATATCGACGATCAGAGGAATCACTAGCCCAAGTAAGCATCATAGTAAGCCTGAAGCTGTAAGAGCTAAAGCGTGGAAAGAACAAACGATGTGACATAGTCCCACGAAGATAACGTAAGACACGAAGAAGATGACTAGAGAGCTGAGTGGGAGCAGAAACAAACTGACTCAAAATCTGCATAGAATAGGAAATGTCAGGACGAGTAACACCAAGATAGACAAGACTACCGACGATGTGACGATAATGAGTAGGATCATCAAGAGGCTTACCATGAGTGACAAACTGACTCAAGTGGAATGCTCCCATGAAGAGCGGAAGAAGGCTGAATATTAATCAAATATGTGCCAGTAGAAACAGCCTCAGCCCGAAAATAAGGGGGAACAGGAGAAGCAAGCATAAGAGCATGAGCCGTCTCAAGAAGATGACGATGCTTGCATTCAGCAACACCATTCTGGGCATGAGCGCGAGGGTAAGAGAACTGAGCAAGAGTACCTTGCGCAGAAAGGACCCGACGAAGAGCATCAGAAAAATATTCATGTGCAGAGTCAGCACGAAAAACACGAATAGAAGTGTCGAAATGAGTGCGAACCATAGCAGAGAAATTCTTATAGATGGATAAAGCCTCACTACGATTTTTCATAAAATAAATCCATGTGTGGCGAGAAAAATCATCTATAAAGATGATATAATATATGTGACCCCCTTTTGAAACAAAGGGAGCAGGACCCCATACATCTGAGTGGACAAGATCAAAAGGACGCTCAAACACTGACTCACTAGAATTATAGGGAAGCTGAACCTGCTTTCCCATACGACAACCCTGACACTGAGCTAAAGACTCATTACCTGAAACCGAAACTAATAGACCACGACGAATCAGAGTAGACAACGGGAGCCACAAAGGTGACCCAACCGATGATGCCACTGAGCAAAAGACGAAGTGGACCAAGCAGCCAAAGCGGAGCCGTCAGAACTGGCAGACGCAACGGAAGGAAGACAAAGCCTGTCAAGCTCCCAAAGACACCGAGAATCATGACGCCGAGGGCCAGTACCAACCAGGTGATCCGTATGACGATCCTGAACATAGCAAAAGTTAGAATCAGGGATAACACGGCAACCATGTTCGGTAAGCTGACCAGCGGACATAAGCTGCATGGTTAAATCAGGAACATAGGAAACATCAGAAACATGAAAAGAGGAAGACAATAGAGTACCATTTCCAACAGCAGAAAGAGAGGGCCCATCAACAGTATGAACAATGAGAGAACGAGATGGAGAATGTATGGAAGAAAGAAACATGCGATGAGGAATCATATGAAAAGGGGCACCAGAATCAAGAATCCATGCATTAGTACCTGGTGGTCCCTGAGTGGAAGACTGAGAAGCAGCAGCAGAACCTGGTGAGCCAGCAGGCAGAGTCACAGCACTAGCAGTCTTAGACGGTGAAGAGGCAGAGGTGACGAAGAAGCATCAACATCTCCTGGGTATCTGGATCTGTAGAACTCTGAGACACTCCAGCACTACACTACCAGAAGCCTGTGAAGCCGATGAAGCCTGACGAGCCTGAGATCGCTGCACCTTCTTCTTCCTGTAACATAAGGCCTCAACATCTTCATCCTTCCCACAGTAATCACAATGAAGACCACCCCACCCCCACCACGTGCAGGAGGGGGCGCAGGTGCTGACGATGGAGGAACAGCCGGCCGTGAGGGCAAAGAATGAGCAGCCAAAATAGTCGCAGATGGTAACAATCCAGCACTATGAAGTCGAGTCTCCTCATTACGAACAACAGCGACAGCATCCATCAAGGAGACAAATGGATGGCGAGCAAGAAGCTGCGCACGAAGAGGCTCGTACTCATCACGGAGACGGGTCAAAAATGCATACGTATGCTGAAGCTCAATATTTGACTAGTGACCCTGGCAGAACTCACAAGTGCTCGGTGACAGGGAAGGACGCATTGAATCAATCTGACGCCAGATAGCAGACAACTGGGTGTAGAGCTCGTCAACAGTAAGGTCACCATGACATAGCCCATGACATAGCAACTGCTCTTGACGAATGGCAGCAAAATAAGCAGAGTGATGATCAAAATCAACAATCTTTGCAGCAAACTGATCCTCCATACTAGCAGTAAGAATAGACCCAGCATGAGCATCCTCATCCAACCAACACCTGTAAGCATTGAACTGAGACTCATAGGATTTCATAAGATCAGCAAACTCGTCAAGCAACTCCTTCTTAGCTTCATCAGGAAGCGTCGGAGCCGTAGGACATGGCGGGCATGGAAGCTCGCCAGTAACGCAGACCACGCATATGCCAACGCATGCGAGGAACCCAAACACGGTAGTTCGTCCCATCAAATAGCAGCGGACAACGAAGGATGGGAACACCACCGTTGGAAGGAGCTGTAGGTGCCATCTCAGAAAAGCAGCAACAAGCGACGAGAAGGTAACAGGAACAAGCAGCAGCGTTTTTTTTTAACAAAAGAACCCCGATTGGAGAACCGGAGTTCAGTCAGCGGAACAGAGCTGCTCGGTCGATTTCGACTGAAAAGAAGTCGAAGACGAGGCGAGAGGCCAAGCAGAGCGGAGACGCGCCGGTGGGGTGGAGGCGCGCCGGTGAGCCGGCGACGCGCCGACGAAGCGCAGGGCAGAGGCGCTCGAACTGCTCCTCACGGGCGGACGAGATCCACCGCGAGAGAGCTGAAGGACGCGCGCAGGCGTGACGAAATCGACGCGAGAATAAAGAAGCAACGTGAGGATGAGCACGTGTTGAGCGATGAGTGCTCCGAAACGACGCCTATCTTCAAACACGAAGAAGATTGGCGACGAAAATTGTGGATCGAATAGAGAGAGGAGAAAAAGAAAACATAACCCTAACTTTTGGCTCTGTATACCATGTTATGAATAGCACTTGTATTCATTATAAGGCTTGTAGGCCGATATATATACACCAGTACATGAAGGGATATATACACATAACCCCTACCATAAATAGAAAATGCATAGATGTACAGATATATCTAACACTTGGGCACTATCTCACCTTCCAAACTCACATCTCCTGCCTCCTGTCTAGCAGTACGCTAAACCCTAATCAGTAATTCTTCTAATACAACAATTACTCCCCGCACGAAGGACAGCTTATCCCTCCAATCTAGCCACTAGCGAAGTGGGGCATGGACATCATTGGCCCCTTGCCACCAATGCAAGGTAACTAAGCAATGGCTATAGAATACTTCTCCAAATGGGTAGAGGCAAAACCACTGCAAAGCATTACTTCGGCCACGCTTCAAAAGTTCTTTTGGCAGAATACTATATGCCGTTTCAGCGTCCCCATAGAGTTGACAGTTGATAACGACAAACAATTTGATAGCACAGACTTCGGGCAATTTTGCACTCAGATAGGAACCAAACTATGCTTCGCATCAGTATATCATCACCCACAATCTAATGTAGCAGTCGAAAGGCAAATTGCCTGATCTTCATAGGGATCAAGAAAAACATAACAGAGCTCCCAAAGAGCAAATGGGTAGATGAGTTAGCAAGAGGCATATGGTCGCATAACACTACAAGAACTACGAAGTTCACATCATTTCGCCTGCTGCCGTCATATGTCGATTCTTCGGCTTGGTCATCAACACGAAGATCAGGAGAGGTGGCAACCTTAATTGTTGTCTGAGCAACAACAATATCAACCATCGTCTCTTCATCGTTGTCATCGTCGACATCACTGAAGTCTGTGTTAGGAACAACACTTCGAAGATACGCACGTTCCTTGATAGCTTCAATGTCAACCGGGACCCTACAAACAACCAAACTGCTCTCAAAAACTCCTGAACCCTTGTATGGCGCTGTAATGAGGCCCCGAACTCTAGCATCCGTATATTTTCCCCAGTGGTACCATATGTTCCAAGTGTGCCAATTTCAGAACCAGGGCCAGCTTCGCTAGCCCCGAGAACATGTGAACCCGTTTTTTCCTGCGAAGCCATTGCCGCCGCTTTCACCAAAGCATCAAAACCGATGGTCGTTGGCTAGCTGGTAATGTGAGGAGAAGATGTTTTGCCATCTTCATCACCTTTGTCGTCACTAATCTTTCTTATTTCGAGGTGGTTTTCTTGCGAAGAGAAGCCTTCGCATGAGCGTCTCCGGGCTCGCCAGATGTATCTTTTTGTGATCATCATCCGACTCAGCATCGGAGTGCGGTACCTTGGATTTCTTTCTTTTGAGCTTCGACACGTCATCACCGCGGGACGCTTCGTGTTTAGCAATCTGAGACTGTAATCTCCCGAAGATCGGGCTCTATGCCGAAGAATTTCGAAGAGACGGTTACTGTGTCGACCATCAATTTTCTTCTTAATAGAGGACCACTTTGCTGGCAATTCCTTATGAAGAATAGCATCATCAAGCTTTCTATGTCCTTAACATCTATTCCATCCTTCGAAATGCTAAAGCATTTGCGGAATCAGGAATCTTGATTTCCTCTTTAACATCAAAATGCCGACACCGCACTACTCAATGAGATCACGAGCACTGTACTCAGCTTCAAGGCAAACTCCTTCAGAAGAGAGCCCAAATCAGCGGAGTAAAGAGGATGCACTTCCCCTTTAGAAAATCGGTTAAGTTTCAAGTAAAACTAGAACTCGTGCCAGTTAGTGTTCCACCGATTACGGTAAGCGAGGGCCGGGCTTGTAATACTTGAAATTTATGCAAGGAAAGGAGCACTCCTTTTCAACATCCCCATATTTGGCCGTCTTCGGCTCATGGTGAATGCTCTATCAGCTAACGAAGCCATCCACGCTAGGCAGCAGTCTCATGGTCTTAGCTACCCACATATATAAGCTGAGCCTCATGATGGCATTAGGTGTCAGTTGGTGCATCAAAAGACCATACTCAGACTGCGCAATCAATCGGCAAGCGAAGTGCAACCTCGAAGAAATCACAAAAAACGACAACCTCGTCTTCCCGAGGAGTAGGAATGGTCTACGAAGTCACCTGAGCGGCACCTTCGGGAAACCACCCTCGTTTGGCCCACCTCTCCAATCTCTTCGAAGAGACATGACTTGGAAAAAACTCCAAGGTCCTTCCCAATGTCTTGTCAGACTTCTTAACCCAGCCTATCTCCGAAGGAAACAGAAGAGAAAATTACAAACTTTCTGACCTGATCAAAGAAGTAGCAGATGCCTTCACACTCGAGTAGCTGAGAGCTCGAAAGCAAAAACGGATGGAAATCATTGCGGTGAAAGAAAGTTCACCGCGGGCCACCACTATATATAGTGGCCGGAGCGGGAAACCAACAGTCGCGTCGTCCCGTCAAGAAACTGGCCCGACGCGTGTCCTCTTGCATGCATGTAAAAGAAGGGGGTGGGGGTGGGGGGTGGAAGGAAAAACTCGAGTCAGCATCCTTCCCCCTCTTCGCAAACAGTTTTGTGAAGTTCGTCGCGCAAGCTTAATTTTCATGCCTCAGCCCTTGCTCGCGAGGGGCTAATGTTTGGGAATTGACGGCCCGACTGGTTACAAAGAAGCCGAAGACACATATCTAGGAAGAGGGTCTTCGGGAGTCCAGAGACAAGACGAGGCAAACGAGAAGACGCTTAGGACGGAGATCCCAACGAATGGCCTCAGCGAAGGTGTCTTCGAGGCGAAGAGGGACGAAAACCAAAGCCCGAGGGAGAAACGCTAAACGAAGCAAAGCAGCAAAAATAATTCTGAAGATGAACTAGGATGGAGCCCTGTGGGTCCAAGCCCCTAGGTCGATTGATGGTTGTGCCCTAGAACATTAAGGGAAAGTTGTGGTTGGAGAGGGCAAGTTGTAATTTCAGTCCTAGGCGGTTGGTATCCCTATAAGTATACCCCTAGGGCTGCCTTGTAAAGTGAGAAATACCTGAATACAAATACTACCAATTACAACAGTTGTCGAAGCGGTTTCCTATTTTGCCTGTACACTTCGCCAACACTCCTAGTTGATCTTCCTCGTGTCGGGACAAAGCATCCGTTACTGTATTTTTCTTGCCAGGGTTGAAATTTCAACGCTGAAATCATAGCCGAAGAGCTTGCTCACCCAGGTATGTTGTGGTATAGTGGATAGGCATAAATCAAGGAGAAACTTGTGGGCGTAGTGGTCGGTGCGGATGAGGATGGGGCAGTGCTGCAATGCTTGAACGAGGCCGATGAGCTTGCGCTTGATACACAACCAGCTTGGCATGCTGGGGTGCGAGGGGTGGACCGTAGAAGGCAATGGGGCCAACGTCCTGGAGCAGTACTACCGCAAAACCAGAACCCGAGGCATCGCAGTTGACGATGAACAGCTTGTCGAAGTTCGGTAGCTGGAACATCGGGCCGACACTCAAAGCTTGCTTGAAAGAAGGCGTCTGCGGCCTCCGGTGATCACACGAAGGCCTCCTTTTTGAAGGTGTGAGCAATGACGCTGTAGTCGCATGTGAACTTGCGCTAGTAACATGTTAGCCCAGAAAAAAACCACGGAGAGCACGCATGGTCATTGATGGCGGCCAAGTCCGGATAGCCTCACTTTTGAGGGGTTCGTGGCCATGCTGCCACCGGAGATGATGTGGCCTAAGTAGGCCATAGATGAAGTACCGAATATGCACATGCTATGCTTCACCGGGAGCTGGTGTTGGCGCAGAATGGGTGAAGACTATCTGGACATGCTTTCAGACCACGAGGCACTGTAAGTCTATAAGTCAGAATATCGCCGAACAAGATGAGAACAAACCGACGCATGTGATCTTTGAGGACGTAGTTTCAAGGCCTGGAAGGTAGAGTGGCGTTGGTGAGGCCGAACGTCATGACTAGAAATTCAAAGTGGCCATGGTGAGTATGAAAAGTTGTCTTGCGATGTCGTCCGGCTGCATGCGAACTTGATGGTAACCACTGCGCAGGTCCAGCTTGGTGAAGAAGCATGCGCCCTGGAGCTCGTCCAAGAGCTCGTCGACGACCGGAATAAGAAACTTGTCCTTGACCATCTTGGTGTTGAGGGTGCGATAGTCAAAGCAGAAGCACCACGACGTGTCCTTGATAAGATGTACTGGCGATGAGAAAGGCAATGTGCTAGGATGGATGATGCCATGATCAAGCATGTCGATGCATTGATGCTCGATCTCGTATTGGAGTAGTTGAGGGTATTGATATGGCCGTATGGCGACGAGTGGTCTATCATGCTGTAGGTGAATGTGGTGGTCGAAGGGCGCGACGGTGGCAAGCTTGTGGGCTCGACAAAGGTATCCTCAAATTCGGCAAGGAGCAGCTGCATAAGGTTGCCAGCTATCACGCTATGGAGGTGGTGGCCGAGTAGTGCTGCTATTCCATGCCATCGAACGAGATGATTGTCCATCCAAAATGACATGGAGTGTTGAAGTTCTAGAGCATCTGGCTGAGCGTGCGAAGCCATTGGCAGCCCAAGACCATATCGTATCGAACAGATACTGTCGCATGGGACACAGTCCCCATTTGCCACGCCCACCGTCAGGCCCTGGCATGGCTAGGGATGCCACCCCAAGCGTTGTGCTGTGGATGCAGCAACGAAGCAGTGGGTCGGTCCGGTGTCGATCAGGGCGTGTATGGTGCGGCTGGTGGTGATCCCGGTGAGGTCAAGAAGGAATATCTCTAGCTGCTCTGGGCGATCCTAATGATGCTTTGTGGATGCCCTGATGATGCCGTGGGTGCTGCTGTTGATGCCATGGTCAATTTGGGCCGCGGGGTGCTGGGTCGAGGCGCCGTGCGGAAGGGAGACAGTCGGCTGAGAAAATAGACGGTGCCTGCGCAGCCACCGCACTGTCACCGTGGGCCTAAGCGATCCCCTGCACTCCTTGGAGCACGCTATCTGCTGGGGCTCGGACACGCTATCACAGCGAGCGAGCATTGTCAGGAATTCCGCCTGATAGTCCTCCACCGAGCTGCTGTGGCACAGCTCGCTGAGTGGATTGCTGCGCGTGGGGGGCCAAAGTGCAGGTTGACACGCTTGCAGAATCTCGTCTAGGGCTGATTACTCTCTTGGCGCTTGCACTCGAGCTTGTAATACCGTTGTTGGGTGGCACCCTTCATGTAGAACGTGGCAAAGGCATACTTTTTCCGCTTCAGCCGTGCGGGCGGTGTGGAAGAACTGATCACATCGATGAAGCCAAGGTTGTGGATTCTCTAACCCATCATATATGGGAAAGCGGAGCCTGTGTGAGGCTATGTTGATGACAACGTGAAAGGAATGTGCCGGGGTATCTGGCCCAAGAGGGGCAGGGGTGAATTGGGTCGCTAATCGCTCAACTAAAATCTAGGGCCATCTAGTGCATAAGATAAACCTATTTCGCCCTACACATGCTAGTTAAGTCTAAGGTTTATCTATGCGCTCTCTATCTTACTCAAAAGACTTGCAACCTAGAGCTAAACTTAATCAAACTAGCTAGGAAAGCTAAAGTCACACAAGCAAGTAAATGCGGAAACGCAAATGCGGTAAGTAAAGAGGTAGGGCAAGGGGATGCAAACTCCCGGGAGACGCGGAGATTTAACGTGGTTCACCACAAAGGGCTACGTCCACGAGCTCGCCACCAAAGGCAATATCCGACCCAAGCACCAAGACTCTTCCGATCACCGTCTTGCGCTTGCCACATAAGGCTCATGCCAAGCAAAAGCTAAGTGCCACCAAGCCACCAAGGCTTAGCCACCGCCACCGTCTCTCTCGGTCACAAGGCGCCGGATTTTTCACTACGGAGTTTGAAGGGTCTTCTCGTCCCCGCACAAATTGTTGCTGCCGCTCCACACCATGAAGGAGGGTCTAGCAACGAGACCAAGTGATTTGACCGCAGCCAAGGCTTCTCCAATTGCTCTCGCAAGAGCAACACACAAAAGAGCTCGTAAGCTTACTCTCTAAGCTCTAACTAGCTTTGATGTTGCTCTAAGCTCTCATATGGTGGTTGGAGTATTAGATATGGCTGGAATACTCTCTCACACTTGCTCTGATCTTCAGTGGCTCCAACTCTCTTGAAATGGCCGGGTGGGGTGGCTTATATAGCCCCCAAACACGAATTAGCCGTTGCTCCAACGGGCTGCTGACGCAGTGTAGATCGTACTATATGCTCCAGGCATTTTTCATAGACCGGACCATCTGGTCCGTTCACTTTCCCAACGGTCACGGAAATCCCACGTCACGGAAATCCTTTTGCTTTTCTTCTTCATCTCTTGGACCTAAATACCTACGAATGTGCTTCTAGACAAGTTCATTATTCTAAGTGTTGGTTATCAATCAATCACCAAAACACAACCATGGAAATATGGCACGTGAGGCCATTTTCCTTACACAGCGCCTCCGAGGGAAGAGGAGCTGTTGCTGCCCTGGGTGCCGGAGTTGGCGTCATGCGCCATCTGCTTGGATTGAACGGCGTTGACGGCAGCGGGTTGGTGCGAACAGAGGCAACCTTGCCGTCCACCGTGGAGACCTTGTCATCCATTGTGGTGATGCAGTCCTCCACAGCAAATATTGCTCTCTAGGGCGTTGACTTTGACCAGTACATCTTGGAGGACCAGCTTGATGTCGTTAGCAGAATCCGCCATGGTGACAGCTTCAGCGAGGGTGGGTGATGGGAGGGAAGGTGCAGGGAAGTTGTGGTGCAGGGGCAGGGAGAAAATTGGCTCTGAATAGCAAGGTGTTAGGGCTGCGAATTTGGAAGGTTTATTGATATAATTTTCAGCATACAATAGCAGATTAGATCAGTGTTTATTGATATAATTTTCAGCATACAATAGCAGATTAGATCAGTGCACCCTCCCTTGGAGGGTCCGAACTCTTAATTTCCTAATTCTGCTTAACCCCCTTGGAGGCTCCGACCTCTTAATATCCTAATTCTGCTTAACCCCTGATGTCTCCCCTGTGTGGCTTATATAACTCTGCCACCTAACAAACCTCACGAGAGCTAACTAATTATCCTAACATATCTGCTAACTAATCTAATTGCCCTAACTAACAGCAGCCAACGCCTCCTCCTGAATAGCTGGTTGTTGAGTCTTCCTTGGCTTTCTGTGTTGATAAGTGTGGCCCACAAACAAATCAATAACAGTACTTGTATTTTTCCTTTGATTGTCTAAAAATATATGTTGTATGTCGTCTGCCTTATTGCCTTGCAATAAGCGCCTAGGCGTCCAAGTGGTGCCCGCTCACCATGTGTCGCCTTGCTGCCTTTAAAACCATGCCTTATATGCATTGTCTATATAGAATTTTCAGGATCAAAACGAAGATTAAGATACTTATTACCTTTGTCATTTGGCAATCTTGATTTTATGTTACTATGCTGTACAATTTTCTTGTGTTTAATGTGTGGTTTCAAGTACCGTTGACTTTTGCATAGAGTATTGTACATTTCCACTCAATAACACATCATAGCTATAACATGCTGTAAACTTTGATGTTAATATGTTTTTCATGCATTTTAAAAAAGTCCACGACTATTCGGAAAATTAATGCCATTAATTTCCTAAGCGAGAAACATGCCATATAGATAGGAAAACATATGGTTACATCGTTTTGTGGTGTCGACTAGAAAGTCTATAGTTAAAAATTCTTTTTTTTTTTCAAATTTATATTGATCACAAGAAAGAAGAGTGAGCACAAGCCACAAAATGAATTTCTTCCAATATCTCAAGCAATTTGCACTGCAGAGCTGTTACGATTTAAGGTAATCTGAAGAACAAGGTGTAATAAAACACTATAGTCCTATTATCCTATGTGGATGTGAGACAAGCTTCAATTTTAAAACCTTGTATCGGTCTGTAATCATCGTGGTTCTTGTTGATTCCTCTGAATCCAAACAATGTAAACATGAATTGAAATTCGTTGTGCGGAACCTTGGGGCCTTTCTATCCTAAAAAACTATGGGTCTCACTGCTGAAGTTATTTGAGAGTAATACAGCTAATGCATCATTCCACTTTTGTCAGGTCCAAAAGAAGAAGATCTGGGAAGCTGTTCAGCCTCATCTTAGAACAGCGGGTAACTGCATCGCAGTCCTTGGCGAGCATCGCATGCGTACCTCTGCAGGCCCAGTTTTCTGCAAATCACTTAAGGGTGCAAGAGTGTCATAAATCTTTATGCCAATCATTTTTTTTTTCACTGGATGGTGTGTCGTGTAGCTTCCTGAAAATAAGTACCCCTATACAAGTAGAGCAACTGTCAGAATTTTGAGAAAATTCCTTCATTGGCCGCAAAACAAAATTTACTTCCTTTTTTGGTCTATAAAAATCAAAACTTCTGTATTTGACACCAATTCTCTGTTTGGTTCCTTTCTTGACCCTTCCGTGAGGTCTATATTAGGCTATTTGTTGATATCTGTGATAAGATCAAGGTCATTGGCTATACGGTCGTCTATACTACGAAAACGATATTGTAGCTACGTTGTAGATAGAGTAAAATTTGAATATAGACAATGGAATATACGATTTATTGGAATCAGTGTAAATGGATAATTTTACCCTTACTCTTTCTCGTTCAACCATCTCCTCAACTTGTCTCACATGGGGCCTGACTTCAATGGCTCTCTCCCCGTTCTCGGCTCATGCGACTTCTCTCACATGGGGCCTCTACAGTGTCACTGGTGATGGAGCAACGGGTTGCTGCACTGGCGAGTGGCGGGACATATGCGAGCATGTGAGGCCACCGAGGGAGGCATGGTCTAGACCACCGCCCAAGCACACGTGGAACAGCGTCGGCGAGCACAGCAGCCACTGGAGTCATGGCCACAACAGGTTGCCGCACCGGCGAGCAGCGAGACTTGTGTGAGCATAGAGTGGTCTAGACCATCGCCCAAGCACACATGGAACAACGTTGGGTAGCACAATTAGTTATGTGTGAGCATTGGAGGCTCAATTCCCACTCGATTCGTCGGTTGGGTGGCTCGATCGGCTTGTTTGGCCTAGCAGTGGCCCAATTAGTCATCTTGCCATTTTCCTACTATAAAAAACTAGAAATGCTAAAGCGCTATATGTCATGCTCCGCACTGACCCCGTGACCCATGCATGTGGGCTTCCGGCCTGGCCTTTTGCCATGTGCGTGTATATGCTTATTAATCTGTGATGCAAATTTGCGATAAATACGATTGTAAGTTAATTTTATTCTTAAAAAAGTGATAACATTGTTGAGTGTCTTGTAAGAAAAATGGACCCTAAGCCTCGTGCTTAGTTCCCATATGTGGTTTTGGTGGTTGAATTGACAACACGTGCCATGGAACTAACATTTGTATACAAGTGTTTTTGTCTAAAGTCCCAAAGTGTAAATGGTGAACTTAGGGTACAAACACTTCAAAGGAAGATCTAAAAGGCACATGAAAAGACCCAAGCCGCCATCAAGTTGCAAACAAGGGTCCTAACTCGGCGGTCAGCGGGACGATTTTTTGGCTCAAGGGCAGAAGAAAGTGCATGCACCGGACAGTCCGGTGGTGCAGCACCAGACAGTCCGGTGCCTACAAGGAGCCAAGTCAAAATCTGAAAAACCGGTGTAAAATTTCATGCACCGGACAGTCCGGTGGCTCACCACCAAACGATATAGATTGAGAAGGCAGAGGCGAAGTCCGGGGCAAAACCCACCGCCGGACAGTCCGGTGGCTCACCACCGGACAGTCCTACGGTGCCACCGGACGATATAAACTGAGGATAATCCAAACTGAAGACCCGGCGCTATAACGCACCGGACAGTCCGGTGGCTCACCGTCGGGGTCCGGTGGCTCCAACGGTCACATTGTCAAAGCAACGGTCGACTCGAATAAGGGGCAAAATTACACGCACCTGGGTACGCAGAAAACTGGAAAAAGCCTCTAACGGCTAGTTTTGGAGGTGAGGCCTATATATACCCCCTTGGCCGGCCTCCCCACAGTGGTTGGAGCATCCTGAGCCTAGCACAAGTGTTGAGACACATTTCCATGCCCATTTAAAGTGTAGCAACCTCATTTGTGAGCCCAACCACCATATGAGCAAATAGACACATCCCGGCATAGCAAGAGCTTGTTAGCATCTTGGCTTAGGCCTATTTGTCTAGTATCCATGCCTGCGTGCACGACCTTGTATCAAGTGCGGCTGTAAGTCTTGCGAGATCCTTTGGAGTGTGGAGTGGCCGCCACCACCTTGTGAGAGGGAGGAAGGCCCTCGGCGTTTTGGCCAAAGCTTCCCTTAGTGGAGACGGCGGGGTAGCTCCACGAGAAGAACTCGGAAGACCCCAGCGACCTATCCATCCTCTGCCCTTGCGTGGTTGAGGCCGTGGTACGGGAGGACCACGCGAGAGATAGGTTCGGGTGGGTGTGTACCGAGGATATCTGGAGACCCGACCGGAGTTGCTTGACTTCCGCGGAAGTCACTTTGCCAACCTCCACCCTTGCAAAGGGCGAGGCCGTATTCCTTTGAGAACTACGCGAGTGCAAAGCCCTTAGTGGAGCGCCAACGAGGAGTAGGGGGTAGAGACCGTGAGTTTCCCCGAACCTCGAAAAAAAATCTCTGTGTCTTCATCGTGTGCCATTATCGTCATCATCTACGGGAGTTTGCATTCGCATTCTCTATTACATCTCCTTAGCTTCCGCATTTGCATTCTTGCAATTGTTTACTTATTTTCCTAGACTAGCTTGATAGGTTAGTTTCTAGGTGGAACTAGGTTGCAAAACTTGGCCACGGTAGAAACAGCAACACTTAGCAAAACCTTAGTACACATAGCTAGATTTACTTGCATAAGTTTTGCTTAGTAGTTGTAGTTTTTAGTGAGTCTTGTTTTTAGAAATCCTAATTCACTCCCCTCTTAGGGTCGGTCCTACCTTCATGTCTGTTTTTAATTTTATTTGCACCATGACGTTTATAACGATGAGACCTACGGAACTGGATTCATGAAACTAGATCCGTGATCCATATGTTTCAAATAGTTTTTATGTATCGACAACTTCTGTTGATGTGCACTAGCTAGTTCTGTATTTGTTGTGCACTAGCTAGTTCTATATCAAATACGTAACAACTTATATATATAACTTGCTACATTATTTATCTTCGCTCAGCATTTTCATCTTTCTAAAGAATTCACACGAGTCGCCACACCATTTCTATACAGGCTGATACGTTGTCCCTCTAATTTATTACATTATTTTCATATATTTTTAATTTTATATTGCTAATTTATGTTACTATGTAGTAGTTAGTTTTACGAAGTATATATCAAGTTACACATATATGACTTGCTACAAAATTTATCATCAAACATTGTTAACTATTTAATGGTTTTGCTACACGACAAGTACAAATAGATTGTAGCTTGCAACACATAAATTATTGCATTTAGAGAAGTGGTACATAAACAATTGTTGTATAATATATGTCTACCTAAGTTGAAACATTGTCGTTAATAAGCTACTAATAGACATGCATGTGCAGCGTGATCTTGTTGTCTTGGAAAAATACTTTCTTAATTTCACTCAACATGACTTCAACCTTACACGCACGACCTCTATTCGGATTGTAGGAGCAGCCCACGTTGAAACGGACGTTCCGGTCACATACGAGCTCCGTATTCAATGCTCTATATTCGGACTATAGGAGCAGTTCATGCGAAAACGAACGCTTCGGTTGCATAGAGACTTCGTTTTCGTCATTAATTTTAAATATATGAAGTACCGTTCTCTTTTTGTTGCAGTTCTTCATCTACACGGATCAATAAATCAGAGTTTCATCCGGATTGCTAATCAACATCCGCGTCCACCTCGCTGGGCGAGATGCCGCGCGTGTCTTGCTCCTGACCGGAAGAGCCGCCGGCTTGCCTCACCCATGCATGGGGCCGCCGCCGTCTCACACCAACACCGAACGAGGTGAGGCTGTGATGACGACCCGTGTGTAGTCGCAGCTACGCGTGGGCTACCAGTGTTAGTTGCTGCTCGCCTAACACGTGTGAACCACTAGCAGGAGGCGTGCTTCGTGACGCAGGCCAATGCCCATTGCCGCTCGCTTCGAGCGCGCGGGCTGTCGGTGTTGTCGCTTGCCTGATGCTCGTGCAGTGGACAGTGGACCGTCGGAGCCGATTCACGCCTCGCCGCCACAGATACCAGGCCAACACTCATCGCTGCTGCAACACCAGCTACGTGAATCACTCCGCTTGGCGCTCGCCGCACCGAAGCTTCGGTACTGCTGGAGCCGTCGAGGTTATTTCATGCAATCTCGGAGCACTACGGGAGAACAGATCTTCGGATGAGCAAGCATTATCAGAGAACAGACCTTCAGATGAGTTGTCATTTTACAAAAAGAGTGGTCAAAACTGCACTCGGTATTAATGGCTGGCATCAGCACCGGGTGCAACGCTGGGGAATCTTGGGTGCCATCGTCGGGAGCCCTGGGAGCACTTTAGTATCGGTTGCCTAAAGAATTGGTGCTTTTGTTTTTGCATTAGAAGGGGGTCATTGCACCATCCGATGCTAATACTATTTGCACCGGGTGGTGCAGTCTTTTTATTAGACCCAATATTAAACTGGTGCCAAGGCTTCCCGTGGAAGCTCACATGCCTGTCTAGGCCATGGAGAAGCTATTCCTAGCCTAAGCCCAGGCCATGGAGAAGCTATTCCCAGCCTAAGCCTAAGATTTTCTCTACGGATTTGACTTGTCTCCGAAGTGAAGTCTAAAAAGGCAAGAACGAAAAACATGAGGCAGCTTGTGGATCTAAAGATTGGGCAAGAAAAATCACAATCCAACTATGTCCTAGCAGTCCAAAACACTGGCAAGCGAAAGATCTTGAACTTAACCAAAGCCAAATGTAAGAAAAATGGGCCATAAGCCTTGTGCTTAGTTCCCATATGTGGTTTTGGTGGTTAAATTGACAACACGTACCATGGAACTAATATTTGTATATAAGTGTTTTTTTCTGTCTAAAGTCTCAGGGTGCAAACGGTGGACTTAGGGTACAAACACCTCAAAGCAGGAACTAAAAGGCACAAGATAAGACCCAAGCAGTCATCAAGTTGCAAGCGAGGGTCCTACAGCAGGTCGATTTTTCGGCTCAAGGATAGAAGAAAATGCATGCACCGGACAGTCCGGTGGTGCAGCACCAGACAATCCAGTGCCTACAAGGAGCCGAGCCAAGAGCTGAAGAACCGGTGCAAAATTCCATGCACCGGACAGTCCGATGGTGCAGTACCGGACAATCCAGTGCCTACAAGGAGCCGAGCCAATAGCTGAAGAACCGGTGCAAAATACCATGCACCGGACAGTCTGGTGGCTCACCACCGGACAGTCCGGTGGTCCTCCACCTGACGATATAGGCTGAGAAGGAAGTGGCGAAGTCCGGCGCAAATTCCGTACACCAGATAGTCCGGTGGCTCACCACCACAGTCCGATGGTGTCACCGAACGATATAAACCGAGGGCAACACATGTACAGTCTGGTGGCTCCAACGGTTGACTCCGAGCTCAATGGTCGAATTATCAGAGGCAGAAGCTTACACGCACTGGACATTCCGGTGGTGTAAAGTTGTAGTTTGCCTCTAACGGCTAGTTTTGGAGGTGAGGCCTATATATACCCCCTTGGTCGGCCTCCACTTTGTGGTTGGAGTATCTTGAGCAAACAAGTGTTGAGGCACCCATTTGATCCATCCCAGGACCCGACCAGGGTTGCTTGACTTCCGAGGAAGTCACTTTGCCATCCTCCACACTTGCGTGGGTGAGGCCGCACTCTTTTGAGGATTGCGCGAGAGCAAAGCCTGTGGGGGCACCTATTGAGGACGTAGGGGGTGAGAGGGCACGTTGGCCTCCCCAAACCTCGAGAAAAATATCGCTGTGTCTTCCTCGTGTGCCATCGCCTTCATCGTCATCGGGAGTTTGCATATATCTTCTTATCTCTTTAGCTTCTGCATTTACATTTTTTCAATTGTGTGCTTATATTCCTAGACTAGCTTGATAGGTTAGTTTCTAGGTGGAATTAGATTGCAAGATGTTGACGGTCATTATTTCACGATTTCAACCGTCAATTATCCACCAAATGAAGCTAAGCATGTAAAATATATGGACTAACCCTTGCTACTAATGAGTTCCACAAGATGTACATGAATATTTGGATGCAGGTACTAAAGTACACATAAAATGGTTGCAAACATGTCACATATCGAAGATGAGCAGAAATGGCCAAGGTGGGGTGGCCGCCCGACCACTTGAGGTGGCCGCCTGACCATGGGTGGTGGCTGCCCGGCCACCCTCCAACATGGTGTTGGACCCCTGACCACGTGGAATGGCCCCTTGACCACTTCACTTGCCACGTCTTCGATCCGGTGTGAAAACAAACACAAAAAGATGAAGATCCAACCATACAAGAGAGCATCCAATGTATCCGAGGGTCACAATGTGCCGGGACAAGGATTGGTGTAACACCCTAAATTTTATTTTCTAAATTTCAAATATTTAAAATGCTTTTCTCAATTTATTAAGGATTTTGTTGTTTAGAATGAGCATTTAAATGATTTTATAAAAGAAAGTTTAAAGCAAATAAAATGAATTTAGGTCAATCTGTTGTTGCATTCATTTTGGTGCATAGTTTTATGTTTGTGTGGCTTAAGGATCCAAATTCAAATTTTCTTTGAATTGATAGACCTATTTCTTCCTGTTTCAAATGAAATTAAAAAAAAAGGGAGGGGGGGGGGGGGGGCGAGCAGACCAGCCCAAGGAGCCCAACTCCCTTTTCCCTCTCCCCTTGGCCTAGCTCATCTCCACCCGGCCCAGGGCGAGCCGGCCCATTTCTCTCCCACCCGCCTCCCTCTCGTTTCTCTCACTGTTTAGTGGCCCCGCGGCGGTAGTGCCACTGACCAGCGGGCCCCGGTAGTCAGTGGCGTCTCCCACCTCCAGCTGCTTCCTTCCTCTGTGCGCCGCCCCTCCTCTCCCTGGCTGGTGTCCCGTGCCGCCAAGACAGCAGGCAAACGAGTCCGCTCATCATCCTCGTCCCCTCCCCGACGCGGAGTCGACGCGGACCGAGTCCGGTTAGGACCGAATCCCCACCGCCTTTCCGCTCCCTCCCGCAAGATGCGGTCTCTACCGTCCCACGCCGCCACCCTAGACCGACCCCTATAAAGGGCGCCCCGAGCTCCTCCCTCGTCCCTTTTTCGCCATGCGTCCAGTACCCAAGCCCTAGAGCGCCTGCGCCGACGTCAATTTCCGCCACCGGAGCTCACAAGCGAGCTTGGCCGCCGCTCAAATTCCGCTGCAGTAGGGCTTCCCCTTCCGTTTTGATCACTGCTCCGCCATCGTAGGACCTATAGGAAGCTCCGTTGCCGGTCTTGGGAAGCCCGGAGCCACTCCCGTCACCGTTCCACGGACGCCGACGCCTCCGTCCGCCTCTGCCCGTTGTCCGGCTGCTCCGCCCTCTCACTGCTGTCCACAAACCCCTGGAGAGCTTCACCGCCTTCCCCTATCCCTCCTAAGCCTATCCTAATCGTCTCTATCCCGCTGCCGAGGCCGGAGTGCGCCGTTCCGATGGTGCGCCGCCGCATCCAGAGACGCGCCGCCGCCTTGGGCTTTCATCACCGCCGGCCATCCCTTCTTCAACCGTAGCCGCTGGATCCAGATCGAATCGCCCAGATGCGCCGGCGACCGGTCAGTACCGGTCAGCGCTGGTGTTTTTGCAAAAGAGCCCCTGCCTTTATCTGAAATCAATCCTCAATCCTATCCAGTTCAAAAGTATTTACAAAACAGCCCTGGTTTTCATGTTTTAAACCCCGAGCTTTCCAAAAATAGCACCTGGAGTCCTAAGCCCGGGATTTTGGCTCTGTAGCCCTAGGGGTTTTGTTTAAATCACGTCCTGGCCCTCGGTTTTCGAGAAACCAGCCCCTGTAGTTAGTTTTTCTTCGCAGTTATGCCCCTGAAATCTTGTTTTGGGCATAACTTCTCCGTTTTAAACCCGTTTTCGATGATTCTGGCGCTCACGAGTTTGTAGCGATGCGTAGAATAGTTTTATAAACCTTTTATCTTCTGTTTTAATGATATGGTGTATTGTTTCTTATAGTTTGTATTTGTCTGCTTGCATGTGTGATCCTGTATGCATGTGTGGTGCTCCAATGAACGCGTAGACGATGATTTTGTTCGTGCAATCTCAAGTGCAACTCAAGATCAAGACCCAGAGGACTCTGGGCAGCGTCTGTTTAAAGGTAGGCAAGTATAACATAAACACCGCCCAATAACCTTTTAATTATTGCATGTGCATCTTAATTTGTATGCCTGTAAGGTCTTACCTAGCTACTTTTATCCTCATATATCTACCTTTTGGGATGCATATGGTTAAGTTGTGCTAGGTGCTGCGCAAACTCATATCTTTTGTTAATTTAATTTTGATTAATAATCTTATGCAATTAATTGTTGGGCTTGACACTGATCGGTTCACGTCCATTTTAATGTCTTTTTAGCAACATGGTTTAGGGAGCTTGAGCAATGTGCTCGTGTGCTTTTGCTAGTTCTCTCCCTAAGGACCGAATCACAAAGCGATCACCTGGGACAACAGTGCTACCACAAGGCTAGAATGGGACAGACTTAGCTGATTAATTAGGTTGTTTTGGTTTGGGAGTAACTTACCTGCGGGGCAAGAGGGGAGGTGAGCTTCTGTGGCCCTCGCGCTACTTGGGTTGAGTGTGCTTTATGTTATATGTATGTGCTTCTCCCCTTGAGGCTTGCTCCACGGTTGCGGAACCTGAAACCTTAGCGGTTACACCTTACCAACATGATCTTTGTAAAGGCTTCGTAGTACGTTTGCTAGTCATCTCATCTCCGGTAATGTGATGAATTCCTAGCGTAGCTCACGACTTGTGGGTAAAGATGTACAACCTCTCGAGAGTGTAAAACTAACATGTTAGCCGTGCACACGGTTATGAGTGGCTCAGACCCTTCCTAGTGATTAGAAGGACCTTTGGCTGAGGTTCCTTGGTTTTGGTTATAATAATGGTTATATCTGTTTAATCTTATTTAATTTCTTATGCAATATCTTTTGGGTTAATGGTTTATCTAATCATGTTTAGTAAATAATTGTTAATAAAATTTGACAAATTAAAAGCTAATGCAGTCTGTCAGCTAACCTTAGAGCCTCATGGTTTATGTTATATTTGTTGAGTGCGAGATGTACTCACGCTTGCTTCTTTATATTTATTCGTTGTTGGGGGATAAATCCAACCGCTGCTCAGAAAGATGAAGGCCTGAAGAAATACAAGTGAAGGTTCATGCAGTTCTAGGCGTGCGACCCCCAGTCGGTTTTCCTGTGGATGGTTCAAAGATTTAGTTACGCTTCTGCTACTCTGTGTATGTATTATGTAAATGTTGTTTAACGTTATATAATAAAGCATGTTCTGTTATATCACGGTAAATTGTCTCTATATGTGTGAGATTAGATCTTGGCACACATATAGATTTGCTCTGGTTTGTGTTTTTAAAACCAGGGTGTGACAATTGGTGATGTCAAGGATCCGAGGGAAGCAACATGCAACGAATTGGAGCAAAACACGTGGCCGCCCGACCACCCCTCGGCGGCATTTTTCACGTGCACCAACTGATTGAACCGCCAACCGACATGAGGGAGTGAGATCAACCGTCGGATGCTCAAGGTCGGTGAATCGGGTGGCCGCCCCACCACCCCCTATGGTCGGCCGGCCACCGACTTTGGCCGCCCGGCAACCGTCTCAGCCCCTTTACAGACCTAGTGCACATATAAATACCCCCTCACTTCCTAGGCTATAAATAGACCCCGGGAGCTCATTTGCAAAGGGTGGAGTGGAGTGGAGTAGAGATGAGTTGAGAGTACTATCTAAGAGTGCTTCACTCTTTTCTTAGTAGTTAGGATAGTCCTGAGAGTTAGAGTTGAGTCAAGCTTTGCCTCAGAGTCTCCGGATTTATCTTCAAGTCTGTGGTAAAGCTCTTGTATCTTTTGGATTCAGTTTATCTTCAATATAATTCAGTTATATTTTACTTTATTTCTATCTCTTGCAAGTGTGGTGTACCTTTATTTTGCATACTTGCTAGGCTTAGATTGTGTTTCACTTAGTTATTCAAGTCTTGTTATTCTTGCGGGTGCTATAACTCAACTAGACTTAGACGCTAGGCTTTGGCTAGATCCTCTCCTCTGATCAAGGATGATCTATCCTTGTTCAAGCTTTGCTTGAACACGTTTATAGCTTGCCATCCTCTCCACGCACCTTTGCTTGGTAGCTCCACTCAGTGACAGCGTGTGGTGTGCCTGTGTAGTCCAGGCCCGTCGTTCGGGAGGCCCGTAGGTGTTAGCCAGACTCTCTTTCGGGACCTGCTATCTACCCCCTGGTACCCTCGAGATTCTGGAATTTCGCTCGATGCAAGACCCTGATTTGTTTACTTGAATAGCTTAGTTAGACACGGATAATTTTTGCAGCTGATTAGAATAGAGTTTGATGATTTTATCTCACTCGTTGTCCTCCCAGGCAACTATACCTTTCTACAGATAGCTTTGATAGATATCCTCCTCCACCATACACCTATCTTTATCACGTTTACCCCTGTTCAACTACTAGTTGGTATAATTTATCCAAGTTTACAGTTCATTCGATTTGAGTTTATTCAATTGCACTCTTGAGCCTACCGCTTCCCTGTGGAAATTTATGATACTCAGAATACTCTGAGTGAAAGGCTACATCGGTCTCTGTGCGCTTGCGGAGTAAAACCTATAAAGGCTAAGAGACACCAACAAGCTTTTCTGGCGCCGTTGCCGGGGATGCAATTGGCCAAGAGATAATTGATATCTCATTTCGAACCCGTATACTTGATAGGTTTTACCGCTTGGTGTTAACAGGCTCACTTTGCTCTGTTGTTTTGTTGTGGTTGCAATAGAGAGGTGTATGACCGGTTTCGACCTACCGATAAATTTCCACGACAACCCAGAGTCACTGCTCCGGAAAGTCCGTCGCAAGACTACTCACGGACAGAGACCTGTACCTAGGGAGCTAGAACCAAGTACTTCGTCCAGTACTCTACGTTTCACCACCATGGCCGAAAAGACTATCCGCGAGTTCTCCATCCCCTCGAGCAGCAATATCCCCAAGGGACCTGATGTTCAAGTGGGAGAGGATTTTGAGCTCAAACCGGGGGTGATTCATATGGTTCAAGCTATCCCTTTCTACGGACTGGCTACGGAAGATGCCAATAATCATCCGCAGCAATTCTTGGAGATCTGCAGTACATTCAACATGAAAGGAGAATCGGCTGACGCCGTCAAGCTTCGTCTCTTTCCCTTCTCTCTTGTTAGGAAAGCAAAACAGTGGTTCTACCTCAACCGAGCAACACTTACAACTTGGAACGCATGTTCCGATGCATTCTTGGTGAAGTATTTCCCACTAGGGAAAACTAACGCGTTGAGGAACAAGATCTCGAGCTTCCAACAACTCGCAGATGAAACCGTGGCTGAAGCTTGGGAACGACTGCAAGAATACATTGCAGCTTGCTCCCACCACGGAATGCAAGAGTGGCTGATCATTCAGAGTTTTTTTCATGAGCTCAACCGCTCAGCTCAAGAACACTTGGATGTAGCCGCTGGAGGATCCTTTCTCTCCATGAGTATCTCATTGAGAAGATGGCCACCAATCAAGGATAGAGAGAAGAGAGGTCTAGTACCCATTCCCGTGGCATCCATCAGATCAAGAGCACTGACATGCTCGCTACAAAGATGGACTTGCTGCTAAAGAAGCTAAACGACGCTCCAGAAGCCGCTCCGGTGCACGCCCTCGACTCTCACATGACTTGCAAAGTCTGTGGGAATACAGGACACTTAGGGAACAACTACCCTGAGATGCAACCCGAAGATGCGAACTTCATTGGTAACAGTACCAATGGCTTCAACGGGAATCGTCCTCAGCCGGGATGGAATTCATGACCAAATCTCATTTTCTCTAGGCAAGGTAACTCTTCAAGTTCGCAGCAATTTTCTAAGAATAATTGTAGTTTTGATCAAAAAGCTGTGAATGATAGCGTTAGCAAAAAGTTCCATGCTAATGATAAGTTGTTTGAATCTATATCTTTGCAAATGGAAACTTTGAATGGTGCTATGAAAAACCAACTTAGCTTCAATAAAATGCTGGAAACTCAGATAGCTAAGTTGGCTGCTGCTCTACCTAACCCAAATGCGGGCAAGCTGCCTGGACAACCTGAAGCTCCTCCCAAGGAGCACATAAATGCAGTAACCACTAGGGGTGGAAAGTCCACACAGGGCCCCCCCATCTCCTAGTCATGCAGGTAAAGCACAGGATAAGACAGCCGAGTCAGAAGACAAGGTTGGAGATGAAGATACACCTGGCAAGGAGGAAAAACCAGCATCGAAACATCTACCCCATGAGTTCTACGACACAACGGTGCTACCATTTCCTTCGAGAAACAAGAAGGCTGCCGCTGATGAACAATATAGTAAGTTCGTTGAGGTCATTAAAAAGCTTTATGTCAACATACCCCGGCTAGATGCTATGCAAGTACTGACATATGCCAAGTACTTAAAGGACATCCTCAACAACAAGAAACCCCTACCGTCAACGGAAATTGTGCACTTAATGGAAGAGTGTAGCGCAGCTATACTCAAGAAAAAGGACCCTGGAAGCCCTACCATCTCATGCTCGATTGGTACCCAGCACTTTGATCAAGCATTGTGCGACCTTGGAGCCAGTGTCAGCGTAATGCCGAAGGTCATCTTCGACAAGCTGAATCATGACGCACTTGTTCCCACAACTATGTGTTTACAGCTTGCGGATCAATTCGTCTGTTACCCCGAAGGAGTGGCAGAGAACGTTCCGGTGAGAATCCGGAATTTTCTCATTCCAGTGGACTTCGTGGTGCTGGATATGGAGATTGACTCAAAAACCCCACTCATCCTTGGGTGACCGTTTTTGAGCACCGCCGATGCAACAATCGACGTTGGAGCAGGAAAGGTTCACTTGAACATTAACGGAAAGAAGGAAACATTTGCCTTCAAACCAAAAGTGGAATAGTGCAACAAGGTGAAGACTTTCAAGTGCCAGGCCAAGAAGGATAAACCCAAGGCCAATACCAGGACCAATCCATCAAATTCCAAAGAAGACAGTCTCATGGCATTTATGCTGAAGAAATTGAAAATCGAGTCTGAAATTCTACAAATGGAGTATGAGAGGGCAATGCAAAGTAGAAGATCGAGAAGCCAAGAGATGAGGTGTGACAGGCCCAGAACTGCACCAGGAGGCAAAGCTCCTGAGAAAAGACACGGTGCTAAAAGCAAATTGACTACGCCAAAGTGGCCAACCGAACCAGTACCCGAGAACAAAGTCGACGCCGAGGACAAATTGACATCAAGGAGGCGTAGAAGAAATAGAACACAGTGGAAGGCAGCCCCCAGTTATAGTTTCTATGAAACTCCGAAGGGCAAGACATGGGCTCTCCTCGCCAAAAGGTAAATTGGCACACTACCCATCGACGGCATATTTACTTTTCTGCCAATTTAATTTTTAGCACTGCACTGCATGTTTAATTTTTGCACGTCCAATTTTAATTTTTGCATTAGTTTAATTTCTTAAACACTGCATTCTCGAAAAAAATATATTTTAGTGGCCGGCCGCCCACATCATGTGGCCGGCCGGCCAGGCCACTCCCCCTTTCTTTTTCTTTTTCTCTTCTTTTCCTCTCCACTCACCTTCCTTCACCCTTTCCAAAGCAGGCACCAGGAGAGGACACACCCCGGCCATAGGTGTGGGCCGCTCGGCCACTCCCCTCTCTTTCTCCTTCACTTTCTCCTTTTGCTAATCACCTCCCTCTTTCCCTTTAGCTAATCAGTCCCCACTCTCTCTAATGGAGGCAGCACTTTGGCCACTTACCATGGCTCGTGCACTTTGGGTGCATGCATGCTGAGGTCTCCACTCACATGCTCTTTCATCCCTGCTCTCGATTGCTCATCCATGCAAAAGCCAGGTGCGTTAGCACCACAGTAGTGGCCGCCCGGCCTATGGTGATGACCGCCTGGCCCCCCTCTCATGCACACTCACATACCACTGCCTACCAAAAGCCGCACACCTTCTCTCTTTCCATCTTTCTGCGAGAAACGCTCGAAGATGGCAGGATATGGTGGCCGGCCGACCAACCCTAGAGGCCGCCCCGACCCTCCTCTCCTTCCCTTTCGGCGCACACCACCTCCATTTCCCCTGCACCAAAGATTAAGTGTGCATGCAACCCTAGAGTGGTCGGCCGACCGGGGCCAGTGGCCGTACGGTCACCATGCATGGCCGCCCGGCCCTCTGCATGTTCGCCCTCGCCTATAAATGCTGCCCTCTACTTCCTTGATCAATGCACTGAGCAGCAGACACCCTTCTCCCTCTCTAATCTCTCATTTAGTGCTTAATTAAGCTCACTAGCTTAGTTAAAATAATGTCCGAATAAAATTTGGTTAGCTAAATAAAATTCCGGCAACTCTCTCTCTTTTGTGAAGCAGGACGAGAACGTTTTGTGGAGGCTCTGCCTCGCAAGGACGCTATTTTTAGATGACTAACCCCTGAACGCTAATTTTTATCATCGTCTATCCTTCGGGTATCGTGCATTTGTTATGTGTATTGCAGGATGAAGAACACATTTAAAAAGGCGAAGAAGGCCGTTAGCAAGGCAGGACAACACATCCACTGGTCATCCTCAGAGAGTGGCTCCGGCTCGGCGAGCCGGCATGCTGCCTCCGAGAGGATGTCCATCAGCACGGAGGAGCCTGAAGAATTCCAGACATCGTCCACCCACCGGTCGATACTCATCCTCGAGTCGCAGCTCGTGCCGCGTGGTCAAGATGAGGCCAAGGCTTTAAGGTCTTTAAACCAAAAGACTTACGCCTTGAACAAATGCTTCGACGATGACCTCCTCGTCGACACCGGCATGTGGGAAGAGTTCAACGAGGTGTTTCAGGCCATTGGGTGGAGCGACTTTGCAGAAATCCCAGAGGGAGAATCATCCTTCTCACCAAAGAATTCCGCATGATACTCCGCACCGACACCCGAAGGGACGGTACGTACATCTGGTTCTGACTTTTCAATGTTGGACCGAGACGTGCGACTAGAGCGGGGGGGGGGGGGGTGAATAGGAGCACTTGAAAAACTCAAACTCAAACCCCCAAAGTGCGCTCTCACGAAAACACACACACACACACACACCCGATACCCTTTTGAAAAATCGATCGAAACGGGGTCAAATCTCAACGAAACTTCACGAAAATTTGCATGGACAACCCTAAGGACCTTCCCTAGCAAATCCCAAAAGATCAGCTCCAAAAGATCAAGGAATGCACGCGAATTGTAAATCTCGTGAGGTAGGTGAGTTGACACCGAAAAACTGAAATCGGACAAGAACGGCCCTTGCTCGTGGTTCAATGATTCTAGCACTTGGCTAGTGAGATTCACCACATCATAGCAAGGCAAAATATCAGCAAAATAAAAATCCCAACCTTGGACAAAAGGAAACACACCAAAATCCAAGGATTGGAACCAAGCACGAACAAGAACGGGGAGGGGAAAAGGAGGACGAAATTGAGCTGCTCAAGACATGGATTTCTCAAGAAGTAATCTTGGATTGAATCACGAAATCAAGTCTTACAAGACCCCCTAGAGCCTTCCTCCCATCATCCTCCCACTAATGACAAGATTTGACTAAACTAGGCACTCATCTCCTAGCTAATCTCCTCTCTTTTCTCTCTTTGGACCTTGGCTGCTAGGGTTAGGGAAACTAGGGTATTGTGGCTGCCAAGATGAGCTCCAAGGGAGCCTCTCAAGTCTATTTATACCCTAGGCCCTAAACGACACAATTATATTAAGACCCCTACTCTAAAAATGCCCGGAGGGGGCCAAACCGAAAAGATACAATCGGACGACTACGATGATGGCTTGATCTTCTTCTTCTCCACGCCTCGCTTGGATGTGCGCCACGTAGCCAGTAGTCCGGAAGCTTCCCCCGGTTTTCAAGTCAGAAACCGGGAAACTTTATTCTGCGGGCTTCCTGGGCCGGGACTTGGCCCAATCTTCAATCTTGGCGAGTCGGAGCTCAACCCACCAAGTCATCTGAACTTGGGTGGCGGTTTTGAGCCGAAGCCACCAAAGCCTCCCTTGCACGCCTTCGCGCCATGCACTCGGGTTGGAGCACCACGGTGGCACCCGGCTTCTCCAGTCCATCGGAGTTGCCTCGCAGTCCATCGGAGGGCTTACACCATCGTTGCCGAACCGCCCCTCCGTGTACCGAGCTCCCATGGCCGACCGACGCCGAGCATTGCCTCCGGTCCATTGGAGGTCTTTTGCCTCAGTCCATCGAGGTCTTCATCGTCTACCTCCAGTCCATCGGAGGGCCTCCAGTCCATCGGAGGGCTTGAGCCGTTGACAATCACTCATCACACCAGGAGAGCAATGAGGCCGGTCCATTGGCTCTCAATCTCCCCGTTGATGAGTGCATTGTCAACACCTTCAACCTGTAACCTGAAAAAGAACAAAGACAAGAGAAAAGCGTAAAACCGAAAAAGAAAGAAAGAAAGAAGAAAGTTGCTCAAAATGCCTAAGAACCAAATACAAGCAAAGAAACAAGGCACAATGAGACAACAAAAGAAAGCAAAGTATCGGCTCCTCAAGACAGAGGCAAAAGGCTCAACGCACCGATGCAAAGAGCATGCTAAAAGCTCAAACTCCCCCTGAAATGCATCCTCACAAATGCAAAATGAGTGCAAAGCTCTCCCTCAACTAAATCTCTCCTGAGTTCTCCCCCTTGTCCATATTTTTAAATTTCTTCCCCTTGGAGAAGTACACTAATCTCTCCCCAAATTTCTCCCCCTTGTTGACAATGGACACATCAAGGGTTCCGTGAACTCAACTCCCCCTGAACTAGACAACTCCTCAAAATATGCTATGAAATGCAAGGAGTGTAACTGAAAGAGCTCAGAAGGGATGGAAAGCTAGTAATCAAAAGTTCTAGCATACAGAGCAAGTGAGGGCAAGGAAGCATATAACAAGCTCAAATGAATCTATCCTACACATGTCAAGAGCAAGCTTATTTTTCAGGGTTATAGAATAGAAAGCATCACCAACATGAATAGCACCTAGCAAGATAGGCATGAACAGCAAGATGCTAGCAATGCATACAAGGTGTGCTATTCTCAACCAAAGCATATACAACCAGCCATAAGCATTTTAGAGACTTGCAGATTTCAGATTTATACATTTGTATTCATAAGCAAGTTCTTTTTGTGCCAGGGGTTATTTACTTGTCTTTTGCCACTTCTTACCAACCAATGCCAAGCCTAGGTTATATAACCATCAGAAGTTTAAGACAATGTTTTGGTCATACACAGCCTAGTCCAAGTTCATGCCAAAGTGCAAAGGCAAGCTGTCTCGAAGTAGATCAGTGTGACAAGCAAACCCACTTGGATCTTTCTCAATTCAACACATAAGACACCACTTGTAAGCATTTTGATTCATATTTCAATTTAAGCAAGGTGTCATAAAAGCTTAGGCATTTACATGGCAAAGGCATACAACTAGCATATCCAGGTATGAAATGATAGCATAGCATTCAACAATCCTACACATGCTAGGTAGCCAAATCAAGTGGTGATCATGGTTTTTGATTTGCAAAGAATAAAATTACAACTAGTATTCAACAGACTCAAGAGAGCTTAGCCAACCATGATTAAGCATGCATCTGTATAATCAAGCACAAGCAAGTACTAACTTATCATTCCAAAAGAGCTCTAGTGCCAGTGAAGTGAAAATGCAAAAGATACAATGTGATGCATGATATGATACAATATGCAAAAGAAGCAAAGAGAAATAAAAACCAGATAAAAGCAGAAACTAAACTACAGAAGCTATCCCTTACTAAAAGGGATAGCACACCCCAAGCTCACCTCTCAAGCGTACAAAAGCGCCAAACTTTAGGGGCTTGGTAAAGATATCGGCCAACTGGTTTTCAGAAGCTACATGCACTAAGTCTATGTCCCCCTTCTTATAGTGATCTCTCAGAAAGTGAAACCTCACGTCTATGTGTTTGGTTCTGGAGTGTAAGACGGGGTTCTTAGCTACAGAAATAGCAGAAGTAGAGTCCACTAGAAGAGGAATTTTTTCAAACCTAAGGCTGAAATCACTAAGGGTGGCTTTCATCCATAAAAGCTGGGAGCAGCAGCTAGCAGCAGCTATGTACTCTGCTTCTGTGTTTGACAAGGATACACTAGCTTGCTTGCGGGAGGACCAAGGGACAAGAGAGGTTCCTAAAAGTTGGCATGTGCCGGAGGTTGACTTGCGATCAATCCGGAAGCCAGCATGGTCAGCATCTGAGAACCCTCTAAGAGAAAGAGAAGAACCCGAGGAGTACCAAGACCAAGCTCAGGAGTGAATTTCAGATACCTGAAAATGCGCTTCACCGCTTGATGGTGAGAAGTCCTAGGTGACGCCTGGTAACGCGCACAAAGGCAGACCGCGAACTGAATGTCCGGCCTGGTCGCCGTCAGGTACAGAAGTGAGCCGATTATCCCTCGAAATTCCTTCTGGTCCACCGCATCCCCATCTTCATCCGCATCAAGTGCCGTGTTTGTACTCATAGGAGTCGTCATGGGCTTCGAGTCACCTATCTCAAACTTCTTGAGTATGTCTCTTGTATACTTGGCTTGATGGACGAAGGTTCCTTCAGGGCCTTGCTTGATCTGCAGCCCAAGGAAGAACTGGAGCTCACCCATAAGACTCATCTCAAATTCCCTGCTCATCTGTTCAGCAAAACTAGACACCAAAGCGTGAGATGAACCACCAAAGATTATGTCATCAACATATATCTGAACTATCAGGGTGTCACCGCCACGACTCAACAGAAACAAGGTCTTGTCTACTGAACCCATCACAAACCCAGACTTGAGCAGGAAACTCTTCAACCTCGCATACCAAGCTCTAGGAGCTTGCTTCAGACCATAAAGGGCTTTCCTCAACTTATACACCCGGTCTGGAAATCTAGCACTCTCAAAGCCAGGAGGTTGTCTCACATATACTTCCTACTCTATGAACCCATTCAGGAAAGCAGACTTGACATCCATTTGCTACAGTTTGAAGCCTTTAGAGGCCGCAAAGGCAAGCAAAATCCTAATGGCTTCCAAACGAGCTACAGGGGCAAAGGTTTCCTCATAATCTATCCCCTCCTTCTGACAGAAACCCTGGGCTACCAATCTCGCTTTGTTCCTCACAACCATTCCATCCTCACCCTGTTTGTTCTTGAAAACCCACTTGGTACCTATAGGGCGACAGTTTGGTGGAGGTTCAACTAAATCCCAGACATGGTTTCTCTCAAAGTTCTCCAACTCCTCATGCATGGCGTTCACCCAGTTAGGATCAGATAATGCATGTGACACATCCCGGGGCTCAAAAGAAGCAACATATGCTGAGTGGGAGAAAAAGGCTAGAGAGTTAACCGAAGAGCGTGTGACACGCGGGTGAATGTCTCCAATCATCCTGTGAGGAGGGTGATCCCGCTGGACCTGCCGAGATGGAACAATCTCGGAAGTCACCTCCCCTGCGTCCTCAGCGGGGCCAACCTCTGCTTGAGCTTGCTGTCGGGGGAGTGAAGAGGAAGTCGTGGACAAGGGTCCTCCTTCATCATCTGAGCTCGTAGCAGAGGGGGCAGGAGCTGCAGCCGGTGCAGTGGCTCCTACATCACCAACATCAACCACACCTTCCTCATCCTCAAAGATGGGGGTGCCTTCTTCATCATCACCTGAAATCTCAAAGGCAGGGGTTGTGTAGGGCATAGTTTCATCAAAAGAAACCTCACAAGTTTCAACAACTTGCTTGGCCTCCAAAATCCACACACGAAAAGCCCTAGAATTAGAAGTATACCCCAGAAAAATCCCATCCAAACAACGAGACTCAAACTTGTCCAAATGCCCCGCCTTCTTCAGCACAAAACACCTGCAGCCAAACGCTCGCAAATGCTTGACGCTGGGCTGCCTACCAAACCGAAGTTCATACGAGGTCTTTCCAAGGAAAGCTCGCAAGAAGATCCGGTTCGCAATGTAATAGGCCGTATTCACTGCCTCAGCCCAAAAACGCCTCGGAGTCCTATGCTCATCAAGCATCGTCCGTGCCATCTCAACGAGTGTGCGGTTCTTGCGTTCCACAACACCGTTCTGCGGAGGGGTATATGGAGAAGAAAACTGGTGTTCAAGACCTAGGTCACGACAGAAGTTTTCGAAACGAGAGTTTCTGAATTCTCCGCCATTATCACTGCAGATAGCCCTCATGGCCTTATGACTCTCGTTTCTCAACCTCAGTACTAAATCCTGAACAAAACCAAACGCCTCATCCTTAAACTCCATGAAAAATACCCACGAGAACCACGAAAGATCGTCCACAACGACAAGCACGTACCACTTCCCACTGACCGACGCTACCCGAGCGGGACCTACTGTATCCATATGGAGTAGCTCACCCGGATAGGAGGTCATAACCTGAGACACAGGAATGTGAGAGGCGACAACCATCTTGCCATGATGACAGGGGTGGCAAACTAAGTCCTTCTCAGCTCTCAATTTGGGCAATCCTCGGATTTGGCCCATTGAACTTAACCTGACTAGCAGATCAAAGCTCAAGTGACCAAGTCTCCTATGGCACTTCCATATATCTGCAGAAGGACTAGCAACCAAACAGCGCGCAGGGCCAGAAACAGATGTGAGGTTGACCCTAAAAACCTGACCAAAAGGCAGCAAAGAGCAAACAAGGGTCTCCTCAGCATCAAGAACGCAGCACGCACCTTTCTTAAAACGAACCTCAAATCCTTCATCGAGAAGTTGCGAAACAGAAACCAAATTGAACCCCAAAGTCCGGACAAAAGCAACTTCTCTCAGGGAAAGCTTAGCAGAGAGCGAAACAGAACCAACACCCATCACTTTACCTTGACCATTGTCCCCGAATGTGATGTACTCCTTGGTGCTTACGAGGTTGAGGCTGGAGAACCACTTGCGGTGCCCTGTCATGTGCCTAGAGCAACCGGAGTCCATGATCCACACGTCCTCCATGCCTCGATCCTGCAAAGTCAAGTAAAGCGACGGTAAGCAAACGGTCCGGCACTGGGGTTAGTCCCAAAACTGCTGTACCAGTGCCGAGCCATCTGCTCAAAAGTGGGATAAGCACAATCAAAGAAATCATCACGACGATCAGGGTAACCACGACCTCCAAAGCGTGAACCCTCGAAAGCTCTCTCAAAGCCTCGGTCACGAGGTCCATAGCCGCGCTGAAAATGACTAGGAGCTCGGCCGGTAAAGCGTCTCTCACCACCAGGAGCACGAGCCTGAAAGCCGCCTCCTCTCTCACCACCAGCAAAGCGGTCTCTCATCTCACCGCGGTGGGGAGGATCTTGCCCACCACCCTGGTAGAACTGATCCTGGTTCCCCCAAGCTCTCTCCTGCCTCTCAACCCGCTTCCTCCTGAAGCAAAACTCCTCTAGGTGGCCATTCCGCTGGCAAAACTCACAATGGTAGACAGGCCTCCTAGGAACTGGGTTAGGCTGGGACTTGGGCTTAGGTGGTGTGGCCTTGGGTGGCTCAGGCTGCTGGACTGGCTTCTTGCCCTTGGGCTTAAGCTCTTCCTCAACAATCTTGTCCATCTTAGCCTTAGAAGGCTTGGGTGTCCAGTACTGCTTCTTTGGGGCAGCCTTGGGTGGCTCATGGTAAACCCCATCAACAGTCTCTCCTGGCTGGGTAGGTGCAGTTTTGACCTTAATTGGAGCACTCTTCTCACCCGAAGTGCTGCACTCTCCAAACCCAACACCACTCGTCTCACCCTCAGCTTTCTTGGTGCTCTCTATGATCATCTCTAGTTGGGGTTGCCTTGCATATACCCAACTGAGCACCTCTCTCAACCTGTTGTTGTCATTTTGCAAAGACAACATCTCACCCCTCAGATCCTCCAGAATCACAGTCTGGGCAGCACAGGTATCACAGTCTAGGGAGGGAACCACAACATCTTTCTCCAACTTCCTAATGGTGGCATCCCTATCCACCAGCTGCATCTTAAGGGTTAGGCAATTCTCACAAGTATCAGTAGGTGCTGAAAGCACCTCAAAGTCAGCTCTCAACAGCTCTAACTCACCTCTCAAGGTAGGATAGACCATACACGCACCCAAAAGCGTAGGTCTAGCCCTAAGCTCCTCAAGCTCCATGAGCTGCCCCTCAAACTTCTCCTTCAGAACAGCTAGCTCTCTAGCTAGACAGGGGCAAGACTCACACTCAAGCTCTCCACTCAAAGTAGGCTCATCCAGTTTGGACTGGAGTTTGCCTAGCTCAGCCTTCAGCTCATCTATCTCCTCTACCCGCTTGGCATACCTATCTCTCTGGTCACCAAGCTCCGTCATGAAAGACTCGCAGGTAGGGCACTCAATCTCACTGGGTTGGGGTCTCACACTCCTCAACCTCTCATTCTCCTCTAAAGCCTCAGCAAGTTGGGCTTTCAACTTCTGCAGCTTCTTAGCTGCCTTCTCTAGCATCTTATCCCGGGTTTTAAGCTCCCGGCTGTTCTGTTCTAGCATCTCAAGGATTTCGGCTTGCTCAGGAGTTACCTCATCATCGGAAGAAGAGTTGCTGTCGTCATCCTTGTTCTCCTTGTCCTCAAGCACCATGGAGCAAACTGAGCTCCTCTTGTCCTTGTTCTTGCGCCTGGACTTGGTGGAGACGAAGCACAAGCCAGCTGGACTGCCTTGATCGTTCCTCTTGTCCTTCCTGTACGTGATCTCCTCATCGCTTGAGCTCGACGAGGACGAAGAGGAAGAAGATCCGCTGCTGCAGAACCCGATCTCGGCGAAGAAGGCCTTGTCCCGCTTTCGGTTGTCCTTCTGGTAGCTCTTGAAACCCTTCCGGAAGTTCTTCTTGCCGAAGGGGCGCTTGCCGGAGCCGTGCTTGCTGGAGCGGTGCTTGTCAAAGCTTGCCTTGCCGGGGTGGTACTTGTCGAAGTCGTGGGAGTAGCTCTTGCCCTTCTTGTAGTAGTCGTTCTTGTTGGGGCACTCGGCAATGAAGTGGCCGACCTCTCTGCACTCGAAGCACTTGGGCCGCTCTCCCCTCTTCTTGCTCATCTGGTTGTCATAGGCGTGCTGAAAGCGACTAAACACCAGACACAACTCATCATCCCCAAGCGTCGCTAGCTGCTCTTCTGTAACAGACATCAAAGCATAAAACGAGAAGTTGTGTACCATGGGGTTAGTGACAGACTCACTAGAGGGGGTAGCCAAGGCTAGACTTTTAGAACCTGTACAAGCGAGGGAATCCCTCATCTTGTAATCTACCTCGGTGGCCTTTAGCTTACTATAGAGCGCCTCTACTCCAATCGTATCATACCATGCTGACTCAATGATTGAGTTCACCTTGATCTCCCATATTTTTCTATCCAAAGCATACAGCAACTTGACAGTCTGCTGATGATCGGTATATGAGAGGGCAGCGGGGGCAGAGTTGACACGCAACTTGTTGATGATCGACTGAAAGCGACCAAACAAGTCGTCTACTGACTCTCCCGGCTTCTGGACGAAATTCTCATATTCGCGCCGGTAAGTCTCCACAAGTCTAGCCTTAATTGTCGCAGTACCCTCATGGTGTGCACTAAGCAGTGACCATATCTCACGCGCAGTCTTAAGGTGACTCACTCTCACATAATCCATGGGACCAAGCCTGGAGAAGAGAAAGTTAACAGCCTTGGCATTCGCCTCATGCTGAGCCACGATATCCTGCGTAGTACGCTCAGCAATTGGAAGCACCACAAAAGTCGTACTCTGAGTAGCATCCCATATCTCCTGACTCTGGCTAACAAGGAACGCCTCCATCCTACCTTTCCAGTAGGGATAGCCATCGGAGCCAAGGACGGGAATTTTCCCGGAGTTAGTCATCGTCGTTACGGTTTCGTCACCGGTTAAGGTATAGGAAACCTAACCGGCTCTGATACCACTTGTTGGACCGAGGCGTGCGACTAGAGGGGGGTGAATAGGAGCACTTGAAAAACTCAAACTCAAACCCCCAAAGTGCGCTCTCACGAAAACACACACACCTGATACCCTTTTGAAAAATCGATCGAAACGGGGTCAAATCTCAACAAAACTTCACGAAAATTTGCATGGACAACCCTAAGGACATTCCCTAGCAAATCCCAAAAGATCAGCTCCAAAAGATCAAGGAATGCACGGGAATTGGAAATCTCGTGAGGTAGGTGAGTTGACACCGAAAAACTGAAATCGGACAAGAACGGCCCTTGCTCGTGGTTCAATGATTCTAGCACTTGGCTAGTGAGATTCACCACATCATAGCAAGGCAAAATATTAGCAAAATAAAAATCCCAACCTTGGACAAAAGGAAACACACCAAAATCCAAGGATTGGAACCAAGCACGAACAAGAACGGGGAGGGGAAAAGGAGGACGAAATTGAGCTGCTCAAGACATGGATTTCTCAAGAAGTAATCTTGGATTGAATCACGAAATCAAGTCTTACAAGACCCCCTAGAGCCTTCCTCCCATCATCCTCCCACTAGTGACAAGATTTGACTAAACTAGGCACTCATCTCCTAGCTAATCTCCTCTCTTTTCTCTCTTTGGACCTTGGCTGCTAGGGTTAGGGAAACTAGGGTATTGTGGCTGTCAAGATGAGCTCCAAGGGAGCCTCTCAAGTCTATTTATACCCTAGGCCCTAAACGACACAATTACATTAAGACCCCTACTCTAAAAATGCCTGGAGGGGGCCAAACCGAAAAGATACAATCGGACGACTACGATGACGGCTTGATCTTCTTCTTCTCCACGCCTCGCTTGGATGTGCACCACATAGCCAATAGTCCGGAAGCTTCCCCCGGTTTTCAAGCCAGAAATCGGGAAACTTTATTCTGCGGGCTTCCTGGGCCGGGTCTTGGCCCAATCTTCAATCTTGGCGAGTCGGAGCCCAACCCACCAAATCATCTGAACTTGGGTGGCGGTTTTGAGCCAAAGCCGCCAAAGCCTCCCTCGCACGCCTTCGCGCCATGCACTCGGGTTGGAGCACCACGGTGGCACCCGGCTTCTCCAGTCCATCGGAGTTGCCTCGCGGTCTATCGGAGGGCTTACACCGCCGTTGCCGAACCACCCCTCCGTGTACCGAGCTCCCATGGCCGACCGACGCCGAGCATTGCCTCCGGTCCATTGGAGGGCTTTTGCCTCAGTCCATCGAGGTCTTCATCGTCTACCTCCAGTCCATCGGAGGGCCTCCAGTCCATCGGAGGGCTTGAGCCGTTGACAATCACTCATCACACCAGGAAAGCAATGAGGCCGGTCCATTGGCTCTCATTCAATACTGATTATGAGCTTACTCTGCGCCAATTTAGCAACTTGCTTGATTTCTCGCCCCAATGCACTTTGAGTGAGGATCTAGCGGGGTTTAATTCAGCAGAGTTTTGGAAAGAATTGGTAGGACCAGATGCTCACAGGAAAAAGAGCATCGCTCACATTAGGCACTCCACTTTGCGGTTTTTAGCCCGCTGGTTCACCATGGTTGTTTTCCCGCGGGATGATACTCGCTGTGTCACAGTAGAGGATGTTAGATGCCTCTATGCCATGTGGAAGAAAATAAAGTTTGCCCATACACTAAGCATGGTTCGCCACTGGCAAGGACTAGCTCAGAGTGGTCATATCATCTCGATCACGTCATTCGTGACAAGGATCGCCAATGGGTTGGGGATGCTAGCAAATGCTACCGTCTCCTTCATGCCAAATGACCCTACACGAGTAGTCAAAGAGTCGCACTTCATCCATGCACACTTTTTGAGGAAGGACAAAAACAGGAATTACATCATGACTTTTAGAGGCTCCGACTTTGAGCTGCCGCTCCCAGCACCGCAGTACAAATTATACTCTGTGAGGACACTAACCATGCAGCTAGAGCCCGAGCCAGAACCAGGAAGAAATAGTATCTCAGGAGTCATGACTCGCGCCCAATGACGCTGAGCAGAGGAGCAAATCCACAAGGCCAACGAGGATGCACAGCAGCCAGGAGCCGCACCTGCATGGGCTTATCGCAGCACACCTGCTTGGGAAGCCAACCCTCAGGGTTCCTGGCACAGCTCGTGGAACTTCATTGTGCCCTCCACCAACCCGACACCTTCATATCACAGTGGAGGTGAGTACTCTTATGGTCATGGTGCAGGTCCATCCCATTCTGCCCGCTACACCAGTGGCGAACTCGATGGGAACTTCAGCGCCCTCTTCGGGGCGTTAGATCTCCAAGAGCATCGCACCTTGGGGATGATGGACAGCCTCGCCGACATTTAGCAGCAACAAGGAGTCAACCACAATTTGATCCTGAAGACAAGAGCGACTGTCGACCGCATGCAAGAGTAGAACCTGATGTACTACAGCTGGAAAGGGTTCTTTCCCAAGTAAGCTTCATTGAAGCTTGGGGGGGGGGAGAACCCAACAGGTAAGGTATGTGTGTTCCACCGTTACCTTGTTCACCCCTGTACCTTTCTTCGAACATGTCTAGTTCTATCTGCCTTACCATGAGAGAAGTGCCCGTTGTATCTTTTAATTCCAGTAGTTTTATTTTATTAAAAAATAAAAAAATATGTGTATCTTAATAAATAACTCCCGTGCTTAATGTTAAATTCACTTGCTAGCTTCGTTTTGAAAATGATGAATAGTTGCTCTATCAAGTGAATGATTTAATTCTTGCATGACAACTTATGCTTAGCTTAGTCCTATGTTGGTGAATAAAGATAAGTAAACCAAAAGTTTTACCTTGTGGATGCCATTTGTGATAACAAGCCTAAGTTGTTGTGAGATCATGATATGACTTAGCGTGGGATGATTCTTTCAAGTTCCTAGTAAGATGGATATCTCAGGTTTTTATTTTGAAAATAACAAAATAAGCTCCCCATGGTTAAAAAGTCCTACCAGAGCCAAATATGCTTTACATGTTCAAAACCAGCTGTAAAGAGCTGCTTAGATATGTTTTGAGCTTTGTCAAATTTTGAGTCTGATCGAGAAGAAATATCATCTTCTGTTGATAGCTGGAGTATAAAATAAATGCAAGTGATCCATTCCGGACTTTGCGTCCACCAAAAGTCTCCAAATACTTCTCATAATCCCCTAGCCTTCAAATCTCAAGGAGTAAGGGTATGGAGCCCAAAAGAAAAATGTATGCAAAAGCATGGCAAAAAGAAAAAAATGCGTGCAAATGCACGGCAAAATGAAAACCATGCAAGTTCAAGCATGGCAAAAAGAAATAAAGCTCCATACCCACTCCAAATCTACAAAGGCTAGAGGGATGAAATTTTAGAGAAGGAGACAACTTGTTCCATCACTCATACTCCAGTGATCAAACAGAAGAAATGATAGCGTACACTCTTTGGTCCAATCTTTGGCTTAGCAAAATAAGCATTCTAAGTGTGCTACATTCTCTCCCCACCTAAAGCTCCGCAAAAGCCTTAGTGTAGGAAAATGTTGGCCAAAATCATGGCCTTTGGTGAGGAAACACTTCTGAGCGATCGAGAGTACCATGGAAAAGCTTATGTTTGTTTTGAAAATCTTGAAAACACCTAAAAAGGACATCCAAAAAGAATGAATTAGAATCAATCCTGCAAACAAGTTGTTCTGTCTCTCAACCGCCCAAGGCAAGGTAAGCAAAAAGATGCACCACAGGTATGATCAAGGTGAGCTTTGATTATTTCACTGCTTGGGGCAAAGGTTTGAGTATCTAGTTGCATATAAGAATTTTCTTTCACTTGGATATTGCAGCAACTCCTGATCCACTTTCAGTCTTAGCTTTGCTCGAGGACGAGCAAAGGTATAAGCTTGGGGGGGTGTTCACAGTCATTATTTCACGATTTCAATCGTCAATTATCCACCAAATGAAGCTAAACATGTGAAATATATGAACTAACCCTAATGAGTTCCACAAGATGTACATGAATATTTGGATGCAGGTACTAAAATACAAAAAAAATGGTTGCAAACATGTCACATATCGAAGATGAGCAGAAATGGCCAAGGTGGGGTGGCCGCCCGGCCACCCTCCAACAGGGTTTTGGACCCCAGACCACGTGGAATGGCCCCTTGACCACTTCACTTGCCATGTCTTTGATCCGGTGTGCAAACAAACACAAAAAGGTGAAGATCCAACCATCCAAGAGAGCATCCAATGTATCAGAGGGTCACAATGTGCCGGGACAAGGATTGGTGATGTCAAGGATCCGAGGGAAGCAACATGCAATGAATTGGAGCAAAACACGTGGCCGCCCGACTACTTAGGGTGGTCGGCCGACCAGCCCTCGGTGACATTTTTCACGTGCACCAACTGATTCAACCGCCAACCGACATGAGGGAGTGAGATCAACCGTCGGATGCTCAAGGTCGGTGAATCGGGTGGCCGCCCGACCACCCCCTATGGTCGGCCGGCCACCGACTTTGGCCGCTCGGCAACCGCCTCGGCCCCTTTATCGACCTAGTGCACATATAAATACCCCCCTCACTTCCTAGGCTATAAATAGACCCCGGGAGCTCATTTGCAAAAGGTGGAGTGGAGTGGAGTAGAGATAAGTTGAGAGTCCTATCTAAGAGTGCTTCACTCTTTTCTTAGTAGTTAGGATAGTCCTGGGAGTTAGAGTTGAGTCGAGCTTTGCCTCGGAGTCTCCGGAGTTATCTTCGAGTCTGTGGTAAAACCCTTGTATCTTTTGGATTCAGTTTATCTTCAATATAATTCAGTTATATTTTACTTTATTTCTATCTACTGCAAGTGGGGTGTACCTTTATTTTGCATACTTGCTAGGCTTAGATTGTGTTTCACTTAGTTATTCAAATCTTGGTATTCTTGTGGGTGCTATAACTCAACCCTAGACTTTGACGCTAGGCTCTAGCTAGATCCTCTCCTTTGATCAAGGACGATCTATCATTGTTCAAGCTTTGCTTGAACACGTTTATAGCTTGCCATCCTCTCCACGCAGCTTTGCTTGGTAGCCCCACTCGGTGACAGCGTGTTGTGTGCCTGTGTAGTCCACGCCCGTCGTTCGGGAGGCCCGTAGGTGTTAGCCAGACTCTCTTTCGGGACCTACTATCTACCCCCTGGTACCCTCGAGACTCTGGAATTTCGCTCGATGCAAGACCCTGATTTGTTTACTTGAATAGCTTAGTTAGACATGGATAATCTTTGCACCTGATTAGAATAGAGTTTGGTGACTTTATCTCACTCGTTGTCCTCCCAGGCAACTATACCTTTCTACAGATAGCTTAGATAGATATCCTCCTCTGCCATACACCTATCTTTATCATGTTTACCCCTGTTCAACTACTAGTTGGTATAATTTATCCAAGTTTACAGTTCATTCGATTTGAGTTTATTCAATTACACTCTTGAGCCTACCGCTTCCCTGTGGAAATTTACGATACTCGGAATACTCTGAGTGAAAGGCTACAGCGGTCTCCGTGCACTTGCGGAGTAAAACCTGTAAAGACTAAGAGACGCCAACACAAGACTTGGCCACGGTAGTAGTAGCAACACTAAGCAAAACCATAGTGCACATAGTTAGATTTACTTGCATAGGTTTTGCTTAGTAGTTGTAGTTTTTAGTGAGCCTTAGTTTATCGAAATCCTAACTCACCCCCCTATTAGGCATCGGTCCTAACCTTCACCAAACGCACCAGAGGGTCAATAATCAAAGATCAAAAGCCAATCAAGAAGGGGGCAAAGGAGCTCACACCAAGGCTGCATGAAATCCATCAATTAGAAGCCTCAAAGAAGTCTTAGATGTAGATTACAAGATGAATATTCGTACACCAAGCTTCCGTCCTACTCCTACCCTTTTCCTATGGGGCTAGATCTCTCTAGAACCCACTAGAAAACGATGATCTTGCTTGGTGATAGGATTAACTCTCAAGCCCTAGGTCTAAGAGTTCTAAAACCAGCCAAGAGAGGTGGCTTAGGGCAGCACACCCATTATTTATAGTATACACCTATTGCCCTAAGGCAGTTTTGCATCTGACCCCTATATTACAGACTCATGACACTACAACGCCTGTAGAGGCCAGAGAAGACGCAATGACACCCGGATGAACGAACATGATAGAGTCCAAGACGCCTTCGGTTTCTCCGCCTCGTCCAGATGTCCTCCACGTGTCCAGTAGCTCACCCCTTTGGATAGCAACCAGTTTTGGAATACTGGCTACTAGCCTAGGTTTTGACGATGGAACCAGGAAACGATCTTGGGCCCCAGTTTTGATGCTCGAACTGGGAAACGATTGTGGACTTCACTTCTTGCGGTGATTTTACGGCATACTACATCGTCCGACACCCAAGGTCACACTTATGGGCCGAGCCTAACTTCGTCCGCCACCGAAGCCACCTGCCAGTCCACTCAGCAGGGATTTTTTCATGCCAAGTCCACTCTAGCGCTGCCTCTCAGTCCACTCGAGAGGGCTTTTCCTCCAAGTCACACATAGGAGGTGCTCGCTCGTCCTTCAGCAAGTCTTTAGTGTTGACAAGCGCTCATCACAACCAGAACGAAAGAACAGACCCGGTACACTTGAGTCCCTTAATCTCCCCCTTGATGTGTGCCTTGTCAATGTTGGCGGTCGATAAAAACCCATTTCGACCACCAACATTTCATGACTCAGATTAGAATTTTCCAAGATTTCATTTATTTCTAACTAGTTCCACAAGTTGTGTATAAAAGTTGTATGCAGGAGTTTACACATTCAAAACCTCATAGAAATGAACAAACGGAAACAATGTGGCAAGAAAGGAAGCAGTGGGCCAGAAAACTAGGCTGGCCGACCACCATCCCAGGTCGGCCGACCAGGGTGTGGTCGGCCGACCGACCCTGGAGGCTCATCAGCAGCCCAAGGCCCAGGAGGCCAGGTCGGCCGACTCGTGGCCCAGGTTGCCCGACCCAGGAACCAGGTCGCCCGACCTTGGCCCAGGTCTCCCGACCTGCCACGTCACCGATCCTAAACCTGCATACAAAGAAACACAAAGCATGTCAACCACAACCATTGGATCAAATGCCAGAGGCATCCAAGCGTTGAAAGATCACCGAACCGTGGATCAAGGTTGTCATCAATCCAAGGGAAGGGCCATGCAACCAATTAGGAGCCAACACATGGTCGCCCGACCTCCCCTAAGGTCAGCCGACCTCCCCTCGGAAGCATTTTTCACGTGTTCCAACTGCCACAACCGCCAATCGAGGTTTGGAGTGCATAGCAGCCGCTGGATCACAAGAGGCAGTGCATAGGATGGCCGCCGGACCTCTAGGGAGGTCGGCCGACCTGCCCCTAGGGTCGGTCGACCACCGAGTTACCTCCACTACCGACTTACACACCTACAAATGCCCCCCTCAGCCATTTAAGCTATAAATACCCCGAGGGAGGTCATTTGCAAGGTGTTGTGGATCAATAGAATACAAGTGTGATTGTGTAGTTGAGTGTGAGCATTGTAGTGAAGCCACCCTTGGCATTATAGAGAGTGCCAAGTTGTATCAAGAGTGAGTAGTGAGTTGTAGAGTGAAGGAGTCGGAATTCTCTTTGGTCTTCTATTCCCAAGCTCTTATTCTCAGAGGAATTATTACTCTATTTCCAGGATATAGTAAAGTTCCTTGCTCCCTTCTTTATCTAATTCATACTTACTTTATTTACATATACTCAGTGCTTACTCATTAGTTTACGGGTGCCAAGTGTGCTCTGTGTAGTTTAACTATATAGTTGTGCTTGCTCTCAGGCTTCGAACCTGTGCAGTTGTAAACTCGGTTGTGTAGACGTGGTGCCTAGACTAGAGTTTACCTTGGAAGGTGTCTTGTCCCATGCAGCTTTGGTGGTAGGTCCGTTTGGTGATAGCGAGCGTGTACCCTGTGTACTCTACCCCATCGTCCGGAAAAGTAGTCATCGACGCATAGCTGAGTTCAGTAGTGCCCGCCTTTCTCGTATGGGTTATCAGCACTTTGGTGCCCGGAAGTGGTTCTATACGCTTAGTGTCCAAGTAACCTGTTGAGTAGAACAATAGTTTGTTTAGTAAAGTTAAGTTGTTATATTTAAAGTTGGGAAGCTGCTTTGCTCTGTCCTTTGTCTCTACATTTGCTGGCTTTACTATTTGGTTCTACCTGTTCTACGTTGAGTTACTCCTCGTTCCTCGTGGATTTCGATACCCTGGAATACTCTTGGGTGAAAAGGTACAACGTGTTTCCGTGCGCTTGCGGATCTATATCAGTAGGCTAAGAAATGCCAACAAGCTTTTCTGGTGCCGTTGCCGGGGAACGGTAGCTAAGTCAACTAGAACCTAGGATCGTCCATACTCACACCATACACAACCGCCTCATATATCCCCACCAAATACCACATACCATCTACCATATGGATTCCACGCCTATCTTTCAAGTCGCCGCTCCAAAGGGCCATTATTTGGGGCCTCCACCATCATCCACACCTATCACCATAGAAGGCTATCAGCTACGTCCCGGCTAAATAGCCATGGTTCGGGATAAATCATTCGGAGGGCACGAATCAGGATGTCCCTACGCACACCTCCGGGAGTTCGAGCAGTTTTGTAGCTGCCTGGTGTAACACCCCGAAATTTGACCCTAAGAAATTATCCTCTAATCTCTCGTCTAAATTCAAAATATGATTTTGAAAACCTGCTTGTTGTGAAGTGTATACTATGAGCTCATAAAAATCATCTCAAGTCCCTCGAATATTCCGGGAAAGATCCTCTCAAACCTTTCACAAAATATTCCTCAATTTTCCTTCCACAAAATCCATCCAAATTCCAAATCGGAAATGGGAAAATCATTCCTCTCCTATTCGGGCCGCAGCCCATCCCCTTTTCCCTCTCCCGGCCTGCCTCCCCGCGGCCCAACTCCTTTCTCCCTTTCCCGTTCCCGCGTGGGCCTCACCTGTCCGGCCCGCTTCGCCTCCCTCCGCCCATTCGGTCCGAGACGATGGCCCGGCCGCCGTCCTCCTCCTTCCCCCTTCTCCCTCTGCCGCCTACCGCGCCGCGCCACGCGCTGCCTCCCTTGCCGCGCCAGCGCCCCCGCGCCGGACCCCGTGCTCATCACGCCGCGCCCTCGCGCCACGCGCGCTTCCCCCCCGCCGCGCACTGTCGCCGGGCCCCGGGCCCCGGACGACGCCATGACCCCGCATCACCACCGCGCCACGCGCGTGCACACTTCTCCCCCCGGTGACCGGCCCCTACTACCTGACGCCCCGTCGCCACCTCTATCCTTCCCCTTCCGCCCTGTTCCGTGCCCATAAAGACGAGCCCTGGCGAGCCATTTCCCCCTTCTCCCTTCCTCTCACTCACGTCGCGCCGCCCGCGCCGCTCGCCCTTGCGGCGAGCCGCGCCGACGTCGCCGTCCCCCCACTGCCTCGCCAAAACAGCCACCACCACACACACCATGCGCACCACTCGCCGTTCGCCGCGGACCGCCTCCGGCTCCACCCGGACGCCGCCCGCCACGGACGCCACCCCCTCCCTGCTCAGCAATCGCACGCGCGTGACCACCGCAGAAATTCTCCGCGCTGGAGCCACCCCGGCTCGATCCCTCCGACACAGAGCACCACATCCCTCCCCTTCCCCCTCGGCCTCCGCCAATTTCCGCTCCCTGCGCCCGAGCGGAGCTCTCCTCATGCTCACCCGCGGCCATGGCCGCCGGTGCCGTGGATCTTCCCGCTCCGTTTCTCCTCCGGCCACGGGACCCGCGCCGCGAACTTCGCCGCGCCGGTCTCGTCGTCGCCAACTCGGCCCCCTCGCCGGAACCGGCCGGACGGCGGCGAGCCGCCGCCGGACCGCCGCCGGCGGTCCAACCCGAGCCCCGGTTCGCCCGAGCCGGCCTGCCTCTCGCTTGGCCAAATGGGCCAGCCCAAAAGCTTCCTTAGGGCGCGTAGGCCAAATGAAAAAGAATGGCCTCGTGGGCCGAAAGCTATCCCAGGCCCAAGTTGCTTTCCCCTTCGGGCCAGATTAGAAGTTGCCACCGAAAAGTCTAATCCTACCCCCTCAACTATCCAGGAAGTTCATATCTACCCCCTGCCACAAAATACCCCGTATCTTCTCCGTTCTAGCTCCGATTTATGTGATTCTTGCACCTAAATTCTCTGTAAATCAAGCTCTATCTATTCATATACTTTTTATAATATTTCCACACACTCCGCCCATCACGACACACGAAGATTCGCGGTCTACGTCATTTTTGGGTCGACCCGCGACGACGGAACTAGGGCACCTGTGGCAAGCCACTTGTGCGTTAGTTCCGCCCTCGCCGATCGGTTCACTGAAGACCCGGTTTGGTTGAACCGAACCGGACGGTTGTCAAACTCTACCCCTGTCCCCGTAATGCGGACGACAGGTGGGGATGGTTGGCACCGCCCGAGTTCGTCGTTCTCTCCCTCACCGCGATGTAAGCCCATCGCGCTGCGAGAGTAGACCGAGCCCAACTGGAAGGAAGAGTTGGACCCCACGCGCCAGAGTTGGCCGTGTCGTCTCTCTCTTCTTCCAAATTAATCTTTATTGCCGACATGCTGCCCTCATGCTGCCGGAAAATCCGTCTTATGAGCCCAGGCATGGATGGCACTAAAGATCAAACTCTTGATATCTAAAAGGGAGGCCAAATGCGCCATTTATCCGTTTGACTCCCGCTCTATTTACATGCCAAACCATAAGGATATCTTTAGCTCCACAAAGCCCATATCTTGATGAGCTCAGAGCGTACCTTGATTTGGTGTGTTTTGCGTGTCTGTACGTGTAGGCTTTCTCGGAGAGCCGTTCGGTTCCGTCTCTGAAATGGCTAACTCAGAGACCGGAACAGGAGTCCAATGGTGTAACGACCGTCGTACCGGCTACCTCGGCGAATGAAGGCAAGTCCACTGGAATCCTCACTTGATGCATAAATTACCCATGTTTTTATATACACATCCTATTGCCTTGTAAAACAAGAAAACTTGCATGTTTTGCTGGCTAAGGTAAAACATAGTAGGATATAGCCTCCCGAGCCACTTTAGATGTAGTGCGCTTAGGTGGATCGCTCACTCAATTATATACATTAATCTTGATGAAAATGATGGGAATATGATGGTGGGTATGGGCGGTTGTTTTTCAGTAAAACATAGGGTAAGACCCTGGCAGACGACTTCGGTTGTTGAAGCCATTTACGGGGTGGAAACCTGGTCCTTGTTGTGAGGACTGGGCTGGTGTTGCTCATGCGTGAGCATTGTGGGAGTTCCACCCTGAAGGACCGAGTTGACGTTTCATCTTGCCTAACTCATCTAGCGCAACCACTCGAGGTTGTATGCGGCAACCCTCGGTTAGAACCCACTTTGGACGAACCAGGCGTAAGCCGGTGTGCTGGGATGCATGAGAGATTGGGTGGATGGGCGCGGTTGCATGGCTGCGGTCAGGGGTCAACAGTCGCGTGGCTGCGGGTCTGAGCGACAGGTGGGCCCGTACTCTCTCATGGCTGAAGTCTGGGGAGCGCCTTGCGGGGGAAAAACCGGCGAGCGGAAAGGGGGCTCACTGATCATGAGTGCCTGGACCAAACTTGTGGGTAAAGTGTGCACCTCTGGCCAGAGTATAACTAAATCTATCATGATAGTCCGCTATCCACTAGTATGGACAAACGAGTTACGGCTTGGTTTCTGAACTAGCTTCTTATAAAAATATGGTTTTGGGATGGGATCAAAATGATGGTTTTGAGGCAGCTGCGGTTGCCGAGGAGGTGTGTGTGTGGAAAATGTGATGGCATGCGTGCCACGAGCCGCGATGGACCGGCAAGTCCAGTGGCAACCTCTTTTGGGATAAAGATGTTTTCTCAATTAAAACTGAGAACTAAGGAACCCTGCATATCAAATGTTTCACTGCGAATTTACCTTCAGCTCCAGATATATCTTGCATATAGTGATATCTGATATCCCCTCTTCCTATGGAAGAAGGTGGACTTGCGGAGTACGTATGTACTCACCCTTGCTTTGTTGTTGGTTAACAGAGCAAAGAAGATCATGGACGTGTGAGGGTTACGGCCTGCTTCCCAACTGTGTGTTGTGGGAAAGTATGGGTCGCGCTTTAAAGTTTTCCGCTGCAGTGTTTTTCGGGCTGCGCCCCGTTTGGTCTGTCCCGTTAGGGCGGATCTGTATACATCTGATGAACAAATGTGGTTACCATAACTCCTGGGAATGGTAATAATACACATTTTAGTCCTGCTTAAGGGCTGGGACGCTTCACCTGGTCATCTCGGGAATGTCTGGCGACACACTTTGATGGTTGCTTTTTCCATTTTTGCTAACGGGGGAGGCAAAAATCTGGTGCAAGCAGGTAGTTGGTAAAGTAGAAGGAAGTTGGGAGGATTTAAAAATCAGTTTCTGTCTCTGTTTCTTTCCGCCAAATAAGGTTATCGATCTCTGCTACGAAGTACTCAACTTCCGACAGCGCGAGAGAGAATCCTTGGGGGCAGCTTGGGAACGCTTCAACCGTCTAGCCTCATCTGGACCGGATTTGGGTATTTCAGAGGCATTGTTGCTACAACACTTCGTTCGGGGCCTTACACCCGGAGCCGACCTCTGTCTCGACCTAGCCTTAGGAGGGTCGTTCTACCACTTGACACCATCCGAGGGAAGAAAAATTCTCGACAAAATCCTTGAGAAAGCTTCTGACCTCGGTACATTAGAAGAAACACCTCAACAAAAGCCACCCAAGACACTCGAAACCGAAGAGAGACAAACACCACATACCCCATCTCCACCAGTACCCCTTCGAATCGAGGAAATCCCAGAACCATCATCTAGGCAAACTGAGAGGGTCAGTTTAGCCTTGACGGTTCCTCTGTCGGCACCTCCGTTCTCTTTTGAGGACGAACTCTTCATGGATTTTGGTAACGCCTCTCGGTTACCAAAACAAGACCGATGCTTCATTAGGACCTCCAGACCAACATACGTACTGCCAGATCATAAAGAGCATATGAAGGAGGACCTACTCTGGCTTTTCAGCAGCAATCAATCGGGATTGCATAGAGGAGAGGCGGCTGGACACGAACACAGTCAAATTCTATCCAGACCCCAGTGTTATCTCGGGCCAAGTATCAAGGCTTCAACCGCAAGATATTACATATGACCCAAGGATAGGAATCAATATAATCCCTAAGCATGTAATGGACGAGTACTACCCGACACAGCCGCTATCAAGATCTGCCATGCTTCTGCAATGGACAAGGGGTAGCTATATGAGATGCGAAGGTGTTCTGAGGGTAATTCAAACAACCTTGTGGGATACTCAGGTGTTCTTGGACTTTCACGTCTTTGACATCCTGGAGGGGTCTCCACCATTAATTGTGGTTGGGATCCCAATCGCAGCCCTCACCAGCTCAGATATATACAGAGGGAGATTGCAGCTTCAGCTTGGCAATGAAGAAATCAATGTCAATATTGATAGGTCACTCAATACCAAGACTCAAGCAAAGCCAGAGATTGACCCTATGGAAGAGGTGATGAGCCTTGCACTTGAGGAAATGGGTCAAGATAGCCTAGAGGAAAAGGCTGTTAGCGACTTCAGTACGGTAGAGGAGCCATGGAAGTTTGAAGAACTTGGAGAATCCTTATGGCCCAAAGCTCCAAAGATAGAACTAAAGCAACTACCTCCTGGCCTGAAGTACGCCTTCCTCAACGGGAATGAGGACACACCGGTGATCATTAGCGACAAGCTAACAGAGAGTGAGAGCTGGCGATTACTATCAGTTCTAGAGAAGTATAGATCTATGCTTGGATACTCTCTTCAAGACCTGAAAGGAATCAGTCCCAACCTATGTACTCATCGTATCCCTATAGAGGCTGATCATAAGCCAACTAGGGAGTCACAGCGTCGACTTAACAATGAGATGAGAGAGGTAGTCAAAAAGGAAGTACTGAAACTACTTCACGCGGGAATCATATACCCCGTGAGTGACAGCGAATGGGTTAGTCCAGTACAAGTTGTGCCTAAGAAAGGAGGGATGACAGTTGTCAAAAATTAGAATAATGAGCTCATACCGCAGAGGACTGTCACAGGTTGGCGGATGTGCACTAACTACAAAAAGCTTAATTCCGCCACCAGGAAAGATAACTTTCCTCTTCCTTTCATTGATGAAATGTTGGAAAGATGGGCAAAACATTCCTTTTTCTGCTACCTCAACGGCTACTCTGGATACCACCAGATTTCGATTCACCCGGAGGACCAGAGTAAGACGACTTTCACATGCCCTTATGAAACTTTCGCTTACATGCAAATGTCGTTTGGGCTGTGTAATGGTCCAACATCATTCCAACGGTGTATGATGGCAATATTCTCTAATTTCATCGAAGATATCATGGAAGTATTTATGGATGACTTCTCAGTATACGGCAAGAGCTTTGACGGTTGTTTAGAAAACCTTGAAAAAGTTCTCAAAAGATGCCAAGAGGTTGATCTTGTACTGAACTGGGAAAAATGCCACTTCATGGTCAGAGATGGAATCGTTCTGGGACACAGAATTTCAGAAAGAGGCATAGAGGTAGATCGTGCAAAGATCGAGGTCATTGAACAACTACCTCCACCCACCAACATAAAGGACATCCGAAGCTTCCTAGGCCATGCAGGGTTTTATAGGAGATTCATAAAAAATTTCTCCCATATAGCCCGGCCTCTGACCAACTTGTTGGCTAAGGATGTTCCCTTTGTGTCCGATGAAGAATGTCTCGAGGCCTTTCACACACTTAAGAAGGCTCCGGTCTCAGCCCCAATCATTCAGCCACCCGACTGGAACTTACCATTTGAAATCATGTGTGATGCAAGCGACTTCGTTGTTGGAGGAGTATTAGGTCAGAGCAAGGATAAAAAGCATCATGCTATCTCTTATGCAAGCAAAACACTCACTGGCCCACAATTGAATTACTCAACCACCGAAAAAGAACTATTAGCAGTGGTCTTTGCAATCGACAAATTCAGATCATACTTGGTAGGATCGAAAGTCATCATCTACACAGATCATCCATCTCTCAAATACTTCCTAATCAAGAAAGATGCAAAACCACGATTGATCCGGTGGGTGCTGCTACTCCAAGAATTTGATATCGAAATTAGAGATAAAAAGGGAGTAGAGAATTTGAAGAAACATCGCCCTTGCCGATCGATGACTATATGAGAGATGATCAGCTCTTAAAGGTGACAACAGCCCAACCTTGGTATGCCAATCTGGTGAATTACATTGTTGCTGGCTATGTCCCCGAAAGAGCAGATAAGAGAAAATTGGCCCACGACAGCCGTTTCTATCTCTAGGATGACCCCTACCTATACAAACTCTGCGCAGATAGACTCCTATGTCGCTACATTCCAGCTTGTGAAGCACCGCAAGTCCTTGATAGATGCCATGCATCCTCCTACGGAGGTCACTATGGGGCTTATCGGACTCATGCAAAAATCTGGCAAAGTGGGTTCTACTGGCCTACTATGTATGAGGATGCAAAAGAGTTCGTGAGACGGTGTCCAAGGTGCCAATGCCAAGGGAATATAAATCCAAGAGATGCTATGCCACTCACAAGCAATCTCCAACTTGATATATTCGACGTGTGGGGCATAGATTTCGTGGGACCTTTTCCCAAGAATGGAGACAAGGAGTATATTCTGGTCGCAGTCGATTATGTATCAAAATGGGTAGAGGCAATGCCGTGTCCTATAGCGGACTCAAGACACTCCATCAAGATGTTCTGGGAAACAATCTTTCCTCGTTTTGGAGTACCATAGGTTATCATCAGCGATGGGCGCAGCCACTTCATTGACAAGAGCTTCAGGAAGTGTCTGGCTGAACTCAGTGTGGACAAGTGGTTGCCACCCCTTATCATCCGCAGACAAGTGGCCAAGATGAGACGTCTAATAAGCAAATCAAAAACATCCTGCAAAAGACGGTCAAGGCTATGGGAAAAGATGGGTATCCAAGCTACCCAATGATCTCTGGGCATATCGTACTGCATACAAAACTCCCATTGGCATGACACCATATCAATTGGTGTATGGCAAGACTTGTCATCTTCCAGTGGAACTCGAATTCAAATCTCACTGGGCAATGAAGAGGTAGAACATGGATCTCCAGTCGGTAGGGGTAAGAAGGCAAATGCAATTGGCCAAACTGGAGGAATGGAGGGAGAAGGTATACCACAGTGCCAAGCTATACAAGGAGCGCAGCAAACGATGGCACGATAGGCGAATCAAGATCAAAACATTCAAACCGGGAGATAAGGTATTACTCTTTAATTCCCGTATTCGTTTGTTTGGTCACGGTAAGCTTAGAAATAAGTGGGAAGATCCATTCACGGTCCATGAAGCCGCCGATCACGGCACCATCACCCTCCAGGACAATGACGGAAATGTTTTCAAGGCAAATGGGCAACCCCTTAAAATATTTCTTGAGCCCGAAATGCCTCAGCTCGAAGAAATGGATGTCTTCGAGCTACATGAGGTAGTTTGATCACACATCCATGGTCGAGCTCAGACCTTAAAAGAAGCCATGTACACTACTTGCTTTCTCTCCCTTAAAACTCCTCTAATCTCACCTTTTGCTAAGAAATCTCAATAGAACCAATGTCCAACACATGTTTTTGGATTTAAGGTCACCAAAAGGGGGTAAGCCCAACTCTTGGCATGTCCAGCCAAGGGTTGGCATGGCCGGCTGACCTATGGGTCAGGTCCCGACACCCTAGTGCAGCAGCCAGGCCACCAAGTGCGAGGCCAGGTCGGCCGACCTAGGAGTCGGGCCGCCCGACCACCGTGGCCTCTCTTAGGGTGAAAACATAGCTCTCTGGGCTAAACTACAGAATCTAGAGGAGCGTTGTGCTGAATGTGAACTTTGGTGGATGGACATTAATGATAAATTTGATGTCCTTGGGAAGGGACTGTCCGCCAACGTTCACCGCCTTGCAGAAGCAGGGCATCCAGAGCTTTATGACACACCGCAGCCATAGATGCCCATGCTTCTAGTTATCCTATGCGCTTTTTAGTTTTTTATTCTTAGGTTGAATAATTTTTATTTGTTTAATTTCCCTTTTGTAATGAGCGCTGTTGGTGGTCGTTATTTCACTATTTCGACCGCCATTTCCTCGGTGAATAAATGGGGTATAAATAAAGTACTATGCATTATTTACCTAACGCTGATGAATTCCATGAGTTTTGGTGGTTTTCGGTGTATCACAGGGAGAAGCTCATATTCTGTGTAAAAGATCACCATTTGGAGCAGGAGAGAAATCACGCACAAAAGGGCTTGAGAACAAGTTGCAAATTCCATCACTGCAAAGTATCTCAAATGCCCTCAATACCTACACCATTGCGTAGAGCTCGTCGAGACGATTCCAACGGACATATTATTTGCATCGTTTGGAGCTTATATGAAAAATATATTGAAAATATAAAAATATAGGGACCGCTGACGTCATCGCTGACATCAGCAGCCCCCTTCGTACAGTCACCAGGCATGGGGAGCAGCCACCAGGCGTGGGGAGAAGCCCACCAGGCATAGGAGCAGCCCAAGAATGGTTTGGGGGTTAATCCCACCTTGGGAACTCATGGAAGACCCCCCTCACCTCAAGCTATAAATAGAGGGGCACTCCCCCACTCCAAAAATATACCATTCACCATGTGAATTCTCTCTTTCTCCCTCTAGGAGGTACCCCACGGGAGGTGCTTCCATTCTGAAAGGAGTGTTTAGGTAGGAGTTAGCGGTAGGGCTCCGTCGTTCCGGAGCTGTCTTCAGGAGTTCGGTATGAATTCTTTTGTATCTTTTCTTTCCTGTAAGACTTGAGTTATTTAATATATTTATCTTTCTTTACTTTTGTGAGCATTTACATTACTCTTGGTTTTGGTATTATTCATGCCTTAGCGTAGTAATGTCTTTTAGACTATAGTTAGAGTTGCTCTGATGGGTAATGAATATTTAGTTTGTCATGCTTATAGATTCCTCGTGCGCACTTTATAGCATTTGACTATACGGTTGTGTGTACTTCTACCTATTAGTACTAGTAGAAGTAGTGCTTGCAAGCGTAGACGTGGAGTCTATAATTGCGGTCACCTTGGTTTCACAAGTGATTAGACCCCACGCAGTTTTGGGTAGTCGGTGTGCATGTAGACTAGGCGCACCCGGCTTTGGTAGGTCCTCTTGGTGACAACGGGAGTGTACCCTGTGTAGTCCACCCCCGTCGTTCGGGTCACTTGTAGCCGCATAGCTGAGTTGCTGCGACACCTGCCTTTCTCGTCTGGGTTATCAGCACTCTGGTGTCTGGAAGTGGTTAGCAGGCTCGGTGGCAAAGTAAGTATCTTAGACAACTAGATAAGTCATTGCCTCTGTCAGAGCAACTTGTTGGTCTAGCTTTGTCTGTCTGGCTCACCTTGGTATAGAAAGTCCTCATCAGGAATCTGAGCTCTTACCTCGTTGTCCTCCTACCTTTACTTGCTTTCTTGCCAACGGTGCTTGGCTTGTATCCCATGGTGCTTGGTGTCAATCGTTCCTAGTTATCGGTTGACATGAAAGAGTAGTAACAGCTGAACGAATGATAGTTTGATATCTCTATCTCAATGCTTCCCTGTGGATAAATACGATACCTTAGAATACTCCCCGGTGAAAGGCTAAAGCGGTCTCCGTGCGCTTGCGGAGTAAAATCCGGTAGGCTAAGAACCGCCAACAAGCGCCTACAATTTTTATTCATTTGATTCAATAATGTAGGATAGTTTCCCTTTTCAATAAAGTTTGGGGTGGAATGGCCAAAGCCATTCGACCTCCTGTCACTAATCCTGCAGAAACCACGCAAGAAAACACTTTATGCAGGATCTACAATGCTACTCAGAAAAATTCAGGGGAAAACAGCAACAACGCACGGTCGCCCGACCTCGGTCCAGGTCGGCCAACCATGTGAATTGCACAAAAACATGTTAAACCACGTTGTCACGTCTCCCCAAGGCTCTCTCATCAGAAACAAAGAAGCGCACGGGTCAAACTACAAACTGGAGTGGCCGCCCGACCTAGCCCGTGGCCGCCCGACCTGGTGACAGGGTTGGCCGACCCTAGGTCTGGGCTGGTCGGCCCACTCCCATCTTGAACCCGCATTTGGAGGTCAGGTTTGCACATTTTGTTATTCGCACCTCTCAAACTTTGCGCTTCTTTTACATGAAACATTGGTAAATGATGCTCTACATGATCATGATGTCACATCTCACTTGTGCTTGCACCATTTTATTCCTTATGCTAGAGCAATCTTGCCTTTGGATACCATCATGAATAGGGAACCACTTATGTTTAGTTTGTTGATTCATGAGAGAAGAGATAATTGGAGATAACTAAAGGAACCTCCCACATGAGTTAAGAGTTTTATTTGCAAAATAAAAAGAGGGTTCCATCTTGGATGATCTCAAGTTCCTATCCTATCTCACCAATGCCACATATGAAAAAGAGAACTTTACATTCATGCATCCTTGATTGTTTTTTAATCTTATCAAGTCTTGTGCCACTAAGAGAGATCAAATCAATAGAGATTTTTTGGCCTTCACACGCACGTTCCACAAAATAAAGTCTCACAAAAGGGTGTGTATCAAAATGTTCATGATCCTAGTCAATTTTATGTTTGAAAGAAAGAGAAGCATGGGAGTTCGAAAAAAAAGGGAGAGAAAGAGAAAAGTATGAGAAAAGAAAAATGAGAAAAAGAAAAGAACTCCATACTCTTTACTCAAACATGGGATTCAAACCAAGCACCCAAAAGAGACATCTCTTCACATTACACTTGCACCTGGCCAAATCTTACTTGATTGTGATTCCTTTTCTTGACACTTGGTTTGATTCGACAACATAAGCATGATAGGGTAGACTCATTCTTCCAACTACCAAAAGCTCCACAAAAGCCTTAGTAGTATAGAATATAAGGAATGCAAAACTCTTGCAAGGACACCTTGTCCTATGAGTGACTGAGAGCTGGACTTGGGATCAGAAAAGTTGGCATGCCCTGTTTTGAAAATCTTGAAAACCTTTCTACTCACGCGGTGTGGGAACCTGAAGTTAATTCTGATATATTCTTGTTCCATGTTTTAACGTTCCAAAACTTGAGTGTAGACATCATTGAAATCCTAGGCAAGATGAAATGGTCGGGAATAACCTTGTGCCGGCTATGGTGGTTGTGATGTTATGCCCTTTTAACTTATGCTTAACTCTCGTCTTTGGTCGAGTATGAGCAAGGGTTTAAGCGGGGGGGGGGGGGGTGTTGGCGGTCAAAAAAACCCATTTCGACCACCAACATTTCATGACTCAGAGTATAATTTTCCAAGATTTCATTTATTTCTAACTAGTTCCACGAGTTGTGTATAAAAGTTGTATGCAGGAGCTTACACATTCAAAACCACATAGAAATGAACAAACAGAGACAATGTGGCAAGAAGGGAAGCAGTGGGCCAGAAAACCAGGCTGGCCAACCACCATCCTAGGCCAGCCGACCCGGGTGTGGTCGCTCGACCCTAGAGGCCCATCAGCAGCCCTAGGCCCAGAAGGCCAGGTCGGCCGACTCGTGGCCCAGGTTGCCCGAACCAGGAACCAGGTGACCCAGGAACCAGGTCGCTCGACCTGCCACGTCACCGATCCTAAACCTGCATGCAAAGAAACACAAAGCATGTCAACCACAACCATTGGATCAAATGCCAAAGGCATCCAAGCGTCAAAAGATCACCGAACCGTGGATCAAGGATGTCATCAATCCAAAGGAAGGGCCATGCAACCAATTGGGAGCCAACACATGGTCGCCCGACCTCCCCTAAGGTCAGCCAACCTCCCCTCGGAAGCATTTTTCACGTGTTCCAACCGCCACAACCGCCAACCGACGTTTGGAGTGCATAGCAGCCGCTGGATCACAAGAGGCAGTGCATCATATGGCTGCTGGACCTCTAGGGAGGTCGACCGACCTGCCCCTAGGCTCGGCCGACCACCGACTTACCTCCACTACCGACTTACACACCTACAAATGCCTCCCTCAGCCATCAAAGGTATATAAATACCCCGAGGGAGGTCATTTGCAAGGTGTGGTGGATCAATAGAATACAAGTGTGGTTGTGTAGTTGAGTGTGAGCATTGTAGTGAAGCCACCCTTGGCATTTTAGAGAGAGCCAAGTTGTATCAAGAGTGAGTAGTGAGTTGTAGAGTGAAGGAGTCGGAATTCTCTTTGGTCTTCTATGCCTAAGCTCTTATTCTCAGAGTAATTTTTACTCTATTTCCAGGATAGAGTAAAGTTCCTTGCTCCCTTCTTTATCTAATTCATACTTACTTTATTTACATACTCAGTGCTTTACTCATTAGTTTACGGGTGCCAAGTGTGCTCTGTGTAGTTTAGCTATATAGTTGTGCTTGCTCTCAGGCTTCGAACCTGTGCAGTAGTAAACTCGGTTCCGTAGACGTGGTGTCTAGACTAAGTTTGCCTTGGAAGGTGTCTTGTCCCACGCGGCTTTGGTGGTAGGTCCGCTTGGTGACAGCAAGCGTGTACCCTGTGTACTCCACCCCATCGTCCGGATAAGTAGTCATCGACAGATAGCTGAGTTCTGTAGTGCCCGCCTTTCTCGTCTGGGTTATCAGCACTCTGGTACCCGGAAGTGGTTCTATAGGCTTAGTGTCCAAGTAACTATTGAGTAGAACAATAGTTTGTTTAGTAAAGTTAAGTTGTTTTATTTAAAGTTGGGAACCTGCTCTGCTCTGTCCTTTGTCTCTACATTTGCTGGCTTTACTGTTCGGTTCTACCTGTTCTATGTTGAGTTACTCCTCGTTCCTCATGTATTTCAATACCTTGGAATACTCTTGGGTGAAAAGCTACAACGTGTTTACGTGCGCTTGCGGATCTATATCAGTAGGCTAAGAAACGCCAACAATCAACACCCTCAACAACCACCTGAAATCATAGACAAAGATAAGAAAAGCATAACAAAGAACCAAAGAAGAAGAAGGAAAACTAAGAAAATCCACTCTCAAGTGCACAAAAGCCAAGGAAAGGCAGAAACGGCAGCACAAGAAGTGAACAAAAACAAAGCCAAAAGATCGGCCTCCTAAGACAAGGGAAACTACTCAACGCAACCGATCAACAAAGCATGACCCCTCAAGAAAGAGGCAGGGCTCAACACAGTCATGCTAAAAGAAAAGGACCTGCTCCTCCAGAAAGAGGCAAATGCTCAACAGTTGGCCAAAAGAGCATGCTAAAACTCCAACTCCCCCTGCATCACAGCCCATCTCACAATGCAACTCTCCCCTTGGGGTGGTACTCCCCCTAGGATAATGCAGCTCTCCCACTGGGACTCTGACTCTCTCTTGTACAAAGTGGTTGACACTTCGACCCTTGAGGGTTGGTGACTCCTCCCTCCCCCTTGTTGACAATGAGCACATCAAGTCCCCCAAGAAAAATGTCATGTAAATTCCACGAGTGCAGAAAATGAGCTCATCAGGGATGAAAAGCTAGTAATCACAAGTTCTGGCATACAGAGCATGTGAGGGCAACGAGGCATGCAACAAGCTCAAATGAACCTATCTAACATAGTTCAGGAGCATGCATGATTTTTAGGTTTGGTAAAAAGAAAGCATCACCAACATGAATAGCAACTAGCAAGGTAGGCATGAACAACAATATGCTAGCAATGCATACATGGTGTGCTAATCCTAACCAGAGCATATATAGAATGCTATAAGCAATTCAGAGACTTGCATATTTCAGATTTAAATAATTTTCCATTCAAGCAAGCTTTACTTAGGTGCCAAGGGTTATTTGCTTGTCAAGCCACTTCTTACCACCGTGGAGTCCACCCCGTCGTCTGAAGTATGGAGGCCATTGCAAGATGGACTCCATATGGAGTAGCCCCTAAGTTTCGAGTTCACTTGAGCAGCAATCAACTTGAAAGTTTTGAACTATTCCTTCAACTAGTCACTGGAAAAATTTTTGTGGAAACCATTTTCCTTATCACTCCTACAGTCCCCAAGATTCAAGAGGTAGGATAATGCATCCTGGAGCTTGTTCATAGTGGTCAAAAAAGATACACCATCAAGACATCGTTGCAGGGACACCTCTGCCAAGTGCATGAGTACTGAGTGCACCGATACCGAGTGCTAAAATGCCGAGTGATATGTGCTTCGAGCTACAAAAATATCTCAACCATTCAGTAACGCATAGAGCCTCCAGGCTTCTTGTAGTACTGTCTCTGTCAGGGAACTCCGATAGCTTCAATTATTGCCCAACATGTATCTTCACAGTGAAAGAACAGCACGCCCGTGACCAGAGCTGCGCACTACAATGCTGCATTGATTACTCCCCCTTTTTCAGTGTGGGGGATAGATAACCTCAGGGTCCTAATGGACCGTATTCTCTACATAGGCCGGCGGAGGGACCGGTCCAGAAGAAGACCGATCGACTTGACGCACAAGACAAGGACTCGACGTGTACAAGGAAGATCTAAGAAGAATCCTAGTAGGAGATGTAATCAATCCTAGTAGGACTAGAACTCCTTGTAACCCAAGCCACGCCGGACTATATAAGGCGGGCTAGGGATCCCTCTCAACAACACAACTCCTCAACCCCATAGGAACTCAACCCCCCAACTCTCCAACGCCCTCAACTTCATACGCCCTCGTTGTATCCTTGAGAGCTCAAATCAATACAATTAGCTCCAAACAGGACGTAGAGTATTACGCATCTCGCGGTCCGAACCTGTATAAATCGTGTCTCCTTTGTGTTTTGTGTTCTGTGTTCTTCGTCGCATCTCAAAGCGAACCATCGAGCTACGGTTGACGCAGACGCCCACAAAAGCATCCCGTGGTACACCCCGTGGTGCATTGCCGGTATCAAACACCGACAGTTGGTGCGCCAGATAGGGGAGTCTGCTTCAACAACATTGCTAGCTCCATGGCCGTCACCTTCAACAACAGATCAAGCGTCGTCCTATGCGGCGTCACCTCTGGCGCGATTACGGTGCGCCTTCCCACCATCGCCTTCAAGCTAGCTCCATGGCCGATTCATGTCCAAGATCAAGTTCATCTTTGTGGAGATTAGTCCACAAGTTTTATGGCAAAAATCAGCATACGTCATCATCGCTTTCGGAAATTCAGATTCGTTCAAAGTTGGGAATATTCGTCATTGCACCGCTATTATCAGCACGTGCAGAATCAATCGTCGCGTGGATATTGTCGATTACTAGTCTATCTAGGCAATCTACAATCAAGAATATCAAACGGCCCCTTAGTAAATCATGTCTGCATCTACTCCAAGGCAAGATCCAATCTGAGTCGGACACAGGGATACGATGAGTAACTACAAGTCCAGGTTGAGCAATCCGCACGGGAATTGCAGCTCTACAGATCAATCAAGGCCAAGGAATCAAATCGCGTGATGCAAAGACTGGTGCAGATATATCGACTTGCAGGCCTATCACGTCGGGTCATGGCAAACTTCGATCTGATGTTTGTACGAGAGATGCTTTCGGAGATACAAGCCTACAGTCACTATCGCCCATGTCAATTTAAGTGACTCAACACATACATCATCATTGCTGAAGACATGTCCTGCTTGGACTGACTGCCTGCGATGTGCACTTGATGAGTCAACTTCTACTCGGACTCAAGCCTCGAACTGGTTGACAGCGTGCTCTATCTACATCGAATAGCTAAGTCATCGTTATATTTAAGTTATACGCAATTAAATTTCGTCTATACAACTGGCTCCATCTAATCGCTCAAATATTATTTATATTCAAGTATTCTCTCTGCAGACGATACTACTCAGATTATTTCTCGATTATTGTTTCAGAAAAATTTATCTCGGTCACTTGTACGCTTATGGCTTATGCTCAGGGCTGCCGATTTCTAGTTGGATTATTTCCGGATCAGTCAAGCTCTTTCCGGATCACTCAAATTATTTCTAAGTCATAAATATTATCTCTGAATTACTCATATTATTTCTGAAATATCCGAGTTATTGGATCAATTCGATTTTCTATGGATTGATTATCTATATTATTGCTTAATCACCCAGATTATCTTTGGATTATTCGGATCATATCTGGATTATTTGTACCAGATCAATATTTCTGGATCATTCATATTATTTCAGGATCACTTGGCTACTCATATTATTTCGTCACCATTATTTCTGGATCGCACAGATTATTTCTGGATTATGTGGGGTTTCGTATTACTCAGAATATTTCTGGTCATTCAAACCGTGCATTATGCACCTCGGTAAACTGAAACATTTTCTACTTCATGTACTTTCTCGAATTGTTTGCATCTCGTGTTTCGCCGAGTCAATTCTTTGCATCTCGAGTTTTGCCGAGGCAATTCTTTTCATCTCGTGTTTCGCCGAGTCGAATCTTTTCTGTCGCATCTCGTGTTTCGCCGAGTCGAACCTTTTCTGTCACATCTCGTGCTTTGACAAGTCTTAGTATTTTCTGGCAAGATCTATGACGGTGGGCGTCATGAACTCTATATGACCACCGTGACAACAGGGTAGTCGGTTTGGCCAACCGGCGCTACATGCCTTCGCTCATTTAGTAACGGGGTGTCCCCTATCCCTTCGCACTCTTCGTATAGGGCAATCGGCCTAGGTCGTATGACCGACAGTACGGTGTTGCATGCCCACTTCTACTCATGACGGGGATACCTCCGGCCCCACCCACGAAAGCAATCAACCTAGGTCAGACGACCGACAGCACGGTGTTACATGCTTTCGTTCGTACTCGCATCGGGGAGCACTCAGAGCCCCACCAAAACAAAGGCAATTGGCCTAGGTCGAATGACGGACAGCACGGTGTTACATGCATTTGCAGACCTCACATCGGGGGGCACTCAGGGCCCCAACAAAACAAAGACAATCGGCTTAGGTCGAATGACCAACAGCACGGTGCTACATGTCTTTGCAAAACTCATGTCATGGTGCCTTCTAGCCCTTTATTCAGGTCGTTACCTGACATACAGCTGGTGTTACATGCTCTTGCTTGCTTATATGGGGCAGTCGGTCTGGCCCACCGACGCTTAATGCCTTCGTCATACTCAGAATTCAAACATGGAGTTCACTCTATCAAGCTAAGTTACTTCTATAATTACTTATGCATTCACATAAGTGGTTTATCCAATTGGTTTGCTCTGTCGCTTCGATATTGTTTGGATATATTTTCTCTCCGATCAATACTACTCGGGTTGTCTCTTGATTATCGTTTTAGGAAGATACTATTCACTACTTCGTCGACCCGCTACTTCATTGACTCGGGGGGCTGGGCTATTGTCCGCCTCGCTGACTCACTTCGTTAGCTCGGGAGGCTGTGCCGCCGACTCGCCGACTCAGGGAGGCTTCATCAGCACCGGAGCTGCGCCGCTGCGCACTTCGCCGACTTACTACTTCGACGACTTAGGGGCTGGGCTCTTGTCCGCCATGCCGAGTCGCTACTTCGTCAGCTCGGGAGTTGCACCGCCGTGCACTTCGCCGACTCACTACTTCGTCGACTCGCTACTTCGTTGACTCGGGGGGCTAGGCTGTTGTCCGCCTCGCCGACTCACTTCTTCAGCTCAGGTGCTGCGCCGCCGCGCGCCTCGTCGACTCGCTACTTCATCGACTCGGGAGTTGCATCGCCGCGCACCTCGCCGACTTGCTGCTTCGTCAGCTCAGGTGTTGCGATGCCACGCACCTCGCCGACTCGCTAATTCGTCAGCTCGGGGGCTGGGTTATTGTCTGCCTTGCCGACTCACTACTTCGTCAACTCGGGAGTTGCGCCACCGTGCATCTCGCTGACTTGTTGCTTCGTCAGCTCGGAAGTTGTGATGCAGCGCACCTCGCCGACTAGCTACTTCATCGACTCGGGTGCTGCACCGCCGCTAGCCTTGCCGACCACTTCGTCAGCTCGGGGGCTGCGCTGCCGTGTGCCTCGCTGACTCACTTCTTCACCGACTTACTACTTCGTCGACTCGGGGGCTGCGCCGCCACGCGCCTCGCCGACTCACTCAGAATTTCTGAAGACCACTCGGCTACTTGATCCTCAACCTGATTATGCTAATCAACTTGAGGCTCGGGGGCTGCATGGAGGATACTATCAGAAATTTTTCGAAGACAACAAAGCAAGATACTCGGAAGGCTACGAAGCAAGACATTCAGAAAGCAAAATTTGGACCTTCAAGCTGATTGTTTCTCAAGTCAACTTGAAGCTCGGGGGCTTGTGGGGGATAGATATCCCCTGGGTCCTCATGGAGCGTATTCCCGACGTGGGCCGGCGGAGGGCCCGGTCGAGAAGAAGACCGATCAACTTGACGCACAAGACAAGGACTCGATGTGTACAAGGAAGATCTAAAAAGAATCCTAGTAGGAGATGTAACCAATCCTAGTAGGACTAGAACTCCTTGTAACCCAAGCCACACCGGACTATATAAGGCGGGCTAGGGATCCCTCTCAACAACACAACTCCTCAATCCCATAGGAACTCAACCCCCCAACTCTCCAACGCCCTCAACTTCATACGCCCTCATTGTACCCTCGAGAGCTCAAATCAATACAATCAGCCCCAAACAGGACGTAGGGTATTACGCATCTCGCGGCCCGAACCTGTATAAATCGTGTCTCCTTTGTGTTTTGTGTTCTTCGTTGCATCTCAAAGCGAACCATCGAGGTACGGTTGACGCAGACACCCACAAAAGCATCCCGTGGTACACCCCGTCGTGCATTGCCAGTATCAAACACCGACATTCAGGCCCGGTGACCGCGGCTTTATGGGTATTGAAAGCCGCAATTGATTGCTCTATCCTAGAAGCTCGCTGTCTGCTCCACTGCGTTGCGTGGCTGTAAATTGACACTTCATACTTGGCTTGTGCCTCACTGAGCAGGATGAATACCACCATGAACTCCACTGCCTCCAAAGCCGCCCTCTGGATAGCTATAGACCACTTTGTTGTGCAAGAACTTTCTGGTTATGAGATTCTTCTAAGTTCCTCCTTCGTAAGTTTATCCTGATTCTCGATTTGGTTATGAGGATCTTATAAGGAAGTCCTTCATAACCGCTGGTGTTGGTGAGGTCGACATCTGTGGCCATTTGCCTCAATGCATCTTGGAGGTAACTGATCATGGATTTGACTGCATCATCACCAAAATGCTGTGCTGCACACCGAGCTAGGAGAAGGTTTTCGGCTGCCGTTCTGTCACACTCAAACTCAAGCGGGAGATGGGGATTGGATCTTCCCTCACCCAGGAGTTTGAGTCGGCCACTATCATCTGCGTTGTCCTGAATCATCGAGTCTCTTTCGTTAGAGATGTTGATAATCTTCGGGGGTGATGTGGAGGGTGGTTGATGCGTTTGTCCTCTCCGTCAAAGTGTGCAGATGTAGGTCGAGAGAAGGGTGTCGATCTTCTCTGGTGTTGAGGTGAGGGGTGGCTCCAGCGGCCATATTCCTCCATGTTGCGGCTTTCTATCTTGGTTCATTTAGAATAAATCTTTCCCTGGTTTATGAAATAAGCATTTGTAGCCTCACTGCACCGCATTTGCGTTTTGCATTTATGTTTCTGTATCCTAAGCTGGCTTTGATCCATAAATGAAATTGAACATGCTCTAGATTGCTTGAGATCATGACCAATCCGAGTTCTTGTGAGTTATCTAGTCATCTTGATGTGTTAACATTTAGCCCCCGGGGAGCTCGGTTAGGAGAGCCGAGCCCCCAGAATATGTATAGCGAGGCTTTATGTAACACCCTAATTTTAATTCCAGCATTTTACAATAAATTTAATATGGTTTATTTAATTTTCTAATGTATTTCTATAACTAGGTGTTGGCGGTCGATAAAACCCATTTCGACCACCAACATTTCATGTTTTAGAGTGTACTTTACCAAGTTTTCACTAATCTCTAACTAGTTCCACGAGTTGTGTGTGACGCCCCTGGCATCTCAAGAGCCATAACACGTAGTTAGAGACAAGTTAATCACAGGATAGGACACGATGATGCTTAGAGAGAGCCACAAAGACTAGATGGAGAAATCACTAAGTCAAAAATTTTCTATACAATATACAAGACCACACATTTCGTGGTGGGATAGTCAACACTCACATGCTTTTGAGCTCAAACCTCCAATGCAAAACCTCAGATAAGAAAGTAACCCTAGACCTTTCTGTTTGACCATGTTCAAAAATCTAAAGACAAGAGGTTTAAAAGATCAAACCGAATCCAACCAACATTTCTTTCGAGGATAGCAAGTGTGATCGAGACCAAACTTGAGCCCTAATAAAAACTTTCAAATTCGTTAAGTACCTGAGCTCAACTCCATTGTCAAAGTGGTTGTACATGTCATGGACTACCCTTTTGTTACACTGAACATGGGTCAAAACTATCATCTACCCACTCATAATTGGACCCAAATCTCTCATGGAAACAACTAGGTCAGCCTACACTTAGAATATTTTCCTAGGTCTGAGTTTCAGCTTTCCCCAAGTAGATTCCGAAATTACTTTTGATTTCACTATACAACTTCAAATTCTCCCTTTCTATGAAATGAAACTGAACTTATCACCTTTCAAATGCACCTATTGTGCAAGTGATTGGACTTCATTTGTTAATCGAAAAGTTGGAAACAAGAGAGCCTCTACACAAAGTGAAAATACTGTTCTACCCAGCCTTGGAGCACATTGGTATCTATAGTTCAAAATCTGTTGGGTTTCAGACCAAAGTTATAGTACCAAAGTTATAGATCATTTACCGGGGAACAACTTTGGTAATTAGAGTTTGATCACATATTGAGGTTTAAATGGAGTTTAGGGTCATTTTCTGCCAACCTAGAAAACCAGTTCAACTCTGACCTGTTTAGTAATCTCAATGTTTCTATGACCTACAACCATTTTCATGCAAAGATCAAATTGAAGGGTTGTAGGTTATGAAATTCTAAATAATGTTGTCAGGAGGCACTTAGGGAGATAAAGCACAGAAGTATGAGTTTTGAATTTCCCAAGTAATAAAGGTTCCCTGTCCAAATTGAGGCCTGCTATATAAATTCACGTATAAATCATATTTCCGCTTAGAATCTAGCTTTGGGCCTTTCGACAAACCTGTAGAGTTCAAAGAGTAGAACATTTCATTCAATTGGAGTTCCTCCAAATTCTGCCTTTAAATAGGACAAATAAGCGTTTTACATGGAGGGAGAAAACACACTTTTGATTTTCCAATCTCCGAGTCACTGACACACGGGACCACTGGCCAGCGCCGCGCTCAGAACATGAATGCCATGTGGGCGACGGCGAGCGGGCAGTGGCCGCGCCCACGGATCGAGCCCTGGCCGAGCCGCGTCCGCGCCTTCCTCACCTGGACGGGAACGCAGCTACGTTCACTCGCTCGCCCTCCATTTTCCCTCTGCATCTCTCGCTCTCTCTCTCCCAGAACACCAGACACCGAGCCACCATGGCCGAGCTCAGTCGAGCTCGCGCCGCCGCCCCTGCGGGCCTTCGCTAGCCTAACCACCACCCCCACCGCAGTCACCTCGAGCTCCTCCACCGTCCCCGCTGACCCTCGGCCTCCAGCTCGTTCCGCGTGCGCGCACGCCGTGGCCACACCATGGTTTAGCCGCGGCGAGCCCACTACGCCGGTCATCTCAGGCCGCCTCCCCTTCGCCCAACGCGCGCCCCGGCATCGCCGCACCTCCCTCCACCGAAACCCCAAACCCTAGGCCGCCGCCATCGGCCCTAGCCTCCTCCCCACGCGCGACGCCAAGCGCCGCCCAGGCTCACCCGCGCCTCACCGTGGAGAACCACCCTCAAGCCACCCCCGCGCCTCCACTTCGCATCCGCCAGGTTCGCCTCATCCCCGCGCAGCTCACGGTCCCGGCCGTGACCTTCCTCCGCCGCTGTAGCCCCCAAGCCAAGCCGACGCCGCAGCGCACCGTCGCGCCGTGGGCCTCCAGTGCACCGCCGCCGTCCCGCCTCTACGGTTTCACTCCACGCGACGACGTCTACCTCGCTGGTTTCTCCGTAGCCAGGAACATCTCCCCGGCACCGCTCGGCTCCAAGTGCGGGCTCACCGCCGCCGGCACAAGACCCGCCGTCCCATCCCCTGCGCCGAACCGAGGTAGAAGAAGAAGTCAACATTTCGCATTTAAGCCCCTCAAGTTTCTGCGTATTATTTGACTGTTCACTGTACCTCGCAAAAATTGCAGGTTAAACCCGAGAGCTTCTGGCGTTTCACATTTTAACCCGAACCTTACATTTTTGCAGATCTAACCCTGGGTTCTACGGGTTTCACGTGCATTGTTCGCTGAGTCTAGGCCTACTTGCCTGCTACCCCCTGGAAACTACGGTTAATTACATTTAGATCCCTAGTCTGAGTGATTTTCCATTTGAATGCATTTAAATTAACTGTGAACTTTGGAAAATCATATAAAATCACAGAAAATTCCAAAATGGACAAACTAAGATGCGTTGGACTCCCCTTGAATAGATCTACATGATAGGTATGATGTGGAGGTGTGAAATGTCTGTTTTGCCCTTGGTTTGTTGCATGCATGATTAATTAGAATAAAAGTCAAAAGTGCACTAAATGAACTCCAAATGGCATAAAACTTGGACAATAGCTTTCTTGTGGCATTATAGCACTATGTGAAATTTTGTAGCCCTAGCACTTGCTGTTTAATTACCCTTTTGCCATTATACATGTGTTATGTGCATTTATCTAACCTAGGAAGTGGAGGCTACAAAGAATATGCTCAAATTGACTCTCTGGCATTTTTCCTATACTTTAGGTAGTATAAGGGTCTCATTGGTACAATATGAGCCCCTACATGTTAAGTTTTAATGGCGAATTGAAAATGATAAAATGGTGCATGTTGGAATTGGTAGATGGAAAAAGTGGTCATGACTTGCTAGGAAAATTCTTCGGAAAAATTTGATAGCCTAAGGTTGATGCATAGAGTCCAGAAAGTATATGTTTGATCCAGGTCCATCGAGATACTACGTGTTTAGGTAGTTTATCAACCTTTTCGCCTGTTCATGAAATGGTTATTCATACGTGTGTTTCGTATTCATGCATCTCCTTCCTTGCATCATCCCGCATGTCAATCATATAGTGACGCTCATTACAGATACGTGATTAAGAAACGAGCACGTGGAACTACTTCAACCAACGGTGATCCAAAAGACCAACTACGACCCATTCACGACCTGGAGGGCCCATCAATCGTGCTTGGAAGGAGGAGTTGTCCAAGGGATCAAAGGGTTGCCTAGGGCAAAGCCTCACAACTCGGCAAACTAACTTAGTTTAGTTTGTTGGTTTCTTAAGAACAATCAAAGGCAGGCAGGACCATGCGAATCCCAGCAAACAAATTAGTTGGAGTTACGCATATGCATTAGGGCTGATTGAAACCATTTGCATTAGACTTCCCGGCCTCCCTGGCCCTAGCACCTATACTTAGGGTTCGTAGGATGAGTGCCTAGAATGGTTAGGCACAAGTAGGTACGAGTGAGCACTGTCACTCGTCTCGTAGGGTTTACTTTCAAATGATGAATTCTCATTACTATGAATTTATTATTGCTACGTTATGCTTTCAATTGAGACCGGGCGGAGATATGGGATTACTATGTTGAAAAATGATGTGATGGTATGGTGGACTCCGCCCGAGTCGCATAAGGCTCGTTCACTGTTCGCCTGCTGGCCGGCATAACATTGCTAGAATGCTTATCCGGGAAATGGGACCGGTGAAACCTTACTTGTGCCGTCCGAAGAACAGAAACACATTCCTACCCACTGGTTGAGAGGAAGGTGGCCCGGGGGAGCTTGGTACTCATGACGGGGAGACCGAGATGTCGGCAAGCTCGTCATGGGGGCACAACCCGGGAGTCAGGTGGGAGTGAATCGAACTTGGAATGGGACAAGTGGAGAAGGGGGACTATATGTGGGAAAGCCGTCGTGTTAGTAAGCAAGTGGGCCCCTGGCATTTTCTAGTTATTCCCGGGAATATAAAAATCGATTCGAATCGCTGATGCTCACCAGGTGTGAGAATGCCAATATCACTCATAGGCAACGTAGAACTGTTTGAGGCATGATGTTTTATGGAATTGATGATTTGATACCACACAATGGATATACATGCTTTACTTCATGCAAATTATTCACTTTATATTACCAATGATATTCAGGATAAGGACTAGCGGCTGTCAAATCCCGCTATAGCATGATACTAAAACATAGTGGATAATCATGATTAAAGGATAGCGACTGTCAAATTCTGCTATCCTATGGCAACATTTTACAGTGTAAAATCAATGGCTAAGGACCTACTTGCTAGTAAGCTGAGCTTTACGTCAGCCATAAACCCCGTCCATTAAGTCCTATTGAGTAATTAGTACTCAAGGTTTGCCCCCACTTTTGGCTCACAGGTACTGGCGGCAGTTGGATAGCTGCTTGAAGAAGGGTAGCACCGATGGGCTCGGTGCTTCTCGCCTCGTTCGTCTGTATGAAGGCTACTTAAGTATTTGGTTTCGCTACGAGATGTTTTGAAAACGCTTCCGCATTATATATATTTTGGACATGTATTTGACTATATACATTCTTGGTTTGTAAACTAAGTCTATCTATTCTATATTTCAACTGCCTGTGATGATGTAACTGTTGTGGCTCCATTGAGAGTCGGATGTGTATGATGTCGGTTCCTCTGGGAAATGGTGTTAGCGAGAGCCGAAGGCCTCTCGACGGACGACCGGGTTTAGTACGGTCTAAGTACACTGCAAGCTAATGGTGGCAGGTGTACTTAGCCCATATTAAATCGACGGTTCCGCCACAGCTGGTATCAGAGCCGATCATACACAGACAATAGTTATATCATCCAGTTTTGGTTTACAAAACTATTTTCGAAAGCCCTTTTCAAGTAATTAAAAAATGAGAGTATACAATATGCCCATATTAAGGATGTTAGTGTTATCCAGGTGACATCACTGACATTCTGACCTAGATAGAACTCATATGCATATTCAGCGCTTTGAGAAGCAACTTTTCGGCCATAGCTATCCCCAGTACTGGTGGAAGCTATTGGGTTTTGTGGACAGTTGTAATCTCTGCATTCATGCTGTATACGTAAAAGCACTTTAAGGGTGGTGGGCATGTTTGAGGCTTTCATACCCACCACACTTACATTCGGTTTTGGGATCCATCTTTTTCTCGACAATCCCCAGTACTGGTGGAAAGTCAGGCTTTGAGGAAAAGGTGCAGCAGCCCACCAATGTTGTCCACGCAGCGGTCACGCGTGGATGCCACACTATGTGGTAATGTATGAGCATGCATTCTTCTGCAGGTACACTAACCACGTGTGAAACTAAGAACGACTAGGACTCAACTAGTTGCATTAAGGAGAGACGTGCATATATGTCACCGAATATCGCTAGTTGTGTACATAGGAAGCGGATAGGACGAGCATACATCATTCCATCTCATCTCATGTGCCTTACTTGTATTTGCTTGAAGATAACTAGATTCTTACTGCATCTATAAGTATACTTGTTGGGTAGTAACAATTTGCATATGAATCCTGTCTGCTGTTTTAAGATGTATTTCAAATTGCAAATAGAATCAACAGAAACTTATTATAAGAACCTAGTAGTACAAGAAATTTCTAACAACTTATGTATAGATTACTTGCTCTGAAAGTGAATTCGAGCGAGGTACCAGTTTAGGACGTGTCTCATATCCATTTAAAGCAAGTATTATATATAAAAGTCGTAGTGGGAAAAATTCAACCAACAAACTTATCTAAAATGACCCTTCGGCAAAATACTCTGGGCATTAACTTACAATCATTTTAAGTCGAAGCTTAAATCTAGTTAGCAAGTACGAAGTCTAGAAAATGAAGTTCGGGACGTAACCTAACTGGAACATGAATACAAATTGCCATATGACCACATTTGGCCTTTGAAACTATCAAATTGACGGGAGCCTTATTCTTCCTGCTACAAATGTCGCAACCCTCGACGCAGCCCTTCGACTTATGCCCTAATTACCAAGAGTCCACAAAAGCTAAAACAACGATACCTCGAGAACCAAAGAAGAGAAAAGCGGGAGAATCGTCCACTGAGGCAGCCTCAGTTCAACATCTGCGACCCGGGATGGTTCTATTAAAAGGATTTGTAAAGCCTGAAGATCAAATCGGGATGGTTAGTATGTGTCGGCAACTGGGTAAGGGCCCAGGGGGATTTTACAGGCCAAGCCTCAAGAATGGTGCCAACCTGAATTTATGGATGATGTCCTTGGAAAAGAACTGGGATCCGACGGCACGCTCATATGGACCCACACGTCCATTCGATGGAGCTCCAGCCCCGACAATACCAAACGCTTTCAAGATGATTGCTCAAACTGCGAACTCCACTGCAAGCGAGTTTCCTCAAATTAACCCGGACATATGCATCGTCAACTACTACACCAACTCCGGGAAGCTCGGACTTCACCAAGACAAGGACGAGTCAGAGAGTAGCCTTACCAAAGGTTTACCTTTCATATCCATCTCCATAGGAGACACCGCCGAGTTCTTGTTCGGCGACACGAGAGACAAAGTCCAAGCGACCAAGATCAACCTCAAATCTGGTGACGTTCTCATACTCAGTGGAGAATCAAGACTGTTGTTTCATGGCGTTTCCCACGTGAAGACCAACACTGCACCAAGTTGGTTGAAAGAAGAAACGGGCATTCGTCCTGGACGTATCAATCTTACGTTTAGGTAGTACTAGCTAGGTACCAATCCGTACGATGGCGACCATCGTGAGCTGCTGTAATCAAAAGATTCTGATTCTCATAGCTGATAGGTGTCTCCAGTACCTAGCTCCTTAGAATCAACATGTACCCAATCCTCGCGACTAGCGCATCTTGTTGCCCTGGGATGTATTCTGGATTCTTAAGTCGTCATGTTTCGAGCTCTAATCATTCAAGAACTGCAGTCTTTGTAAACCACGATGCTCTACGTTGTCGTCGTGATGTTTCAAATTCTAATTATTGTGATGCTCCAACACCTTGAAAACCATATGCCTCGTTTCGTGGATTTCCAACGTCCACATGTTAAGCCTTATGGTCCCAAAGCTCTAATGCTATCGTCAAACCTCTAATTCATTTCCGTGTCGTGACCTTGCGATCCCTGTGGTTCTGGAAATGGTACGGTTAGACCCCTTTGATGTGGTGTTTCCCCCAGCAATCTATGGTGCCGCGGCGGGACCTAGGACCCCGCGTGTACAGACGTCACCCGGTTGAGTCACTAGGTGCGCGATGTATCGAGACCTGCAAAGGCGAGACACTGCTTCAAATCGTGGAACATTCACATCATCTTCCACTCATTGGTGATTTTTATGCACCTACTTCACGGAAACGATCAACTCTATTTCCGCCCTTGTAATATATCATATCATTGCTTTGTTTCATCTTGCCTTTCTTGATCTGTGGGAGTGATACACCTCAATCCCACGACTCGTTCATACTCTTCATTACGGTTGTTTAACCCTGTCTCTCATTTGATATCTATGAAAATGAACAGTCCTACGTTCGTACCTTGTTCACTTACTTCTGTTGTATTGTTTCACGTTACTTTCGCGACTCATGGAAGAAGACTACCACGATCCCAATAGCGCTTACATTTTTCCTCTTAGTTTAACCATGACTTCTTTGATTCGTGGAAACGGTCAACTCCGCTCCCCTGATCGCTTGTATCTTTCCCTCGCCTTGTTGAACCATGTTCTTCTCGATCCATGAGACGAGTCAAATCTATGGTTCCACTCATCCACATCTTTTCGTTGACTTTGTTTATCCTTGCTGGTCGTGCTTCACGGGGATGAGCAATTCTATTCTCCACGATACATTTACACCCATTGGTCCAAATCTCGGACTTCTCTGCGCTTACCCTGATTTTCTTTAATGTCTTGTATGTGTGGAAATGCTTGATTCCATTCCCACTGTCTTACTACATCATTCCATTTCTTCTTCCAACTTGCCTCTCTCTGAATTGTGGAGACAGTCAAACTCTGTTTCCACTGCTTTCTCTTACGTTCCTTTCTGGTATATATTGAACCTTATCTTCTAGAGGTGAACTTCAGCACCATCCGCCGCGCTAAGCTTTTGCTCTCAGCTAGTGCTTTTGTCATATCATCCTTTTCAAGAAGTTGCTTTGTTCTTCTTTGAAAATCATCCTCAGTTAATCTTACTAACACTGTCTATTGCTTCGTTAGTAAGCGCACATCATATGCCTATACTTCTCTTGGTCAGTCTTGATCAATTCTATGAAATCATACAAACCATCACCTTGTCTAGGTGAATATGTCATATTCTCTTTCCACGGCATCTTTCTCGAAACAATGAGTAGAATGTGCTATGTATCACCACATCTTACTCTTTGAAGAATGTTCGGGTTTAATATCTTATATGTGTACACAGTCCCTATCAAATGAAATGAATGTGTCTCTCAAAAGCACATCCATTGATAACCCTTTGAATCCCAAGAGCCTTCGTGGTTCGGTCTTCTGATTGTGTACACCTTGCTTCTAATTGTTCTAAGACCTATATATTCATCACGTTTCTAAATTTTGATGTCAAAGTCAGGGAGTAACCCTGTACCATTATTTGAGTAAATCACTATCGTTTTCGCATTGGCCACACCGTCTTTGCGGTTTGTTCATTCGCTCTCATAAAAACCACGACTTGCCGAGCACCTGGGAAAGACCACCCTAGATGTATTCAAAAGCTTTGTAACTACCTTATGTTAAAGAGGCACTAACCATTCATGAGCAAGTTAACAAAGCAAATAGATTAAGGATTAAAGTGTTACCATGTGTGACAGAAGCACCGAACAACGATGCCAAATCCAATTGCACTTCGCAGTAAGCTGTAGAACCCCGCTTCCTCCAAATCTCGGGACAAGATTTCTTTAAGGGGGGTGGGTTGTGATGCCCCTGGCATCTCAAGAGCCATAACACGTAGTTAGAGACAAGTTAATCACAGGATAGGACATGATGATGCTTAGAGAGAGCCACAAAGACTAGATGGAGAAATCACTAAGTCAAAAATTTTCTATACAATATACAAGACCACACATTTCGTGATGGGATAGTCAACACTCACATGCTTTTGAGCTCAAACCCCCAATGCAAAACCGCGGATAAGAAAGTAACCCTAGTCCTTTCTGTTTGACCATGTTCAAAAATCTAAAGACAAGAGGTTTAAAAGATCAAACCGAATCCAACCAACATTTCTTCCGAGGATAGCAAGTGTGATCGAGACCAAACTTGAGCCCTAATAAAAACTTTCAAATTCGTTAAGTACCTGAGCTCAACTCCATTGTCAAAGTCGTTGTACATGTCATGGACTACCCTTTTGTTACACTGAACATGGGTCAAAACTATCATCAACTCACTCATAATTGGACCCAAATCTCTCATGGAAACAACTAGGTCAGCCTACACTTAGAATATTTTCCTAGGTCTGAGTTTCAGCTTTTCCCCAAGTTGATTCTGAAATTACTTTTGATTTCACTATACAACTTCAAATTCTCCCTTTCTATGAAATGAAACTGAACTTATCACCTTTCAAATGCACCTATTGTGGAAGTGATTGGACTTCATTTGGTACTCAAAAAGTTGGAAACAAGAGAGCCTCTACACAAAGTGAAAATACTGTTCTACCCAGCCTTGGAGCACATTGGTATCTATAGTTCAAAATCTGTTGGGTTTCACACCAAAGTTATATTACCAAAGTTATAGATCATTTACCGAGGAACAACTTTGGTGATTAGAGTTTGATCACATATTGAGGTTTAAATGGAGTTTAGGGTCATTTTCTGCCAACCTAGAAAACCAGTTCAACTCTGACCTGTTTAGTAATCTCAATGTTTCTGTGACCTACAACCATTTTCATGCAAAGACCAATTCAAGGGGTTGTAGGTTATGAAATTCTAAACAATGTTGTCAAGAGGCACTTAGGGAGATAAAGCCCAGAAATATGAGTTTTGAATTTCCCAAGTAATAAAGGTTCCTTGTCCAAATTGAGGGCTGCTATATAAATTAATGTATAAATCATACTTCCACTTAGAATCTGGCTTTGGGCCTTTCGTCAAACCTGTAGAGTTCAAAGAGTAGAACATTTCATTCAATTGGAGTTCCTCCAAATTCTGCCTTTAAATAGGTCAAATAAGCGTTTTACAGGGAGGGAGAAAACACACTTTTGATTTTCCAAACTCCGAGTCACTGACACACGGGACCCACTGGCCAGCGCCGCTGCCGCGCTCAGAACATGAACGCCGTGTGGGCGACGGCGAGCGGGCAATGGCCACGCCCACGGATCGAGCCCCGGCCGAGCCGCGTCCGCGCCTTCCTCACCTGGACGGGAACGCAGCAACGTTCACTCGCTCGCCCTCCATTTCCCCTCTGCATCTCTCGCTCTCTCACCTAGAACACCAGACGCCGAGCCGCCATGGCCGAGCTCGGTCGAGCTTGCGCCGCCGCCCCTGCGGGCCTTCGCTAGCCTAACCACCACCCCCACCGCAATCGCCTCGAGCTCCTCCACCGTCCCCGCTGACCCTCGGCCTCGCCCCGCCACCTCCAGCTCGTTCCGCGTGCGCGCACGCCGTGGCCACGCCATGGTTTAGCCGCAGTGAGCCCACTACGCCGGTCATCCTAGGCCGTCTCCCCTTCGCCGAACGCGCGCCCCGGCATCGCCGCGCCTTCCTCCACCGAAACCCCAAACCCTAGGCCACCGCCATCAGCCCTAGCCCCCTCCCCACGCGCGACGCCGAGCGCCGCCCCGGCTCACCCGCGCCTCACCGTGGAGAACCACCCTCAAGCCACCCCCGCACCTCCACTTCGCACCCGCCGGGTTCGCCTCGTCCCCGCGCAGCTCACGGTCCCGGCCGTGACCTTCCTCCGCCGCTGTAGCCCCCAAGACAAGCCGACGCCGCCGCGCACCGTCACGTCGTGGGCCTCCAGTGCACCGCCGCCGTCCCGCCTCTACGGTTTCACTCCACGCGACGACGTCTACCTCGCTGGTTTCTCCGTAGCCAGGAACATCTCCCCGGCACCGCTCGGCTCTAAGTGCGGGCTCACCGCCGACGGCGCAAGACCCGCCGTCCCATCCCCCGTGCGCCGAACCGAGGTAGAAGAAGAAGTCGACGTTTCGCATTTAAGCCCCTCAAGTTTCTGCGTATTATTTGACTGTTCGCTGTACCTCGCAAAAATTGCAGGTTAAACCCGAGAGCTTCTGGCGTTTCACATTTTAACCCGAACCTTACATTTTTGCAGATCTAACCCTGGGTTCTACGGGTTTCATGTGCACTGTTCGCTGAGTCTAGGCCTACTTGCCTGCTACCCCCTGGAAGCTACGGTTAATTACGTTTAGGTCCCTAGTCTGAGTGATTTTCCATTTGAATGCATTTAAATTAGCTGTGAACTTTGGAAAATCATATAAAATCACAGAAAATTCCAAAATGGACAAACTCAGCTGCGTTGGACTCCCCTTGAATAGATCTACATGATAGGTATGATGTGGAGGTGTGAAATGTCTGTTTTGCCCTTGGTTTATTGCATGCATGATTAATTAGAATAAAAGTCAAAAGTGCACTAAATGAACTCCAAATGGCATGAAACTTGGACAGTAGCTTTCTTGTGGCATTATAGCACTATGTGAAATTTTGTAGCCCTAGCACTTGCTGTTTAATTACCCTTTTGCCAACATACATGTGTTATGTGCATTTATCTAACCTAGGAAGTGGAGGCTACAAAGAATATGCTCAAATTGACTCTCTAGCATTTTTCCTATACTTTAGGTAGTATGAGGGTCTCACTGGTACAATATGAGCCCCTGCATGTTAAGTTTTAATGGCGAATTGAAAATGATAAAATGGTGCATGTTGGAATTGATAGATGGAAAAAGTGGTCATGACTTGCTAGGAAAATTCTTCGGGAAAATTTGGTAGCCTAAGGTTGATGCATAGAGTCCAGAAAGTATATGTTTGATCTAGGTCCATCGAGGTACTCCGTGTTTAGGTAGTTTATCAATCACCTTTTCGCCTGTTCATGAAATGGTTATTCATACGTGTGTTTCGTATTCATGCATCTCCTTCCTTGCATCATCCAGCATGTCAATCATATAGTGACGCTCATTACAGATACGTGATCAAGAAACGAGCGCGTGGAACTACTTCAACCAACGGTGATCCAAAAGACCAACTAAGACCCATTCACGACCTGGAGGGCCCATCAATCGTGCTTGGAAGGAGGAGTTGTCCAAGGGATCAAAGGGTTGCCTGGGGCAAAGCCTCACAACCCGGCAAACTAACTTAGTTTAGTTTGTTGGTTTCTTAAGAACAATCAAAGGTAGTCAGGACCATGCGAATCTCAGCAAACAAATTATTTGGAGTTACGCATATGCATTAGGGTTGATTGAAACCATTTGCATTAGACTTCCCGGCCGCCCTGGCCCTAGCACCTATATTTAGGGTTCGTAGGATGAGTGCCTAGAATGGTTAGGCGCGAGTAGGCACGAGTGAGCACTGTCACTCGTCTCGTAGGGTTTACTTTCAAATGATGAATTCTCATTACTATGAATTTATTATTGCTACGTTATGCTTTCAATTGAGACCGGGCGGAGATATGGGATTACTATGTTGAAAAATGATGTGATGGTATGGTGGACTCCGCTCGAGTCGCATAAGGCCCATTCGCTGTTCGCCTGCTGATCGGCATAACATTGCTAGAATGCTTATCCGGGAAATAGGACCGGTGAAACCTTACTTGTGCCGTCCGAAGAACAGAAACACGTTCCTACCCACTGGTTGAGAGGAAGGTGGCCCGGGGGAGCTTGGTACTCATGATGGGGAGACTGAGATGTCGGCAGGCTCGTCATGGGGGCACAACCCGGGAGTTAGGTGGGAGTGAATAGAACTTGGGATGGGACAAGTGGAGAAGGGGGACTATATGTGAGAAAGCCGTCGTGTTAGTAAGCATATGGGCCCCTGGCATTTTCTAGTTATTCCCGGGAATATAAAAATCGATTCGAATCGCTGATGCTCACCAGGTGTGAGAATGCCAATATCACTGACGGGCAACGTAGGACTGTTTGAGGCATGATGTTTTATGGAATTGATGATTTGATACCACACAATGGATATACATGCTTTACTTCATGCAAATTATTCACTTTATATTACCAATGATATTCAGGATAAGGACTAGCGGCTGTCAAATCCCGCTATAGCATGACACTAAAGCATAGTGGATAATCATGATTAAAGGATAACGACTGTCAAATTCCGCTATCCTATGTCAACATTTTACAGTGTAAAATCAATAGTAAGCTGAGCTTTACGTCAGCCGTAAACCCCGTCCATTAAGTCCTACTGAGTAATTAGTACTCAGGGTTTGCCCCTACTTTTGGCTCACAGGTACTGGCGGCAGTTGGATAGCTGCTTGAAGAAGGGTAGCACCGGTGGGCTCGATGCTTCTCTTCTCGTTCGTCTGTATGAAGACTACTTAAGTATTTTGTTTCCGCTGCGAGATGTTTTGAAAACGCTTCCGCATTATATATATTTTGGACATGTATTTGACTATATACATTCTTGGTTTGTAACTAAGTCTATATATATTCTATATTTCAACTGCCTGTGATGATGTAACTGTTGTGGCTCCATCGAGAGTCGGATGTGTTTGATGTCAGTTCCTTTGGGAAATGGTGTTATCGAGAGCCGAAGGCCTCTCGACGGACAACCGGGTTTAGTACGGTCTAAGTACACTGCAAGCTAATGGTGGCAGGTGTACTTAGCCCGTATTAAATCGGCGGTTTCGCCACATTGTGCATAAAAGTTGTATGCAGGAGCTTAACACATTCAATGCCATATGAAAATGAACAAACAGAGACAATGTGGCAAGAAAGGGAGCAATGGGCCAAAGACGCTGGCCGGCAGACCACCATCCTAGGTCGGCCGACCAGGGTGTGGTCGCCCGACCTGGTCGGCCGACAAGAGGCTACCAGCACCCCAGGGGCCAGGTCGGCCGACCACAGGTCCAGGTCGGCCGACCCAGTAGCCAGGTCGGCCGGCCTCCCACTTGGTTGGCCGACCCAGGTAGCCCACCAAGCAGCTCAGGGCCCAGGTCGCCCGACCTAGGCCCAGGTCGCCCGACCTTGCCACGTCGCCAATTTCGACCTGCATGCAAAGAAACACAAAACAAGTTAAATGCAATCGTCGGATCAAGAATCCAATGCATCCAAGGGCCGAAAGGACTTCGCACAAAGGATCAATGAAGTCAGCAATCCTAGGGAGAAAACATGCAGCCAATCAGAGGTCGCTCAACCTTATCCCAAGGTCGGCCGACCTAGTACCGACCTCGTTTTGCACGTGCCTCAACCGCCACAACCGCCAACCTACATTCGGAGCAAATCACAGCCGAAGGATCAAGGAAGGCAGTGCATCGGGTGGTCGCCCAACCTTCCAGGTGGCCGGCCAACCTACCGTAGGGTCGGCCGACCTACCCCCCAGGTCGGCCGACCACCGACCTATGCCCAACCGACCTTGCACACCTACAAATACCCTCCTCGACCATCCAGGCTAAAAATACCCCTCGGGAGGTCATTTGCAAGGTGTGATGGATCAAGATAACACTAGTGTGGTTGTGTAGTTGAGTGTAGAGTATAGTAGTGAAGCCACCCTTGGCATTGTAGAGAGAGCCAAGTTGTATCAAGAGAGAGTAGTGAGTTGTAGAGTGAAGGAGTCGGAATTCTCTATTGGTCTTCTATTCCCAAGCTCTATCTCTCAGAGGAATTATTACACTATTTCCAGGATACAGTAAAGTTCCTTGCTTCCTTCTTTATTTAATTCATACTTACTTTATTTACATACTCTGTGCTTTGCTTAGTAGTCTACGGGTGCCAAGTGTGCTCTGTGTAGTTTAGCTATACAGTTGTGCTTGCTCTCAGGCTTCGAACCTGTGTAGTAGCGAACTCGGTTGTGTAGACGTGGTGTCTAGACTAGAGTTTGCCTTGGAAGGTGCCTTGTCCCACGCAGCTTTGGTGGTAGGTCCGCTTGGTGACAGCGAGCGTGTACCCTGTGTACTCCACCCCGTCGTCCGGATAAGTAGTCTTCGACACATAGCTGAGTTCTGTAGTGCCCGCCTTTCTCGTCTGGGTTATCAGCACTCTGGTGCCCGGAAGTGGTTCTATAGGGTTAGTGTCCAAGTAAACCTGCTGAGTAGAACACTACTTTGTTTAGTAAAGTGAAGTTGTTTTATCTAAAGTAGTAAACCTGCTCTACTCTGTCTTTTGTCTCTACAATTGCTGGCTTTACTGTTCGTTCCTACGTGTTCTACGTTGAGTTACTCCTCGTTCCTCGTGGATTTCGATACCCTGCAATACTCTTGGGTGAAAAGCTACAACGTGTTTCCGTGCGCTTGCGGATCTATATCAGTAGGGTAAGAAATGCCAACAAGCTTTTCTGGCACCGTTGCCGGGGAACGGTAGCTACTTCAACTAGAACCTAGGATCGTCCATACTCACACCATACACAACCACCACATATATCCCCACCAAATACCACATACCATCTACCATATGGATTCCACGCTTATTTTCCAATTCGCCACTCTAAAGGGCGATTATTTGGGGCCTCCACCATCATCCGCACCCATCACTGTAGAAGGCTATCAGCTACGTCCCGGCTTGATAGCCATGGTTCAGGACAAATCATTTGGAGGACATGAATCAGAATGTCCCTACGCACACCTCCGGGAGTTCGAGCAGCTATGCAGCTGCCTGGTCATCCGGGTATGCCTGTCGACACACTTCGATGGTTACTCTTCCCAGTTTCGCTCACGGGGGAGGCAAAAATCTGGTACAAGCAGATAGTTGGTAAAGTAGAAGGGAGTTGGGGGAACTTAAAAAACAGTTTTTGTCTCCGTTTCTTTCCGCCAAATAAGGTTATCGACCTCCGCTGCGAAGTATTCAACTTCCGACAGCACGAGAGAGAATCCTTGGGGGCCGCTTGGGAACGCTTCAACCGTCTAGCCTTCTCAGAGCCGGATTTGGATATTTCTGAGGCATGGTTACTACAACACTTCGTTCGGGGCCTTACACCCGAAGTGGATCTTTGTCTCGACCTAGCCTCTGGAGGGTCGTTCTACCACTTGACACCATCCGAGGGAAGGAGAGTTCTCGATAAAATCCACGAGAAAGCTTCTGACCTCGGTACATTTGAAGAACCACCTCCACAGAAGCCACCCAAGACACTTGAACCCGAAGAGAGACAAACATCATATACCCCATCTCCACCACTACCCCTCCGAACTTCCCTAGGACCTCCAAACCAACATACGTACTACCAGATCATAAAATGCATATAAAGAAGGACCTACTCTGGCTTTCAGCAGCAATCAATCGGGATTGGCTAGAGGAGAGATGACTGGACACGAACACGGTCAAATTCTATCCAGACCCTAGCGTCATCCCAGGCCAAGTATCAAGGCTTCAACCTCAAGATATTACATATGACCCGAGGGTAGGAATCAATATAATCCCTAAGCACATAATGGACGAGTACTACCTGACACAACCGCTATCAAGATCTGCCATGCATCTGCAATGGACAAAGGACAGCTATTTGAGATGCGAGGGTGTTTTGAGGGTAATTCAAACAACCTTGCGGGATACGCAGATGTTCCTAGACTTTCACGTCTTTGACATCCCCGAGGGGTCTCCACCATTAATCGTGGTTGGGATCCCAATCGCAACCCTCACCAGCTCAGATATATACAGAGGGAGATTGCAGGTTCAGCTTGGCAATGAAGAAATCAATGTCAATATCGATAGGGCACTCAATGCTAAGACTAAAGCAAAGCCAGAGATTGACCCTATGGAAGAAGTGACGAGCCTTGCACTTGAGGAAATGGGTCGAGATAGCCTAGAGGAAGAGGCCGTTAGCGACTTCAGTACGGTAGAGGAGCCATGGAAGTTTGAAGAACTTGGTGAATCCTTACGGACCGAAGCTCTGAAGATAGAACCAAAGCAACTACCGCCTGGCCTGAAGTACGCCTTCCTCAACGAGAATGAGGACACACCGGTGATTATCAGCGACAAGCTGACAGAGAGTGAGAGCCGGCGATTACTTTTAGTTTTGGAGAAGTATAGATCTGTGCTTGGATACTCTCTTCAAGACCTGAAAGGAATCAGTCCCAACCTATGCACTCATCGTATCCCTATGGAGGCCGAGCACAAGCCAACTAGGGAACCGCAGCGTCGACTTAACAATGCGATGAGAGAGGTGGTCAAGAAGGAAGTACTAACACTACTTCATGCGGGAATCATATACCCCGTGAGTGACAGCGAATGGGTCAGTGCAGTACAAGTTGTACCGAAGAAAGGAGGGATGACAGTTATCAAGAATCTGAATAATGAGCTCATACCACAGAGAACTGTCACAGGTTGGCGGATGTGCATTGACTACAGAAAACTTAATGCCGCCACCAGGAAAAATCACTTTCCTCTTCCTTTCATTGATGAAATGTTGGAGAGACTAGCAAAACACTCCTTCTTCTGCTACCTCGACAGCTACTCTGCATACCACCAGATTTCGATTCACCCGGAGGACCAGAGTAAGACGACCTTCACACGCCCTTACGGAACCTTCGCTTACAGGCGAATGTCGTTCGGGCTGTGCAATGCTCCAGCATCATTCCAGCGGTGTATGATGGCAATATTCTCTGATTTCATCGAAGAGATCATGGAAGTATTTATGGATGATTTCTCAGTGTACGGCAAGAGCTTCGACAGATGTTTAAAGAACCTTGAAAAAGTTCTCAAAAGATGCCAAGAAGTTGATCTTGTCCTAAACTGGGAGAAATGCCACTTCATGGTCAGAGAAGGAATCATTCTGGGACACAGAATTTCGGAAAGAGGCATACAGGTAGATCGTGCAAAGATCGAGGTCGTTGAACAACTACCTCCACCCACCAACATAAAGGCCATCCGAAGCTTCCTAGGCCATGCAGGGTTTTATAGGAGATTTATCAAAAATTTCTCCCATATAGCCCGGCCTCTGACCAACTTGTTAGCTAAGGATGTTCCCTTTGTGTTCGACGAAGAATGTCTCGAGGCCTTTCACACGCTTAAGAAGGCTCTGGTCTCAGCCCCAATCATTGAGCCACCCGACTGGAACTTACCTTTCGAAATCATGTGTGATGCAAGTGACTTCGCTGTTGGAGCAGTATTGGGTCAGAGCAAGGATAAAAAGCATCATGCTATCTCTTATGCAAGCAAAACGCTCACTGGCCCACAACTGAATTACTCAACCACCGAGAAAGAACTACTGGCAGTGGTCTTTGCAATTGACAAATTCAGATCATACTTGGTAGGATCGAAAGTCATCATCTACATAGATCATGTAGCTCTCAAATACCTCCTGACCAAGAAAGATGCAAAGCCACGATTGATTCGGTGGGTGCTGCTACACCAGGAATTCGATATCGAAATCCGAGACAAAAAGGGAGTAGAGAATTCAGTTACAGATCATCTCTCACGAATTAAGTTTGAAGAAACATCGCCCTTGCCGATCGATGACTATATGAGAGATGATCAGCTCCTAAAGGTGACAAGAGCCCAACCTTGGTATGCTAATCTGGTGAATTACATCGTTGCTGGCTACGTCCCTGAAGAAGCAGACAAGAGGAAATTGGCCCACGACAGCCGATTCTATCTCTTGGATGACCCCTACCTATACAAACTCTGCGCAGACGGACTCCTACATCGCTGCATTCCAGCTTGTGAAGCACCGCAAGTCCTTGATAGATGCCATGCGTCCTCCTATGGATGTCACAATGGGGCTTATCGGACTCATGCAAAAATCTGGCAAAGTGGTTTCTACTGGCCCACTATGTACGAGGATGCAAAAGAGTTCGTGCGACGTTGTCCAAGGTGCCAGCGCCAAGGGAATATAAATCAAAAGATGCTATGCCACTTAAAAGCAATCTCCAGCTTGATATATTTGACGTGTGGGGCATAGATTTCATGGGACCTTTTCCCAAGAATTGGTACAAGGAGTACATTCTGATCGTAGTTGATTATGTATCAAAATAGGTAGAGGCAATGCCGTGTCCTGCAGCGGACTCAAGACACTCCATTAAGATGTTCTAGGAAACAATCTTTCCTCGTTTTGGAGTACCGCGGGTCATCATCAGCGATGGGGGTAGCCACTTCATTGACAAGCGCTTCAGGAAGTGTCTCGCTGAACTCGGTGTGGACCACCGTGTTGCTACCCCTTACCATCCGTAGACAAGTGGCCAAGCCAAGACGTCAAACAAACAAATCAAGAACATATTGCAAAAGACGGTCAAGGCTATGGGAAAAGAATGGGTATCCAAGCTACCTGATGCTCTCTGGGCATATTGCACTGCATATAAAACTCCCATTTGCATGACACCATACCAATTGGTGTACGGCAAGACTTGTCATCTTCTAGTGGAACTCGAATTCAAATCTCACTGGGTGGTCAAGAGGTGGAACATGGATCTCCAGTCGGCACGCGTAAGAAGTCAAATGCAATTGGCCAAACTAGAGGAATGGAGGGAGAAGGCATACCACAGTGCCAAGCTATACAAGGAGTGCACCAAACGATGGCACGATAAGCGGATCAAGATCAAATCATTCAAACCGGGAGATAAGGTACTACTCTTTAACTCTCGCATTCGTTTATTTGGTCATGGTAAGCTTAGGAGTAAGTGGGAAGGACCCTTCAAGGTCCTTGAAGCCGCCGATCACAGTGCCATCACCCTCCAGGACGATGACGGAAATATTTTCAAGACGAATGGGCAATGCCTTAAATTATTTCTTGAGCCCGAAATGCCTCAGCTCGAAGAAGTGGACGTGTCGAGCTGCACGAGGTAGTATGATCACACGTCCATGGTCGAGCTCAGACCATAAAAGAAGTGGTACACTACTTGCTTTTTCTCCCTTAAAACTCCTTTAATCTCACCTTTTGCTACAAAACCTCAATAGAACCAATGTCCAACACATATTTTTGGGTAAAGGCCACCTAATAGGGGTAATCCCAACTCTTGGCACGTCCAGCCAAGGGTTGGCTCGCCCGACCCCCGGGTGCAACAGCCAGGCCACCAGGTGCGAGGCCGGGTCGGCCGACTGAGGGCACGGCTCGCCCGACCTTAGTGCCAGGTCGCCGACCTTGGTCAGGTCGCCCGACCTCCGAACCAGGTCGCCCGACTACCAAAATTTGATTTTCAAGTTTTGGAGCGCTTTCCCCAGCTATTCTGGTTCTGTTGAGTGGTTGAGATTGGGATTCCGACGTTTTAAGGTGAAACAAGGCCGTCTTCTTCCTCCCACATCTCAATCCCATCTCTTTCCACCTAGAGTTCAGCCTTGGCACCACCTTCTCCACACATCAATGGCAAGGCCATCGTCTCCATCACCTCAGACACTACTGCCACCTACGCAGCTTTGGTGGTAGGTCCGCTTTGTGACAGCGAGCGTGTACCCTGTGTACTCCACCCCATCGTCCGGATAAGTAGTCATCGACAGATAGCTGAGTTCTATAGTGTCCGCCTTTTTCGTCTGGGTTATCAGCACTCTGGTACCCACATAAATAATCATAAATTGCATCATAGTAAGATTTTTGAGGTTTTGAAATATCACCTACGCGACGAGTGATAGTGCTCACTCGTGTCTACTCGTACCTAGCAATTTCTAGGCATACTCGTCCTACGAACTCTATTCATAGGATCTAGGGCCAGGGCGGCCGGGATGTCTAATGCATTTGGTTTTAATCGACTCCTAATGCATATGCGTAATCAATAGCATTATTATATTAGCTGGGTAGTATGGTCCTGCCTACCTTCTCCGCTCGGGTTAGAGGGTGCTTCCTCGGCGGTGTGATCAGCGGTCGCGTGCGGGTCCTCTGCCTCGTCCTCGGGCTCCTCGATCAGGGGTTGCTCCTGTGGCAGCTCCTCGTTCGCGGGATCTATATGCATGAAAGGTGCAGATATGAGTACAAGCAAATGCAAATGTATGCATTTGATGCAGATGAAATGCGGATGTTAATATGCAGCAGACGCTTTATGGAAAAAGACACGTGTGTAGTAGATACATTACTATACATGCATACGTTTAGTGTAAATCATGCTCATTTATGAATAAAGTTACGTACTCAAGATGCAGCAGTGAAACATAACCAAACGAGCCCAAACTTTTATGACATTTAGATTCTGCACACCCAAAGCTACTGTCAAAATTTCAGCCCAATTGGAGTTATAATTATTTTATTAAAATTCCAGCAATTTTCAGCCCTACACCTTGTCAGAATTTTTATAATTTATTGGAATGGTTTCTGAAGATGAAATTTTACCAGTGAGCTATACTTAGTATGAACTGCATGTACAAAAATTTACAAGCTTGAACACCCAAGTTTGATAGGACATCTATTTCCCATATATAAATCTAGTGCAAATTAAGATGTACATGTAAACAGTGAGAATAGCCCTATAGCATATACTTTCTGGACTCTACAGCACTCCCATATGCTACTAGAATTTTGCTAGAATTTATCTTGCACATTAGAACCCATTTTTCCATTTATCAGTTCTCCAAGTCAAAATTTGTCATTTTCAAATAACCATCAAAACTTAACATGCAGGGGCTCATATTTTACCAGTGGTGTTCACAAAGTATATAGGACCTAAGAAAAATACCAATGAGTCATATTCAACATATTTTGCATGGACCTTATTTCCAAGTTATCAAATAATGCATAAAGTATATGTAAAATGGTAAAACCATGGAAGAACAGTAAGATATTGAGTCACCAAAATTACCATAGTGTCAAAACATCCCAAAACAGCTACTGACCAAGTCCCTTCCTTTTAGGATTTCATCTAGACCATGTTTTCTATTTTTCCTTGATTTATCATGCATATTCAATAACAGGGGCAAAACGATCTATTTACAAGGAGTACAACGCAACTGAGTTTACCTTTTTACGATTTTTATTCGATTTTATATGAATTTCCAAAGTTTCAGCCGAAATATAGGAAAAAGAAATGGAAAAACATAGATCCGAGTACCAAAACACAATTAAACCTAGACTCCAGGGGCTAGCATGTAAGAATACACAGACTCAGTAAATAGTGCGCGGTTAAAAATATAAATAACCCAAACTCCGGGGGGTAGCTTGCAAATGCCCCCGGTCTTTCTCCTTCCTCCCGCCGCGCGGTAGCGCGCGCCGGCGAGCTCGGGCTCGCCGGAGCCGCGACGCGACGCGCATCGGGTGCGCGCGAGCGCGGGCTCCAAGTTGAGCTAGGCCTCGGCGGCGGAGAAAGCGAGGTTGGGTCGGGGGAGGCGGCGAACCGAAGGTGAACGATGGCGTCGTCGGCATGGCCGCGACGTCGAATGATGGTGGATCTAGGCGATGGGTGGGGGAACGGCGATGAGGCTAGGAGCTACGGGTGCGCGGCGGAACGACGCGTGCGGTGAGGGTAGTCTAGGGACGCGAGGTGGATGGACGGTGGCGGCGCAAGCTCGAGCTCAAGCTCGGCCCGGCCATGGCGGACGCGACAGAGCGCGGCTCGATCTAGAGTTTGGGGAGGAGAGGGACGGCGAGGTCTACCTCGGCGGGTGCGCAAGGGTGAGGCGAACCCGACGGCGGCGGTTGGAGTGGAGGAGGCGGATCGAGGCGGCCGGTGTAAAGAGCTCTAGGCGGCGGCTATGGCATCGGCACGCGGGCGAGAGGGAGAGCGAGTGAGCGAGTGAGGCGAGCGGGGAAATGAACCGGGGCGGTATCCCGTCTAGGTGAAGTCACAGGGGAGCGGGGCGCGGCCGGGGCCGACCCGCGTCGCGCGCGGCGTGGCCGTACGCCGCCGGCCATGCAGCGGCCGTGCTCTGGGGAAAGCGGGGCGGCGCTGACGAGTGGGCCCCACTCGTCAGTGACCGCGGGGGAGGGGAAATTGCAGAAAAAGAAAAATGTGTTTCCTCACCCTCTATAATTCGTCATTTTGACACATTTAGAGTCTGAATTTGGAAAAGTGGTAATTGGATGAAATGTTTCACTCTTTGAACTCTACAACTTTGTCAAAAGGTTCAACCCCCAAATCAGTTTGCAAATATGAATTTCACTTAAATTTGTATGGCAGCCCCAATTTGGACAGGGAACCTTTACTGTTTAGAAATTCAGAAAGTCCTAGTTACATGCATTTTCTCCCAATGTGCCTCTTGACAAGTTTGTTTAGACTTTCAAAACCTACAACTTCTCTAATTTGAGCTTTGCATGAAAGTGGCTGTAGGTTGGAGTAAATTTGGAATTTCAAATCAGCCCCAATTTGAACTGGTTTTCTGTACTGACAATAAATGACCCTAATCACCTTGTAAACCTTATTATATGACAAGACCCCAATTAGCAAAGTTGTTTATCTCATGTGGATCTACAGTTTTTTCAATATGAACTTCACTCAGATCCCAATAGAATCAAAGATATGACTAAAAACATAGCATCACACATGAAATGACAAGGTTTTTTCACTTTGCAATATGAACTAAACTTGTTTCCCATGCACACACACATGTTATGCCATGATGCTCAAGATGAATTCTTTATGTATGATGAGTGATTATGCACTTGAGATGCCGGAGCATCACATCGGCCTCCTAAGACAAGGGAAACTACTCAACGCAACCAATCAACAAAGCATGACCCCTCAAGAAAGAGGCAGGGCTCAACACAGTCATGCTAAAAGAAAAGGACCTGCTCCTCCAGAAAGAGGCAAATGCTCAACAGCTGGCCAAAAGAGCATGCTAAAACTCCAACTCCCCCTGCATCACAGCCCATCTCACAATGCAACTCTCCCCTTGGGGTGGTACTCCCCCTAGGATAATGCAGCTCTCCCACTGGGACTCTGACTCTCTCTTGTACAAAGTGGTTGACACTTCGACCCTTGAGGGTTGGTGACTCCTCTCTCCCCCTTGTTGACAATGAACACATCAAGTCCCCCAAGAAAAATGTCATGCAAATTCCACGAGTGCAGAAAATGAGCTCATCAGGGATGAAAAGCTAGTAATCACAAGTTCTGGCATACAGAGCATGTGAGAGCAACGAGGCATGCAACAAGCTCAATTGAACCTATCTAACATAGTTCAGGAGCATGCATGATTTTTAGGTTTGGTAAAAAGAAAGCATCACCAACATGAATAGCAACTAGCAAGGTAGGCATGAACAACAATATGCTAGCAATGCATACATGGTGTGCTAATCCTAACCAGAGCATATATAGAATGCCATAAGCAATTCAGAGACTTGCATATTTCAGATTTAAATAATTTTCCATTCAAGCAAGCTTTACTTAGGTGCCAAGGGTTATTTGCTTGTCAAACCACTTCTTACCACCGTGGAGTCCACCCCGTCGTCTGAAGTATGGAGGCCATCGCAAGATGGACTCCATATGGAGTAGCCCCTAAGTTTCGAGTTCACTTGAGCAGCAATCAACTTGAAAGTTTTGAATTGTTCCTTCAACTAGTCACTAGAAAAAATTTTGTGGAAACCATTTTCCTTATCACTCCTACAGCCCCCAAGATTCAAGAGGTTGGATAATGCATCCTGGAGCTTGTTCAGAGTGGTCAAAAAAGATACACCATCAAGACATCGTTGCGGGGACACCTCTGCCAAGTGCATGAGTACTGAGTGCACCGATACTGAGTGCTAAAATGCCGAGTGATATGTGCTTCGAGCTACAAAAATATCTCCACCATTCAGTAACGCATAGAGCCTCTAGGCTTCCTGTAGTACTGTCTCTGTCAGGGAACTCCGATAGCTTCAATTATTGCCCAACATGTATCTTCACAGTGAAAGAACAGCATGCCCGTGACCAGAGCTGCGCACTACAATGTTGCATTGATTACTCCTTTTTCAGTGTGGGGGATAGATATCCCCTGGGTTCTCATGGAGCGTATTCTCTACATGGGCCGGCGGAGGGCCCGGTCCAGAAGAAGACCGATCGCCTTGACGCACAAGACAAGGACTCGACGTGTACAAGGAAGATCTAAGAAGAATCCTTGTAGGAGATGTAACCAATCCTAGTAGGACTAGAACTCCTTGTAACCCAAGCCACGCCGGACTATATAAGGCGGGCTAGGGATCCCTCTCAACAACACAACTCCTCAACCCCATAAGAACTCAACCCCCCAACTCTCCAACGCCCTCAACTTCATACGCCCTCATTGTACCCTCGAGGGCTCAAATCAATACAATTAGCCCCAAACAGGACGTAGAGTATTACGCATCTCACGGCCCGAACCTGTATAAATCGTGTCTCCTTTGTGTTTTGTGTTCTTCGTCGCATCTCAAAGCGAACCATCGAGCTACGGTTGACGCAGACGCCCACAAAAGCATCCCGTGGTACACCCCGTGGTGCATTGCCGGTATCAAACACCGATTGTTGGCGCGCCAGGTAGGGGAGTCTGCTTCAACAAGATTGCTAGCTCGAAGGCCGTCACCTTCAACAACAGATCAAGCGTCGTCCTATGCGGCGTCACCTCTGGCGCGATTACCGTGCGCCTTCACACCATCGCCTTCAAGCTAGCTCCATGGCCGATTCATGTCCAAGATCAAGTTCATCTTTGTGGAGATTAGTCCACAAGTTTTATGGCAAAAATCAGCATATGTCATCATCGCTTTCGGAAATTTAGATTCGTTCAAGGTTGGGAATATTCGTCATCGCACCGCTATTATCAGCACGTGCAGAATCAATCGTCGCGTGGATATTGTCGATTACTAGTCTATCAAGGCAATCTACAATCAAGAATATCAAACGGCCCCTTAGTAAATCAAGTCTGCATCTACTCCAAGGCAAGATCCAATCTGAGTCAGACACAGGGATACGATGAGTAACTACAAGTCTAGGTTGAGCAATCCGCACGGGAATTGCAGCTCTACAGATCAATCAAGGCCAAGGAATCAAATCGCGTGACGCACAGACTGGTGCAGATATATTGACTTGCAGGCCTATCACGTCGGGTCATGGCAAACTTCGATCTGATGTTTGTACGAGAGATGCTTTCGGAGATACAAGCCAACAGTCACTATCGCCCATGTCAATTTAAGTGACTCAACACATACATCATCATTGCTGAAGACATGTCCTGCTTGGACTGACTGCCTGCGATGTGCACTTGATGAGTCAACTTCTACTTGGACTCAAGCCTCGAACTGGTTGACAGCGTGCTCAATCTACATCGAATAGCTAAGTCATCGTTATATTTAAGTTATACACAATTAAATTTCGTCTATACAACTGGCTCCATCTAATCGCTCAAATATTATTTATATTCAAGTATTCTCTCTGTAGACGATTATTTCTGGTCATTCAAACCATGCATTATGCACCTCGATAAGCTGAAACATTTTCTACTTCATGTACTTTCTCGAATCGTTTGCATCTCATGTTTCGCCGAGTCAATTCTTTGCATCTCGTGTTTCACCGAGGCAATTCTTTTCATCTCGTGTTTCGCCGAGTCGAATCTTTTCTGTCGCATCTCGTGTTTTGCCGAGTCGAACCTTTTTTGTCACATCTCGTGCTTTGACAAGTCTCAGTATTTTCTGGCAAGATCTATGACGGTGGGCTCATGAACTCTATATGACCACCGTGACAACAGGGTAGTCGGTTTGGCCAACCGGCGCTACATGCCTTCGCTCATTTAGTAACGGGGTGTCCTCTATCCCTTCGCACTCTTCATATAGGGCAATCGGCCTAGGTCGTATGACCGACAATACGGTGTTACATGCCCACTCCTACTCATGATGGGGATACCTCCGGCCCCACCCACGAAAGCAATCGACCTAGGTCAGACGACCGACAGCACGGTGTTACATGCTTTCGTTCGTACTCGCATCGGGGAGCACTCAGGGCCCCACCAAAACAAAGGCAATCGGACTAGGTCGAATGACCGACAGCACGGTGTTACAAGCCAGTCTAGACCTCACATCAGGAAGCACTCAGGGCCCCAACAAAACAAAGACAATCGGCTTAGGTCGGATGACCGACAGCACGGTGCTACATGTCTTTGCAGAACTCATGTCAGGGTGCATTCTGGCCCTTTACTCAGGTCGTTACCTGACCTACAGCTGGTGTTACATGCTCTTGGTTGCTTATATGGTGCAGTCGGTCTGGCCTACCGACTCTCAATGCCTTCGCCATACTCAGAATTCAAACATGGAGTTCACTCTATCAAGCTAAGTTACTTCTATAATTACGTATGCATGCACATAAGCGGTTTATCCAATTGGTTTGCTCTGTTGCTTCGATATTGTTTGGATATATTTTCTCTCTGATCAATACTACTCGGGTTGTCTCTTGATTATCGTTTCAGGAAGATACTACTCACTACTTCGTCGACTCGCTACTTCGTTGACTCGGGGGGCTAGGCTATTGTCCGCCTCGCCAACTCACTTCGTTACTCGAGAGCCTATGCCGCCGACTCGCCAACTCAGGGAGGCTTCGTCAGCTCTGGAGTTGCGCCGCTGCGCACTTTGCCGACTTACTACTTCGTCGACTCGGGGGCAGGGCTCTTGTCCGCCTTGCCGACTCGCTACTTCGTCAGCTCGGTAGTTGCGCCGCCGCGCACTTCGCCGACTCACTACTTCATCAACTCGCTACTTCGTTGACTCGGGGGGCTGGGCTGTTGTCCACCTCGCCGACTCACTTCGTCAGCTCGGGTGCTGCGCAGCCGCGCGCCTCGTCGACTCGCTACTTCATCGACTCGGGAGTTGCACCGCCGTGCACCTCGCCAACTTGCTGCTTCGCCAGCTTGGGAGTTGCGATGCCGCGCACCTCGCCGACTCGCTAATTCGTCAGCTCGGGGGCTGGGCTGTTGCCCGCCTTGCCAACTCACTACTTTGTCAACTCGGGAGTTGCGCCACTGCGCACCTCGCTAACTTGCTGCTTCGTCAGCTCGGGAGTTGTGATGCCGCGCACCTCGCCGACTAGCTACTTCGTCGACTCGGGGGCTGCACCGCCGCTCGCCTTGTCGACCACTTCGTCAGCTCGGGGGCTGCGCTGCCGTGTGCCTCGCTGACTCACTTCTTCACCGACTTACTACTTCGTCGACTCGGGGGCTGCGCTGCCACGCGCCTCGCTGACTCACTCGGAATTTCTGAAGACCACTCGACTACTTGATCCTCAACCTGATTATGCTAATCAACTTGAGGCTCAGGGGCTGCATGGAGGATACTATCAGAAATTTTTCGAAGACAACAAAGCAAGATACTCGGAAGGCTACGAAGCAAGACATTCAGAAAGCAAAATTTGGACCTTCAAGCTGATTGTTTCTCAAGTCAACTTGAAGCTCAGGGGCTTGTGGGGGATAGATATCCCCTGGGTCCTCATGGAGCATATTCTCTACGTGGGCCGGCGGAGGGCCCAGTCCAGAAGAAGACCGATCAACTTGATGCACAAGACAAGGACTCGACGTGTACAAGGAAGATCTGAAAAGAATCCTAGTAGGAGATGTAACCAATCCTAGTAGGACTAGAACTCCTTGTAACCCAAGCCACACCAGACTATATAAGGCAGGCTAGGGATCCCTCTCAACAACACAACTCCTCAACCCCATAGGAACTCAACCCCCCAACTCTCAAACGCCCTCAACTTCATACGCCCTCATTGTACCCTCGAGAGCTCAAATCAATACAATCAGCCCCAAACAGGACGTAGGGTATTACGCATCTCGCGGCCCGAACCTGTATAAATCGTGTCTCCTTTGTGTTTTGTGTTCTTCGTCGCATCTCAAAGCGGACCATCGATCTACGGTTGACGCAGACGCCCACAAAAGCATCCCGTGGTACACCTCGTGGTGCATTGCTGGTATCAAACACCGACATTTAGCCCCGGTGACAGCGGCTTTATGGGTATTGAAAGCTGCTATTGATTGCTCTATCCCAGATGCTCGCTGTCTGCTCCACTGCGTTGCGTGGCTGTAAATTAACACTTCATACTTGGCTTGTGCCTCACCGAGCAGGATGAATACCACCATGAACTCCACTGCCTCCAAAGCCGCCCTCTGGATAGCTATAGACCACTTTGTTGTGCAAGAACTTTCTGGTTATGAGATTCTTCTAAGTTCCTTCTTCGTCAAGTTTATCCTAATTCTCGATTTGGTTATGAGGATCTTATAAGGAAGTTCTTCATAACCGCTGGTGTTGGTGAGGTCGACATCCGTGGCCATTTGCCTCAATGCATCTTGGAGGTAACTGATCATGGATTTGACTGCATCATCACCAAAATGCGGTGCTACACACCGAGCTAGGAGAAGGTTTCCGGCTGCCGTTCTGTCGCACTCAAACTCAAGCGGGAGATGGGGATTGGATCTTCCCTCACCCAGGAGTTTGAGTCGGCCACTATCATCTGCGTTGTCCTGAATCATCGAGTCTCTTTCGTCAGATGTTGATAATCTTCGGGGGTGATGTGGAGGGCGGTTGATGTGTTTGTCCTCGCCGTCAAAGTGTGCAGATGTAGGTCGAGAGAAGGGTGTCGATCTTCTCTGGTGCTGAGGTGAGGGGTGGCTCAAGCTGCCATATTCCTCCGTGTTGCGGCTTTCTATCTTGGTTCATTTAGAATAAATCTTTCCCTGGTTTATGAAATAAGCATTTGTAGCCTCACTGCACCGCATTTGCGTTTTGCATTTATGTTTCTGTATCCTAAGCTGCCTTTGATCCATAAATGAAATTGAACATGCTCTAGATTGCTTGAGATCATGACCAATCCGAGTTCTTGTGAGTTATCTAGTCATCTTGATGTGTTAACATTTAGCCCCCGGGGTGCTTGGTTAGGAGAGCCGAGCCCCCAGAATATGTATAGCGAGGCTTTATGTAACACCCTAATTTTAATTCCAGCATTTTACAATAAATTTAATATGGTTTATTTAATTTTCTAATGTATTTCTATAACTAGGTGTTGGCGGTAGATAAAACCCATTTCGACCACCAATATTTCATGTTTTAGAGTATATTTTACCAAGTTTTCACTAATCTCTAACTAGTTCCACGAGTTGGTGCATAAAGATTGTATGCAGGAGCTTAACACATTCAAAACCATATGAAAATGAACAAACGGAGACAATGTGGCAAGAAAGGGAGCAATGGGCCAGAGACCCTGGCCGGCCGACCACCATCGCAGGTCGGCCGACCAAGGTGTGGTCGCCCGACCTGGTCGCCCGACAAGAGGCTACCAGTACCCCAGGGGCCAGGTCGGCCGACCTAGGAGCCAGGTTGGCCGGCCTCCCACTTGGTTGGCCGACCCAGGTAGCCCACCAAGCAGCTCAGAGCCCAGGTCGCCCGACCTAGGCCCAGGTCGCCCGACCTTGCCACGTCGCCAATTTCGACCTGCATGCAAAGAAACACAAAACAAGTTAAATGCAATCGTCGGATTAAGAATCCAATGCATCCAAGGGCCGAAAGGACTTCACACAAAGGATCAATGATGTCAGCAATCCGAGGGAGAAAACATGCAGCCAATCAGAGGTCGCCCAACCTTATCCCAAGGTCGGCCGACCTAGTACCAACCTCGTTTTTCACGTGCCTCAACCGCCACAACCGCCAACCGACATTCGGAGCAAATCACAGCCGAAGGATCAAGGAAGGCAGTGCATCGGGTGGTCGCCCGACCTTCCGGGTGGCCGGCCGACCTACCCTAGGGTCAGCCGACCTACCCCCTAGGTCGGCCGACCACCGACCTTGCACACCTACAAATATCCCCCTCGTCCATCCAGGCTAAAACTACCCCTCGGGAGGTCATTTGCAAGGTGTGGTGGATCAAGACAACACTAGTGTGGTTGTGTAGTTGAGTGTAGAGTATAGTAGTGAAGCCACCCTTGGCATTGTAGAGAGAGCCAAGTTGTATCAAGAGAGAGTAGTGAGTTGTAGAGTGAAGGAGTCAGAATTCTCTATTGGTCTTCTATTCCCAAGCTCTATCTGTCAGAGGAATTATTACTCTATCTCCAGGATACAGTAAAGTTCCTTGCTCCCTTCTTTATTTAATTCATACATACTTTATTTACATACTCAGTGCTTTGCTTAGTAGTTTACGGGTGCCAAGTGTGCTCTGTGTAGTTTAGCTATGCAGTTGTGCTTGCTCTCAGGCTTCGAACCTGTGTAGTAGCAAACTCGGTTGTGTAGACGTGGTGTCTAGACTAGAGTTTGCCTTGGAAGGTGTCTTGTCCCATGCAGCTTTGGTGGTAGGTCCGCTTGGTGACAGCGAGCGTGTACCTTGTGTACTCCACCCCGTCGTCCGGATAAGTAATCTTCGACGCATGGTTGAGTTCTGTAGTGCCCGCCTTTCTCGTCTGGGTTATCAGCACTCTGGTGCCCGGAAGTGGTTCTATAGGCTTAGTGTACAAGTAAACCTGCTGAGTAGAACACTAGTTTGTTTAGTAAAGTCAGGTTGTTTTATCTAAAGTTGTGAACCTGCTCTACTCTATCTTTTGTCTCTACAATTGCTGGCTTTACTGTTCGTTCCTACCTGTTCTACGTTGAGTTACTCCTCGTTCCTCGTGGATTTCGATACCCTGCAATACTCTTGGGTGAAAAGCTACAACGTGTTTCCGTGCGCTTGCGGATCTATATCAGTAGGGTAAGAAACGCCAACAAGCTTTTCTGGCACCGTTGCCGGAGAACGGTAGCTAATTCAACTAGAACCTAGGATCATCCATACTCACACCATACACAACCACCACATATATGCCCACCAAATACCACATACCATCTACCATATGGATTCCACGCCTATTTTCCAACTCGCCGATCCAAATGGCGATTATTTGGGGCCTCCACAATCATCCGCACCCATCACCATAGAAGGCTATCAGCTACGTCCCGGCTTGATAGCCACAGTTCAGGACAAATCATTCGGAGGAAATGAATCAGAATGTCCCTACGCACACCTCCGGGAGTTCGAGCAGCTATGTAGCTGCCTAATCATCCGGGTATGCCTGGCGACACACTTCGATGGTTACTCTTCCCATTTTCGCTCACGGGGGAGGCAAAAATCTGGTGCAAGTAGATAGTTGGTAAAGCAGAAGGGAGTTGGGAGAATTTGAAAAACAGTTTTTGTCTGCGTTTCTTTCCTCCAAATAAGGTTATCGACCTCCGCTGCGAAGTATTCAACTTCCGACAGTGCGAGAGAGAATCCTTGGGGGCAGCTAGGGAACGCTTCAACCGTTTGGCCTTCTCAGGGCCGGATTTGGGTATTTCTGAGGCATGGTTACTACAACACTTCATTCGGGGCCTTATACCCGGAGTGGATCTTTGTCTCGACCTAGCCTCTGGAGGGTCATTCTACCACTTGACACCATCCGAGGGAAGGAGAGTTCTCAATAAAATCCTTGAGAAAGCTTCTGACCTCGGTACATTTGAAGAACCACCTCCACAGAAGCCATCCAAGACACTTGAACCCGAAGAGAGACAAACATCGTATACCCCATCTCCACCACTACCCCTCCGAATCGAGGAAATCCCAGAACTATCGTCTAGGCAAACTGAGAGGGTCAGTTTAGCCTTGACGGTTCCTCCGTCGGCACCTCCGTTCTCTTTTGAGGACGAGCTTTTCATGGATTTTGGTGATGCCTCTCGGTTACCAAAACAAGACCGACGCTTCACTAGTACCTCCAAACCAACATACGTACTACCAGATCATAAAATGCATATGAATAAGGACCTACTCTGGCTTTCAGCAGCAATCAATCGGGATTGGCTAGAGGAGAGACGACTGGATAGGAACACGGTCAAATTTTATCCAGACCCCAGCGTCATCCCAGGCCAAGTATCAAGGCTTCAACCGCAAGATATTACATATGACCCGAGGGTAGGAATCAATATAATCCCTAAGCACATAATGGACGAGTACTACCCGACACAACCGCTATCAAGATCTACCATGCATCTGCAATGGACAAAGGACAGCTATTTGAGATGCGAGGGTGTTTTAAGGGTAATTCAAACAACCTTGCGGGATACGCAGGTGTTCCTAGACATTCACGTCTTTGACATCCCCGAGGGGTCTCCACCATTAATCGTGGTTGGGATCCCAATCGCAGCCCTTACCAGCTCAGATATATACAGAGGGAGATTGCAGCTTCAGCTTGGCAATGAAGAAATCAATGTCAATATCGATAGGTCGCTCAATGCTAAGACTGAAGCAAAGCCAGAGATTGACCCTATGGAAGAAGTGACGAGCCTTGCACTTGAGGAAATGGGTCGAGATAGCCTAGAGGAAGAGGCTGTTAGCGACTTCAGTACGGTAAAGGAGCCATGGAAGTTCGAAGAACTTGGTGAATCCTTACGGCCCGAAGCTCCGAAGACAGAACCAAAACAACTACCGCCTAGCCTGAAGTACGCCTTCCTCAACGGGAATGAGGACACACCGGTGATCATCAGCGACAAGCTGACACAGAGTGAGAGCCGGCGATTACTTTCAGTTTTGGAGAAGTATAGATCTGTGCTTGGATACTCTCTTCAAGACTTGAAAGGAATCAGTCCCAACCTATGCACTCATCGTATCCCTATGGAGGCCGAGCACAAGCCAACTAGGGAACCACAACGTTGACTTAACAATGCGATGAGAGAGGTGGTCAAGAAGGAAGTACTAAAACTACTTCATGCGGGAATCATATACCCCGTGAGTGACAGCGAATGGGTCAGTCCAGTACAAGCTGTACCAAAGAAAGGAGGGATGACAGTTGTCAAGAATCTGAATAATGAGCTCATACCACAGAGAACTGTCACAAGTTGGCGGATGTGCATTGACTACAGAAAACTTAATGCCGCCACCAGGAAAGATCATTTTCCTCTTCCTTTCATTGATGAAATGTTGGAGAGACTAGCAAAACACTCCTTCTTCTGCTACCTCGACGGCTACTCTGGATACCACCAGATTCCGATTCACCCGGAGGACCAGAGTAAGACGACCTTCACATGCCCTTACGGAACCTTCGCTTACAGGCGAATGTCGTTCGGGCTGTGCAATGCTCCAGCATCATTCCAGCAGTGTATGATGGCAATATTCTTAAATTTCATCGAAGTATTTGTGGATGATTTCTCAGTGTACGGCAAGAGCTTCGACAGATGTTTAAAGAACCTTGAAAAAGTTCTCAAAAGATTCCAAGAAGTTGATCTTGTCCTAAACTGGGAGAAATGCGACTTCATGGTCAGAGAAGGAATCATTCTAGGACACAGAATTTCGAAAAGAGGCATAGAGGTAGATCATGCAAAGATCGAGGTCGTTGAACAACTACCTCCACCCACCAACATAAAGGCCATCCGAAGCTTCCTAGGCCATGCAGGGTTTTATAGGAGATTTATCAAAAATTTCTCCCATATAGCCCGGCCTGTGACCAACTTGTTAGCTAAGGATGTTCCCTTTGTGTTCGACGAAGAATGTCTCGAGGCCTTTCACATGCTTAAGAAGGCTCTGGTCTCAGCCCCAATCATTCAGCCACCCGACTAGAACTTACCTTTCGAAATCATGTGTGATGCAAGCGACTTCGCTGTTGGAGCAGTATTGGGTCAGAGCAAGGATAAAAAGCATCATGCTATCTCTTATGCAAGCAAAACGCTCACTGGCCCACAACTGAATTACTCAACCACCGAGAAAGAACTACTGGCAGTGGTCTTTGCAATTGACAAATTCAGATCATACTTGGTAGGATCGAAAGTCATCATCTACACAGATCATGCAGCTCTCAAATACCTCCTGACCAAGAAAGATGCAAAGCCACGATTGATCTGGTGGGTGCTGCTACTCCAGGAATTCGATATCGAAATCCGAGACAAAAAGGGAGTAGAGAATTCAGTTACAGATCATCTCTCATGAATGAAGTTTGAAGAAACATCGCCCTTGCCGATCGATGACTATATGAGAGATGATCAGCTCCTAAAGGTGACAATAGCCCAACCTTGGTATGCTAATCTGGTGAACTACATCGTTGCTGGCTATGTCCCTGAAGAAGCAGACAAGAGGAAATTGGCCCACGACAGCCGATTCTATCTCTGGGATTACCCCTACCTATACAAACTCTGCGCAGACGGACTCCTACGTCACTGCATTCCAGCTTGTGAAGCACCGCAAGTCCTTGATAGATGCCATGCATGCTCCTATGGAGGTCACTATGGGGCTTATCAGACTCATGCAAAAATCTGGCAAAGTGGGTTCTGCTGGCCCACTATGTACGTGGATGCAAAAGAGTTCGTGCGACGGTGTCCAAGGTGCCAGTGCCAAGGGAATATAAATCCAAGAGATGCTATGCCACTCAAAAGCAATCTCCAGCTTGATATATTGGACGTGTGGGGCATAGATTTCATGGGACCTTTTCCCAAGAATTGGTACAAGGAGTACATTCTGGTCGCAGTTGATTATGTATCAAAATGGGTAGTGGCAAAGCCGTGTCCTGCAGCGAACTCAAGACACTCCATTAAGATGTTCTGGGAAACAATCTTTCCTCATTTTGGAGTACCGCGGGTCATCATCAGTGATGGGGGCAGCCACTTCATTGACAAGTGCTTCAGGAAGTGTCTCGCTGAACTCGGTGTGGCCAAGCCGAGACGTCAAACAAACAAATCAAGAACATATTGCAAAAGACGGTCAAGGCTATGGGAAAAGAATGGGTATCCAAGCTACCTGATGCTCTCTGTGCATATTGCAGTGCATATAAAACTCCCATTTGCATGACACCATACCAATTGGTCTACGGCAAGACTTGTCATATTCCAGTGGAACTCGAATTCAAATCTCACTGGGTGGTCAAGAGGTGGAACATGGATCTCCAGTCGGCAGGCGTAAGAAGGCAAATGCAATTGGCCGAACTAGAGGAATGGAGGGAGAAGGCATACCACAGTGCCAAGCTATATAAGGAGCGCACCAAACGATGGCACAATAAGCGGATCAAGATCAAATCATTCAAACCGGGAGATAAGGTACTACTCTTTAACTCTCGCATTCGTTTATTTGGTCATGGTAAGCTTAGGAGTAAGTGGGAAGGACCCTTCAAGGTCCTTGAAGCCGCCGATCACGGTGCCATCACGACGATGACGGAAATATTTTCAAGGCGAATGGGCAACGCCTTAAATTATTTCTTAAGCCCGAAATGCCTCATCTCGAAGAAGTGGACGTCTTCGAGCTGCACGAGGTAGTATGATCACACGTCCATGGTCGAGCTCAGACCATAATAGAAGCCATGTACGCTACTTGCTTTTTCTTCCTTAAAACTCCTCTAATCTCACCTTTTGCTACAAAACCTCAATAGAACCAATGTCCAACACATAATATTTTTGGGTAAAGGCCACCTAATAGGGGTAATCCCAACTCTTGGCACGTCCAGCCAAGGGTTGGCGTGGCCGGCCGACCTCAAGGTCTGGTCACCCGACCCCCGGGTGCAACAGCCAGGCCACCAGGCGCGAGGCCGGGTCGGCCGACCGAGGGCACGGGTCGCCCGACCTCAGTGCCAGGTCGCCGACCTTGGTCTGGTCGCCCAACCTCCGAACCAGGTCGCCCGACTACCAAAATTTGATTTTCAAGTTTTGGAGCGCTTTCCCCAGCTATTTCGGTTCTATTGAGTGGATGAGATTGGGTTTCCGACGTTTTAAGGTGAAAGAAGGCCGTCTTCTTCCTCCCACATCTCAATCCCATCTCTTTCCACCTAGAGTTCAGCCTTGGCACCACCTTCTCCACACAACAATGGCAAGGCCATCGTCTCCATCACCTCGGACACCACTGCCACATACACCCTGGCGTCCGAGGACTCACCACGACCTCTACAGTCCATCCCGAAGGAGGAGAGCCCGGAGAGACTCGTACGGAGGTCACCCTGGCCGATGGGACTAGCTCCCCAAGGTCGGCCGACCTCTGGTCAGGGTCGCCCGACCTCTGATGCAGGTCAGCCGACCATGTGTGACAGCCCCCGTGGCTGGCCAGCCACCCGTGCTGGTCACCTGGACTCTCCCCGTCACTCCCACAGTGTGGACAGGCCCCCTCACGGTCTGTCCCCCACCAAGGCCATCGCCAAGAAGGTGGCGCACCCATCGCCATGTCCTACCATCGGGGCCATCGCCCCTATGAAGTGCATCAAGAGACTCTTCTAGAAGGAGGCTGCTGGACCATCTAGGGAACCGGTATTGCCTAGTCACTCCACCCATACCCTCTGTGGGATGAAAACTCCCACGGGCGGGTATGCTAAGGTGTTTGTGCCAAGGGTAGCCATCCCGGATTCATCCATAGATGAGTCCATTGATTCCACTCCACTGCGTAGGACGGTGAATAGGGTGGCTGTACCTCCCCCTATCCGAGGACCGCCTGGGAAGTTTGAAGACTCATCCGGTGATGAAGACACGGTGGCCTCTCTTAGGGAGGAAAACATAGCGCTCCGAGCCAAATTGCAGAATTTAGAGGAGCGCTGTGCTGAAGGCGAGCTTTGGTGGATGGAGATTAATGATAAAATAGATGTCCTTAGGAAGGGACTGCCCACCAAGGTCTGCCGTCTTGCGGAAGCAATGGGGCATCCAGAACTCTATGATCCACCACAACCATAGATGCCCTTGCTTCTAGTTATCTTAGGTGCATTTTCTTTAGGTTGAATAAGTTTTGTTTGTTTTCATTTCCCTTATTGTAACATGCGCCTCCAATTTTATATAATTCAATAAAGGTAGGATAGTTTCTTTTTGCTCCAATAAAGTTTGGGTGGAATGGCCAAAGCCATTCGACCTCCTATCACTAATCCTGTAGAAACCACGCAAGCAAACACCTTATGGAGGAACAACAATGCCACTCAGAAAAATTCAGGGGAAAAACGGAGACAATGCAGGTCGGCCGACCCACTGATCAGGCCGCTCAACCTGCTGTTCAGGTCGCCCGACCCACTGGTCCGGTCGCCCGACCTTAGTCTGGGTTGGCCAACCACACAACTTGCACAAAAATATGTACACCGCGTTGTCACGTATCCCCAAGGCTTTCTCACCCGAAACAAACAAGCGCACGGGTGAAACCATGAAGAGGGGTGGCCGCTCGACCTAGCCCTCGGTCGCCTAACCTGGCCCCCGGTCACCCGACCTGGTGACAAGGGTCGGCCGACCATGGCTATGGGCTGGCTGGCCCACTCCCATCTCAAACCCACATTTGGAGGTCTGGTTTGCACATTTTATTATTTGTACCTCTCGTTTTACATGAAACCTTGGTAAATGATGCTCTACATGATCATGACATCACATCTCACTTGTGCTTGAACCATGTTATTCCTTACGCTAGAGTAATCTTGCCATTGGATACTTTTATGAATAGGGAACCACTTATGTTTAGTTTGCTGTTTCATGAGAGATGAGATAATTGGAGATAACTAAAGGAACCTCCCACATGAGTTAAGAGTTTTATTTGCAAAATAAAAAGAGGGTTCCTTCTTGGATGATCTCAAGTTCCAATCCCATCTCACTAGTGCCACGTATGAAAAAGAGAATTTGTACATTCATGCATCCCTGATTGCTTTGAGTTTTATCAAGTTTTGTTCCATTAAAGAGTTCGAATCATTTGAAAATTTTGGCCTTCACATGCACGTTCCATGAAATAAAGTCTCTCAAAAAGGTGTGCAGCAAAATGTCAATAATCCCATCCAAGTTCTGTTTGAAAGAAAGAGAGGCATGGAAGTCAAAAACAAAAAAAAGAGAAAAGAGAAAAGTATGAGAGAAAAAAATGATGAGAAACAGAAAAAGACTCCATGCCCTCTACTCAAACATGGGATTCAAATCAAGCACCTGCAAGAGAAAAGTCCCTACATTACACTTGCACTTGGCCAAATTTCACTTGATTATGAATTCTTTCTTGACACTTGATTTGATTCGATAACATAAGCATGACAGGATAGCACCATTCGTTCAACTACCAAAAGCTCCACAAAAGCCTTAGTAGTATAGAATGTGAGGAATGCAAAACTCTTACAAGGACTCCTTGTCCTATGAGTGACTGAGAGCTGGACTTGAGATCAGAAAAGTTGGCATGCCCTGTTTTAAAAAAAAATCTTGAAAACCTCTTTACTCATGTGGTATGGGAACCTAAAGTTAACTCTGATATACTCTTGTTCCATGTCTCAACATTTCAAAACTTAAGTGTAGGCACCATTGAAATCTTGGGCAAGATGAAATAGTTTGGAGTAACCTTGTGCCTGCTATGGTGGTTGTTGATGTTATGCCCTTTCCACTTGCGCTTAACTCTCTTCTTTGCTCGAGGATGAGCAAAGGTTTAAGTGTGGGGGAGTGTTGGCGGTCGATAAAACCTATTTCGACCACCAACATTTCATGTTTTAGAGTATACTTTACCAAGTTTTCACTAATCTCTAACTAGTTCCACGAGTTGTGCATAATAGTAGTATGTAGGAGCTTAATACATTCAAAACCATATGAAAATGAACAAATGGAGACAATATGGCAAGAAGGGGAGCAATGGGCCAGAGACCCTGGCCGGCCGACCACCATCCCAGGTCGGTCGACTAGGGTGTGGTCGCCCGACCTGGTCGGTCGACCAGAGGCTACCAGCACCCCAGGGGCCAGGTGGGCCGACCACACGTCCAGGTCGGCCGACCCAAGAGCCAGGTCGGCCGACCTCCCACTTGGTTGGCCGACCCAGGTAGCCCACCAGGCAGCTCAGGGCCTAGGTCGCCCGACCTTGCCACGTCGCCAATTTCGACCTGCATGCAAAGAAACACAAAACAAGTTAAATGCAATCATTGGATCAAGAATCCAATGCATCCAAGGGCCGAAAGGACTTCGCACAAAGGATCAATGATGTCAGCAATCCGAGGGAGAAAACATGCAGCCAATCAGAGGTCGCCCAACCTTATCCCAAGGTCGGCCGACCTAGTACCGACCTTGTTTTGCACGTGCCTCAACCGCCACAACCGCCAACCGACATTCGGAGCAAATCACAGCCGAAGGATCAAGGAAGGCGGTGCATCGGGTGGTCGCCTGACTTTCCAGGTGTCCGGCTAACCTACCCCAGGGTCAGCCGACCTACCCCCCAGGTTGGCCGACCACCGACCTATGCCCAACTGACCTTGCACACCTACAAATACCCCCCTCATCCATCCAGGCTAAAAATACCCCCTGGGAGGTCATTTGCAAGGTGTGGTGGATCAAGATAACACTAGTGTGGTTGTGTAGTTGAGTGTAGAGTATAGTAGTGAAGCCACCCTTGGCATTGTAGAGAGAGCCAAGTTGTATCAAGAGAGAGTAGTGAGTTGTAGAGTGAAGGAGTTGGAATTCTCTATTGGTCTTCTATTCCCAAGCTCTATCTCTTAGAGGAATTATTACTCTATTTCTAGGATACAGTAAAGTTCCTTGCTCCCTTCTTTATTTAATTCATACTTACTTTATTTATATACTCAGTGCTTTGCTTAGTAGTTTACGGGTGCCAAGTGTGCTCTGTGTAGTTTAGCTATACAGTTGTGCTTGCTCTTAGGCTTCGAACCTGTGTAGTAGCAAACTCGGTTGTGTAGACGTGGTGTCTAGACTAGAGTTTGCCTTGGAAGGTGTCTTGTCCCACGCAGCTTTGGTGGTAGGTCCGCTTGGTGACAGCGAGCGTGTACCCTGTGTACTCCACCCTGCCGTCCGGATAAGTAGTCTTCGACGCATAGCTGAGTTCTGTAGTGCCCGCCTTTCTCGTCTGGGTTATCAGCACTCTGGTGCTCGGAAGTGGTTCTATAGGCTTAGTGTCCAAGTAAACCTACTGAGTAGAACACTAGTTTGTTTAGTAAAGTCAAGTTGTTTTATCTAAAGTAGTGAACCTGTTCTACTCTATATTTTGTCTCTACAATTGCTGGCTTTACTGTTCGTTCCTACCTGTTCTACGTTGAGTTACTCCTCGTTCCTCGTGGATTTCGATACCCTGCAATACTCTTGGGTGAAAAGCTACAACGTGTTTCCGTGCGCTTGCGGATCTATATCAGTAGGGTAAGAAACACCAACAAGCTTTTCTGGCGCCGTTGCCGGGGAACGGTAGCTAATTCAACTAGAACCTGGGATCGTCCATACTCACACCATACACAACCACCACATATATCCCCACCAAATACCACATACCATCTACCACATGGATTCCACGCCTATTTTCCAACTTTCCGCTCCAAAGGGCGATTATTTGGGGCCTCCACCATCATCCGCACCCATCACCGTAGAAGGCTATCAGCTACGTCCTGGCTTGATAGCCATGGTTCCGGACAAATCATTCGGAGGACATGAATCAGAATGTCCCTACGCACTCCTTCGGGAGTTCGAGCAGCTATGCAACTGCCAAGTCATCCCGGGTATGCCTGGCGACACACTTCGATGTTACTCTTCCCATTTTCGCTCACGGGGGAGGCAAAAATCTGGTGCAAGCAGATAGTTAGTAAAGTAGAAGGGAGTTGGGAGAACTTGAAAAACAGTTTTTGTCTTCGTTTCTTTCCGCCAAATAAGGTTATCGACCTCCGCTGCGAAGTATTCAACTTCCGACAGCGCGAGAGAGAATCCTTAGGGGCAGCTTGGGAACGCTTCAACCGTCTGGCCTTCTCAGGGCCGGATTTGGATATTTCTGAGGCATGGTTGCTACAACACTTCGTTCGACCTGAACCCTTCCTCAAACTTATTTGGAAAACGTCGGAGACTATGCCATAAAAAACTGAACCTAAACCTAAACCCTTACTCATTAAGTAAGCAAGTGGCTTAGCTATTTTTGAAAAATCTTTAATAAACTCCTATAAAATCCAGCATGTCCGAGAAAGCTCCTTGGAGATTTGATATCAGTAGGTAGTGGTAACTTCTCTGCTGCTTCTATTTTAGCTTTATCAACTTCAATTCCTTTCTCAGATATGATATGTCCTAACACAAGTCCTCTTTTAACCATAAAATGATATTTCTCCCAGTTTAGCACTAAATCAACCTCCTCACACCTCTTATGCACCTTTTCAAGATTCCTTAAATAGTGGTCAAAACTTGTGCCATGAACCGAGAAATCATCCATAAAAACCTCCATAATATCTTCAATAAAATTTGAGAATATTGCCATCATACATCTTTGAAAAGAAGCTGGTGCATTACATAAATCAAATGGCATTCTCCTATAGGCAAGGGTTCCGTATGGACAGTAAAGATAGTCTTGTGTTGATCATCTGGATGAATAGGGATTTGAAAGAAACTTGAATATCCATCTAAATAGCAAAAAATGGGTATTCTTTACGAGTCTCTCAAGCATCTCATCTATAAAGGGTAGTGGGAAATGATCCTTCTTTGTAGCTTTGTTGAGCTTCTGGTAATTAATACACATCCTCCAACCAATCACTGTCCTTTGTGGGATCAACTCATTTTTCTAATTTTTAACTATAGTTAAACCTCCCTTTTTAGGCACGACTGGCTTACCCACTCACCGGTTGGTATTGGGTATATAATTCTGACATTTTAAATTTTGATAATATCTTTTTTCACTATAGACCTCATCTCATTACTCAGCCTCCTTTGATTGTCAACTACTAGCTTGTGATTTTCCTCCATTGGAATACGGTGAGTACAAAATGCTGGACTAATGCCTTTTAGATCTACTAGAGAATAACCAATCACCTTTTTGTGCTTTCTTAACACTATCAGCAGCCTCTTCACTTCCTCTGGACTTAGCTCATCACTAATAATTATTGGGTAAGTTTTATCTTCTCCTAAAAACTCATATTTTAGTCCATCAGGCAGTGGCTTTAGCTCTACATCGGACGCCTCATGGTGATTTAGGTCGCCTAGTGGCTCTACTGGAGTGTCTTGGGTTTCTTCTCTATTTTGTTCTAGTTCATTAGTGGCAATGGTTGTTTCTTCGAAAAAGAAACCTTTTTCTTCTCCTTCTAAGACTAGATTTAGAGGTTCCCTTAAAGCATAAATATAGTTAATACTCTCTATCTCCTCTATATCAGGAGTGAGATTAATAGGCACTTTAGATGCCAGTAGAAAATCAAAATCATATTTCAAACCATTAATATTAAGAGTGACTTTTCCTTTTTCATTATTAACTACAGCACTAACCAACTTAAGAAAAGGTCTACCAAAGATTAAATTAATATTATCATCGTAGACATTTATCACATAAAAATCAGTTGGTATAATTTTATCAGCAAAGTTAACTTCAACAATTTTAATTAACCCTATAGGTTTAATTATTTCATTGCTAGAAAGATAATCTTATGATTAGTAGAAACTAAACATAGTTTATCATAAAGCTTATAATAAACTTCATATCTCATTGTATTTACTCTGGCTTCCATAGAGCAGTGGATGTTGTTGAAGCTTTCTTTGTTGATAGAGCATGAAATTCCAATCGAAGATTCCTCCGGCCGTAGATGGATGATAACCTCATTTGTAAATGATGATTCTGGCTTGACTCCGATCACATGCTTCACTTCAGAGACAACCATTATCCAGCTTTTCTTCCTGGAATAATTTCTGCAACATCTTCCCTGTATCTTGACTATCAGAATCTTTCCTTAGTGGTATTTCTGGTGGAAATAGCTCTTCTTCCTCCTCTAAGTCTTCTGGTGGGAGTGGTCCTACACACTTGATTGTATCTCCAAAATCTACGGGCATCCAGCTCATTCTCTCGAACTCTGTCAAAGGTTTTGCCCTGGCAAGGCTTCTATATTCTACACTCTTGATATCCTCTTAAGTTGCAAAACATCCAAAATCTTCCTCATCAAATGCATATGAGACTGGAGTCTTTTTGACAGGTAGCTGGTCTTTAAATATGGCAGGTATGGGCACCGTGAGCTTCTCATCTGGCACCTTCACTCTTCTGACTTTTCTCTCTCACACACTTTAGAAGTCAGGAAGATGTTAGTCAAGATCTCTGTGGCTTCACTGCTTGACTTGCTCATGAGTGATCCTCCTGCACATGTATTCACATGCTTGAAAGCTTCTGACGTCAAACCAAAATAGAATATCTGAATAGCCATTTCAAACGTCACTCCAAGTAGTGGTCCTTGCAGCACCAAATCATTGAGTCTTTCCTAGGCTTCGTCGATGTCTTCATCCTCCTTCTGCTCAAAGCTCCAAACTTCTTTCCTCAACTTGTGTACTCGAAGTAGAGAGAAGAATTTGGTGACGAACTTTTGCTCTAGCATTCCCCAATCTCCTTGAGCTTCCATTGAGGCAACTTGGTACCATCTCTTGGCTTTATTGACAAGGGTGAATGGAAAGAGGTTCCACTTAACCCACTCCACTGGAACTCCATATTGATGGAAAGTGTGGCACACCTGGTTGAGTTTCTCCAAGTGCTTGTAAGGATTTTCATCGTCTTCTCCACTGAACAGATTTTCAGCAGCAATCTGGATGATTCCTGGATTTAGCTCGTAGGATTCTGCTTTTGGCTCCTTGTTTGATTCTTGAAACTTCAAATCTTCAGCATTTGGAGTTGAAAACTCTCTAAGTGTTAAATGTTGAAGATCTTCAAGAAACGTAGTCATATCTGACACAAAAGTAGAAACAAAACACAAACGAAAAATCTATGACAGCAAAGTTGTTGGGTTAGTTTGAATTAAGAACGAACACAAGAACAAATAAAAACTAAATTAGGGAACGTAAGAACATAATTAAATAACTATGAATAACTAGAACTATACTAAACTCACACAAAAGATATTTAGCACACAATTAGAACAAGATTAGCACACAATTAACAAACACTCTAACTATTAGAACTATTAGTAAAAAGGTTAATAAAAGATTTATATTAACTTAAACAATAACAATCGCCGGTAACGACACTAGAAAAGCTTGTTGACGACACTTAAGAACGTCAAACCTTATACTGCAAGCGCACAGTATGTAGTAGCTTTTCCCCAGGATGAGTATCTTGGGTTTTGTCAATCCATGGATAATTATGTTTAAGCTATAATTAATCCAATATTAACTTAATTACTAACTAATTTTAATAGATCTAAACAAGCTTAAAGATAGTAAAGAATTGTTCTAAATATACTCTTATTACGGTCTAAACTATAGCATAAAATGATAGAACAAGTATTAAACTATAAAGCGAGATAGATATGATAAAAGCATAGTGAAAGGATCCACAAGAGATATGAGACAAACAACTTATGAACTAAGAACCATCTTGAAACTAGATCTAATCATAAAGCAAAGATTAAAAATGATCATGAATATCAAAGGCTTGCTCGAACCTTTCTCCAGCTTTACTGTCACTAGTAACCATGTAATCGACGAACTAGCAAACCCAAACCATCTCTAAGCATGAGTAGATTCAATCAACTAATTAAAATAAAAAGATCTACCAAAAGAACATGAAAGCGCTTAAATTCTGGCTAGGGAACATGTTGACATTAAGCATTGTAAAGCTATGGATCATAAACATGCATAAACAAGAAGCTAAGTCTAAAAGTCAAACTTTATTGACCAAATCTAAGGTTTTATCAAAGTAATATAAGAAGTAAGAGAAATTACTCGAGATACATCATAATCTATGAAGCATAATTGTCGAGATCAACTCGATGAAGAACATGTTGAAAGATGAACACGAGAAGCCCTCGGAACACCAGGGGTCGGCCGATCAGACCGCCTAGGGATCGGCCGATGTGATGCCCTCGGCATCTCAAGAGCCTTAACACGCAGCTAGAGACAAGTTAATGATGAATTAGGACTTGATGGCGCTTAGAGAGTAACGAAGACTAGATGGAGAAATCACTAAACCAAAAATTTTCTAAGAAAATACGAAACTCTACGTGGTGTGGTTGTTTAAATCGCCACCCACAAACTTTTAGGCAAAACACCAAATACAAAAGTCGTAGTTCGAGATGATATCTTCGACTTTGATGTTATGACCATCCTTAAAGTCATATGTTATGAGATTTAAAAGTCGAGACCAAATCAAACCAGAAGTTCTTTGGAAGGTGCCAATTGTGATCGTGAACAAGTTTGGGCCCTAATAAAACTTTTTAGATTCATTAAGCAACTGAGCTTAGTTCCATTATCAAAGCTATCTTACATGCCGTGATCTTCACTTTTGTTACACTGAGCTTGGTTTAAAACTGTCGATTAACTATTTTAAACCTGTCCCAAACATCTCTTGAAATCAGCTCAAGCTAGTCCACTTAGAAAATTCCCAAGTCTGAATTTTCAGGACATCCCAAACTTGAATCTGAAATTACTTTTGAATTCACTATACAACTTCAAATTCTCCCTTTCTATGAAATGGAATTAAACTTGTCACATTTAAAATGCAATAGACCTTGAAGTGATTGGATTTCATTTGATATTTTAAAAGTTGGAAACAAGAAAGTCTCTAGACAAAGTGAGATTTCTGTCGTACCAAACCTTGGAACACATTTGTGTCTATGATTCAAAATCTGTTGGGATTCAGACCAACTCTATATTATTAAACTTGTAGAAAATTATATTAGGAACAACTTTGGTAATTGGAGTGTTGACATGCACAGTAATTTGGATAGTGTTTTGGAACCTTTTCTGTCAGCATGTGATTTCTGTCCAAACTTGACTTGTTTAGTAATTTCAAATTTAAATTGGTCTACAGCCATAATCTTGCAAAACTCCAATTGAATAATTTGTAGATCATGAAATTCTAAACAACATTGGTATAAAACTCCTTGGGTGAAAGTGACTGGAAATAGGACTTTTAGAATTTCTATGCTGAGAGTTTCAGCTGGTCAAACTAGGGTCAGCAAGTTGAATTCAAATTTAAACCACATTTTTACATAAAACATTGTACCAAAGCTTTTGACAAAGTTGTATATCTTGAAGAGTACAATAATTCTTCCAATTGGAGTTTTCCAAATTCGGACTCTAAGGTGTTCAAATATGAGAGTTTCTAACGGGTGTTCAGCTGGTCAAACTCCATTTTTCCATTTTCGGGATTTTTTTCCTTTTCCCTTGGGTCTATGACGCGCGGGCCCCACATTTCGGATTCCCGCCAGCGCCGGATGTCGACATCCCGCTGTGGGCCCCGCCTCCCAACTCTTCCCCGCACCCGGTCCATGGACTCCTTCCCTCACCCTCCACCCGGACCCACCTGTCAGCCACTCTCGGTCTATGGACCGCGTCCGCGCAAACTCCACCTCCCTTTCTCTCCTCTACCTCGCACCCACGCGGCGTGCGCCTTCTGTGCCATGGCCGCCGTCTGGCCGAAGCCGAGGCTGAGGCCATGCCCCTGGCCGCGCTGCTCTTGCCGTGGCCACACCTGGACGCAAAACCGTCCTCCTGCGCTCGCTCCCCGCTCACTCTCTTCCTCACCCTCTCCGTCCCTTGAGCAGCAGCAGCGTGTCCGCCATGGACACCGAGCCCGAGCTCGTGACGAGCTTGTGCATCGGCCGTCTCGGTCCGCGTCCCCTCCATGCGTCGCAACCACCACCATCGCCTCGATACCGTCCACCGAATTCCCCAAGAGCCCAGAGCCCTGCACTGCCCGAGCGCTCTCCGCGTGCGTGCACGCCATGGCCGCCGCCATGGCCACGGGAGCGCAAGCTCACGCCCCGGCTACCCTCGGTTCTCTCCCTCCACGCCTTCCCCGTCACCACGTCCGCGCAGCCCTCCTCTACCATCCCCACTGCGTCTCGGCATCCACCAGTGCCTCACGCGCCCCCTCCACGCGCGGCCGCCATGACCGCCGTGACCAAGCTCGGGCTCACCGTGGAGAACCATCTCCGGGCCATCCCCGCGCCTCCATTCCACCACCTTCGGATTCGCCTCGTCCTCGCGCAGCCGGAGGACCCCTCCGCTCCCCTTCCCATCACCGGAGCCGGTGGATCAAGTCCGCGCCGCCGCGCACCGCCGCGCCATGGCTCGCGGGTTCACCGCCGCCGTCCCGCCTCCACAATCCTTCCCGCACGACGAGAGTTGGGGAGAAGAAGCCCCACTGCCGGACGCACCTCGCCGGAGGCCGTCGGCTCCAAGTGCGCGTCCCACGCCGCCGGCGGAGCGCCGCCGTCCCCTTTCCCCACGCGCGGCCGAAGGAGGAAGAAGGGAGAAGCTGAAGATGGTTCTTTTGCAGAAAACCCCCTGCCTCTTTTCAATTTTAAGTGATCTATTTCGAACACTATTCACTGAGTCTCAGTTCTTTTCCTTGCAGGCCCCTGGGAGCTAGGTTTATTTACGTTTAAATCCCAGATCTAAGGTTTTTCGATTTAAACTCTTTTTTGTTTCGGCAGTGAACTTTGGAAAATCATATAAAATCACAGAAAAATCCAAAATGGACAAACTCAGTTGCATTAGACTCCTCTTAAATAGATCTATTGAATGGATATGATGTGGATCTATGAAAGTACCATTTTGCCCTCGGTTTTACTCATGCATGTTGACATAACATAAATAGTAAAAGTGGGTCAAATGAACCCCAAAAATTATGAAACTTGGACAATGGCTTTAACATGTTATCTTGGCACTGTGAGAATTTTGGTGGCGCTAGCATTGACTGTATAATCACTGTTTTGCTGTTTCACATGTGTTTTGTGCATTTAATTAACTTGAAAAGTGTAGGTTATATGAATTGGTCTCAAAGTGACTCTCTGGTATTTTTCCTAGGCTTTTGGTAGTATAAGTAGCTCACTGATGCTATGAGAAGCTGTGCATGTTTGATTTGGTCACTGATTTGAAAATGACAAGAGGGTACTAGCTAGAAAAACAAAATAGGAAAAAGTGTGTTTAAATGCTAGGAAAATTCTGGGAAAAATCTAGTAGACCATTAGTGATGTCTTGATTCCAGAAAGTATTTTTGTGCATTTTATTGCTACTGTTTTGATTTACATGAATATCAAGGTGGAATAAAATATGGAAAATAGATGTCCTATTAAACTAATGATATTTCACTTGCTAATTTTTGTACATGTTGTTTAGGCCTTGCATTGCTTGCTGTGTAAATTTCATGACCAGAAACTCATTCTATAAATTATGAAAAATCTGAGAAACTATAGGGCTGATAGATTGCTGGAATTTTAATAAATTAAGTATAACTCTGTTATGGCTGAAATTTCAAATTAAGTATAACTCTGTTATGGCTGAAATTTCGGTAGTGGCCATGTGTAGTGAGTTTCTGCATGTCATAAAAATCTGAGCTCATTTGGGATTGTCTAACTAAACGAACTTATATGTGCATTTTTATTCGTAATTGGACATGATGCATTGCATGTATTTAGGTGTTGTCTTAAACCTTGAATCGTTTATAAATGTTGGTCCAAGTTACTTGCTACATACTGTTCCTCATGTCTTGCTTGTTAAGAAATTAATTTACTTACTCATGTAAATTACCCGAAGTCAATATAGGGTTTAAAGCCATTAAACAATCATAATGCTTGATATAACTAATGAATGTTTTCTATGAATGACTTGTTAAGTGTTTATATGATTGTGTGGGTGCAGGCTTGCTCCAAGTTCATAAGGGTACTACTGTCACTAGTACTGAGAATGTTGCTAGTAATCCATCACATGTGTAACCATATACTTGTTTGATGTTTTGCTAGCATGTGGTGTGAAATAGGAACAACTTAACTTATACTTAACTATGTAATAACTTTTTATGGTGCATTGTGAATGAATGATTGCATATCATATACTTAACCTAGGAACATAAAAACACCTCTTGTTAAATTAATTTATCAATCACCTTTCTGTCTACCCACCAGATAGTCGTTCGTTTGTGTGCTTAATATTCATGCATCTCATTCATTGCACCACGCATATCATTCATGTAGCAATGCCTATTGCAGATACGTCATCAAGGAGCAAGTGCGTGGAGCTACATCAAGCAACGGTGGTCCAGAAGACCAACTAAGCCCCAAGCACGACCTGGAGTGCCCATCAGTCGTGTTTGGAAGGAGGAGTTGTCCAAAGAATCAAGGGGTTGCCTGGGGCAAAGCCTCACAACCCGGCAAACTAACATTAGCATAGTTTGTTGGTTCTCTTAAAGTAAAGCAAAGGTAGGCAGGACCATGCTATACCCAGCAAACATCTTATGTCTTAATGATTAGGCATATGCATCAGGAGTTGTTTAAAACCAACTGCATTAGACATCCTGGCCGTCCTGGCCCTAGATCCTATGAATAGAGTTCGTAGGACGAGTATGCCTAGAAATGCTAGGTACGAGTAGACACGAGTGAATACTGTCACTCGTCGTGTAGGTGATTTTACAAATCTCAGAAATCTTACTATGATACAATTTATGATTATTATTGCTGATGTTAAATAGAGACCGGGCGGAGTTATGGGAATATTGTGAAAAAATGTTGTGGCAAGGCATGGTGGACTCCGCCCGAGTCGCATAAGGCTCATTCGCTGTTCGCCTGCTGATCGGCATAACATTGCTAGGGTGCTTATCCGGGATAATGGACCGGTGAAAGTCTTACTTGTGCCATCCGAAGAACAGAGATAGACTCCTACTGTGACACCTTGGGGAGCTTCTAGTCGAGGGAGGGTTGACCCGACGTGACCGTGGTATCGCTCCTAAGGCGGCACAACCTGGGAACAACGGAAGGATTGAATCGAACTTGGGATGGGACAAGTGGAGATGGGGGCTATATGTGGGAACGCGATGGCTAGTAAGCATATACCCCTGGCATTTCTAGTTATTCCCGGGAATATAAAAATTGATTCGAATCGCTGATGCTCACCAGGTGTGAGAATGCCAGATATCGCACACGGGCAACGTAGTAATAACTTTAACATATTGTTTATCTAGTCACGCTTTTCAATACAACATGCTTGGATGTGTATGATCTGTCCCACTATTCATGGTGCTGCCCATCCACTGATAGGAGGTCGATGGACTTGGGAGGTGCTTTGAAGTCAAGGGAGGGCTGACCCGACATACCGTGGTATCACTCCTGAGACGGCTACTCCTAGGGGTTAGATGGGGGCGCTATGAATCTTGGGATGGGACATGTGTAGAATAGGGGTATATCTTGAATATTATGCAACTTACTGATGGGTTCTCATGTTTTACTTTCATGCAAGTATTTACTTTATGATATAAATGATCTTCATGGTAAATGGATAGTAGCTATCAAATCCTGCTATCTTATGTCAACATGACCTTGTTTAATAACCAACAGCTAAGGATCCACATGATTAGTAAGCAGGCTTTGCGTCAGCCGTAAGCCCCGTCTATTAAGTCCTACTGAGTAATTAGTACTCAGGGTTTGCCCCCACTTTTGGATTACAGGTACTGACGACATCCGGACAACTGTGTTGGAGGTGGTAGTACCGGTGGGCTCAGTGCTACTCACCTTGTTCATCTCTTCATGAAGACTACTTAAGTATGTTGTTTCCGCTGAGAGATTTTGAAAACGCTTCCGCTATATATATATATATATACTCTGAATTCGCTTCCGCTATATTTGAACATGTATTTGATCTCATACATTTGGTCTGTAAATTAAGTCTATTATTCTCTATTTCAACTGCCTGTGATGATGTAATTGTTGTGCCTCTTTCGGGAGTCGGATGTGTTTGATGTCAGTTCCTCGGGAAATGGTGTAATCGAGAGCCCGAAGGACTCTCGATGGACTACCGGGTTTAGTCTGGCCTAAGTGCACTGTGGGCCAGAGGTGGCAGGTGTGCTTAGTCTAGATTAAGCAGGGCGGTTCCGCCACAGCCGACCCCCCTGGGTCCTGCCTCCTCTTCCTTCCTCCTTTCGCCGAGATCCCCTTCTCGCCAAGTTGAGCAACTTTGGACTCCGAACTCTGCCCTAGACGCTTGACTTACAATGAATTGGCAGTGCACAATGATGCCTCTCCCCCTTGGGAGGCTCTAGCTCTAGTTTTATACCCCAGAGGGTATCCTATACATGGAAGCTAATAGATTGGTTCTAAGAGTCCTAAAACACCTAAAAGACCTATTTCTATGTATATACATGTATTTGGAAGAGTTTTGGGCGTCCATATACTCCTCTCCTTGTTGAAGAAGTCCTTGTCCTTGTCTTTCCCCGAAATACACCTTTTCATATTCTGCAGCCTATAGTGTCTCAACCATAACTCCCTTATCTGAAGTCCAAATAAGGCAAACTCGGACTCTAAATTGTAGAGCTCGAAAAGATCTACAACTCTAGTATCCACATTTTCTTCATTTGATGAAGTTAAGGCCTCTGAATTGGGTCGACAAAGTGCTGCTGTCTTGTATTTCAAGAATATTTCAGGATTTGGCCCTTCAAGCAATCTTCATCTTCTAGAACCTCCTTGATATTTGGGCTTTTATCTTTAATTGGGCTTTAATTAGCTCTTATTCCAGATCCCACTCTTTATTAGCATAAATCCTTTATTCGAGAAATCTTCAATATTATCATATTTTTACCTATTTTCATGCAAAATCAATATTGCACAAAAACAAAGAGCATTCTCGAAAACGGGATTATTTGTTAGCAAAATAAGACTAAATCATAAGATTAACTCTTAAAAAGACATAAAATTATATAAAAATAAAGCATAATTTTAGTCAAAATCTTGCGTCAACGGACAGCACACCGCCCTTTCAAACCGGAGACGTGGGATGCAACAATACTTCCCACATCGTACAGTGCAGCACGGACGTCGTACACGGCCACCGTGTGGTAGGAACGTGACACTTCGATCAAGACCATACCTAGGACTGTGGTTATAGAACCCACCATTGTAGCACTATGCTACCAACTCTGTACTACCACTCCATCGCTTAGTCTATAAAAGGGAGGAGTGGTCCACCTAGAGACAGGATCTACCATCGGTATCCAACACTACCACATACACTCCTATTTACTTTCACTGAGCACTTCCACCCACGCCTGGAGGCTAGTCCCCAGGTTGTAACTTGAGTTCTTCACCCATATACTGGATCTTCCCCGAGAGGACGTAGGGTGTTACACCATACCAGTGGCCCGAACCTCTCTAACCCTTGTTCTTCACTCACGCTCTCGCAGCAGAGCTCAGCAGTAGCGTCCACGTCCCTATGCTCCTTCATACTAGCGGAATACCTGTGCGGTATCTCAGTGTCAAAAACGTTGACATTGGCACGTGAGGTAGGGGCAGGGCACGCTGATCGCTGACCTTGATGGCTGTGAGAGAGCAGTCATCGGAGGGAGCTGGGCATTCGGCTACCAGCTCCAACGATGCAGACGTAGCGCCGCGTCGAGATGCATGGCTACCTCCACCATAGGTAGCTCCGCAGCATATGGCATCAGCTCCGCCGTTGCAGCTTAGACACTCGGTTTACGTTTGGCGCAGGGCCCAAGCTTCTGCAGGGGCCAGATTCCACAACCGCCCTGCTGGAATCCTCCACCGTCCGCGGGCGGTGGACCTGTGTTGACGCTCGTTAAGTACTAAAATTTTGCTCTATTTTTATATGATTTTATATCTTTTTGAGAGTTAATCTTATTATTTAGTCTTGTTTTGCTAACAAATAACCTCGTTTTCGAGCATGCCCTTTGTTTTTGTGCAATATTCATTTTTGCAGAAAAATAGGGTATAATTGAAGATATTTGAGAATTTCTCGAAGAAAGGATTTATGCTATGAAGCGGGCTCTGAAATAAAGATTAATTAAAGCCCACTTGAGGAAGCAAGCCCAACAAGAAAAAAAGTCTTGAAAGACTAAATCCTGAAATCTTCTCGAAATTCATGACAACAGCAGCTTGTAGCTCAATTCGGAGACTTTAACGACGTCAAATGAAGAAAGTTTGAATACCAAAGTTGTAGATCTCATCGAGCTCTACAATTTAGAGTTCAAGTTTACCCTATTTGGACTTCAGATGAGGAAGTTATGGTCGAAATACTAAAGGCTGCAGAATATGGAAGAGTCCAATTCGGGAAGGACAAGGATGGAAGCTTCATCTACAAGCAAGGAAAGGCATGAATGTTCCGGACTCTTTTGGAATCATGTATATGCTTAGAAATAGGTGTTTTAGGACTCTTAGAACCGACCTAATAGATTCCATGTATAGGGTTCCCTCCGGGGTATAAATATAGAGCCTCCTAAGGGGAGAGGGAGTTAGTCCACCGCATTATTCATTGTAAATCGAGAGTCTAGGGCAAAGGTCAGAAGTGAGAAGTGTTCAACTCGGCGAGAAGTTCATCTCGGCGAGAGGAGGAAGCAAGAGGAGGTAGAAGGGGGCCGGTCGGCCGACCCAGGCCCTTCCGAGGAGTACTCGAGCTCATCTTTCGACATATTCTTCGTCGAGTTCATCCCGATGACTATGCTTCAGAGTTTACGATGTATCTCGAGTAATTCCTTGTACTTCCTTCGATACTTTGATGAAACCTTGATATTCGATCAATAAAGATTGTCTTCTAGACCTAGTTGTTGTTTATACATGATTTATGATCCATGTCTTTGCAATGCTTTAATTCCGACATGTCTAGTCGGCCAACATATAGATGTTCTTCATGTTCTTATAGCAGATCTTTCTTCCTAGCTAGTTGATTGAATCGGCTCATGCTTAGAGATGGTTTGGGTTTGCTAGTTCGTCGATTACCTGGTTACTAGTGACAGTAGAGCCCGGGGAAAGGTTCGAATAGATCCTTGACATTCATGATCATGTTTATTCTTTGCTTAATGTTTAGATCTAGTTTCAAGGTGGTTCTTAGTATGATGGTTGTTTGTCTCATATCTCTTGTGAATCTTTTTGCCATGTCAAACCTATTGCTCTCACATTTATAGCCTAAACCTTGTTCTATCATTTCATGCAATAGTTTTATCTCTGTTTAGAACCATATTAGAGTATAGTTTATAGCTTGTTTAGAATAGTTTTATCCCTTGTTTAACCTTGTTTAGATCTATTAGAATTAGTTAGTAATTCAGTTAATATTAGATAGATAGTATCTTAAACATAATTATCCCTGGATTGACAAACCCAAGATACTCATGTTGGGGAAAAGCTACCACGATACTGTGCACTTGCAGTATAAGGTTCGACGTTCTTAAGTGGCGTCAACAAGCTTTTCTTGCGCCGTTGCCGGGGACCTCTAATTATCGTTTAAGTTATTATCAATCTTTTATTAACTATATTGCTACTAGTTTTGATAGTTAGTTTGTTTGCGTTTTGTGTGTTTAATTTCATTTTCATCAGTTTGTTTATAGTTTTACTTTATAAACGTTATTTTACATTTAAATTCTAGTTACCTAGTTTTATTTAATTTCGTTGTTATCCTTAGTTTATTTTTAAACTAATCCAGCAACTTTGCTGTCATAGATTTTTCGTTTCGTGTTTTTGTTTTTATAATTAGTTTCAGATATGATTTCAAAGCTTGAAGAGTGGGAGCTTCTGACGCTTGGGGAGTATATAACTCCAAAAGCTGTAGACCTCAAGTTTCAAGAATTCAACAAGAAGCCGGAGTTAGGATCATACGAGCTAAAGGCAGGAATCATTATGATTGCTGCTGCAGATCCATTCAGTGGAGAAGACGACGAGAATCCGTACAAGCACTTGGAAAAGCTCAAGCAAGTCTGCCACACTTTTTATGAAGAAAGAGTCCCAGTAGAGTGGGTCAAGTGGAATCTCTTTCCGTTTACCCTCGTGGATAAAGCCAGCAAGTGGTACCAAGCTGCCTCAATTGAAGCTAAAGGAGACCGAGAAATTCTTGAGCAGAAGTTCCTTCCAAGATTCTTTTCATCACTTAAAGTGTACAAATTGAGGAAGTAAGTTTTCAACTTCGCTCAAGGAAAAGATGAAGACATCAACGAAGCTTGGGAGAGGCTTGAAGGTTTGCTTACACACTACTTGGAGTAACACCAGCTGTGCATATTCATACTTTCTACTATGGTCTGACGCCATAAGCCTTTGAAAAAGTGAATATTATTGCTGGAGGATCACTATGAATGGCAGCGGGTCAGGTTCGGGGCGGGTGGAGCATCCGCGGACCCGCCCCCCGAAACCCACGGGTGAGACCTGACCCGCCCCCGAACCCTTCCGCGGGTGAAATCCCAGACCCGCCCCCAAACCCGGCAGGGACCCGAAACCCGATGGATCCCCCGTGACCCGAAATAATAGCAAACTCAGTAGGTCTGTAGGTGCAAACAGGTCACCATCCATATTACAGATCTCACCATCCATATTACAGATCTCAGATCACATGCACAGACAGCACAGTAACATAAAAACAAGTTCAATAGTTCACCAAACAAGCATAAGGCATAAGCTCCAGACTTACGCCCACACTGTTCTAAAGCAAGCATAAGCAACAAGACAAGGTTACAAGTTCTAGTTGCAATACAAAAGCAAGCACCAACCAGTAAGTACATTATTACAAACAACAGTTTTGGAGCAAAGAGATAAATAGATAATGAAGCAACTTGAGGCTGTCATGTTTTATCGCTCTTCTCATCACTTCCATCAGTCATCAATCAACAATTGTCGAAGTAGGATCATCCTACAAAAAGTAACAGCAAGAATACAACATTACAACATAAGTTGAATTAATCATCTATTAAGAAATAATAGATAGAGCCAAGTATTACAATGTCTTCATCTTCTTCATCAAGACAAGTCATCAAAGCACCCACAAAGGTTGAATTTGGCCCTGCAATGCATTGCAAAAACATATATTAGTTGTATAACTTTCAGGAAAGTTTATAGTGTCGCAACTAGAATATGAAAATTGAGAACATATACCTAACATATCAGCATGAGACCAAGCTTGCATGCACATAAGTGCTTCAACCATTGAAGGTGCAAGCCTGCTACGATGTGGGCTAATTATTCTCCCTCCAGTACTAAACATTGACTCAGATGCTACTGTTGTCACAGGAATTGGAAGCACATCACGTGCAATCCTTCTTAGAGTTGGATAATTGAGCCCTGCGTACTGCCACCAATTAATGATATCCAAATCTTGTGTCCTAGGCAACAGTGGTTCCTCCAAATACAAATCCAACTCCGCACGCACATAAGTGGAGGTGGCAGCTGGTTGCTTCGACTTGTAATCATCAAAAGTGTCCATCCAATCCTCCTCATCATCCATGTGACTAGCGGCACTCCTTGTCCTAGGTTCAACACCATCTGTTGTGGCTTCTCCCTCCATGGAATCTTGATATTCCAAAACCAATTTATACAACAAATCTTTTACCTTGTTGACAGCCTCCATAGCTGTACTTTCACATCCATGAATCTTAAGAAAGAGAGCATTCAACAACTGTAACTTATACCTAGGATCTAGGACAGCAGCAACAGCCATCAAACCATGTACATCTGACCAATATTTGTTGAACTTCTCTTTCATTTTAGCAGACATCTCTTCTACCTTAGGGATAGCACTAGTTTGCCACTTCCTAATAGCCAAGTAAATATTGGTGATTTTTGGAAAGAAAAGGTTGGCTGTGACATAGCTAGTGCCTGAATCATAAAACATTTTTAATCTCTCACAGAGATCTCTAGCAAACTGCCAATCATCACTAGTTGGAACACATGGAGCACGTGCAGAAAGGCGTTCAAAAACATCTTGGTATAATAGGGCAGTGCTAAGCATGACATAAGTAGAGTTCCATCTAGTCTTACAATCTAGAGCTATCCTTTTTTCATATTTGCCTTTCATTTGTATTGCCATTTTCTCAAACTTTTCATGTCTCTTAGGAGTGGCCGACCAAAATGCAACAAGATCACGCACACTATCAATTCCTTTCTCCATGACACTCATACCAACTTTCACTATCAAATTTAGAATATGAGCAACACATCGCATGTGTATTAGCTTACCATTCAACATACAAGATGAGAGTGGTAACTTGCCTTCCATAGCAGTCATACTCCTCATGAGCTCATCATTGTTTGTGCCAACCATATTCTTCATGAGACTGTCATTGGTGCTACAATTGTCAAGAGTGATAGTAGAGAGGTTCCTTTCAATATGCCAATCTAGAAGAACTTCATGCAAAACATCAGTTATAACTTCTGCTGTATGTGGAGCTGGAACATAAATGAACCTAAAAAATAAAACAAGATATCATTACCAAGCTCATTACTGACAGAATACAAATGCAAGATAAAGGCTAGATTTTTTACCTAAGGAGGAAACTTTTCAGCTTCTAGTCATCATCTAGAAAATGGGCTGTAACTGCCATGTACCCTTTCCTTTGGTGGTTTGCTGTCCACAAATCCGTAGTAACAGCAACACGAGAACTCAATTTCCTAAAGTACTGAACCATAGATTGCCTTTGCACTTCATACATATCTAGAATATCCTTCCAAATTGTGTTTCTTGAGACAACTTTGAATAGTGGCTGCAATGCAGCACAAAACTTGCGAAATCCAGCATGATCCACCATAGACAAAAGGTACTCATGGACAATAATCATTAGTGCAAGCTCTTTTCTAGCTACTTCTTGGTCAAAGGTGTAATTCTCCAAAGAAACAGTCCCATCTTTAGGATTTGCAGTCAATTTAAGAGAGGCCTATTTTAACCCTTTCCTAACAGATCTATCTGGACAGATTTCAAGATGTCCACGCAAATGATTTGTACCATTTTTAGTTTCCCCACCTAAATGTTTCTTACACCAATCACATCTTGCTTTCCAAACCCCATTTATTTCAATTCTGGTAAACTCTTTCCAAACCTCAGATTTTAATCTTGGGCCTCTTTGCCCTCTCTTACTACAAGCAGGAACATCATCATCTATTTCTATCGCATCTTCTGTACCTGTACCTGCTTGAGCCGAATCAGATGGAGGTGCCGCTGTAGCTGCAGCTGCTAACCATGCACGGGTAACACGACGATTCCATGTCCCTGCTGATTCAAATGCATCGGCAGCATGGGATCCGCTAGTGCCCGGAGTTGACATTGCAGCTTATTCAATCTGAAAAGTATAACAGGGTCACACGGATAGGAATTAAACATAGTTACAGAAGCAACATTCAACAAAACCTAATCGGCCTTCACCATGACTAAACTACTCATAGAGAACAACCATATATGGACTAGATGACTAAACTACAGCTCACTGCTCACCTTCAAATTTTGGAAGCAGTGGATGGAGGTTCCGAGGTTGGGGATTGGGGTCCCTGCACCTACTCGCGGCTTGCCGGCGTTGATGGCGGGTGGCAGCGCGCGGCCTCGTCGGCCTTCCCCTTGTTCTGGCGGGTGATGGCTGCGGCTCCTGAGTCCCTGCGCACGGCAACCTCGGCGGGGCGGGGCTGCGGCTCAGCGGATCTACGGCTGGGCGGATCTGCGGCGAAGCTGGGCGTGCGGCGGCATTGCGCAAGCCGGAGGCGCCGAGGTACGGACGCCGGGCACTGCAGAAGCCGGCCGGAGGCGCCGGGGCGCGGACGCGCCGGCCGTCAGTCGTCGGCAGGGTGAGGGCTGAGGGGCGACGGGAGTCGGGAGCGGCGACTCGGCGAGCGGGGCGCGGGGCAGCGGGCGAGCCGGCGTCCGGCGAGGCCGCGGCCAACCGCCGCTCCGCCGCTGGCGGTTGGCCGCGAGTAGCGCCGCAGCAGGCAGTGGCTGCGGGCTGCGGCTGCTAGGGTGGGTGGTGACTAGTGAGTAGGCAGTGGCTTCGGATGACGTGAGTGGGGAATTGGGATTATATACCTAGGGTTGAGATTGTTGGGCTTGGGCCTCATATGGGCTTTTTAGGTTATTCGGGTCCCCGCGGGGAACCCGCGGGTTAAATTCTGAACCCGCCCCCGCACCCGAGAGAATTCGAGTCCCCGAACCCGAGCCCCATGGGGGGAATTTTACACCCACCCCAGCCCCCGCCGGGTCCAAAACCCACGGGGACCCGCCCCAAACCCGACCCGCTGCCATCCTTAAGGATCACTGTTGAGCAGGACATGGAGAGAAGCTCACAAGATTCTATCTGATATCTGTCTAGCTTGCAAGTTCAACAAAGAAAGAAAGGACGACGGAGTGAAGAAGCCAAAAAGCCACACGGCGCCCACATATGCTGTCTTTGAAGACCAACCGCCTGTCAAAAAGACTACAGTGTCTTATGCCTCTGACGAGGAGGATTATGGAAGTTTTGCACCTCAAGAGTAGACCAAGAGTGATTATAGAAGTCTTGCTAGTGCAAAGCCTTTGACAGAGTTCGAGAAGATGAGCTGGATGCTAGTAGAGTTTGGAGATACACTCAAGTGTGCAGGACCACTTCCGACAGAAGACTTAGTGGAAGAAGAAGAGTTGTTCCCACCAGAAGTGCCACTAAGGAAGAGTGATGATAGTCAAGACACAGGGAAGGTGCTGCAGAAATTATTCCAAGAAGAAGAGCTGGATAGTGACTTTGTCTCTGAAGTGAAGCAAGTGATCGGGGTCAAGCCAAAGTCATCACTTACTGAGGAAGTTATCATTCAGCTACCAGCCGAGGAATCACCAACTGGAATTTTATGCTCCATCAACAAAGAAGTCTTCAACAACATACACTGCACTATGAAAGCCCAGGTAAGTACAATGTGGTATGAAGTTTATTCTAAGTTATGTAATAAACCATATTTAAATTCTACTAATCTTAGGATTAAACTTGCCAGTAATAAAGTGATTAAACCTGTAGGCTTAATTAAAAATGTTGAAGTTGACTTTGCTGAAAAAATTATACCAACCGATTTCTATGTCATTAATGTCTATGATAAAGATATTAAATTAATTTTTGGTAGACCTTTTCTTAATTTGGTTAATACCGTAGTTAATAATGAAAAAGGAAAAGTCAATCTAAATATTAATGGATTAAAATATGACCTTGATTTCTTATCGGCATCTAAAGTGCCTATTAATCTCGCTCCCGATACAGAGGAGATAGAGAGTATTAATTATATTAATGGTTTTAGAAAACCTTTAAATTTAGTCTTAGAAGGAGAAGACGAAGGGTTTTTCTCTGAAGAAGCAACCAATGCCACTAACGAATTAGAACAAAATATAGAAGAAACCCGAGACTTCCCAGTAGAGCTGCTAGGTGACCTTAATCAACAGGAGGTGCCAGATGTAGAGTTAAAACCGCTACCTGATGGACTTAGATATGAGTTTTTAGGAAAAGATAAAATCTACCCAGTAATCATCAGTAATGAGCTAAGTCCAGAGGAAGTAGAAAGGCTGCTGGAAGTGTTAAGGAAAGATAAGAAGGCTATTGGTTATTCTGTAGCGGATCTAAAAGGAATCAGCCTCGCGTTTTGTACTCATCGCATTCCGATGGAAGAACACCACAAGCCAGTAGTTGACAACCAGAGGAGACCGAGTAACGAAATGAGGTCTGTAGTTAAAAAGGAAGTTATCAAACTTCTAAATGCCGGAATTATCTTTCTGGTACGAACTAGTGAGTGGGTAAGCCCTGTTCATTGTGTACCTAAAAAGGAAAGTTTAACCATAGTTAAAAATGATAAAAATGAATTTATCCCACAAAGAACAGTGACTGGCTGGAGAATGTGCATAGATTACCAGAAGCTTAATAAAATCACTAAGAAAGATCACTTTCCTTTACCCTTTATAGATAAGGTGTTAGAGAGACTTGCTAAGAATACCCATTTTTGCTATTTAGATGGATATTCTAGATTTTTTTAAATCCCTATTCACCTAGATGATCAGCATAAAACTACTTTCACATGTCCTTATGGAACTTTCGCTTATAGAAGAATGCCCTTTGGACTTTGTAATGCGCCTGCTTCTTTCCAAAGGTGTATGATGGCTATTTTCTCAGATTTTATTGAAGATATCATGGAAGTTTTTATGGACGATTTCTCAGTTCACGGTATAAGTTTTGACCATTGTTTAAGGAATCTAGAAAAGGTGCTTAAGAGATGTAAAGAGGTAAAAGATGTAAAGAGGTCGACTTAGTGCTAAACTGGGAGAAGTGCCATTTCATGGTTAGAAGAGGGCTTGTGTTGGGACACATAATTTCCGAGAAGGGGATTGAAGTAGATAAAGCCAAAATAGAGACAGTAGAGAAATTGCCACCACCTACTGACATTAAGTCTCTAAGAAGCTTTTTTGGTCATACTGGATTCTATAGGAGATTTATTAAAGATTTTTCTAAAATAGCTAAACCACTTACTTACCTACTTTAAAAGGATGTTCCTTTCGAGTTTATTGAAGAATGTGAGGTCGCTTTTAGAGAAATTAAAGAGTTGCTTATTAGTGCACCTATCATTCAACCACCTGACTGGAATCTACCTTTTGAGATCATGTGTGATGCAAGTGATTATGCAGTAGGAGCTGTGCTGGGTCAAAGAAAGGACACGAAAGTCCATGCCATTTATTATGCTAGCAAGACTCTTAATGAAGCTCAAGTAAATTACGCTACTACAGAGAAGGAGTTATTAGCAGTAGTTTTTGCCTTTGAGAAATTTAGATCTTATATAGTTAATTCAAAGGTTATATTTTATACTGATTGTGCTGCTATTAAATACCTTCTTATTAAAAAAGACGCTAAGCCTCGTTTAATTAGATGGATTTTAATGTTAAAAGAATTCGATGTAGAGATTAGGGACAAAAAGGGAGTTGAGAATGTAGTGGTGGATCATTTATCTAGAATGAAGCATGCAAAGGATGGGCCACCTATAGAAGATGCATTAAGAGACGATACCCTTTATGCCATTTTAGATAAAGATTCCTGGATGATAGACGTTATAAGAGCCATAAAGAAAAAGCCATTAACTCATCTCAACTATAATTCCAAAAAAAAAGTCCTAGCCGAAGCTAAGAAATTCTACTGAAGCGCCCCTTACCTATATCGGTTTGGATCTGATGGAGTTCTTAGAAGATGTGTGCCTGCAGAAGAGAGAGAAGAAATTCTTAAGAAGTGCCACGCTGCGGAATATAGAGGGCATCATGGACATTTCAGAACCCAAGTTAAGATATGGGGGAGTTGATTTTATTGGCCGGGAATGCACGAGGATGCAAGAAAATTTGTTGCTTCTTGTCCTGAGTATCAGAGGATTGAAAACGTTACATCTAGAAATTCAATGCCTCTCACTTATAACCTACAAATTGATTTGTATGATGTTTGGGGAATGGATTTCATGGGTCCATTTGAGAATTCACATGGATACGAATACATTCTGGTGACTATGAATTATGTCTGAAAGTGGGTAGAAGATTTACCATGTAAAAAGGCGACTGCACAGGAGTCCATAGAGATGATTAGAAATAATATCTTTCCAAGATATGGAGTCCTAGAGTTATCATTTCAGATGGAGGATCGCATTTTTTTAGTAAAGAATTTACTAACTATTTAGAGAAAATGGGAATTGAACATAGAGTTTCCACAGCCTATCAAAACAAATGGCCAAGCCGAGACATCAAATAAACGATTAAAAGAAATTCTTAAGAAGACAGTAATTAAAGGAGGTAAAAATTGGTCAAATAAGCTTAGCGACGCTCTTTGGGCATATAGGACTACGTTTAAGGCACCTATTGGGATGACGCCTTATCAGTTAGTTTATGGAAAAACCTATTATTTGCTAGTGGAGATGGAGCATAAAGCTTATTGGGCAATTAAAGAACTAAATTTAGATTTAGACGCTCCTTTAGTCAAAAGAAGGATTCAACTTAGTACCCTTGATGAGGCAAGATTGCAAGCCTATCATAATGCTACTATCTATAAGGAAAGGGTTAAGAGATGGTTCGATAAGAGAATCCTAAAGAAGGAGTTTAAGGTAGGTGATAAGGTTCTTCTTTTTAATTCAAGGTTTAAACTTTTTGGAAAAGGAAAATTACAAAGTAAATGGGATGGACCTTATATAGTACATGATGTATCACCTACTGGAGCAGTTACTATTATGGATCCAGAAGAAAACAAGTTTATGGTAAATGGTCAAAGACTTAAGGTTTTCCTTGAAGGGGATAAATTTGAAGTTAATTATATTGATACATATGAATTCCAGGAAGTGAGGATCATTACCATGGCCATAATCTCTAGTTTTCCTTAGCTTTTGTATCTTTGTATATAAATAGTCACGTTTAGTTTAGGTTTTTCTAAAAATTTAGTTGCATTTTTGTTTTAAATTAGGAATTAGGGATACCGACAAAACTTGGGAAATTCTCGCGCAAGAAAAGGCCTAGATCGGCCGACCAGGAGGGCCTAAGTTGGCCGACCTAGGGACTTTTTGAGGTGGTTCGCTTCCAAATTTTGCCGGCAAGATCCGCGTTGTATTCTAAGTAAGTTTCGGGTAGAGATTGGATCGAAATTGCTGTTTTGTTTTCAAATCTCACCAAACTCCGGAGTATAAAAGCATAGGCAAGCCATGGAGCCGAGACATCTAACTCGAAACACATCCAAACCTAGCCACGACAAGTTCCAAAGCGATGGAGATGCAACTCGTGAAGAGGGAAGCCGAGGCGCCGCAGGAGGGGGCCTGGTCGGCTGACCAGGAGGAGCCAAGTCGGCCAACCAGCCCTATTTCCTAGGGTACTTGCCGCAACTTTTCACAAGTGATTTTTGATGATGAAGATGAAGAGGCGAGGGGGTGTGGATCAACCGAAAAGTGTGAGATCTCGAAGCACATGGCCAAGCTTTCAATTCAACCATTGAAGATGAAGGTTAGAAGATCTTGGAGGATTGGAGGGATGCCCAGGATAGACTATCAAGAGAGCCCTGTCCGTTCTAGAGGAACTATCCATTCAAGTGAGGATCAATCAATGAGCTTCAGTGATTATCAAGGATCAGAGACTGAAGAGGTAAACTTAATCAATATCGTTCCTTGTTTCGATACTTATCATGTTAGAGCAGAGGATGGAGTGGATTGTTGTCCAAAGTGTAGAGAATCTATCTACTTCAACAAGAAAAAGAGTGAGGATATTCTTGATATAGTCATTGATGTAGAGGAGAGGCTTCATAAGAAGATACAAGACATAAAAGAGAGAGTTGACAATTTGTCAGAAATTTAAAGGGGTAAGTGAATTACCTCCAAAATGTTTGTGAGAGTCAGAAGCGAGTGATTAATACCATTTGGCACCACGTTACAACACTGGAAGGAGGAGGTTATTAGTCAGATGCCACTTGGGAAGAACCAGAAGATACATATTCGCCTCCACCCAACTACCTGCCTGGTGAAGATCCTCTTGACGGTCCAGTGGATGATACACACTCGTTCAGTGGTGACGATTAGAACTTTGCTTAGTTTAAGTGTGAGCATATTAGTAGAATTTCCCTAATTAGATAGAGAGTTTAGATAAAATTATTAAATAGAGTTTTTATATAGTCTTAAAGTTAGTTTAAAAAGAGTCAGTTATCTTTTGTGTAATCGGGCTATTAGATTAATAAAGTGTGTGGTTGAAAAAAAAACTTTGCTTTATTTAAGTTTGTTCTTTATTTTTACTTTGATGATTAATCTTGCTTAAAGTTTTATGCTTTGATTAAAATGGTGATCGCTAGATTGATTAAATTTGCATAACCCATATCTTTATTAAAGGATTATGTTTTATAGCTTTGCCAAAGCTTTAATTAAGAAAAAAATTAGGGGAGAACTGTCTTTTCATTAAAATTTCCTTTTCTTGGATCAAGTTTTACATCCTTATGTTAAGAGAGAGCTTAAAAAATTCCAAGTAGAGCCTAGATTTGTGAAACCTAGTTTAAAAAAACAAGTTGTCTTATATGGGTTTGGTTAAGTTTGATCTCTTTAGATATTTTGATCACTTAAAATTATCTTGGTCATCTATTTTTCATCTTTTTGCTAGCCTTTTATATTCCAATTGCTTACAACAATAAAGCAATTTCTTTAATCATTTTGAGCCTTTTATCTCATTATTTTATCTTTACCTATATAAAGTTTTTGATCAAATAATCCTTCATGAATGCAATTTATCCAAAAAGGTGGTGAAAGGAGAAAAGTGGCGCCCATTTAGTTAAAAGAGAGAGAGAGAGAAATATTATGGCGCCTGAAAAGAAAAAGACGAGGGAGAAAAGAAATGGCCAAGTGGTCGAATATTAAAGTAGAATTAGGAAAAGAAGAAAGGAGAAGAAAAAAATAAATATTTAAAGTTTGGAGAAGTTTATAATCCTATTAAATACAATGACCAAAAGCTTTTTCCAACCATGTGCAAAATTTCAGAATTTATTCCACCTCATTTGTTCTTGCACATGTCCACCATCTATATCTTCTTTTCCTTAACCTTTACTATAATCTCTTTTCTATATTTGGATGACCAAGATAGTTTAAAAGCTGGTTGAATAATCTTTAGAGAGATACCTTAACTAGACAATAGAATAAGCAGCTCTGCTTAGCCTTTACCGAGCTCCACTTAAACAACTCTAGTGAGATAAGAGAAAAAGATTTCTATAGGGTTAGCCACTTATAAGAGTGCCATTTTGAGAGCTTAACTTTTGGGGATATAGTAATTTCTTGATCCTTGAAAGTTTTTGTTTTAAAAACCCTTTTTGATGATTCTCAAAGAGACTTTGGCATTGCTATAATTCGTTTGACTTAAATAAACTTTGTGGGGATCTATATGCATGAAAATTAGTCTAGAAGGATCCATGTTATGATTTGAATAAATTCTAAAGGAATGGTTATTTCTGAAAAGTAATTATTTAGAATTTGCTTAAATATAGTTAAGTTCTTTTATCGATCTTTTGCTCGAGGACCAGTAAGATCTAAGTGTGGGGATATTATTGACGCTTGTTAAGTACTAAAATTTTGCTCTATTTTTATATGATTTTATATCTTTTTGAGAGTTAATCTTAGCATTTAGTCTTGTTTTACTGACAAATAACCCTGTTTTCGAGAATGCGCTTTGTTTTTGTGCAATATTCATTTTTGTAGGAAAATAGGGAATAATTGAAGATATTTGAGAATTTCTCGAAGAAAGGATTTATGCTATGAAGCGGGCTCTGAAATAAAGATTAATTGAAGCCCACCTGAGGAAGAAGCCCAACAAAAAAAGAAGTCTTACAAGATAAAGTTTGCTTGAAAGACTAAATCATGAAATCTTCTCGAAATTCATGACAGCAGTAGCTTGTAGGCTCAATTCGGAGACTTTAACGACGTCAAATGAAGAAAATTTGAATGCCAAAGTTGTAGATCTCTTCAAGCTCTACAATTTAGAGTTCAAGTTTTCCTTATTTAGACTTTAGATGAGGAAGTTATGGTCGAAATACTAAATGCAGCAGAATATGGAAGAGTCCAATTCGGGAAGGACAAGGATGGAAGCTTCATCTACGAGCAAGGAAAGGCATGAACGTCCGGGACTCTTTTGGAAACTTGTATATGCTTGGAAATAAGTGTTTTAGGTGTTTTAGGACTCTTAGAACCGACCTAAAAGATTCCATGTATAGGGTTCCCTCCGGGGTATAAATATAGAGCCTCCCAAGGGGAGAGGGAGTTAGTCTACCGCATTATTCAATGTAAATCGAGAGTCTAGGGCAAAGGTCAGGGGCGAGAAGCATTCAACTCGGTGAGAAGTTCATCTCGGCGAAAGGAGGAAGCAAGAGGAGGCAGAAGGGGGGACGGTCGACCAACCCCTGCGGGGTCTGGTCGGCCGACCCAACCCCTTCCGAGGAGTACTCAAGCTCATCTTTCGACATGTCTTTCGTCGAGTTCATCCCGACGAATATGCTTTAGAGTTTACGATTTATCTCGAGTAATTCCTTGTACTTCCTTTAATACTTTGATGAAACCTTGATATTCGATCAATAAAGATTGTCTTCTAGACCTAGTTTGTTGTTTATACATGATTTATGATCCATGTCTTTGCAATGCTTTAATTCCAACATGTCTAGTCGGCCGACGTATAGAAGTTCTTCATGTTCTTATAGCAGATCCTTTTGAGCTAGTTGATTGAATTTGCTCATGCTTAGAGATGGTTGGGGTTTGCTAGTTCGTCAATTACTTGGTTACTAGTGACAGTAGAGCCCGGGGAAAGGTTCGAGTAGATCCTTGACATTCATGATTATGTTTATTCTTTGCTTAATGTTTAGATCTAGTTTCAAGATGCTTCTTAGTATGATGGTTGTTTATCTCATATCTCTTGTGGATCCTTTTGCCATGTTAAACCTATTGCTCTCACGTTTATAGCCTAAACCTGTGTTGACGGTCATTATTGCACTACCAATGACCATCAACTATCCATGAACATGGAGGAAAACATGCCAAAGTATGGATAAACCTGTGCTACTAACATATTTCGACAAGTTGTGTTGAATATTTGATTGTAGGTACAAAGATCAGTAGAAAACAGGCAAATTTGGCTGAGTCATAAGGTCACTGGCCAGTGGGCCAGGTCGCCCGGCTCCACACCAGGCCGCCCGGCACCACTCCAAGCCGCCCGGCCTGACTTAGGAGCCAAATCAGCTCATCTTCGACCGGCATGTGCATAAATGATGTGTCAACACACTTGTGAAGTCCAAATGCCGAATGCAACGTGTCAAATACCGGAAGGCTTACCACATCACCGATCCAACATTTGGATTCGTGAAGTCAGCAATCTGCGAGACTTCAATCCTGCGGCTAAGGAAGAAACACAAGTGAGATCAACGGTTGAATGGAAAACACACATGTAACCGCCATAACCGCCATGCAACCGACTTGGGGAGTTAAGATGGACCGTAGGATGAAGAAAGGCGGTGGACCCAAGGGTTGGCCAGGCCGCCCGGCTTGAGGCGGGGCCGCCCGGCCTCCTACCAGGCCGCCCGGCTTGCCACCTGTCCCCTTAACCGCCATACCGACCCTATAAGTACCCCCACTCACTTAGTGACTATAAATACCCCCTAGCTCTCATTTGTAGAGTGTGGAAGTTGAGTAGCTCACACTATCGTTTAGTCTTGTATCACTAGGTTAGTCCTGAGAGTTAGAGTTGAGTCTGAGCTGTTGCCTCAGGGATTCCGGAGTCTTCTTCGAGTCTCGGTAAAGCTCTTGTATCTTTCTATCTGTTGTACTCGTTACTTCAGTATAATATTTATCATTGTTCTATCTTTTGTTATACTTTACTTTACTTCTTAACGCTTGCCTAGTGTGGTGTACCTTTATTGCACACTAGATCCCAGGCTTAGGTTTGTGTTATTCTTAAGTTATCTGAATCTTGTTAGACTTGCCGGTGCTATAAGCTTGTCTTAGGCTTTTGATCTAAGATTAAGTTAGTTCTCACCCTCTGATCAAGGAAGAGCTTTAGTGTCCAAGTTCTCACTTGTACACTAGTATAGCGTGGCATCTTACCCACGCAGATCTGGTCGGTAGCCTCTTTAGGTGACAGCTCTAGAGGTCTCAGTAATCTACCCCGTCGTTCGGTAAGCCCGTAGGCGGTAGCCGGGTCTCCTTCGGAGGTCTACTATCTACCCCTTGACCCCTCGAGGCGTCGGAATTTCGCTCGATGCAAGACCCTAACTTGTATCCAGTTATCTTAGTTCAACCGCGAATACTCCTCTGCAGCGGTTAAGTAGTAGGGTTTGGAAATCTAATATCACTCGTTGTCCTCCTAGGCAACTACCTAAGTGTTAGGCTTCTTTAGTCCCTGTTTTACTCTTCCCACCATACACTATCTTTATATCTTACCCCCGTTGTAAGATTAGCTGGTATTTTATCTAAGTTATAGTACTGCTTGAAGGTTCGACATTTCATTCCACCTATTTGCCCTTGCTTCCCTGTGGATTTTTACGATACTTGGAATACTCTGAGTGAAAAAAGCTACAGCGAATCTCCGTGCGCTTGCGGAGTAAAATCTGTTACGCTAAGAGACGTTAACAAGCTTTTTCTGGCACCGTTGCCGGGGAAGCAATTGGCAATAGAAGTTTGATTTGTCGAACTTAGGTACTTATAACTTGATAACATACCGCTATTTCTTAGCGGGCTTATTTGCCTCTGTCTACTTTAATGTTGGGTGACAGAGAGGTGTATGACCGGTTTTGACCTACCGGCAAACTTTCACAACAATCCAGAGTCGCTGCTCAGAAGGAGAGTCCGTCAGAAGACAATCCACGGGCAGAGGCCTGTGCCAGCTACACTAGAGTTTGGATCCACAAGCACAACCGACACGACACATATGGCTGAGAAGACCATTCGCGAATTCTCTATCCCATCCGGCAACAACATCCCCACTGGACCCAGTGTAACTGTTGGAGATGGATTCGAGCTCAAGCCAGGTGTCATCCACATGGTCCAAGCTAGCCCATTCTGCGGATTGGCGTCGGAGGATGCAAACAGCCATCTCCAGCAATTCCTGGAGATATGCAGCACTTTCACTATCAAGGGTGCAACCACCGATGCTGTTCGGCTTCGCCTCTTCCCATTCTCCCTGATAGGGAAGGCGAAACAGTGGTTCTACCTGAACCGCAACAACTTGGCGACTTGGGAGGCATGCTCCAATGCCTTCCTTGCAAAGTACTTCCCGCTTGGGAAGACAAGCTCACTGAGGAACCGAATCTCGAGCTTCAAGCAGCTCGCTGATGAGTCTGTGGCGGAGGCATGGGAGAGACTACAAGAGTACATCACCGCCTGCCCCCACCATGGTATGGAACAGTGGTTGATAATCTAGAATTTCTTCCACGGACTACACCGGTCCGCGCAAGAACACCTCGATGCAGCCGCTGGAGGATCATTCTTGTCCTTGAGCGTTGCCGCTGCCCGCACTCTCATCGAGAAGATGGCAAGCAACCAAGGATGGAGAGAGGAGAGGGCGAACAATAAGCCCCGTGGAGTCCACCATATTGATGGCTCCGACATGCTTGCCACCAAAATGGACCTCCTGCTAAAGAAGCTGGAGGGTGCTCCTGAAGCTGTGCCGGTCCAGGCACTGGATTCTCGCATAACTTGCGAGCATTGTGGGAACACAGGCCACACGGGGAACAGCTGCCCCGAAAATGGATCGGAGGACGTTAATTTCATCAACAACAATAGCTTTAGCAACGGGCCTCGTCCTCAACCAGGTTGGAATTCACGCCCCAACTTACCTTTCGCTGGTCAAGGTATGTCTTCTAGCAGTTCTCAGCAGTTTCCTAAAAATCCTTTCGATCAAAAAGCTATGAACGATAGCATTAGTAAGAAGTTCCATATGAATGATAGAGTTCTTGAAACTTTGTCAAATCAATTGGAAACTCTGAATAGTGCCATGAAGAACCAGCTGAGCTTTAATAAAATGCTAGAAACCCAGATAGCTCAGCTTGCCGCCACTCTACCTAGTCCTACTTCGGGGAAGCTTTCGGGACAGCCCGAGCTACCCCCGAAAGAACATATAAATGCTGTAACCACTAGGGGTGGAAGGTCTACACAAGACCTCCCACATCCTAGAGTTGCAGGAAAAGAACAGGGAAAGCATGCCGCACCAGAGGAGGAAGATGAGGTGGATCGTGAACCACCACCGGTGAAGGAAGCACCAAAGTCAGCTCCGCACGAGTTCTATGACAGCACAGTGCTCCCTTTTCCTCAAAGGCAGAAGAAGGCCTCGGTCGACGATCAGGTCGGCAAATTTGTTGAGGTAATCAAGAAATTATATGTCAATATCCCATTGCTAGATGCGATGCAGGTGCCTATGTATGCTAAGTACCTGAAGGACATTCTCAACAACAAAAAGCCGCTGCCATCGACCGAAGTTGTGCACCTCATGGAGGAGTGTAGCGCTGCTATACTCAATCAGCCGCCTGAAAAGAAGAAGGATCCTGGGAACCCCTCCATATCATGCCAATCGGAACCCAGAATTTTGATCAAGCTCTCTGTGATCTAGGAGCAAGCGTCAGCGTCATGCCAAAGGTAGTCTTTGATAAACTTACTCATGCTACACTTGCCCCTACTGCCATGTGCCTGCAGCTAGCGGATCAATCGATTCGCTACCCCGTCGGGATCGCCGAAGATGTCCCGGTGAAAATCTGGAACTTCATCATCCCGGTGGATTTTGTGGTGCTAGATATGGAGGTAGACACGAAGACGCCGCTCATCCTTGGGCGACCATTCCTAAGCACCGCTGAGCCCAACATCAATGTTGGCCTTTGGAGCTGGAGAAGTCCACCTCAACATTAATGGCAGACGGCAGACGTTCGCCTTCAAACCAAAGGTCGAACAGGGCCAACAGGTAAAAACTTTCAAATTTAAGTGTTAGGCACCCTAGGAAACAACAAGAGAGAAGATCGAGCTTTCGCCAAGCAAGCCGAAAATGGACTCTCTCCTCGTAGCCATGGAAAAGCTCTTGTACGATGGGGAAGCCCGCAAGCTCAAAGTTGATCGCAGAGCCGAGTCACTGAGACGTGCCTCACTGGCCCAGTCGCCGACAAAGGACTCAGGAGGCAAAGCTCCTGAGATAAAGGTCACCGCCAAGGCAACGAACACATCTCAAGAATGGCGGAAGAAAGAGGAAACGCCAAAAGCCCAGCCAGAAAAGAAGACTAAAACTCAGAAACAAAAGGCTGTGGCAACCAAGAAGGTTTGGCGAGCAAAAGTTGCAGCACAGACAGCCGCTAAGTCTCCGTCGAGCGCTGACACCAAACCAAAGGTATGACTTGTCCTCGCCAGGAGGTAAACTGGCCTTATCCTCCACTGCATATTTAATTTTCCGCGTTATAATTTTCCTATCTTTCATGCATCTACCTTTGATTTTCACCACTGCATGTTTTAATTTCATCAAATTTTTTTGCTTAAGTTTGCATTTAGTTAGTTCAATTTTGCCAAAAAAAAATCTTTGGAGCCGCCCGGCCCCACCAGGAGCCGGCCGGCCCCCCTCTGCTCTCTGCGCGCTCCACCGACACAAGTGCCAGGGGCACTCGAGCCCCGAGCCGCCCGGCCTCCTTGCCAGGCCGGCCGGCCTCCTGCGCGCCGACGCCGCCCGAAGCCCCTGCGCCGCTCACGTCCCGTCCACCGGAGCCGCCCGGCCTGGTGCTGCCCCCTGCTTGCTCCCTCGCGCGCCTATAAATACAAGTGCATGCATGCACTTGCTCCTTGCACCGCTCAGCAGCGTGAGCATTCTCTTTCTCCCCTCTAATCACTCTCTTAAGCTTAGTTTAGCACTTAGTTTAAAATCCAGCACTTAGATGAAGTTCTGCCCAATAAAATAAGTGCTACATCCTCGTTTTTTTTTGGACGTTTTGTGGAGGCTCTGCCCCACAAGGACGACTAACTCTTGGACAATTGACTTCTGGACGACTAACCGCTAACGCTAATACTTGTGTCTGCTTTGTCCCTTGTGTAGTACATTGTCTATTTTTGCAGGATGTCTTCTTTCTTCAGGAAAGCGAAGAAGGCCCTGAGCAACACAGGGAAGGGACTGCACCTGAAGTTCCCGTCTTCGTCGGACGAGCGCTCGTGCTCTCGTTCACAAAGCGGAAGCTCCAGAACCCCAGCAGCATCCGACAGGACTCCCGCAGTGTCCGACAGGATGTCTATCAGTGGTACACGTAGCCGCCAGGACCAGGAGCAAGATGAAGGAGTTTCTTCTCAGTAACAACCGCAGCGCCGACTGATGAACCTGCAGGATATCAACATCCAAGGCGATGAGGAAGCCCAAGTGTTACAAGCCCTTACCACCAAAACCTTTTGGAGGACCAAGTGCTTCGACGCCTTCTTCCTCGTCGAGATAGGTATGTTGGACCCGTTCATTAAAGCATTTGATTATGTAGGTTGGTCGGATTTCGCTAACATTACAGAGGAAGGATCCATTCTTCTCACACAAGAGTTCCTCATGACTCTCCGCGTGGACAAGCGTACAACAGGCACGTTCATAAATTTCCGCATGTTCAATACTGAATTCTCTGTCTACCCGCGGCAGTTTGCCGACCTCCTGGGTTTCCACTCCAACTACTCGTTGAGTGACCCAGCCGGGTATGACATGAAATCTTTTTGGGTGGAAAAATGTGGAGAGTACGGAAAGGGGAAACACAGCACCACCAAAATTCACAATCCCACTCTGAGACTCTTAGCTCGCTGGGTCTCACTCATCGTCTTTCCAAGAGGTGAGGTTCGTTGTGCACCCAATGAAGACCTCAAGTGCCTCTACGCCATGGTCAAAAAGAAGCACTATGCTCCGGTCCTCGACATTGTCCACCACTGGATGGGCATGAGAGCGACCAACACCCCTATAAGCATCACTTCCTTTGTCACCAGGATAGCAGCCAACCAGGGCCTCCTAGAGAATGCCCAACTTGACTACCTTTCCGACGACACATCACACTATGTGGGGGAGCAGCACTTTGTCCAGGCACATTTCATGAAGCGAGACGCCGCAACTGGGAAATTGGTCATGACATGGTTCGGGCATAATCTTGAGTTGCCGCTTCCAGCACCGCAGTACGACATGTATACCATCGGGAGCCTAACCATGCAGCTAGATGTGGAGGCACCACGCCAAAGCATGGGCGGCGTCATGACCAGAGCCTAGAGACGGCGAGCGAAGGAGTCACACCGCAGAGCCTGAGGAGAAGATTTTGAGGAACCCATCCATGCTTCCATACCAGCTGAGCCGTCCTGGTACTTCTCCAGTACCGGTGGCGAGAGTTCCTACCAGCCTTCCCATAGTACACAACACTACGGAGGCGGTAGTGCATCACGTGCACTCAGCCGAGACTTAGGTCACTCTACTTCAACCCGGTACCGAACACATAACATGGCCGACATCAACTCAGCAATGGAGGGGATGAACTTGGGCCAATACGATCAGAGGTTGTATCAGCAGGTAGGTGACATCTACCAACGCACGGAAGAGATGGGTCAACGGCTCCAAACCAACACGGAAATGCTCCAGAACCTAAATGAGCAAGTTGGAGCCGGCTTCCTCAATACTCAGAACTTTTACAACTACTACTACCAAAACCCCTAGCTTCACTGAAGCTTGGGGGGGATGGTAGACCGTTATGAGCATACCTCCTCGCGCCTGTATCTCCTCAGAGTATGGTGTCCCCATCTCTTGTCCTTGTCTCCTCCTATGTGCACCAGTAGTACCCCGTCCGACCAAGCAGCAGCATCACCCGTCCTACCAGTACCAGTAGTACCCCGTCCGATCGAGCAGCAGCATCACCGTCCTACCGAGGTAAGTACTTTCAATAATGTTTTTATTTATTTTCCTTTTTATTGCTTTATCTAAAAACAACTCCCAACTTTGATGCATATATCCTTCATATGGAAATGATGAATAGTTGCTCTATTATGTTCATGCTTAGTTGTTTATGCATGTTCTACACTTAGCTTAATTTTGAGCTTGTGCGTATAAGTTGAAATCTTGATCTTGTACTTAGTGGATGCCATTTGCATAAACTTGTCTAAGTTGTTGTGAGAAATGATATGGCTAAGCACTAGGTTTTCTCCACATGTCCCTAGTAAGATAAACATCTCAGTTTATTCTTTTGAAAAATGAAATGAAGTTCCCCCATCGGTTTTTGAATACTTACCAGAGCCAAATACATTGAAATATCTGAGCCTAGCTTGTTTAAGCTACTTAAAGTTGTTTTGAGCTTTGTCAAATTTTGAGTCTCTTAGAATGGAATCATCTCTATCTTGTGAATTGTTGGAGCAAAAAAAAAAGTCCACCAGCACAAATGCATTTACCTATCCTGGGTATGCATTCATATATCTCTAAAATAATACCCTTAGCCTTACTCCTTCCAATCAAAAAGAGGTAGAGTATGGAGCCAACAAAAATATGAGAAAAAAAAAGCATGCTAGTCAAGCATGGCAAAAATATGAGAAAAAGAAAAGCATGCTAGTCAAGCATGGCAAAAAGAGAGAAAAATACAAAAAGGCTCCATATTCATACCTAACAATCAAAAAGGAGAAGGAAAGGAAACAAGGAGATTCATCCATCCACCCACCAAATAAAGCTCCAACAATGAACAAGGCTAGATGATGTAGTATATTTCTTTGGTCCAATCTTTGGCTTTGCAAAACAAACAACTTAAGTAAGCTAATTTCTTCCATGACCCTAAGCTCCACATAAGCCTTAGTATAGGAAGTTCTTAGACATGCTCTTGGCTTCAAATGGTGAGGATACACTTTGAGCGATCAAGAGTACCTTTGGAGAAACTTGTTTTCTTTTGAAAAATCTTTAAAAACACCTGAGATGTGAATCCCAAAAGACATGCTTGGAGCAGAACCTACAGCTAAGTCGTTCTTCCTCTCAACCGCCCAAGACATGGTAAGACAAAAAGATGCACCACAGGTATGAGTGAGATTGATCATTGCATACACTATGGTTCGAGGTAAAAGCATGGGTGTTGTCTGTGCATAACTCCTATTCATGAGCATCGATATTGCAGCAATTCCTGATCCATAACCCATCTTGGCTTTACTCGAGGACGAGCAAAGGTCTAAGCTTGGGGGGTGTTGACAGTCATTATTGCACTACCAATGACCATCAACTATCCATGAACATGGAGGAAAACATGCCAAAGTATGGATAAACCTGTGCTACTAACATATTTCCACAAGTTGTGTTGAATATTTGATTGTAGGTACAAAGATCAGCAGAAAACAGGCAAATTTGGCTAAGTCATAGGGTCACTGGCCAGTAGGCCAGGTCGCCCGGCTCCAAACCAGGCCGCCCGGCACCACTCCAAGCCGCCCGGCCTGACTTAGGAGCCAAATCAGCTCATCTTCGACCTGCATGTGCATAAATGATGTGTCAACACACTTGTGAAGTCCAAATGCCGAATGCAACGTGTCAAGTACTAGAAGGCTTGCCACATCACCGATCCAACACTTGGATTGGTGAAGTCAGCAATCCGCGAGACTTCAATCCTGCGGCTAAGGAAGAAACACAAGTGACACAACGCCAATCCAGGCTACTCCCGTCGGCCAGAAACCGACAGGAGTTAGCCCATTACCGATGGGAATTAGCTATTCCCGTCGGTTTCTAGCTAACTCCCGTCGGTATCTGGCCGACGGGAGTTATCCGACGGGGGTTACATTATCTCCCGTCGGCCCCGACGGGAGATAAATAACTCCCGTCGGCTAGAAGCCGGCCGACGGAGTTATCGGGCGCCGGCCAGACCCACGTGGGCTGACGTAGCCAGCGCTTAACTCCCGTCGGTGATTAGGGCCGACGGGAGTTAATGGCCGGCCACGTCAGCCCACGGGGTCTGGCCGGTGCCCGATAACTCCCGTCGGCCGGCCGGGCCGACGGGAGTTAATCCTTAACTCCCGTCGGCTTGGCACTACTGACGGGAGTAGAATCCTTAACTCCCGTCGGCTTGGCACTACTGACGGGAGTAGTTCCAGAATAACTCCCGTCGGCTTGCTAATACCGACGGGAGTTATTGTGTCCCCCCCCAAAAAACCAGCGCATATTCATAGCATCCCACACAATATGTGGGATCGATCATACACATTCATCCAATGACATTCATCCAACCACCATATATATAAAGTATCCAAGCACATGCATCCAACCACATACATATGAAATATCCAAACACATTCATCCAACCAGATATATATAAAGTCCTTAAATCAAACACATACATCATCACAAAGTAAAGTGTCCAATCACATTCACGAACCGCCGTCGTCGGGAGGATTGTTGGAGCTCTGGCCGCTGCCTCCGTCCGGAGTAGGGTACGCGAATAGCGAGTTGATGAAGCCATGCATCGTCCCACTTCCTTCCTGGTTGTTGTCCTACGAAGCAAGAATGAAATTTGTTACCAGTCATACATATTAACTAATGAACTGTCGTCGATAGCTAGAGACTTAGAATACAAACCTGTGATCCAGGGGCAGGTAGCTGTGCCGGCGGTGTGGTAAACTGAGTCTGCTGCGGCGGAGGTGGAGGAGGGCCCATAGGGACGAACGTCCATTGCGGCGGAGGCGGAGGGGGCACGTAGGGTATGCCCTGCTGCTGAGCTAGTAACTATTGACCAAACATGTTAGTAGTGCGCATGGAATGTTAAAAGCAATGAATGCACAGTAATATGCAATATACTTACTTGAATCATCTGCTGCTGCTGCGCTTGGACTGAGGCATAGTATTCACTTTGAGCCCTCAACTGCTCATCGCGCTGACGGTTCTCCTCGCGAAGCCTAGCGATCTCAAGCTCTTGCTCAGTGAGCCGACGAGAGCTAGGACCAGCAGAGCTCCCGGACCCGGATGCCGACCGCCGAGACGATCTAACATCCCTCGTGTTGATCATTCCATCAAAGAGAGAGAACCTACAATTGTTATCATAGAAAGAGTAATTAAGGCATATGCTCGTTTTCACTGTATAAATGGCATGTAATGTAACATCTCACCGTCCGTGTGCCTTCCCTCCACCGCTAGCATGCACGGCTTGGGCATCGATCGGCATGGTCCTCCAATCGCAGTCCTCTCCGTGACGCTCCTTCATCTCTTCCGCATATGCCGCCTGTGATCGATTATATGACCGTAGTTAGTTCATAAGTTGCGCACATTAAGCGAATATTAAGGACAACTGCTCACCAGACGCTCGCTTTGTGTCTGGCTGCACAAAGGGTTGGAAGGGTCACTCCCCCTATGGCCAGCCTCCCACACCTCGATGGGCGTCGGCTCACGACCTAATTGAACTTCCTACAGCACAGAGTTAGTACAATAAATGCATATATGACATCTGAACATATTTGTTAGTTTTCTTAACAGGCGTTTCGCCTTTCGCGTGAAGTTGTCGCCACCGAAGGTGTGGTTCGGCATGGTGCCTCGATTGCCCCTGTGACTTCTCGACTTCTGTTGGAAGCCTTCTGAAGCCCACCTCGTACACCAAGCTGCGTAGGCCTCTGGGCGGTTAGACATCCACGGAACCACCACCTTCATAAAAAAATATATATCAGTACCTATTCAAATGAAACAAACACAAAAGATAGAATTCAAATATAACCTGGCGGTACTGTTCCTCGCTAAGGTATATACTCGAGGCCCCTGTCTTCTTATTCATTTTTTGCCCTAAAATTTGTTGATGATACATGCACGTGGCCTGAATCCTTGCCTCATACAGGGCCTCCTTCACCAACCGATAGGCATTTACGTGAAACACCCTTTCGGCGTGGTTCACGTCAGCCCCGTCGGCCAACCGAAAACGTGCCTACAAGAAGAATGCAATGTTATCTAACTATTATATGATTGCTTGCATATAACATGCATAAGATTACGTACCCAGAAGTCAGCGCAAACGAGTCCTTGGGCATCGCCATAAGTGACATCCACCTTCAGCTTGTAATCTTCCCAACATGTGACGAGGACCGGCTTGACGTCGGGATCGTCGGACGACTTCACCAGACCAGGGTAGTGAAGCTTCAGGAGCGAACTCAACACAGAGTTCACCTGCTTTTGACGACCCTGGCCGGTGAATGAGTAGTCCAACCACTCCCTACAAAAGACGGTCAAGCCTCAAACATGCTTACATTTGATGAATACATCTGATTCAAATCAAAAGATATAGCACCTACCTATCTTCGACGGGGGAGATCACCGTCTTCCCCGCCTCGGTGGTCGGAACAGGTGGAGGTGGTACGGCGTGGGGCCTTCTAAACTTACATGGACGCCTGGGAGCTGCATGTCCACCCGCCTCCTGCTCACCTCCAGCCTCAGCCTCAGCCTCAGTCTCCGGTCCACCCTCGTCCTGCTCATCTCCTGCCTCAGCGTCAGCCTCGTGTCCACCCTCAGACTGCCCACCTCCTGCCTCAGCCTCAGCCTCCTCACCTCCACCCTCAACTGAAGTCTCCTCGTGTCCACTCTCAGCCTCAGCCGCATCTGACTCCGGTTCATCCTGCAAACAAGTAAGGCAAGTGTCACATACAAGCGTTAAAGTATTACACGAATTAAAGACAACAATACAATGCTACTTACATCGCCTCTCTGAAACCCCAAGGACTGGCCGTCTAACTCTGGGTGCAGGGACCTGTAGATCTGCTCCTTCCTGCTAGCGCTCAAGGAACTCCCTCGGAAAAGGCTGTCCCTGAACCCCTTCACCACCTGCTTAATCTTCTTAGGCATCCTGCAGCAATTGGAAGTTTTTATTAGAACTGAGTAATGTAAATAAATAAACAAACGGTACAAAATTATCCAACATTAACGTAAACATGCGTAAACAAATAAACATGCATAAACAAATAAACATGCATATGGAATTAAACCAGGATTGTTATACTTAACTTGTTACTTATCGTTTCCTTTTCTGTGGCAATAATGTATCATTGAGGTCTTCACCTAGAGAATCCAATGTAATAGCACGTTTCCTTTTCTGTGGCAATGATATATCATTGAGGTCTCCACCTAGAGAATCCAATGTAGGAGCAGGGTCTATATCAAATGAGGATGGCAACTCTTTTTCTTGGAACACCTCGTCTACCTGGTGACCCTCACGATGGTAATCATCGGGAACAGGAGTGGACAACCGATCACGGGGGTAGGTTTTGTACACGACCCACCAGACACTCAACTTAGGGCATGGATATGACGAGTAATACACCTGCTCCACCTGATGAGCAAGGACATATCTATCGGCCCCTTGAAGTAGTTGCTTGTGCTTAACCTGCGCCATTCCAAATTCGGTTCTATAATGCTTCGGGTCAAACCATGTACAGTCAAAAAACACCACCCTCAGATCCTTGTTCCCTACAAATTGGCACTCGAGTATATTGTTTATGATTCCATAATACTCGGATTCTTGCCCTTCCATATTTGTAGCCCGGATTACGACTCCGTTATTTTTCGTAGCTGCTAAAGGACGGGAAGCTTCAAATTTGGTTGTATGGAAGCGAAACCCGTTTACGTCGTAACGGCTATAACTCTTGACTATCACACTCCCAATAGAAAGCTGACGCAGGTCAAAATGGACACTCCCAATACCAATAGAATCAATGCCCTCATGGGACGGAGATCCCACAGGACAATTTTGTGAGTCATCCGCTACATTCCCGAACTGACAATCAAGAAAGGAAAAGTGTTACAATTGTTATCCAAATACACGATGTACGAGGACGAAGTATACAAGGCTTACATGGTCTCGGATCCAGGAGATAAAATTAGGTCCCCTTGCAATCCATTTAGACGCAAGTTGGCTAGCTGTTTCACCGTTGGTGGCCGGTTACGAGCAGACCTCCAGTTTTCTTTATCGAACTCGCTAAAAAGGAACGAGAGTAAGAAAACAATTTTTTACACAAAACATTGCATAAACAAATCCTTTAAGCCTAGTAAACTATTACCTGAAGAATTTCTCAGCCTTGTCTATATTTTTAATTCAATATGCGCCTAAAGCACTCCAACTCACCTGGTCGCCTTGTCGGGCCGAAGGTGACGGGAAGGCGGCGCCGGGTGACGGCGCCGCGGTGGGGAAACGCAGCGGCGGTGCCGGGGCTCCTTCCTGCGGCGGCCTGGCACTGCACAGCGGCCCTCGGGGAGGCAGCACCGGGGGTGACGGCGCCGGGGCTCCTTCCTGTGGCGGCCTGCCACTGCACAGCGGCCCTCGGCGAGGCGGCACCGGGGGTGACGGCGCCGGGGCTCCTTCCTGCGGCGGCCTGCCACTGCCACTGCACAGCGGCCCCGGCGGCACGGGCCCGAGGAACAGAGGGAGCAGGAGCAGCGGACCAGGGGCGTGCAGGCGGCGGGGGCGGGGCCTGCAGCGGGGAGGCGGCACGGCGGGGCGGCAGGCCGCGGCGGGGCGCCTGGGCGGGGCTGCTGGGCGCGCGGAGCGGCGGGGGGCGGCGCGGCGGGCCGGGGAGGCGGCGTCGGGGCGCGTCGGGCGGCAGGCGGTGGCGCGGCGGGGCGGGGAGGCGGCGCCGGGGCGGCGGGCCGAGGCGGGCGTCGGGGCGGCGGGGCGCCGGGGCACGGCGGGGCGGGGAGGCCGCGGCTGGGCGCGGCGTGGGCGGCGGGGTTTCTGGGCGCGTCGGGCGGCGGCGCGGCGGGGCGCGAGGCGGCGGTGGGCTCTGCGTCGGCGTCGGCGTGGGCGGGGGCGCGGTGGGAGCGAGTGGGCGTGGGCGCATGGGGAAGAAAGGGTACGCTGGGCTTTGGATTAACTCCCGTCGGCTGGGGGTGCAGCCGACGGGATTTATTCCGTAACTCCCGTCGGCCGCCAGGTCCACCGACGGGAGTTAATTATATCCCGTCGGCTAGCCCATGAACCGACGGGAGTTAAGTTAATTCCCGTCGGCTACGGTTTGGCCGACAGGAGTTACTTAACTCCCGTCGGCAACCCTAAAAACCGACGGGACTTATTACGGCCGACGGGAGAAGGCTGGATTGGTGTTGTGCGAGATCAACGGTTGAAGGGAAAACACACTTGTAACCACCATAACCGCCATGCAACCGACTTGGGGAGTCAAGATGGACCGTAGGATGAAGAATGGCGGTGGATCCAAGGGCTGGCCAGGCCCCCGGCTTGAGGTGGGCGGCCTCCTACCAGGCCGCCCGGCTTGCCACCTGTCCCCTTAACCACCATACCGACCCTATAAGTACCCCCACTCACTTGGAGACTATAAATACCCCCTAGCTCTCATTTGTAGAGTGTGGAAGTTGAGTAGCTCACACTATTGTTTAGTCTTGTATCACTAGGTTAGTCCTGGGAGTTAGAGTTGAGTCTGAGCTATTGCCTCAGGGATTCCAGAGTCTTCTTCGAGTCTCGTTAAAGCTCTTGTATCTTTCTATCTTTTGTACTCGTTACTCCAGTATAATATTTATCAATGTTCTATCTTTTGTTATAGTTTACTTTACTTCTTAACGCTTGCCTAGTGTGGTGTACCTTTATTGCACACTAGATCCCAGGCTTAGGTTTGTGTTGTTCTTAAGTTATCTGAATCTTGTTAGACTTGCCGGTGCTATAAGCTTGTCTTACGCTTTTGATCTAAGATTAAGTTAGTTCTCACCCTCTGATCAAGGAAGAGCTTTAGTGTCCAAGTTCTCACTTGAACACTAGTATAGCGTGGCATCTTACCCACGCAGATCTGGTCGGTAGCCTCTCTAGGTGACAGCTCTAGAGGTCTCAGTAATCCACTTCGTCGTTAAGCCCGTAGGCGTTAGCCGGATCTCCTTCGGAGGTCTACTATCTACCCCTTGACCCCTCGAGGCGCCAGAATTTCGCTCGACGCAAGACCCTAGCTTGTATCCAGTTATCTTAGTTCAACCGCGAATACTCCTCTGCTGCGGTTAAGATGTAGAGTTTGGAAATCTAATCTCACTCGTTGTCCTCCTAGGCAACTACCTAAGTGTTAGGCTTCTTTAGTTCCTGTTTTACTCTTCCCACCATACACTATCTTTATATCTTACCCCCGTTGTAAGATTAGCTGGTATTTTATCTAAGTTATAGTACTGCTTGAAGGTTCGACATTTCATTCCACCTATTCGTCCTTGCTTCCCTATGGATTTTTACGATACTCGGAATACTCTGAGTGAAAAAGCTACAACGAATCTCCGTACGCTTGCGGAGTAAAATCTGTTATGCTATGAGACGTCAACAACCTTGTTCTATCATTTCATGCAATTGTTTTATCTCTGTTTAGAACCTTATTAGAGTATAGTTTATAGCTTGTTTAGAATAGTTTTATCCCTTGTTTAACCTTGTTTAGATCTTTTAGAATTAGTTAGTAATTCAGTTAATATTAGATAGATAGTATCTTAAACATAATTATCTCTGGATTGATAAACCCAAGATACTCATCCTGGGGAAAAGCTACCACGATACTGTGCGCTTGCCGTATAAGGTTTGATGTTCTTAAGTGGCGTCAACAACATGCTGGTGTGCAACGCCCTCAGGGGCAGCCTCAGCATACTCCACCGCTGGACTATGGGGTAGGGGGCCAAATCCCACTCTATGCATGGCCTATGGGCCGCCGAGCGGTCAGCCCCTGGCCGGCGTGCTCGTTGTCGGCTGGATTTCTCTGAGCAAGTTCTCAGAGCATTAGACATAGCGAAAGCCCTGCTGCAAAACCCACCAGCGCCAAATGCACACAAACAGTGGCGAAACGATGTCGCCAGGTTCACCGTGGCTGGTCGTGCCGCTCCTGGTCCCTCCTAAGTCACTGGAGGACCGGGAGCGCCGTAGCAGGAACCTACATTCCACTCCCTCGTGCCCCAAGGCAATGCACAGGAGTAGCAGCAGCCAGAGGCTCAGCAGCCGCGTGACCTGCGCGAATTCCTGAATGGAAACACGGCAGCAGAAGATGCCCGACTCGCAATTGAGCGAAGCCGTGAGCGCCATCGCCAAGAGATCATGAACGTGCTCCCGTATGGAGCACGAAACCCCGAAGCTAGGGGCCAAGCCCCAGGGGTCGGGGGTCAGCTTCCGTACGAAACACCTAACTCCTAGATCGGGGTGCAAATCCTGGTGGCTGGGGGACAACACCTGTGTGGAGTGCCAAAACCCTAGGTAGGAGTACCAGCCCCAGAGCACGAAGTAGTCCCAGTGCCTAGGCCCCCAGAGTTAGACTTCGGGGCTAGATGCCGGGCACTCGCTCCGTACCTCCACCGGGCACCGTGGCCGGTGAAGTTTCATCCCCACCTGTGAGAAAAGTTCGACGGCACCATTGACCTACAAGAATTCCATTAGACCTATGCTACTGTCATCATTGCCGCAGGAGGCACCAATGACGTGATGGCAAACTACTTCCACGTCGCATTGACCGGGGCAGCGCGCACCTAGTTGATGAACTCCCAGAGGGATCGATTACCTCTTGGGAGGCTTTGTGTCAGCAGTTCGTTGCAAACTTTGCCGGCTCATGCCCACGTGCGGGGTCTAAGGCAGATCTCCATGCGGTGATACAGCAATCTAACGAGACCCTGTGCTAATTTGTCTAGTGGTTCTGGCAGGTACGGCACACCATCTCTCAGATGGCCCTGGCTTCGGTTATCGTTGCATTCCGCCAGGGGATCCGTGACGAAAAGATGCTAGAAAAACTCGCCACGCATGAGATCCGAGATGTCGGTGAGCTCCTTGCTCTCACTGACAAGTGCGCTCGTGTCACTGAGGGTCGAGCGTCGTATAATCCCCGGGCAGTCCAACCGGGGTTGGTGGACCAAACCCTAGAAACCGGGGTCGTGCAGAGAAGAAGAAGAAGAAGGGTGCCCCGCAACAGGGGGCTGTCTTTGCAGCGGTGGATCAAGGCAAGGCGAAGATGTCGTGTCCACTCCACAACTCCAATAGTCACGACCTTAAGGATTGTCGCATTGCCAAGAATATCACCGAACGGAACCGCCAAAGGCGGGAGAATCCCTAGCAGCAACAGGACAAGCCAGGTAAGGATCCATAGGAGGGCAACAAACCCCAGGGGAACTCCTCCGATGACGACGACGATGGCGAAGCCAACGCTGAGCAGTTCCAAACTGTGAAGCATACTATTGCTATCATACATAGCAATGTTGGTAGTGCAACATCCCACTGCTATGTCTTGCTCCCGAAGAGGCAAGTGACCATTGTCGCCGCACTCCCGCCAACACTCCCGCTAGCACCCCCATTTCCTTCGGGCCTGGGGACTTGCCCCAGAACATGGCAGGGGCCGGGGAACTCCCACTCATGGTTTTCCCGACCATTGCCAATGTGTGCCTCAAGCATGTGCTTGTCAACGGTGGTGTGGGGCTCAATGTGCTCTTCTCTTGGGCCTTTGCCTAGCTTCAAATCTCGGTGGAGAGGCTAACCCCGGCTCCCTCTTTTGAGGGAGTGTTGACAGTCGATAAAACCCATTTTGTTAGAGTATACTTTACCAAGATTTCACTAATCTCTAACTAGTTCCATGAGTTGTGCATAAAAGTTGTATGCAGGAGCTTTTGACATTCAAAAATATGGAGAAATAAACAAAACAAAGGCAATGAGGCGAAGGGAGAAGAAATGGGCCAGACCCCAGGGTCGGCCGACCTTCACCCTGGGTCGGCCGACCTCCTCTAGGTCGCCCGACCTTGGCAGCCCACCAGGCAGCTCAGGGCCCAGGTCGCCCGACCTAAGCCCAGGTCGCCCGACCTTACCACAATGCCAATTTTTACCTGCATGCAAAGAAACACAAAACATATTGAATGCAACCGTTGAATCAAGTATCCAATGCATCCAAGGGTCAAAACTCAAAAGGATATCGTACAAGGGATTGATGACGTCACCAATCTGAGGGAAGGAACATGCAGCCAATCAGGAGGCCGCCCGACCTTATCCCAAGGTCGGCTGACCCGGCACCGACCCCTTTTTTGCACGTGCTTCAACCGCCACAACCGCCAACCGACGTTTGGAGTGCATCGCAGCCACTGGATCACAAAAGGTGGTGCATCAGAGGGTCACCCGACCTCCAGGGGAGGTCCGCCGACCTACCCCAAGGTCGGCCGACCTAGGCCCAGGTCGCCCGACCACCGACCTATTCCCAAACCGACCTTGCACACCTACAAATACCCCCCTCGGCGATCCAAGCTATAAATACCCCCCGGGAGGTCATTTGCAAGGTGTGGTGGATCAATAGAACACAAGTGTGGTTGTGTAGATAAGTGTGAGTGTTGTAGTGAAGCCACCCTTGGCATTGTAGAGAGAGCCAAGTTGTATCAAGAGTGAGTAGTGTAGAGTGAAGGAGTCGGAATTATCTTTGGTCTTCTATTCCCGAGCTCTTATAATCGGAGGAATTATTACTCTATTTCTAGGATACAGTAAAGTTCATTGCTCCCTTCTTTACTTATTTCATGTTCATTGCTCCCTTCTTTACTTATTTCATACTTACTTTATTTACATACTCAGTGCTTTGCTCAGTAGTCTACGGGTGCCAAGTGTGCTCTGTGTAGTTTAGCTATACAGTTGTGCTTGCTCTCAGGCTTCGAACCTGTGTAGTAGTAAACTCGGTTGTGTAGACGTGGTGTCTAGACTAGAGTTTACCTTGGAAGGTGTCTTGTCCCACACAGCTTTGGTGGTCGGTCCACATGGTGACAGCGAGCGTGCCCTATGTACTCCACCCCGTCGTTTGGATAAGTAGTCATCGACGCATAGCTGAGTTCTGTAGTGCCTGCCTTTCTCGTTTGGGTTATCAGCACTCTGGTGCCCGGAAGTGGTTCTATAGGCTTAGTGTCCAAGTAAACCTTCAGAGTAGAACACTAGTTTGTTTAGTAAAGTTAAGTTGTTTTATTTAAAGTAGTGAACCTGCTCTACTCTGCCCTTTACCTCTACCTTGTTGGTTTTACTGTTCGGTCCTACCTATTCTACGTTGAGTTACTCCTCGTTCCGCGTGGATTTCGATACCCTGGAATACTCTTGGGTGAAAAGCTACAACGTGTTTCCGTGCGCTTGCGGATCTATATTAGTAGGCTAAGAAACACCAACAAGCTTTTCTGGCATCGTTGCCGGGGAATGGTAGCAAACTCAACTAGAAACCAGGATCGTCCATACTCACACTATACACAACCACCACATATATCCCCACCAAATACCACATACCATCTACCATATGGATTCCACACCTATTGTGATGCCCCTGGCATCTCAAAAGGCTTAACACACGATTAGATGAAAAGTAATAATGAAATTACGGTTTAATCATGCTTAGTGGTAATGAGGATTAGGTGGGTGAATCACTAAGAGTCAAATTTTCCATTCAAAATAAAAAATGCTTATCTCAAGATGTTGACTTCAACTTTTCTAAATTGGCCGTCTTTAAGATCAAGCGTTATGAGGCTCCAAAGTGCAAATTAAACTAACTAGCAATTCTAGAAGGGTGAAATTGTGCCCTTGATCAAATTTGGCCTTAGAAGAACCCTTGCATTTCTTAAGCACCTAAGCTCCACTTCATTATAAAAGTTATAGTACATGGCATATAATACACTTTTGCTACACTAAGTGTGGGCTAAAACTGTCAATAACCCATTGTGAATCTCTCGATAAAATCTCTTGGAATCAGCCATACCAACCACACTTAGAATATTGCCAAAAACTGGAATTTCAGCTTTTCCCCAAGCTTCACTCTGAAATTACTTTAAATCTTCCTATACAAGTCAAAAATCTTCCTTTTTATGAAATGAAATTGAACTTATCACCTTTCAAATGCACCTATTGTGGAAGTGATTGGCCCTCATTTGATACTTCAAAAGTTGGAAACAAGAAAATCTCTACACAAAGCGAAATTTCTGTTTTAATAAACCTTGGAACATAATAGCGTCTATAATTCAAAATCTGTTGGATTTCAGGCCAAAGTCATATTACCAAACTTGTAGATAAAATACTGGAGAACAACTTTGGTAACTAGAGTTTGATCACACATTGATTTGTAAATGGAGTTTAGGACCATTTTCTGCCAACCAAGAAAACCAGCCAAAACTGATCTGCTCTGTAATTCCAAGTTTTCACTAGCATACACCCATAATTTGGCAAAGCCTTAATTAGAGAAGTTGTAGATCCTAGAATTACCCACAATATTGTCAATAAGCTCTTTGAGCGAAAATGACTGGATGGGGGTCGTTTGGAACTCCTAATATAATCTGGTCTGTAGGTCAAATTGAAACTTGAGAGCTAAATTCAAAAGGAATTCATATTTGCACTTGGAATTTGGTGTTGAACCTTCTGACAAAGTTATAGAACTCAAAGTGTACAACATTTCATACAATTGGGACATTTTCAAATTCGGCCTTTAGATACCTCAAAAATGCGAAATGCAAACAAAAGTCTCTGCAGTCAAACACCCTTCTTCCATTTTTGTTTTTCCTTTTTCCCTCTGTCTATGATGTGTGGGCCCCAGCCATTGGGTTCCCGCTCTGGCAGACCGAAACCGCCGTTCGCCCACTGTTTCGGAAAACCATTTCCGTCCTCCGTAGACTCGGTTCCATAGACCATTCCTTCATCCTTTCACTTGGCCCCACATGTCAATGATTCCGGGTCTACGGACCGTGTCCACCGTCGCGCCACTGTACCTTCTTCCTGCTCCCGCGCGTACCCGGCCGTCCGGCGCCTTGCACGGCCGAGGCCACGCGGCCGATGGGCTCTGCCGCCGCGCCCTGCCCCTGCCCGCGCTGCCCTGGCGCCCTCCACTTCACCTGGACGCGTTCGCGACCTCCTCCACTCACTCCCTCACTCGCCTTCTCCTGTCTCTTTGTCCAGAGCCGAGCGCCCGCCATGAACGGCGCCATGGCCGAACTTGAAGCTCTCGCGCCGCCGCCTTCCCCCGGTCCTCTCCCTCCACGCCGACACCGTCACCATACTCGCGCGTTGCTCCTCCACCAAATCCCCGAAGCCTCGGCCTCCATTAGTTCCTCCTACGCCCTCTTCACTCGCACGTCGTGGCCGCTCGCCATGGCCAAGCTCGCGGCGAGCTCGTGTCCCGACCATCTCCGACCCCCCTCCCTCCATGCCTTCACCGTCACCACGCTCGCCCCAAGCCCCTTGTTGACGGCACTTAAGCACGCCAAACCTTATACTGCAAGCGACAGTATCGTGGTAGCTTTTCCCCAGGATGAGTATCATGGGTTTTGTCAATCCAGGGAACGAACTAATTGAGAACTAACTAATAAGAGTTTAAAGTAAACTAAGGCATAGAGTATAGATCTAAAACTACCTCTAATCTATATCTAATCTGCATCTAATCTACGTTAAAGATAGAAGATAAACAACTAGAACAAGACTAGAACACTAATTAAGGGGTATTAACTAGCTTCTAATCAAGCTCTAATTGGATCCAAGACAAAGCATAATAACGGGCATCACAAATAGATAAGAACAACGAGTAACTAGTAGCTCAAGGTAAACAAGCATGATCAAGCATATTCATCATAGCATAAATAGATCTAGATCAATCAACCTAACCCCCTAGATTGGCTTAACCTTTCCCCGGCCCTACTGTCACTAGAACCAGGTAATCGACGAGAAGCTTTCAACAGGCACATGATTAAAGAATGCACCCCTAATCACTTTATATGGTCTAATAACATAATTAGCACAACTAGAACTTCTAATCACCATGATCACAAGAACTAGATATACAACTATATCATTAGTAAGCTAGATCAAAGATCAAAGAACAAGAACACTAGATGAATATAACCTTTAAAAGACATGTTCTAATCAACATGCAAACTAGATCTAAATCTAATTAGAACTAGAACAAGCATAATTAGAACAAGAACATGGTAATTAGACAAGAACAATGCTTCATTAATATACCTGTATCATACTTACAACCATGGCCATACCTACCCTTGATGATACAATTAGACCTCTGGAGCTAGGTAATTAGAGAGCCATGCAAGGCCTCTAATCACCTCTAGGAATTAGAAGAACCCTAATTCTAGCCTAGAAACTCGACCCTCAGCTCTCATCTAGTTGTTGTCCCTCTTCTCTACATCTTGTCGCCTTGATAATGAATTGGATGCGTCGGCCAGGGGCCTAGACTGACTATTTATACCCTGGGGATGCCGTAGCCGAAAAGGAAACCTCAACCGCCTTCGGGAGGGGGTGGGGTCGGCCGACCAAAGGGCTCCAGGTCGGCCGACCTGGAGTCCCTGGACCCCCTCTGCTTTCCATCTTTCGCCGGATGTTTGCTTGATGCTTAAGAAATCTTCGTGAGGAGAAGTTAGGACTCTTAGACCTTCTGGAATTCTCTAATGGGCCGGGCTTTGTCGAAGTCTTCATGTCTTTAACATATTTTGATACTTTTATTGAATATTTGACTCCGGCTTCTAGTAGCTCTCAACAATTAATTGAAGCTCCATTTTGTAAAGTCTTGATCAAATCAGAAGATGAATGAATCAATCAATTCTTCACTACTCTTTGCTTCAATAAATGTTGCTTCAGAGGCTTTTGCTCACTCGAAGTTGATTGATGTAGATTTTGCTAAAAATTGCCTGAAATCCTGCAAAAATGACATACAGCACAATTCCAAGACAATGTTGCAAAATGCACATAAATCGGTGATAAATGTTAGTAGAAGGCATAGTTGACGCTTAATATCGATGAAAAAACCACATAAAATGATGTATAATTTTCGTACATAAGCCGCGTCAACAATATCCCCACTCTTAAACCTTGCTCGTCCTCGAGTAAGTCAAAATTTTATAAATAAGTCCACTTATAAACTAACATCAATTAATCAAACTAAAATTAAACTCTCAAAATTTTTCTAAGTTTAGACTAGCAAGATATATAGACAAGTAGATATTCATGTAAGCATATCCCACAATCATATATATATAAGAAATCAAGAATTCATCAAAACAGATCTCCTTATGTTTTCAATAAATTTTTCAAAAGATAAATCAATGATCAAAGATTAAATTATAAGGCCCAAACTCTCATCTTTCCAGGCTCTCAAAGTATATAGACAAGCAGGTTAAGTACTAATCTATAATATATATGTGTAGGCTTTATCTGGCGCTTGGTATGGATCCTAATCAAAATTTAATCTCAATATTTTATCAAACTAAGAAAAGAATCTGCTGGAATTACTGAGATTTCTCAAAAAGGTCATGGAATTCATAATGATGAAAAAGGACTAAAGAAAAATATAGAAAAGTGGTCATATGCAAATATATCTATTTGATCTCAAGGCACAAATGAAGTCCTTGTTATCGGATTGCATATGATTGGAGTATTTTCTGGAGTTTTATTGAAGAGGATTCAAAAAGAGGTAAAAGTAGATCAATGAGGGGCATATCTATAAATTCCTAATTCTACTTTGACCACTTGGTCTCTTTTTTATTCACCTTTTTTTTTTATATATGTGGCGACCACTTGGTCGTCCTCTTTTTTTTTTTTTTTTTTTTTTTTTTTTTTTTTTTTTTTTAGACAATACCTCCTCAAAGATTGAATGAAAATTTGACAAGCAATATCCCCACTCTTAGATAATACTCACTTTTGAGTATCTTATTGAATAGTATTTTGGGGATTTGCTTATCTAAACACCTCTTTTTGTTTTGATTGAAAACTCCAGAAAACAATAGGTTGTGGACAAGGGAGATAAATGAAACGATATTTGGTTTAGGGAGGATATCCAGCGAGTTTTGTAATTTCTCCAATGTAGAGAGTTACAATGCATGGATAATTTGGCTAGCAAATGAAAGATAAGCAAATTGAATGACCAGCTTTGAAATCTCAGACCCTAGATTCAAATCTTAATCCAATTCAGCCAAGAATTAAATTTGATCAAGCTATGGTTTTCAAATAAAAGCTCTAATAGGTAGGGCCTATATAAGATAATCATAAGGATCATTGATTATAACATTAATAGCTCAAATAAAAATTATAAGGAGATCCATAATGACAAAAACTTGAAATCAAATATTAATAAAATGCGGGTCTTTATGAAATATCAAATTTACTATATAAATGCTAAGTCATAATTTAATTAACATGCATTAATTGAGAGTATAAAATTAGCTTAATTAAAAGACATCAGATTTCAAGCAAACAAACATTTTTATTTCAAGGATACAACATGATCATGATTAAACTAACTAACATAAAGAAAATAAAATCACTCATAAAAGATAAAACTAAAAATCAAACTTTAAATCTAAACTAACACACTACAAATATAGAGAAACACAAAGGGAACACCGAATTGATAGATATAGGTAAATATTTGCAGAATTTAAAAATGAAAAGAGAAGGTGTTAGAAATTTGTTACCGGATAGTCCTTCAATTTTCTTTTTCATTAAATAACTCCCTGCAAAATAATTCAAATGCACATACTACTCTCGAGGTAACGGTCGAGAGTAGAAACAGTTTACCATAATCTAAAAATATTCCTAATTTCTATTAACTTGTGGCCTAGCTAAACTTAACGAAAAGAAAAACTAAACTAAAGGATGAATGTAAGCATAAGATAAACAAAGCACATAGCAAAGCTTATAAACTTAATCAAATGAAATTATGTATAACTAGCAAGGTTAATTAACTTCATCATGATGATCAACAATTTAATCTAAGCACCATGCTTACATAAAACTGCTAAATTACAACATTCTAGCGATGTCATAATAAACATGAAAAGCACTCATCATGAAGTTAAATAAACAACCAAGCCAATTATAATGCAAGTATGTAAATCTAATCTAAATGCAAAGGTGGTTTATGCAAGAATGCAACAAGTTTATCCACAAAAGACATGATTAGAAAGAAACTTTTAAATAAACTTAATGATGATGGTCTCAAATTAAATCTAAACACCAAGTTTACACTTAATTTTCCGAGAAGAAAACTCGGCCGAGTTTCAGCATAATTATAAAGCATACATCAAAAAGCTTATGAAAATTTCAAAACTAATAAAACAAGAGTGGAGAAACAATGATAATGCAAATGCAAGGAATAAAACTAAATATGCAATGATATGATGATGATTATCTAAATTAAGTTAACTAGCCACAAGCTAAAGAATAAAAGGGTAGTGTCATGCTTCCTATTTCTCTATAAAGACTCTAACAGTATAGACAAATAAATAAAATGGGTTGCCTCCCGAAAAAGCGCTTAATTTAAAGTCATAAAGCTAGACTTCTTACTTGCCTTCGTTGAAGTGAAGCCATGGTCCTTGGAGTAAGAATCCGAAGTGTCCATGCAGCTTGATAACTTGATTGTGCAGCTTCATCGTGTCTTGATCAAAGCATCACTTGTGTGCACAATCCTCTGCTTGTGTGTTCATGTACTAATGTTTTTGAAGCTCCTTGTAACTGAACTTTGTCTTGTACTCTTTTACCACATTGATCTCATTGTTTCAAATGAAGTGTGAATTTCTCTACATGGTTAGCTCATAGTGCACACACACATGTATAAAATGAAAGCATCATGGCAACGATTAGAGATAAATGCATGTTCATAAGGTTGATTGAGGTTAAACAAACATTTGATTCATGAATCAAGGACAACTATAATTCAAATTGAAATTATATAGCAAAGCACTAAAGCATATGTAAATCATAGATGAACATGATTCATGAAATCAAACATGGGATAAACAAGGTTATAGGTTCCTAATGATTTTGGCTAAAATAGAGAGATGATTTTGAAAGAAAAAAAAAAATAGGCTTAGATAAAATTCTAACCAGGGTTCTTTTTGTAAAGAGACCAAACGTTTTGAAACTTTAAAAATTTCAGAGATAATATTGTGCACAGATAATAAATCATGAGAAACATGCACATGTTTATGTTTAAAATTTCAAAAGCAATTTGCACAACAATTAAACCTTAACCGAACCACTTCAAGGAGACATAAGCAGTCGGTCAACCTCTACTTTTGCACAAACCTTGGCTCTTAATTTTTTTCTAAACTAACCTTAAAGCCTAAACTTGAGAATTAAAATAGACTAGCAAATCATATCCATCACTTTGCATGAGTAGATTCAATTGACTGATTAAAGTAAAAAAAGATCTACTAAAAGAGCATGAACACATGAAATTTCATCTTCATGGTGGCCTGTAAACATGCTTGGAATTAAGCATTGCAAAGCTATGGATTAAAGAACCTAGTCTAGATGATTCTCAAGATAAGAATTAAGGGAACAAAGGTTAACAAAAGGATAAAACAAAACAAAAGAAAGAATAGAAGGGTAACAATCAACCAAACAACCTATTAGTGATCATTGTGAAACTTCTCTAATTAAACATAGGTAAACTTTTTAATTATTTTACGATAAAAATAAAAATTACCTTAGTTTTGAAGAAGTGAAACTATGGTAACTCATCTTCTTCCTTGAATGCCATCATTGCATGCACCATCAAATATTGGAGAGGAACACTTTTGTCTTTCTCGAAATTCAGCCACCCTTGTTCTGACCCCTTTAGTATTTCGACCATAACTTTGTCATCCGAAATCCAAATAATGCAAATTCGGACATTTTCGTGAAGAGCACGAAAAGATCTACAACTTTGTCAATTGGACTTTCTTCATTTGACGTCGTTAAGGTCTCCGAATTGGCCCCACAAGGTGCTGCTGTCCTGAATTTCGAGAGTAGCTCGAGATTTGGTTGGAGCTTGGATTGGACTTGAGATAAGCTTTCCATATCTTCACCTTCCTTGTACTCAAGCAATCCTTGATCTCCGGAACCTTCTCGGCTAATCATATCTCCGCTTCCATTATCTGTAGCTTAGAACAAACAAGCTCCAAAGAAACATTAGTATTAAAAATAAATTGACACAGCAGACATACCTTTATCATCGGAGTTGCTCCGTGATAGCTGTAGAAAAACTCAATAATAGATCATAAGCAACTAACAGCGTTAGCACCTACTATTAAAGAGCTAGATTGGAAAAGAGAGATTTTTTTTTTTAATTGGACCGAGGTCCATTAATTTTTTTTTTAAATGTTAGTCAAAACAAATATATACAAGAAAAACAATAAACTAACTAGAAATAAAAGACAAATTAGATATATACATAAACCCAAATTAATTAGAACTCGATTAATTAGTTCCCCGGCAACGGCGCCAGAAAAGCTTGTTGACGGCACTTAAGCACGCCAAACCTTATACTGCAAGCGACAGTATCGTGGTAGCTTTTCCCCAGGATGAGTATCATGGGTTTTGTCAATCCAGGGAACGAACTAATTGAGAACTAACTAATAAGAGTTTAAAGTAAACTAAGGCATAGAGTATAGATCTAAAACTACCTCTAATCTATATCTAATCTGCATCTAATCTACGTTAAAGATAGAAGATAAACAACTAGAACAAGACTAGAACACTAATTAAGGGGTATTAACTAGCTTCTAATCAAGCTCTAATTGGATCCAAGACAAAGCATAATAACGGGCATCACAAATAGATAAGAACAACGAGTAACTAGTAGCTCAAGGTAAACAAGCATGATCAAGCATATTCATCATAGCATAAATAGATCTAGATCAATCAACCTAACCCCCTAGATTGGCTTAACCTTTCCCCGGCCCTACTGTCACTAGAACCAGGTAATCGACGAGAAGCTTTCAACAGGCACATGATTAAAGAATGCACCCCTAATCACTTTATATGGTCTAATAACATAATTAGCACAACTAGAACTTCTAATCACCATGATCACAAGAACTAGATATACAACTATATCATTAGTAAGCTAGATCAAAGATCAAAGAACAAGAACACTAGATGAATATAACCTTTAAAAGACATGTTCTAATCAACATGCAAACTAGATCTAAATCTAATTAGAACTAGAACAAGCATAATTAGAACAAGAACATGGTAATTAGACAAGAACAATGCTTCATTAATATACCTGTATCATACTTACAACCATGGCCATACCTACCCTTGATGATACAATTAGACCTCTGGAGCTAGGTAATTAGAGAGCCATGCAAGGCCTCTAATCACCTCTAGGAATTAGAAGAACCCTAATTCTAGCCTAGAAACTCGACCCTCAGCTCTCATCTAGTTGTTGTCCCTCTTCTCTACATCTTGTCGCCTTGATAATGAATTGGATGCGTCGGCCAGGGGCCTAGACTGACTATTTATACCCTGGGGATGCCGTAGCCGAAAAGGAAACCTCAACCGCCTTCGGGAGGGGGTGGGGTCGGCCGACCAAAGGGCTCCAGGTCGGCCGACCTGGAGTCCCTGGACCCCCTCTGCTTTCCATCTTTCGCCGGATGTTTGCTTGATGCTTAAGAAATCTTCGTGAGGAGAAGTTAGGACTCTTAGACCTTCTGGAATTCTCTAATGGGCCGGGCTTTGTCGAAGTCTTCATGTCTTTAACATATTTTGATACTTTTATTGAATATTTGACTCCGGCTTCTAGTAGCTCTCAACAATTAATTGAAGCTCCATTTTGTAAAGTCTTGATCAAATCAGAAGATGAATGAATCAATCAATTCTTCACTACTCTTTGCTTCAATAAATGTTGCTTCAGAGGCTTTTGCTCACTCGAAGTTGATTGATGTAGATTTTGCTAAAAATTGCCTGAAATCCTGCAAAAATGACATACAGCACAATTCCAAGACAATGTTGCAAAATGCACATAAATCGGTGATAAATGTTAGTAGAAGGCATAGTTGACGCTTAATATCGATGAAAAAACCACATAAAATGATGTATAATTTTCGTACATAAGCCGCGTCAACACCCCTCCACCGATCTCACAAGCTCTAGGCCACCGCCATCGCCTCTAGCCCCCTCCCGACGGTGACACCACCGTGGCCACCATGCACACCCCGGCCTGACCGTGGGGAGCCACCCTCCGTCGCCCACCGTGCCGCCACTCCACCACCGCCGGCTTCCCCGCCTCGCCGCGCACCTCACGTGCCCACCCTCGCCGCCTCTCGGTGCCCGAGCCGCCGGAACCGAAGCCGCGCCGCCGTCTCCGCGCACCGTCGCCGCCTCCGGTTCACCGGCACCGTGCCTCCTCTCCTTGCCACCACCGGCAATGAGGTCAAGGGGGAACGGATGCCCGCAGACGGGAACACGCCCCCGGACCCGTCGGCTTCAAGACCGGCCGCCATGCTGCCGGCGCGGCCGCGCCATCACCTCCCCACGCCGTCCCCTGTCCCTTTGCCAAAAAAACCCTGCCCTTCTCTTATTTTACGCGCTCTCATTTAATTACTATGCATTGAGTCTAAGATTTCTTCTGTGCAGGCCCTTGGAGTTTTGAAGAATCACGATTAGGTCCGGGATCTGTGTATTTTCCTTTTTCATTTATTTTTTGACAGTGAACTTCAGAAATTCATAATAAATCAAATAAAAATCCTAAAAGACAAAGGTTGTTGCATTGTGATCTTGTTTAGTAGATCTACATGCTAGGTATGATGTGGATCCATGGAATGACTGTTTTGCCCTTGGGTTGTTGCATGCATGATTAATTAGGTTAAAAGTCAAAAGTGGACCAAATGAACTCCAAATGGCATGAAACTTGGACAGTAGCCTTCCGGTGGCATTGTAGCACCATGTGAATTTTTGTAGCCCTAGCACTTGCTGTTTAATTACCCTTTTGCCATTTTACATGTGTTATGTGCATTTATTTAACCTAGGAATTGGAGGCTACATAGAATATGCTCAAATCGACTCTCGAGCATTTTTCATATACTTTGGGTAGTATAAGTTTCTCGCTGGAACAATATGAGCCGCTGCATGTTAAGTTTTAATGGCCATTTGAAAATGATAAAATGGTGCATGTTGGAAATGATAGATAGAAAAAATGGTCATGACTTGCTAGGAAAATTTCTCCGGAAAAATTTGGTAGCCTAAGGTTGATGCATAGAGTCCAGAAAGTATATGTTTGATCCAGGTCCATCGAGGTACTCCATGTTTAGGTAGTTTATCAATCACCTTTTCGCCTGTTCATGAAATGGTTATTCATACGTGTGTTTCGTGTTCATGCATCTCATTTCTTGCATCATCCTGCATGTCAATCATACAGTGACGCTCGTTACGGATACGTGATCAAGAAACGAGCGCGTGGGACTACTTCAACCAACGGTGATCCAAAAGACCAACTAAGACCCATTCACGACCTGGAGGGCCCATCAGTCGTGCTTGGAAGGAGGAGTTGTCCAAGGGATCAAGGGGTTGCCTGGGGCGAAGCCTCACAACCCGGCAAACTAACAGTAACTTAGTTTGTTGGTTTTATTAAAGTGAATCAAAGGTAGGCAGGACCATGCAAATCCCAGCAAACAAATTATTTTGAGTTACGCATATGCACTAGGGTTGATTGAAGCCAATTGCATTAGACTTCCCGGCCGCCCTGGCCCTAGCACCTATACTAGGGTTCGTAGGACGAGTGCCTAGAATGGTTAGGCGCGAGTAGACACAAGTGAGCACTGTCACTCGTCTCGTAGGGTTTACTTTCGAATGATGAATCCTCATTACAATGAATTTATTATTGTTATGTTATGCTTTCAATTGAGACCGGGCGGAGATATGGGATTACTATGTTGCAAAATGATGTGGATGGTATGGTGGACTCCGCCCGAGTCGCATAAGGCCCGTTCGCTGTTCGCCTACTGATCGGCATAACATTGCTAGGGTGCTTATCCGGGATCAATGGACCGGTGAAAGTCTTACTTGTGCCATCTCAAGAAAGGGTCACGTTCCTACCCACTGGTTGAGAGGAAGGTGGCCGCGGAGGCGGGTGTCAAAGGAGGGCAGAACCCGACGTAACCGAGGTAACGCTCCTGCGACAACGCGCTCCGGGAGTCAGGCGGGAGTGGTCATCGAACTTGAGACGGGACAAGTGGAGATGGGGGAAGCATATGTGGAACGCTGGGAGTTAGTAAGCATATGGCATCCTGGTGCTTCTAGTTATTCCCGGGAATATAAAAATAGATTCAAATCGCTGATGCTCACCAGGTGTGAGAATGCCAATATCGCACACGGGCAACGTAGAACTGTTTGAGGCATGATGTTTTATGGAATTGTTGATCTGATACTACACAATGGATATATAAGCTTTACTTCATGCAAATTATTCATTTTATATTACCAATGACATTCAGGATAAGGACTAGCGGCTGTCAAATCCCGCTATAGCATGACACTAAAACATAGTGGATAATCATGATTAAAGGATAGCGACTGTCAAATCCCGCTATCCTATGGCAACAGTTTACAGTTTAAAATCAATGGCTAAGGACCTACTTGCTAGTAAGCTGAGCTTTGCGTCAGCCGTAAACCCCGTCCATTAAGTCCTACTGAGTAATTAGTACTCAGGGTTTGCCTCCACTTTTGGCTCACAGGTACTGGCGGCATTTGGATAGTTGCTCGGAGAAGGGTAGCATCAGTGGGCTCGGTGCTCCTCGCCCCATTCGTCTGTATGAAGACTACTTAAGTATTTGGTTTCCGCTGCAAGATGTTTTGAAACGCTTCCGCATTTTATATATTTTGGACGTGTATTTGACTATATACATTCTTGGTTTGTAAACTAAGTCTATCTATTCTATATTTTAACTGCCTGTGATGATGTAACTGTTGTGGCTCCATCGAGAGTCGGATGTGTATGATGTCGGTTCCTCTGGGATTTGGTGCAAATCGAGAGCTGAGGGCTTCTCGACGGACGACCGGGTTTAGTACGGTCTAAGTACACTGCGAGCAAATGGTGGCAGGTGTACTTAGCCCGGATTAAATCGGCGGTTCCGCCACACCTATCTTTCAACTCACCGCTCCAAAGGGCGATTATTTGAAGCCTCCACCATCATCCGCACCCATCACCATAGAAGGCTATCAGCTACGTCCCGGCTTGATAGCCATGGTTCGGGACAAATCATTCGGAGGACACGAATCAGAATGTCCCTACGCACACCTCTAGGAGTTCGATCTGTTATGCAGCTGCCTGGTCATCTCGGGAATGTTTGGCGACACACTTCGATGGTTGCTTTTTCCGTTTTCGCTAACGGGGGAGACAAAAATCTAGTGCAAGCAGGCAGTTGGTAAAGTAGAAGGGAGTTGGGAGGACATGGAAACCAGTTTTTGTCTCCGTTTCTTTCCACCTAATAAGGTTATCAACCTCCGCTGCGAAGTAATCAACTTCCGACAGCGCGAGAGAGAATCCTTGGGGGCAGCTTGGGAATGCTTCAACCGTCTGGCCTCATCAGGGCCGCATTTGGGTATTTCTGAGGCATTGTTGCTATAGCACTTCGTTCGAGGCCTTACACCTGTGGCGGAACCGCCCTGCTTAATCCAGACTAAGCACACCTGCCAACTCTGGCTCCATGACCTAGTCTGAACTAAACCCGGTAGTCCGTCGAGAGTACTTCAGCCACAACTCTCGATGGAGCCACAACAGTTACATCATCACATGCAGTTGTAATATAAGATGGATAGACTTAGTTTATAAACCATCATGTATGGAATCAAATACAAGTTCAAAATACAGCGGAAGCGATTGAGAAATATATATATAGCGGACGCGCTTTCAAAACAACTCGCAGCGGAAACAGACTCCAGTAGTCTGCGTTTAGAGATAAACAAGGCGAGTACCACCGAGCCCACTGGTTCTACCCTCCTTCAAGCAGTTGTCCGAAAATCATCAGTACCTGTAATCGAAAAGTGGGGGCAAACCCTGGGTACTAATTACTCAGTAGGACTTAATGGATAGGACTTACGGCTGACGCAAAGCTTGCTTACTAATCATGTGGATCCTTAGCCATTGATTTTTAAACAAGGTCATATTGACATAAGATAGCAGGATTTGACAGCTGCTATCCCTTAACTATGAAGATCATTTACATCATAAAGTAAATACTTGCATGAAAGTAAAGCATGATAACCCCTCAGTAACTTGCATAATAGTATATCATACACATCCAAGATATACTCCTCATCTCCACCTGTCCCATCCCAAAATTCACAGTGCCCCCACCTAACCCCTGGGAGTAGCCGTCTCAGGAGCGATACCACGGTACGTCGAGTCAGCCCTCCCTCGACCTCAAAGCACCTCCCAAGTCCATCGGCCCTCTATCAGTGGATGGGCAGCAGCATGAATAGTGGGATGGATCATACACATCCAAGCATGTTGTATTGAAAAAAACATGAGTATAAGCATAAAGTATTTAAGTTATTACTACATTGCCCGACAGTGATATTTGGCACTCTCACACCTGGTGAGCATCAGCGATTCGAATCGATTTTTAATTCCCGGGAATAACTAAAAATGTCAGGGGTATATGCTTACTAGCCATCGCGTTCCCACATATAGTTACCATCTCCACTTGCCTCATCCCAAGTTCAATTACAACCCGCCATTGCCTAGGTTTAGCCCCCACAGAGCGATACCATGACGGGTCAGCCCTCCGTGAGAGTGAGCACCCCTAGAGTCCGGTAGGACCAAGTATCTGTTCTTCGGATGGCACAAGTAAGACTTTCACTAGGCCCATGTCCTGGATAAGCACTCTAGCAATGTTATGCCAATCAGCAGACGAACAGCGGACAGGCCTTATGCGACTCGCGCGGAGCCGGATAACAACAACGCACACCCCAAAAGTAAACTTACGCTCCGCCCGGTCTCCATTTAACATCAGCAATAATAATCATAAATTTCATCATAGTAAAATTTCTGAGATTTGTAAAATCACCTACGCGACGAGTGACAGTGCTCAATCGTGTCTACTCGTACCTAGCATTTCTAGGCATACTCGTCCTATGAACTCTATTCATATGATCTAGGGCCAGGGTGGCCAAGGAAATCTAATGCAATTGGTTTCAAACAACTCCTGATGCATATGCCTAATCATTAAGACATGAAGGTTTGCTGGGTATAGTATGGTCCTGCCTACCTTTGATTGTTCGTATGAAAACCAACAAATTAATCTATATTAGTTTGTCGGGTTGTGAGGCTTTGCCCCAGGCAACCCCTAGAAACAAGGATAGAAAATCAGCAACACGTCGTCTTCTTGCTCTTGGTGCAATCCGTTGTACGGCTTATCGATCAATAGCAGCTCCTGTATCGATCTTTCCTTCGCGGAATCTATATGCATGATATAATATGCAAGTGAGTGCAAGAGAATGCAAATACATGCATATGCTACAAGTTATATGTATGACATAGTGCAATCATGAGTGTAACGAATGCAATTGTGTGCATGAGGTGCAAATAAAGCATAATATATGATCAAGTAGTTTGTGACCAAATGACTCGAGCATACCTGCTCAAACACATCCCAAAATAAGAAACTTAACGACTTTGCTAACAAATCATACAACCCGTCACTAAAAAATCATACAAACCATCACCGCATGTTATCTTTGAAGTTATCATAAATTACTGTCTTATATGTGTACACAGTTCCTATCAAATGAAATGAAAGTGTCTCTCAAAAACACCTCCATTGATAACCCTTGGAATCACTAGATGTACTTGAGGTTATGCAGTAAGTAACTTTATATATGGACCAAACATGTTGTTGTTGGCAATTAAACATATACACCCGAATTAAGGGACATGCCATCTTTTTGAATAAAGTGCACTCATGATTTCATGTGGTTAGACAACTCAAATTGATCTCAAATTTTTATCACATGTAGAAACATATTACATAATGCTACTGCCAAAATTTCAGCTACAAACAAGTTATAACTAATTTATTAAAATTCCAGCAAGTTACCCGCCCTATGGCTTCTTAGAATTTTCATAATTTATAGGAATGAGTTCTGGACTTGAAATTTTACAACAAGCATCTCATTGTATGAACATAATATACAAAAATCAGTAAGCACAAAAATCCATAGTTTGATAGGACATCTATTTTCCATATAATTAACTTATGCCAATTAAGATGCATTTAAAAACAGTGTTAATAAATTCTCCAAAAATATTTTCTGGACTCCCTATCATACTAGTAGCATATCAGATTTTTCATATAATTATCTTTGCATCCCAAAGTCACCTTTTCCAATTATCAAGTCTAGCAGGTATCATTTTGTCAATTTTAAAACAGCAGCTAACACATGCATGCACAACTTCATACTTTACCAATGAGTTACTCCCACTAGATGAAGTACATGAAAAATACCAGAGGTCATATTTGAGCATATTTTATGTAGCTTCCATTTTCCAAGTTAAATAAATACACAAAACACATGCATAGGGGCAAAACAGTAATTTACCAACCAATGCTAGGGCTACCAAACATCACACAGTACTTCGATGCCATAACAAAGCTACTGTCCATGTTTCAAAATTTTTGGAGTTCATTTAGTCCATTTTTCCCATTTATTTACCCTCCACATGCATGCACTAGACTAGGGGCAAAACCAACTTTTCACACATCCACATCATATTCATTCTGTAGATCTACTCAAGAGGAGTCCATAGCCACTGAGTTTGTCCATTTTGAATTTTTCTACGATTTTTGGTGATTTTCCAAAGTTTTTAGCCGAAAAATGCATTTAAATCCTAGATCTAGGACTTACACGAAATTATCCATAACCTCCAGGGACTAGAACGTGAAAGGTACAAGACTCACTGCACAGCGTAGAAAATGGAATGCGAAAAGAGGGAAACCTAGGGGCTCAACCGCAAAACTCGCGGCCTTCTTCAACCTTCAGCCGACGGTGGACCGCGTGCGGAGGCCGCGTTCATGCGCGCGGCGCGTAGAGGCCGGCACTTGACGCCGAACCGGTGGCGGTCGCCATCGCCGGTGTCGGGGAAGCTTTCCCCTAAAGTCTCATCGCCGTGGGTCATCTGTGAAGGCGGGTCGACGGGGTGAACCGGAGCGGCGGTGGCGTGCACTATCGTGCCGGCGACGGCTCAATCTGGCGGGGTAGGGCACGATAGGGGTCACCATCGAGCGTGGAAGCTACGCGGCGGCGCGAGGGTTCCGGGGGTGAAGTTGTGGAGGCGAGGGAATGGCCGGGAGATGGCCTCCTACGGCGAGGGGCCGGCGGCGAGGGCAGGCGCGTGAGCGTGCACGCGGAGAGAGGTAATGGAGGCGCCGGTGAGGGGCGAGGCTGTGCGGCGGTGGTGGAGGATGGTGAGGCGATCGCGAGGCGCGCTTCGGCGGGGTGAGAGGCAGCTCGAGGCGGCAACAGGGCGAGCTCACCGCGGCGGCAATGGCAGCCAGTGTTCCGTGCTTCGGGAGGAGAGGCGGATGGGAACGGGGAGACGCAGAGAAGTGGAAATGAAAGGAGTGAAGCGAGAGGGAGCCGTGGCAAGGCTTGGCCTCGGCTCTCGGCTGGGAAGGCGTCCAGGTGCGGCGCGGGGCACGGCCGGCAACGGCGGCCATGGCGCAAAGGGTGCGCACCGTGCGGGCGAGCCGGAGAGGGAAGGAGGGAGGTGGTCCGGCGGTGAACGTGGTCTATGGGCCAGGTGCGGCTGACGGGTGGGACCGGGGAGAGGGTGGAGAGAGGTCCAGTGGACCAGGTGTACGAAGCGATGGAAATGTGGGACCCGCGGCTGCTGCCGTTTCCCGCCCGGACGCAAGGACCCGACATGTGGGGCCCACACGTCATTGAGACGAAGAGGGAATTCAAATTCCGAAAATGGAAAAGTAGGCTTTGACCAAGGAAACATGCTTCTGAAATTTGCCTTTTTGATGAACTTAGGAGCTAAATTTGGCAAGTACCCAATTGGATAAAATGTTCTAAATTTCGAGCTCTACAACTTTCTTAAAAACTTTCCTACCATGTTATATTCAAAAATATGGTTTAAATTTGAATTTAAACTGCTGACCCATGTTTGACCAACAAAACCCTTCAGCTTAGAAATTCTAAAAGTCTATTTTCTAGTCACATTCACTAAGGAGTTTTATAGCAATGTTGTTCAAAATTTCATGATCTACAACTTATTCAATTAGAGTTCGGCAAGATTATGACTGTAGACCCAACAAAATTTGAAATTACTACGCAAGTCAAGTTTGGGCAGAATTTACATGCTGACAGAAAAAGCCCCAAAACTCTATGCAAACCTTAATGCATGTCAAAGCACCAATTACCAAAGTTGTTTATCATCAAATTGTATACAAGTTTGTCAATATGAGTTTCCCCCAACTCTAAATAGAATAAAAGTTATGGGCACAATCACAGAGACATATATGCAGAAAACAGGTTTTGACAAGTTGCATTTCAATCAAGTTTGACCATGAGGTTCAAATGCATGTCATTATAGGATGCATCATGATGAAGGTGGCATGTATGTGAGATGAAAATGCACTCAAGATGCCGAAGCATCACAACCCACCCCCCTTAAAGAAATCTCGCCCTGAGATTTTTGATGTGATGTGGGTGGATAAGTTAAATGAGAGGAGAGTGCATTGTGTATGAATTTGAAACTTTAAACTGCTATGACGTACTCATTTGAAGTGGATGGAAGAAATCCGAGGTATTTGGTTTGCAAAAATTATTCTTCTTCCCAAGTTGCCTCTTCTTCGGAGTGGTTACTCCATTGCACCTTGTAGAAGTTAATAGCTCTTCGTCTTGTTGATCTTTGCTTGCGGTCCAGGATTTTTAAGGGGTGCTCTTCATAAGTGAGGTCCAGTTCAATCTGAATTTGAGATGTATCAACCACTTCTTCCGGCACTCTCAGACACTTATTGAGTTGCGAGACATGAAACACATCATGAACCATAGCAAGATGTGGTGGTAGTTCTAATCGGTAAGCTACTGCTCCACATCGTTCTGTGATCTTGAATGGACCCACATACCGCGGGGCTAGCTTCCCCTTTACTCCAAACCGGTGTACTCCTTTCATTGGTGATACTCGAAGATGCACATGATCGTCCTCTTCAAAGGCTAATGGCCTTCTTCGCCTATCTGAATAGCTTTTCTGCCTAGATTGTGCTCTTTTCAGGTTGCTGTGTATGAATCTTACTTGTTCTTCAGCTTGTGTTACCAAGTCAGGACCGAATGTGACACGCTCTCTTGGTTCCGACCAGTTGAGTGGTGTTCTACACCGTCTACCATATAGGGCCTCAAAAGGAGCCATTTCCAAGCTCTTCTGATAGCTGTTGTTGTAAGCAAATTCCGCCAAGAGGAGACATTTATCCCACTTGGTGGAGCAAGACAAGGCACAGGCTCTCAACATATCTTCTAGGACCTGGTTCACTCTTTCAACTTGGGCGCTGGTTTGTGGATGATATGCTGAACTACGAATCAGGTTGGTTCCAAGAGCAGTCTGCAATTGCTCCCAGAAGCGAGACACAAACAACGATCCTCGATCGGAAGTGATGGTCTGTAGCACACCATGCAAGGATACAATTCGTGATATGTAGAGCTCAGCATAAGTGGCCGCAGTGTAATGAGTTTTGACAGGCAAGAAGTGAGCGGATTTGGTAAGATGATCAATAATGACCCAAATAGAGTCATAGCCTTTTTGGGTGCGAGGAAAACCTACAATGAAGTCCATATGTATGTCCTCCCATTTCCAGGCTGGAACTGCTAATGGTTGGAGCATACCCGCAGGCTTTAGGTGGTCAGCTTTTACTCTTTGGCATATATCGCACTCAGACACATACTTGGCGATTTCTCGTTTCATGCGAGTCCACCAAAACTTTTGCTTCAGATCTTGGTACATTTTGTTGCTGCCTGGATGCATAGTAAACATGGAGGTGTGAGCTTCATCCAGAATTTTCTTCCTTTAGCTCCATGTCTTTAGGTACCACTAAGCGATTTTTGAACCACAAGACTCCCTGGTCATCAAGTGTGAAGCACGCTCTTTTCTTCTCATCTAATCCTTCACGAATATGCGCCATGCCCTTGTCTTGCTTTTCTGCTGCAATGATTTGATCTTTTATGGTTGGTTCAAGGACAAGGTTATAAAGTTTGGCTTCCAGCACTGTTGGCATTTCTATTTCCCCAATCTCACAACATAGCACTCTCACTGTTGGACGAGCTTCAATGAAGTTGCAATGAGCTTTACGGCTCAATGCATCTGCTACCACATTTGCTTTACCGGGGTAATAGTGGACTTCCAAGTCATAATCTTTGATTAACTCCAACCAACGACGTTGTCTCATGTTTAGTTCTGGTTGTGTGAATATGTATTTCAGACTTTTGTGATCGGTGTATATGTGGCAAGTGTTGCCCAACAAGTAATGCCTCCATTTCTTCAGTGCGTAAACAACTGCAAGCAGCTCAAGATCATGAGTTGGATAATTCACCTCATGTTTCCTCAGTTGGTTGGATGCATAGGCGATAACTCTGCCCTCTTGCATTAAAACACAACCGAGGCCACTACCAGAGGCATCACAATACACATCGAACGGCTTGGTGATGTCTGGTTGAGCAAGGACAGGAGCTGAAGTTAGGAGTTTCTTCAACGTTCCAAATGCTTCTTCACATTTTGGACTCCACGTAAACTTTGCATTTTTCTGGGTCAACGCTGTGATAGGCTTTGAAATCCTTGAGAAATCCTTGATGAAGCGGTGGTAGTAGCCTGCTAAACAAAAAAACTCTGTATCTCTGTCACAGTTTGTGGCTGCTTCCAATTCAGCACATCTTCCACCTTGCTGGGATCGACAGCCACTCCCTTTGCTGACAAGATATGGCCTAGGAATGCTACTTCCTTTAGCCAAAAAGCACACTTGCTGAACTTGGCATAGAGTTGGTGTTCTCTAAGGCGAGATAGCACTATTCGCAAGTGTTCTTTGTGCTCCTTCTCATTCTTGGAATAAACCAAGATGTCATCAATGAATACTACCACGAATTTGTCAAGCTCATTCATGAACACTGAGTTTATCAGGTATATGAAGAAAGCCGGTGCATTTGTCAAACCGAAGGACATGACAAGATACTCATAAAGACCATACCGCGTGGAGAAAGCGGTCTTTGGTATGTCTTCCTCTCTGACCTTTATTTGATGGTACCCGAATCTAAGATCAATCTTGGAGAAAACTGTGGCTCCCCCAAGCTGGTTGAATAGGATATCAATGTGTGGCAGTGGGTACTTGTTCTTGACAGTAACAGCATTCAGTGGTCGATAGTCTACGCATAACCTCTTACCACCTTGGTCTTTCTTCTCAACAAAGAGAGCGGGACAGCCCCAAGGTGATGAGCTAGGCCGAATGAACCCTTTGTCTAATTGCTCTTGCAGTTGAGTTTTTAGTTCCTTTAGTTCATCAGGCGCCATTCTAGATGGCCTCTTGGAGACAGGTGCCGTGCCTGGAACAAGGTCTATTCTGAACTCTACCTCCCTATCTGGCGGTAGTCTAGGAAGTTCTTCTGGAAACACATCAGGATAGTCACAGGCTACTGGGACCTTTGCAAGTGCTTGTGCTTCAGTCTGAGCTTCTGCAACATTAACCCTGTGAGACACATGCTTATGAAGTGGCACATGAATAATTACATCGGTCCCACTGCTTGAGCGCAACTGAACGGTTCTACTCCCAACATCTATCATGGCATTGTGTTGTTTCAACCATTCCATACCAAGAATAACATCAATCCCTAGTCATGGGAGTACTAGAGGACTGATGAACAAACTTTCCTTTCCTACTTGCAAACACAAGTCCCTCACTATGTGATTTGTATTTTGTATTTATAGATGACGCCGCAGCTGTGATGCGGTATTTCTGTTTCAACTCTGTAATTTCGTACCCATGCTTCAGCGCATATGCTTTGCTGATGAAAGTGAAGGACGCTCCAGAATCAAACAAAACAACTGTAGGATGGTCATTGACAAGAAATGTGCCTGCCAAGACTAGTTCACTTTCCGGAACTTGCTCAAGCTGGCTGTATTGTAGTTGGCCCAGCTTCGGGGCTGAGTTCTTCTCTTCATCCGTAGGCACTGAGCCCAGAGTCTTCTGGCGCGTGCGACATGTGCGATTGGAATGTCCAGCCCTCCCGCAGGTTAAGCAAGGGGAGCCAGCGCTTGGTTTGGAAAGTGGCACTGAAGCAGGTGGACGAGGTGGTGCACTGCAGGATGACGGGTGTTGTTGTGTATCCAACTGTTGCTCTTGCTGTTTGGGCATGTCGATGTAATACATGTGCGGCAGTGCGCGATGCACAACCCATTGTCGTTGAGATGAACTCGATAGAGGTGTGCTTGCAATTCTCTTCCTCCGCTGATCCTCGTGGGCCTGACTGAGGCGATGCTCCATGTCGATGGCGGCGTCTACCAACTCGGTGAAGCTGTCGTAGCGGCGCCCCAAGTGAGTCAGCAGAGTGGAATCGAATCCATCCAACAGACGGGTAGCCCTACGTGGGTCGGTGTTGACATCTTCTAGGGAGTACTGGGACAAGCGAATGAACGTCTGCACGTACTCGAGTACCGATATGTTCCCTTGTTGAAGTGCATGAAATTCCCGTTGCTTGAGCTCGATGAGGCTAGGCGGGAGGTAGTGTGCCCGAAAAGCCGCACGGAACTCATCCCATGTGACCTGGTGCCCGGCTGGTTGCATTGCCAGGAAGCGAGCCATCTGTTGCTCACTAAGGCGAGGCAGTAGACTGAACTTGGACTCAATGATCCGAAGCCAGTCATCAGCATCCAACGGGTCTGTGGCAGTGGTGAAGATTGGCGGTTGTAGCGCCGCAAAGTCAGTGTAACTAATCTCTTGCGGGTCACGCCGTTGTTGCTCTTGAGCTATCAAGTTGATGAGTTGCTGAGCGACCTGAGTGACCAACTCAGATGGAGGTGGTGCTCCATGAGCAGTCCCCTGTGCAGATGTCTCTGGTGGAGTGACCATCTACAGAAATAAGCCAATCAGGTTTAGTCCAAGGACTTCTGTGCAACCGATGTGGTGATAAAAAGGTCATAGCACCATAAATGTTCTGAATACATGAAAGCATTTAAGTGAACAGAATAACTGGAGGGCACATAAAGTGTTAGCCGTCATCTTATAGGCTTGGGCAATCGTATTCGCTAACGGAAAACTTGTGCGCTGTGTCTCGTTGGTATGAGGGTGCAGATTTTTGAACCTGAATGTTTTTAGTCATAACTCTCGAACGAAACACTTTTCCGGGAAACTCCATAGGAGAGGCTTTTACTTAGCGAATGGTATTAGTTGCTTACAATTGATAGATTATGCAGCGAAACGTGTAGAAAGTAGATTTAAGCCACAATTTATTCCATTTGTCTTTTGTAATATCCCCAAAGATGATAACAAAAGTCACATGATGCATGATTCGTCCTATTCGGTCTCATATCACACATCCTAAAAGAAGAGTACATATAGCTATCGATATTTCGGTGACACATATGTACGGCGCTCTCTAATGCAGCTAGTCGTTTCCTGACAATTCTTAATTTCGCACGTAGTCAGTGTACCTGCAGAAGAATGCATGCTCATACATTACCACCTAATGTGGCATCGACGCGTGACCACTGCGTGGACAATGTTGAGTGGGCCGCTACACCTTTTCCTCAAAGCCTGACTTTCCACCAGTACTGGGGATCGTCGAGAAAAAGGTGGATCCCAAAACCGAATATAAGTGTGGTGGGCATGGAAGCTCGAAGCATGCCCACCACCCTTAAAGAGCTTTTACTTATACAGCATGAATGAAGGGTTCACAACCGTTCGCAAATCCCAATAGCTTCCTCCAGTACTGGGGATAGCTATGGCCGAAGAGTTGCTTCCCAAAACGTCAAATATGCATATAAGTTTTATCTAGGTCAGAATGTCAGTGATGTCACCTTTATAACACTAACATCCTTATATGGGCATAATGCATACTCTCATTTCCAATTACTTGAAAGGGTTTTTCAAAAATAGGTTTGTAAATCAAAACTTGATGATATAACTATTGTTTGTGTATGATCGGCTCTGATACCAGCTGTGGCGGAATCGCCCTGCTTAATCCAGACTAAGCACACCTGCCACCTCTGGCTCACAGTGCACTTAGGCTGAACTAAACCCGGTAGTCCGTCGAGAGTACTTCGGCTCTCGATAACACCATTCCTAGAGGAACCGACATCAAACACATCCGACTCTCGATGGAGCCACAACAGTTACATCATCACAGGCAGTTGAAATATAAGATGGATAGACTTAGTTTATAAACCATCATGTATGGAATCAAATACAAGTTCAAAATACAGCGGAAGCGATTGAGAAATATATATAGTGGAAGCGTTTTCAAAACAACTCGCAGCGGAAACAAACTCCAGTAGTCTGCGTTCAGAGATAAACAAGGCGAGTAGCACCGAGCCCACCGGTTCTACCCTCCTTCAAGCAGTTGTCCGGAAATCATCAGTACCTATAATCCAAAAGTAGGGGCAAACCCTGAGTACTAATTACTCAGTAGGACTTAATGGATAGGGCTTACGGCTGACTCAAAGCTTGCTTACTAATCATGTGGATCCTTAGCCATTGATTTTTAAACAAGGTCATGGTGCTGCTATCCCTTAACCATGAAGATCATTTACATCATATAGTAAATACTTGCGTGAAAGTAAAGCATGAGAACCCCTCAGTAACTTGCATAATAGTATATCATACACATCCATGATATACCCCTCATCTCCGCCTATCCCGTTCTAAGATTCACAGCGCCCCCACCTAACTCGTGGGAGTAGCTGTCTTAGGAGCGATACCACGGTATGTCGGGTCAGCCCTCCCTCGACCTCAAAGCACCTCCCAAGTCCATCGGCTCTCTATCAGTGGATGGGCAGCACCATGAATAGTGGGACAGATCATACACATCCAAGCATGTTGTATTGAAAAAAACATGAATCTAAGCATAAAGTATTTAAGTTATTACTACGTTGCCCGACAGTGATATTTGACACTCTCACACCTGGTGAGCATCAGCGATTCGAATCGATTTTTAATTCCCGGGAATAACTAAAAATGCCAGGGGTATATGCTTACTAGCCATCGCGTTCCCACATATAGTCCCTATCTCCACTTGCCTCATCTCAAGTTCGATTCCAACCCGCCATTCCCTAGGATTAGCCCCCACAGAGCGATACCACGACGGGTCAGCCCTTTGTGAGAGTGAGCGCCCCTAGAGTCTGGTAGGACCAAGTCTCTGTTCTTCGGATGGCACAAGTAAGACTTTCACCAGTCCCATGTCCTGGATAAGCACTCTAGTAATGTTATGCCAATCAGCAAACGAACAGCGGACGAGCCTTATGCGACACGGGCGGAGCCGGATAACAACAACGCACACCCCAAAAGTAAACTTACGCTCCGCCCGGTCTCCATTTAATATCAGCAATAATAATCATAAATTTCATCATAGTAAAATTCCTGAGATTTGTAAAATCACCTACGCGACGAGTGACAGTGCTCACTCGTGTCTACTCGTACCTAGCATTTTTAGGCGTACTCGTCCTATGAACTCTATTCATAGGATCTAGGGCCAGGGTGGCCAAAGAAATCTAATGCAATTGGTTTCAAACAACTCCTGATACATATGCCTAATCATTAAGACATGAAGGTTTGCTGGGTATAGTATGGTCCTGCCTACCTTCGATTGTTCGTATGAAAACCAACAAACTAATCTAAGTTAGTTTGTCGGGTTGTGAGGCTTTGCCCTAGCCAACCCCTTGAAACAGGGACGGAAAATCAGCAACACGTCGTCTTCTTGCTCTTGGTGCAATCCGTTGTACGGCTTATCGATCAATAGCAGCTCCTGTGTTGATCCTTCCTTCGCGGAATCTATATGCATGATATAATATGCAAGTGAGTGCAAGAGAATGCAAATACATGCATATGCTACAAGTTATATGTATGACATAGTGCAATCATGAGTGTAACGAATGCAATTGTGTGCATGAGGTGCAAATAAAGCATAATGCATGATCAAGTAGTTTGTGACCAAATGACTCGAGCATATCAGCTCAAACACATCCCAAAATAAGAAATTTAACGACTTTGCTAACAAATTATACAACCCATCACTAAAAAATCATGCAAACCATCACCGCATGTTATCTTTGAAGTTATCATATATTACTGTCTTATATGTGTACACAGTCCCTATCAAATGAAATGAAAGTGTCTCTCAAAAACACCTCCATTGATAACCCTTGAAATCACTAGATGTACTTGAGGTTATGCAGCAAGTAACTTTATATATGCACCAAACATGTTGTCGTTGGCAATTAAACATATACACCCGAATTAATGGACATGCCATCTTTTTGAATAAAGTGCACTCATGATTTCATGTAGTTAGACAACTCAAATTGATCTCAAACTTTTATCACATGCAGAAACATATTACATAATGCTACTGCCAAAATTTCAGCTAGAAACAAGTTATAACTAATTTATTAAAATTCCAGCAAGTTACCAGCCCGATAGCTTCTCAGATTTTTCATAATTTATAGGAATGAGTTCTGGACTTGAAATTTCTACAACAAGCATCTCATTGTATGAACATCATATACAAAAATAAACAAGCACAAAAATCCATAGTTTGATAGGACATCTATTTTCCATATAATTAACTTATGCTAATTAAAATGTACTTAGAAACAGTGTTAATAAATTCTTTAAAAATACTTTCTGGACAACCTATCATACTAGTAGCAGATCAGATTTTTCATAGAATTATCTTTGCATCCCAAAGTCACCTTTTCCAATTATCAAGTCTAGTAGGTATCATTTTGTCAATTTCAAAACAGCAGCTAACACATGCATGCACAACTTCATACTTTACCAGTGAGTTACTCCCACTAGATGAAGTACATGAAAAATCACACAGTAATTTATGTAGCTTCCATTTTTCAAGTTAAATAAATACACAAAACACATGCATAGGGGCTAAACAGTAATTTACCGACCAATGCTAGGGCTACCAAAAATCACACAGTACCTAGATGCCACAACAAAGCTACTGTCCAAGTTTCAAAATTTTTTGGAGTTCATTTAGTCCATTTTTCCCATTTATTTACCCTCCACATGCATACACTAGACTAGGGGCAAAACCAATTTTTCACACGTCCACATCATACTCATTCTGTAGATCTACTCAAGAGGAGTCCATAGCCACTGAGTTTGTCCATTTTGGATTTTCCTATGATTTTTGGTGATTTTCCAAATTTTTCAACCGAAAAATGCATTTAAATCCTAGATCTAGGACTTAGACGAAATTATCCATAACCTACAGGGACTAGAACGTGAAAGGTACAAGACTCAGTGCACAGCGTAGAAAATGGAATGCGAAAAGAGGGAAACCCAAGGGCTCAACCGCAAAACTCGCGGCCTTCTTCAACCTTCGGCCGACGGTGGACCGCACGCGGAGGCCACGTTCACGCGCGCGGCGCGGTGCGGCGCGGCGCGTAGAGGCCGGCACTTGACGCCGAACCGGTGGCGGTCGCCATCGCCGGTGTCGGGGAAGCTTTCCCCTAAAGTCTCGTTGCCGTGGGTGGTCTGTGGAGGCGGGTCGACGGGGTGAACCGGAGCGGCGGTGGCGTGCACTATCGCGCCGGCGACGGCTCAATCCGGCGGGGTAGGGCACGGTAGGGGTCACCGTCGGGCGTGGAAGCTGCGCGGTGGCGCGAGGGTTCCGGGGGTGAAGTTGTGGAGGCAAGGGGATGGCCGGGAGATGGCATCCCACGGCGAGGGGCCGGCGGCGAGGGCAGGCGCGTGAGCGCGCACGCAGAGAGAGGTGATGGAGGCGCCGGTGAGGGGCGAGGCTATGCGGCCGGTGTTCCGTGCTTCGGGTGGAGAGGCGGATGGGAACGGAGAGACACACAGAGGTGGAAATGAAAGGAGTGAAGCGAGAGGGAGCAGTGTCAAGGCTTGGCCTCGGCTCTCGACCGGGAAGGTGTCCAGGTGCGGCGCGGAGCGCGGCCGGCCACGGCGGCCATGGCGCAGAGGGTGCGCGCAGCGTGGGCGAGCCAGAGAGGGAAGGGGGAGGTGGTCTGGCGGTGAACGTGGTCTATGGGCCAGGTGCGGCTGACGGGTGGGACCGGGGAGAGAGTGGAGAGAGAGGTCCAGTGGACCGGGTGTACGAAGCGATGGAAATGTAGGAGCCGCTGCTGCTGCCGTTTCCCGCTCGGACGCGAGGACCCGACATGTGGGACCCACACGTCGTTGAGACGAAGAGGGAATTCAAATTCCGAAAATGGAAAAGTAGGCTTTGACCAAGGAAACATGCTTCTGAAATTTGCCTTTTTGGCAAACTTAGGAGCCGAATTTTGCAAGGACCCAATTGGATGAAATATTCGTTCTGCAAGATTATTGCTATAGACCCAACAAAATTTGAAATTACTACACAAGTCAAGTTTGGGCAGAATTCACATGCTGACAGAAATAAGCCCCAAAACTCTATGCAAACCTTAATGCATGTCAAAGCACCAATACTAAAGTTGTTTATCATCAAATTGTGTACAAGTTTGTCAATATGAGTTTCCCCCAAATGTAAATAGAATAAAAGTTATGGGCACAATCACATAGACATATATGGAGAAAACAGGTTTCAACAAGTTGCATTTCAATCAAGTTTGGCCATGGGGTTCAAATGCATGTCATTGTAGGATGCATCATGATGAAGGTTGCATGTATGTGAGATGAAAATGCACTCGAGATGCCGGAGCATCACAACACCCGGAGCAGATCTCTGTCTCGACCTAGCCTCAGGTGGGTCGTTCTACCACTTGACACCATCCGAGGGAAGAAACATTCTCGACAAAATCCTCGAGAAAGCTTCTGACCTTGGTACATTAGAAGAACCACCTCCACAGAAGCCACCCAAGACACTCAAAACCGAAGAAAGACAAACACCATATACCCCATCTCCACCAGTACCCCTTCATATCGAGGAAATCCTAGAACCATCGTCTAGGCAAACTGAGAGGGTCAGTTTAGCCTTGACGGTTCCTCCGTCGGCACCTCCGTTCTTTTTTGAGGACAAACTCTTCATGGGTTTTTGGTGATGCCTCTCGGTTACTAAAACAAGACTGACGCTTCATCAGGACCTCCAGACCAACATAAAGTGCATAAGGAGGACCTACTCTGGCTTTTAGCAGCAATCAATCGGGATTGGCTAGAGGAGAGACGACTGGACACAAACACAGTCAAATTTTATCTAGACCCCAGCGTCATTCTGGGCCAAGTATCAAGGCTTCAGCCGCACGATATTACATATGACCCAAGGGTAGGAATCAATATAATCCCTAAGCATGTAATGGATGAGTACTACCCGACACAACCGCTATCAAGATCTGCCATGCATCTACAATGGACAAAGGGTAGCTATTTGAGATGTGAAGGTGTTCTGAGGGTAATTCAAACAACCTTGCAGGATACTCAGGTGTTCTTAGACTTTCACGTCTTTGACATCCCCGAGGGGTCTCCCCCATTGATCGTGGTTGGGATCCCAATCGCCGCCCTCACCAACTCAAATATATACAGAGGCAGATTGCAGCTTCAGCTCGGCAATGAAGAAATCAATGTCAATATCGATAGGTCACTCAATGCCAAGACTGAAGCAAAGCCAGAGATTGACCCTATGGAAGAAGTGATGAGCCTTGCACTTGAGGAAATGGGTCAAGATAGCCTAGAGGAAGAGGCTGTTAGCGACTTCAGTACGGTAGAGGAGCCATGGAAGTTCGAAGAACTTGGTGAATCCTTACGGCCCGAAGCTCTAAAGATAGAACTAAAGCAACTACCGCCTAGCCTGAAGTACACCTTCCTCAACGGGAATGAGGACACACCGGTGATCATCAGCGACAAGCTGACAGAGAGTGAGAGCCGACGATTACTTTCAGTTCTGGAGAAGTATAAATCTGTGCTTGGATACTCTCTTTAAGACCTGAAAGGAGTCAATCCCAACCTATGCACTCATCGTATCCCTATGGATGCTGATCACAATGCGATGAGAGAGGTAGTCAAGAAGGAAGTATTAAAACTACTTCACGCGGGAATCATATACCCCGTGAGTGACAGCGAATGGGTCAATCCAGTACAAGTTGTATCGAAGAAAGGAGGGATGACAGTTGTCAAGAATCAGAACAATGAGCTCATACCACAGAGGACTGTCATATGTTGGCGGATGTGCATTGACTACAGAAAGCTTAATGCCGCCACCAGGAAAGATCACTTTCCTCTTCCTTTCATTGATGAAATGTTGGAGAGACTGGCAAAACACTCCTTCTTTTGCTACCTCGACGGCTACTCTGGATAATTCACCCGGAGGACCAGAGTAAGACGACTTTCACATGCCCTTACGGAACCTTCGCTTACATTTATTGAGAACCTGCTTTCCTGTCTTTTATCCTCTACTTGCTAGCTTTGCTAGTTTGGCCATTGTGTTGTGTGATTATTACACTCCTTGTTCCTCGTGGATTCGATACCCTGGAATACTCTCAGGTGAAAGGCTACAACGCGTTTTCCGTGCGCTTGCGGATTTATATCTAATAGGCTAAGGAACGCCAACAAGCTTTTCTGGCGCCGTTGCCGGGTAACGGTAGCTATCTTAACACAGAACCAAGGTCATCCTATCTCCCACTATACAACCACTATCCCACCATATCACCATACCACCCCATGGATCACACGCCTATCTGTGAGTTATCAGCTCTGAAGGGCGATTTTCTGGAGCCTCCACCATCATCCGCCCCCATCATCACATATGGCTATCAGCTACGTCCCGGCTTGATAGCCATGGTTCGGGACCAATCCTTCCCAGGATTGGAATCAGAGAGTCCCTACACACACTCCGAGAATTTGAGTAGCTTTGCAGCTGTATCTCCATCTCGAGTATGCCTGGAGAAACCCTCTGATGGTTGCTACTTCCATTCTCGCTGACGGGAGCAACAAAATCGTGGTACAACCGAGCAGTCGGTGCAGTAGAGGGGAGTTGGGAGAGACTCCAAGTCAAGTTCTATATGCACTTCTTCCCACAAATCGAGTCGTTGACCTCCGATGTGAAGTTCTCAACTTTCGTCAAGGAAGCGACGAGACTTTGGCGGTAGCCTGGTCACGTTTCACCGGTCTAGTCGCATCTGGCCTAGATCTGGCGATCCAAGAGTCCATGCTCTTGCAGCACTTTGTTCGAGGCCTTTTACCAAGCGCAGGACTACGTTTGGACTTAGCTTCAGGAGGATTGTTTTCTCACCTATCTGCCCCAGAAGGACAAAGAGTCCTTGATAAAATCCTTGAAAAAGCTTCTGATGGCAGTTCAATTGAGAAACCACGCTCACATCCACAAGATCCACCTAAACCCAGCTACCAAGATGAGAGCCAGAACACCCATACCCCATATCTGAGAGCTAATGGACCGGCCTCATTGCTCTCCTTGTGTGATGAGTGATTGTCAACGAGCTCAAGCCCTCCGATGGACTGGAGGTAGATGATGAAGACCTCGATGGACTGAGGCAAAAGCCCTCCAATGGACCGGAGGCAATGCTCGGTGTCGGTCGGCCATGGGAGCTCGGTACACGGAGGGGCGGTTCGGCAACGGTGGTGTAAGCCCTCCGATGGACCGCGAGGAGACTTCGATGGACTGGAGAAGCCGGGTGCCACCGTGGTGCTCCAACCCGAGTGCATGGTGCGAAGGCGTGCGAGGGAGGCTTTGGCGGCTTCGGCTCAAAACCGCCACCCAAGTTCAAAAGACTTGGTGGGTTGGGCTCCGACTTGCCAAGATAGAAGATTGGGCCAAGACCTAGCCCAGGAAGCCCGCAGAATAAAGTTTTCCGGTTTCTGGCTTCAAAATCGGAGGAAGCTTCCGGACTACTAGCTACGTGGCGTGCATCCAAGCAAGGCATGGAGAAGAAGATCGAAGCGTCAGCGTAGTCGTCCAATCGTATCTTTTACATTTCAGCCCCTTCCGGATTCTAGAGTAAGGGTCTTAGTGTTAATTGTGTCGTCAGGCCTAGGGCTATAAATACCTAAGTGGCTGGTCATTTAGGTGACTCTTCCACCATTAGAAAACCCTAGGCTTCATTTCCATACAGCCATGTGCCTAAGAAAGAAGAGAGAGCATTAGGGCTAGGATTTGAGTCCCTTAGCTAGTGTTCTTCTCATAAGAGGGAAGGATGAAGGGTGGTAGGCTGTAGGAACTTTGTATGAACTCAATTTCGTGATTAATCCAGCAATATTCAGCAGAAATTCGAGCTCATGTGTGCAGCCCTCTCCTCCTCCCCCTTCTAGTTTGGTTTTTGGGTTCAATCCTTGGCTTTTGGGGTGTTTTCTTTGGCCATGGGTGAGTCCTTTCTTTTGCCAGTGTTTTGGACTTGCATGGACGTGGAGATTATGTCCTAGTGCGTCACAAACCTGCAGGTTTGCCATGAGCAAGTCGAATTTGAGTTTTCCTCTTTTCTTGCCCAAAGCTTGCCTCTTCACGGGATCTGAAATTCCCGCTAATCCCGTGATCATTTTGAGTTGATCTTTTGGGAAAAGCTTTGGAATAGGCCTCAGATAGCCTGTGTCAAATTTCGTGAAGATTGGACAAGGTTTGGTCAAGTTTAGGGTTTGAGAGGCTCAAATTTCTGCTCCCATCGGAACATCCGATATCAGTACCGGAACATCCGACTCACCGGACAGTCTGGCGCTGTGCACCAGACAGTCCGGCGTTGGGATTTCCAGCCGGCTGCTACCGGATCATCCGGTCCTGCCACCGGACTATCCTGTTCCACCGGACAGTCCGGTGAGGGAGCCCAGACAGTCCGGCAGACGCCTGTAGGTGGCTGTAATTTACTTCGACCTCGCTTTTAGTGTTCCCTGTTGCTACCCATACTCTTAAACTGCTGTGAACTAGTAGGGCGCATTTCGGTGCATTGAGTGGCGAACAAGACGCTAGTGCATGAGTCGTTGTTTTGCTTGACTTGTGATCTTGTGATCGTTGAGTCTCGTGCTTCCGCTCGCTTGGTGTGTACCCGTTCAGTGGGCGACACCAAGTGCTGCTAGACACGTTTCCTTTCAGTGGATGGTGTCTAGCATTTGTTGTGTGTAGTAGCTGTCAGTTTGCACCGGGGGTTCGTGAGTTTGAGTTTTTAAGTGCTCCTATTCACCCCCTCTAGTCGCACGTCTTGGTCCTACAAGTGGTATCAGAGCCAGTTAGGTTTCCTCATACCTAAACCGATGACGAAACCGTAGCGACAATGACTTACTCCAGGAAGATTCCCGTCCTTGGCTCCGATGGCTATCCCTACTGGAAGGGTAGGATGGAGGCGTTCCTTGTTAGCCAGAGTCAGGACATATGGGATGCTACTCAGAGTACAACTTTTGTGGTGCTTCCAGTCGCTGACCGTACTACGTAGGATATCGTGGCTTGACATGAGGCGAATGCCATGGCTGTTAACTTTCTCTTTTCCAGGCTTGGTCCTGTGGATTATGAGAGAGTGAGTCACCTTAAGATTGCGCGTGAGATATGGTCACTGCTTAGTGCACACCATGAGGGTACTGCGACGATTAAGGCTAGGCTTGTGGAGACTTATCGGCGCGAATATGAAAATTTCGTCCAGAAGCCAGGAGAGTCAGTAAACGACTTGTCTGGTCGCTTTCAGTCAATCATCAACAAGTTATGTGTCAACTCTGCCCCCGCTGAGCTCCATACACCGATCATCAGCAGGCTGTCAAGTTGCTGTATGCTTTGGACAGAAAAGTATGGGAAATCAAGGTGAACTCAATCATTGAGTCGGCAGGATATGATACGATAGGAGTAGAGGCGCTATATAGTAAGCTCAAGGCCACAGAAGTAGATTACAAGTTGAGGGACTCCCTTGCTTGTATAGGTTCTAAGAGTCTGGCCTTGGCTACCCCGTCTAGTTAGTGATGGGGACCAGGGGGTTCCCGATCTTCTGTCAGGTGGAGGATAAGTCGATTTGGTGGCATGAGACACTAACGATCCGGCTCCCGATCGGCACGATCAAGACCCCTGCAATCGCAGCACCACGCGTCCTCTGGTTATCAACCGTGCGCTGCCCGGTTGGCCTCGCCACGAAGGCTAATCCCTGCCAGTGAATCAACAACACAAGCAAGAACAAAAAAGATGCAACGAAAATTGCTGATGAATGATTAAGTTCACAAGTGGGGTCTCACAAAGAGCCAGAGTAATCTCCAAACGGCGGTACTGTTCGATGACAGAAACAACTAAGCAGAACCCAAACCCTAACTTGGGCGGCGGCTAAGGTTTTTATAGACCTGAGGGTCGCCCAAGGACTACTAGATGCAAACTAAAAAGACTCACATGATACATGGCCCAATGGCCCAAGTGGGGCGCGCAGCACCGAGGACAGATTCTGTCTGCCAAATTCCAATACGTTTTCCCATCGACTCTAAACTCCAATAGGCCTGAAACTGGCGGCATTTGAAAGCTTATGTTTTTATCTTTCCAGGGATATGTGGTTTGCCAAAAACGGAGCCCATTTATGGCCTGGGCGACGATTTTGGTCCAGACTGCTCCTGGAGGCCGAGGGGGCCTACTCCAAGATGAATTGGGCCTCCAACTTGACTTGAACGCCCCCCTTGCTTTCCTCCTCACCCTTGTTGGTTCCCATGGCCTTCATGTTCCTCTCCTAAGTTCCTAAGTAAAATATAATCAATAGAAACATTAGGTACCATACTATCCTCACAAGTGTATAAACTAGAACTTAAGAACGACCTCACCTGTTGATTTAATTGTCGTGCACGAGCTCTCGTGAGAGGACCATGCATTACAACTGAAGGAGTGTCGCTCGTAAGCATAGGAGAGATGTCCTCATCATCCTCCCCCTCTTGAAGTGGAGTCGTCCTTGACTCAAGTTCATCTTCTTCTCTCAAGTACGGCTTCAAATCTGCAATGTTAAATGTGGGACTAACCCCAAACCAGGAGGCAACTCAAGTTTATATGCATTGTCATTTATTTTCTCAATTATCTTGAAAGGACCATCAGCTCTAGGCATTAACTTAGACTTTCTCAAATCTAGAAAACGATCCTTCCACAAGTGTAACCACACTAATTCACCCGGTTCAAGGTTAATTTTCTTTCTACCTTTATTACCCACATCCCTATACCTTTCATTTATCTTTTCAATATTGTCTTTAGTGGTTTTATGCAGTTTTAGAATAAAATCAGCAGGTTCCTTTGCATCGTGATGAACTCTCTCACTAGTAGGTAAAGGTAGAAGATCAATAGGAGCACGAGGATTGAAACCATACACTGCCTGAAAAGGATTTACCTTGGTGGTGGAGTGCACCGCCCTATTATATGCGAACTCAACATGCGGCAAACACTCTTCCCACATCTTCAAATTTTTCTTCAAAACAGCCCTCAACATGGTAGATAAAGTTCAATTTACTACCTCGGTTTGGCCATCGGTTTGGGAATGACAGGTTGTAGAAAATAGCAGCTTTGTCCTCAATTTATTCCATAGCGTTCTCCAAAAATGGCTCAAAAATTTAGCATCACGATCTGAAACAATAGTAGAAGGCATACTATGCAAGCGAACGATTTCTTGAAAGAAGAGGTTAGCAATATTAACGGCATCATCGCTTTTATGACAAGGAATAAAGTGAGCCATCTTAGAAAAACGATCTACTACCACAAAAATACTATCCCTTCCCCTCTTTGTCCTAGGCAATCCTAAAACAAAGTCCATAGAGATATCCTCCCATGGGGTGTTAGGAACAGGAAGAGGCATATATAGACCATGTGTATTTAATCGTGACTTAGCCTTTTGACATGTAGTGCAGTGAGATGCAAACCTCTCAACGTCTCGCCTCATCCTTGGCCAAAAGAAATGTGCGGACAGCACGGCTTCCGTTTTCTTGGCACCAAAATGACCCATCAGTCCGCCTCCATGAGCCTCCTGTAACAAAAGAAGACGAACGGATCCAACTGGAATGCATAGGCGGTTAGCTCTAAACACTAATCCTTCATTTATCACGTATTTGTCCCATGTTCTACCCTCTTTGCAATGCAACATGATATCCTTAAAATCTTCATCATAAGCATATTGTTCTTTAATTGATTCTAAGCCAAATATACGATGATCAAGTTGGAGCAACATAGTATATCTCCTAGACAAAGCATCAGCAATCACATTATCCTTCCCTTTCTTATGTTTGATAACATAAGGAAAAGATTCAATAAATTCAACCCACTTATCATGTCTACAGTTCAGTTTCACTTGGCTTCTAATATGTTTTTGCGATTCATGGTCAGAATGAATAACAAATTCTTTAGGCTATAGATAATGTTGCCACGTTTCCAAAGATCACACAAGAGCATACAATTCTTTATCATACGTCGAATAATTCAAAACAGGACCACTCAATTTTTCGCTAAAGTAAGCAACGGGTTTATTTTCTTGCATCAAAACACCACCAATGCCTACTCCACTAGCATCATATTCAAGCTCGAAGGTCTTACCAAAATCAGGAAGTTGCAGCAAAGGAGCATGCGTAAGTTTATCCTTCAAAAGATTAAATGCATCTTCCTGTGGCTTACCCCAATGGAATGCTACTCCCATCATTGTCAACTCATTTAATGGGGCAGCAATGGTGCTGAAATTTGGCACAAAGCGACGGTAAAATCCAGCAAGTCCATGGAAGCTTCACACTTGTGAGATCGTCGTAGGCGTAGGCCAGCTGCGAATAGCTTGCACCTTGGCTTCATCAACCTCAATACCCTGCGGCGTCACAACATAACCAAGAAAAGAGACTGGATTGGTGCAAAAGGTGCATTTCTCGATGTTACTAAATAAGCGTGCAGCCCGCAAGGCATCAAAAACAGTACGTAGATGATCCATATGTTCGTGCAAAGACTTGCTATAAATCAATATATCATCGAAGTAGACCACCACAAATTTTTCAATAAATGCTCGTAAAACCTCATTCATTAATCACATGAAAGTGCTAGGTGCATTAGTTAACCCAAAAGGCATGACTAACCACTCATATAACCCGAACTTGGTTTTAAAAGCTGTTTTCCATTCATCTCCTAATTTCATTCTTATTTGATGGTATCCACTGCGCAAGTCAACCTTAGAAAAAATTATTGAACCACTCAACTCATCAAGCATGTCATTCAATCTAGGAATAGGGTGACAGTACCTTATGGTAATGTTGTTAATGGCTCTACAATCTACACACATGCACCAACTACCATCTTTCTTAGGAACCAAAATAACCGGAACGACACAAGGACTAAGGCTCTCACGTACGTACCCACGGTCCAAAAGATTTTGGACCTGTCGCTGAATTTCCTTAGTCTCCTCATGGTTGGTCCTATAAGCAGCTCGGTTTGGCAAACTCGCTCCAGGTATCAAATCAATTTGGTGTTCAATCCCCCGAATAGGTGGCAACCCTGGAGGTATCTCAGCGGGAAAAACATCCGCATACTCCTGCAAAACGTTAGTGATCGCAGGAGGCAAAGTATGGTGCATATCTTCCAAAGAAAACAAGGCATCTTTGCATATGAAAGCATAGCACATAGCAGCAGAATTAATTTCAGCAAGATCATTTTTTGTAGCAAGTAAGATAGGGTTCTTCAATCTTATTTGATTTGCTACATGCTGAATTTCAGATTTATCATCATTGGTTTTCCTATCACTTGCAAGCCTCTCTTTATCAAACTTAATAATTTCAGCAGGTGTTAAAGGTGGAAGAGTAATTTTCTTTCCCTGCATGAAGGTATATTTATTACTTCTACCGTGGTGAAGTGCATCAGTGTCATATTCCCATGGATGACCCAATAAAAGAGAGCAAGCTTGCATCGGCACTACATCACAATCAGCAAAATTAGCATATGCACCAATGGAAAAATGGACCCGACATGTTTGTGTTACCTTAGCTTTGCCGGAATCATTTAGCCACTGAATATGGTATGGATGTGGGTGCAGGCGTGTGGTCAAACCAAGCTTCTTAACCAAATCTGTACTCACCAAGTTGTTGCAGCTCCCGGAATCAATGATGACGCGTGCTCGTCGGTTGTTGATGATGAATAAAAATTGGAACAAGTTATAGCGCTGCTGCTGCTCGGCTTTCTCCATCTGTGCACTAAGAACACGCTGCACAATGATGGCATGGGCAGTAGCAGAATTATCGGCCCCGTAGGTGCCCTCATCATCAACACCATCGTCGTCGTCGTTTGCGATGGCTTATTGATCCTCAACATCGGAGGTGCTGATGTAGTCCCCGTCGTTAGTAGCAACGTACGCCCGTTTGCTAGGGCATTCCCTCTAGACATGGCCAATCCCTTGGCACTTATGGCAGCGAATCTCCGTCGATGTATGACCTGTGGAAGCAACAGAGGAGGAGCTCTTGGCAGGCACAGGCTGCGGCAATACCTTGCTGCCCGTGGCACGTGCGGAGGGTGCTGTTATCACTGGTCATGAGGTTGTCGAAGGAGGCGGTGCAGCCTGTCAAAAGGTAGAGGTAGGTGATGTCCTTGCTTGTCCTGTCGACGTCCGAGGCGTGAAAGAATTGCCGGCGTTGCTCTTGGTCCTGGATTGGCATCCCTACAACTCCTTCTCTGCTAACATGGCAAGATGAAACAAACGATTAACAGTAGAAAATTCTTTATAGTCAACAATGTCCTGAATTTCCCGCCATAGCCCACCATAAAAACGACAAATTTTATCCTCAGTTTCCTCTTTAACCCTACAACGAATCATACCCTTTTGCAATTCAGCATAATATTCCTGAACGGTCATGTCTCCCTGTTCTAAGCATTTTAGTTTCTTACGCAAATCTCGTTTATAAGAGGAAGGAACAAACCGTTCACTCATAGCCTCTTTTAATCTATCCCATGTATCAGGTTGTAAGCGAAGGCTACCTAATTCAGTCCACCAAATAATAGCGAAATCTTTGAACTCACTAGTGGCTTGCCTAACCCGATGTTGTTCAGGAACTAAATGAGAATTAAATTTTTGCTCAACGGTCATTTCCCAATCCAATTAAGCCTCAGCATCGTAAGCTCCAGAAAAAGAAGGGATGGTGAATTTTACCTTGGCGAAGGGATCATCATTGCTGCTATAGGTACCTCCCTTGTTACCTCCCACACCTTTCTTATTGCGACGAAGACGGATACGTAGTCGATGTTGCAGCTCAGGCTCATCTTCAAATTCTTTGTCTTCGCCTAAGTCTTCGTCTTCAAAATCTTGGTCCTTGTCCTTGTCATTGTTTTTGTCGCTATCATTGACAACGCTCTTGGTGGAGGAGTGTTTGTTGGCACTTTCTTCAAGATGCTGTTTTTCAATGGCATCCACCCTCTGCATAAGGGAGGATACGCTTCGAGTCAAAGTGTCGAGAGACTTGTTGGTCGCCTTATTGCCCTCTGTGATTGTTGCATTGATCTTAGCTAGCATATCTGCCAATTCAGAATGAAGAACACTCTCTGAAAGGTCAATGTCATCGTCCTTGTCGCCCTTATCGCCCTTCTTGCCACCTGCCATGGTTAGCGTAGAAAAATAACAAGAAAGACAACAAGCACAAGTATTATGAACCCTATGACTACTAGGTAGGTAGGTGGGTCTCACGCTCTCAAGCAAACTTATCAAGTTCTTACCCGATTCTTACCAACACAGCAAAGGACGGTGCAACCGGTGGCTGGCTCGTAACACCATGACGGCGTGACGAAGCGATTCCAAGGGCCAACACCTGTGCTGATCAGGAGATAAAATCTGTGGAGCTGTAGGAAGGCTGTATGTATGTATTAGTGGCACACAATTCAGTAACAGATAGTAATGCTGAATAAATGTCCAAAAGACTGCCCTAGTTGCTAGTCTAAATGTGTCCTTGTTCTAGTTATGGTATGAAGTAATGGAGAACGTAGAACAAACAAGCAACCAAGGTGTTAGAACAGATATCAGCACAGCACCAGGTCAAAAACTTCCTGTTTTGCACTCTTTTCCTTTTCCTTTGAAGGTTTTTTTTTGCTCTTTTTTTTTCACTCTTTTGTTTTTCACTATATTTTTTTTAACTCACACACACCAGGAAGTGTCACAGAAAATTTTAGAACAATGGACACAAGACGTGGTCTGTGGAACAGAAACTGTGATTGGAAGCACATTTTACACCGAGGTGCAGAAACTTCAGGGCCCGTATCTCGGTCTTCCTGGCCGATTTTCGCAAAAGTAATTTCGCCCAGTATATTTTTGCCCTGTTTCGAGTTCTGAGCGAAAAGTTATAGCTGTTTTACTGAAGGATACCGAAATAGGGTTTCCGAAGTGTGACACCTCTTCGGAAACAAGGATGTATGGCGTGGATATGGATGGTAAGGGTCGATGGTGGATGTATGTGGCTGGTGGATGAGAGCAGGAAAGGCGGAGGGTGGCGAAATAGGGTTTGGATGAGGGAAAACCCTAACACAGCGGCGACGACAACCCTAACTCAACTAGGACTTGAATGGCAAATTGGATCGGTGTAGGATATGAGATGCAGCAGCGGAGAGGGAACACAACTAAAACAAAAACACTCTCTAAACCAGCAACACAACTCGACCTTGGACACAAACTCAGAATTATGGACTCCGAAACCGAAATTGTGCAAAGGCTAACGTCGTGGTTGTAGGTATGGATTTTTTTTTTGGTTTTCGTGGACAGTAGGACGAAACGAAACTAATCTATTAAGGATAACTGCAGGCAAACCAAATGGAAAACCTTGCACTGAATACCACTCGATGGGGACCAGGGGTTCCCAATCTTCCGTCAGGTGGAGGATAAGTCGATTTGGCGGCACGAGACACTCACGATCCGGCTCCCGATCGGCACGATCAAGACCCCTACAATCGCAGCACCACACGTCCTTTGGTTATCAACCGTGCGCTGCCCGATTGACCTCGCCACGAAGGCTAATCCCTGCCAGTGAATCGAGAACACAAGCAAGAACAAAAAAGATGCAACGAAAATTGCTGATGAATGATTAAGTTCACAAGTGGGGTCTCACAAAGAGCCGGAGTAATCTCCAAACGGCGGTACTGTTCGATGACAGAAACAACTAAGCAAAACCCAAACCCTAACTTGGGCGGCGGCTAAGGTTTTTATAGACCTGAGGGTTGCCCAAAGACTCCTAGATGCAAACTAAAAAGACTCTCACACGATACATGGCCCAATGGCCCAAGTGGGGCGCACAGCACCGAGGACAGATTCTGTCTGCCAAATTCCAATGCATTTTCCTGTCAACTCCAAACTCCAATAGGCTGGAAACTGGTGGCATTGGAAAGCTTATGTTTTTATCTTTCCAGGGATATGTGGTTCACCAAAAACGGAGCCCGTTTGTGGCCTGGGCGACGATTTTGGTGGAGACTACTCCTGGAGGCCAAGGGGGCCTGCTCCGAGATGAATTGGGCCTCCAACTTGACTTGGACGCCCCCCTTGCTTTCCTCCTCGCCCTTGCTGGTTCCCATGGCCTTCATGTTCTTCTCCTAAGTTTCTAAGTAAAATATAATCAATAGAAACATTAGGTAGCATACTATCCTCACAAGTGTATAAACTAGAACTTAAGAACGAGCTCACCTATTGATTTAATTGTCGTGCACGAGCTCTCGTGAGAGGACCATGCATCACAACTGAAGGAGTGTCGCTCGTAAGCATAGGAGAGATGTCCTCATCAGTGAGTCTGTTGCTAACCCCCTTATGCACAACTTCTCGTTTTCTGCTTTGATGTCTGTGACAGAGGAGCAGTTGGCGTCACTTGGGGATGAGGAGCTATGTCTGGTGTCTAGTCGCTTTCAGCACGCCTACGACAACCAGATGAGCAAGAAGAGGAGCGAGAGGCCCAAATGCTTCGAGTGCGGAGAGGTCGGCCACTTTATCGCCGAGTGCCCAACAAGAATGACTACTACAAGAAGGGCAAGAGTTACTCCCGCAAGCCCTGCTTTGACAAGCACCGCTCCAGCAAGCACGGCTTTGGCAAGCGTCCCTTTGGCAAGAAGAACTTTCGGAAGGCTTTCAAGAGCTACCAAAAGGACAACCGGAAGTGGGACAAGGCCTTCTTCGCCGAGAACAAGGACAAGAGGAGCTCAGTTTGCTCCATGGCGCTTGAGGACAAGGAGAACAAGGATGACGGCAGCAACTCTTCCTCTGATGATGAGGTAACACCTGAGCAAATCCTTGAGATGCTAGATCAGAATAGCCGAGAGCTGAAAGCCCAAGATAAGATGTTGGAGAAGGCAGCTAAGAAGCTGCAGAAGTTGAAAGCCCAACTTGCTGAGGCTTTAGAGGAGAATGAGAGGTTGAGGAGTGTGAGACTCCAACCCAGTGAGCTTCAGTGCCCTACCTACGAGTCTTTCATGACGGAGCTTGGTGACCAGAGAGATAGGTATGCCAAGCGGGTAGAGGAGATATGTGATGCCCCTAGCATCTCAGAAGCCTTAACACACGGTTAGATGAAGGCTAATGATGGATTAAGGCTTAATCATGCTTAGAGATGAACAAGAAACACGTGGAGGAGCCACTAAATCAAAATTTTCTACACAAGATACAAGACCCCACATTTCGTGGTTGAATAAGTCAACACTCACATGCTTCTGAGCTCAACTCCAAATGCCAAACCTCGGATAAGAAAAGTAGCCCTAGACCTTTCTGTTGGACAATGTTCAAAAATCTAAAGACAGGAGGTTTAAAAAAAAATCCAATCCAAAGTTTCTTGATAAGTGCCAGTTGTGATCGTGAGCAAACTTGAGCCCTAATAAAGCTTTCAAATTCATTAAGTACCCGAGCTCAACTCCGTTGACAAACTTGTTGTACATGTTATGGACTATCCTTCTGCTACACTGAGCATGGATCAAAACTATCGTCTACTCCCTCAAAATTTCACCCAAATATCTCAAGGAAACAACCAGATCAACCCACACAGAAATTTTCCAAGTATGGAATTTTCAGCTTTTCCCTAAGTTGATTCTGAAATTACTTTTGAATTCACTATACAACTTCAAAATCTTCCTTTCTATGAAATAGAATTGAACTTATCGCCTTTCGAATGCACCTATTGTGGAAGTGATTTGACTTCATTTGATACTTCAAAAGTTGGAAACAAGAAAGACTCTACTCAAAATAAAGCTGCAGTTTTACCAAACCCTCAACAATGTTTGTGCTTGTAATTCAAAATATGTGGTGATTCAAGCCAAACTTTATATACCAAACTTGTAGAAAATTTTATTAGGAACAACTTTGGTAATTGGAGTGTTGACATGCATAGTGATTTGCACAGTGTTTTGGGTCCTTTTCTGTCAACACATGAAATCTGTCCAAACCTGACCTGTGTAGTAAATTCAAATTTTCTTGGTCTTACAGCCATAATATTGAAATGGTTATATTGAGAAAGTTGTAGCTTATAAAATTCTGAACAAGATTGATATAAAACTCTTTATATGAAAGTGGTCACAAAATGGACTTTTAAAAATTTCTAAGCTGAGGGTTTCAGTTGGTCAAACCAGGGACAGCAAGCTAAATTCAAATTTAAACCACTTTGTTACACAGAACATGACACCATGGATTTTGACAAAGTTGTAGATATCAAAGAGTACAACATTTCTTCCAATTGGAGTTTTTCCAAAATCTCCCTGTAGGTTGTTCAAAAACACGGTTTTAAAACGAGTGTCTCTGCAGTCAAACCTTCCTTTTCTATTTTTCAGCACTTTCGTTTTCCTTCGTCTCAATGACGTGTGGGGCCCGCCTGTCAGCCCGCGGAATCAGCCGAGACGCAAACCACCGCTGCCCCCGGTTTTGCAAAAACCACCTGCACCCCTCGCGAACCCGGTCCAATGGACCCTTCTTATTTTCCCTGTCCGGCCCCACCTGTCGGTCTCACCGGCTCACCGGACTCGGTCCACGCGCGACCTCCTCCAGTTCCCCCCCAACCGGCGCGCGCCGCACTCTGCCGAGCCACGCCACGCGGACGACGCGCACCGGCGCTCTGGCCGCCATGGCCACGCGCTGTCCGCGCCCCGGCATGCCTCTGCCCGTGACCGCCTTCTTCACCTAGACGAGAACGCGGCTCCGTTCATCCTCTCCTCGCTCACTCCCTTGCCCTCAGTCCCACGCCCGTCTCTCTGCCCAGAGCCGCACGCCCGCCATGGCCGAGAATTGAAGCTCTCGTGCGACGCCATCTCCCTCAGCCCATTTCCCGTCCTCCTCTTCCCCAACCCGCACGAGCACCATGCGCGGCCCACCATCCTCCACCGATTCGCCCCCTCTTTGAGGCTCCTATCCGCCTCTAGCCCTCTTCCCCACACGCACGCCACGCCGGCCACCATTGCCGCCGAACCCTCGCCGTCGGGAGCCACCCTCGGCCCGTCTCTGCGCCTCCACTCCGCCTCCTCCGCGTTCGCCGTCTCACCGCGCAGCTCGAGGGCCCTACGGCGCCGCCTTCCCGCCTTCCCTCGATGAGATCGAGCCCGCGTTCGCCGGGCTCCGTGTGCCGTGGCCGCGCCAGTTCACCGCTCCGCGCCGCTCTTCCTCTCCACCATCGGCGCCGAGAGCTAGGGGAAACGGAAGCCCGCAGCGGAGAACACCTTCCCACACCACCTCGGCTCCAAGTCGCGGCCCCTACGCGCCGGCGCGCGCGCCGAAACACCGGCCGCCGCGCGCGGTTCGCCACCGTCTGAAGGTAGAAGAAAGAGTGGATTTTGCAGATAGAACCCTCACTTTATCGCTTATTATTCCACAGTTTACTGAGTCTTGCAGGACTTGCTAATAACCCCCTGGAACTAAAGTGGTCATGCATCTTAACCCAAACCTTGCATTTTTGCAGATCTAACCCTAGGTTCTACGGGTTTTACGTGAACTGTTCACTGAGTCTCGACCTACTTGCCTGCTACCCCCTGGAAACTACGGTTAATTACGTTTAGGTCCTGAGATCTGATATTTTCCATTTAAATACATTTAAATGAGCTGTGAACTTTGGAAAATCGTATAAAATCACAGAAAAATCCAAAATGGACAAACTTAGTTGCGTTGGACTCCTCTTAAATATATCTACATGTTTGGTATGATGTGGATATGTGAAATGTCTGTTTTGCCCTTGGTTTGTTGCATGCATGATTAATTAGGATAAATGACCAAAGTGGACTAAATGAATTCTAAAGCCATGAAATTTGGACAGTAGCTTTCTTGTGGCATTGTAGCACCATGTGAATTTTTGTAGCCCTAGCACTTGCTGTCTAATTACCCTTTTGTCATTTACATGTGTTATGTGCATTTATTTAACCCAGGAGTTGGAGGCTACATAAAATATGCTCAATGGATGAACTATAATTTCTGGGCACTCCTTATAATAAATGTAACTCACTGTATTAGTTTGAGCTCTTGCATGTTAGGTTGATTGCGGTTTTGAAAATGACAAGTGCTAAGGTGATTAAATTAATAAAATGTAAAAGTGCTATTTACTGTACCCTAAAAACTCCACCGAAATTCCTATAGCTATATTCCTGTGCAAGTATACGTATGTAGGTTATTCATGCTTTGTGGATGCTGTTTCATGAAAGGTCTCATGCATTAGTTCGAGTGTTGTATTGCGTGTCTCTAATTATATGGGTTATGTTAGCTTTATGTCCACAAGGATGATCTTGTTTGAATGGTTGCCAATCACCTTTCTGTCTAACCATGCAATGACTGTTCAACGTGTGTGCTTGATATTCGTGCATCTCATCCACTGCATCATGCATGGCATTCATATAGTGACGCTTATTTCAGATACGTGATCGAGAAATGAGCACGTGGAACTACTTCAACCAATGGTGGTCCAAAAGACCAACTAAGACCCACTCACGACCTAGAGGGCCCATCAGTCGTGTTTGGAAGGAGGAGTTGTCCAAGGGATGAAGGGGTTGCCTGGGGCAAAGCCTCACAACCCGGCAAACTAACATTAGCTTAGTTTGTTGGTTTTTTTAAAGTTACTCAAAGGTAGGCAGGACCATACTATACCCAGCAAACATCTTATGTCTTGATGATTAGGCATATGCATCAGGAGTTGTTTGGAACCAACTGCATTAGACATCCTGGCCGCCCTGGCCCTAGCACCTATACATAGAATTCGTAGGACGAGTTCCTAGAATTGCTAGGTACGAGTAGATACGAGTGAATGGAGTCACTCGTCGCGTAGGTGATTTTACAAACCTCAGAAATCTTATTATGATACAATTTATGATTATTATTGCTGATGTTAAATAGAGACCGGGCGGAGTTATGGGAATATTATAAGAAAAATGATGATGTGGCAAGGTATGGTGGACTCCGCCCGAGTCGCATAAGGCCCGTTCGCTGTTCGCCTGCTGATTGGCATACCATTGCTAGAGTGCTTATCCGGGTCGTGGGACCAGTGAAAGTCTTACCGGCCCCGTCCTACTATTCATGGTGCTGCCCATCCCCTGATAGGGGGCCGATGGACTTGGGAGGTGCTTGGAGGTCGATGGAGGGCTGACCCGACGTACCGTGGTATCGCTCCTGAGACGGCTACTCCCAAGGGTTAGGTGGGGGCGCTGTGAATCTTGGGACGGGACAGGTGGAGATGAGGGATATATGTGTGGAACGCGATGGCTAGTAAGCATATATCACTTGGCATTTTTAGTTATTCCCGGGAATTAACAAATCGATTCGAATTGCTGATGCTCACCAGGTGTGAGAATGCCAGATATCGCACACGGGCAACGTAGTAATAATTGGAACATACTGTTTACAAAGTTACGCTTTTAATACAACATGCTTGGATGTGTATGATCTGTCCCACTATTCAGGGTGTTGCCCATCCACCCGTTGGAGGTCGATGGACTTGGGAGATGCTTTGAGGTCGAGGGAGGGCTGACCCGACGTACCGTGGTATCGCTCCTGAGACGGCTACTCCCAAGGGGTTGGATGGAAGCGCAGTGAATCTTGGGACAGGCAATGTTTTCATGTTTTACTTTTCATGCAAGTATTTACCTTATGTTATAAATGAATCTTTACGAATAATGGATAGCAGCTGTCAAATCTTGCTATCTGATATCAACATGACCTTGTTTAAGAATCAACAGCTAAGGATCCACATGATTAGTAAGCATGCATTGCGTCAGCCGTAGGCCCCGTCCATTAAGTCCTACTGAGTAATTAGTACTCAGGGTTTGCCCCCACTTTTGGATTACAGGTACCGACGATTTTGGACAACTGTGCTGGAGGTGGTAGTACCGGTGGGCTCGGTGCTATTCGCCTTGTTCATCTCTTCGTGAAGACTACTTAAGTATATTATTCCGTTGCGAGATGTTTTGAAAACGCTTCCGCTATATTTATATACTCTGAATTCGCTTCCGCTATATTTGAACATGTATTTGATTTCATACAATTGAGTTGTAAATTAAGTCTATTATTCTCTAGTTCAACTGCCTGTGATGATGTAATTGTTGTGGCTCCTTCGAGAGTCGGATGTGTTTGATGTCGGTTCCTCGGGAATTGGTGTTATCGAGAGCTCGAAGGACTCTCGACGGACTACCGGGTTTAGTCTGGCCTAAGTGCACTGCGAGCCAGAGGTGGCAGGTGCGCTTAGTCTAGATTAAGCAGGGTGGTTCCGCCACAGTTGGTATCAGAGCCGATCATACACAGACAACAGTTATCTCATCAAGTTTTGGTTTACAAAACTATTTTTGAAAACCCACCTTCAAGTAATTCAAAAATGAGAGTATACGCTATGCCCGTATAAGGATGTTAGTGTTATACAGGTGACATCACTGACATTCTGACCTAGATAGAACTCATATGCATATTCGACACTTTTGGAAGCAACTTTTCGGCCATAGCTGTCCCCAGTACTGGTGGAAGCTATTGGGATTTGCAAATGGTTGTAAGCCCTGCATTCATGCCCCGTAGTAAAAGCTCTTTAAGGATGGTGGGTATGCTTTGGATGCTTTCATACCCACCACACTTCCATTTGGTTTTGGGATCCACCTTTTTCTCGACAATCCCCAGCACTGGTGGAAAGTCAGGTTTTGAGAAAAAGATGCATCGGCCCACCAACGTTGTCCACGCAGCGGTCACGCGTGGATGCCACATTAGGTGGTAATGTATGAGCATGCATTCTTCTGCAGGTACACTAACCACGTGCGAAATTAAGAACGACTAGACAACGGCTAGTTGCATTATGGAGAGACGTGCATATATGTCACCGAAATATCACTAGCTATATATAAAATACATGGGATGTGTGAAGTGAGACCGGATAGGACGAATCATGCATCATTCATCTCATCTCATGTGCTTTGCTACGTGTGGGATTGAAAACGACTAGAGTCAAATGTTATTGTACACATGGTTGTTAGTAATAACAAGTTAACATGAGAATTGCATGTATGATGCTAATAATGGTATGTAAACGGAAATCCGAGAAGAACTAGTTGAAATGTTGAATAAGGTGCTTATAAGACGTGAAATTATGACCTTTGCCGAAGTTTTACCTTCTGGATTAATACAAACGCTTTTACTGGAAACTTTCCATAACAAAGCTGTAGAGAACAACGAAACAAATAATTGTTCCTCTTAGGTTTTGATTCAAAGGTGTTTGTAAAGGTAACTCACAGTCACTTTAAGTCAGAACTCCACATCGGGACCATTACGCCAAAAATCTGGTAACTTGAAGTTCGAGACCTTTGAATAGAGAGTTGACCAAAAAGGGATTTGGTAAAAACTCCGAATACGAATGCTCGAGATCCCTTTTTTGGTTTCCTTCCAAAAGCTAACCTCAACCTGTTCACATTAGAAAGGGAATGATAAAGAGTTGTGTCACCCATGGTGATGGGATCGTTTTCGGTACACTTTCTCGGACAAGGAAATACGATCGCACTATGACCGTACCAAACTTTTTAGATACTTGAATTAACACATGCCTTATTCTTCCTGCTACAGATGTTGCAGCCCTTCGACTTATGCCCTAACTACCAAGTGTCCACGAAAGCTAAAACGACACTACTTCGAGATCCTGAGAGGAGAAAAATGGGAGAGTCCTCCACTGATACAGCTTCAGTTCAACATCTGCGACCTGGGATGGTTCTGTTGAAGGGATTTGTCAAGCCTGAAGATCAGATCGAGATGGTTTGTATGTGTCGACAACTGGGTAAGGGCCCAGGAGGATTTTACAGGCCAAGCCTCAAGAATGGCGCCAAGCTGAACTTATGGATGATGTCTCTGGGAAAGAACTGGGATCCGACAGCACGGTCATATGGACCCACACGTCCATTTGATGGAGCACAAGCCCCAGCAATACCAGACGCTTTCAAGATGATTGCTCAAACTACGAACTCCACTGCAAGCGAGTTTCCTCAGATTAACCCTGACATATGCATCATCAACTACTACACCAACTCCGGAAAGCTCGGACTTCACCAAGACAAGGACGAGTCAGAGAGTAGCCTTACCAAAGGTTTACCTTTCATATCCATCTCCATATGAGACACTGCCGAGTTCTTGTTCGGCGACACGAGAAACAAGGACCAAGCGACCAAGATCAACCTCGAATCTGGTGATGTTCTCATACTCGGTGGAGAATCAAGACTATTGTTTCATGGCATTTCCCACGTGAAGACCAACACTGCACCAAGTTGGTTGAAAGAAGAAACGGGCACTCATCCTGGACGCATCAATCTTACGTTTAGGCAGTACTAGCTAGATACTAGTTGGGGTGCTAGCAGTCATCGCAAAACGTTTGTAATGAGAGGGGTTGACTCTCATAACTCTCGAGTTCCCAAGTATCCAACTCCTTGCAGTTGGCATGTGTCCCACCTTCGTGATTAATGTAACTCTATTTTCAATGGAGCATTCTGAACTCTTGTAGTTCTCACGTTTCATGCTTTTGTCATTCAGGCACTTCAGTCCTTGTAATCCATGACACTTTTGTTGTTGTTACCTTGTTTCTGATTCAAATAAATATGATGAATTATACCTTTGAAAACATTTTGCTATGGCATGTAAGACTCCTTGTTCATGTCTTTCTATAACCTTGTGTATTCGCATATCCCCTGAGGTTGGATGGAAATACCGCTCTTGACGGGGTGTTTACCCGAGCAGTCTATGGTGCCGCGACGGAACCTAGGGTCCTTTGTGTACGGCCGTCACTCGGTTCCACTAGGGGCGCGCTGGTATCAAGACATGCAAAGGCATGACACCGCTGCAATTGTGGAACATTCCTATCCAACTCCTAACGCCTTGTTGACCTCTATCCCTCTAATTCGTGGAAATAATTTACTCTATTTCCACTGCCGCCTAGTATCGTTTCTTTGCTTTGTTTCACCTTGCCTTTCTCGATCTGTGGGAAAAAATCCGTCTCAATCCCCGTATCGTTCACACCTTTGCCTCGCCTTGTTGAATCATGTTCTTCTCGATCAGCGGAGACGGATCGACTCTATGGTTCCACTCGTCCACATCTTTTCGTTGACTTTGTTTATCCTTGCTAGTCGTGCTTCATGGGGATGATCAATTCTAATCTCCATGGTACGATTACAACCATTGGTCCTAGACTCCTCTATGCTTACCTTGATCAGCTTTAACGTCCGTATCTGTGGGAATGTTTGATTCCATTCCCACTGTTTTGCTACATCATTCCATGACCTTCTTCCAATTTGCCTCGCTTGATTTGTGGGAAGCAATCAACTCTGTTTCCACCACTCTATCTTATGATTTCTTCCTTCGTATGTATTGAATCTTATCTCTTAAAGAAGAACTTCAGCATCATCCACTGCACTAAGCTTTTGTTCTCGGCTAGTGCTTTCATCGCATTGTCCTTTTCAAGAGTTGCTTCATTCTTCTTTTGAAATTATCCTCAAAGTTGGGCTCACTAACCTTGGTGTTCAGTTAGTAAGCATAAGCCCTCTGCCTGTACTTTTCTTGGTCAATCTTGATCAATTATATGAAATCATACAAACCATCACCTTATCTAGGTGAATATGTCCTATCCTCTTTCCACGGCATCTTTCTCGAAACAATAAGTAGAATGTGCTATGTATCACCACATCTTACTCTTTGAAGAATGTTCGGATTTAATACCTTATATGTGTACACAGTCCCTATCAAATGAAATGAATGTGTCTCTCAAAAGCACATCCATTGCTAACCCTTTGAATCCCAAGAGCCTTCGTGGTTCGGTCTTCCGATTGTGTACACCTTGCTTCTAATTGTTCTAAGACCTATATATTCATCACGTTTCTAAATCTTGGTGTCAAAGTTAGGGAGTAACCCTGTTCCATTATTCGAGTAAATCACTGTCGTTTTCGCATTGGCCACACCGTCCTTGTGGTTTATTCATTTGCTCTCATATAAGACACGACTTGGTGAGTATCTTAGAAAGGCCACCATGGACCAATTAAAAGAAGCTTTGTAACTAACTTGTGTTAAAGAGGCACTAACCATTCACGAGCCAGTTAACAAAGCAAATTGATGAAGGAGTAAGTGTTACCATGTATGTCAGAAGCACCCGAACAACGATGCCAAAACCTTTTACATTGCGCAGTAAGCCCTAGAACCCCGCTTCCTCCAAATCTCGGGACGAGATTTCTTTAAGGGGGGTGGGTTGTGATGCCCCTGGCATCTCAGAAGCCTTAACACACGGTTAGATGAAGGCTAATGATGGATTAAGGCTTAATCATGCTTAGAGATTAACAAGAAACACGTGGAGGAGCCACTAAATCAAAATTTTCTACACAAGATACAAGACCCCACATTTCGTGGTTGAATAAGTCAACACTCACATGCTTCTAAGCTCAACTCCAAATGCCAAACCTCGGATAAGAAAAGTAGCCCTAGACCTTTTTATTGGACAATGTTCAAAAATCTAAAGACAGGAGGTTTAAAAAAAATTCCAATCCATTGTGATCGTGAGCAAACTTGGGCCCTAATAAAGCTTTCAAATTCATTAAGTACCCAGGCTCAACTCCATTGACAAACTTGTTGTACATGTTATGGACTATCCTTTTGCTACACTGAGCAAGGATCAAAACTATCGTCTACTCACTCAAAATTTCACCCAAATATCTCAAGGAAACAACTAGATCAACCCACACTTGGAAATTTTCCAAGTATGGAATTTTCAGCTTTTCCCTAAGTTGATTCTGAAATTACTTTTGAATTCACTATACAACTTCAAAATCTTCCTTTCTATGAAATAGAATTGAACTTATCACCTTTCGAATGCACCTATTGTGGAAGTGATTTGACTTCATTTGATACTTCAAAAGTTGGAAACAAGAAAGACTCTACTCAAAATAAAGCTGCAGTTTTACCAAACCCTCAACAATGTTTGTGCTTGTAATTCAAAATATGTGGTGATTCAAGCCAAACTTTATATACCAAACTTGTAGAAAATTTTATTAGGAACAACTTTGGTAATGGGGAGTGTTGACATGCATAGTGATTTGCACAGTGTTTTGGGTCCTTTTCTGTCAACACATGAAATCTGTCCAAACCTGACCTGTGTAGTAAATTCAAATTTTCTTGGTCTTACAGACATAATATTGAAATGGTTATATTGAGAAAGTTGTAGGTTATAAAATTCTGAACAAGATTGATATAAAACTCTTTGTATGAAAGTGGTCACAAAATGGACTTTTAAAAATTTCTAAGCTGAGGGTTTCAGTTGGTCAAACCAGGGACAGCAAGCTAAATTCAAATTTAAACCACTTTGTTACACAGAACATGACACCATGGATTTTGACAAAGTTGTAGATATCAAAGAGTACAACATTTCTTCCAATTGGAGTTTTTCCAAAATCTCCCTGTAGGTTGTTCAAAAACACGGTTTTAAAACGAGTGTCTCTGCAGTCAAACCTTCCTTTTCTATTTTTCAGCATTTTCGTTTTCCTTCGTCTCAATGACGTGTGGGGCCCGCCTGTCAGCCCGCGGAATCAGCCGAGACACAAACCACCGTTGCCCCCGGTTTTGCAAAAACCACCTGCACCCGTCGCGAACCCGGTCCAATGGACCCTTCTTATTTTCCCTGTCCGGCCCCACCTGTCGGTCTCACCGGCTCACCGGACTCGGTCCACGCGCGACCTCCTCCAGTTCCCCCCAACCAGCGCGCGCCGCACTCTACCGAGCCGCGCCACACGGACGACGCGCACCGGCGCTCTGGCCGCCATGGCCACGCGCTGTCCGCGCCCCGGCATGCCTCTGCCCGTGACCGCCTTCTTCACCTAGACGAGAACGCGGCTCCGTTCATCCGTTCATCCTCTCCTCGCTCACTCCCTTGCCCTCAGTCCCATGCCCATCTCTCTGCCCAGAGCCGCACGCCCGCCATGGCCGAGAATTGAAGCTCTCGTGCGACGCCATCTCCCTCAGCCCATTTCCCGTCCTCCTCTTCCCCAACCCGCACGAGCACCATGCGCGGCCCACCATCCTCCACCGATTCGCCCCCTCTTTGAGGCTCCTATCCGCCTCTAGCCCTCTTCCCCACACGCACGCCACGTCGGCCACCATTGCCGCCGAACCCTCGCCGTCGGGAGCCACCCTCGGCCCGTCTCTGCGCCTCCACTCCGCCTCCTCCGCGTTCGCCGTCTCACCGCGCAGCTCGAGGGCCCTACGGCGCCGCCTTCCCGCCTTCCCTCGATGAGATCGAGCCCGCGTTCGCCGCGCTCCGTGTGCCGTGGCCGCACCAGTTCACCGCTCCGCGCCGCTCTTCCTCTCCACCATCGGCGACGAGAGCTAGGGGAAACGGAAGCCCGCGGCGGAGAACACCTTCCCACACCACCTCGGCTCCAAGTCGCGGCCCCTACGCGCCGGCGCGCGCGCCGAAACACCGGCCGCCGCGCGCGGTTCGCCACCGTCTGAAGGTAGAAGAAAGAGTGGATTTTGCAAATAGAACCCTCACTTTATCACTTATTATTCCACAGTTTACTGAGTCTTGTAGGACTTGCTAATAACCCCCTGGAACTAAAGTGGTCATGCATCTTAACCCAAACCTTGCATTTTTGCAGATCTAACCCTAGGTTCTACGGGTTTTACGTGAACTGTTCACTGAGTCTCGACCTACTTGCCTGCTACCCCCTGGAAACTACGGTTAATTACGTTTAGGTCCTGAGATCTGATATTTTCCATTTAAATACATTTAAATGAGCTGTGAACTTTGGAAAATCGTATAAAATCACAGAAAAATCCAAAATGGACAAACTTAGTTGCGTTGGACTCCTCTTAAATATATCTACATGTTTGGTATGATGTGGATATGTGAAATGTCTGTTTTGCCCTTGGTTTGTTGCATGCATGATTAATTAGGATAAATGACAAAAGTGGACTAAATGAATTCTAAAGCCATGACATTTGGACAGTAGCTTTCTTGTGGCATTGTAGCACCATGTGAATTTTTGTAGCCCTAGCACTTGCTGTCTAATTACCCTTTTGCCATTTACATGTGTTATGTGCATTTATTTAACCCAGGAGTTGGAGGCTACATAAAATATGCTCTATGGATGAACTATAATTTCTGGGCACTCCTTATAATAAATGTAACTCACTGTATTAGTTTGAGCTCTTGCATGTTAGGTTGATTGCGGTTTTGAAAATGACAAGTGCTAAGGTGATTAAATTAATAAAATGTAAAAGTGCTATTTACTGTACCCTAAAAACTCCACCGAAATTCCTATAGCTATATTCCTGTGCAAGTATACGTATGTAGGTTATTCATGCTTTGTGGATGCTGTTTCATGAAAGGTAGTCACTTAAAATGGGCCAAAAGTGAAGGTAATAGGAATGGAAAGCAACGTACTCATATGCACCAGAGATTACTCTTATAAACTTCATTTAATATAATTTATTTTGCGGAGTCAAAAAGAACCTTGTAAGGTAGTTAATTCTATACACTCCACATGTATGTTTGATCCTCCTATGACTAGGTTGTAGATCTTTAATTATAAAAAGTCTTGCACTATTAATATGTGGATATCAATAACTCGATTAAGTCAAGATATATCACTTATTTACTTATATGTTTGATGTATAGTGAATGGGACAAAAATTTACTTGGAAGTAGAAGTCTATCATGTACTTTGATCCGAATGCTTAGTTGGTATACTTAGCTTGCTGAGATAGACTAATCAATGACATACTCCATAAAAGTACCCGAGTAACCCAAATAGCTAGCGCTTATCTTTACTGAGTCACAGCATTATCATGTTTCCTTCCGATCAGTGGACTGGTAGAAGTATATATATGTATATATATATAGGATTGTCTGAGTATATGCTTGCTCCAGGATATGAAGGCACTACAATCGCTATGTCAAAGATACCGTGTTTCGACCTAGCAGTCCATATGTGTGTGCATGTATACTCCCCTGCTGTTTTGCTTGCACATGGAATGATAACAAACAATCTAAATTGATATCTTGCTCATGCATTAGTTTGAGTATTGTATTGCGTGTCTCTAATTGTATGGGTTATGTTAGCTTTATGTCCACAAGGATGATCTTGTTTGAATGGTTGCCAATCACCTTTCTGTCTAACCATGCAATGACTGTTCAACGTGTGTGCTTGATATTCGTGCATCTCATCCACTGCATCATGCATGGCATTCATATAGTGACGCTTATTTCAGATACGTGATCGAGAAATGAGCACGTGGAACTACTTCAACCAATGGTGGTCCAAAAGACCAACTAAGACCCACTCACGACCTGGAGGGCCCATCAGTCGTGTTTGGAAGGAGGAGTTGTCCAAGGGATGAAGGGGTTGCCTGGGGCAAAGCCTCACAACCCGGCAAACTAACATTAGCTTAGTTTGTTGGTTTTTTTAAAGTGACTCAAAGGTAGGCAGGACCATACTATACCCAGCAAACATCTTATGTCTTGATGATTAGGCATATGCATCAGGAGTTGTTTGGAACCAACTGCATTAGACATCCTGGCCGCCCTGGCCCTAGCACCTATACATAGAATTCGTAGGACGAGTGCCTAGAATTGCTAGGTACGAGTAGATACGAGTGAATGGAGTCACTCGTCGCGTAGGTGATTTTACAAACCTCAGAAATCTTATTATGATACAATTTATGATTATTTGGTGATGTTAAATAGAGACCGCGCGGAGTTATGGGAATATTATAAGAAAAATGATGATGTGGCAAGGTATGGTGGACTCCGCCCGAGTCGCATAAGGCCCGTTCGCTGTTCGCCTGCTGATTGGCATACCATTGCTAGAGTGCTTATCCGGGTCGTGGGACCAGTGAAAGTCTTACCGGCCCCGTCCTACTATTCATGGTGCTGCCCATCCACTGATAGGGGGCCGATGGACTTGGGAGGTGCTTGGAGGTCGATGGAGGGCTGACCCGACGTACCGTGGTATCGCTCCTGAGACGGCTACTCCCAAGGGTTAGGTGGGGGCGCTGTGAATCTTGGGACGGGCCAGGTGGAGATGAGGGATATATGTGTGGAACGCGATGGCTAGTAAGCATATATCACTTGGCATTTTTAGTTATTCCCGGGAATTAACAAATCAATTCGAATCGCTGATACTCACCAGGTGTGAGAATGCCAGATATCGCACACGGGCAACGTAGTAATAATTGGAACATACTGTTTACAAAGTCACGCTTTTAATACAACATGCTTGGATGTGTATGATCTGTCCCACTATTCAGGGTGCTGCCCATCCACCAGTTGAAGGTCGATGGACTTGGGAGATGCTTTGAGGTCGAGGGAGGGCTGACCCGACGTACCGTGGTATCGCTCCTGAGACGGCTACTCACAAGGGGTTGGATGGAAGCGCAGTGAATCTTGGGACAGGCCATGTTTTCATGTTTTACTTTTCATGCAAGTATTTACCTTATGTTATAAATGAATCTTTATGAATAATGGATAGCAGCTGTCAAATCCTGCTATCTGATATCAACATGACCTTGTTTAAGAATCAACAGCTAAGGATCCACATGATTAGTAAGCATGCTTTGCGTCAGCCGTAGGCCCGGTCCATTAAGTCCTACTGAGTAATTAGTACTCAGGGTTTGCCCCCACTTTTGGATTACAGGTACCGACGATTTTGGACAACTGTGCTGGAGGTGGTAGTACCGGTGGGCTCGGTGCTATTCGCCTTGTTCATCTCTTCGTGAAGACTACTTAAGTATATTATTCCGCTGCGAGATGTTTTGAAAACGCTTCCGCTATATTTATATACTCTGAATTCGCTTCCGCTATATTTGAACATGTATTTGATTTCATACAATTGAGTTGTAAATTAAGTCTATTATTCTCTAGTTCAACTGCCTGTGATGATGTAATTGTTGTGGCTCCTTCGAGAGTCGGATGTGTTTGATGTCGGTTCCTCGGGAATTGGTGTTACCGAGAGCTCGAAGGACTCTCGACGGACTACCGGGTTTAGTCTGGCCTAAGTGCACTGCGAGCCAGAGGTGGCAGGTGCGCTTAGTCTAGATTAAGCAGGGCGGTTCCGCCACAAGATAGATGAGCTGAAGGCTGAGTTAGGCAAACTCCAGTCCAAGCTGGATGAGCCTATGTTGAGTGGAGAGCTCGAGTGTGAGTCTTGCTCCCGTTTAGCTAGAGAGCTAGCTGTGCTGAAGGAGAAGTTTGAGGGGCAGCTCATGGAGCTTGAGGAGCTTAGGGCTAGACCTGCGCTTTTGGGTGCGTGTATGATCTGTCCTACCTTGAGAGGTGAGTTAGAGCAGTTGAGAGCTAACCTTGAGGTGCTTTCATCACCTACTGACACTTGTGAGAACTACCTAACCCTTAGGATGCAGCTGGTGGATAGGGATGCCACCATTAGGAAGTTGGAGAAAGCTGCTGTGGTTTCCTCCCTAGACTTTGACACTTGTGCTGCCCAGACTGTGGTTCTGGAGGATCTGAGGGAGAAGGTGTTGTCTTTGCAAAATGACAACAAATGGTTGAGAGAGGTGTTGAGTTGGGTATATGCGAGGCAACCACAACTAGAGATGATCATAGAGAGCACCAAGAGAGCCAAGGGTGACATAAGAGGTTGTGGGTTTGGTGAGTGTAGTACTTCGGGTGAGAAAAGTGCCCCAGTCAAGATCAAGACTACACCTACCCAGCCAGGAGAGACTATTGATGAGGTTTACCATGACCCACCTAAGGCTGCCCCAAAGAAGCAGTACCCCTTCCAAGGCTAAGCTGGACAAGATTGTTGAGGAAGAGCTTAAACCCAAGGGCAAGAAGTCAGTCCAGCAGCCTAAGCCACCCAAGGCCACACCACCTAAGCCTAAGTCCCAGCCTAACCCATTTCCTAGGAGGCCTGTCTACCACTGTGAGTTTTGCCAGCGGAATGGCCACCTAGAGGAGTTTTGCTTCAGGTGGAAGCAGGTTGAGAGGCAGGAGAGAGCTTGGCGGAACCAGGATTAGTTCTACCAGGGTGGTAGGCAAGATCCTCCCCACCGCAGTGAGATGAGAGACCGCTTTGCTGGTGGTGAGAGAGAAGACGGCTTTCAGGCCCGTGTTCCTGGTAGTGAGAGAAGCTTTGTCGGTCGAGTTTCTAGTTGTTTTCAGCACGGCTATGGAACTCGTGACCGAGGATTTGCGAGGGAGCTTGAGAGGCCACGCTTTGATGGTCGTGGTTACTCTAGTCGTGGTGATTTCTTTAACTGTGCCTACCCCACTTTTGAGCAGATGGCTCGGCACTGGTACAGCAGTTTTGGTACTAACCCCAGTGCCGGACCGTTTGCTCACCGTCGCTTTACTTGACTTTGCAGGATCATGGACTTCGGTTGCTCTAGGCACATGACAGGGCACCGCAAGTGGTTCTCCAGCCTTAACCCCTTGAGCGCCAAGGAGTACATCACATTTGGGGACAATGGTCAAGGTAAAGTGATGGGTGTTGGTTCTGTTTCGTTCTCTGCCAAGCTTTCCCTAGAGAAGTTGCTTTTGTTCGGAATCTGGGGTAAAATTTGGTCTCTGTTTCGCAACTTCTCGATGAAGGATTTGAGGTTTGTTTTAAGAAGGGTGCGTGCTGCGTTCTTGATGCTGAGGAGACCCTTGTTTCCTCTTTGCTGCCTTTTGGTCAAGTTTTTAGGGTCAACCTCACATCTGTTTCTGGCCCTACTCGCTGTTTGGTTGTTAGTCCTTCTGCTGATATTTGGAAGTGGCATAGGAGGCTTGGTCACTTGAGCTTTGATCTACTAGTCAGGTTGAGTTCAATGGGCCTAATCTGAGGATTGCCCAAGTTGAGAGCTGAGAAGGACTTAGTATGCCACCCCTATCATCATGGCAAGATGGTTGCTGCTTCTCACATTCCTGTGTCTCAGGTTATGACCTCCTATCCGGGTGAGCTACTCCATATGGATACAGTAGGTCCCGCTCGGGTAGCGTCGGTCAGTGGGAAGTGGTATGTGCTTGTCGTTGTGGACGACTTTTCGTGGTTCTTGTCGGTATTTTTCATGGAGTTTAAGGATGAGGCATTTGGTTTTGTTCGGAATCTGGTACTGAGGTTGAGAAATGAGAGTCATAAGGCTGTGAGGGCTATCCGGAGCGATAATGGCGGAGAATTCAGAAACTCTCGTTTCGAAAACTTCTGTTGTGACCTAGGTCTTGAGCACCAGTTTTCCTCTCCATATACCCCACCGCAGAACGGTGTTGTGGAACGCAAGAACCGCACACTCGTTGAGATGGCAAGGACGATGCTCGATGAGCATAGGACTCCGAGGCGCTTTTGGGCTGAGGCAGTGAATACGGCCTGTTACATTGCGAACCGGATCTTCTTGCGAGCTTTCCTTGGGAAGACCTCGTATGTACTTCGGTTTGGTAGGCAGCCCAGCATCAAGCACTTGCGAGCGTTTGGCTGCATGTGTTTTGTCCTTAAGAAGGCAGGGCATTTGGACAAGTTTGAGTCTCGTTGTTTGGGTGGGATTTTTCTAGGGTATGCTTCTAGTTCTAGGGCTTTTCGTGTGTGGATTTTGGAGGCCAAGCAAGTTGTTGAGACTTGTGAGGTTTCTTTTGATGAAACTATGCCCTACACAACCCCTGCCTTTGAGCTTTCAGGTGATGATGAAGAAGGCACCCCCATCTTTGAGGATGAGGAAGGTGCGGATGATGTTGGTGATGCAGGAGCCTCTGCACCGGCTGTAGCTCCTGCCCCCTCTGCTATGAGCTCTGATGATGATGGAGGACCCTTGCCTATGGCTTCCTCCGCACTCCCCCAACGGCAAGCTCGAGCAGAGGCTGACCCCGCTGAGGACACAGGGGAGGTGGCCTCCGAGATTATTCTATCTCGGCAGGACCAGCGGCATCACCCTCCACACAGGATAATTGGAGACATTCATCAGCGTGTCACACGCTCTTCGGTTAACTCTCTAGCCTTTTTCTCCCACTCTGCATATGTTGCTACTTTTGAGCCCCGAGATATGTCATATGCATTATCTGATCCTAACTAGGTGAATGCCATGCATGAGGAGTTGGAGAACTTTGAGAGAAACCATGTCTGGGATTTAGTTGAACCTCCACCAAACTGCCGCCTTATAGGTACCAAGTGGGTTTTCAAGAACAAACAGGGTGAGAATGGGATGGTTGTGAGGAACAAAGCGAGATTGGTAGCGTAGGGTTTCTGTCAGAAGGAGGGGATAGATTATGAGGAGACCTTTGCCCCTGTTGCTCGTCTGGAAGCCATTAGGATTTTGCTTGCCTTTGCGGCCTCTAAAGGCTTCAAACTACAGCAACTGGATGTCAAGTCTGCTTTCCTGAACGGGTTCATAGAGGAGGAGGTATATGTGAGACAACCACCTGGCTTTAAGAGTGCTAGATTTCCAGACCGGGTGTATAAGTTGAGGAAAGCCCTTTATGGTCTGAAGCAAGCTCCTAGAGCTTGGTATGCTAGGTTGAAGAGTTTCCTGCTCAAGTCTGGGTTTGTGATGAGTTCAGTAGACAAGACCTTGTTCTTGTTGAGTCGTGGCGGTGACACCCTGATAGTTCAGATATACGTCGATGACATAATCTTTGGTAGTTCATCTCACGCTTTGGTGTCTAGTTTTGATGAATAGTGTGGCAGAACCGCCCTGCTTAACCCAGATTAAGCACACCTACCTCCTTTGGCTCACAGTGCACTTAAGCTGGACTAAACCCGGTAGTCCATCGAGTGGCCTTCGGCCCTCGATAACACCTATTTCCAGAGAAACCGACATCACACACATTGACCCTCGATGGAGCCACAACAATTACATCATCACAAGCAGTTGAATATAGATAGATAATAGAATTAGTTTATAGACCAGTTCAAATTAAAGTTCCAAATCCAACATAGTCATAAGATATCATAAGTTTTCAATTGTCTCGCGGCAGAAGTAGAAGTAGATCAGAGTTCATGATAATGCAGCGGAATTTGCAAAAGAGAATCAACATCAAGCCCACTGATGTTGTCCTTGTGCCACAAGCGTCATCCTTTAGTCATGTTGCACACATGTGCCCCCTCCAACGCAAGGACACATGAGAAACTCCATACCTGTGAGCCAAAAATGGGGGCAAACCCTGAGTACTAATTACTCAATCGGACTTAACGGACATGGCTTACGGCTGACGCAAAGCATAGCTTACTAATCAATTTTCGTCCTTAGCCATTGATTTTACCCAACAAAGTGTTAAGAGAAGATAGCAGGATTTGACAGCTGCTACCTTAACCTTATTCATATCAGATTGTGACAATAACAATAATAGTATTCTTGCAGGAAAGTAAACCATAGCAACTTACATGAGAGTAATCCATCATAACTTGCATATAAGTAATCCATCATATATACCAAACATGTTGTATTTGAAAACATGAACATAAGCATAGTATTTGAGATTGTTACGACGTTGCCCGTGTGCGACATTCGACACTCTCACACCTGGTGAGCATCAGCGATTCGAATCGATTTCTAATTCCCGGGAATAACTAAAAATGCCAAGGGATATATGCTTACTAGCCATCGCGTTCCTCACATACACCCCCCGTCTCCACCTGTCCCGTCCCAAGATTCACAGTGCCCCCACCTAACCCTTGGGAGTAGCCATCTCAGGAGCGATACCACGATACGGCGGGTCAGCTCTCCCTCGACTTCCAAGCACCTCCCAAGTCCATCGGCCCCCTATCAGTGGATGGGCAGCACCATGAACAGTAGAACGGGGCCGGTAAGACTTTCACCGGTCCCATACCTCGGATAAGCACTCCTAGCAATGTTGTGTCAATCAGCAGGCGAACAGTGAACGGGCCTTATGCGACAAGGGCGGAGCTGGAGAACAACAACTCACACCACGAAAGTAAACTTACGCTCCGCCCCGTCTCAATTTAATATCAACATAAATAATCATAAATTGCATCATAATAAGATTTCAGAGATTTTGAAATATCACCTACGCGACGAGTGACAGTGCTCACTCGTGTCTACTCGTACCTAGCATTTCTATGCGTACTCGTCCCACGAACTCTATTCATGGGATCTAGGGCCAGGGCGGCCAAGGATTCTAATGCAGTTGGTTTCAATCGACTCCTAATGCATATGCGCAATCAATAAGCATCATTATATTAGCTGGGTAGTATGGTCCTGCCTACCTTCTCCGCTCGGGTTAGAGGGTGCCTCCTCGGTGATGTGATCAGCGGTCAGCTGCGGGTTCTCTGGCTCGTCCTCGGGCTTCTCGATCAGCGGTTGCTCCGATGGCAGCTCCTCGTTCGCAGGATCTATATGCATGACATCATATAAGAATGAGTGCACAAGAATGCATATGCTTGCACTGAACGTAGGTGAAATGCAGATGATAGTATGCAGTGTATGCTTCGTGGAAAACGACATGTGTGTAGTAGCCAAATCAATATTCACGCGTATGCTTAGTGTAAACCATGCTCATTTGTGAATTAAATCACGCATCTAAGTTCTAGCAGTTCAACAATTCCAAATGAGACCAAACGTTTATGACACACAGATACTTCATTTCCAAAGCTACTGCCAAAATTTCAGCCCAAATGGAGTTATATATATTTTATTAAAATCCTAGCAAGTTCTCAGCCCTACACATTGTCAGAATTTTCATAAATTATGGGAATGGTTTCTGAAGGTGAAATTTTACCAGTGTGCTGCACTTAGTATGAACTGCTTGTAAAAAAATTTACAAGCTTAAATTCCCAAGTTTGACAGGGTTTCCATTTTTCACTTAATTAGCCTAGGTTATTTTAAATGCCCAAATCTACTGTGATTAGAACTTCCACCAATACACTTTTTGGACTCTATAGCACCCCCATATGCTACTAGAATTTACCTTGCACTTTAGAACCCATTTTCCCATTTATCTAGTTCTCCAAGTCAAGATTTGTCATTTTCAAATCACCTTCCAAACTTAACATGCAGGGGCTCATACTTTACCAGCGGGGTTCACAAACTATCTAGGATATAAGAAAAATACTAGTGAGCCATATTTATCATACTTTGCATGGGCCTTATTTCCAAGCTATCAAATAATGCATAAAGTACACACAAAAACATAAGACAGGGAATAAGCAGTAATATATGGGGTCACCAAAATTCTCACAGTGCCCAAATGTCCTAAGGAAGCTACTCACCAAGTCCCATCATTTTAGGATTTCAACTAGACCATATTTTATATTTTTCCTTGAATTAACATGCATACATAATAACAGGGGCAAAACCATACATGCACACCTCCACATCATACCCACTGTGTAGATCTATTTACAAGGAGTACAACACAACTGAGTTTACCTTTTTACGATTTTTATTTGATTTTATATGATTTTCCAAAGTTTCAACCGAAATATAGAAAAATGAAATGAAAAACCTTAGATCCAGGGACTAGAACGTAAATAAAGGTAAACTCTAGGGGCTAGCACGTAAGAAGGCGTAGACTCAGTGAACAACGACTGTCGACACTGCTGAAAATGTAAAAACCGCGGGAGCTAACTTGCAAGTTTCCCCGGGTCGTCTCCTTCCTCCCACCGCGCGCGTGCGCCGGCGAGCCTAGGCTCGCCGGAGCCGCGACGTGAGGCGCGTCGGGTGCGCGCGGGCGCAGGCGTCAAGCTGAGCTAGGTCTTGTCATTGGGAGTGGCGTGGACGAGGCGGAAGTGGCCGTGAACGGGAGGTGAACGACAGCGCCGACGGCGCGGCCGCAACGTCGAGGCGGTGGCGGATCTCGGCACTGGGTGGGGGAACGGCGACGAGACTAGGTGCTACGGGTGCGCGGCGGAGCTGCGAGTGTGGTGAGGGTGGTCTAGTGGTGCGGGGTGGACGGAGATCGCCGGCATGAGCTCGAGACCGAGCTTGGCCCGGCTATGGCGGTCACGTCGGGGCGCGGCCCGATCTGGGAAATGGGGAGGGGAAAGGCGACGAGACCTACCTTGGCGGGTGCGCAAGAGCAAGGCAAACCCGATGGCTGTGGTTTGAGGCGCGGAGACGGACCGAGGCGTCCGGCGCAACGAGCTCAAGCTCGGCGGCAATGGCGGTCGGCGCGCGACTGAGAGAGAGAGTGAGCGAGTGAGGCGAGCGGGACTGAGGGGGAAATGAACCGGGGCGGCTCCGCATCTAGGTGAAGGCGCGGGGCGCGGCCGGGGCCGATCCATGGGCGCGCGGCGTGACCGTACGCCGCCGGTCACGCAGCGGCCGCCGTTCCGGACACGGTGGCCATGCTGACGCGCGGGCCCCACCGGTCAGTTTGCAAATATGAATTTGGAAAATTGGTAACTGGATGAAATGTTCTACTCTTTGAACTCTATAACTTTGTCAAAAGGTTCAACCCCCAAATCAGTTTGCAAATATGAATTTCATTTTGATTTGTATAGCAGCCCCAATTTGGACAAGGAACCTTCACTGCTTAGAAAAATAGAAAGTCCTATTTATATGCATCTTCTCCCAATGTGCCCCTTGACAAGTTTGTTTAGAATTTCAAACCCTACAACTTCTTTAATTTGGGCTTTGCATGAAAGTGGCTGTAGGTTAGAGTAAATTTGGGATTTCAAATCAGCTCTGATTTGAACTGGTTTTCTGTACTGACATTAAATGACCCTAATCACCTTGTAAACCTCATTATATGACAAGACCCCAATTAGCAAAGTTGTTTATCTCATTTATATATACAGTTTTGTCAATATGAACTTCACCCAGATCTCAATAAATTCAAAGATATGACTACAAATATAGCATCACACATGAAATGACAAGGTTTTTCACTTTGTATTTTAAATCAAATTTGTTCCCAATGCACAAACACATGCCATGCCATGATGCTCAACGATGAATGCTTCATATATGATGAGTGATTATGCACTTGAGATGCCAGAGCATCACAACCCACCCCCCTTAAAGAAATCTCGCCTCGAGATTTGTTGATGTGACGTGGGTGGATAAGTTAAATGAGGGGATAATGCATTGTGTAGGGTTTCGAGTACAAATCTGGATTTAGATGGTTATACATACTCATTTTTAGTAGCCGAAAGAAAGCCCGGGTATTTGGTTTGCAAGTATTCTTCTTGCTCCCAAGTTGCTTCTTCTTCGGAGTGATTGCTCCATTGTACTTTGTAAAAGTTGATCGTTCATCTTCTCGTTGTTCTTTGTTTTTGGTCGAGGATTTTTATGGGACGTTCTTCATAAGTGAGGTCATGCTCGATTTGAATTTGAGAGGTGTCCACTGCTTCTTCTGGCACTCTCAAACACTTCTTAAGTTGTGAGACATGAAACACGTCATGAACCGCAGCTAGATGTGGTGGTAGCTCAATCCGGTAGGCAACTGGCCCGCACTGCTCAGTGATCTTAAACGGACCCACATATCTTGGTGCTAACTTCCCTTTCACGCCAAAACGATGTACCCCTTTCATCGGTGATACCCGAAGGTATACATGATCGCCTACTTCAAAGACCAACGGTCGTCTTCTCTTATCAGAGTGGCTCTTTTGTCTAGACTGTGCTCTTTTCAAGTTGTTGTGTATGAGTTTAACTTGCTCTTCGGCTTGTGTTACCAAATCAGGGCCAAAGGTGACACGTTCTCCCGGTTCGGACCAATTAAGGGGTGTTCTACATCTCCTACCATATAAAGCTTCGAAAGGAGCCATTTCTAAGCTCTTCTGGTAGCTGTTGTTATAAGCAAATTCTGCTAGAGGGAGACACTCATCCCACTTGGTGGAATAAGTTAGTGCACATGCTCTCAACATATCTTCTAAGATATGATTTACTCTCTCAACTTGGCCGCTAGTTTGCGGATGGTATGCCGAACTGTGAATCAAGGTAGTCCCAAAGGCAGTTTGCAAATGCTCCCAAAAGCGTGACACAAACAATGAGCCTCTGTCCGAAGTGATGGTTTGAGGAACACCGTGTAGTGCCAAAACCCGAGAAATATATAGCTTGGCATATTGTTTTGCTCGATAGGTGGTCTTGACAGGAAGGAAATGTGCGGCTTTCGTGAATCGGTCAATGACTACCCAGATCGAATCATACCCTTTCTGTGTGAGAGGTAGACCCACAATGAAGTCTATGTGTATGTTTTCCCATTTCCAGGCTGGAAGCTCAAGTGGCTGAAGCATACCTGCAGGCTTTCGGTGATCAGCTTTTATTCTCTGATACACGTCACACTCGGATATGTACTTGGCGATCTCTCATCTCATACGAGTCCACCAAAACATCTGTTTCAAGTCTTGGTACATTTTGTTACTGCCCGGGTGCATAGTGAACATAGACGTGTGAGCTTCATCTAGAATCCTCTTCCTCAACTCTATATCCTTAGGCACTACTAATCGATTTTTAAACCACAACACACCCTGGTGATCAAGTGTGAAGCATGCCCTCTTCTTCTCATCCACACCTTCACGAATGAATGCCACGCCTTTATCTTGCTTTTGTGCAGTTATGATTTGTTCTTTGATGGTGGGCTCAATAATGAGGTTATAAAGCTCAGCTAGTTGTTCTGCAGGCAATTCGATTTTATCTATTTCACAACATAGCACTCTTACTGTAGGCCGGGCTTCGATCACATTGCAATGAGCCCGTCAGCTTAGTGCATCCGCTACCAGATTCGCCTTGCCAGGATGATAATGAATTTCCAGGTCATAGTCTTTTATCAACTCTAACCACCGTCGTTGCCTCATATTCAATTCGGGTTGTGTGAGGATATATTTGAGGCTCTTGTGGTCGGTGTAGATATGACAAGTATTGCCTAGCAGATAGTGCCTCCATATTTTTAGTGTGTGCACCACTGCTGCCAGTTCTAGATCATGAGTTGGATAATTGGCTTCATGTTTTCTCAATTGACGGGAAGCGTAAATGACTCCCTCCCTTCTTGCATTAGGACACAGCCAAGCCCATTGCCGGAGGCATCACAATACACGTCGAAGGGTTTTGTGACGTCCGGTTGTGCTAGTACTGGTGCGGTTGTTAATGATCTCTTTAAACTCTGGAAAGCTTCCTCACAGTTCGGACTCCACGAATACTTGGCATTTTTCTTGGTCAATGAGGTCATTGGCTTTGCCGTCTTGGAGAAATCCTTGATAAAGCGGCGGTAGTAGCCCGCTAAACCGAGGAAACTTCGGATCTTAGTTACAGTTTCGGTTTGCTTCCAATTCAGTACACTTTCTACCTTGCTAGGATCAACGGCTACTCCCTTCTTGGATAATATGTGACCCAAGAAGCTTACTTCTTTCAGCCAAAACGCACACTTGCTGAACTTGGCGTAGAGTTGGTGTTCTCTAAGCCGAGTGAGTACAATCCGCAAGTGTTCTTCGTGTTCTTCTTCATTCTTGGAGTATATTAATATATCATCAATTAACACTACCACAAATTTGTCCAGTTCATTCATGAGTACCGAGTTCATCATATACATGAACAAAGCCGGTGCGTTGGTCAATCCGAAAGACATGACTAGGTACTCATACAAGCCATATCTGGTCGAGAAAGCCGTTTTAGGGATATCCTCCTCTCGGATTTTTATCTGATAGTACCCAGATCTCAGGTTGATTTTCGAGAAGACTCTAACCCCAGCTAGCTGATCAAACAGAATGTCAATGTGTGGTAGTGGGTATTTGTTTTTGACTGTGACTGCATTCAAAGGCCGATAGTCCACACATGGCCGCTTACCACCTTGGTCCTTCTTTTCTACAAAGAGGGCTGGGCACCCCCAAGGTGATGAGCTAGGGCGGATGAAACCTTTATCTAGCTGCTCTTGCAACTATGTTTTCAACTCTTTAAGTTCATCTGGTTCCATCCTGTACGGTCTCCCGGAAACGGGTGCCGTACCTGGAACTAGTTCGATGCTAAACTCCACATTCCTATCCGGAAACACATCTGGGGATCCACATACTACAGGTATCTTCTTGATTTCTTGGATTTCAGTTGCATTCACAGTAGGTTCGATGTGCTTCTCATTAGGCAAGTGGACCTTTAGAATCTTTCCACTAACATTAGACTTTAACTGTACCGTCCTGCTGCCAATATCCAGGACTACATGGTTTTCGTTCATCCAATTCATTCCCAGTATGACATCGATCCCTTGGTGTGGCAGCACCACAGGACTGATGATGAAGTCTTCCCCTCCTATACTTAAAAGCAACCTCTTTACTATCAAATTGTGTTAATGGGGTTTCCAAGTGCAGAGATGTTGTAGCTTTCTTTTATGCATGAAGTTTTTATCCCATGCTTCGATGCATATGACTAACTAATGAAGGTATGAGTGGCCCCAGAGTCAAATAGCACTACGGTTGGGTGACCGTTGACTGAGAACGTACCAGCGAGTACTGGTTCTCCGACGGGGATCTGTTCCAGGTGAATATAGTGCACTTGGCCCTTCCGCGGTGTGTTCCCCTTGGGCTTGTTCTGCTGGCTGCCACCCGCAGGAGTGGGGCCTTGAATCCTACGAGGAGCGCGGCACTCCCTGCTAAAGTGGCCTTTCTTGCCACAATTGAAGCAAGGATTCCCGGGTCCTGGTGCCGTGGGAGCATGAGGGGCGGGAAGCTACGTGGGTGCACGGTAGGCTGGGTACTGCTACTGTTGTGGAGCTCGGTGGAACCAACCCGATTGATTGGGCCAGACCACATAGCGGGGCTTCTGCTGGTAATTGGTCTTCTGCTTCATAGACAACCCAAGTGCACTATTGGCCTGACGTTTTCTCTTTTGGTCCTCATTTGCAACACGGAGGCGATTCTCCATGTCTAGTGCGGTGTCGACCAGCTCTGGTAACGACGCCCGAGATGTGTTTGGAGGGTGGGGTCAAAACCCTGCAAGAGTCTGGCCGCCCTGCTAGGATCATCTGCAACATCCCCGGGCGAATACTACGACGGTTGGATGAATGTTTGCACGTATTGCATCACCGTGCGGTTGCCCTGTTTGAGCTCCCTGAACTCGCATTGCTTCTGCTCCATAAGACTCACCAGGATATAGTGGGCCCAGAAAGCCGTACAGAGCTCTTCCCATGTGATCACGTGACCCTGCTGCTGCATAGCCTGGAACGTGGCGTACCATGCTCCAGCTGGGCCCTGAAGCAACTGTGCCACAAACCGAGCTTTCTCCTGCTCGGTCAACCTAGGAAGCAGTGTGAACTTGGACTCTATCATGCGGAGCCAGTCATTTGCCGCGAGTGGCTCAGGGCACGTGGTGAAGACAGGAGGGCGCAGCCACTCGAAGTCCTGATAGGTGATGCCGCGGGGCTGGTGTTCCCGTGCCCGCTGTTGCCCCTGAGCTTGGCGTTCTTCCCTCATGAGGTGGATCAGCTAGCCCTGTTGCATGACCAGGGTGGCCAATTCCGGCGGAGGTGGTGCATCGTGTGGCTACTGGCCCGAGGTCTGTCCCTGACGAGTGTTCACCATCTGCAAGAGTGAAGCTAACAGTGTTTAGTCCAACCACTTCAAACCAATTAGATGCGCCGAAACACAGTTACTTGAAACATGTAAGACGGAAACATATAATTGCAGTAAAGTGTTAGCTTCCTTCTCGCAGCGGTTCGACTACTGTCACATCTAGCATAGCCTGGGCGTGTTGGCGTTTAATACTCGACTATCGCGTGGATTCCTGGACAACAATGACTTTAACGGCGCGCTACTCTTAAACCGTGCATCTTTTGATTATGCCCCCCTTAGCAAAGTTATTCCTCGTTCTGTGTTCTTTCACTTTCTTATAAAATGTTTTTAGTGATTCCATTAGTATCTTATTCAAATTCAGTGTACGTCAGTATATATTAGTTTAGTTCAAATTTCTGAGACTGCGCGATTTCAGCCATAACTCCCAACGAGACGCTTTTAGGAGACACTTTGTATAACAAAGTTGTCCTATACTTCTAGTTCTAAAACTTTGACAATACACTCCCAGTTCAGTTCTTGCACTAAGGATGTGCAAAATGGGTTTTCCTACGTGTGCTGCTTCAGTCCAGATTACAGGTTCTTGAAAAATTTGACCGTAATTCCAGATCTGAGCACAATTAGTGAAAGCTCCAATTGACAAAGTTCTACACCAGACGGTTTTCTACAACTTTGCTAACCAACTCTTGGGTTAATTCCTTACACAATCCAAGATAATATCAGTTTTAGCTGCAGCTGTGCGAAATTCCAGATTGCAAGATGCAATCCGAAACGAAGTGCAACTCACAAATCCATACACACAACCACCTCAAATGCCACCACGACATAGAACTAACATTAGCGCCACTTAGAAAGGTTCGATTACGAGTAAAGAGTCTTAAGATTACATGATGGGATGGTGGCTACATCAACCAACCATTGAATAGTGTATAATAAAACAATCCATCACGACATCAAATGGCGTACCGAATGAGCTCTCACAACTCACCAATGTTTTCGTACAGCCATGAATCTAAAACGCGGAACGGAATATTACAAAACATCGCTTTCAACACGTGACTAACTTAAAGCTTAACTTCCTTCCTCCAAGCATCAGTCACCCTACACCTTGGAGTTCGCGTCAGACAGAACAGTCTCCTCCTCCTCCTCCATCTCCATGGGCTCTGAGGACTCTTCCTCCAAAGGGGCGGGTGCAGGCTACTGCGGCGGCTCGTACTCTGCCAGACGCTGCTGCAGCTGCGCCACTTGGGCCTCCAACTCCTCCACATGGGTACGGGTCTCCGTGTACCTGTCAAAGTAGAAGCGGCGCCAGTCCTCTGCACGGTGGTATATCCCGCGCGCCTCACGTGCATAGTCCATGCATGCTACCAAGGGTCGGGAGCCGTTCTTGCTCGCGGCGGTCTAGCCAGGCGTGGTCGAGGTCGTTGGTGGGAAGGTAGCGCAGGACCGTGTGGCTTGCCTCCCACCCGGAGCTCAGTGAGGTGAGGGCTGCCATCACCACCTTATGGTAAGCCACCTCCTCGTTGGCCCCGTAAGTGGTGAGGGTCTCCTGGCCCGTGAACGTCCCTCATGGAAGGACAACCTGGGCCATGCAGTCCCCCTCCTCGTGCACTGTCTGCATCGAGATGAAGGGACAGGGACGACGCCCCATCTCCCTCAGGGCCCTGCACAGCAACTGTGACAGAGGACACTCCTCTCTACAACGGGTGTGGAGTAACCCATCCTCCATCACAGGGGGAGTGTGAGTCACGTCAGGGAGAACAGTGATCCTTGCTCCATTTGCCTTGCGTGTGGTCTGCTTGGTTCTGGCCATTTGTTTAGACAAGTAAGGTTGTGCATTAGTGAGTGACATATTTTTCACGTGAGGGATTGTGACAAGGGTACACAGTGCATTGTATGGAAGGTAAGTTTAAAATCACGATTTATTTCATTGCATTGTAATATTACCCCACCATAAATAAAAGCAGTAAATATGATGCATGATTCGTATCTAAACGGTCTCACATCACACATCTAAAAGAAAAGTACATATAGCTAGCGATATTTCGGTGACACATATGCACGGCACTCTCTAATGCAACTAACCGTTTCCTAACTGTTCTTAATTTCGCATGTAGTTAGTGTACCAACAGAAGAATACATGCTCATACATTACCACATAGGGTGGCATCCATGCGTGACCGCTGCGTGGACAACGTAGGTGGGCCGCTGCACCTTTTCCTCAAAGCCTGACTTTCCACCAGTATTGGGGATTGTCGAGAAAAAGGTGGATCCCAAAACCGAATGTAAGTGTGGTGGGTATGAAAGCCTCAAACATGCCCACCACCCTTAAAGAGCTTTTTCTTATACAGCATGAATGCACAGTTTACAACCGTTCGCAAAACCCAGTAGCTTCCACTAGTACTGGGGACAGCTATGGCCGAAAAGTTGCTTCTCAAAGCGCCGAGTATGCATATGAGTTCTATCTAGGTCAGAACGTCAGTGATTTCACCTGGATAACACTAACATCCTTAATATGGGCATATTGCATACTCTCATTTTTAAATTACTTGAAAAGGGCGTTCGAAAATAATTTTGTAAACCAAAACTGGATGATATAACTGTTGTCTGTGTATGATCGGCTCTGATACCAGCTGTGGCGGAACCGCCCTGCTTAACCTAGATTAAGCACACCTGCCTCCTTTGGCTCACAGTGCACTTAAGCTGGACTAAACCCGGTAGTCCGTCGAGTGGCCTTCGGCCCTCGATAACACCTATTTCTAGAGGAACCGACATCACACACATTGACCCTCGATGGAGCCACAACAATTACATCATCACAGGCAGTTGAATATAGATAGATAATAGAATTAGTTTACAGACTAGTTCAAATTAAAGTTCCAAATCCAACATAGTCATAAGATATCATAAGTTTTCAATTGTCTCGCAGCGGAAGTAAAAGTAGATCAGAGTTCATGATAATGCAGCGGAATTTGCAAAAGAGAATCAACATCAAGCCCACTGATGTTGTCCTTGTGCCACAAGCGTCATCCTTTAGTCGTGTTGCACACATGTGCCCCCTCCAACGCAAGGACACATGAGAAACTCCATACCTGTGAACCAAAAATGGGGGCAAACCCTGAGTACTAATTACTCAATAGGACTTAACGGACATGGCTTACGGCTTACGCAAAGCATAGCTTACTAATCAATGTCCATCCTTAGCCATTGATTTTATCCAACAAAGTGTTAAGAGAAGATAGCAGGATTTGACAGCTGCTACCTTAACCTTATTCAGAACAGATTGTGACAATAACAATAATAATATTCTTGTAGGAAAGTAAACCATAGCAACTTGCATGAGAGTAATCCATCGTAACTTGCATATAAGTAATCCATCATATACACCAAACATGTTGTATTTGAAAACATGAGCATAAGCATAGTATTTGAGATTGTTACTACGTTGCCCGTGTGCGATATTCGACACTCTCACACCTGGTGAGCATCAGCGATTCGAATCGATTTCTAATTCCCGGGAATAACTAAAAATGCCAAGGGATATATGCTTACTTTGGTTGAGAGTAGCACACCTTGTATGTATTGCTAGCATCTTGTGTTCATGCCTATCTTGCTAGATGCTATTCATGTTGGTGATGCTTTCTTTTCATTAACCTTGAAAAACAAGCTTACTCTTGATATGTGTGAGATAGATTCATTTGAGCTTGTTGTATGCTTCCTTGCCCTCACTTGCTCTGTATGCTAGAACTTGTGATTACTAGCTTTACATCCCTTCTGAGCTCTTTCAGTTACACTCCTTGCATTTCATGGCATATTTTGAGGAGGAGTTGTCTAGTTCAGGGAGAGTTGAGTTCAAAGAACCCTTGATGTGTCCATTGTCAACAAGGGGGAGAAATTTGGGGAGAAATTAGTGTACTTCCAAGGGTAGAAGTCTTAAAATATGGACAAAGGGGGAGAACTCAGGAGAGTTTTAGTTGAGGGTGAACTTTGTACTTATTTTGCATTTGTGAGGATGCATTTCAGGGGGAGTTGAGCTTTTAGCATGCTCTTTGCATCGGTGCGTTGAGCCTTTTGTCTCTGTCTTGAGGAGCCGATGTTTTGTTTTTCGTTTTGCTTCAAACTGCCTTGTGTTTTGCCTTTGTTTGGTTTTGGGCAGCTTGAGCATTTCTTTTCTTTTTCCTTTCTTTTCAGTTTTACGCTTTTCTTTTGTCTTTTTCTATTTCAGGTTACAGATTATAGATGTGTTGACAATGCACTCATCAAGGGGGAGATTGAGAGCCAATGGACCGGCTTCATTGCTCTCCTGGTGTGATGAGTGATTGTCAACGGTACAAGTCCTCTGATGGACTGGAGGTAGAGGAGATGAAGACCTCGATGGACTGAGGCAAAAGCCCTCCAATGGACCGGAGGCAAGTCTCGGCGTCGGTCGGCCATGGGAGCTCGGTACAAGGAGGGGCGGTTCGGCAACGGCGGTGTAAGCCCTTCGATGGACCGCGAGGCGACTCCGATGGACTGGTGAAGCCGAGTGCCACTGTGGTGCTCCAACCCGAGTGCATGGCGCGAAGGCGTGCGAGGGAGGCTTTGGCGGCTTCGGCTCAAAACCACCACCCAAGTTCAGATGACTTGGTGGGTTGGGCTCCGACTCGCCAAGATTGAAGATTGGGCCAAGACCCGGCCCAGGAAGCCCGCAGAATAAAGTTTCCCGGTTTGACTTCAAAACCGGGGGAAGCTTCCGGACTATTGGCTACGTGGCGCACATCCAAGCGAGGCGTGGAGAAGAAGAAGATCAAGTCGTCATCGTAGTTGTCCGATTGTATCTTTTCGGTTTGGCCCCCTCCGGGCATTTTTAGACTAGGGGTCTTAGTGTAATTGTGTCGTTTAGGGCCTAGGGTATAAATAGACTTGAGAGGCTCCCTTGGAGCTTATCTTGGCAGCCACAAACCCTAGTTTTCCTAACCCTAGCAGCCAAGGTCCAAAGAGAAGAAATAGAGGTGATTAGCTAGGAGATGAGTGCCTAGTTTAGTCTAATCTTGTCATTAGTGGGAGGATGATGGGAGGTAGGCTCTAGGGAACTTGTGTAACCTGAATTTCGTGTTTAATCCAAGGTTCCTTGTTGAGAAATTCCATGGAGTGAGCAGCAATTTTCGTCCTTCCCTTTCCCCTCCCCGTTCTAGTTCGTTTTTGGTTCCAATTCTTGGATTTTGGTGTGTTTCGGTTTGTCCAAGGTTGGGATCTTTTTTTTGCTGGTATTTTGCCTTGCTATGATGTGGTGAATCTCACTAGCCAAGTGCTAGAATCATTGAACCACGAGCAAGGGCTGTTCTTCTCATTTCTCGGTTTTTTGGAGTCAACTCACCTACCTCACGAGATTTGCAATTCCCGTGCATCCCTTGATCTTTTGGAGCTGATCTTTTGGGATTTGCTAGGGAAGGTCCTTAGGATTATCCATGCAAATTTTCGTGAAGTTTCGTTGAGATTTGACCCCGTTTTGATCGATTTTTCGATGGAGTGTCGGGCTGTTTTTCTGCGCAGTTTTTCAGAGAACTGACAGGACAAATCAATTGTCCTTAGGTTTGTCCGAAGTAGGGACTTCGGATTGTCCGATCCCCTTCCCTCGGATTGTCCGGTCTGTAGGTTTTTAGGGCTGTTTCAGCCCCTTTCTTTAGGTTTGTCCGGTCAGTTCTTTTGGTTGAGAGAGTATTGTCCGGTCTAGTGTATTTGGGGCTGTTTTGCGTGTTCTTCGCTCCGCTTGCTTAGGGGTTTGTTTTTCTTGGTTTCTTTGTCCGAGGTTGTGTCTAATTTGAAGAATCAGATTGTCCGGTCTCCCTCCTTCTTTCGCTATCTCTCTCCCTTGCTCTGTGTTTGTCTGGTCCCTTGTTTCGCCCAAGACCGGACTGTCCGGTCCCTTGTTTCTCTTTTGCGTTTCGCGTGCTTTGTTGTTTGGCCCGTAGGTTTGTCCGGTTTAGGGTTTGTGTTGTCCAGTTCCTTTAGTTTTTGAAGTGTTGTTGTTTGCTTCAAACTTGCTTTGTGTCAACCACTGCATGCCCATACTCTTCACTCACTTTTCTAAGTGAGGCACGCTTTGGTGTGTTGAGTGGCTAGTTTGCGACACTTGCAAGCTTTGTAGCTTGTTTCATTTTGTCTGTGCTTTGTTGTGTTCGTCTAGGTGGTGTGTGCTTCCGCTTTGCACCCGATACGTATCTGTTCAATGGACGGTATCGGTTGAGCGTGTGCTTTTGTGAGAGCGCACTTTGGGGTTTGAATTTGAGTTTTTCAAGTGCTCCTATTCACCCCCCCTCTAGTCGCACGTCTCGATCCTACAGTTGGGATCCCTATCGCTTACCTGATCAAAACTACAGCAACTCTAGGACAGCTACAGCTCCAATTTGGCAAAGAAGTGTTCGAAGTTGGCATGAGTCAAGCACTGAACACCAAAACGGAGGCTAAGCCAGAGGTTGATCTCCTAGAAGAAGTAATGGGTATTTCACTTGAGGAAGAGGGAGATCAACAAAGCCTAGAGGATGAGGCTAGCAACTTTAGTGCGGTACAAGAGCCGCTTGAGTTTGAGAAACTGGTTGAATCCTTGCGATCCGACCCCCCGAAAATTGAGCTCAAACAGCTACCGCCTGGCCTGAAGTATGCCTTCAACAATAGAAATCCGGACACACCGGTGATCATCAGCGACAAGCTGACCGAGAATGAGAGCCGGTGATTAATCGCAGTCTTGGAGAAGTACAGATCAGTGCTTGGGCACTCACTCCAAGATCTGAAGGGAATCAGTCTGAATCTGTGCACTCATCGCATCCCGATGGAGACCGAGCACCGGCCTTCACGGGAACCTCAACGAAGACTCAATGAAGCGATGAGAGAGGTAGTCGCGTGTATCATCTACCCGGTGCAAGATAGTGAATGGGTCAGTCCAGTCCAAGTTGTACCAAAGAAGGGAGGAATGACAGTTGTGAAGAACCAAAACAATGAGCTAATTCCTCAACGCACTGTCACCGGATGGCGTATGTGTATCGACTACAGAAAACTCAATGCAGCTACCCGGAAAGATCACTTCCCCCTTCCTTTCATTGATGAAATGCTCGAGAGACTGGCCAATCACTCCTTCTTCTGCTATCTTGATGGCTACTCCAGTTATCACCAGATCCCCATTCACCCGGATGACCAGAGTAAGACCACATTCACCTGTCCCTATGGCACTTTTGCCTATCGGCGAATGTCATTTGGGCTATGCAATGCTCCAGCATCGTTCCAGCATTGCATGATGGCCATATTCTCTAACCTTATAGAGAACATAATAGAAGTATTCATGGACGATTTCTCAGTCTATGGCAAGACCTTTGATGGATGCCTTGAGAACTTAGAAAAGATTCTCCAGAGATGCAAAGAAGTAGACCTTGTCCTAAACTGGGAGAAATGCCACTTTATGGTCAGAGAAGGGATTGTGCTAGGACACAAGGTTTCAGAGAGAGGCATAGAGGTGGATCGTGCAAAAATTGAAGTTATTGAGCAACTCCCACCTCCAGCAAACCTCAAGGCACTCCGAAGCTTCCTTGGTCATGCTGGGTTCTATAGGAGATTTATCAAAAATTTCTCCTTTATTGCCCGACCACCGACCAACCTTTTGGCTAAGGGAACAATCTTTGTGTTTGACGACGCCTGCTTAGAAGCCTTCCATACACTCAAGAAAGCTCTTGTCACAGCACCCATCATCCAACAACCAGACTGGAATGCTCCATTTTAGATCATGTGCGATGCCAGCGACTATGCTGTAGGAGCAGTCCTAGGCCAGAGCAAGGATAGAAAACATCATACCATATCCTATGCTAGCAAGACGCTGACTGGCCCGCAGCTGAACTACTCCACCACCGAAAAAGAGTTATTGGCCATTGTCTTTGCCATTGACAAATTCAAATCATACTTGGTAGGGTCCAAGGTCATAATATACACAGACCATGCAGCTCTCAAGTACCTCCTCACCAAGAAGCTGACAAGAGGAACTAGTTCATGATAGCCGGTTCTATCTTTGGGATGACCCCTACCTATACCCCCTGGTGGAGCCGCCCCGCTCCTGGTCAGGCCGCCCGACCTAGTGTCGAGCTGCCCGACCTAGGACGAGGCTGCCTGACCTCGAATTTTGCCGCCTGGCCACCTTGTTTCAAAAAGTTTCGAGTTCAACTGATCCCTTAGTCGCCAGACTCTGTTGAGTGGATGAGATCGAGCTTTCACGACTTAAGGACGAGAGTTCTTCCCTTCCACCACTCTCATCACTCTCATCTCATCTCCGCCTCGAAAAACCTAAGTCATGGCCTCCAACAACAGCTCTCCCAAGAGCCTTGCCATCACCTCTAGCACCACGACAACCTATACGCCGCGATCCAACCACGAGATCGACCCTTCCATGGTGCTCGACGTCACCCCTCTAGCCGCCCGACCTCCACCCCAAGCCGCATGGCTTGATGCCAGGCCACACGGCTCAGAGAGGGGCCGCCCGGCTTCCCCTGCGCGCTCACGCAGTGCGGGAAGGCCCGCACGGGGCTATCCCCTATGCGCACCATCGCGAAGAAGATGTTCCAGGCTGATTCACCTCGGCCCAACGTCAGGAAGATCACTCCCAAGGCGGTGCCCATCCGAAAACTCTTCTCGAAAGATTCCGTGAAGGATGAGGGAAATGGAGAGCCCAAAAGTCCGGGGTCGCCATCCTACACCATCCGAGGAGGACCTACTCCCAATGAAGGGTGGGGGAAGGTTTAGATCCCGAAGCACAGGGAGAACGTCCTTAGGGGGGACGCATCAATTGATGAGTCCATTGACTTTACTCCCCCTAGGAGGACCGTGAAGAAGACCATCAAGCCCCCTCCGATCCGGGCTCCTCCTGGACATTTTGAAGATTCAGATAAGGAGGAGGAGGGGAAGGAAGAGACCATTGAGTCTCTCAAGGCAAAGATTGCAACCATGAACAAAAGGTTCATCATGCTTGAGAACACTGCGCAGAAGGAGAACTTTGAAAGTGGAAGATCAATGACAAAATAGAAATCCTTAGGAAGGGCTTCTCTTCCAAGTTCCGCCGCCTTGCCAACGCCACTGGGCATCCCGACATCTGTGATCCACCTATGTCGTTGATGCCCATGGTGTTAGAATAAATTTTTAGAATAGGCGCCCTTTTTGCTTTCCTTAGTGTTTAGGTCTAGTTTGTTTTATTTCTTTCTTTGTATGAATTGCGTCTATGTTATTTATTTCATTTATTTCAATCTTAATGATAGTTCAATAAAGTTTCTGCTTACGCTACTTTGAGTTCAAGTGTGGGGTGGGGGGAAGGATTGCACTTAGCCTCCCCCATCTCTCGTCACTAACCCTACATAAAAGAACAAAGAAACACGATGTACAGGGTTAGACCGCTGTTGGCGGTCGTTATAACCTATTTCGATCACCAATACTTCATGTTTCAAGGGTAAGTTTACGCAAATTTCATACATAATAACCGGTTCCACGAGTTGTGTACAAAGGTCTTGCAGGAACACATGTCACGGTGCAAAAACATAGAAAACATGGAGAAAACATGTGAACCAGGAAGAAGAGCTGGATATGGGCTAAGGACCCAGGCCGCCCGGCTCAGGCCGCTTGCCACCAATCCGCCCGGCTTGCCACCAAGCCGCCCGGCCTGTGAAACTCTCCAAATGCCGCCATCTTCCACCTGCATGCAAGAGACAACGTGTCAAGTACAACTCCATGGTGGAATCCGAGTGAACCAATCACTATGCCACGGAAGGCCTTGCCACTTCATCAATCCAGCCCACAGATTGGCTAAGTCAGCAATCTAGGGGAGTTCCATCCAATGGCTAAGGAAGAAACACAAAAGGATCCAATGGTTGAGGCAAAAGCACACAAGAATAACCGCCAACCGACCTATAACCGCCTTGGAGGAGCAATATGGACCGTGGGATGAAGTGAGGCGGTGGATCCAAGGGATGGCCAGGCCGCCCGGCTTGGGACCAAGTCGCCCGGCTCCACCCCGAGTCGCCCGGCTTGGCACCCAAGCCGCCCGGCCTCTAACCGTCTCCAACCGCCACAACCGACCTTCTCCATCACTTAGCACTATAAATACCCCCGTAGACCTCCCTTGTGAGGTGTGGATTAGTGGACAAATGTAGTGGTAGAGTGTATAGTGTGGAGAAGTGAAGCTTTCCCTTAGCATTGTAGAGAGATTTCCTCTTGTATCAAGAAGAGTAGTGAGTGCAGAGTTCGGGAGTGGGATTTCTCTTCTCTCCCAGGCTTGTATCATCAAAGGAAGGATATTCAGTTCCAGGATTGAGTAAAGTTCCTTGTCTCTCACCTTTGTTATTACATTCTTACTTTACTTTCATACTTAGTTTTATACTTGTCTATTTACGGGAACCTTGTGCATGCTTATAGTGTTGGCTATATAGTAGTGCTTGCTTTTCTGGCTCATTACCAGTAAGTAGTAAACTCTGTGAGTGGCACGACGGTGTTCATACTTAGAGTTTGCCTTGGTTGGTCGGCTATCCCACGCAGCTTTGGTTGGTAGACACACTAGGTGACAGCTTTTGTGTTCTCAGTATTCCAATCCCGTTCGTTCGGATAGACTCGCTGACGATATGGCCGAAACCTGTAGCGCCCGCCTTTCTCGGCTGGGTTATCAGCACTCTGGTGCCTGGCAGTGGCTTTGCAGCTTTGGTGTCTATGTTTACATGACAAGTATAGTGCTTTGCATGTTTAGTATAGCAAGGTGCTTTAACATCTGTTGAGAACCTGCTTTTCTGTCTTTTATCCTCTACTTGCTAGCTTCGCTAGTTTGGCCATTGTGTTGTGTGATTATTATACTCCTCGTTCCTCATGGATTCGATACCCTAAAATACTCTTGGGTGAAAGGCTACAACGCGTTTTCCTTGCGCTTGCGGATTTATATCTAATAGGCTAAGGAACGCCAACAAGCTTTTCTGGCGTCGTTGCCGGGGAGCGGTAGCTATTTTAACACAGAACCAAGGTCATCTATCTCCAACTATACAACCACTACACCACTATCCCACCATATCACCATACCACCCCATGGATCACACGCCTATCTGCGAGTTATCGGCTCCGAAGGGCGATTTTCTGGAGCCTCCACCATCATCCGCCCCCATCATCACAGATGGCTATCAGCTACGTCCCGGCTTGATAGCCATGGTTCGGGACCAATCCTTCGCAGGATTGGAATCAAAGAGTCCCTACACACACCTCCGAGAGTTCGAGCAGCTCTGCAGCTGTATCTCTATCTCGGGTATGCCTGGAGAAACCCTTCGATGGTTGCTATTTCCGTTCTCATTGACGGGAGCAGCAAAATCATGGTACAACTGAGTAGTCGGTGTAGTAGAGGGGAGTTGAAAGAGACTCCAAGTCAAATTCTGTCTGCACTTTTTCCCACCAAATCTAGTCGTTGACCTCCAATGTGAAGTTCTCAACTTTCGTCGAGGAAGCGACGAGACTTTGGCGGTAGCCTGGTCATGTTTCACCGGTCTGGTCGCATTTGGCCCAGATCTGGCGATCCAATAGTCCATGCTCTTGCAGCACTTTGTCCGAGGCCTTTCACCAGGCGCAGGACTATGCTTGGACTTAGCTTCAGGAGGATCATTTTCTCACCTATCTGCCCTAGAAGGACGAAAAGTCCTTGATAAAATTCTCGAAAAATCTTCTGATGGCAGTACGATCGAGAAACCACGCTCACATCCACAAGATCCACCTAAACCCAGCTACCAAGAAGAGAGTCAGAATACCCATACCCCATCTCCACAAACTCTCATGATCACAGATATCCCCAAACCTAGCACGTCACAGGACACTGAGAGGGTCAGTGAATCCGTGACAAATCCTCCGTCGGTTCCCCCGTTCTCGTTTGATGACGAGCTACTAACTGGCTTTGGCAAAACATCTCGGTTGCCCAAAGAGAGCCAACGCTTCAAAAGGACCTCTCAACCAGCATATCTACTCCCAGAACAAACACATCAAATGAGAGAGGACCTTCTCTGGCTTACAGTTGTGCTGAATCGGGAATGGCTAGAAGAGAGACGACTCGACACAAAAATGGTTAGGTTCTACCCAGGACCATCTCTCGTCTCTGTCGATGTATCCGACATGTTCCCACAAGATATCTTGTACGACCCACGAGTTGGGGTGAACATCATTCCTAAACATGTTGTAGACACCCATTTCCCCACGCTCCCACGATCAAAATCCAACATTCGTTTGAAGTGGAACAAGAATGAATCGTTGGAAAATCATGGAGTTATCAGGGTCATACCAGTAACCTTGCGAGACAAGCGGAAGTTCTTAGATTTCCACGTCTTCGACATACCCGAGGAACCCATGCCACTCATACTGGTTGGGATCCCTATTGCTTCCCTGATCAAAACTACAGCAACTCCAGGGCAGCTACAGCTCCAGTTTGGCAAAGAAGTGTTCGAAGTTGGCATGAGTCGAGCACTGAACACCAAAACGAAGGCTAACCCAGAGGTTGATCTCCTAGAAGAAGTGATGGGTATTTCACTTGAGGAAGAGGAAGATCAACAAAGCCTAGAGGAAGAGGCTAGCAACTTCAGTGTGGTAGAAGAGCCGCTTGAGTTTGAGAAACTGGGTGAATCCTTCCGGCCCGACCCCCCGAAAATTGAGCTCAAACAGCTACCGCCTGGCTTGAAGTATGCCTTCCTCAACAGGAATCCGGACACACCGGTAATCATCAGCGACAAGCCAACCGAGAATGAGTTTCGGCAATTAATCGCAGTCTCGGAGAAGTACAGATCAGTGCTTGGGTACTCACTCCAAGATTTGAAGGGAATCAGTCCAAACCTGTGCACTCATCGCATCCCGATGGAGACCGAGCACCGGCCCTCACGGGAACCTCAACGAAGACTCAATCAAGCGATGAGAGAGGTAGTCAAGAAGGAGGTGCTTAAACTCCTACACGCGGGTATCATCTACCCGGTGCAAGATAGTGAATGGGTCAGTTCAGTCAAAGTTGTACCAAAGAAGGGAGGAATGACAGTTGTGAAGAATCAGAACAATGAACTAATTCCTCAGCGCACTGTCACCGGATGGCGTATGTGTATCGATTACAGAAAACTCAATGCAGCCACCCGGAAAGATCACTTCCCCCTTCCTTTCATCGATGATATGCTCGAGAGACTAGCCAATCACTCCTTCTTCTGCTATCTTGATGGCTACTCTGGTTATCACCAGATCCCCATTCACCCGGATGACCAGAGTAAGACCACATTCACCTGTCCCTATGGCACTTTTGCCTATCGGCGAATGTCATTTGGGCTATGCAATGCTCCAGCATCGTTCCAGCGTTGCATGATGGCCATATTCTCTGGCCTTATAGAGAACATAATGGAAGTATTCATGGACGATTTCTCAGTCTATGGCAAGACCTTTGATGGATGTCTTGAGAACTTAGAAAAGGTTCTCTAGAGATGCAAAGAAGTAGACCTTGTCCTAAACTAGGAGAAATGTCACTTCATGGTCAGAGAAGGGATTGTGCTAGGACACAAGGTTTCAGAGAGAGGCATATGTGATGCCCCTGGCATCTCCAGAGCCCTAACACGCAGTTAGAGACAAGCTAATGATGGATTAAGACTTAAGCATGCTTAGAGAGTAAAAAGAAATATATGGAGGAGCCACTAAATCAAAATTTTCTACACAAGATACAAGACCACACATTTCGTGGTTGAATAAGTCAACACTCACATGCTTTTGAGCTCAACTCCAAATGCCAAACCTCGGATAAGAAAAGTAGCCCTAGACCTTTCTGTTGGACAATGTTCAAAAATCTAAAGACAGGAGGTTTAAAAGATCCAACCCAAAGTTTCTTGATAAGTGCCAGTTGTGATCGTGAGCAAACTTGAGCCCTAATAAAGCTTTCAAATTCATTAAGTACCCAGGCGCAACTCCGTTGACAAACTTGTTGTACATGTTATGGACTATCCTTTTGCTACACTGAGCATGGATCAAAACTATCGTCTACTCACTCAAAATTTCACCCAAATATCTCATGGAAACAACTAGATCAACCCACACTTAGAAATTTCCCAAGTATGGATTTTCAGCTTTTCCCTAAGTTGATTCTGAAATTACTTTTGATTTCACTATACAACTTCAAAATCTTCCTTTCTATGAAGTAGAATTAAACTTATCGCCTTTCAAATGCACCTATTGTGGAAGTTATTGGACTTCATTTGATACTCCAAAAGTTTGAAACAAGAAAGTCTCTACACAAAGTGAAAGTTCTGTTTTAATAAACCTTGGAACATAATTGTGTCTATAATTCAAAATCTGTTGGGTTTCAGACCAAAGTCATATTAACAAACTTGTAGATAAAATACTGGAGAACAACTTTGGTAACTAGAGTTTGATCATACATTGATTTTTAAAAGGAGTTTAGGGTCATTTTGTACCAACACAGAAAACCAGTCCAAGTCTGACCGGTTTAGTAATTTCAATGTTTCTATGACCTACAGCCATTTTCATGCAAGGATCAAATTGAAGAAGTTGTAGGTTATGAAATTCTAAACAATGTTGCCAAGAGGAACTTGGGGAGGTAATGACCAGAAATATGAGTTTTGAAATTCCCAAACAATAAAGGTTCCCTGTCCAAATTAAAGGCTGCTATATAAATTCATGGATAAATCATATTTACACTTAGAATCTGTATAGAACCTTTTGACAAAGATGTAGAGCTTGAAGAGCGGAACATTTAGTCCAATTGGGGCTTTGTCAAATTCGGTCTCTAAGTATGTCAAATACGCGATTTATAGGGACATAGGAAACACATTTTTCAAATTTCACATTTTCCACCCCTTCTCCGGTCACTGGCAGGTGGGCCCGCGACCGGTGCGCCGCGCGGACGCCGAGCCGGCGCCCGCTACGCGGCCGGCGGCGTACGGTCACCGCCCCGCGCCCGCGGATCGCCTCTCGGCCGCGCCCCTTCACCTAGACGCCATCCCAACCTCATTCTTCCTCGCCCTCACTTCCTCGCCCCTACCTCTGCCTCACTCGCGAGCCGCGGCCGCCATTAGAGCCGAGCTCGAGCTCACTGCGCTGGCCGCCTCGGCCCGTCCCCGTACCTCAAACCACCACCACCGGCTTCGCCTTCACCTCGCGCACCCGTAGGGCCAAGAGACGTCGCTATTCTCCCCTTCTTTCACCGGATTGAGCCGCACCCGAGGACACCTCGCCATGGCCACGACCCGAACTTGAAGCTCATAGCACTGCGCACTGCCGTCCACCCCACACCCCTAGACTACCTCCACCACATCCGCCATGGCTGCGCACATCCAGCGCGCTTGATCTCGACGTCACTCGCCTCTCAGCCGTCGAGATCCATCTCCACCGCGCCGCCGGTTCACGACCTCGCCATACCGGTTCAAGCCCTGTTCACCATCGTCGCGCCGGCCGAACCCCTCCTCCTCGCGCCCCCAGGTCACCGTGCCGGGATGCGCCACCCTCCACTCCACCGGTTCGCCTAGGCCTAGGTTTCCGATTCCACATCACCGCTCCGCATTTGGCCGTCGGAGATCCCACTCCCGGGGCCTCGAGCTGCGGCCGCGGCCCCGCTACTCCACTGCTCCCTGTGCCTCCCCGCCACTGCGCCATCCATCCTCGGCCCTAACTCCACCTCCTCGACCGTTCCAGGCCACCATCTCCTGCCCGCCATCCCGCATTCCTTCGCCGGAGTCCGGCCCACGCACCTCGCCGTCACGGCGCGCCTCCGTGCCTTCTCCGTCGTTGCAGGTAAGGGGTAAATGTTCCCCGCCCTCGCCTCTCTCTCTCCGACCCCAGCAGCGGGCCCCGAAGCCCCGGCAGGCTGGATTTGGACCGCGCCGTCGCTGTTCCTGCCTCCCGTCGCGAGGAAGAAGACGATGGGAGGAAGGGGATAGGACTTTTGCGATCTGGCCCTCCTCGTTCGGCGTTTTCGCACTGCAAACCCGTGAGCAGTAACATGAGTCTGGCAAATCTTACACGCTAGACCCTCGAAACTATGGTTATTTATGTTTTAGTCCTTAGATCTAATGTTTTTCATTTAAAGGCATTTAAATCGACTATGAACTTTGGAAAATCATAAAAAATCATAAAAAAATCCAAAATGGACAAACTCAGTTGCGTTAGACTCCTCTTAAGTAGATCTACACAGTAGGTATGATGTGGAGATGTGCATGTATGGTTTTGCCCCTGTTATAGTGCATGCATGTTAATTCAATGAAAAATAGAAAACATGATCTAGTTGGAATCCAAAAGTGATAAAACTTGGTCAGTAGCCTTCTTAGGTTGTTTGGACACTGTGGGATTTCTGGTAACTCAATATATTACTGTTCACTCTCTGCTTTACCATTTTGCATGTATTTTATGCTTTATTTGATAGCTTGGAAATAAGGCCATGCAAAATATGATGAATATGACTCACTGGTATTTTTCTTAGGTCTTAGATAGTTCATGAACCTTACTGGTAAAATATGAGCCCCTACATGTTAAGTTTTGATGGTGATTTGAAAATGACAAATTTTGACTTGGAGAACTAGGTAAATGGAAAAATGGGTTATAAGGTGCAAGATAAATTCTAGAAAAGTTCTAGTAGCATATGGGAGTGCTGTAGAGTCCAGAAAGTATATGCTAGAGGGCTATTCACATTGTTTATATGTACATCTTAATTTGCACTAGATTTATATATACAAAATAGATGTCCTGTCAAACTTGTGAGTTTTAACTTGTAAATTTTTGTACGTATAGCTCATGCTAAGTATAGCTCACTGGTAAAATTTCACCTATAGAAACCATTCCTATAATTTATGAAAATTCTGACAATGTGTAGGGCTGAGAACTTGCTAGAATTTTAATAAAATAAATATAACTCCAATTAAGCTGAAATTTTGGCAGTAAGTTTGGGTATGAAGAATCTATATGTCATAAAAGTTTGGGCTCGTTTGGGTACATTTTTCTGCTGCATCTTAAGTGGGTAAATTAATTCACAAATAAGAATAAATTACCCTGTGTTTAAGCATTTGCGATGAGTTGAACTGCTATACCACGTTATTTATCCATGACATACATGCTGCATTCTATCATTTGCATTTCATCTACATCCAGTGCAAGCATATGCATTCTTGTGCACACTTGATTTGGACGATTGTATTCATACTATCCACGCGAAAGTATTCCTTGCTTAGTACTTTATCAACCACCTGTCTGCCTGTCCTTGAAATGATCATTTGTATGCGTTCTCGGTGATTCATGCGTCTCATATTTTGCATCATGCATATCATTCATGTAACGACGCTTATTTAAGATACGAGATCAAGGAGCAATTGCGTAGAGCTACGTCGAGCAACGGTGATCCGAAAGACCAATTAAGCCCCAAGCACGACCTGGAGTGCCCATCTGTCGTGTTTGGAAAGAGGAGTTGTCCAAGGGATCAAGGGGTTACCTGGGGCAAAGCCTCACAACCTGGCAAACTAACATTAGCTTAGTTTGTTGTGTTCTTAAAATAAAGCAAAGGTAGGCAGGACTATGCTTTACCCAGCACATATACTTGATGAATGCTTACGCATCTGCATTAGGAGTTGTTTGGAACCAAATCGCATTACTCCTTGGCCGCCCTGGCCCTAGCACCTATATATTAGAGATCGTAGGACGAGTTGCCTAGAATTGCCAGGTACGAGTATACACGAGTGAATGGAGTCACTCGTCGTGTAGGTGATTTTTTCAAAATTTACAAGAAATCTCACCATTATGAATCTTACTTTAATTATGTTATGTTTTAAATGGAGACCGGGCGGAGATATGGAAATGTACGATGAGAATTGGAATATGTGTGGTGGACTCCGCCCGCGTCGTTTAAGGCCCGTTCGTCTGTTCGCCTGCTGATTGGCTCAACATTGCTAAAGTGCTTATCCGGGTCGTGGGACCAGTGAAAGTCTTACCGGCCCCGTCCTACTATTCAAGGTGCTGCCCATCCACTGATAGGGGGCCGATGGACTTGAGAGGTGCTTAGAGGTTGAGGGAGGGCTGACCCGACGTACCGTGGTATCGCTCCTGAGACGGCTACTCCCAAGGGTTAGATGGGGCCGCTGTGAATCTTGGGACGGGACAGGTGGAGATGAGGGATATATGTGTGGAACGCGATGGCTAGTAAGCATATATCACTTGGCATTTTTAGTTATTCCCGGGAATTAACAAATCGATTCGAATCGCTGATGCTCACCAGGTGTGAGAATGCCAAATATCGCACATGGGCAACATAGTAATAACCGTAACATGTTGTTTATCAAATCATGCTTTCCAATACAACATGCTTGGATGTGTATGATCTGTCTCACTATTCAGGGTGTCGCCCATCCACTGCTAGGAGGTCGATGGACTTGGGAGATGCTTAGAGGTCGAGGGAGGGCTGACCCGACGTACCGTGGTATCGCTCCTGAGACGGCTACTCCCAAGGGGTGGGATGGAGGCGCTGTGAATCTTGGGATGGGACATGTATTCATGTTTTAATTTCATGCAAGTATTTACCTTATGATATAAATGATCTTCTTGATCAATGGATAGCAGCTGTCAAATCCTGCTATCATATGTCAACATGAACTTGGTTTAAGAATCAACAGCTAAGGATCCACATGATTAGTAAGCATGCTTTGCGTCAGCCGTAAGCCACGTCCATTAAGTCCTACTAAGTAATTAGTACTCAGGGTTTGCCCCCACTTTTGGATTATAGGTACCGGCGACACCTGGATAGCTGTGTTGGAGGTGGTAGTACCGGTGGGCTCGGTGCTATTCGCCTTGTTCATCTCTTCATGAAGACTGCTTGAGTTTGTTTCCGCTGCGAGATTTTTAAAACGCTTCCGCTATACATATATGCTCTGAATTCGTTTCCGCTATATTTGAACATGTATTTGATTTCATACATTTGGCTTGTAAAATAAAATCTATTAATCTCTATTTCAACTGCCTGTGATGGTGTAATTGTTGTGGCTCCATGGAGAGTCGGATGTGTTTGATGTCGGTTCCTCTGGGATTTGGTGTTATCGAGAGCTGAAGTACTCTCGACGGACTACCGGGTTTAGTCTGGCCTAAGTGCACTGCGAGCCAGAGGTGGCAGGTGTGCTTAGTCTGGATTAAGCAGGGCGGTTCCGCCACAGCTGGTATCAGAGCCGATCATACACAGACAGCAGTTATATCATCCAGTTTTGGTTTACAAAACTATTTTCGAAAGCCCTTTTCAAGTAATTCAAAAATGAGAGTATACGCTATGCCCGTATAAGGATGTTAGTGTTATCCAGGTGACATCACTGACATTCTGACCTAGATAGAACTCATATGCATATTCGGTGCTTTGGGAAGCAACTCTTCGGCCATAGCTATCCCTAGTACTGGTGGAAGCTATTGGGATTTGCGAACGGTTGTAAACCCTGCATTCATGCTGTATAAGTAAAAGCTCTTTAAGGGTGGTGGCATGTTTGAGGCTTTCATACCCACCACACTTACATTCGGTTCTGGGACCCACCTTTTTCTCGACAATCCCTAGTACTGGTGGAAAGTTAGGCTTTGAGGAAAAGGTGCATCGGCCCACCAACGTTGTCCACGCAGCGGTCACGCGTGGATGCCACATTAGGTGGTAATGTTGGAGCATGCATTCTTCGGCAGGTACACTAACCACGTGCGAAACTAAGAACGACTAGAGAACGACTCGTTGCATTAAAGAGAGATGTGCATATGTGTCACCGAAATATCGCTAGCTATATATAAAATACATAGGTTGTGCGGTGTGAGATCGGATAGGACGAATAATGCATCATTCATCTCATCTCATGTGCTTTGCTATGTGTTGGATTGAAAATGACTGGATTCATATGTTATCGTACGGATGGATGTTAGTAATAACAAGTTAACATGAGAATTGCATGTATGATGCTAATGATGGTATGTGAATAAAAATCCGGGAAGAACTAGATGAGAACGTTGTATAAGGTCCTTGTAAGACGTGACTTTGTGACCTTTGCCGAAATTGTGCCTTCTGCATTAATACAAACGCTTTTACGGGAAACTTTCTATAACGAACCTGTAGAGAACAACGAAACAAACAACTTCCCTACTTGAGTTTTGATTCAAAGGTGTATGTAAAGATAACTCAAAGTCACTTTAAGTCAGAACTTCACATCGGGACCATTACGCCAAAAATCTGGTAACTTGAAGTTTGAGACCTTTGAATAGAGAATTGACCAAAAGGGATTTGGTAAAAACTCCGAATACGAACGTTCGAGACATTTTTGGGTTCCTTCGAAAAAGCTAACCGCAATCTGTTCACATCAGAAAGGGAGCGATAAAAAGTTGTGTTACACGTGATGATAGGATCGTTTTCATTACACTTTCTCGAGCAAGGAAGTAGGATCGCACTATGACCGTACCAAGATTTTCAGATTCTTGTATTGACACAGACCTTATTCTTCCTGCTACAGATGTCGCAACCTTCGACGCAGCCCTTCAACTTATGCCCTAATTACCAGGAGTCCACAAAAGCTAAAACAATAGTACCTCGAGATCCTAAGAAGAGAAAAGCGGGAGAGTCTTCCACTGAGGCAGCCTCAGTTCAACATCTGCGACCCAGGATGGTTCTATTAAAAGGATTTGTCAAGCCTGAAGATCAAATCGAGATGGTTTGTATGTGTCGACAACTGGGTAAGGGCCCAGGAGGATTTTACAGGCCAAGCCTCAAAAATGGTGCCAAGCTGAACTTATGGATGATGTCCCTGGGAAAGAACTAGGATCCGACGGCACGCTCATATGGACCCACACGTCCATTCGATGGAGCACCAGCCCCGACAATACCAGACGCTTTCAAGATGATTGCTCAAACTGTGAACTCCACTGCAAGCAAGTTTCCTCAGATTAACCCGGACATATGCATCGTCAACTACTACACCAACTCCGGGAAGCTCGGACTTCACCAAGACAAGGACGAGTCAGAGAGTAGCCTTACCAAAGGTTTACCTTTCATATCCATCTTCATAGGAGACACTGCTGAGTTCTTGTTCGGCGACATGAGAGACAAGGACCAAGCGACCAAGATTAACCTCGAATCTGGTGACGTTCTCATACTCGGTGGAGAATCAAGACTATTGTTTCATGGCATTTCCCACGTGAAGACCAACACTGCACCAAGTTGGTTGAAAGAATAAACGGGTCTTCGTCCTGGACGTATCAATCTTACGTTTAGGCAGTATTAGCTAGATACTAGATGGTATGCTTGCAGTCATCGCAAACTTTTGTAATGAGAGGAGGTTGACTCTCATAACTCTTGAGTTTCCCATGTATCCAGCTTCTTGCAGTCGGCATGTGTCCAACCCTCATGTTTAATGTATCTCTGTTTTCAATAGAGCATTTCAAACTCTTGTAGTTCTCACGCTTCATGCTCTTGTCATTCAGGCACTTCAATCTTTGTAATCCATGACACTTTAGTTATTATTACCCTATTTTCCGATTCAAATAAATCCGTTAAATTATACCTTCGAAAACATTGTGCTATGGCATGTAAGACTCCTTGTTCATGTCTTTCTATAACCTTATGTATTCGCATATCCCCTGAGGTTGGATGGAAATACCGCTCTTGACGGGGTGTTTACCCGAGCAGTCTATGGTGCCGCGACGAAACCTAGGGTCCCGTGGGTACGGCCGTCACTCGGTTCCACTAGGGGCGCGCTGGTATCAAGACATGCAAAGGCATGACACTGCTACAATTGTGGAACATTCCTACCCAACTTCTAACGCCTTGTTGACCTCTATCCCTCTAATTCGTGGAAATAATTTACTCTATTTCCACTGCCGCCTAGTATTGTTTCTTTGCTTTGTTTCACCTTGCCTTTCTTGATCTGTGGGAAAAATCCGTCTCAATCCCCGTATCGTTCACACCTTTGCCTCGCCTTGTTGAATCATGTTCTTCTCGATCAGTGGAGATAGATCGACTCTATGGTTCCACTCGTCCACATCTTTTTCGTTGACTTTGTTTATCCTTGCTAGTCGTGCTTCATGGGGATGATCAATTCTAATCTCCATGCTACGATTACAACCATTGGTCCTAGTCTCGGACTCCTCTATGCTTACCTTGATCAGCTTTAACGTCCGTATCTGTGGGAATGCTTGGTTCCATTTTCACTGTTTTGCCACATCATTCCATTGCCTTCTTCCAATTTGCCTCTCTTGATTTGTGGGAAGCAATCAACTCTATTTCCACCACTATATCTTATGATTTCTTCCTTCGTATATATTGAATCTTATCTCCTAAAGGAGAACTTCAGCATCATCCACTGCACTAAGCTTTTGTTCTCGGCTAATGCTTTCATCGCATTGTCCTTTTCAAGAGTTGCTTTATTCTTCTTTTGAAATTATCCTCAAAGTTGGGCTCACTAACCACGATAAGTGTGCTGTTAGTAAGCACAAGCCCTCTGCCTATACTTTTCTCGGTCAGTCTTGATCAATTCTATAAAATCATACAAACCATCACCTTGTCTAGGTGAATATGTCCTATTCTCTTTCCACGGCACCTTTCTCGAAACAATGAGTAGAATGTGCTATGTATCACCACATCTTACTCTTTGAAGAATGTTCGGATTTAATATCTTATATGTGTACACAATCCCTATCAAATGAAATGAATGTGTCTCTCAAAAGCACATCCATTGCTAACCCTTTGAATCCCAAGAGCCTTCGTGGTTCGGTCTTCCGATTGTGTACACCTTGCTTCTAATTGTTCTAAGACCTATATATTCATCACGTTTCTAAATCTTGGTGTCAAAGTCAGGGAGTAACCCTGTTCCATTATTCGAGTAAATCACTGTCGTTTTCGCATTGGCCATACCGTCCTTGTGGTTTATTCATTTGCTCTCATATAAGACACGACTTGGTGAGTATCTTAGAAAGGCCACCATGGACCAATTAAAAGAAGCTTTGTAACTACCTTGTGTTAAAGAGGCACTAATCATTCACGAGCCAGTTAACAAAGCAATTTGATGAAGGATTAAGTGTTACCATGTATGTCAGAAGCACCCGAACAACGATGCCAAAACCATTTACATTGCGCAGTAAGCCATAGAACCCCGCTTCCTCCAAATCTCGGGACGAGATTTCTTTAAGGGGGGTGGGTTGTGATGCCCCTGGCATCTCCAGAGCCCTAACACGCAGTTAGAGACAAGCTAATGATAGATTAAGACTTAAGCATGCTTAGAGAGTAACAAGAAATATGTGGAGGAGCCACTAAATCAAAATTTTCTACACAAGATACAAGACCACACATTTCGTGGTTGAATAAGTCAACACTCACATGCTTTTGAGCTCAACTCCAAATGCCAAACCTCGGATAAGAAAAGTAGCCCTAGACCTTTTTATTGGACAATGTTCAAAAATCTAAAGACAGGAGGTTTAAAAGATCCAACCCAAAGTTTCTTGATAAGTGCCAGTTGTGATCGTGAGCAAACTTGGGCCCTAATAAAGCTTTCAAATTCATTAAGTACCCAGGCTCAACTCCATTGACAAACTTGTTGTACATGTTATGGACTATCCTTTTGCTACACTGAGCATGGATCAAAACTATCATCTACTCACTCAAAATTTCACCCAAATATCTTATGGAAACAACTAGATCAACCCACACTTGGAAATTTCCCAAGTATGGATTTTCAGCTTTTCCCTAAGTTGATTCTGAAATTACTTTTGATTTCACTATACAACTTCAAAACCTTCCTTTCTATGAAGTAGAATTAAACTTATCACCTTTCAAATGCACCTATTGTGGAAGTGATTGGACTTCATTTGATACTCCAAAAGTTTGAAACAAGAAAGTCTCTACACAAAGTGAAAGTTCTGTTTTAATAAACCTTGGAACATAATTGTGTCTATAATTCAAAATCTGTTGGGTTCCAGACCAAAGTCATATTACCAAACTTGTAGATAAAATACTGGAGAACAACTTTGGTGACTAGAGTTTGATCATATAGTGATTTTTAAAAGGAGTTTAGGGTCATTTTGTACCAACACAGAAAACCAGTCCAAGTCTGACCTGTTTAGTAATTTCAATGTTTCTATGACCTACAGCCATTTTCATGCAAGGATCAAATTTAAGAAGTTGTAGATTATGAAATTCTAAACAATGTTGTCAAGAGGCACTTGGGGAGATAATGAACAGAAATATGAGTTTTGAAATTCCCAAATAATAAAGGTTCCCTGTCCAAATTAAAGGCTGCTATGTAAATTCATGGATAAATTATATTTGTGCTTAGAATCTGGTATAGAACCTTTTGACAAAGATGTAGAGCTTGAAGAGTGGAACATTTCGTCCAATTGGGGCCTTGTCAAATTCGGTTTCTAAATATGTCAAATACACGATTTACAGGGACATAGGAAACACATTTTTCAAATTTCACATTTTCCACCCCTTCTCCGGTCACTGGCAGGTGGGCCCGCGACCGGTGCACCGCGCGGACGCCGAGCCGGTGCCCGCCACGCGGCAGGCGGCGTACGATCACCGCCCCGCGCCCGCGGATCGCCCCTCGGCCGCGCCCCTTCACCTGGACGCCATCCCGACCTCATTCTTCCTCGCCCTCACTCCCTCGCCCCTACCTCTGCCTCACTCGCGAGCCGCGGCCGCCATTAGAGCCGAGCTCGAGCTCACTATGCTGGCCGCCTCAGCCCGTCCCCGTGCCTCAAACCACCACCACTGGCTTCACCTTCACCTCGCGCACCCGTAGGGCCAAGAGACTTCGCTGTTCTCCCCTTCTTTCACCGGATCGAGCCGCACCCGAGGACACCTCGCCATAGCCACGACCCGAACTTGAAGCTCATTGCGCTGCGCGCTGCCGTCCACCCTACACCCCTAGACTACCTCCACCACATCCGCCATGGCTGCGCGCATCCAGCGCGCTTGATCTCGACGTCACTCGCCTCTCAGCCGCCGAGATCCATCTCCACCGCGCCGCCGGTTCACGACCTCGCCATACCGGTTCAAGCCCAGTTCACCATCGTCGTGCCGGCCGAACCCCTCCTCCTCACGCCCCCAGGTCACCGTGCCAGGATGTGCCACCCCCCACGCCACCGGTTCGCCTAGGCCTAGTTTTCTGATTCCACATCACCGCTCCGCATTTGGCCGTCGGAGATCCCACCCCCAGGGCCTCGAGCTACAGCCGCCGCCCCGCTACTCCGCTGCTCCCTGTGCCTTCCCCGCCACTGCGCCGTCCATCCTCGGCCCTAACTCCACCTCCTCGACCGTTCCAGGCCACCATATCTGGCCCGCCATCCCGCATTCCTGCGCCGGAGTCCGGCCCGCGCACCTCACCGTTGCGGCGCGCCTCTATGCCTCCTCCGTCGTTCTAGATAAGGGGTAAGTGTTCCCCGCCCTCGCCTCTCTCTCTCCGACCCCAGCGGCGGGCCCCGAAGCCCCGGCAGGCCGGATTTGGACCGCACCGTCGCCGTTCCTTCCTCCCGTCGCGAGGAAGAAGACGACGGGAGGAAGGGGATGGGACTTTTGCGATCTGGCCCTCCTCGTTCGGCGTTTTCGCACTGCAAACCCGCGAGCAGTAACATGAGTCTTGCAAATCTTAGATCTAATGTTTTCCATTTAAAGGCATTTAAATCGACTATGAACTTTGGAAAATCATATAAAATCACAAAAAAATCCAAATGGACAAACTCAGTTGCGTTAGACTCCTCTTAAGTAGATCTACACAGTAGGTATGATGTGGAGATGTGTATGTACGGTTTTGCCCCTGTTATAGTGCATGCATGTTAATTCAATGAAAAATAGAAAACATGGTCTAGTTGGAATCCAAAGGTGATGAAACTTGGTCAGTAGCCTTCTTAGGTTGTTTGGACACTGTGGGATTTGTGGTAACTCAATATATTACTGTTCACTCTCTGCTTTACCATTTTGCATGTATTTTATGCTTTATTTGATAGCTTGGAAATAAGGCAATGCAAAATATGATGAATATGACTCACTGGTATTTTTCTTAGGTCTTACATAGTTCATGAACCTCACCGGTAAAATATGAGCCCCTACATGTTAAGTTTTGATGGTGATTTGGAAATGACAAATTTTGACTTGGAGAACTAGGTAAATGGAAAAATGGGTTCTGAGGTGCAAGATAAATTCTAGCAAAATTCTAGTAGCATATGGGAGTGCTGTAGAGTCCAGAAAGTATATGCTAGAGGGCTATTCACATTGTTTATATGTACATCTTAATTTGCACTAGATTTATATATAGAAAATAGATGTTCTGTCGAACTTGTGAGTTTTAACTTGTAAACTTTTGTACGTGTAGTTCATGCTAAGTATAGCTCACTGGTAAAATTTCACCAATAGAAACCATTCCTATAATTTATGAAAATTCTGACAATGTGTAGGGATGAGAACTTGCTGGAATTTTAATAAAATAAATATAACTTCAATTAAGCTGAAATTTTGGCAGTAACTTTGGGTATGAAGAATCTATATGTCATAAAAGTTTGGGCTCGTTTGGGTACATTTTTCTACTGCATCTTAAGTGTGTAAATTAATTCACAAACAAGAATAAATTACCCTGTGTTTAAGCATTTGCGATGAGTTGAACTGCTATACCACGTTATTTATCCATGACATAACTGCTGCATTCTATCATTTGCATTTCATCTACATCCAGTGCAAGCATATGCATTCTTGTGCACACTTGATTTGGACGATTGTATTCATACTATCCACGCGAAAGTATTCCTCGCTTAGTACTTTATAAACCACCTGTCTGCCTGTCCTTGAAATGATCATTTGCATGTGTTCTCGGTGATTCATGCGTCTCATACTTTGCATCATGCATATCATCCATGTAGCGGCGGTGATCAAGGAGGAGTTGTCTAAGGGATCAAGGGTGATCCGAAAGACCAACTGAGGCCCAAGCACGACCTGGAGTGCGCATCTGTCGTGTTTGGAAGGAGGAGTTGTCTAAGGGATCAAGGGGTTGCCTGGGGCAAAGCCTCACAACCTAGCAAACTAACATTAGCTAGTTTGTTGTGTTCTTAAAATAAAGCAAAGGTAGGCAGGACAATGCTTTACCCAGCAAATATACTTGATGAATGCTTACGCATCTGCATTAGGAGTTGTTTGGAACCAAATCGCATTAGACTCCTTGGCTGCCCTGGCCCTAGCACCTATATATTAGAGATCGTAGGACGAGTTGCCTAGAATTGCTAGGTACGAGTAGACACGAGTAAATGGAGTCACTCGTCGCGTAGGTGATTTTTTCAAAAGTTATAAGAAATCTCACCATTATGAATCTTACTTTAATTATGTTATGTTTTAAATGGAGACCGGACGGAGATATGGAAATGTACGATGAGAATTGGAATATGTGTGGTGGACTCCGCCCGAGTCGTTTAAGGCCCATTCGTCTGTTCGCCTGCTGATTGGCTCAACATTGCTAAAGTGCTTATCCGGGTCGTGGGACCGGTGAAAGTCTTACCGGCCCCGTCCTACTATTCATGGTCCTGCCCATCCACTGATAGGGGGCCGATGGACTTGGGAGGTGCTTAGAGGTCGAGGGAGGGCTGACCCGACGTACCGTGGTATCGCTCCTGAGACGGCTACTCCCTCTGTGAATCTTGGGACGGGACAGGTAGAGATGAGGGATATATGTGTGGAACGCGATGGCTAGTAACCATATATCACTTTGCATTTTTAGTTATTCCCGGGAATTAACAAATCGATTCGAATCGCTGATGCTCACCAGGTGTGAGAATGCCAGATATCGCACACGGGCAACGTAGTAATAACCGTAACATGTTGTTTATCAAATCACGCTTTTCAATACAACATGCTTGGATGTGTATGATCTGTCTCACTATTCAGGGTGTCGCCCATCCACTGCTAGGAGGTCGATGGACTTGGGAGATGCTTAGAGGTCGAGGGAGGGCTGACCCGACGTACCGTGGTATCGCTCCTGAGACGGCTACTCCCAAGGGGTGGGATGGAGGCGCTGTGAATCTTGGGACGGGACATGTATTCATGTTTTACTTTCATGCAAGTATTTACCTTATGATATAAATGATCTTCTTGATCAATGGATAGCAGCTGTCAAATCCTGCTATCATATGTCAACATGAACTTGGTTTAAGAATCAACAGCTAAGGATCCACATGATTAGTAAGCATGCTTTGCGTCAGCCGTAAGCCACGTCCATTAAGTCCTACTGAGTAAATAGTACTCAGGGTTTGCCCCCACTTTTGGATTACAGGTACCGGCAACACCTGGATAGTTGTGTTGGAGGTGGTAGTACCGGTGGGCTCGGTGCTATTCGCCTTGTTCATCTATTCATGAAGACTGCTTGAGTTTGTTTCTGCTGCGAGATTTTTAAAACGCTTCCGCTATACATATATGCTCTGAATTCGTTTCCGCTATATTTGAATATGTATTTGATTTCATACATTTGGCTTGTAAAATAAAGTCTATTAATCTCTATTTCAACTGCCTGTGATGGTCTAATTGTTGTGGCTCCATGGAGAGTCGGATGTGTTTGATGTCGGATCCTCTAGGATTTGGTGTTATCGAGAGCTGGAGTACTCTCGACGGACTACCGGGTTTAGTCTGGCCTAAGTGCACTGCGAGCCAGAGGTGGCAGGTGTGCTTAGTCTGGATTAAGCAGGGCGGTTCTGCCACAGCATAGAGGTGGACCATGCAAAAATCGAAGCTATTGAGCAACTCCCACCTCCAACAAACCTCAAAGCACTCCGAAGCTTCCTTGGTCATGCTGGGTTTTATAGGAGATTTATCAAAAACTTCTCCTTTATTGCCCGACCACTGTCCAACTTATTGGCTAAGGATACACCCTTTGTGCTTGATGACGTATGCCTAGAACCCTTCCATACACTCAAGAAAGCTCTTGTCACAGCACCCATCATCCAACCACCAGACTGGAATGCTCCATTTGAAATCATGTGCGATGCCAGCGACTATGCTGTAGGAGCAGTCCTAGGCTAGAGCAAGGATAGAAAACATCATGCCATATCCTATGCTAGCAAGACGCTGACTGGCCCGCAGCTGGACTACTCCACCACCGAAAAAGAGTTATTGGCCGTTGTCTTTGCCATTGACAAATTCAGATCATATTTGGTAGGAACCAAGGTCATAATATACACAGACCATGCAGCTCTCAAATACCTCCTCACCAAGAAAGATGCAAAGCCACGACTAATACGGTGCGTCCTGCTAGTTCAAGAGTTTGACATTGAAATCAGGAACAAGAAAGGAGTAGAAAATTCAGTTGCTGATCATCTCTCAAGAATGCAATTTGAGGAAACATCATCCTTGCTGATTGATGATTATATGAGAGATGACACACTTCTGAAGGTTACGACATCCCAACCATGGTATGCAGATCAGGTCAACTACATGGTCACGGGATACGTACCTAAAGAAGTTGACAAGAGGAAATTGGTCTATGACAGCCGGTTCTATCTCTGGGATGACCCCTACTTATACAAGCTCTGTGCAAACGGGCTCTTGTGTCGCTGCATTCCCACTTGTGAAGTCCCTCAGATCCTTGATAGATGCCATTCATCTTCCTACGGAGGTCACTATGGAGCCTACCGGACTCATGCAAAGATTTGGCAAAGTGGATTCTACTGGCCAAATATGTACGATGATGCCAAAGAGTTCGTGAGAAGGTGTTCAAAGTGCCAACGACAAAGAAACATAAATCCAAGGGATGCTATGCCACTCACCAGCAACCTCCAACTCGATGTATTCGATGTGTGGGGCATAGACTTCATGGGGCCATTTCGCAAGTGTGGAGACAAAGAGTACATCCTCATCGCAGTGGATTATGTGTCAAAGTGGGTAGAGGCGCTGCCGTGTTCCACGGCAGATTCAAGACATTCTATCAAAATGTTCTATGACACCATATTTCCTCGATTTGGTACGCCAAGGGTCATTATCAGTGATGGAGGCCCACACTTCATTGACAAAAGATGCAAGAGGTGCCTCGCAGAACTCGGTGTGGACCACCCTGTTGCCACTCCTTACCACCCGCAGACAAGTGGCCAGGCTGAGACATCAAATAAACAGATCAAGAATATCCTGCAGAAAACTGTCGAAACTATGGAAAAGACTGGGTATCCAAGCTACCCGATGCTCTATGGGCATACCGCACAGCATATAAAACTCCCATTGGCATGACACCATATCAGATGGTGTACGGCAAGACTTGTCACCTGCCAGTAGAACTTGAGTTCAAGTCGCATTGGGCAATAAGGAAGTGGAACATGGATCTCCAATCGGCAGGAGTTCGACGTCAGATACAACTTGCTGAATTGGAGGAATGGAGGAAGAAGGCCTACCATAGTGCCAAGCTGTACAAGGAGCAAACCAAAAGATGGCACGATAAGTGTATCAAGATCAAGACATTCAAACCAGGCGATAAGGTACTCCTATTTAACTCTCACATTCGTTTGTTTGGTCATGGTAAGCTTAGAAGTAAGTGGGAAGGACCCTTTTTGGTCCTTGATGCCGCCGATCACGGTGCCATCACCCTCCAGGACGAAGACGGGAAGGTCTTTAAAGCGAATGGGCAACGCCTAAAAGTCTTCCTAGAGCCCGAAATGCCTCAGCTCGAAGAAGTGGACGTCTACGAGCTGCAAGGAATGGCATGATCACATGTCCACGGTCTAGCGACGACCTAAAACGAGCCATGTACACTACCATGCTCCTCACTTTTCTGTCTTATCTCACCTTGTGCTTCCATACCCCCAAAAATCTCAATAAAGAGCCGGCACACCACGATGAAAAAGGGTTTCAGTCCACCTAGAAGGGAAAAACCGACTTCTAGTCTGCCAAACCAGAGTCGGTGAGGTAGGTGCAAGCCGCCCGACCCCCTGGTGGAGCCGCCTGGCTTCTGGTCAGGCCGCCCGACCTAGTGTCGAGCCACCCGACTTAGGATGAGGCCGCGCGACCTCGAACTTTGCCGCCCGGCGTCCTCTATTCGAAATTTTTCGAGTAAAACTGATCCCTTAGCTGTCGGACTCTATTGAGTGGATGAGATCGAGCTTTCACAACTTAAGGACGAGAGTTCTTCCCTTCCACCACTCTCATCACTCACATCTCATCTCCACCGCAAAAAACCTAAGTCATGGCCTCCAACAACACCTCTCCCAAGAGCCTAGCCATCACATCCGGCACCACGGCGACCTACTCGCCGCAATCCAACCACGAGATCGACCCTTCCTTGGTGCTCGACGTCACCCCTCTGGCCGCCCGACTTCCACCCCAAGCCGCCCGGCTTGGTGTCAGGCCGCCCGGCTCAGAGAGGGGCCGCCCGGCTTGCCCTACGCGCTCATGCAGTGTGGGAAGGCCGGCACAGGGGCTATCCCCTACGCGCACCATCGCGAAGAAGACATTTCGGGGTGATTCAACTCGGCCCAACGTCGAGAAGATCACTCCGAAGGTGGTGCCCATCCGAAAACTATTCTCGGAAGCTTCTGTGAAGGATGAGGGCAATGGAGAGCCCAAAAGTCCGGTGTCACCATCCTACACCATCCGGGGAGGACCTACTCCCAATGAAGGGTGGGGGGAGGTTTTGATCCCGAAACACAGGGAGAACGTCCTTAGGGGGGACGCATCAATTGATGAGTCTATTGACTCTACTCCCTCTAGGAGGACCGTGAAGAAGACCATCAAGCCCCCTCCGATCCGGGCTCCTCCTAGGCATTTTGAAGAATCAGATAAGGAGGAGGAGGGGAAGGAAGAGACCATTGAGTCTCTCAAGGCGGAGCTCGCAGCCATGAACAAAAGGTTCATCATGCTTGAAGAACGCTGTGCAGAAGGAGAACTTTGGAAGTGGGAGATCAATGACAAAATAGAAATCCTTAGGAAGGGCATCTCTTCCAAGTTCCGCCGCCTTGCCAATGCCACTGGGCATCCCGACATCTATGATCCACCTATGCCAAAGATGCCTATGGCATTACAATAAATTTTTAGAATAGGCGCCCTTTTGTTTTCTTAGTGCTTAGTTTGTTTTATTTCTTTCTTTGTATGATTTGCCCCTATGTTCCTTGTTCCCTTTAATGCTTAGTACAATAAAGTTTCTGTTACCCTACTTTGAGTTCAAGTGTGGGGGGGAGGATTGCACTTAGCCTCCCCCATCTCTCGTCACTAACCCTGCAGAAACAAACGAAGAAACACGATGTACAGGGTTAGATCGCGCTGCACACAAAAATTTGGGACAAACCGAGCCAAACCCAAACCGCCCGGCTCCACCCCGAGCCGCTCGGCTTGGCAACTAGGTCGCCCGGCCTGTCACGACGGTGAAAAATGTACCACGCGCAGAAATGGTATCCCAAAGCACTTCTCCACGCTACATGATCGGTGCAAGGGTCGAAGGACCCACATGTCAGGTCGCCCGGCCTGCCACCAGGCCGCCCGGCTCAGTCTTGGGCTGAGTTGGCCCATCTTCACGTCGACCCTGCACAAGGACCAGGTATTATCGTGAAAATTTCAATTTTGGTCCATATATTCCATTCTATACATGAAACTTGGATAAATTTTGCTCTACATGATCATATTGATAGCTTATGTCTATGCTCATACAAACTTTACTCCCTTTGTTGAAGTAAATTTGCCCATGGATACCTTTTGTTTAGGGACCCGCTTTGATTTAAGTTGTTGATTTATGAGATATAAGTAACATGGATACATAGCAGAGATCCCTTGCTAAGGCAAAGAGATTTTGTTTTGTTAAAATTTTAAAAATGTGATCTACTCCAATGTTCTCAAGTCACATGTCCTACCAGTGCCACAAATAAAAATCCATATGTTTCAAAGACATCTTTGAGTGTTTTGAACTTTGTCAAACCTTGTGCCATCAAATGAGTTAGAGTCATTCATAACTTTTGGCTATCACGTACACGTTCATACCACAAAGTTCCAATCAGTTGTGCTATGCCAATGTTCCAATCCCCCCGTTATCAATCATGCAAAAAAGAGAGGAAAAGAGGCATGGAATTGAATTGAAAAAAAAAAAGAAAAAAAAAGTGAGAAAGAAAGAAACAAAAAGAAGGAAAATACCATGCCCTCTCTCGCATCAAAAAGGGGAATACCAAAGCACACTTACCAATAACTTTCCGCCACACTTGCACATAGCCAAAATTCTTAATTTGATTCATACTCTTTGATTTGACACTTGCTTTGACTTGGTGATACAAACATGATGAGATAGTCTCACTCTCGTTCAGCTCCACCCAAAACATAGATTAGGAGGAGAGGAAACACAAGGATATTCATCCTTTGGGTGACTGAGAGGTGACCTCGAGAACAAAAGAGTAGACACTATGTTGTTTTAAAAAGAGAAAAACCTCTCTTGCTCTTAGCAAGGAGAAAACTGCTGTGACACCTGAAACTTCTTCTCAGTTTCAACATCTCAAAATCTAAGTGTAGCCACCATTGAAATCCTGGGTAAGTTGAACCAACTTGGGAGTAACCTTTGTACTTGCTAAGGCTATACTTGCTAAGGCTACAGTTGTCATATGCCCTCTACACCATGCTTAACTCTTATTTTGCTCGAGGACGAGCAAAAGTCTAAGTGTGGGGGGTGGGTGTTGGCGGTCATTATAACCTATTTCGACCACCAATACTTCATGTTTCAAGGGTAAGTTTATGCAAATTTCATACATATTAACCGGTTCCACGAGTTGTGTACAAAGGTCTTGCAGGAACACATGTCACGGTGCAAAAACATAGAAAACATGGAGAAAACATGTGAACCAGGAAGAGGAGCTGGATATGGGCTAAGGACCCAGGCCGCCTGGCTCAGGCCCAAGCCGCTCGGCCTGCCACCAAGCCGCCCGGCCTATGAAACTCTCCAAATGCCGCCATCTTCCACCTGCATGCAAGAGACAACGTGTCAAGTACAACTCCATGGTGGAATCCGAGAGAACCAATCACCATGCCACGGAAGGCCTTGCCACTTCATCAATTCAGCCCACGGATTAGCTAAGTCAGCAATCCAGGGGAGTTCCATCCAATGGCTAAGGAAGAAACACAAAAGGATCCAATGGTTGAGGTAAAAGCACACAAGAATAACTGCCAACCGACCTATAACCGCCTTGGAGGAGCAATATGGACCGTGGGATGAAGTGAGGCGGTGGATCCAAGGGATGGCCAGGCCGCCCGGCTTGGGACCAGGTCGCCCGGCTCCACCCCGAGCCGCCCAGCTTGGCACCCAAGCCGCCCGGCCTCTAACCGTCTCCAACCGCCACAACCGACCTTCTCCATCACTTAGCACTATAAATACCCCCTTAGACCTCCCTTGTGAGGTGTGGATTAGTGGACAAATGTAGTGGTAGAGTGTATAGTGTGGAGAAGTGAAGCTTTCCCTTAGCATTGTAGAGAGAGTTCCTCTTGTATCAAGGAGAGTAGTGAGTGCAGAGTTCGGGAGTAGGATTTCTCTTCTCTCCCAGGCTTGTATCATCAAAGGAAGGATATTCAGTTCCAGGATTGAGTAAAGTTCCTTGTCTCTTACCTTTGTTATTACATTCTTACTTTACTTTCATACTTAGTTTTATACTTGTCTATTTACGGGAACCTTGTGCATGCATATAGTGTTGGCTATATAGTAGTGCTTGCTTTTCTGGCTCATTACCAGTAAGTAGTAAACTCTCTGAGTGGCACGATGGTATTCATACTTAGAGTTTGCCTTGGTTGGTCGGCTATCCCACGCAGCTCTGGTTGGTAGACACACTAGGTGACAGCTTTTGTGTTCTCAGTATTCCAATCCCGTTCGTTCGGATAGACTCGCTGACGATATAGCCGAAACCTATAGCGCCCGCCTTTCTCGGCTGGGTTATCAACACTCTGGTGCCTGGCAGTGGCTCTGCAGCTTTGGTGTCTATGTTTACATGACAAGTATAGTGCTTTGCATGTTTAGTATAGCAAGGTGCTTTAACATCTGTTGAGAACCTGCTTTTCTGTCTTTTATCCTCTAATTGCTAGCTTCGCTAGTTTGGCCATTGTGTTGTGTGATTATTATACTCCTCGTTCTTCGTGGATTTGATACCCTAGAATACTCTTGGGTGAAAGGCTACAACGCGTTTTCCGTGCACTTGCGGATTTATATCTAATAGGCTAAGGAACGCCAACAACCGCGCTGCACACAAAAATTTGGGACGAACCGAGCCGAACCCAAGCCGCCCGGCTCCACCCCGAGCCGCTCGACTCGGCACCGAGGTTGCCCGGCCTGTCGCCACAGTGAAAAATGTACCACACGCAAAAACGGTGTCCCAAAGCACTTCTCCACGCAACATGATCGATGCAAGGGTCGAAAGACCCACATGTCAGGCCGCCCGGCTCCTGACCAAGTCGCCCGGCCTGCCACCAGGCCGCCTGGCTCAGTCTTGGGCTGAGTTGGCCCATCTTGATGTGGACCCTGCACAAGGACTAGGTATTATCGCAAAAGTTTCAATTTTGGTCCATATATTCCATTTTATACATGAAACTTGGATAAATTTTACTCTACATGATCATTTTGATAGCGTATGTCTATACTCGTACAAATTTTACTCCCTATGTTGAAGTAATTTTGCCCATTAATACCTTTTGTTTAGGGACCCGCTTTGATTTAAGTTGTTGATTCATGAGATATAAGTAACATGGATACATAGCTGTGATCCCCCGCTAAGGCAAAGAGCTTTTGTTTTGTTAAAATTTTAAAATGTGATCTACTCCAATGTTCTCAAGTCACATGTCCTACCAGTGCCACAAATACAATATGTATCAAAGACATCTTTGAGTGTTTTGAGCTTTGTCAAACCTTATGCCACCAAATGAGTTAGAATCATTCACGACTTTTGGCTATCACGTACACGTTCATACCACAAAGTTCCAATAAGTTGTGACATGCCAATGTGCCAATCCCCCCGTTATCAATCATGCAAAAAGAGCGGAAAAGAGGTATGGAATTGAATTGAAAAAAAGAGAAAAGTGAGAAAGAAAGAAAGACAAAGAAGGAAAATACCATGCCCTCTCTCTCATCAAAAAGGGGAATACCAAAGCACACTTACCAATAACTTTCCGCCACACTTGCACATAGCCAAAATTCTTGATTCGATTCATTTTCTTTGATTTGACACTTGCTTTGACTTGGTGATACAAACATGATGAGATAGTCTCTCTCTCTCGTTCAACTCCACCCAAAACTTAGATTAGGAGGAGAGGAAACACAAGGATTCTCATCCTTTGAGTGATTGAGAGGTGACCTTGAGAACAAAAGAGTGGACACTATGTCTTTTGAAAAAGGGAAAAACCTCTGTTGCTCTTAGCTGGGAGAAAACTGCTGTGACACCTGCAACTTGTTCTCAGTTTCAACATCTCAAAATCTAAGTGTAGCCACCATTGAAACCCTGGGTGAGATGAACCAACTTGGGAGTAACCTTTGTACTTGATGAGGCTACAGTTGTCATATGCCCTCTACACCATGCTTAACTCTTGTTTTGCTCGAGGACGAGCAAAAGTCTAAGTGTGGGGGGGGTGTTGGCGGTCGTTATAACCTATTTCGACCACCAATATTTCATGTTCCAAGGGTAAGTTTATGCAAGTTTCATACATATTAACCGGTTCCACGAGTTGTGTACAAAGATCTTGCAGGAACACATGTCACGGTGCAAAAGCATAGAAAACATGGAGAAAACATGTGAACCAAGGAGAAGGGCTAGATATGGGCTAAGGGCCCAGGCCGCCCGGCTCAGGCCCAGGTCGCCCGGCTTGCCACCAAGCCGCCCGGCCTGTGAAAATCTCCGAATGCTGCCATCTTCCACTTGCATACAAGAGACGACGTGTCAAATACAACTCCACGGTGGAATCCGAGAGAACCAGTCACCATGCCACGGAAGGCCTTGCCACTTCATCAATCCAACCCACGGATTGGCTAAGTCAGCAATACAGGGGAGTTCCATCCAATGGCTAAGGAAGAAACACAAAAGGATCCAATGATTGAGGCAAAAGCACACAAGAATAACCGCCAACTGACCTATAACCGTCTTGGAGGAGCAATATGGACCGTGGGATGAAGTGAGGCAGGGGATCCAAGGGTTCTCCGGGCGGCCCAGCTCCACCCCGAGCCGCCCGGCCCCACTTCCAGGTCGCCCGGCCCTACACCAGGATGCTCGACCTGTAACTGCCTCTAACCGCCTTTCTCCATCACTTAGCACTATAAATACCCCCATAGACCTCATTAGTGAGGTGTGGATTAGTGGATAAATGTAGTGGTAGAGTGTATAGTGTGGAGAAGTGAAGCTTTCCCTTAGCTTGTAGAGCGAGTTCCTCTTGTATCAAGGAGAGTAGTGAGTGTAGAGTTCGGGAGTGGGATTTCTCTTCTCTCCCAGGCTTGTATTATCAGAGGAAGGATATTCAGTTCTAGGATTGATTAAAGTTCCTTGTCTCTCACCTTTGTTATTATATTCTTACTTTACTTTCATACTTAGTTTTATCCTTGTCTATTTAGTATTTACGGGAACCTTGTGCATGCTTATAATGTTGGCTATATAGTAGTGCTTGCTTTTCTGGCTCATTACTAGTAAGTAGTAAACTCTCTGAGTGGCATGACGGTGTTCATACTTAGAGTTTGCCTTGGTTGGTCGGCTATCCCACGCAGCTCTGGTTGGTAGACACACTAGGTGACAGCTTTTGTGTTCTCAGTATTCCAATCCCGTTCGTTCGGATAGACTCGCTGATGATATAGCCGAAACCTGTAGCGCCCGCCTTTCTCGGCTGGGTTATCAGCACTCTGGTGCCTGGCAGTGGCTCTGCAGCTTTGGTGTCTATGTTTACATGACAATTATAGTGCTTTGTATGCTTAGTATAGTAAGGTGCTTTAACATTTGTTGAGAGCCTGCTTTCCTGTCTTTTATCCTCTACTTGCTAGCTTCGCTAGTTTGGCTATTGTGTTGTGTGAATTATACTCCTCATTCCTCGTGGATTCGATACCCTGGAATACTCTCGGGTGAAAGGCTACAACGCATTTTCCATGCGCTTGCGGATTTATATCTAATAGGCTATGGAACGCCAACAATGGGAATGATGTCCGGAGGCCTAACGCCCAAGGGTCAGCCTCAAAGCCACAGCAAGATCCTATCAACGAAGATGTAGTCTTGGCCAAGGTCGTTTAGATCGGGGCTAGGGCTTCCCAGACCACCTTGGAAGCATAAAAAGGGTATACAGAATCTGCTATTGCATGTTTCCTTCCTTGAGTCCCGCCGCTTCTAAACGCAGAGTCCGAACCAACTCCTTTACGCCTTTCCTGAATCATGATGCTATTGACTTGGTCTTCAAGCTCGTCGTCCGTTTTCGGGCCCACGAGATTCGCCGGCCCCCGTAAAGGGCCTGTCATCTCCATTGGGACCTCCAACGGCCCAAGTACTGAATCCACGCCGTGAAGGCTCAGGGGATATCTATCCCCGACATTACCTACCCCGCTAAGTTGTGCCTAGTCTAATTCAAACAAGAGCAAACACTTTATCGAACTCATGCTTTATCAAGAACGTTACTTTTCTTAACTATGATGCTGGTCGCGATCAAGCTGCTCATACCTGTTAAGTTCAGCGATTCGAATCGATTTGTACACTCCCGGGAGAAAAACCCAGACATGCGCCATATGTGTGTGCATCGACCCCACATATGGCATCCTCGCATCCCAACTACCACCTAGCCTGAACCACCCGCGCCGACCCCGGGTATCCAACGATACCCAGCTCACTACCTTCAGCCAATGACGAGCGACGGTTCCAACCCTAGGTATAAAGGGATGAGAGCTTACCGGAGCTCAATTCAGGACGGCACATGAATGGTACGCGTTCAAAGCCACAACCAGGCCAAGCATCGGATGGCCTTATGCGGCACAGGCGGGGTCAGGATCCACATCCATGTTCATTCATTAGGGTTCTTAGTTATCCATACAGAAAGCATAACTGCCCCGCCCGATGTCTCCAATTTAATGTCTCAAACTTTTCGTATCCAGATTCGAGCTTTGAAAGTAAACTCGGCCTATTACTATTTATGGCTAAGCATTCTAGACTACGGCGTATAGGATTGATCATGCTGGATTCAGGGGTTAATCATGCACTAAGGTTTCAGTCAACTCCTAACTCTGATGTACAAACATAACTCATAATTTGGACTCAAAAATAAAATAGGTGATGCACCAGGGCTTGCCTTGATTTAGGTCGGTGGGATCTGGAACAGCCTCGAGAATATATCCTTCTGGTGCTTCAGAAATACCGGCTTCAGAAACCTCCACAGGAATATCCTCAGATGGTTCTCCAACAGGCGGCACCGAAACCAACGTACCTAAATGAATGACATGCATGATTTTTAAGTATGAGGATGAACAACCTGTTATAAAGAGAACAACAAAGAGTTTTAAAGAAGAGGTGAGGCACCGAAATAATATTCCGGGCTTCCCCATACGCTTAAATAATTTTAAAGGTGTGTAAATAATTTTCTAGAGTTTAAAATAATTTTCTAAGATTTTTGGAAATTTTTCTCATATTTAAATAAATTTTTAGAAGCTTTAAATGAATTATTTAAATTATGTCTATTAAATAACTCAAGATAAATAAAATATAGGTAAAACAAAATAAGTTAAGTTAATTAACTTATGTTTTATTTACTTAAACAACTAACATCTTTAAAATTGGGCTTCAACTAAATTCATTTGGAAAGAAAAAGAAAAACAGAAGATAGAAAGAAGCCCAAGGCCCAATTTAGTTCAATAAACAAAAGTTCTATTTGGCCCTCTAAACTATTTCCCTGGTCTATTTTCCTCCTTCGCGAACCAACCCAGCCCACTTCCCCAACCGGGCCGCCCATTTCCCCTTTCTCCCTTCCTCGGCCCAGCCGGCTTAAGGCCGGTCCCCTCTCTTCTCTCTCTTCTCCTTTCCCCCTCTACTCTCCTCTCCTTTCCTCTCTGTGTGCGACGCCGCGGCGAACGCGTCGCGCAGGCATCGTGCGCGCGGCGGCGCTAGGCCATGTTGGAGGCGGAGGCTACCCGCGCGGAGTGCACCCGGGCGTCTCGCACCCGGTGCGTGTGGAGTGGGCCCTGGCGGGGCTCGTGTGCTCCAGAAGACGACGGCGACGCGGTGGCCATGGCCACCGGCGCCATTATCGGACACGGAGCTCGATTGAGCTCGGTACGGCCTCAATCCTCGACGAGGCTAGGCGGAGGAGGAAGGGGGTGACGAGGGATGCGGATCCTCACCCTTCGTCGGCGAGCAAAGACGACGGAGATGGCGGTCGGCGGTGAGGCACGACGGTGGAAGAGCGGCCGCGGTGCAGGGGCTGCGGGGTGGCGGAACGGGGATGGCGAAGTCGGGGTAGGGCTGCGGGAGGTGGAGCAAAGCTCCGGCGGCGTCAAGGTGGGGCGGGGCGGCGGTGGGGGCTCGGCATGGCGGCGATTGAGTCGGGACGGCGCGGGGTGGAGTGGGGTTCACCCCCCTTCGCCCCGGCCGGATGAGGAAGAAAAGTGTCGGGTGGGCCCCCCTGCCAGGCGTGCAGGCCGGCGGGCCTGCGTGGCGCGCGCGCGGGAGGGCAGCGCGGCCTAGCCCCTGGCTGGGCCGGCACGTGGCTGGGCCGCGTTTCCCCCTCCCCATTTCTTTTCTTTTTTTAACTTTTACTCTTTCAATTTTAACCCCTCAAAGAAAAAGAATTACAGTGAGGTCCAAATACAAAAGAGAAATGACCTAATTTAATCTGTTTTCTACATTTTTGCCCTTGGGCAAATTAAATTACCAAAAGAACTTTTATTTTAAATTGATTTGAAGTGATTTAAATTAAGAGCTCCAAGAATTTAGGATTATGCACATGATGACATGATAAAATGCACTTAAGGAGTAGTTAAGATACGGAGTATTACAGCCCTTCCCCCTTAATGAAATCTCGTCCCGAGATTTAAGAAGTAGCTAGAACTAGGGTGAGGAGAAGTTTAAAATAGAGAAAAGCAAACAACTTACTGACAGAGCCCTTCTGAACCCATTCCCAGAACTCTGGATATTTGCTTTGTAAGAATTGTTCCGACTCCCAGGTTGCCTCCTCGGGAGTATGATTTCTACATTGAATCTATAGAATTTGATAACTCTACGCTGGGTTGCTCTTTCTTTCATATCCAGTATTTTGCTTGGATATTCCTGATATACCAAATTGGGTTCCAATTGAAGATCAGTATGATCCACTTCTTCTGAAGGCACTCGCAAACACTTTTTAAGTTGGGAAACATGGAAAACATTATGGACTACTGATAAGTGAGGGAGCAATTCAAGTCGGTATGCTACGGGACCACACCGCTCGATTATTGGAAAAGGTCCAATATATCGAGGAGCCAATTTAACAGTAACACCGAATCGGTGAACTCCCTTCATTGGCGATACTTTCAGGTAGACGAATTCCCCAGCTTGAAATGTTAAAGGTCTTCTCCGCTTATCAGCATAGGCTTGTTGTCGAGCTTGAGCAACTTTCAACTTGGCTTGAATAAAACGGACTTGCTCTTCTGCAGCAGCTACCAATTCTGGGCCAAAGACTACCCTTTCTCTGGACTCGGACCAATTCAAAGGAGTCTGGCACCAACGACCATATAGTGCTTCAAATGGAGCCATTTCCAAACTTTTTTGATAGTATGTAAGTGAATTCTGCTAGAGGTAAACAATATTCCCAATTGGTACTATAAGTCAAAGCACAAGCTCGGAGCATATCTTCTAAGACTTGATTAATCCTCTCCACTTGCCCACTGGTTTGAGGGTGATAGGCTGAGCTGTGAATAAGAGTAGTACCCAAGGCAGTTTGTAATTGTTCCCAAAAGCGAGCAATGAATTGGGGCCCGCGATCAGAGACAATGGTCTTAGGTACCCCATGTAAAGCAACTATACGTTGCAAGTATAACTCTGCTAACTTTTGAACAGGATAATTTACACTTACTGGAATGAAATGAGCTGTCTTTGTTAACCTGTCTACGATCATCCAGATCGAGTCATTTTTCTTTGAAGTCTTAGGTAATCCGACAATGAAATCCATATGAATATCTTCCCATTTCCAACTAGGAATTGGTAATGACTGTAATAATCCGGCTGGTCGCAAATGATCTGCCTTTACCCGTCGACATACATCACATTCGGACACAAACTTCCCTATTTCTCTCTTCATTCGAGTCCACCAGAATCATTGCTTCAGATCCTGGTACATCTTAGAACTTCCCGGGTGTATGGTAAATCGGGATGTATGAGCTTCTTCCATTATTTTCCTTCTGAGTTCCGGGCTTTTGGGTACTACAAACCGGCCCTTAAACCATAACACATTAGTTTCATCTAACTGGAAAGGCAACTCTTCACCCTTAGTTATTCTTCTCCGAAGATGTTCCAAGCCCTTGTCCGATTGTTGGGCCTGCACAATTTGATCTTTAATAGACATGTCCAATTGGAGAGCTGCTACAGTTCCTTGTTGTACTATCTCCAAATTTATCTTCTCCAATTCCCAACAAAGAGACTCCTCAGAAGGGCGCAATGTGATGCAGTTGCAATGAGCCTTCCGGCTCAAGGCATCCGCAACCACATTTACCTTTCCGGGGTGGTAAGAATCTCCAAGTCATAATCTTTGATCAATTCTAACCACTTTCATTGCCCACTACTAAAGATATGTTAAAGTAAGACGGTTCAATTTTGTTTTTAAAGACACTAACAAAGTGTCCAATTATCAGGGAGTCGCAAAAGATGCAGCTCTTTTAAGATGGTTATCAACGACTTAAATGAAATTATATAAGACGGTTTTTAGTGTACAACTGTCTTAAAAAGGCTACTATTTAAGTCATTTCACTCGGTAAAGCCGTCTTGAATTATGTTTTGTTTAAGACACTTCTTCCGAACAACCGTCCAGAAAAAATATTTTATAAGTCACAAGATCTTTATCAAACTGTCTTAAATTTCTGAGAATAATAGACGTTTTTTAGACTCATATAAGACGCATCTCCCACTTTGAGAACCATCCTTGTTAGATTCAAGCAGTCTTACATATCTGGACATTCCTAGTTTTACCTTTTTTATAAGCAAAATTAATAATTTGAAAGCAAACACGTATATATATATATATAATAAGATTAGTACCATTTAACATGTCATAAGTAAGCACATCTAGACAATCCATCCATACATAAGTGTAAACAAAATTCAAAATTGAAACACTAGGTTGACAACTGTTTATGTCGACATTTTGCCTAGACTACGCGCATAGGACTCCAAGTCTCCATGAGAAGCTTGTTCTTCCACACTTGACAGGGAACTAGAATATGAATTGCATCCATCTTTTCTGTAGGAAAAAATAGAGAAAACAATAGTTAGCCGTTAGAAAAACGTGTTGGGAGCCTCACATTGTGACAGGTATTGACAAGGGAATAAATTTAAACTAAGGGTAAAGCATTTAGGTCAAATGGCGTTAACATCTGACCATAAAAGAGTATTACAGTCAGGGTCCAGTAAACTACATATAATAGTATTAAGGTAGATAAATCTGAAAGTAGCAAGTACATCACTATCAATATTTTACATTCCATTATTGAATATATGTATCATACTGGCAACTGAATGAACTGCTTTTGTACACAATGAAACAACATGTGCAAATTAGGATAAATTGTTTCTGTATTGCTTGCCCAAACAAATATGTTGCAGAGAAACTATATTGAAACAACACAAGTAAAAAAAAGGTAATCACTAGTAATCAATCTGACAAACACATGCATGTGAAAATTAGGGTTAAATTATGTCACATAGGTCATATGCATGTAAAATCTTACCAAGGCAATCATATAAATTTTAATTGTATGAAGCACCCTCCACCCTACATGATCCACCAATGTCTATCACCTCTGTCATGAAGAAGTCAAGCAATCGTCCTCGCACATTTGCTATTTCCTCAGGCAACAATGGACTAGTGGCAAAACCAATGCGACCCTTCAAAAATACAAACCAAATAAAGATTTGTAAATGTCATATTCTGTAGGTTTGAGTACAGTAAAACCTAGAGTTAACTGTTTCTTATACCAATATACTGGGAAGAGTAACTCCTACAAGTAGTTGAATTAGGACACTAACATATCTAAAATGGAGGTAGTAAGAAAATACCTGAGGATATCGATCGCGGTCTAGACTAAGAAGATCTGCAAATGATAACATGTGGTGCATGACATATTGTCCACAAAGCATACGACCAGATGGTTGAATGTGTGCCTAAAACATTTGATTTATGAGAAAGAAGAAATAGTCAAAATGGCTTATTATACGGCCTGCTGTAAATTTGTAGATATGGACATGATTACCTGATAATTTTTCCATATAACTGTGTCACCAAGTTTCATGTCATGCCGACCTTTTTGTTTCACATAAGCGCAGAAAGCTCTACAATGGTTAGTAGCAATGTTACTATGAATGCATATTTTAGAGCACAACTGAATTATGGTACTACTAATACCCACCGTTCAAACAACTTATTGATACTATAGGAGCTAGGGGGCTGGTAACCTTTGGAGTCAATGATGTACACAGTATTCCATTTTGGAAAAATAACCAATAGGACCCAATGGTATCTGAAATGAGGAAGATGAAACATTAAGATGTCAATAAAAAGCTATAAAGTGTTTTTAGTGCAAGACCTTACTCTTCTTGGCAAACAACAAATATGCACTCCTTGTCCTGCTGTGCAAGCGATGCTTTGACAATGTATGCTCCAACTTCATCAGCCTCTTGAGCTATCCTCCTCTGAAGCACCATCTCTGGGTCTAAGAACCCAACTACGCCTCTGTATTTGTCTATCTTCCTCATATATCTATTAAAATGATAGTCGGTTAGAGAAAAAAAATAGTACCCACTATTATTAGGAAATGGTACAAATTTTACTCACAGTATCCAACTCCGTTGCAAGGATATGACAAGGGCAAGGTCATTGTATATGTGGAAGACATCAATGAATTCAACAGGGTATTCCCCAGGCGCTATGTGAAAGTCATACTCCTCATACCGTACCATAAAGTGTGTGGCAAGTTGCCTTCGAGGTCTACGTGTGGTCATGGCCAAATACCATTTGTGGAAACGCTGACTCTGTTTACCCATCTTCTTAAGCAATGCACTTGATGTAAAAGGCTGCCCTAGCACAAATTCTTTATCCACTGGAATTGGTGAAGGAGATCGTTGACGTAATGGGGGATTCCACAGGGGATCAAGACCATCATCATCTTCTGTGTTCATTGGCTTTGAAATGCTATGCTTCTTGTTTTTTTTGTCCTTATGTTTTTTATGCTTGTGCTTCCTCTTCTTGCTGTCATTAGAGGCACTAGGTGTCACATCCATAGTGTTGGCACCTACTGTTTGTGTAGGGATTTTGTCCTGATTAGCTAAAATATCAGGTAGCGGAGGCGATGCACGTGCTAAATTTTGAGGGTTTGTATGGACCGTTGTTTCCTGCATAAAAGTCAGAAACAAGAAGATGTCATTAACCAAATTGTGATAGGTAGTGATAGTAAGTTCATTAGTTTGAATTTAGCAAAATATACCTCACATACTTTTATGCCTGACTTAGGCCATAACACAAATGAATTCTCAGCATCACCAAGAGTGAATATGTCATCATCTGTAATTGGTACAGGAAGAGGATACTCCATGAAGTTGTCAAACACAAAATCAACCTGGACCCTTGTGTGCTCATCTCGGCGCTCAATCCCATGGACAGTTTGCACATCCTTTGGAGGGAAAGCCTGCCCTCTAGCTACCACAACAGATTGTGGGCCTATATGCACCACAAGCTTGCATTTGGTCACCTCCTACATTGTTAACATAAGAAGAACCAATGGAATATAGTCTAGTTCAGAGATAATCATAATAGTGAGGCATTATTCATGCTGTTGTAGAAAGAAAAAAATATGCTCAGAATTTAAAATAATAAATTTCAGCAGCCCATTGGAAGATTGAAGAGTTGCTTCAAGCAGGGCAGAATTGTGTGACTCTATGCACTGGAAGCTTGCTTAGAAACCAAAGTAAACTAATAAAATTCAGCGATGTTCATCACAATTGAATGAACATTCATGTTATTTTAGTTTTTTTTTTTTTTTCTAGAAAGCTAGTATTTCAGCAGCCTTATAACACAATTCCAGCCATAACATGTTGAACATATAGAATAGACACATAATAACATGTTTACTTAACCTATAGAATAGGCAGATAATAACATGTTGAACATTAAAAAAAAATAACATGTTGAACATTAAAAAAATATATTTGTGCAAATTAATGGAACTGCTGTAAGTAGGTCACGTTACTTGTATTGAGTCGACTGAATGATGTGCTGTGTGCTCCGGGGGATCAATAAATTTTGATGATGAACAACTCTCAGCACCATTATTAAACCGTCGCTGCATGGTCTCACACATGGCTCTCAGTTCTGCAAACTTGGCATTGTACTCCTCTTCCAACTTTTTGACTAATTCTTTTGTTCCAGTACGTTTCTTCTTACGAGAAGCATCACCTTCAGCAAGACCCGTCCCTAAACCCACATAAGCACTCACTCCTGTCGTCCTCCCTGGATGATTACTCCCTAGAGCTGTTGCCAGTATGTCCATATTATCTGCTGGTGTGAAGGTACCAGCTACAGATTTTGCATTTAGATCCACCTGAAAAAAGGCACTCCTTCTGAAGGGGGTAAAAAATTAAATTAATTAGGACAGGAGAGGAGCATTACAATTTTCTTTATGATTGGGTGCGACTCCGTTATCTTTGCATCACCAGAAGGATTCATTGCCCTTGCCCAATCCTTATGACGACCATCTGGCATGTCTTGAAATGGAACAGATTTGCCCTAACTTAATGCTTGAGCATCTTCCTTTGCCCATTGTTTTTTCTGTACAGCATAGCTACGTCGACCTAATCTTTGGCGGAACTCGTGTTTGCTTTGGCTTTTCTTGCCCTTCTCTCCTAGAGCAATGTACTCGTCTGAGGTGACCCACTCAACAAAGCCTGGCCACCACTCTTCCTTCAATGTTGGGTAGTCCTGAAATGGAGTTTTCTCCTTCTTGACATAATGTAAATTTAGTTTCCACTTGAAGTCCTTCCATGCATGGCCTGCAGTAAGCAAAACAATTTATACAGTACACAATAAATTATGTAGACAGCAACCAATGCAAGTCGAGAAGTCCACTCCAGTTTCCCATAGCTTCAACAAATCCTCTACTAAAGGCTCCAGATATACATCAATATCATTACCTGGCTGCCTTGGTCCTGGGATCAATACTGACAGCATGATGTACTTCCTCTTCATATATAGCCATGGTGGGAGGTTATATATGCTTAACAATACTGGCCATGTGCTATGGGTAGTGGTCATGTTACCAAATGGGTTCATACCATCAGTGCTAAGGGCAAATCGGATATTCCTTGGCTCTTTTCCAAACATTTCATACATACTATCAATTTCTCTCCACTGTGAAGCATCTGCAGGGTGTCTCAACTTTCCATCCTTCTTACGTTGTTCTGCATGCCAACGTAAGAGTTTTGCATGAGCTGGATTAGCGAATAATCTCTCTAACCGAGGTATCACTGGGAAGTACCAAAAAACCTTTGCAGGGATTTTTTTCTTCTCTTTGCCTTCTAGTTCCTCTGGGCGATCCTTTTTCTTGTAGCGTGATGTCTCACATATCAGACAAGACTCATTTTCCTTGTACTTTCCCCAATATATAATGCAATCATTCGGGCAAGCATGTATCCTTTCATACTTTAACTCAATAGGGCACAAAATCTTCTTTGCTTCAGCTGTGCTCTTTGGCATCACATTCCCTTCAGGAAGCTTGTCCGCTAGAAAATTTACCAAATCTGTGAAGCTCTTGTTACTCCATCCATTGCCCGCCTTGAACCGTAGGAGTTCAGTAGTACAACTCAGCCTATTATCACTGCTGCCAGGATATAATGGTGTCTCACGTTCCCGAAGTAGTATCTCTCATAGTCTTGATGCCTGATCCTCACTGAAATTACCTGCGGCAATAACATCATTTACTAAGTCATCTAAATGATCTGCAGGTCCATCATGAGTTTTCTCATCATCAAAACAGCTATCGGTCTCTTGTGTATGCACAGAATGACCATATTCCTCATGTGTGTCCACATGACCCTCAATGGTAAGACCAATATCTCCAACAGAATGCTCGCCGTGATTTGTCCAACATGTGTACCCAGGTGTAAAACCACGCATTATCAAGTGCCCAAGGATTACACGTGAATCAATAATTGCATCGAAGTTTCTACAGTCCACACAAGGGCATATGATAGCCGTCGATTTTGTGTCTGATCGATGCTTTTCAGCTACCTTAAGAAACTCTTGCACATGTTGTATATAATTAATACCGGACCGGTCAATTCCATACATCCATTGCTCTCTATCCATCCCTGAAACAGAAGTAAGATTTCAAATTACAGGACAATAAAACATAAATGCAAACATCACGATATGATATCAAAATTCAGGATTGAGCTGTAACTGATTTAAACAACAATCAAACTGGATTGGTTTGCAGTTTACCTACGGAGGTCTTCAGCTTTATTTTCAAGGGAGCAGTCTAGCAGTAGCAGAGCACAATCAGTTTCCCTTTAATTTTCTTTTTCCCCAAAGCTGTGCGTAGCAGCGTGTGCAAGCCAAAAGGACTTGATCAGTTCTTCGACACGCTGCGTGGTATGTGCGGTTCGATGGGCAAGCGAGTCGCCTGGGTTGCATATATGGAGGGACGCTGTGTTCAGTACTGGAGCCGGACTCCCTGGCGTATCTGACCCGGACTGCCTGGCGCGAAGGGCGTCTCCGACCGGGGCCTCCCCCCTCCAGCGCTAAATCTCCTGGCGCGGTGGCGTACAACATCTTCCCGCGTCCCTCCAGCCGTCGCGTCCTCTACTCCGAATCGAATTCGCGTCGTGCGGGTCTCTCTTTCCCCAAGATTGTATAGGTTATACGCGAGGCGGCGCAGTGGCAGATCTCGCGGGGAAGGCCAGGCGGCGTGTTGCGGTAGCCCGGCAGATGTGACTACTTCCTCCTTTGCCGGTAATTGAAGTGCGATCCTCTTCCCCACTGCTCTCATGTGATTGGTTTGCTTGTGTTCTTGATTTGCATCACCATCGTACAGATCGACGACTACCATCTCTTGTCTGACGGGAAAGCAACCGGTGGGATTCGGGTGCGAGGTAGTGCGGCGGCGGCGGCGGCGTACTGAGACGAGGAGCGGCCATGGTGCCCCAACCCTAGACCTCATGTCTTGGGCCCTGCTCAGGGCGGCCAGGGATCTCAAATCAAATCGATTTGACATGCTTTCTCAAGCAATAAGGCCGGTGTTGGTGGACTGGCACAACAATCGTCATAGCACCAGGACGCATAGGGAAGATTGATCGCTGTTGATTTTTTTCCATTGGTCCTAATGTCCTCTAGAAATTCCTATGAGTCATGGTGTCTTTTGTTAGTAGTAGACTACTGATGGTAGCTAGCATATCTTATCTTCTTCGTGTATGACCATATTCTGGTTGGATTATATGCTTCAAGACCATGTTTCCTTGTTTATACCTAGAGGAGCCTCAGCCAACTGGTAACATCAGCCTAGTAGCACTAGGAATAGTGTGCATGAATTAAGAACAAATGGAGATTTTATCATTTCCTTTTCTGTTAGATTATGGACTAATTCCCATAATTATCTTTTCAGTGCTGTTGCTTCACTACCACATAAAAAGTGTTGTTCGACTATTCCATGTTTTTGTTGAAGGAACCTGGAGGGGGGTTTCCCCCTACAGAAATTTATTGACTATTGCATGTTCTTGTTACATTTAACCATTGCTTTTTGTTATTACTTTTGCCCTGACCACATCTCTGCCATTATCTTCTTATTGGACTCTTGATGTGTTGAGGTTATTTTACAATGCAAATAATTAGGTTGCAGTTATGCAGGAAGCCAAATCTGTTGTTTTAGATTATATGAGGCTGTTCTACAAATGGTTTTAGAGTATATGGCGGCTTAGCAAGCCCTTGGCTGCTAGGTGTCTTCATTTTAATTGCATTTTGTTAGGTTCTGCGGTTACAAAACTGCTGTTACTATTTTTTTAGATACAGCCCTACATTATAACTTTTAGATTCATGCTTAACTATCACTACGCGTATACTTTAAAAAATGGCTATAAGTTGTTCTTTCCTTTCCTTTTTATATGCAAGACAGTGCACTGAATCTGTCGGAGAACACATGCCTAACTCAGTACTTCTTGGAAATAGACCACCGACTCTTTTTGCATATGTTCTCACCTTCTAGCTATTGTGTCACTGGTTTCATTTTTGTCCCTTACATATCTAATTTGCTTATTTTTCCCTCTTTGTCTGTCACTTAGCTTACAATATTAGATTATCCTATTTGTCTATCTCTTTGCTAACTTATATGTAAGATGACCAATTTATATTCAATTTGCCAGCACAGAGTGTGTGCATCACGCATAGGAAGCTAGCAGATGGATACTTCCATGCCCCACACATGGCAACGGCTGCATAGATGTAGAAAGGGGCATGCATGGCGAGGACAAGCCATGCAACATTCCCTTGGCTACTCTGGTATGGATGTAGAACGGTCATAAAAATGTTCCATTTGTAGCTTTGCATAGACCAATGTTAAAAATCTGACACTTTGTTGACTGAAGATATTATCTGAATAATCTTTGATTTACTAAATGAAGTCATAGCAGAATCTATGTTTTTCCTTCAATCTGTTAAGATATTATGGTAACGGTTTTTGCTTTGCTACAATGTTCTTCTTTCCTTATGATTCTGAGTTGTTTTCTCCATTAAATTATCTTGTGTATTACCCTTCATGTGTCTGCAATATTAATCAATTATGTTACCTTTCGGTTGGTATCACACAGATCAAAATGCTAGTTCCAATCAGTCACAAAGCTGATTCTTTGACCATGTGACATGTGGGCAAGTAACAGTTGAAACAACACTCCGTTAAAACTGACACAAAACGCCAATTGATTTGTGCTGTTATCCATCAATAGCTAAAACATGCATTGTCCCTTCTAGCTGAAGTTGCTCTCCATATTTGTTTTGAGTGATTGCTGCTTTGTGTTGGCTAATTAGATCATAATTGGTGGGTTAACATTTTGCTCTCTTTCTCTGTTTCCAGAAACTTTGGTTTGGATTGCCTGCTGGCTGCTGCTGCAGGGTTCTTAAAAGGATCGTGTCCCAATGTACCAGGAGCTGCAGATCAAGACCATTAGCCACACCATGAATTATTTTTACCTATTATAATTTATCAGCATTATATCTACATATGTGGAATTAATTTACCTGCCTGTAATTTTACCTCGTGTAATTTAGCAGTGGAACTAAGAGAGTGATCACGGGTTCTTCTGCAACTGCAGCCACTCACAGCAGTCCACAGGTTCTGTAGTATACTGAATAACTGCACACTCAGTGCTGTAATAAATTCCTATTTTGAGGGCATGATAATGCCTTCTCATTTGGAAAAGTGGTCGCATATTGCATTCTGGTATCTTGATGATATGTTACAATTTAGAAGCACTTGTCTCATATTTGTTCCAGCTCATTCCATTGATATATCTCTCGTCCTTCCTCCTGTTATTACTATCCAAGGATATATATAGGATCTCTTTGCCCCACCATTCAAATGCTTATTTCTAGCAACAAAGTGAAAAGCATATAACTAGATTTAACTATAGACTCATAAATTATAACTTTGACCATTTATTTCAATGAGGGTATTACATGAACCTATCTTGATATATCATACCAAAAGCTTGCTAACAACAAATGGAAGCACGATGCTGACTTAGGTGTACCATGCATGGGCAATGCCAAAATGTCAAATGCCTCGTGTGGGACCATCTCTATAGCTAATCGCATGGACAAGTTTTGCACCTTGGATCGTGGCTACAAACTAACCATACACATTTTATAATTACTAAATTTTTCCAAGACATCTAATAAGAACAATGATTATTTACTACGTTTGTTTTACAGGACGTCTTATAAGAACAATTAAATTGAGACAATTACATATAAAAAATGTCTAAATATACTCACAAACATTTAAGACGGATCTTATACTCCAGGTGTCTCATGTAGTTATATTAACATAGACGGTTTACAGTAATGAACTGTCTTAAATTAATATGAGACATTTATTTTTATATAACCGTCTCAAAACATATTTCTTTTTAAGACAGTTGTCCAAACAGCTGTCTTATCTTGCTCGACACCACATGATAGAAGACGCTTCTCTAAAATGTACTTGTATCCGTCTTAAAAAGTGCGTCTTATATTAACACATCTGTAGTAGTGGCCGCATATTGAGCTCACTCTGGGTAAAGATATACTTCAAACTCTTGTGGTCGGTATAAACATGACACACATTCCCTAAAAGATAGTGACGCGAAATCTTTAAGGCATGCACTACAGCTGCCTGTTCTAAATCATGAGTGGGATAATGCACTTCATGCTTCTTCAATTGCCGAGAGGCATAGGCTACTACCCACCTTTCTTGCATTAAAACAATGCCCAAAGCATCACAATACACCTCAAAAGGCTTTGAGACATCGGGTTGGACTAACACTGGAGCAGTTGTGAGCAACGTCTTCAATGTTTAAAAAGCCTGGTCACACTCGGGACCCCAAATAAACTTTACCTATTTCTGTAGTAACTTGGTCATAGGCTTTGCAATCCGGGAGAAATCCTGGATAAATCGACGATAATATCTAGCCAAACCCAAGAAACTTCTAACTTTTGTTACAGTTTCAAGTGCTTTCCACTTCAAAACCTCTTCTACTTTTTCCGGATCTACCTCTATTCCATCAGCGGAAAGAACATGACCTAGGAAGGAAATCTTCTTAAACCAAAATGCACACTTATCGAATTTGGCGTATAGCTTATGTTCCCGGAGCCGGGACAACACTATACATAAATGCTGCTCATGTTCTGCTTCCATCTTCGAATAAACCAAGATATCATCAATGAAAACCACCACAAATTTATCCAACTCCGGCATAAATATTGAGTTCATCAAGTACATTGTTGACGGTCATAATCTCACGATATCTACCGTCAATTATCCACCAAATGGAGCAAAGCAAGTGAATAAATATGGACTAACCCTTCTACTAATGAGTTCCACTAGTTTTGTATGAATATTTGGATGCAGGTACCAAAATGCATATAAAACAGCTGAAAACATGTCAAGGATCAAAGATGGGGCTCACTGGTCAAAATGGCTAGGTCGGCCGACCCAATCCTAGGTCGGTCGACCAAGGCCAGGCAGAGCCTGACTCAGCCAGGTTAGGCTGTCTTAGCTGTCGGGGGCATCGTCGTCGTCGTCGTCGTCGTCGTCGGAGTCCTCCTCGCTGTCCTCCTCCTTGTCGTCGTCGGACTCATAGAGGGCGGCGTGACGGAGGTGCGGAGCTTAGCGCGCTCCTTGCGGCTGTAGCCCTATGAGTCGTCGGTGTTGGGCTCTGAGTCGACTTCCTGTGGTGGAGTATCCTCGGGGGCTTCCTCTTCCTCGCTGGAGGAGAAGACCTCCGAGGATTCCTCATCGTCGTAGGCGCCGCCGAAGAGTGCGTTGTCGGAGTCCTCATTCTCCGACGACGGTGGCGAGCGCTCACGCTTCTTCCCCTTTCCTCCAGCCATGGCTGAGAGTGAGAGGGTGGGGAGTCCTCGGGGTTTTTTCTTGAAAAACAGATACTCAGTGGAGGCGTAATGGATGGACGGGGTGATGGCTCTGCTCTTATAGTACGGCCACTTCACTTCGATCACTGTGAAAACGATTCAATAAGCTGCGCCGTTTCGACTTCCTTCACGCGTCAATTATCGCGTGGGTGGGCAGTGGCTGTTGCGTATTCGGAAGTTTCCTGTTTCCTAGGGCCTTTTTGGGTAACTCCTCGGTACCCTATGCTCGTTCCCTTTGGGTTAACCCCATGGGGTGCGGGATTTGTGGGAAAATTGTTCTTTTTCCTAAAAATCCGAGAAAACAGGAAGCTTGAGTCGGTTTTCTATAACTTGGAAAACTGGGAATGGATGGTAACTTGGATAAGAGGATTTGCTACTCCTCAAGTTGACTCGGCGCTTGAGGATTGCATTCTATAAAGTTTGGCCAGGAAGTTTTGATCTTCAAGCTGATTGATACTCAAGTCAACTTGAAGCTCAGGGGCTATCCCATGGGGTGCACCTAGCGGTGCACCATGAGAATCAGAATGTGGCGGAACCGCCCTGCTTAACCCAGATTAAGCGCACCTGCCACCTTTGGCTCGCAGTACACTTAAGCTAGACTAAACCCGGTAGTCCGTCTAGTGGCCTTCGGCCCTCGATTACACCAATTTTTCAGAGGAACCGACATCATACACATTGACCCTCGGTGGAGCCACAACCATTACATCATTACAGGCAGTTGAATTATAGACAGATAATAGAATTTATATTACAGACCCGTTCAAATTAAAGTTCCAAATCCATCATAGTCATAGGATAATATAAGTTTTCAAATGTCTCTCAGCGGAAGATAGAAATAGTTCAGAGTTCAGGTCATGCAGCGGAATTTGCAAAAGAGAAACAACATCATGCCCACTGATGTTGTCCTGTTGCCACAACGTCATCTTCTGATCGTGTTGCACGCATGTGCCCCCTCCAATGCAGGGACACATCAGAAACTCCATACCTGTGAGCCAAAAATGGGGGCAAACCCTGAGTACTAATTACGCAATAGGACTTAATGGACATGGCTTACGGCTGACGCGAAGCATAGCTTACTAATCATTGTTTGTCCTTAGCCATTGATTTTATTTCAATAAAGGGCTAAGAGAAGATAGCAGGATTTGACAGCTGCTACCTTAGTCTTATTCAAATTAGATGATGACAATAGCAGTAATGATGTTCTTGCAGGAAAGTAAACCATAACACTTGCAATGAAAGTAAACCATCACAACTTGCATAGTAGTAACCGTCATATACACCAAGCATGTTGTATTTGAAAGCATGTACATTGGCATAGTAATTTGGATTGTTACTACGTTGCCCGTGTGCGACATTTGACACTCTCACACCTGTTGAGCATCAGCGATTCGAATCGATTTTTAATTGCCAAGTGATATATGCTTACTAGCCACCGCGTTCCACACATATATCCCCCATCTCCACCTGTCCCGTCCCAAGATTCACAGCGCCCCCACCTAACCCTTGGGAGTAGCCGTCTCAGGAGCGATACCACTGTGTGTAGGGTCAGCCCTCCCTCGACTTCCAAGCACCTCCCAAGTCCATCGGCCCCCTATCAGTGGATGGGCAGCACCATGAATAATAGGACGGGGCCGGTAAGACTTTCACCGGTCCCACGACCCGGATAAGCACTCCTAGCAATGTTGTGTCAATCAGCAGGCGAACAGCGAACAGGCCTTATGCGACAGGGGCGGAACCGGAGAACAACAACGCACACCACGAAAGTAAATGTACGCTCCGCCCCGTCTCAATTTAATATCAACATAAATAACCATAAATTGCATCATAGTAAGATTTCTGAGGTTTTGAAATATCACCTACGCGACGAGTGACAGTGCTCACTCATGTCTACTCGTACCTAGCATTTCTAGGCATACTCGTCCTACGAACTCTATTTATAGGATCTAGGGCCAGGGCGGCCGGGATGTCTAATGCAATTGTTTTCATTCAACTCCTAATGCATATGCGTAATTCATAAGCATTATTATATTAGCTGGGTAGTATGGTCCTGCCTACCTTCTCCGCTCGGGTTAGTGGGTGCTTCCGCGGCGGTGTGATCAGCAGTCGTGTGCGGGTCTTCGGGCTCGTCCTCAGGCTCCTCAATCAGCGGTTGATCCGGTGGCGACTCCTCATTCGCGGGATCTATATGCATGACAGGTGCAGGCATGAGTGCATACGGATGCAAATGTATGCCCTTGTTGTAGATGAAATGCCAATGTGCAGCAAATACTTTATGAGAAATGATACGTATGCAGTAGATGAATCACTGTACATGTATGTGCGTAGGGTAAATCATGCTCATTTGTGAATAAAATCATGCCTCTGAGTTCTAGCAGTTCCGCTAACTTAAATGGTACCAAACTTTTATGACAAGCATACACTTCATATTCAAAGTTACTGTCAAAAGTTCAGCTCAATTGGAGTTATAATTATTTTATTAAAATTCCAGCAATTTCTCAGCCGTACACCTTGTCAGAATTTTCATAAATTACTGGAAAGGTTTCTGAAGGTGAAATTTTACTAGTGAGCTATACTTAGTATGAACTACCTGTACAAAAATTTACAAGCTAAAACTCCCAAGTTTTGACAGGACACCTATTTTCCATATACAAATCCAATGCAATTTAAGTTGTACATATAAACAGTGAGAGTAGCTTCCAAACATATACTTTCTGGATTCTACAGCACTCCCATATGCTACTAGAATTTTGGTAGAATTTCTCTTGCACATTAGGATCCATTTTTCCATTTATCAAGTTCTTCAAGTCAAGATTTGTCATTTTCAAATCACCATCAAAACTATACATGCAGGGGCTCATATTTTACCAGTGGTGTTCACAAGCTATATAGGACCTGAGAAAATACTAGTGAGCCTTATTTCACATATTTTGCATGGACCCCATTTTCAAGTTATCAAATAATGCATAAAGTACATATAAAACGGTAAAACCATGAATGAACAGTAGGGTATTGAGTCACCAGAAATTACCACAGTATCAAGACACCCTAAAAAGGCTACTGACCAAGTTTCGTCATCTTTGGATTCCATCTAGGCCATGTTTCCTATTTTTCATTGATTTATCATGCATATTTAAAAACAGGGGTAAAAACGTACATGCACACCCCCACATCATACCTACTGTGTAGATCTATTTACCAGGAGTACAACGCAACTGAGTTTATCTTTTTACGATTTTTATTCGATTTTATATGAATTTCCAAAGTTTCAGCCGAATATAGGAAAAAGAAATGGAAAAAGGATAGAACCGAGGACTAGAACACAATTAACCCTATACTCCAGGGGCTAGCATGTAAAAACGCCAAGACTCAGTAAACAGCGCAGGGTCAGAAATGTAAATAACCCACACTCCGGGGGATAGCTTGCAAAACCCCCCGGCCTTTCTTCCTTCTCCCGCCGCGCGCGCCGGCGAGCTCAGGCTCGCCGGAGCCGCGACGCGAGGCGCGGGCGGTGTCCCTGAGCGAGGGCTACTACCTCCGGTAGAAGTCGTCGGCGGCGGGGCGAGGACGAGGCGGCAACGGAGCGTGAACGGCGGTGACGGCGGCGCGGCGAGGACGTCGCGCCGAGGTCGATCTCCGCGGTTAGAAGTGGGACGTCGACGAGATCTAGGGTTTCGGGTGCGCGGGAGCGAGGCGAAGTCAATGGCGGGGGTCTAGGGGCGTGGGGTGGACGGAGGCGGCCGGCGCGAGCTCGCACCGAGCTTTGCCGGAAATGGCGGTCCGCGTCGGTCGCGTCTCGATCCGGCGGTGGGGAGTGAGAGAGGCGATGAGGTCTAGTGGAGAAGGGGCGGGGTAGAGTGGCGAGTGCGGTGAGGTAGACCTTGAGGCGAAGGAAGGACAGACGGCGGCGGCGTGCGCTCGGGACCGAACTCGAGCTCGTCAATGGCGGCTCGGTCTCGCGCGGCGAAGTGGAGGCGAGAGAGCTCGGGAGTGGCAGGCGACGAGTGGAGGCGAAAGAGGGGAGAGAGGCGCGTCGGCCTCGGGTTAAAGGCGCGGCCGAGGGAGGGCGATCCGTGGGCGAGGCGAACGGGCCGTACGCCGGTGAACGCGCGGCCGCGACATCGTGGCCACCCAATGTCCTTCCCAGTTTTTGTGTTTCTTTCCTTCGATTCAATCGCATTTTTAGCCTACTTAGAGTCCGATTTAGGAAAGGTGGTAATTGGATGAAATGTTGGCCTCTTCTAGTTCTACAAGTTTGTCAAAAGGCTCCAACTCAAATTCGGTTTGAAAATATGAATTCCATTTGAATTTAACTGACAGCTCTAGATGGGGCAGAGTACCTTTATTCCTCGTGACGGGAAAAACTCCCATTTCTGGGTTTTAACTTCTAAAAGTCCCATTGACAAGTTTGTTTATAAGTTAGTCATCTATATTTCATTCCATTTGGGTTTGACATGAAAATGACTTTAAGTTGGAGAAAAACCAAATTTACCAACTGGTCAGATTTAAACTGTGTTTCTAGGCTGACAGAAAATGGTCCAAATCATTTACTAGATTTCATTTTCTAACCAGACCCCAATTGAAAAAGTTGCTCCCTAGATCATTACCTACAACTTCTCTAATTTGAGCTTTGCATGAATGTGGCTGTAGGTCAGAGTAAACTTAGAATTTCAAATCAGCCCCAATTTGAACTGGTTTTCTGTACTGTCATTAAATGACCCTAATCACCCTCTAAACCTCATTATCTGACAAGACCCCATTTGGCAAAGTTGTTTATCTCATGTGCCTCTACAGTTTTTTCAATATGAACTTCCCCCAGATCTCAATAGAATCAAAGATACGACTATAAACATAGCATCACACATGAGATGGCAGGGTTTTCCACTATGTATTATAAACCAAACTTGTTTCCAATGCACCCACACATGTTATGCCATGATGCTCAAGATGAATGCTTTATGTCAGATGAGTGATTATGCACTTGAGATGCCAGAGCATCACACAGAATGTTGTTAACTAAAGCGTGGAACTCATGAACAGTATGACACTCTTGTTGGAGCCTCGAGTCAATTAATCTCTAAATTAACTCGAGCCTTAGGGGCTTGTGGGGGATGGATATCCCCTGGGCCCTCATGGCGTGGATTCAGTGCATGGGCCGTTGGAGGGCCCAGTAGAGACAACAGGTCCCTATACAGGGTGCCGACTGATCTCATGGGCCCGAGAACGGATGACGAGCTCGAAGATCAGGTCAAGATGCTATAATTCAGAAAAGGCGTAAAGGAGTTGGTTCGGACTCTGTATTCCAGAAGCAACAAGGCTCGGGAAAGGAAGCGTATAATCGTATATTCTGTGTACTCTTTTAGGCTTCCAAACAGAGTAGGACTCGTAGATAGAAATTGACTTGTAACCCAAGCCTGGCCGGATTATATAAGGCGGGTGAGGGACCCCTACGTAGATCATCTATCATCTCATCGCACACCAGCCACCAAACCTCCAGACCCTCATTGTAACCTCAAGAACTCAGATCAATACAACTCGCCGCAAACAGGACGTAGGGTATTACGCATATTGTGGCCCAAACATGTATAACCCTTGTGTTTTTCGCATCTCTACGTGAACCATCGAGCTACGCCGATCTCGCCACCCCAAAAGCATCACGTGACACACCCCGTGGTGCATTGCTGGTATCAAACACCGACAGTTGGCGCGCCAGGTAGGGGGCGGCGAAATCAGCATCAGCTAGCTCCATGGCTAATCGTCTCATCAATGGCTTCACTCGGGCGACATGATCCAGTTCGGATCAATCACTTTCATCGCCGATCGGAGCGGCGACCTCCACCAGCTTCATAGCACGCAGTGCGACCACGCATCATCGTGCAGCTGTCGACCACTCCAGAGCGGCCTACGCCATCAGATCATCACCAGGGACCAGCGCCTCGTCAGCGTTCACCAACTCCGCGCCAAGCTCCAGCACGACGGCGCGAGGCGCCGGCCCCTCGCCAAAATCTGGCTCCACGTCGTGCTGAGTCAGATCGGGCTCCCCGTGGTCATCATGACTCGGGAGCGCGAGCCAGCCGCAGGGTCTCCTTCAGGGTTGGATCTACATCAACCATGCCAACCCGAGCAGAACCTGCGACGACCACCGCTTCGGCCCCGACCCATCGCACGGCGCTCTCAACCTTCTCGACTCAAATCTGGACTCGGATTAGTCGGGGGCCAAGACCAGGTTCCTCAGGGAACCCCTCACGAGATCCGCGGCGGACCCGCGCCTCAGGCAGCACTCCACAAGGATGAGGCGAGTTCCTATTGATACCCGTTCCTGGGTCCCACGTCCGCTATGGGTCCCACCACCTCCGCTGGCACCAAAACGAGCCCTGCCAGCCTCGCCTGCCCAGGGCCGGAAGAAGACTCAGGTGGAGCCTATCATTCCCTCCATCCTGTTCGGTCTCCGCAACTTTGCTACCACATACCAGGGGCTTCTCTCCCGTGCCTCGGCTCCCCTCAACAACGACGAGGGTGCACGGGGGGCGCCCGACTCAAGATAGTCCGTGCCTCTTTCGGACGATCGCATCTACAGTGGGCTCGACGCGCCGTCGGCGGGTCGTCGCCCACAACTTGTCATCAATCCCATGCTGGCGGGAAGATCCGTTTGCCGGAGCACCTCGCCGACTGGCGAGGCTCGCCGTCATCCGGTGAACACTGAGAGGGCTCGTGATGCGGGGCTCCCTCATATGATCTACAGCATCGATACTCCTACAGTCTCTGAACACGTTGCGATAGCCATGACGACCACGGCATCCACGGTCCCTGCCTCAGACGCCAGCATGGGGGTGGCAACCACGACCACCAGCAGGTCCCAGGGATCGTTTCCCGGCTGCACTCTCTGCTTTCTTGAGCTCTTCGTGATTAGCGGCGCGCCGAATGAGATTGACGAGGTGGTCTCAGACGACGAGGAACCCATTCTCACCGAAACCTCACAAGATCACCACAGGCGGGAGAGGGCGAACCGCATCCGTTGAGAGACAATGGACCGGCCTCATTGCTCTCCTGGTGTGATGATTGATTGTCAACGAGATCAAGCCCTCCGATGGACTGGAGGTAGATGATGAAGACCTCGATGGACTGAGGCAAAAGCCCTCCAATGGACTAGAGGCAATGCTCGGCGTCGGTCGGCCATGGGAGCTCGGTACACGGAGGGGCGATTCAGCAACGGTGGTGTAAGCCCTTCGATGGACCGTGAGGCGACTCCGATGGACTGGAGAAGCCGGGTGCCACCATGGTGCTCCAACCCGAGTGCATGGCGCGAAGGCGTGCAAGAGAGGCTTTGGCGGCTTTGGCTCAAAACTGCCACCCAAGCTACCCAAGGCTTGGTGAGTTGGGCCACGACTGTGATGCTCCGGCATCTCAAGTGCATAATCAATCATCATGCATGAAGCATCATCCCTAATCATCATGGCATCACATGTATTTGTGCATTTGAAACAAGTTTGACTTAAACAACAAGTTCAAAACCTTGTTTATTGCATATGTGGGGCCATATTTATTGTCATAGTTTTGTTTCGGTTGAGATTTGGGGGAAGACCATATTAACAAAAATGTAACCAAATAAGAGAGGAACAACTTTCATAATTGGAGCTTAGTCATCTAGTGATGTTTACATGAGGTTTAGAGTCCTTTTCTATCAACACAGAAAACCAACACAAACCCTACCTATTTAGTAATTCAAATTTTTCCTCAACCTACATTCATTTTCATGCAAAGCCCAAATTATAAAAGTTGTAGGTCATGAGGTTTGCAACATTTCCTTCAATAAGCTTTTTAGGTGAAAATGGCTGGAAGTGGGAGTTTTGGATTTTTCCAATAAATAGGGTTTTTTGGGTCGAACTAAACTTGAGAGCTAAATTCAAATGTAATTCATATTTCCACACCGAATTTGAAGATGAGCCAATTGAAAAAGTTGTAGAGCTTAAAGAGTAGAACATTTCATATAATTGGCACTTTTTCAAAATCGGGTTCTAAATTGGTCAAAAATGCATTTTTCAGAGGAGGAGAAAACACATTTATCATTTTCTCTAATTTATTTTTTTCCGCGGCCACTGACGGGTGGGCCCGGCCCGGCCGGAGGGACGCCGTGTCCGGGCCGATGCACGCCACGCGGCCGCCGGCGTACGGTCACGCCGGCGACGCCGCGGATCGGCCCCGGCCGCGCGCGCCCTCGGCTTCACCCACCCGCGACCCCGTCCAAGTTCATCCCGTCCCATTTCCGCATCGCCCAGCTCCCTCTCGCCCGAAACGCCGCCGAGCCGTCCGCCATTGCCGCCGGCTTCCCGTCGCTACGCCGGCCGCTCCCGACCCTCTCCGCGCCTCCGAGCCCCACCACCGCCTTCGCCTCGCCCGTACGCCTCTCCTCCGCCCGCTCCCGTCGTTGATCTCGCCCCCATTCGCGAGATCGAGAGTCAACCCGACGCGACCGCCATTGACGAGCTCGAGCTCGGACTTGAGCTCTCCCCGCCGCACCACCGCTTCCCGAGCCACTAGCCCTACCTCACTACACCCGCCTCACTCACGCGCACCCGAAGCCTCTACCCTAGTCGCCGCTCCGCCCTCAACCGCCGAGATCCACTCGGTGCGACGTCCGAACCACGCCGCCGCCGCCACGGTTCACCTCCGCCACCGCCTCGACCACGCCTCCGCCGCCGACGAGGCCTACCCCAGGGTAAGCCCCGCGCCCGCGCGCACCCAGCGTGCCCCGCGTCGTGGCTCCGGCGGGCCCGAGCCCGCCGGCGCACGCGCGCGCCGCCGCGCGCACGCGCGCGGCGAGAGGAAGAAGAAGGGGGGGGGGCAGATTTTCAATCTAGCCCCCCGGTTTTGTTTCATTTGCAAAATAATCCGAGTACTGTTTACTGAGTCGCGGGAAAATTGCATGCTAGCCCTGGAAACTAGGGATAATTATGTTTAGGTCCCGGATCTGGTGATTTTCATTTTATCTTTGAATTATTTCGGCTGAAACTTTGAAAAATCGTAATAAATCAAATAAAAATCCAAAAAATGCAAACTCAGGGGCTATGGACTCCTAGTGAGTAGATCTACACAGTGGGTATGATGTAGTGTTGTGCATGTACAATTTTACCCCTGTTTTTGCATGAGCATGGTAGATCAACATAAGGGGCAAAAGTGGAACAAATGGCCACCAAAAATTATGAAATTTGGACAGTAACACATTTAGGGTAGTATGACAGTATGTAAATTTTTATAGTCCTAGCTTTGCTCATTTAATCACTGTTTTGCAAATTTTAGGTGTTATCTGTGCGTTAAGTCCATTTGAAAATAAAAGGGGATATGAATTAGTCTCAAAATAGCTTTCTGTATTTTTCCTAAGTATGGAATTGTTTAAACAACTCCCTGGTAAAATATAAAGCTATGCATGTTAGTTTTGGATGGTGATTCGAAAATGATAAAAAGCTACTAGCTAGAAAAGAAAATAAGGAAAAGTGATGCAAAATGGCTAGGAAAAATTCCACAAAAGATGTAGTCGCTTATACATGTTGTCCGGGGCCCAAAAATTATTTTGGTAGGTTTCATTTATAATATCTTAACTTGCATGATCTTTTACCAACGTTTTATATGGAAAATAGATGTCATAGTAAGTGAAGGGTGTATCACTTGAGAAAGTTTTGAGCATGTTTGACTTCCATCATGAGCATGTCCATCATAAGCATAAGCATATGCATGTGTCGTTCTCATTTTGCATCACCTCACTCATATAGGTCCCGCGAACGAGGAAGCGACGCAGGAGCTGCCCGTGATCGAAGAGCCGGACGAAGAGCCGCCCCAAGCACCGGAGAATTTGCAGGCCACACCTGACCACGCACCCGAGGCACTCTCTCACCCCAGCGAGGAAGGTAGGCAGGACCATGCTATACCCAGCTAACAAATTATATCTGAATGATTACGCATATGCACTAGGGATTGTTTGAAACCAACTTGCATTAGATTCCTTGGCCGCCCTGGCCCTAGCACCTTTACCTAGAGTTCGTAGGACGAGTGCCTAGAATGGCTAGGTGCGAGTAGACACGAGTGATTGTACTCGTCTCGTAGTTGTTACTTTTCAATATGACAGCAAATCTGAACATGGAAATTATTATTATGCTATGATTTAAATGGAGACCGGGCGGAGATTTATTTCAGTATTTACTTTTCATGATGTCGCACTATGGACTCCGCCCGAGTCGTATAAGGCCCGTCCGCTGTTCGCTTGGGATCGGCATAACATTGCTAGGGTGCTTATCCAGATCATGGGACTGGTGAAAGCCTTTCCTGGGCCGTCTCACTTTTCAGGATGCCGCCCATCCACTTGATGGAGGCCGAAGTACTCGGGGGGCGCTTGTAGTCAAGGGAGGGCTGACCCGACGTACCGTGGTATCGCTCCTGCGGCGGCTATCCTCCGGGGGTTAGGTGGGGGCGTTTTGAAACTTGGGGACGGGTCAGATTGAGGTGGGGGTGATATGTGGGAACGCGATGGCTAGTAAGCATATCCCCCTGGCATTTCTAGTTATTCCCGGGAATTAAAATCGATTCGAATCGCTGATGCTCACCAGGTGTGAGAATGCCAGTATCACTGCCGGGCAACGTAGTAACTACTCAAATACTTTATGCTTATAATTATGATTTGTGATTACAACATGCTTGGATGTATATGATCCGTTCCCTTATTCCTGGTGCTGCCCGTCCACTAGTAGGAGGTCGATGGACTTGGGAGATGCTTTGGTGTTGAGGGAGGGCTGACCCGACGTACCGTGGTATCGCTCCTGAGACGGCTACTCCCAGGGGCGTGATGGAAGTGCTATGAATCTTGGAACGGGACATATGTTTGTGTCTTACTTTCTGCAAGTATTTACCTTATGATATAAATGACCTTCATGATTAATGAATAGCAGCTGTCAAATCCTGCTATCTTATGTCAATATGATTTGGTTTAAAAATCAATGGCTAAGGATCCACTGATTAGTAAGCAAGCTTTGCGTCAGCCGTAAGCCACTCCATTAAGTCCTACTGAGTAATTAGTACTCAGGGTTTGCCCCCACTTTTGAGCTGCAGGTATGGAGTTCCTCGTATGTGCCTGTGTCGGAGGTGGTGCATGCCTCCACCAGGGCTGACTGGCGTCATGAGTGGCTGGGGGACCTCATCGTTGGGCTTGATGTGGTCTTCTCATTGCAAGTCCTTCTAGTTATCATGAATTTTTATCTTTTCCGCTGCGAGATACTTTTGAACTCAATTACTTTATGACTTTATGTTGGAATATGTATTTTGAAATCGAACTGGTCTGTAAATTAATTCTAAGTATTTTCTATTTCGATTGTCTGTGAAGATGTAACTGTTGTGGCTCCTTCGAGAGTCGGATGTGTGTGATGTCGGTTCCTCTAGGAAATGGTGTTATCGAGAGCCGAAGGCCTCTCGACGGACGACCGGGTTTAATCTGGTCTAAGCGCACTGCGAGCCAGAGGTGGCAGGTGTGTTTAGCCTGGATTAAATCGGCGGTTCCGCCACAGCTGGTATCAGAGCCGATCACACACAGACAACAGTCATATCATCGGGTTTTGATTTACAAACCTATTTTCGAAAACCCTTTTTAAGTAATTCAAAAATGAGAGTATACGATATGCCCATACTAAGGATGTTAGTGGTTATCAGGTGACACCGCTAACACTTTGACCTAGGTAGAACTCATATGCATATTCGGCGCTTTGGGAAGCAACTTTTCGGCCATAGCTATCCCCAGTACTGGCGGAACGCTATTGGGGTTTGCGAATTGTTGTGAACCCTGCATTCATGCTGGGTAGGAAAAACTCTTTAAGGGTGGTGGGCACGCTTGGAGGCTTTCGTGCCCACCATACTTACATTCGGATTGGGGATCCACCTTTTCTCGACAATCCCCAGTACTGGAGGAAAGTCAGGCTTTGGGAAAAGGTGCAAAGGCCCACCAACGCTGTCCACGCAGCAATCAAGCGTGGATGCCACACTAGGTGGTAATGTATGAGCATGCATTCTTCTGCAGGTACACTAACCACGTGCGAACTTAAGAACGACTAGAGGACGACTAGTTGCATTAGAGAGTGCCGTGCATATGTGTCACCGAAATAATCGCTAGTTATATATATATAAATCTAGGTGGTGTGAAGTGAGATCGTACAGGACGGATCATGCATGCATCATATTTTCTGATTTATTTCGGGGTATTACAAAGATATAAGTGAAACTGAAATCGTAACTTAATTATATCTCTTGCACGTTCCCCTGTTATACCTCGGTTAAATGTATATATATATTTCTCTCACTAATTGGAAGCCCTTTTTCTTTTATTAAAAACAGATGGTGAGGACCAAGCAAACTGCACGTAAGGCCACCGGAGGGAGAGTCAATATCCTCCCTGACGTGACCCACACTCCCCCTGTGGTGGAGAATGGGATGCTCCACACTCGCTGCAGGGAGGACTGTCCCCTGTCCCGCATTCTGTGCAGGGCTCTGAGGGAGATGGGGCGTCGTCCCTGTCCCTTCATCTCGGTGCAGACGGTGCACGCGGAGGGCAACTGTATGGCCCAGGTTGTCCTTCCGCGGGGGACATTCGCGGGCCAGCAGACCCTCACCACTTACGGGGCCAACGAGGAGGAGGCTTACCGTAAGGTGGTGATGGGAGCCCTCACTTCGTTGAGCTCCAGGTGGGAGGCACACCACACGGTCCTGCGTTTCCTCCCCACACGCGACCTCGACCACGCTTGGCAGGAGCGCCGCGGTTGGCTTAGGGACCGGAACGGCTCTCGACCCTTGGTTGCGTGCATGGACTACGCACGTGAGGCGCGCGGGATGTACCAGCGCGCGGAGGACCGGAGCCGCTTCTACCTTTCCAGGTACACGGAGACCCGTACCCGTGTGGAGGAGTTAGAGGCCCAGGTGGCGCAGCTGCAGCAGCGTTTGGCCGAGTACGAGCCGCCGCAGCAGCCCGCGCCCTTGGAGGAGGAGGAGGAGGAGGAGTCCTCGGAGCCCATGGAGGTGGAATGGGAGGGGGAGAATGACCCCTCTGACGCTAACTCCGGGGTGCAGGGTGTTTGATGGACTGATGGTAGGGAGTTAAGCTTTATGTTAGTAGCACGTTGAAAGCGATGTTTTGTATTATTCCGCTCCGTGCTGTTAGTCATGGCTGTACTAAACATTGGTGAGTTGTGAGAGCTCATTCTTGTACACCATTTGAGTAGTTGATGGACACCCTAGTATTTGCTAATTGATGCTTGGTCCCTAAGACCAACATCCCTATGATGTAATGTTAAGGCTTCCTAGTGGCTTATGAACCCTTTTAAGATGTATTCGAAGTATTTTAAGTTCTGTGGAAGTTGAAATGTGTTGCATGGCTGGATGTGAGCTTGTAGCTTGGTTGGGTTTGCAACTTGCAAATCTGGAATTTTATACAGCTGCAACTAAATCTGAGTGTATACTGAATTCTGGGAGGAATTTGACCAAGGTTTGTATACCAAAGTGATAGAGCATTCCCTGGTGTACCATTTTGTCAATTGGAGCCCTTTCCAATTATGCTCGGTTTCAGAGTTATGAACAGATTTCATTGAATCTGTGTTCTGAACTGCAGCTGCACCAGGAGGGGATTTGCATTTTTCACACCCCTACCAGAAGATTGGAACTTGGAATAGTATAACAAAGTTGTAGAGGAGGAAGTGTGTGACAACTTTGCTATGTAAAGTTTTCGCTGAAGATGCTTAGTTTGGGAGCTGCAGTCAAAACCAATCAGGTTCAAAAATCTGGACAGAAATGACATGTACTCATAAAACGTGGAATTCGAACAAGATACAAATTGAATCCATCAAAATTTTGTATAACAAAGTTATAGAACACAAGACAACGAACAAACTTTCTAAGAGCGGCACGGCCAAATTATGCACGTATTGGTACAGATTTAGACTTTTACTAGCTGCTGTCCCAGAATTTGCTGAGATTCTGAGTACAGCTAGTAAACTGACTTTTGCACCATCATTCCAATCAGATTTGTACAAGCTTTGTATAGGAAAGTTGTGGGGGACGAAAGAAGGCACAGCCTTGGTATTTTGACCATCACTTGAATTGGCCGTCCTGACGCCCGAACCGCTGAAGTTCGGAAATTCTATCTCCCGCTTAAAAATCAGCACAACCGGTTTTTCAGTTCCTGTGTGCTAGTGTCAAACCTCTGCGAGCTGATGGCTAACACTCTGTGCAATTGAGTTATTCTGTTTAATTACATGCTTTCATGTATTCAGAATGTATCTTATGTGCTATGGTCTTTTGTCCTCGCATCTTTTGCACAAGGGTCTTTTGACTAAACATAGTTCGCCTCATTCTTGCAGATGGTGAACACTCGCCAAGGCCAAACCTCGGGGTCGGGGCAGCAGCCGCAGAATGCCCCACCTCCACCAGAGCTTGCTACTCTGGTTGTGCAGCAAGCGGAGTTGATCCGCATGATGGCAGAGGAACGCCAAGGCCGAGGCCAGCAGCGGGAACACCATCCCCGTGGCACCACCTACCAGGACTTCGAGGGACTGCGCCCTCCAGTCTTCACGACCTGCCCCGAGCCACTTGCGGCAGACGACTGGCTCCGCACTATGGAGTCCAAGTTCACTCTCCTGCCTGGGTTGACTGAGCAGGAAAAGGCTCGGTTCGCGGCGCAGCTACTCCACGGACCTGCGGGGGCGTGGTACGCCACGTTCCTCGCCATGCAGCCACCAGGGCACGAGATCACATGGGGAGAGCTTCGTACGGCTTTCCGGGCTCACTACATCCCGGCAAGCCTTATGGAGCAGAAGCAACATGAGTTCAGGGAACTCAAACAGGGGGGCAAGACCGTGATGCAGTACGTCCAGGCCTTCATTCACCTGGCCCAGTACTCACCTGGGGATGTGGCTGACGATCCCAGCAGAGCGGCCAGGCTTCTGCAGGGCTTTGACCCCACCCTCCTGACACACCTGGGGCGTCGCTACCAGAGCTTCACGGACTTGGTAGACACCGCCTTGGATATGGAGTACCGACTCCGCGCTGCCAACGAGGATCAGAGGCGCAAGCGCCAGGCTAGCACCACACCGGCGGGCTCTTCTCAGAGGCCGAAGACTCCTTTCCGGCCCCCGCAGTACCAGCAGCCCCGCTTCGTGATCCGGCCTAATCAATCGGGCTGGGTCCACAGGTCGCAGCAGCAGCAGCAGTATCCCTCGTTCGGGGCACCGGCACAACTTCCTGCGCCACGTGCTCCTGCCACTCCAGTAACCGGGAACACCTGCTTCAACTGCGGTAGGGCGGGACACTTCGCCAAGGACTGCCGGGCCCCTCGCAGGATTCAGGGTCCTAACCCTGCGGGTGGCAGTCGGCAGAGCAGACCGCAAGGGCCTGCACCTCGGCAGGGTCAGGTTCACTACATTCACTTGGAGCAGATCCCCACCGGAAAGCCGGTACTTGCTGGTACGTTTATGCTCAACGGTCATCCAACCGTGGTGTTATTTGATTCAGGAGCTTCTCATACATTCATTAGCCAGTCATATGCATCAAGGCACGGGATCAAAACTTCTTACATAAAAGAAAAATACAGCATCTCTGCACCTGGAAATCCTATTAATACAAATCTGATAGTGAAGAAGCTACCATTAAGCATAGGAGGGGAGGAGTTCAGTATCAGCCCCGTGGTGCTGCCACACCAAGGGATTGATATTATCCTAGGTATGAATTGGATGAATACCGTCCTGGATATTGGCAGCAGGACGGTGCAATTAAGGTCTAGCGTCAGCGGCAAGATCTTACGGGTGCACATGCCGAGTCAAAAACACATGCCACCCACAGTATATGCCACTGAGCTACAAGAGATTAAGAAGATACCAGTGGTGTGCGACTTTCCGGACGTATTTCCGGAGGAGCTTCCGGGGCTTCCACCGGATAGGAATGTGGAGTTCAGCATAGAGCTTGTCCCAGGCACAGCGCCAGTCTCTAGGAGACCGTACCGGATGGCCCCAGATGAACTAAAAGAACTGAAAACACAATTGCAAGAACAGTTAGATAAGGGGTTCATTCGTCCCAGCTCATCACCTTGGGGTTGCCCAGCCCTCTTTGTTGAGAAGAAGGACCAAGGTGGTAAAAGGCTATGCGTGGACTATCGGCCTTTGAATGCGGTCACAGTCAAAAATAAATACCCACTGCCGCACATTGACATACTATTTGATCAGCTAGCTGGGGCTAAGGTTTTCTCAAAAATTGATCTAAGGTCAGGGTACTATCAGATAAAAATCAGAGAGGAAGATATACCCAAAACAGCCTTCTCCACCAGATATGGCTTGTACGAGTATTTGGTCATGTCCTTTGGGCTAACCAATGCACCGGCTTTCTTCATGTACATGATGAACTCGGTGTTCATGAATGAACTCGACAAGTTCGTGGTAGTATTCATTGACGACATCTTAATCTACTCAAAGGATGAGAAAGAACATGAGGAGCACCTGCGGATAGTACTTACTCGGCTTAGAGAACACAAGCTCTATGCCAAGTTCAGCAAGTGTGCTTTCTGGCTGAAGGAAGTAGGTTTCCTAGGCCACATCCTGTCGGAGAAGGGAGTAGCAGTCGATCCTAGCAAGGTGGAGTGCGTCCTAAATTGGAAGCAACCCGAAACAGTGACTGAAATTCGGAGTTTCCTCGGTTTAGCGGGCTACTACCGCCGCTTCATCAAGGATTTCTCCAAGACTGCTAAGCCTATGACCTCGTTAACGAAGAAGAATGCAAAATATCAGTGGAGTTCAAATTGTGAGGAAGCTTTTCAGACGTTAAAGAAGATGTTAACCTCTGCACCAGTATTAGCTCAACCGGACATCACTAAGCCCTTCGATGTGTACTGTGATGCCTCTGGCAATGGGCTTGGCTGTGTGTTAATGCAAGAAGGGAGAGTAATTGCTTACGCTTCCCGTCAACTAAGGAAACATGAATCTAACTATCCGACACATGACCTGGAGCTAGCAGCAGTTGTACACGCATTGAAGATATGGAGACACTATCTGCTAGGCAACACGTGTCATATCTTCACTGACCACAAGAGTCTCAAATACATCCTCACGCAACCTGAACTAAACATGAGACAACGACGGTGGTTAGAATTGATAAAGGATTATGACCTAGAGATTCACTACCACCCTGGGAAGGCAAATGTGGTAGCTGATGCACTAAGCCGTCGGGCTCATTGCAATGTGATTGAAGCCCGACCCACGGCGAGAGTGATATGTTGTGAGATGGATGAGATTGAAGTTCTCACAGAGCAGTTAGCTGGACTGTACAGCCTCGTGATCGAACCCACGCTGAAAGACCAAATCATAGTAGCACAGAAGCAAGATAAGGGTATGGCTCACATTCGTGGGGAGATAGATGATAAGAAGAAGGACTGCTTCACACTTGATGACCAAGGGGTTTTGTGGTTTAAGGGTCGCTTAGTGGTACCTAAGGACATGGGGTTGAGAAAGAAAATACTTGACGAGGCCCACACCTCCATGCTCACTATGCATCCCGGCAGTAACAAAATGTACCAGGACCTGAAGCAGAAGTTTTGGTGGACCCGTATGAAACGGGAGATCGCCAAATATGTGTCGGAGTGTGACGTATGTCAGAAAGTAAAAGCTGACCACTTAAAGCCCGCTGGTATGCTACAACCACTCGCAGTTCCAGCCTGGAAATGGGAGGATGTACACATGGACTTCATTGTAGGACTACCTCGCACTCAGAAAGGCTATGATTCCATTTGGGTTGTTATTGACCGCCTCACTAAGTCCGCACATTTCATTCCGGTGAAGAACCGCTATCACGCTCAAAACTATGCAGAAATCTACATTTCAAGGATCGTCTCCTTGCACGGTGTGCCTCGAACCATCACTTCAGATAGAGGCTCACTGTTTGTGTCCCGCTTCTGGGAGCAATTGCAAACTGCCCTTGGCACCAATCTGATTCGGAGCTCTGCGTACCACCCTCAGACTAGTGGCCAAGTTGAAAGGGTGAATCAGATTCTAGAGGATATGTTGAGGGCTTGTGCGCTAACCTACTCTACCAAGTGGGATGAGTGTCTTCCCTTGGCAGAGTTTGCCTACAACAACAGCTACCAAAAGAGCTTAGAAATGGCTCCTTTCGAGGCTCTGTATGGTAGACGGTGCAGGACACCACTCAATTGGTCTGAACCCGGAGAACGTGTCACATTTGGCCCAGACTTGGTAACACGGGCCGAAGAACAAGTAAAATTCATCCATGCTAATCTGAAAAGAGCACAGTCGAGGCAAAAGAGTTATTCTGATAAGAGGAGGAGACCGCTAGCTTTTGAGAAAGATGACCACGTGTACCTTCGAGTGTCACCCATGAAGGGGGTGCATCGTTTTGGTGTGAAAGGGAAGTTAGCACCAAGGTATGTTGGTCCATTCAAGATCCTAGAAAGATGTGGCCCGGTTGCATATCGACTAGAGTTGCCACCACACCTTGCTGCGGTTCATGACGTGTTTCATGTCTCGCAACTCAAGAAGTGTCTAAGAGTGCCGGAAGAAGTAGTGGGTACATCTCAAATTCAGATTGAGCCTGACCTCACATATGAAGAGAAACCAACCAAGATCCTTGACAAAAAGCAGAGGTCAACCCGACGAAAAACTATAAACTTCTATAAAATACAATGGAGTAACCACTCCGAAGAAGAGGCCACTTGGGAACAAGAAGAGTTCTTGCAAACCAAATATCCTGGTTTCCTACCATCTACTTCCACTCGGTACGTCGCACTGCCTGTAGTTTCCAAATTGCAACCAAGATCACACACGTATGCACTTTCTTCTCTCATTTAACTTATCCACTCACATCACATCAAAATCTCGGGACGAGATTTCTTTAAGGGGGGTGGGTTGTGATGCTCCGGCATCTCAAGTGCATAATCAATCATCATGCATGAAGCATCATCCCTAATCATCATGGCATCACATGTATTTGTGCATTTGAAACAAGTTTGACTTAAACAACAAGTTCAAAACCTTGTTTATTGCATATGTGGGGCCATATTTATTGTCATAGTTTTGTTTCGGTTGAGATTTGGGGGAAGACCATATTAACAAAAATGTAACCAAATAAGAGAGGAACAACTTTCATAATTGGAGCTTAGTCATCTAGTGATGTTTACATGAGGTTTAGAGTCCTTTTCTATCAACACAGAAAACCAACACAAACCCTACCTATTTAGTAATTCAAATTTTTCCTCAACCTACATTCATTTTCATGCAAAGCCCAAATTATAAAAGTTGTAGGTCATGAGGTTTGCAACATTTCCTTCAATAAGCTTTTTAGGTGAAAATGGCTGGAAGTGGGAGTTTTGGATTTTTCCAATAAATAGGGTTTTTTGGGTCGAACTAAACTTGAGAGCTAAATTCAAATGTAATTCATATTTCCACACCGAATTTGAAGATGAGCCAATTGAAAAAGTTGTAGAGCTTAAAGAGTAGAACATTTCATATAATTGGCACTTTTTCAAAATCGGGTTCTAAATTGGTCAAAAATGCATTTTTCAGAGGAGGAGAAAACACATTTATCATTTTCTCTAATTTATTTTTTTCCGCGGCCACTGACGGGTGGGCCCGGCCCGGCCGGAGGGACGCCGTGTCCGGGCCGATGCACGCCACGCGGCCGCCGGCGTACGGTCACGCCGGCGACGCCGCGGATCGGCCCCGGCCGCGCGCGCCCTCGGCTTCACCCACCCGCGACCCCGTCCAAGTTCATCCCGTCCCATTTCCGCATCGCCCAGCTCCCTCTCGCCCGAAACGCCGCCGAGCCGTCCGCCATTGCCGCCGGCTTCCCGTCGCTACGCCGGCCGCTCCCGACCCTCTCCGCGCCTCCGAGCCCCACCACCGCCTTCGCCTCGCCCGTACGCCTCTCCTCCGCCCGCTCCCGTCGTTGATCTCGCCCCCATTCGCGAGATCGAGAGTCAACCCGACGCGACCGCCATTGACGAGCTCGAGCTCGGACTTGAGCTCTCCCCGCCGCACCACCGCTTCCCGAGCCACTAGCCCTACCTCACTACACCCGCCTCACTCACGCGCACCCGAAGCCTCTACCCTAGTCGCCGCTCCGCCCTCAACCGCCGAGATCCACTCGGTGCGACGTCCGAACCACGCCGCCGCCGCCACGGTTCACCTCCGCCACCGCCTCGACCACGCCTCCGCCGCCGACGAGGCCTACCCCAGGGTAAGCCCCGCGCCCGCGCGCACCCAGCGTGCCCCGCGTCGTGGCTCCGGCGGGCCCGAGCCCGCCGGCGCACGCGCGCGCCGCCGCGCGCACGCGCGCGGCGAGAGGAAGAAGAAGGGGGGGGGGCAGATTTTCAATCTAGCCCCCCGGTTTTGTTTCATTTGCAAAATAATCCGAGTACTGTTTACTGAGTCGCGGGAAAATTGCATGCTAGCCCTGGAAACTAGGGATAATTATGTTTAGGTCCCGGATCTGGTGATTTTCATTTTATCTTTGAATTATTTCGGCTGAAACTTTGAAAAATCGTAATAAATCAAATAAAAATCCAAAAAATGCAAACTCAGGGGCTATGGACTCCTAGTGAGTAGATCTACACAGTGGGTATGATGTAGTGTTGTGCATGTACAATTTTACCCCTGTTTTTGCATGAGCATGGTAGATCAACATAAGGGGCAAAAGTGGAACAAATGGCCACCAAAAATTATGAAATTTGGACAGTAACACATTTAGGGTAGTATGACAGTATGTAAATTTTTATAGTCCTAGCTTTGCTCATTTAATCACTGTTTTGCAAATTTTAGGTGTTATCTGTGCGTTAAGTCCATTTGAAAATAAAAGGGGATATGAATTAGTCTCAAAATAGCTTTCTGTATTTTTCCTAAGTATGGAATTGTTTAAACAACTCCCTGGTAAAATATAAAGCTATGCATGTTAGTTTTGGATGGTGATTCGAAAATGATAAAAAGCTACTAGCTAGAAAAGAAAATAAGGAAAAGTGATGCAAAATGGCTAGGAAAAATTCCACAAAAGATGTAGTCGCTTATACATGTTGTCCGGGGCCCAAAAATTATTTTGGTAGGTTTCATTTATAATATCTTAACTTGCATGATCTTTTACCAACGTTTTATATGGAAAATAGATGTCATAGTAAGTGAAGGGTGTATCACTTGAGAAAGTTTTGAGCATGTTTGACTTCCATCATGAGCATGTCCATCATAAGCATAAGCATATGCATGTGTCGTTCTCATTTTGCATCACCTCACTCATATAGGTCCCGCGAACGAGGAAGCGACGCAGGAGCTGCCCGTGATCGAAGAGCCGGACGAAGAGCCGCCCCAAGCACCGGAGAATTTGCAGGCCACACCTGACCACGCACCCGAGGCACTCTCTCACCCCAGCGAGGAAGGTAGGCAGGACCATGCTATACCCAGCTAACAAATTATATCTGAATGATTACGCATATGCACTAGGGATTGTTTGAAACCAACTTGCATTAGATTCCTTGGCCGCCCTGGCCCTAGCACCTTTACCTAGAGTTCGTAGGACGAGTGCCTAGAATGGCTAGGTGCGAGTAGACACGAGTGATTGTACTCGTCTCGTAGTTGTTACTTTTCAATATGACAGCAAATCTGAACATGGAAATTATTATTATGCTATGATTTAAATGGAGACCGGGCGGAGATTTATTTCAGTATTTACTTTTCATGATGTCGCACTATGGACTCCGCCCGAGTCGTATAAGGCCCGTCCGCTGTTCGCTTGGGATCGGCATAACATTGCTAGGGTGCTTATCCAGATCATGGGACTGGTGAAAGCCTTTCCTGGGCCGTCTCACTTTTCAGGATGCCGCCCATCCACTTGATGGAGGCCGAAGTACTCGGGGGGCGCTTGTAGTCAAGGGAGGGCTGACCCGACGTACCGTGGTATCGCTCCTGCGGCGGCTATCCTCCGGGGGTTAGGTGGGGGCGTTTTGAAACTTGGGGACGGGTCAGATTGAGGTGGGGGTGATATGTGGGAACGCGATGGCTAGTAAGCATATCCCCCTGGCATTTCTAGTTATTCCCGGGAATTAAAATCGATTCGAATCGCTGATGCTCACCAGGTGTGAGAATGCCAGTATCACTGCCGGGCAACGTAGTAACTACTCAAATACTTTATGCTTATAATTATGATTTGTGATTACAACATGCTTGGATGTATATGATCCGTTCCCTTATTCCTGGTGCTGCCCGTCCACTAGTAGGAGGTCGATGGACTTGGGAGATGCTTTGGTGTTGAGGGAGGGCTGACCCGACGTACCGTGGTATCGCTCCTGAGACGGCTACTCCCAGGGGCGTGATGGAAGTGCTATGAATCTTGGAACGGGACATATGTTTGTGTCTTACTTTCTGCAAGTATTTACCTTATGATATAAATGACCTTCATGATTAATGAATAGCAGCTGTCAAATCCTGCTATCTTATGTCAATATGATTTGGTTTAAAAATCAATGGCTAAGGATCCACTGATTAGTAAGCAAGCTTTGCGTCAGCCGTAAGCCACTCCATTAAGTCCTACTGAGTAATTAGTACTCAGGGTTTGCCCCCACTTTTGAGCTGCAGGTATGGAGTTCCTCGTATGTGCCTGTGTCGGAGGTGGTGCATGCCTCCACCAGGGCTGACTGGCGTCATGAGTGGCTGGGGGACCTCATCGTTGGGCTTGATGTGGTCTTCTCATTGCAAGTCCTTCTAGTTATCATGAATTTTTATCTTTTCCGCTGCGAGATACTTTTGAACTCAATTACTTTATGACTTTATGTTGGAATATGTATTTTGAAATCGAACTGGTCTGTAAATTAATTCTAAGTATTTTCTATTTCGATTGTCTGTGAAGATGTAACTGTTGTGGCTCCTTCGAGAGTCGGATGTGTGTGATGTCGGTTCCTCTAGGAAATGGTGTTATCGAGAGCCGAAGGCCTCTCGACGGACGACCGGGTTTAATCTGGTCTAAGCGCACTGCGAGCCAGAGGTGGCAGGTGTGTTTAGCCTGGATTAAATCGGCGGTTCCGCCACAACGACTCGCCAAGATAGAGAAGATGGGCCAAGTCCGGCCCAGACGGAGACTTCCTAAAGTTTCTCGGTTTCTGACTTCAAAACCGGGGGTGCAAAGGTGGATTGAACTACTGACCACATGGAGGACATCGGAAGATTGCGTGGAAGCTAAGAAGATCAAGTCTTCATCGTGGTCGTCCGTCCCCGATATTTCAGGTACTTTTCTGTTTTTGCCCCTCCGGGCGTTTCTTGTGTTTGGGGTCTTTGTGTAAAAACGCCAAAACTGAACCGGTGTATAAATAGCCTAAGGGCTGGTCACTAAAGGGAGTCTTGGCAGCTAGGTTTTCATTTCCTTAGGGTAATTTTCGTCCTCAAGCTTTGATCTCTAAGTTTAGGAGGGTTAGGGTGAGATCTAGCCTCCAAATCAAGAGGGAAGGTGATGGTGGTTGCTTGGGATGAAATCCTTCGTTGTAATCTGATCTAAGACCTCTTTTGAGGCTCATAATCAAAGTGGTTTCATGCAGCAACTTTGTGTGCTTCTCCTCCCTTTGTTCTCTTTGGTTTTTGGCTTCAATCCTTGGCCTTTTTGGGTGTTTGCCTTGGTCAAGGTTGAATCCTTTGTTTTCCTTGTGTTTTGGACTTGCAAGGACATGGAAATTATGTTTTAGAACATCTCAATCATGAAGGATTGCCACGAGCAAGTGGTTCTTAAGCTTTCCCCTTTCTTGCCCAAATATTGACCTCTTCACGAGATCTGAAATTCCTGCTAATCCCGTGATCTTTTTCCATAGATCTTTTGTGAATAGTTTTGGAATGGGGCTAGGATAGCCTGTGCCAATTTTCGTGAAGTTTGGAGAAGGTTGGGTCAAGTTTCAGATTGCTTTTGTGTAAGATTTTCTGCTGTCCAGTTTTTCTGCTGGTTCTGTCCGTCTTGAAATCTTGTTTGGTTTAGAGGTAAAACCTTGAATTTTGCGCTGCAATTTTGTGGAGCTCTTTATCAGTGAATCATAAAGCTCCCATAAAAATTTTAGATCATTTGGAGGTGTTTTGACCTGGTTTTGGTATTTTTCTCTTGAGGGTGTTCTGTCAGTTTTTAACCATCGGACCATCCGATGGTCAAACCATCAGACAGTCCGATGGTTGTAGGATTTTTATTTCTTAGCCAATTGAACTGAAAATTTGTGGAGTTGTTCCTTGGCCCCTTTTTAACCTTCTGTAAAAATTTCATAATTTTTGGAGCTGGTTTGATAAGGTTGTTGACCAACTCTTTTCAGGGTGTTCGTCTGTGACCATTAGACGGTCCGATGCTCTAACCATCGGACGAACCGATGGTCTAAACTTCATCCTTTTGGTCTAAATTTTTTCAGGAGTGGTTCTTCGTTGTCTTGTGAGGGTGTGGTAATTTTGAGGGAATTTTTGGAGCTTCTCTCGAGGGGTTTTGAAATTTTTCTTCGCAGCCCTGTTTGTCTGAAATCTGCAGTTTCCAGGAGTTAGTTCCTTTTGTACTCTTTTTCTTAGCCGTTTGAGCGTGTGCTTCCGCTTGGTGCTTGGTACGTATCTGTTCAGTGGACGGTACCAAGCACGTGTTGTGAGCTAGATATGTATCCTCTCAATGGACAGTGTCTAGCTTCGTTGTGGGTGTTATTTCCGTTTTGCACTGCAGTGGGGATTTGAGTTTGAGTTTTCAGGTGCTCCTATTCACCCCCCTCTAGTCGCACGTCTCGGTCCTACAAGTGGTATCAGAGCCGGTTAGGTTTCCTATACCTTAACCGGTGACGAAACCATAGCGATGATGACTTACTCCGGGAAAATTCCCGTCCTTGGCTCCGATATGTATCCCTACTGGAAAGGTAGGATGGAGGCGTTCCTTGTTAGCCAGAGTCAGGACATATGGGATGCTACTCAGAGTACGACTTTTGTGGTGCTTCCAGTCGCTGAGCGTACTACGCAGTATATTGTGGCTCAGCATGAGGCGAATGCCAAGGCTGTTAACTTTCTCTTCTCCGGGCTTGGTCCCATGGATTATGAGAGAGTGAGTCACCTTAAGACTGCGCGTGAGATATGGTCACTGCTTAGTGCACACCATGAGGGTGCTGCGACGATTAAGGCAAGGCTTGTGGAGACTTACCGGCGCGAATATGAGAATTTCGTCCAGAAGCCGGGAGAGTCAGTAGACGACTTGTTTGGTCGCATTTAGTCGATCATCAACAAGTTGCGTGTCAACTCTGCCCCCGCTGCCCTCCAATATACCGATCATCAGCAGGCTGTCAAGTTGCTGTATGCTTTGGACAGAAAAATATAGGATATCAAGGTGAACTCAATCATTGAGTCGGCAAGGTATGATACGATTGGAGTAGAGGTGCTCTATAGTAAGCTCAAGGCCACCGAGGTAGATTACAAGATGAGGGATTCCCTCGCTTGTACAGGTTCTAAGAGTTTGGCCTTGGCTACCCCCTCTAGTGAGTCTGTCACTAACCCCATGCACTGGTACAGTAGTTTTGGTACTAATCCCAGTGCCGGACCGTTTGCTCACCGTTGCTTTACTTGACTTTGCAGGATCGAGGCATGGAGGACGTGTGGATCATGGACTCCGGTTGCTCTAGGCACATGACAGGGCACCGCAAGTGGTTCTCTAGCCTCAACCCCATGAGCACCAAGGAGTACATCACATTCGGGGACAATGGTCAAGGTAAAGTGTGGGTGTTGGTTCTGTTTCGCTCTCTGCTAAGCTTTCCCTGAGAGAAGTTGCTTTTGTTTGGAATCTGGGGTTCAATTTGGTCTCTGTTTCGCAACTTCTCAATGAAGGATTTGAGGTTCGTTTTAAGAAGGGTGCGTATTGCGTTATTGATGCTGAAGAGACCCTTGTTTGCTCTTTGCTGCCTTTTGGTTAGGTTTTTAGGGTTGACCTCACATCTGTTTCTGGCCCTGCTCACTGTTTGCTTGCTAGTCCTTATGCTGATATTTGGAAGTGGCATAGGAGGCTTGTTCTCTTGAGCTTTGATCTGCTAGTCAGGTTGAGTTCAATGGGCCTAATCCGAGGATTGCCCAAGTTGAGAGCTGAGAAGGACTTAGTATGCCACCCCTGTTGTCATGGCAAGATGGTTGCCGCTTCTCACATTCCTGTGTCTCAGGTTATGACCTCCTATCCGGGTGAGCTACTCCATATGGATACAGTAGGTCCCGCTCGGGTAGCGTCGGTCAGTGGGAAGTGGTACGTGCTTGTCGTTGTGGATGACTTTTCGCGGTTCTCATGGGTATTTTTCATGGAGTTTAAGGATGAGGCGTTTGGTTTTGTTCGGGATCTAGTACTGAGGTTGAGAAATGAGAGTCATAAGGCCATGAGGGCTATCCGCAGTGACAATGGCGGAGAATTCAGAAACTCTCGTTTCGAAAACTTCTATCGTGACCTAGGTCTTGAGCACCAGTTTTCTTCTCCATATACCCCACCGCAGAACGGTGTTGTGGAATGCAAGAACCGCACACTTGTTGAGATGGCACGGACGATGCTCGATGAGCATAGGACTCCGAGGCGCTTTTGGGCTGAGGCAGTGAATACGGCCTGTTACATTGCGAACCGGATCTTCTTGCGAGCTTTCCTTGTGAAGACCTCGTATGAACTTTGGTTTGGTAGGCAGCCCAGCGTCAAGCATTTGCGAGCGTTTGGCTGCAGGTGCTTTGTGCTTAAGAAGGCGGGGCATTTGGATAAGTTTGAGTCTCGTTGTTTGGATGGGATTTTTCTGGGGTATGCTTCTAGTTCTGGGGCTTTTCATGTGTGGATTTTGGAGGCCAAGCAAGTTGTTGAGACTTGTGAGGTTTCTTTTGATGAAACTATGCCCTGCACAACCCCTGCCATTGAGCTTTCTGGTGATGATGAAGAAGGCACCTCCATCTTTGAGGATGAGGAAGGTGCGGTTGATGATGGTGATGTAGGAGCCACTGCACCGGCTGCAGCTCCTGCCCCCTCTATTACGAGCTCTGATGATGATGGTGGACCCTTGCCTATGGCTTCCTCCTCACTCCCCCGACGACAAGTTCATGCAGAGGCTGGACCCGCTGAGGACGCAGGGGAGGTGACCTCCGTGATTGTTCCATCTCGGTAGGTACAGCGGGATCACCCTCCTCACAGGATGATTGGAGATATTCACCAGCGTGTCACACGCTCTTCGGTTGCTTCTCTAGCCTTTTTCTCCCACTCTGCATATGTTGCTTCTTTTGAGCCCCGGATGTGTCACATGCATTATCTGATCCTAATTGGGTGAACGGCATGCACGAGGAGTTGGAGAATTTTGAGAGAAACCATGTCTGGGATTTAGTTGAGCCTCCACCAAACTGTCGCTCTATAGGTACCACGTGGGTTTTCAAGAACAAACAGGGTGAGGCTGGGATGGTTGTGAGGAACAAAGCGAGATTGGTAGCCTAGGGTTTTTATCAAAAGGAGGGGATAGATTATGAGGAAACCTTTGCCCCTGTAGCTCGTCTGGAAGCCATTATGATTTTGCTTGCCTTTGCGGCCTCTAAAGGCTTCAAACTGCAGCAAATAGATGTCAAGTCTGCTTTCCTGAACGGGTTCATAGAGGAGGAGGTATATGTGAGACAACCTCCTGGCTTTCAGAGTGCTAGATTTTCAGACCGGGTGTATAAGTTGAGGAAAGCCCTTTATGGTCTGAAGCAAGCTCCTAGAGCTTGGTATGGTAGGTTGAAGAGTTTTCTGCTCAAGTCTGGTTTTGTGATAGGTTCAGTAGACAAGACCTTATTTTTGTTGATTCATGGCGGTGACACATTGATAGTTCAGATATATGTTGATGACATAATCTTTGGTGGTTCATCTCACGCTTTGATGTCTAGTTTTGCTGAACAAATGAGCAGCGAATTTGAGATGAGTCTCATGGGTGAGCTCCAGTTCTTCCTCGGGCTGCAGATCAAGCAAGGCCTTGAGGGTACCTTCGTCCATCAAGCCAAGTACACAAGGGACATACTGAAGAAGTTTGACATGGGGGACTCTAAACCCATGACGACTCCTATGAGTACAAACACGGCGCCTGATGCTGATGAAGATGGGGAGGCGGTGGACCAGAAGGAATTTTGAGGGATGATCAGCTCACTTCTGTACCAGACGGCGACCAGGCCAGACATTCAGTTCGCGGTCTGCCTTTGTGCGCGCTACTAGGCTTCTCCTAGGACTTCTCACCATCAACCGGTGATGCGCATTTTCAGGTATTTGAAATTCACTCCTGAGCTTGGTCTTTGGTATTTCTCGGGTTCTTCTCTTTCTCTTATAGGGTTCTCAGATGCTGACCATGCTGGCTGCCGGATTGATCGCAAATCAACCTTTGGCACATACCAACTCTTAGGAACCTCTCTTGTCTCTTGGTCCTCCCGCAAGCAAGCTAGTGTAGCTCTTTCCACCACTGAAGAAGAATATGTTGCTGCTGCTAGTTGCTGCTCCTAGCTTTTATGGATGAAAGCCACCCTTAGTGATTTCGGCCTTAGGTTTGGTAGGATCCCTCTCCTAGTTGACTCTACTTCTGCTATTTCTGTAGCTAAGAACCCCGTCTTGCACTCTAGAACCAAACACATAGACGTGAGGTTTCACTTTCTGAGAGATCACTATGAGAAGGGAGACATAGACTTAGTCCATGTAGTTTCAGCAAACTAGTTGGCCGATATCTTTACCAAGCTCCTAGAGTTTGACGCTTTTACGCGTCTGAGAGGTGAGCTTGGAGTGTGCTATCCCTTTTAGGCATGGATAGTGTGCCATTCCTTTTAGTAAGGAATAGCTTCTGTAGTTTAGATTTTGCTTTCTTTCTTGCTTTTATTTCTCCATGTTTCTTTTGCATATTGTATCATATCATGCATTGCATTGTATCATATGCATTTTTACTTCACTAGCACTAGAGCTCTTTTGGAATGATGAGTTAGTATTTGCTTGTGCTAGATTGTACAGTGCTTGCTTGATCATGGTTGGCTAAGCTCTTTTGAGTCGATTGATTACTAGTCGTGAGCTAAGTCATTTTATTCTTTGCAAATCAAAAACCATGATCACCACTTGATTTGGTTACCTAGCATGTGTAGGAATGATGAATATAATGCTATCTTTTCATGCCTGGATATGCTAGTTGTATGCCTTTGCTATGTTAATGCCTAAGCTCCTTGTCATTTGTAAGATAGATTCTGATATGTGTAAGATATGTGATGCTTTCTTTTAAACTACCCTGAAAAACATGCTAGCTCCTGATACGTGTAAGATAGATTCATTTGAGCGTGTTGCATGCTTCCTTGCCCTCACTTGCTCTGTATGCTAGAACTTGTAATTACTAGCATTCCATCCCTTCTGAGCTCTTTCAGTTACACTCCTTGCATTTCATGACATATTTTGAGGGGGAGTTGCTTAGTTCAGGGGGAGTCCTAGGAACCCTTGATGTGTCCATTGTCAACAAGGGGGAGAGATTTTGGAGGACACAGGGAGAGGACTTCGGGAGAGATTTAGTTGAGGGGAACCTTTGCACTCATATTGCATTTGTGAGGATGCATTTTAGGGGGAGTTGAGCTTGTAGCATGCTCTTTGCATCGGTGCGTTGAGCCCTTTGCCTCTGTCTTGAGGAGCTGATGCTTTGTTTTCTTTTTGCTTCAAGCTGCCTTGTGTTTTGCCGTTGTTTGGTTTTGAGCAGCTTGAGCATTTTTTTTTCTTTTTTCTTTCTTTTTTGGTTTTACGCTTTTCTTTTGTCTTTGTTCTATTTCAGGTTACAGGTTGGAGAGGTGTTGACAATGCACTCATCAAGGGGGAGAATGAGAGCCAATAGACCGGCCTCATTGCTCTCCTGGTGTGATGAGTAATTGTCAACGAGATCAAGCCCTCCGATGGACTGGAGGCCCTCCGATGGACTGGAGATAGATGATGAAGACCTCGATGGACTGAGGCAAAAGCCCTCCAATGGACCGGAGGCAATGCTCGGCGTCGGTCGGCTATGGGAGCTCGGTACACAGAGGGGCGGTTCGGCAACGGTGGCGTAAGCCCTCCGATGGACGGTTGTGAGCTACATACGTATCCTCTCAGTGGACGGTGTCTAGCTTCGTTGTGGGTGTTATTTCCGTTTTGCACTGTGGTGGGGATTTGAGTTTGAGTTTTCAAGTGCTCCTATTCACCCCCCCTCTAGTTGCACGTCTCGGTCCTACATCCGTAATATCCGGCGTCGCCACATCCTGGGTAACAAGGATCCTACGCTGCCCGTTTCAATGGATGAGGTAACTCGGGAAAGCGAGGATGAGCAGGAAGTACAGAGCCACCGACGCAGGAACTAGACGCGCCAGCGGCATCGCAACTGGCACACCGCTCGGGCCAAACGACAACGGCCGGCAGCGATTCCTGGACGTAACCTTTTGAAGGAATTCGAGGGAGTCATGGAGACTCCAAGTCAAGCAGGAGGGGCATTGGTCAAGCTCTGCGAGCTCCTCCCCAACAACGAGGATGGGGCGGCCATGAAGACCGTTCTCGCTCGGGCAGCGGACCACCTCGTGCCCAGGCAGCCGGAGGTAGCCGATGCACGACAGGTCATCAACGGCCACCGCGATGCCCGCCACAGCATCGAGCAGTCGCGCGCTCACAGACACCAAGTCGAGGTAGACCGGCGCGCGAACTACGACCGAGACTATGGCCCCCCTCAGCGTGCTCCAGCCGTCAGGGGTCACTCGGGAGCTGTCTCCATAAACAGCTCCGCCTCCCGAGTGAAGACTGAGCGAGATCATCGACCTCAGTCACCGCCATGCCGCGCAGTGGAGGACTGTGGCAACCCGGCTGGCACCGCCAAAGCTGCTATAGTAGCCTTCGGCCGGAAAATTCAAGATGTTGAGTGGCCACCCAACTTCAAGATCTCCAACATTGAGAAATTCGAGACAAAGATGGACCCGCTGAACTGGCTGGCCGTGTACACTACCGTGGCCCGAGCGGCCAATGCCTCGGAAGATCTCATGACGGCCTATGTCCCAATCAAGTTGGGGCAGAATGCGCTTCAATAGCTTCGCCACCTTAGGCGGGGCAGCATTGAGGACTGGGGTGACTTCCGTCGCTTATTCATCGCTAACTTCCAGTCACTCTCTGACAAACCGGCGCAACGGTGGGACCTCAAAGCCATCAGGTGCAAGGATTCGGAGGGCTTGCGATCGTACCTCAAGCAGTTCTAGGCTCTCAGAAACCGCATCCCCAACATATCCGAAGATACGGTGATTGACGATTTCCTCCAGGGCTCCAACGACCAGGTCTTCGTCAAGCACATACTGGAAAGGGCACCCACTACTTCGGAGCGTCTCTTCCAGGAAGCAGACCGCTACACCACGGTGGACGAACGAGCTCGCGACCTCGTTCGCCCTCGGCAAGATGACCGGGGCAAGGGCAAGCAGGAAAAGCATGAAGAACCCTCACGGCAAGATCGTCGCTGGGAAAAGAGGCCTCGGGAGGAGGTCCGAGCCATGGCTCCTGCTCCAGCACGACCATGCGGTCAACCTCCTGCCCAGGCTCGAACCCTTGATCAACTCCTCGACGAACCATGCCCCGCACATAGGGAGATGCACCATACCCTTAGGAACTGCCGCGACTTCAAAGCCATGGTGACGCGCAGCCAGTTCCCGACGGCGCAAACTCCTCCGCCGCCTCCTCCACCACGAAATCAGCCGCCACAACGGCCGGCTGGAGGTGGTAATCAATGCTTCCCTAACGTCAATAAGGTGGTTAACTTCATCCTAGGAGGGCGTGGAGCGTACCCGAGCAAGCTCCAGCAGAAGCTGGAGGATCGACGGATCAACGCGGCCACCTCAAAGCCGCCGCAACCATACGACTGGTCCCACAAGCCGATCTCGTTCAGTCGGGCGGATCAGTGGCTCAACTTCGATGAGCCGGGCAAGTACCCGTTGCTGGTGACCCCCATAGTCGGAGACACCCGACTCAAGAAAGTTTTGATAGACGGAGGGGCTAGCATCAACGTGGTGTTCCCCAGAGCTCTGCAAGAGATGGGGATCCCGCTCAGCGAACTCAAGAAATCGGATACCCCGTTCTTCAGGATTGTTACGGGCGTAGGCGAATACCCGCTCAGACACATCTATCTGCCGGTCACTTTTGGCACGGCAGAGAACTTTCCCATCGAGACGTTGCGATTTGAAGTCCCGACCTTCAACTGCGTCTACAACGCCATCATCGGGCGTCCTAGGCTAGCCAAGTTCATGGCTATCCCACATTACCCATACCTCGTTCTTAAGATGCCTGCCCCAGGTGGTACTCTCTCCATACGCGCTGACTTCAAGGGAGTCTCGGAGTGCGTACAAGAGGCCATGCAGACGGCCCTTGAGCAGAATCACATGGCAGCACAAAAGAAGCTCAAGGCGGACGAAGCCGGCATGTCGCAAGAAGACCTTCAGATCCCGACTCAAGAGGCGGCCTCTAGCGCGGCAATTCAACCAGCCGTCCCGACGAAAGAGATAAGTCTCGATCCCTCAGACGCGACCAAGACAACCACCATCAACGCCCTTCCTCCTTCCAAATAGGAGGACGCGCTCGTCCAGTTCCTAAGGGCCAATCGTGACATATTTGCATGGAAGCCAGCAGATATGCCTGGGGTCCCGAGGGAACTGGCCGAGCACCAACTCAAAGTGTTCCCCAATGCCAAACCCATCAAGCAGAGGCTGCGGCATTTCACTCTAGAAAAGCGAGAGGCCATTAGGGCAGAGTTAACCCGGCTGAAGGCTGCCGGCTTTATTAGAGAGGTCATGCATCCCGAGTGGCTTGCAAATCCTGTACTCGTTCTCAAGAAGAATAAAAAAGATTGGCGGATGTGTGTTGATTATACCGATCTCAATAAGCACTTCCCTAAGGACCCATTCGGGTTGCCTCGCATTGACCAGGTCGTTGACTCTACGGCCGGCTGCGCTTTGCTCTCCTTCCTCGACTGTTACTCGGGCTATCATCAGATTGGCCTAGCAACCGGAGATCAGGAGAAAACAGCGTTCATCACGCCTTTCGGTGCCTACTGCTATACCTCAATGTCTTTCGGGTTGAAAAACGCGGGAGCAACGTACCAAAGGGCAATCCAAACTTGCCTCGCTGATCACTGGGGCGAACGTGTTGAGGCTTACGTTGATGACGTCATAATCAAGACCAAGAACGAGGAAGACTTCAATGATGATCTGCGCCAGGTGTTTGACAGCCTGAGGAAATTCCGATGGAAGCTCAACCCCACCAAGTGCGTCTTTGGCATCCCTACAAGTCAGTTACTCGGTTTTGTCGTCAGCAACAGAGGAATCGAGGCCAACCCCGAGAAGATCAAGGCTATTCTGTGCATGCACCCTCCCAGATCACAGAAAGATGCTCAAAGGCTGACTGGGTGCATGGCAGCCTTGAGCCGATTCATATCGCGGCTTGGTGAACGTGGCCTGCCCTTCTACAAGCTTCTCAAAAAAGTCGTCAGGTTTCAGTGGACTGCAGAGGCTCAGGAAGCGTTGGACTCTTTAAAAAAAGTTCCTAACGTCACCGCCCGTACTCAAGTCTCCTAATCGCGCCACTGCCGACTCACCAGCGGAAGATCTGCTCCTCTACATCTCTTGTAAGACTCATGTGGTCAGTACAGTGTTGGTGATCGAGCGACCGGATGGGCGGCACACGGTGCCCAGGCAACATCCGGTCTACTTCATCAGCGAGGTCCTCAGCCCCTCCAAAATCAGGTATCCTCAAGTACAGAAGTTATTATACGCAGTTCTCATTACCGCACGCAAACTGCGCCATTATTTTGAGGAACATAAAATCATAGTGGTTACGGAGTTCCCAATCGGGGAGGTCCTATGTAATCGAGAGGCCACAGGGCGTATCGCCAAGTGGGCTTACGAACTGGGGGCTCATGACATTGAATTCTGTCCTCGTACTGCAATTAAGACTCAAGCACTCGTTGATTTTGTCTCTGAATGGACTGAGCATCAAGTGACTGAGAAGCCAGAAGTCATGGAAGTATGGAAGATGTATTTCGATGGCTCGTTGAAGTTGGAAGAAGCTGGTGCTGGCGTCGTCTTCTTCTCGCCAGCAGGAGAAAAACCCAAGTATGTATTACAGATTCTCTTCCCGGTTTCCAACAACGCAGTTGAATATGAGGCTCTCCTCCATGGCCTGCGCATCGCCATATCACTCGAGATCCAGCATCTAATGGCCTACGGAGATTCCTTGGTGGTCATTAATCAGGCCAACAAGGAGTGGGGTAGCTCCACAGAAAGCATGGACAAATATTGCGAGGCAGTCCGCAAGCTGGAAGGCAGATTTTAGGGCCTTGAATACATTCATGTGGATCGGGATCGCATTGTGGACGTGGACATCCTGTCAAAGCTTGGCTCGTCACAAGCCAAAGTACCCTCCGGCATCTTCGTTCAAGAGCTCCATCATCCTTCAGTCCAGCTAGACGAAATGAGCATACCTCCCGACCGGCATATCTTAACTCTGGTTGTGCCGACTGACTGGAGGGCCCCCATCTCAAGTACATTTTGAACGAAGAAATTCCAGAGGATAAAGCAGAGGCCGAGCGAATAGCGAGACGATCTTCCAACTATACTCTGATTAATAATGAGTTATACAAGCGAGCCGACTTAGGAGTTTTGCTTAAATGCATAAGCACCTCATCAGGGCAGAGTTTACTGAAAGAGATACACGCTAGAGTCTGTGGAATTCATGCCGCCTCACGCACATTGGTCGGGAAGGCGTTCAGGGCTGGTTTCTATTGGCCCACGGCGAAGAAGGATGCTGCCGAGTTAGTGCAGCACTGTGAAGCTTGTCAATTCCTTGCCAAGCAGCATCATCTTCTAGCACAGCAGTTGCAGAATATACCGGTCTCATGGCCTTTCGCCTGCTGGGGGCTGGATATGATTGGGCCTTTGAAGAAAGCTCAAGGAGGATACACTCATGTGCTAGTTGCCGTCGACAAGTTCACTAAATGGATCGAGTTCAAGCCCATCGCGTCGTTAACATCTGCTAAAGCAGTGGAGTTTATCCAAGACATCATCTTTCGCTTCGGGATCATGAATTCCATTATCACAGACCTGGGGTCCAACTTCACAGGCTCTGAATTCTTCGATTTCTATGAGCAAAGGTCCATCCATGTCAAGTATGTCTCGGTGGCTCACCCTAGAGCTAATGGGCAGGTCGAGCGGGCAAATGGCATGATACTGGATGCTCTCAAGAAAAAGATCTTTGATAAAGATAAGAAGCTGGCTGAGAAATGGATACGCGAGTTGCCATATGTGGTCTGGAGCCTTCGAACACAACCTAGCAAAGCTCTCGCAGGGAACACGCCTTTCTTCATGGTGTATGGATCAGAGGCAGTCTTGCCTGCTGACCTACAGTTTGGAGCCCCACGTCTGGTTTTTAACAGCATTGCTGAGGCTGAAGCAACCCGACTCGAGGAGATCGACCTACTTAAGGAGGAGCATCTCAACTCTGTTATTCAGTCGGCCCGATATCAGCAGACTTTGCGTCGCTATCATGACCGATATACAAGGCCTCGTTCCTTCTCAATCGGAGACCTGGTACTACATAGGGTGCTCAAAGCTGCAGGACAGCATAAGTTATCTCCTCCTTGGGAAGGCCGATACATCGTGACAGAAATTACTCGTCCAGGTTCATATCGTCTATCTCAAATGGATGGGACTCCAGTCGGGAACTCCTGAAATATAGAGCATCTGCGTAGATTCTATGCGTAGTTTTTTCTTTCTTTTATAACTTCTAGAGTTAGCACCCAGTATCGTCCTTTGTACTCTGTCCTCACTCATATTCTATAAATGAACATACTCTTGAGATAAAGTATTTAGTGTTCTCCTTCCTACTTTTTACTCGTGCTACTCACTCGTTGTGAATGGGCAATCAACCAAGGTCAGTCGACTGACAGTACGGTGCTACATGCCCACTCTTACTCTTGACGGGGATATCTTCGGCCCCAACCATGAGAGCAATAGGCCTAGGTCAGCGGACCGATAGCACGGTGTTACATGCTCTCGTTCGAACTCATAATAGGGGAGTACTCAAAGCCCTAACAAAACAAAGGCAATCGGCCTAGGTCAGATGACCGACAGCACGGTGCTACATGCCTTTGCAGGACCTCATAATTGGGGAGCATTCAAGGCCCCGACCGACCAAAGACAGAAGGGCTTAGGTTTTGACGACCTACAGCTCGTTATTACATGTCTTTACGCCATCATCATACTCTATCTTACAGCATTCATGTTTTTTACTGTCATATGTTGTTTTTCTTGTATTTAGTTCAAACTCAGATTGTGATAATGTCGCTTGTTTTCTCTGCACAGGAATAACTCTCAGGTACGTATGGAATATTTTGATTTGTTCTCTAATTAACTTGGTTTTGTAGAGTAAATAGTCAAGATTGTCGACACAAGATGCAAAATGCGTACACACAGCATTCAGTTCATCATATTACAAGGGGGATCATCGTTTACTCATTGTCACCTACAAGGAGTTCAGCAATCACTCGGTCCTCATCTTCATGCTCAACACTCTGGTTCTTGTTTACTATCTTCTCTGGTAAACCTGCCAAGTCAATCTCAGGTTGCGAACTCTTGATGACCATAAGGGCGCGAGTAAGAACGGTTTTTACTCGTTCAGAAATCTTGGACTTCATATCATCCATGAATGTTGTTATTCGATCACCCAGAGGATGGGGCACAGTTTTTTCTAGCACACAGATATCCAAGATCTTAATCAAGGCAGTATTGGCAGTCAAGGCAGTTTCTTTTGCCTTCTCAAAGGCGTCTTTCAGCTTGTTGTAGTTCCTCTTGCTGGTCTCATATTTCTTTTTCAGAACCTCTGATACTTGAGCTTGATGGGCAGCATGGTCTTGGGATTCTTTAAGTGTAGACCTTGTGGAGGCTAGTACCTTCTTCATTTTCTCATTGGCGCTTTGAGATTCAGCCAGCTCAGTTTCTTTGTCCTTAAGTGCTTGGTGGGTTAAGGAGTGGCTATTCCTCAAAGACTCCAAGGAACCGGCAGTCTCACGGAACAACTTCTCAAAGCCGTCTCGCGACTTCTGCAGCTGCTGATACTCATCATTTCTTTGGCGCATCTTCTCCTGTGGAATGATACAATTCATATGCTTCTGTTAGCAAAGAATAGGCTAGATGGGATTCTTGATGGGTTACCTCGTGGTTTTTCTTCTCAATATCCAGCTGTCTGCGAAGGTCTGCTGCTAGGTCTCTGGCTTGATCTCTGTCAGCAATAGCGTTACGGTGCTCTTTCTCTCGACTCATAGCCATTTGTTTCAGGCGACTAATCTTAGCAGCAGCAACTGGCAACAAGTCCATAGTTCAGTTTGGGATCTCAGATATTGGAGTATAGAATAGTTGCATGCGTACCTGTTGATTCAGCTTTTCGTGCGGCCTCGGAGTCAGCCAGTTGTTGCCTTAGAGTAGTAACCTCAAGGCTGGAGAGTGCAGTAATCTTCTCATGGATCATACTGGCTTGGCGAACTCCCACCTGTAAAGTGTTCATCATAGCCTGTAGAGAGTAATTCGAGTTGTTCAGGCAACAGCAAGGTCAATACAGGATATGTGGACAATTAGCATACCTCGAAAGCTGTCAGCAGCCTTGAGCTTCGGGGTGCTGGTACTATTTGGTGACTGTTATCACCTGTCTCAATTGGAGGGGGTTGGGTGCTGTCTGGTTCAGTTGTGGCTAGGGAGTCTGATTGTCCCTTTTCGACTTGATCAGTATACTTTGGTTCTTCAGTTTCTTTCTCTTGGGCCGACTCATGAGCTTCAGATGAGGGATGAGGAGTATCGCCTGTATCGATCTCAGTTAGGCGTTCCTGAGAGATAGCGGCTTCAAGCAATGGTTCAGTCGCAGGCTCTTGTTGTTTCTCTTCTGAAGCTGCCCCGGTTAATGCTTGTTGCCAGTTCTCAGATGGCATTGCTACTTCATGCACAGTTCCAGTGGCTTTATTCGTATGAGCAGTCTCATCCTCAGGAATATCCACTGGTGTTGGGGTCGCGGGGTTTTTAGACTCTAAACTCTTTGATCCTAGCTCTATTTTCGCTAGGGGGCTTGTGGTCTCAGTTTGTTTTCCCCTGGAGCATGTTGACAGTGACTCTATATCTTCATCAGAGCATATGGTGAAGGGGAGTTTGCACGTACCTCTGATAATTCGGTCTAGATCCATATCTTCTGCCGTCAGATCAATTTCATCCTCCTCAGGCGGCAGTATGGATGCAGAAGGAGCTGTTATAGTGTCGTCATGATGTTTCTTGGATCTCCTCTCATGATGAGACAATTGAGCTTGCTCTTCTTCTTCTCCTTCATCCTGATCAACCAAGCTACTCCAGTCAACCCCAATTATGGTGTTGTCAGTTTTAGCAGCGGTATGGGAGGAATATCTGGATTTCTTAGCTTTGTCTGCTGACTCTGGAGAGCTTGTCAGATCTTTGATTGCCCTCTTGTGTGTCCTCTGTCTACATGTCACCACAGTATGAGTTGCTTTTGCCTTGGTGCGCCCCTGACCAGTTGCAGCTCGTGTTCTCATACCACTTGGAGCAACAGTTAGCTCGGGGGGCTGCTTTGGCGATGTTGCTCACACTGAGCTCTTGGGCGGTCTGGGCTGTACGTGGTATCACAATGAATGTATGCTCTTCATTGTTTCTTGCACCATGGACAGCAGCAACAACAGCTTCCATCTCTTCAGTGGATAACTCGGATTGTCGTTTGGATAGCCCGGCAGCTTTAGAGGTTGTAGGGTCTGATAGAAACTTGGATATATTACTCTACAGTAATCTCATGAGTCAGAACATGATTGCGAGCAAGGTTACTTTAGTATATCATAGTAAGATTACTTACAATGGGAGTTGGATTCCATGCAGAATATGGCTTGGGAGTACCCTCGTTGTGAGCTTCACCTCTAAGTATCAACTCCACTCGGGCCTTGACATCATCCTCAGTCATAGATTGAGCTGTTTCTCTAGTTGGGTCACTAGCTCCGACATACAGATAGGCGGGGTAGATCCTATCCTTCAGAGGTTGAATGCAGTGATACACGAAATCTATCACCACAGCATGGGCAGTAAGGCCTCTTTCCTTCAGATTAGCTATTTCTTCCAGCAATGCCTCAACCTCGGCCTACTCCTCAACAGTTGGGCCTTCTTCCCAACTAGGCAGCTTGCTGTCAGGTTGTCTTCCAGACCTCGAGGGGAGAGAGTTTCTATGGTTTTCAATATAAAACCACTCAGAGTGCCATCCTCTGTTGTTATCTGGGAGAGGGATATCCAAATAAACAGCTTTGCGATTCTTCCGCAGCTCAAAGCTAGCCCCTCCAGTCACTCCATCTCTCAGACCAACTTTGCAGTGGTACAGATACTTCCACAGGCCGAAGTGCGGGACAATTCCAATAAGCGCCTCGCAGAGGTGGATGAAAATTGAAAGTTGAAGAATTGAATTGGGGTTTAGGTGGGTCAAATTGATTCCATAGAATTGCAAAAGGCCTCGCACAAATGAGCAGACAGGGAGACCTAACCCGTGAATGAAGAACGGTATGAACACCATTGCCTCGTAGGTGTCCTCAGTTGGAGCAGCGTCATCCTTCTTCTCGCACACCCTCCAGTTCGCCACTTCCTTTGGAGGCAGGACGCCTATATCTACTAGTGATTGTAGCATGGCTTCAGTGACCGTGGATGGGCGGTAAGCTAAGTATGGTGAAGGCAGTTGCCGGTTCTCGTTTGTGCGGCAGGCCCTCCGTGGTGTTTCCGCACTCGCTCAAAGTTTTCTTCTTGGGAGCCATGGAGGGGGATGTCTCTGTTTGGTTGGAGATTCGAGAAGAAGCGAATACAGTGGCGCTTTGATTTCAAACAACAATGGCAGCGATATCAGTAGGGAAGAATGGCAGCACGGTTCTCAGATGGATGAAATTGGTTCAGGGTATAGATCTCAAACAACCCTGACGCCGTCAGTAACAGTTCACGTGGACCGACGAAATTGGCGGATATCGTTAAGGTTGACTCAGATCTCTTGACGGTAAGCTTTCAGTCGGATCTCTCTGGGATTAAGTCGTCCATTTCAGTCGGAAGGATTTCTTATGCATAGTTATTCAGTCGGTATTCACAAGTAAAAGGTTCATGTTCTCTATTACTCGGATAATGGGGTTTCTAATTCGACTTGGCAAGTTAAGTCTTGCCTGAACTCTGGGCATAAGCGAAATGTGATTTCTTGGACGATCTCGGTTTTACTTCAAATAACTCAAAAGATGCATTTGACTCGGATGCAAGATTTTCAAGATAAGAACACACAGAGGAACTTAGGAACGAAGGATAATACGATGGAGTTCATTATATAATATATATAGTTCATCAAGGTGGATTACAAATATAGGGGAAGATTATCCTAATCTACTACTAACTACTACTACTACTATGGTGGTGGTGGAGGTGGCCTACACGCCAGTGGAGGGCCCGGCCGGGGGCCTAGTGACGCGGCGGCGCTTGGAAGCCGGAGCGTCGGCCTCATCACCGCCGTTGTGGCCACCGTCGTCGCCACCGTGGCCACCATCGCCGCCATCGTGGCTGCTCGGGCCGTCTTGGTCATCAGGGGCATCGTCGTCGGCGGCGGCGGCGGAATCCTCCTCGCTGTCCTCCTCCTCATCGTCATCAGACTCATGGAGGGCGGCGCGGTGGAGGCCGCGGAGCTTAGCGCACTCCTTGCGGCTGTAGCCCTGGGAGTCGTCGGTGTTGGGCTCCGAGTCGACTTCCCGGGGTGGAGTATCCTCGGGGCTTCCTCTTCCTCGCTAGAGGAGAAGACCTCCGAGGATTCCTCATCGTCGTAGGCGCCACCGAAGAGTGCGTCGTCGGAGTCCTCATACTCCGATGACGGTGGCGAGCGCACGCGCTTCTTCCCCTTTCCTTTGGACATGGCTGAGAGCGAGAGGGTGGGGAGTCCTTGGGGTTTTTTCTTGAAAAACTGATACTCAGTGGAGGCGTAGTGGATGGACGGGGTGATAGCTCTGCTCTTATAGTACGGCCACTTCGCTTCGATCTCTGTGAAAACCATTCAATATGCTGCGTCGTTTCGACTTCCTCCACGCGTCAAGTATCACGTGGGTGGGCAGTGGCTGTTGCGTATTCGGAAGTTTCCTGTTTCCTGGGGCCTTTTTGGGTAACTCCTCGGTACCCTATGCTCGTTCCCTTTGGGTTAACCCCATGGGGTGCGGGATTTGTGGGAAAATTGTTCTTTTTCCTAAAAATCCGAGAAAACAGGAAGCTTGAGTCGGTTTTCTATAACTTGGAAAACTGGGAATGGATGGTAACTTGGATAAGAGGATTTGCTACTCCTCAAGTTGACTCGGCGCTTGAGGATTGCATTCTATAAAGTTTGGCCAGGAAGTTTTGATCTTCAAGCTGATTGATACTCAAGTCAACTTGAAGCTCGGGGGCTACCCCATGGGGTGCACCTCGCGGTGCACCATGAGAATCAGAATGTTGTTAACTCAAGCGTGGAACTCATGAACAGTATGACACTCTTGTTGGAGCCTCGAGTCAATTAATCTCTAAATTAACTCGAGTCTCAGGGGCTTGTGGGGGATGGATATCCCCTGGGCCCTCATGGCGTGGATTTAGTGCATGGGCCGTTGGAGGGCCCAATAGAGACAACAGGTCCCTATACAGGGTGCCGACTGATCTCATGGGCCCGAGAACGGATGACGAGCTCGAAGATCAGGTCAAGATGCTGTAATTCAGGAAAGGCATAAAGGAGTTCGTTCGGACTCTGTATTCCAGAAGCAACAAGGCTCAGGAAAGGAAGCGTATAATCGTATATTCTGTGTACTCTTTTAGGCTTCAAAATAGAGTAGGACTCGTAGATAGAAATTGACTTGTAACCCAAGCCTGGCCGAATTATATAAGGCGGGTGAGGGACCCCTACGTAGATCATCTATCATCTCATCGCACACCAGCCACCAAACCTCTAGACCCTCGTTGTAACCTCAAGAACTCAGATCAATACAACTCGCCGCAAACAGGACGTAGAGTATTACGCATATTGCGGCCCGAACCTGTATAAACCCTTGTGTTTTCCACATCTCTATGCGAACCTTCGAGCTACGCCGATCTCGCCACCCTAAAAGCATCACGTGACACACCCCGTGGTGCATTGCCAGTATCAAACACCGACATTGGGGCCGTAATAAGATACCCCTGCCTCATCTTTGTAATTGGAAAACCCCGAGTAAATGCATATTCTTGACTGATAAAAGTGTGTGATGCTCCAGAATCAAACAAAACAGAAGCAGGTTGGCCAATGATTAGGAACATACCAGTCATAACAGCTTCCCCTTCTAGAATATCCTCCATCTGCACATAATGAACCCTGCTCGTTTTAGGGGCAGGTCCCTTCTTTTTAAATGCCTGTTGTTGATTTCCTCCAGGGGCCGGAACAGGTGGACGGAAACCAGGATTTGACCTTGGATAAGGACAATCCTTGACAAAATGAGTGTTCTATCCACAGTTGAAACAAGCATTTGGAGGTCGTGCTGCACGAGGGGTCTGATTAGTTGGTACTAGTGGACGATAAACCGGTTGCTGAGGCCTCATAATCCACTGAAGGGAAGGCTGGTTCGGCTGGGGCGCTAAACGAACAAACCAAGGGGGACGAGCAACAGGTGGAGTGTACCTTGGCTGCTGTTGGTATACCACTCTTGGGCGCGACGAAGAACTTTCCGCCATTTGCTTACGCTTCTTATCTTCAGCATACACCTTGAGTCTTGCCTCCAACTGAATAGCATCATTTACCATTTGATGGAAGCTTGGATAAGTCATATTCATTTTTGCTCTCATCTTGGGAGACAGCCCACGGGAGAAATACATCTTCTTAGAATCATCGAAGGCTACCTGAGCAGCAGCATACTGAGCCAGATGATTAAAAGACTGAATATTTTCCATTACTATTTTATTTCCCTGCTGAAGATTCATAAATTCTTGCAACTTCATTTCAACCAACCCTTCAAGGATATGATGGTCTTCAAAAGCTTTCTTAAATTCCACCCAGGTTAGCTGCCGATCTTCCTGGAGAGAAGCTTGGTAAGTAACCCACCAAGCTCCCGCAGGTCCTTGCAATTTCTGGGTGGCAAACAACACCTTCTGTTGGTCTGGTAAATTCGGCAGGAGCTCAAACATTGATTCAATAGTCCGCAACCAATGTTTAGCATCCATTGGATCTAGAGCGGTTTGAAATCCAGAAAAGTGACTTCCAGATTTCTTCCACGACGATGTTCCTGTGCTTGTTGTTGCTGATGTTGCTGATTCTGTGTAAGTAATTCAATGAGCCGATCTTGGCGGTTAAGCACATCCGCCATAGTTGGATTAGGTGGAGGGGGTGGAAGACGGGGCCCCGAAGTTTCGGCAGCATCATCGGCAGACATCTGCAAGGCACAAGGTTACTTATCACATTGTTCACACTGACCATGGCCAACTTGACTTTTCCCAAGGTATCAAATCAACTCATCCAACACATCTTGAAAGGAAGCAACATCGTCGGATAGCAATATATTACATTATTTCAAACCAAACATTACCAAACCTTAGTACCTGTTTTAGATCTTACAACATACTTAGATATTTGCTAAAGCCCAACTAGTTCTCCAAACCTCACATCAAACATTTTACAAAAGCTTACAACAATATTTACAAAATTTGCAACTGGAGACACAAAGCTTTTTCTTTAAGAACTGCTCTGATTCGCCGAATTTTCTCCTGTAGATCCATCAGAGCCCTGTGCCGGATCAAGGTTGGGGTTGGGTGGTGGCCCTACAAAACCCGAGTCCACCCCCGAAGATCCTTGGGTGGCTCCTGATCCCTCAAAGACTACTTCCATAGGTTCTTCTTCGGAAGAACTCTCCTCAATTTGGGCCTGAAGCTGGTGATTCTGGAGTTATAATGTGGCTATTTGTTCATTGAGGTTGTCGATAATATGATGATCATTCTGGATATGGAAGGCATGATCTTCTATGGTAGCTTGGGCCGCATGTAACTCTTCTCTCAGGTTTCTAATAGTGTGCTGAGCGTCATAATTTCGAAGGCCAACATTAATGACCTCCGAGGTGTCTCTTTGGTGTTGCTCCCTCAGATTCTCATTTTGGTCAGAAACCTCGCTCGGAAGATCACAAGCGGAATTATAAGTTTGAGCATGCTGCTCATAAAGAGTGGAAAGGTTGGCGGTAAAGTGCACTTGTTCCCTCATCTAGCGTCTACGAAAATCCCTTGCAGTGCGGTCTAGGTTATGTAACCTTCGACCCCACTCCGGTCGGGTACGGTCGTGAGGTGGAAAGTACATCATATCAGAACCCTCATAATCTTCCAAGTGCAGGGTACAAATCTGAGTCAGAGCTCTATAAGCTGCATCAGAGGCCCTCAATTACTTCTGGATCCGCCCCTAGGGAATTAGAGCGTAGAGGCATAAACAGCCTTGCCCTATAATAAGAACCATGTCGGAATTTGACATGACCTATAACATACCTAGGACAAGATAGGTATCCTAATTCCTTAAGGTGTTCATGAAGGGTTATGGCAAAAGGGCACTCTTCTCGATAGTCACAATATTTATAGCCCCCATCATTCATCTGGAATGAAGGAGTGCATCATCAAAATCAGAGCACAAATTAATCATTAATTTATTTGAAATCATTTTGAAGTACATATTTTACCTTTACTAAGTAAGGATCTAATGCATTTATGAGGCATGAAACATTTGAATTAATTCATTAATCTTTGCTAACGTCTTCTACAGAAGTTTATATTGATTATCTTCACTATACAAATCCTTAATATGGGCATATATATAGATAGGATAGAAAGTAATTTTTATTAGAAAATAGTTTTCAATTCCAAAATCTGGTAGTAATCTACCCCAAAGCTCGGCTCTGATACCAGCTGTGGCGGAACCACCTGAATTAACCTGAGCTTAGTACTTTAACGTTGCTTAAGTACTAATCCCACATTAATTTCGGTAGTCCGTCAGGACTTAGAAGTCCTAACAAAGCCTTCCTATCTGGATCGAGCTCAGGGGCGACTCTCGAAGGAGTCCACAGATTACAACACAATAGCATTTTGTACATAACTTAAAGTAGGTTTTACAAATAAGGTAAAAGTTATTATAAACCACTGTTCTCCAAAATAATTATACAAGAGGGTTTAGTTTTCCCTAGAGTTTCTCTTAAACCAAAAGACATCCACTCTTTTGAAGTCAAAAGCAGAGTGAAATTGCTCCTTGCCCAATGGTGCAATTTCCACCTGTAGGGGATTACTGGGGGACAACAGAAGAAGGATCCCACGGACAGAGCGTGTATTATTCACCTGAAGAAAAACATAAGCGAAGAAGCCTGAGTACTAATTACTCAGCAAGACTTACCCGACCACGGGTCTAAACCCGACTTTCTATCCTATGGCCAATTTGGTTAGGCCAACTCACACTGCAGCAGGCCTAGTTGTAGATCCTTAGCTCTTAAGATCTTTGCTTCTTTTAGTTTTTACCTACCCCGCTAAGTTGTGCCTAGTCTAATTCAAACAAGAGCAAACACTTTATCGAAGACATGCTTTATCAAGAACGTTACTTTTCTTAACTACGATGCTGGTCGCGATCAGGCTGCTCACACTTGGTAAGTTCAGCGATTTGAATCGATTTGTACAATCCCGGGAGAAAAAACCCAAACACATATGGCATCCTCGCATCCCAACTACCACCTAGCCTGAACCGCCCACGCCGAACCCGGGTATCCAATGATACCCAGCTCACTACCTCTAGCCAGTGGCGAGCGACGGCTCCCACCGTAGGTATAATGGGATGAGAGGTTACCGGAGCCCAATTCAGGGTGGCACATGAATGGTACGCGTTCAAAGCCACAACCAGGCCAAGGATCGGACGGCCATATGCAACACAGGTGGGGTCAGGATCCACATCCATGTTCATTCATTAGGGTTTTTCGTATCCAGATTCGAGCTTTGAAAGTAAACTCGGCCTATTACTATTTATGGCTAAGCATTCTAGACTACGGCATATAGGATTGATCATGCTGGATTCAAGGGTTAATCATGCACTAAGGTTTCAGTCAACTCCTAACTCTGATGCACAGACATAACTCATAATTTGGACTCAAAAATAAAATAGGTGATGCACCGGGGCTTGCCTTGGTTTAGGTCGGTGAGATCTGGAACAACCTCGAGAATATATCCTTCTGGCGCTTCAGAAATACCGGCTTCAGAAACCTCCACAGGAATATCCTCAAATGGTTCCCCAACAGGCGGCACCGAAACCAACGTACCTAAATGAATGACATGCATGATTTTTAAGTATGAGGATGATCAACCTGTTATAAAGAGAACAACAAAGAGTTTTAAAGAAGAGGTGAGGCACCGAAATAATATTCCGGGCTTCCCTATGCGCTTAAATAATTTTAAAGGTGTGTAAATAATTTTCTAGAGTTTATAATAATTTTCTAAGATTTTTGGAAATTTTCTCATATTTAAATAAATTTTTAGAAGCTTTAAATGAATTATTTAAATTATTTTTATTAAATAACTCAACATAAATAAAATATAGGTAAAATAAAATAAGTTAAGTTAATTAACTTATGTTTTATCTACTTAAACAACTAACATCTTTAAAATTGGCTTAAACTAAATTCATTTGGAAAGAAAAAGAAAAATAGAAGAAAGAAAGAAGCCCAAGGCCCAATTTAGTTCAATAAACAAAAGTTCTATTTGGCCCTCTAAACTATTTCCCTGGTCTGTTTCCCCCCTTCGCGAATCAGCCCAGCCCACTTCCCCAATTGGGCCGGCCCATTTCCCCTCTCTCCCTTCCCCAGCCCACCTAGCCAGGCCCAGCCGGCTTAAGGCCTGGCTGAGGCCCAGCCGGCACCGGCGGCCCGCCCCGGCCGGCGACCGCCTGGCGCGGCGGCGCTCGATCCCCTCTCTTCTCCTTTCCCCCTCTCTTCTCCTCTCCTTTCCCCTCTGTGTGCAACGCCGCGGCGAACACGTCGCGCACGCGTCGTGCGCGCGGCGGCGCGGAGCTCCCGCGGCGGCGCTAGGCCGTGTTGGAGGCGGAGGCTACCCGTGCGGGGTGCGCGCGGGCGTCTCGCACCCGGTGCGTGTGCTCGAGAAGACGACGGCGACGCGGTGGCCATGGCCACCGGCGCCATTAACGGACTCCGAGCTCGATTGAGCTCGGTCCGGCCTCAATCCTCGATGAGGATAGGTGGAGGAGGAAGGGGATGACGAGGGATGCGGATCCTCACCCTTCGACAGCGAGCAAAGATGACGGAGACGGCGGTCGGCGGTGAGGCACGACGGTGGAAGAGCGGCCGTGGTGCAGGGGCTGCGGAACAGGGAAGACGAAGCCGGGATGGGGCTGCGGGAGGTGGAGCAAAGCTCCGGCGGCGTCAAGGTGGGGCGGGGCGGCGGTGGGGGCTCGGCATGGCGGCGATGGAGTCGGGACGGCGTGGGGTCGAGCGGGGTTCATCCCCCTTTGCACCGACCGGATGAGGAAGAAGGGTGCCGGGTGGGCCTCGCCTGCCAGGCGCGCAGGCCGGCGGGCCAGCGTGGCGCGCGCGGGAGGGCAGCGCGGCCTGGCCCCCGGCTGGGCCACGTTTCCCCCTCCCCATTTCTTTTCTTTTTTTTTAACTTTTACTCTTTCAATTTTGACCCCTCAAAGAAAAAGAATTACAGTGAGGTCCAAATACAAAAGAGAAAGGACCTAATTTAATATGTTTTCTACATTTTTGCCCTTGGGCAAATTAAATTACCAAAAGAACTTTGATTTTAAATTGATTTGAAGTGATTTAAATTAAGAACTCCAAGGATTTAGGATTATGCACATGATGACATGATAAAATGCACTTAAGGAGTAGTTAAGATACGGAGTATTACATCAACGGTCGTCTAATTTCCAACGATCGATTGCAACGGCTAGTTGGGAGTACCATCGGACGGTCTGATGGTCGGACCATCAGATGGCCCGACGGTCACAATAGAGCAGATCAAATTGCTCCCAATGGCTAGTTTTGAGGCTAGACCTATAAATACCCCCATGGCTAGCCGCCACTTCGTGGTTGGAGTATCCAGAGCTAACACAAGTGTTGAGGCACCCATTTGATCCATCCCAAGAGCCTCATACACACATTTGAGAGCCCAACCACCACAAGAGCAAAATTAGACATATCTTGCATTGCTAGTGCTTAGTGCATCCTTGCTTAGGCCACTTGTCTATTACCCATGCCTATGTGCACGTTACCCTTGCGAGACCCTCTGGAGTGTGGAGTGGCTGCGACCACCTTGTGAGAGGGAGGAAGGCCCTCGGCGTTTTGGCCAAAAGCTTCCCATAGTGGAGACGACGGGGTAGCTCCACGAGAAGGACCCAGAAGACACCAACAGCCCCGACAATCCTCTACCCTTGCTTGGGCGAGGCCGTAGTCCAAGACTACGTGAGGGAAGGGCTTGTGTGGGTGTGTACAGAGGATATCCGGAGACCTGACCAGGGTTGCTTGACTTCCGCGGATGTCACTTTGCCATCCTGCACCCTTGCGAGGGTGAGGCCGCACTCCTTTGAGGATCGCGCGAGAGCAAAGCTTGTGGGGGCACCTAACAAGGACATAGGGGTGAGAGGGAACATTGGCCTCCTCGAACCTCAGGAAAAATATCGTTGTGTCTTCCTCGTGTGCCATCGCCTTCATCGTCGTTGGGAGTTTGCATATCTCTTCTCATCTCTTTAGCTTCCGCATTTACATTCTTGCAATTGTGTGCTTACATTCTTAGACTAGCTTGATAGGTTAATTTCTAGGTGGAACTAGGTTGCAAGACTTGGCCACGGTAGTAGTAGCAACACTTAGCAAAACCATAGTGCACATAGTTTTACTTGCATAGGTTTTGCTTAGTAGTTGTAGTTTTTAGTGAGCCTTAGTTTTTAGAAATCCTAATTTACCCTCCCTCTTAAGCGTCGGTCCAACCTTCAATTGGTATTAGAGCCGGGCCGCTCAATCAAGTCCATTTTATTGTCATTAGAGCTCACAACTCATATTTAGACTTTTGGCTTCACCGCCGGATTGAGTAGTTGAGACGTCTTAGAGTAGGAGGATGAGTACCGGTAGCGCTCCTCACTTTGACGACATGAACTATCCCTTTTGGCGTGTTAGAATGGCTAGTTATCTAGAGGCCGCAGGGTTGGATGTTTGGCGAGTGACAAAGGAAGGAACGAATCCCCTCTCTCGGCCAGAAAAACCGACAAAAGCCGATGGGAAAAAAATACAATTTAATGCCATTGCTCGTGACATTTTGTTCGGGTCCTTGAGCATTGATGTATTTTGTAGGGTATGTAGCCTCTCAAGCGCACATGAGATTTGGGAATCGCTTCAAGCACTCCATGGCGGCGCAAGTGGCGTCAAGGAGCTAAAGCTTGGCTTGGTTAAGCGTGCTTTAAATTCTTTTACTATGCTTCCTAATGAATTGGCTAATGGCATGTATTCATGCCTAAATGTTATTGTCAATGAGTTCAATACAATAGGTGAAACCAAGCTAGCAGATGACGACATTGCGAGGAATATCATTGAAGTGCTTCCAAAAGACAAATACGCAAGCATCATCACCTATCTTCTCCACCAAGACATGAGCACCACGACGCCCACCAAGGTTCTTGGCAAGATTATTGCATTTGAGCAGTACAACGGGATTGGCCAAGATACCTCTTCATCCAAGTCACATGCACTCACCATTCATGGTGAAAAGAAAAAGATGAAGAAGGGCAAGAGCTAGAAAGAAGCAAGCTCAAGTGAAGAAGAAGAAGATACTGATGAAGATGATCAATCCCAATGCTCCTCCTCTAATGATGAAGAGGTTGCAATGTTGATAAGGAAAATGGAGAAGGAATTGAAGAAGTTCAAGTCCAAGGGCATCCCTATCACTATTGAAGATATTGAGCACAACCGCCAAAGGAAGAAGGAAAGAAAAGGTGGTTGCTTTGGATGTGGTGAGAAAGGGTTCATGGAGTCCTATCGTTGCAAAGGAGAAAAAGAAAAAGAGGCGCAAGCTCAAGAAGGAAAAAGAACAAAGAGAGAGGCACAAGGCACTCATGAGCATCGACAAGTGGGTAGATGTGTCAAGCGATGAAGATCATCATAAGAAGCGCTCCCACAAGCCTACTTCACGTAAATCATCCTCTACATCGCACAAGTGCCTCATGGCCAAAGATAAAAATGAAAATGATGTAAATGATGACGATGCCCCCTCGTATGATAAACTTGTTTCTCTTGTTCGTGAGCAACATGTTGCTATAGTTGATTTACAATGCAAAAACAAGAGTCTTAAAGCTCAATTGGCTAGCTCATCAACCAATTATGAAGAATTGGTGCTTAAGTTTGATATTGTCCTAGACCATAATGATGAGCTAACAAAGAAAATAGAGGCTCTTGAACTAAAAGCTACTTCAAGTAAAGCATCCACACTCTTCTTTGAAAAAATCTAAAATGGATGTCTCCACCTCCTGTGATTCAATTGTTAAACCTCACTCACCCCTTTGCAAGCTGTTTTTTAGTTGGTATGAAGAAGCTTGCAGAGAGGAGGTTGCCATTGAAAATGAGGTACTTAAGCAAGAGGTGGATCGGATCAAGAAGGATGTGGCAAGGCTACAAGGTCAAAGGGAGCAAGCCCAACCTTCTCAAGATAACCGCCCCAAGGTGGTGAAGAAGCTTGAGGAGAGTCAAACCGTGATGTGCTTCCTTTGTAACAAAAAAGGCTACAAGTTCTACATGTATAGGTCAAAACAAAAAGGAGAGGCCAAGAAGAGAGAAGAAAAACAAAAGAAGGTCGTCACTCCAAAGGTACCGTACAACCTCAAGGGTTAGAGATGAATTGGAGACTTGGCTAAATTGGATATAAGGTTTCATGTTACAATGTCAAGTGAAGAAATTCATCTCATATCCAAGTTTTCTTTGTGTTGGTAACTAGGCTTGTTTTTTTTTGGTATTTCCTTTAGCATCTAGTTGTCTTTCTTGTCTAGATTTGCATGAGCATATTTAAATTCAAGTAATGCATGTCTCGGCTATCTTATGGTAGATTGCTTATGTCTCACTCTAACCCATGAGCAACCTACATGGTTTCTTAGTTTAGGTCCAAATCATAGGGTGAGCTCCTCATTTGGAGTTGAATGTCTAGTGCATGTCTCTCATAAGCAATTAAAGATTGTATGCACACTTTGAGGGAAGCCTATCCTATGGTTTGTGTTATTTGAGACTAACAATGCTTTCAAATTTATTGTGTGTGTAGTCTCACCCATGTCCCTGGAGGTACGTATGAAGTTAAAGAAAAATGTGTTTTAATTTGGTAAGACCTTTCTTGGTGTACATTTCAATTATTAAGAGCTACCTCCATGCATGGTAGTTTAAGCTTCCCCTCGTCTTAAATGAATGTGCATTTGGTTTGTCTATCATCTTATGTATGCACATATTTAGGGGGTGTTTTGCCTATGTCATGCGAGTTTGATGCATTGTGATCCATTTGACTTCCATATCTCAAGTATCATAGTGTGTGGGTCTTTCCCTTATGATTTTAATGCTTTTCTTTTTGGTGTTTGATTCCAAAGGGAGGAAAATTAAGGACCAAAGCAAGCATCCAAGGAGTTGAACATGAACCGAAAAGGGAAAATCAAAGAGGACCAAAGGGGGTTGCCGCATGATCAAGAAAAATGGGGGAAAATAAAGATAAAGATAAAGATAAAGGCAATGGTCCAAGAAAAAGAGGGAAGTGACATTGGAGTAAGAAGGAGCCTTATGATCATTGACCACAAAAGAGGACAAGATCATGAAAGGGCAAGACATGAATAAATTCTTTCAATTCCTAATAGAATTAAATGTAAATTGATATCTACTGTCTACTTATACTACATATTTAATTATTAAGTAACTAACGAATCCTTCGCGTGTTCTGCCTATGAGAGGCAATCACACTGTTCCCCCACGGCCCCGCCTCGCCCCTGTGAAACGCTGCCCCCGTGAAGGGCCACCGATGTTTCCCATCGATCAAACAGAAGCCGGAATTATAGGCCCACAATCAAACTGCCATTTAATCCGGTGACCATGCGGTGAGAAGTCAAACCTACAAGAAAATCACGCACGGGCGACATGCCAGTTGACTACGAGAATCCTCTTTTCTCGGTGCCCCCAAGTAGTTGCTCCTGAAATCGTTGTTCTTTGCTGCAGAGGAGCCTCGGTTTCTCTGCATGCACCGGCGATGAGTTTTGGATTGGTGCTGCGAACGTTGAGCTTCCAAACAGTTTGGCAAACACGCCCTCAGCACTGCGATCGGCGTTCTGTCCGGATAAAAGGATCGCATAAATGCTCATAGGTATCGCTCACCGATCTCTGTCATCCTCCTAGCGCTGTGCATCATCATCGTTCCTGTCCGGTCTCCGCTACCTACCGCTCTACTCCGGTCATCCTGCGCGCTCCTCCGATACTGCACGCAGACTTCCAACGTGATCTGCACAGGTTGGTTTAGTAATGACTCTCCTCGTAGTTTGATTGGTTGATTAATGGGCTTGGATATATGCGTGTGTTAGTTTTACCTAGGATTTCCATCATTTTCTTTAGGACTTGGGTTTGATGTCCGCCTGGGTTTGGGGCAACAGTTGATCCACATGGAGATGGAGATCTGACACCATTCTGCAGCTAGGTGAGGCGCAACAGTAAGTTCGGACTTGCTACTTTGCTAGGTACACGTTCAACTGATAAATGTTCCATGAATTCGGTAGCAGTTTTCAAAAGTAGATGCATTGCCATCATACATAATATAAGATATGAGCTAACAAGCAAAAAATTTGCATTAGTGGTAGACCAATGTAGCCTATTGCTTAATTTCTACATTACTTGCAATTAGTACTTTTTTTCTAGCGCCAAGAGAATATTTGCTGAAATAATTCTCGGATGAAATAATTCTGAGTTATATGTGTGGAGTATTGCTTATGTTGAAAAAGTTTGTTTTTAGTTTAAATTTTCAGTGTACTTATCAGTGCATTCAAGAAATTGTTTGTGCTAAGAATTTATGTGTCTATCGGTGTGCAGATTGATTAGTCCAATCCAAGTGAAGAAATATTGTACTATATTTTTCTTCTTTATTTCTTTACACCAACGAAACCAAGCTCACGAGTGACCGAAGTTGATATTTAACTTCAATTAAATTTGATTTGTACTAAGATATGATACATAACGTTTTGCTCATAACAATACACGAGAATTTAACTATTCTAATAAAAGAATTTAGAACATTAGAAAACATCTATAGAACATGGTTATTATGATCTATTCTTGCTATACTAAATTTGAAATGTGTATTTGAATTGTGTGATTTAGTGTTCTTTATTTTTGTAAATTTGATGTTGTGCTTGCTCTCTGGCTTCGAATTAGTATAGCAGTAAACTCGGTTGTGTAGATGAGGTGTCTTGACTAGAGTTTGTACGCAGTTTTAGTTGGTAGTCCTACCTGGTGACAGCGGGTGTGTGTTCTTGTTGGCGCCAAGATTTGGCCGACCCTATTCATGGGCCTAAATCGGCTTAGGGCTGGAAGAAACCGTCCAAGGAAGAGACGGCGTATACCATGTTGTATGGGCCATCGGGCCATGTATCGTAGGAAATGCTAGTTTTTGGTAAAGAGTCCGATCGGGACTTTTATTGAGATTGGTTCGGTTAGGGTTTAGAAATAAATTAGGATGGATAGGCTTGTTATCCAAGTCTGCGGACTATAAATATGTACCCATACCTTTGGAATAAAACAGACGACACACGTTCATCAATAAGCGGTTGTCTCCATATTCTCTCGACGCATCGCCACCCTGAGCAATTAGGGTTTTGAGGTATATCGCCATGCTGCTCTATTGATTTCTCTTGTAGATGTCGATAGGGTTTTACGGCGCATTGCCGATGCTAGTTCTTATACTAAGCTTTGTTATTGGCAAGATCTACTAATTATCTTGTGCATTGAGTCCATTTACATTTCCTATGGTCATCGCGATATAGATCGGCTCATGTACTACTTATTATTATCTCACAAATCTGTCTTATCTCACGATATATGTTGCGACACATACTTTTCATAGAGTGATATGAATTCTTTATTCATTTAATGACGGATCGATCTGTGTGATTAGAAGCATCGTCTTACAATCTGAGTTATGCTTTCTCGTGTATGAATCGGCTTATACCTAGAGACGATTTGGTGTCTGTTTATTGTATTGGTTGCATCATATCAAGGATATTCCTATAGATGTATTTGTGTGTATCTGATCATTGCTACTATGACGTTTCTATATTCAGGATATCATGTTTATCTGGCCCTATGTTAGTTGGGATGTTCCTATATTCACATGTTACGTTTATCTAGCCTTTGTTGTGGTTTTACTTTAAGTACGGTAGATGCATCGTTTAGTCTTTATCTTTTAGTGAAAGGCCGACACAAGTAAGCAGATCATCTTATTTATATGCATAGACATGTTTTTATTAACTTTTTATACCTATATGATATCGAATGAGATAATGAAAGATCGGTAGGACTGTGCTGATGTCGAAGACACGATGTATAAGAGCCAATCTGAGTGATCTAGCTAGAATCTAACATTTGCCCTATTTTGTCAGTTGTTGCAGGGAGAACAGGAGCCGACCACCATCATCACAACAACCTTTCTGGCTAGGTCGTCAGCCAGGTGGCACGCCCAATCACCAACGCCAACGATCGGCTAGCTGATTAGCCGATCGGGAGTCGCATCTAGGAGGAGCGACCTCTACGTGTGTTGGCACCAAGATTTAGCCGACCCTGTTAATGGGCCTAAATCGGCATAGGGTGGGAAGAAGCTGTCCAAGGAAGAGATGGCGTATACCATGTTGTATGGGCCATCGGGCCATGTATCGTAGGAAAGGCTAGTTTTTGGTAAAGAGTCCGATCGAGACTTTTATTGAGATTGGTTCGGTTACGGTTTAGAAAAAAATTAGGATGGATAGGCTTGTTATGCAAGTCTGCGGACTATAAATATGTCCTTTGGAATAAAACAGACGACACACATTCATCAACAAGCGGTTGTCTCTATATTCTCTCGACGCATCGCTACCCCTGAGCAATTAGGGTTTTAAGGTATATCACCATGCTGCTCTATTGATTTCTTTTCTAGATGTCGATAGGGCTTTACGGCGCTTTGCCAATGCTAATTCTTGTACTAAGCTTTGTTATCGGCAAGATCTACTAGTTATCTTGTGCATTGAGTCGATTTACATTTCCTATGGTCATCGCGATACAGATCGGCTCATGTACTACTTATTATTATCTCACAAATCTATCTTATCTCACGATATATGCTGCGACACATACTTTACATAGCGTGATATGAATTCTTTATTCATTTAATGACGGATCGATCTGTGTGATTAGAAGCATTGTCTTACAATCCAGTTATGCTTTCTCGTGCATGAATCGGCTTATACGTAGAGACGATTTGGTGTCTGTCTATTGTACTGGTTGCATCATATCAAGGATGTTCCTATAGATGTATTTGTGTGTATCTGGCCCTTGCTACTATGACGTTTCTATATTCATGATATCATGTATATCTGGCCCTATGTTAGTTGGGATGTTCCTATATTCACATGTTACGTTTATCTGTCCTTTGGTGTGGTTTTCCTTTAAGTACAATAGATGCATCATTTTGTCTTTATCTTTTAGTGAAAGGCTGACACAAGTAAGCATATCGTCTTATTTATATGCATAGACGGGTTTTTATTTACTTTTTGTACCTATATGATATCGAATGAGATAATGAAAGATCGGTAGGCCTGTGCTGATGTTCAAGACCCGATGTAATAAGAGCTGATCCGAGCGATCTGGCTAGAATCTAACATTTGCCCTGTTTTGTCAGTTGTTGCAGGGAGAACAGGAGCCGACCACCATCATCACAACAACCTTCCTGGCTAGGTCGTCAGCCAGGAGGCACGCCCAATCACCAACGCCAATGATCGGCCAGCTGATTAGACAATCGGGAGTTGCATTTAGAAGGTCGGCGCCAAGAGTTAGACGACCCTCTTAATGACCCTAAACCGGCTTAGGGCTGGAAGAAGCAGTCCAAGGAAGAGATGGCGTATAGCATGTTGTATGGGCCATCGGGCCATGTATCGTAGGAAAGGCTAGTTTTTGGTAAAGAGTCCGATCGGGACTTTTATTGAGATTGGTTCGGTTAGGGTTTAGAAATAAATTAGGAAGGATAGGCTTGTTATCCAAGTCTGCAGACTATAAATATGTATCAATACCTTTGGAATAAAAAAGACGATTGTTGCACCAGGAAACGACGTGTAATATCCCAATAGGCAACACAATGCAAGCCGGGAGGTGTATGTGGACGTGGGGGTCGCTCCTCATATATGTGGCTTCCGATCGGCCAGACAACTAGCCGATCGCTGGTGGTGGTCGCCCTAATGGCTGTGGTGGTGATACGGTCGTGCCACCTAGCTTGACCTTGCAACCAGGGAGGTTTGCGTACGTGTGCTCAGAGGATTGTAGCAAGTGATTAGGTAGCGTACAACGAGATACATGTGAACCGATCTATACCGTGAAGCACAGATACATAAACAGATCGATAAACATGCAAAGGTAAAGACAGATCTCGCGGCAAGCTAGGCTTGGCGCGAGATTTGTCTGGATAAACGATAGATCTCGTGATTCATCGGGATAACTAATGGATATCATGCCGAGCCTTCAGTACACGATCTGCCAGGCAACTAATGCCCTTACGAAGTAAATCATTAGAGCAGCATGATTATTACCTGAAACTCTAGTCGCTAGAGGCGGCGATGCGCCAAAAGAGAGGTGACGAGAAACGTAGATGCTTGGGGCGTAATGTCCGCGTGATTTATTATGAACAAAGGGTTACATATTTATAGTCTGAAAACTTAGCCCTCAAGGCAAACCCTTTCCTAGATAAACTCAAACTCTTTCCTAACTAGCAAATTACAACTAGGACTCTATGACTTGATAATATGATCTGGACTCAACCTTTTATCAATCCAGAACCTCATGAGGCTTCCAAATATCAGCCGAAATATGTCGTATAATTCTGGCAGATTCTGGTCGTCCTATTGTTTCGGCAATTCCCGTCACCTCCGATTGTTTCTTGATGTGATTCTAGAGGCGTTAGAAAGCTTATCTCCTCAGCTTTCCATCCATATGTAGAACATCCAAAACGGAGTCCGTATGTGGCTTGAGCGCCCATTTTTGTGAGGCCTACTACAGCAATCCAAACCAGCCTCGCGAATAAACTAGGCTTCAACATGGATTAGGCTTGTGACTCCATCTCGGCTTGGGCCTTGAATACTCGCTTAACATTATATTTGGCCAAACTTATGGTATGAGCCCAGCCAAGTAGACTCCATCGTCATGAGCTTCTTCTGACACTTTGGCCTGACTAATCTTGGTCAAATTCTGGTGTCAATACATGCCTCCCAAGTTTGGCCAAATTCTGTAAATGGCCTACAAAACAATCACTTGCCAGACCGGCACTACAGAGAACACTATGAATTGGCTAAAAGTTGATGGATCATATTTGGTTAGACAAAAAAGTCATGCCAACAGACCCAACAGGAAGGATAAACATCTCTTTGTGGCGGAACCGCCCTGCTTAATCCAAGCTAAGCACACCTGTCACCTCTGGCTCGCGGTGCACCTAGGCTAGACTAAACTCGATAGTCCGTCGAGAGTCCCTCGGGCTCTTGATAACACCAATCCAGAGGAACCGACATCATAGACATCCGACTCTCGAAGGAGCCACATCAATTACACCATCACAGGCAGATGAACAGAGTAATAATAATAGACTTTAGGATTACAAACTGGGTTCGAATTTAATGTACAAATCTCAACATAATGTCATAAGATAGACTGAGTTCTTAAAAGTATCTTGCAGCAGAAATTAGAGTTCATGGTCCATGATAATCAAAAGCCTTGAAACATTGAAACAACATCGAGCCCACCGATGCTGCCTCGCAGCCACGTAAGAAAGTCATCAGCCCTGGTGAGAACAGACACCGCCACCTACACAGGCACACACGACGAACTCCATACCTGTAATCAAAAAGTGGGCACAAACCCTAAGTACTAATTACTTAGTAGGACTTAATGGAATGGCTTATGGCTCACGCGAAGCTTGCTTACTAGTCATGTAAGTCCTTAGCTATTGATTTTAAACAATGTCATCATTACATAAGAAGGCAGGATTTGACAGCTGCTGTGATGCTTCGGCATCTCAAGTGCATAACCATTCATCAAACATGAAGCATTCTTTCATGAGCATCGTGGCTTAACATGTGATTGGTGCATTGGGAACAACTTTGGTTCATAATACTAAGTGAAAAACCTTATCATTTCACTGAGTCTATGCATTTTTGCCCGCTAGCCCCTGGAGTCTAGGTTTAATTGTGTTCTGGCCCTTGGATCTATGTTTTTCCATTTTTTTTTCCTATATTTCGGCTGAAACTTTGGAAATTCATATAAAATCGAATAAAAATCGTAAAAAGGTAAACTCAGTTGCGTTGTACTCTTGGTAAATAGATCTACACAGTAGGTATGATGTGGAGATGTGCATGTACGGTTTTGCCCCTGATATTGTATATGCATGATAAATCTAGGAAAAATAGAAAACCTGGTCTAGATGAAATCCTGAGAGGGTGGAACTTGGTCAGTACCTTTCTTGGGGCCTTTGGACACTGTGAAAATTTTGTTGACTCAATAAATTATTGTTCATTCTCTATTTTACCATTTTGCATGTATTTTATGCTTTATTTGATAGCTTAGAAAAGAGGCCCATGCAAAATATGATAATTATGACTCACTGGTAGTTTTCTTAGGTCATATATAGTTTGTGAACACCACTGGTAAAATATGGGCCCTGCATGTTAAGTTTTGTTAGTGATTTGAAAATGACAAATCTTGATTTGGAGAACTACATAAATAGAAAAATGGATTTTAATGTGCAAGATAAATTCTAGCAAAATTCCAGTAGCATATCGGAGTGCTGTAGAGTCCAGAATATATATGTTAGAGGGCTATTCACACTGGTTATATATACATCTTAATCTTGCTCTAGATTTATATATGGAAAATAGATGTCCTGTCAAACTTGAGAATTTTAACTTGTAAATTTTTGTGTATACAGTTAATGCTAAGTATAGCTCACTGGTAAAATTTTACCTTCAGAAACCTTTCCAATAAATTATGAAAATTCTGACAAGGTGAAAGGCTGAGAAATTGCTGGAATTTTAGTAAAATAATTATAACTCCATTTTGGCTGAAATTTTGGCAGTAGCCTTGGGTATGAAGTATCTGCATGTCGTAAAATTTGGTCTCATTTGGGTTAGTAAGACTGCTAGAACTCAGATGCATGATTTAATTCATAAATGTGCATGGCTTACACTAAGTATATGCAAGAAGGTTGTTTTAACTACTATGCACATGTCATTTTCCATGAAATATATATACGGCATGCTGTCATCTGCATGTCATCTACATCAAATGCATACATCTGCATTCGTATGCACTTATGTCTGCACCTTTCATGCATATAGACCCCGCGATCGAAGAAAAGACGGTGCAAGAAGAACCTCTGATCGAAGAACCCGAAGAAGAGCAGGAGGAACCACAGCTGACCGCTGACCCCGCCGCCGAGGAGACTAACCCTAGTGAGGAAGAAGGTAGGCAGGATCATGCGATTCCCAGCAAAAAAAATAATATATCTGTTGATTACGCATATGCACTGGGATTTGAATGGAACCAATTGCATTAGATCCCCTGGCCGCCCTGGCCATAGCACCTATACCTAGAGTGCGTAGGAACGAGTCCCTAGAATGGCTAGGTACGAGTTGACACGAGTGAATAAAGGTCACTCGTCTCGTAGGGGTTACTTTTCAAAAGAAAAACTTTTACTATGCAAGTTATTGTTACCATGCTATGATTATGTTACGATTTAAATGGAGACCGAACGGAGATATGGTTTTGAATGATGAGATTTGGATAAATGTGTGGTGGACTCCGCCCGAGTCGCATAAGGCCGGTCGTTGTTCGCTTGGGATCGGCATAACATTGCTAGGGTGCTTATCCTGGATCAATGGACCGGTGAAAGTCTTGCTTGTGCCGTCTCAAGAAAGGGGCACGTTCCTGCCCACTGGTTGAGAGGAAGGTGGCCGCGGAGGCGGGTGTCAAAGGAGGGCAGAACCCGACGTAACCGAGGTAACGCTCCTGCGACAACGCACTCCGGGAGTCAGGCGGGAGTGGTCATCGAACTTGAGACGGGACAAGTGGAGATGGGGGAAGCATATGTGGAACGCTAGGAGTTAGTAAGCATATGTCATCCTGGTGCTTCTAGTTATTCCCGGGAATATAAAAATCGATTTGAATCGCTGATGCTCACCAGGTGTGAGAATGCCAGTATCACTGCCGGACAAAGTAGTAATCTTTTTGAATATGCTGTATTAAGAATTCATGGTTTTGACAATTACATGCTTGGATATGTCTGATTTACTTTATGCAATACTCGTCACATTCATGATACATGCTTTACTTTCATGCCATGCTATGCCTCATCCAAAATGTTCCTACAATTATGATGACTCGAGCAGCTGTAAAATCCTGCTCGGGTGCAACAATATAAGTAGCTGTCAAATCCTGCTTCCACTGATTAATTTGATCCTGTATAAAAGCAATGGCTAAGGACTCAGATGCTAGTAAGCAAGCTTTGCGTCAGCCGTAAGTCTCATCCATGAAGTCCTACTGAGTAATTAGTACTCAGGGTTTTGCCCCCAATTTTGGCTTACAGGTACGGAGTTCCTCTTCTGTGCTTGTGTTGGTGGTGGGTCATGTCCTCATCAGGAATAAGAAGAGTCATGATCTGGCAAGGAGCGGCATCTGTGGGCTCAATGCTCGTTCTATTTATGCAAGTCTTTCGGTTACTATGAAACATGAACTTTAAAATTTCCGCTGCGAGAGACTATTTTGAACTATGTTGTTGAATGACACTATGTTGAACTCTATTTGATTCCGAACTGGTTTGTAACTAAAGTCTATGTAATATCTATTCAACTGCCTGTTATGTTGTAACTGTTGTGGCTCTATCGAGGGTCGGATGTGTATGACGCCGGTTCCTCTGGGAAATGGTGTTATCTAGAGCCCGAATGACTCTCGACGGACTACCGGGTTTAGTCTAGCCTAAGTGAACTGTGAGTCAGAGGTGGCAGGTGTGCTTAGTCTGGATTAAGCAGGGCGGTTCCGCCGCAGCTGGTATCAGAGCCGATCATACATAGACAACAGTTATATCATCTAGTTTTGATTTACAAAACTATTTTCGAAAGCCCTTTTCAAGTAAATTCAAAAATGAGAGTATGCGATATGCCCATACTAAGGATGTTAGTGTTATCCAGGTGACACCACTAACATTCTGACCTAGATAGAACTCATATGCATATTCGGCGCTTTGAGAAGCAACTTTTCGGCCATAGCTGTCCCCAGTACTGGTGGAAGCTATCGGGTTTTGCGAACAGTTGTAAACTCTGCATTCATGCTGTATAAGTAAAAGCTCTTTAAGGGTGGTGGGCATGTTTGAGGTTTTCATACCCACTACACTTACATTCGGTTTTGGGATCCACCTTTTTCTCGACAATCCCTAGTACTGGAGGAAAGTCAAGCTTTGAGGAAAAGGTGCATCGGCCCACCAACGTTGTCCACGCAGCGGTCACGCGTGGATGCCACACTATGTGGTAATGTATGAACATGCATTCTTCTACACGTGCGAAATTAAGAACGGTCAGGAAACGACTAGTTGCATTAGAGAGTGCCGTGCATATGTGTCACCGAAATATCGATAGCTATATGTACTCTTCTTTTAGATGTGTGATGTGAGACCGTTTAGATACGATTCATGCATCATGTTTACTGCTTTTATTCATGGTGGGATATTATTAAAATGCAATGAAATAAATCGTGATTTTTAAATTTACCTTTCATATGATGCACTGTTGTACCCTTGTCATAATCTATCACGTGTATAATATGTCTCTCACTAATGCACAACCTTGGTTATCCAAACAGATGGCCAGAACCAAGCAGACCACACGCAAGGCCACCGGAGCCAGGACCACTGTTCTCCCTGACATGACCCACACTCCCCCTGTGGTGGAGGATGGGTTACTCCACACTCGCTGCAGGGAGGAGTGTCCCCTGTCCCAGTTGCTGTGCAGGGCCCTGAGGGAGATGGGGCATCGTCCCTGTCCCTTCATCTCGGTGCAGACGGTGCACGAGGAGGGCAACTGCATGGCCCAGGTTGTCCTTCCACGAGGGACGTTCGCAGGCTAGGAGACCCTCACCGCTTACGGGGCCAACGAGGAGGAGGCTTACCGTAAGGCGGTGATGGGAGCCCTCACTTCACTGAGCTCCAGGTGGGAGGCAGGCCACACGGTCCTGCGCTTTCTCCCCACACGCAACCTCGACCACGCTTGGCAGGACCGCCGCGAGCAGCTCTGGGACAGGAATGGCTCCCGCCCCCTTAGTAGCGTGCATGGACTATGCACGTGAGGCGCGCGGGATGTACCACCGTGCGGAGAACCGGAGCTGCTTCTACTTTGCCAGGTACACGGAGACCCGCACCCATGTGGAGGAGTTAGAGGCCCAGGTGGCGCAGCTGCAGCAGCGTCTGGCAGAGTACGAGCCACTGCAGCAGCCCGCACCTTTGGAGGACGAGGAGTCCTCGGAGCCCATAGAGGTGGAAGAGGAGGAGGAGAACGACCCGTCTGACGCAAACTCCAGGGTGTAGGGTGTTTGATGGATGGGTGAAGGAAGTTAAGCTTTAAGTTAGTAACGCGTTGGAAGCGATGTTTTGTAATATTCCGCTCCGCGTTTCAGATTCATGGCTGTACTAAAACATTGGTGAGTTGTGAGAGCTCATTCAGTATGCCATTTGATTCCGTGATAGACGATTTTATTATGCACTATTTGATGGTTGGTTGATGTAGCCACCATCCCATGATGTAACCCTAAGACCCTTTAGTGATATTCGAACCTTTCTAAGTGGCACTAATGTTAGTTCTACATCATGGTGGCATTTGAGGTGGTTGTGTGGATGGATTTGTGGTTTGCGCTTCGTTTTGGATTGCGTCTTGCAATCTGGAATTTCGGCACAGCAGCAGCTAAAACTGATGTTATCTTGGATTGTGTAAGGAATTGACCCAAGAGTTGGTTAGCAAAGTTGTAGAGTACTGTCTGGTGTACAACTTTGTCAATTGGAGCTTTCTCTAATTGTGCTCAGATCTAGAATTACGGAATTTTTCAAGAACCTATAATCTGGACTGGAGCAGCACCTGTAGGAAAAACCCAATTTGCACACCCTTAGTGCAGAAACTGAACTGAGAGGGTATTGACAAAGTTTTAGAACTAGAAGTGTAGAATAACTTTGTTATACAAAGTTTATCCTAAAAGTATCTCGTTTGGAAGTTATAGCCTAAATCGCGCAGTCTCAGAAATCTGACCTAAATTGATATATACCGATGTACACAGAAATTGAACAAGATACTAATTGAACCACCAAAAACTTTTCATACGAAAGTGAAAGGACACAGCAAGGAGAATAACCTTGCAAAGGGGGGCGTAATCAAAAGATGCACGGTTTAAGAACAGCTCGCCGTTAAAGTCGTTGCTATCCAGAAATCCACGCAATTGTCGAGTAGTAAGCGTCAACACGCCCGGGCTATACTAAATGTGATGGTGGTCGAACCGCTGCGAGAAGGAAACTAACACTTTACTGCAATTATATGTTTCCGTCTTACATGTTTCAAGTAACTGTGTTTCGGCGCATCTAATTGCTTTAAAGTGGTTGGACTAAACACTGTTAGCTTCACTCTTGCAGATGGTGAACACTTGTCAGGGATAGACCTCAGGCCAGCAGCCACACGATGCGCCGCCTCCACCGGAATTGGCCACCCTGGTCGTGTAATAGGGCGAGCTGATCCGCCTCATGAGGGAAGAACGGCAAGCTCAGGGGCAGCAGCGGCCGCGGGAACACCAACCCCGTGGGATCACCTACAAAGACTTTGAGGACTTGCGCCCTCTAGTCTTCACCACATGCCCTAAGCCACTCGCAGCAAAAGATTGGCTCCGCACAATAGAATCCAAGTTCACACTGCTTCCTGGGGTGACCGAGCAAGAGAAAGCTCGGTTTGCGGCACAGTTACTTCAGGGCCCCGCTGGAGCTTAGTACGACACGTTCCAGGCTATGCAGCAGCGGGATCACGTGATCACCTAGGAGGAGCTTCGTACGGCTTTCCGGGGCCACTATATCTCGAAGAGTCTTATGGAGCAAAAACAGCGAGAGTTCCGGGAACTGAAGCAGGGTAACCGGACGGTCATGTAGTACGTGCAGTCATTCATACACCTATCACAATATTGACTGGGGGACGTTGCTGATGATCCTAGCAGGGCAGCTAGACTCTTGAGTGGGTTTGACCCCACACTCATGACGCACCTAGGGCGTGAATACCAGAGTTTCACACAGCTGGTGGACACAACACTCGACATGGAGAACCGCCTCCGTGTTGCAGGTGAGGACCAAAAGCGGAAGCGTCAGGCCAACAGTGCACCTAGGTCGTCTCAGAAGCAAAAGGCCAACTACCAGCAGCCACAGCAGTACCACCAGCAGTCTCGCTTTGTGGTCCGGCCCAATCACTCGGGTTGGATCCACAGGGCACCGCAGCAGCAGAGGTTCCCTACCTACCGCACAGCACCACAGCCGGCACAGCTTCCTGCGCCCCGCGCTCCTTACACACAGGGAGCTTGGGGTCCTTGCTTTAACTGCGGCAAGACCAGACACTTCAGCAAGGACTGCAGGGCACCTCGTCGCATCCAGGGTCCCACCCCTGCTGGTGGCAGCCAGGAAAGCAGAAGGCGTCCGCAACTAAGACGGGCCGAGTTCACTTCATCCACGTGGACTAGGTTCCAGCCGGAGAGCCGGTTTTCGCTGGTACATTCACAGTCAACGGTCGTCCGGCCGTCGTGTTATTTGATTCTGGAGCCACACATACATTTCTTAGCAAGACATATGCATTGAGGCACGGGATAAAAATGTGCAAGTTAAAGGAAAATTATCACATCACCGCACCGGGTTCCCCTGTCACTACTGGTTTGATGGCCAGACAATTGAGAGTGGACATTGGTCCCAAGAGCTTTGTCATAAATCCCGTGGTGCTGCCACACCAAGGGATTGACGTTATTTTGGGTATGAATTGGATGGTAGAAAACGATGCAATCCTACATGTTGGCAGCAGGAAAGTGCAATTAAAATCTCAGGCCACTGGCAAGATACTAAAGGTGCACATACCAGAACAGAAACATCTAGAGGCCACAGTAAATACGACTGAACTTCAAGAGATTAAAAAGATACCGGTAGTGTGTGGATTCCCTGACGTATTTCCGGAGGAGCTTCCTAGGCTTCCTCCAGATAGAGATGTGGAGTTTAAGATAGACCTCATTCCAGGAATGGCACCTGTTTCAAGGAGGCTGTACAGAATGGCGCCAGATGAACTTAAAGAATTGAAAACATAACTGCAAGAACAATTGGATAAAGGGTTCATTCGTCCTAGTTCATCACCTTGGGGCTGTCCTGCTCTCTTCGTGGAGAAGAAAGACCAAGGTGGTAAAAGAGTGCGTGGACTATAGACCGTTAAACGCAGTCACAGTAAAAAATAAGTACCCTCTGCCTCACATTGACATTTTGTTCGATCAGGTAGCAGGGGCTAAGGTGTTCTCAAAAATCGATCTAAGGTCAGGCTACTATCAAATAAAAATCAGGGAAGAAGATATACCCAAAACAGCCTTCTCTACCAGATACGACTTGTACGAATATCTGGTCATGTCCTTCGGGTTAGCCAACGCACCAGCCTTCTTCATATACATGATGAATTCAGTATTCATGAATGAGCTGGATAAATTTGTAGTCGTGTTCATTGACGACATCCTCGTCTACTCTAAGAGTGAGGAAGAGCACGAGGAGCACTTGCGAACAGTACTCACCCAGCTTAGAGAACACCAACTCTACGCCAAGTTCAGCAAGTGTGCATTCTGGCTAAGGGAACTAAGTTTCCTAGGCCACATCTTGTCCGAAAAAGGGGTAGCCGTCGATCCGAGTAAAGTGGAAGATGTACTGAATTGGAAACAACCTGAAACAGTAACAGAGATTAGGAGTTTCCTCGGTTTAGCGGGCTACTACCACCGCTTTATCAAGGACTTCTCCAAAACTGCAAAGCCAATGACATCCCTAACCAAGAAGAACACGAAGTATCTGTGGGATCCAAAGTGTGAAGAGGCCTTCATGAGCTTGAAAAAGTCATTTACCTCCACACCAGTACTAGCTCAACTGGACGTCACTAAGCCATTTGATGTATACTGTGATGCCTCCGGCAATGGGCTAGGATGTGTCCTAATGCAAGAAGGGAGAGTAATTGCCTATACGTCACGCCAGCTAAGAAAACATGAAGCCAACTACGCAACACATGATCTTGAGCTAGCAGCAGTGGTACACGCCCTAAAGATATGGAGACATTATCTACTGGGCAACACTTGTCACATATATACATATCATAAGAGTCTCAAATACATCCTCACGCAATCTGAGCTTAACATGAGACAACGACGATGGCTAGAACTGATAAAAGATTATGACTTGGAAATCCACTACCATCCAGGCAAAGCGAACGTCGTAGCGGATGCACTAAGCCGTCGGGCTCATTGCCATGTGCTTGAAGTCTGACCCACGGCAAGGGTGATCTGTTCCGAGATAGATGAGATAGAAGTAATCTCTGAGCAGATGGCAGAACTTTACAGCTTAATCATAGAGCCTACCATCAGAGAGCAAATTATAGCGGCACAGAAACAAGATAAAGGTATGGCACACATTCGTGAGGGTATAGATGAAGAGAAGAGAGCATGCTTCACGCTTGATGACCAAGGCGTCCTATGGTTCAAGGGTCACTTAGTGGTACCAAAGGACATGGAGTTGAGGAAGAAGATCTTAGACGAAGCCCACACCTCCATGTTTACCATGCACCCAGGTAGCAACAAGATGTACCAAGATTTGAAACAGAAGTTTTGGTGGACCCACATGAAATGGGAGATCGCCAAGTATGTGTTCGAGTGTGACGTGTCCAGAGAGTAAAAGCAGATCACCTAAAACCCGCAGGAATGCTTCAGCCCTTAGCACTTCCAACATGGAAATGGGAAGATATACACATGGATTTCATTGTGGGGTTGCCTCGCACTCAGAAGGGCTACGACTCCATCTGGGTTATCATTGACCGCTTCACCAAATCCGCTCACTTCATACCGGTGAAGAACCGATACAATGCACAGAACTATGCAGAGATTTATATCTCCCGCATTGTCTCATTACACGGAGTCCCGAAAACCATCACCTCAGATCGAGGCTCGTTGTTTGTGTCCCGTTTATGGGAGCAATTGCAAACCGCTCTTGGCACCACTTCAATTCACAGTTCAGCATACCATCCACAAACCAGCGGCCAAGTTGAGAGAGTAAATCAGATCTTAGAAGACCTGTTGCGAGCTTGTGCATTAACTTATTCCACCAAATGGGATGAGTGTCTTCCTCTAGCTGAGTTCGCTTATAACAACAGCTACCAGAAGAGCTTAGAAATGGCTCCTTTCGAGGCTCTATATGGGAGGAGATGTAGAACACTCCTCAATTGGTCCGAACCAGGAGAACGGGTCATTTTTGGCCCTGATTTGGTAACACAATCCGAGGAGCAAATTAAACTTATACACGACAACCTAAAAAGAGCACAGTCTAGACAAAAGAGCTACTCTGACAAGAGGAGACGACCATTGGTTTTTGAGGTAGAAGATCATGTGTACCTTCGGATGTCACCGATGAAAGGGGTACATCGCTTTGGTGTGAAAGGGAAGTTAGCGCCAAGATACGTGGGTCTGTTCAGGATCACTGAGCAGTGTGGGCCAGTTGCTTACCGGTTAGAGCTACCTCCACATTTAGCTGCGGTTCATGACGTGTTTCATGTCTAGCAACTAAAGAAGTGTTTGAGAGTGCCGGAAGAAGCAGTGGACACCTCTCAAATTCAAATCGAGCCTGACCTCACTTACGAAGAACATCCTATAAAAATCCTCGACCAAAAACAAAGAACAACGAGAAGAAGAACGATCAACTTTTACAAAGTTCAATGGAGTAATCACTCCGAAGAAGAAGCGACTTAGGAGCAAGAAGAATAATTGCAAACCAGATACCCGGGTTTCCTATCGGCTACTACAAACGAGTATGTATAACCATCTAAATGCAAATTTTTACTCGAAACGCTACACAATGCACTGGGTCCTAATTTAACTTATCCACCCACATCACATCACCAAATCTCGGGACGAGATTTCTTTAAGGGGGGTGGGTTGTGATGCTCCGGCATCTCAAGTGCATAACCATTCATCAAACATGAAGCATTCATTCATGAGCATCGTGGCTTAACATGTGATTGGTGCATTGGGAACAACTTTGGTTCATAATACTAAGTGAAAAACCTTGTCATTTCATGTGTGACGCTATGTTTATAGTCTTATTTTTGATTCTATTAAGATCTGGGTGAAGTTCATATTGGCAAAACTGTAGATCTACATGAGATAAATAACTTTACTAATTGGGGTCTTGTCATATAATGAGGTTTACAAAGTGATTAGGGTCATTTAGTTACAGTACAGAAAACCAGTTCAATTCAGGGCTGGTTTGAAATTCTAAGTTTACTCTGACCTACAGTCACTTTCATGCAAAGCTCAAATTAGAGAAGTTGTAGGTTATGAAATTCTAAGCAAATTTGTAAAGAGGCACCTAGGGAGAAAATGCATGTAACTAGGAGTTTCTATTTCCCTAAGCAATAAAGGTCCCCCTGTCCACATTGGGGCTGCCATATAAATTCAACTGAAATTCATATTTATGAAACGATTTTGGTATGGAACATTTTGACAAAGTTGTAGAGCTCAAAGAGTAGAACATTTCATCCAATTACCACTTTTCCAAATTCGGACCCTAATTGTGTCAAAATGACAAATTACAGGAGGTAAGAAAACACATTTTTCTTTTTCTCCATTTTTTTCCCTCGGTCACTGACCGGTGGGCCCACGGGCGTGCGCGCGACACCCTATCCGGGCCGGCGAACACCGCGTGGACGCCGGCGTACGGCCGACGCCGTGCGCCCACGGATCGCCCCCGGCCGCGCCTCGATCCACCGCGCCTTCATCTGGACGGGATACCGCCCCGGTTCACTCCCTCCCCCGCTCACCTCACTCAATCGTTCCCTCTCTCGCCCGCGCGCCGTCGCCACAGCCGCCGCCTTGAGCTCGCTACGCCGGCCTCCTCAGTCCACCTCCGCACCTCCAACCGCCGCCGCCGGGATCGCCTCACCCTTGCGCACCCGACGAGGTAGACCTCGCCGTCCCTCTCCTCCCCAATCTCTAGATCGAGTCGCGCCTCGCCGCGTCCGCCATGGCCAGGCCAAGCTCGATCTCGAGCTTGCGCCGCCTCCGTCCGCCGTCGTCGCACCCCTAGCCACCCTCACCGCACGCGCCACTCCACCGCGCACCCGAGGTGCCTATCCTCGTCGCTGTTCCCCCACCCATCGCCTAGATCCGCCACCGCTCGACGTCGCGGCCACGCCGCCGACGCTGTCGCGTACCTTCGGTTCACCGCCTTCCCCGACCTACCCTCGCTGTCCCCGCCGCCGAGGCCTAGCTCGGCTTGAGCGCCGCGCTCGTGCGCACCCGATGCGCGTCGCGTCGCGGCTCCGGCGAGCCCGAGCTCGGCGGCGCGCGCGGCGGAAGGAGGAAGATGACCGGGGGTTTTGCAAGTTAGCCCCCGGGGTTTTTGCATTTCACGCAGTGTTGTTTGTCGCTATTCACTGAGTCTATGCATTTTTGTCCGCTAGCCCCTGGAGTCTAGGTTTAATTGTGTTCTAGCCCTTGGATCTATGTTTTTCCATTTTTTCCTATATTTCGGCTGAAACTTTGGAAATTCATATAAAATCGAATAAAAATCGTAAAAAGGTAAACTCAGTTGCGTTGTACTCCTGGTAAATAGATCTACACAGTAGGTATGATGTGGAGATGTGCATGTACGGTTTTGCCCCTGATATTGTATATGCATGATAAATCTAGGAAAAATAGAAAACCTGGTCTAGATGAAATCCTGAGAGGGTGGAACTTGGTCAGTACCTTTCTTGGGGCCTTTGGACACTGTGAAAATTTTGTTGACTCAATAAATTATTGTTCATTCTCTATTTTACCATTTTGCATGTATTTTATGCTTTATTTGATAGCTTAGAAAAGAGGCCCATGCAAAATATGATAATTATGACTCACTGGTAGTTTTCTTAGGTCATATATAGTTTGTGAACACCACTGGTAAAATATGGGCCCTGCATGTTAAGTTTTGTTAGTGATTTGAAAATGACAAATCTTGATTTGGAGAACTACATAAATAGAAAAATGGATTTTAATGTGCAAGATAAATTCTAGCAAAATTCCAGTAGCATATCGGAGTGCTGTAGAGTCCAGAATATATATGTTAGAGGGCTATTCACACTGGTTATATATACATCTTAATCTTGCTCTAGATTTATATATGGAAAATAGATGTCCTGTCAAACTTGAGAATTTTAACTTGTAAATTTTTGTGTATACAGTTAATGCTAAGTATAGCTCAATGGTAAAATTTTACCTTCAGAAACCTTTCCAATAAATTATGAAAATTCTGACAAGGTGAAAGGCTGAGAAATTGCTGGAATTTTAGTAAAATAATTATAACTCCATTTTGGCTGAAATTTTGGCAGTAGCCTTGGGTATGAAGTATCTGCATGTCGTAAAATTTGGTCTCATTTGGGTTAGTAAGACTGCTAGAACTCAGATGCATGATTTAATTCATAAATGTGCATGGCTTACACTAAGTATATGCAAGAAGGTTGTTTTAACTACTATGCACATGTCATTTTCCATGAAATATATATACGGCATGCTGTCATCTGCATGTCATCTACATCAAATGCATACATCTGCATTCGTATGCACTTATGTCTGCACCTTTCATGCATATAGACCCCGCGATCGAAGAAAAGACGGTGCAAGAAGAACCTCTGATCGAAGAACCCGAAGAAGAGCAGGAGGAACCACAGCTGACCGCTGACCCCGCCGCCGAGGAGACTAACCCTAGTGAGGAAGAAGGTAGGCAGGATCATGCGATTCCCAGCAAAAAAAATAATATATCTGTTGATTACGCATATGCACTGGGATTTGAATGGAACCAATTGCATTAGATCCCCTGGCCGCCCTGGCCATAGCACCTATACCTAGAGTGCGTAGGAACGAGTCCCTAGAATGGCTAGGTACGAGTTGACACGAGTGAATAAAGGTCACTCGTCTCGTAGGGGTTACTTTTCAAAAGAAAAACTTTTACTATGCAAGTTATTGTTACCATGCTATGATTATGTTACGATTTAAATGGAGACCGAACGGAGATATGGTTTTGAATGATGAGATTTGGATAAATGTGTGGTGGACTCCGCCCGAGTCGCATAAGGCCGGTCGTTGTTCGCTTGGGATCGGCATAACATTGCTAGGGTGCTTATCCTGGATCAATGGACCGGTGAAAGTCTTGCTTGTGCCGTCTCAAGAAAGGGGCACGTTCCTGCCCACTGGTTGAGAGGAAGGTGGCCGCGGAGGCGGGTGTCAAAGGAGGGCAGAACCCGACGTAACCGAGGTAACGCTCCTGCGACAACGCACTCCGGGAGTCAGGCGGGAGTGGTCATCGAACTTGAGACGGGACAAGTGGAGATGGGGGAAGCATATGTGGAACGCTAGGAGTTAGTAAGCATATGTCATCCTGGTGCTTCTAGTTATTCCCGGGAATATAAAAATCGATTTGAATCGCTGATGCTCACCAGGTGTGAGAATGCCAGTATCACTGCCGGACAAAGTAGTAATCTTTTTGAATATGCTGTATTAAGAATTCATGGTTTTGACAACTACATGCTTGGATATGTCTGATTTACTTTATGCAATACTCGTCACATTCATGGTACATGCTTTACTTTCATGCCATGCTATGCGACATCCAAAATGTTCCTACAATTATGATGACTCGAGCAGCTGTAAAATCCTGCTCGGGTGCAAAAATATAAGCAGCTATCAAATCCTGCTTCCACTGATTAATTTGATCCTGTATAAAAGCAATGGCTAAGGACTCAGATGCTAGTAAGCAAGCTTTGCGTCAGCCGTAAGCCTCATCCATTAAGTCCTACTGAGTAATTAGTACTCAGGGTTTTGCCCCCACTTTTGGCTTACAGGTACGGAGTTCCTATTCTGTGCCTGTGTTGGTGGTGGGCCATGTCCTCATCAGGAATAAGAAGAGTCATGATCTGGCAAGGAGCGGCATCAGTGGGCTCGATGCTCGTTCTATTTATACAAGTCTTTTGGTTACTATGAAACATGAACTTTGAAATTTCCGCTGTGAGAGACTATTTTGAACTATGTTGTTGAATGACACTATGTTGAACTCTATTTGATTCCGAACTGGTTTGTAACTAAAATCTATGTAATATCTATTCAACTGCCTGTGATGTTTGTAACTGTTGTGGCTCCATCGAGGGTCAGATGTGTATGACGCCGGTTCCTCTGGGAAATGGTACTATCGAGAGCCCGAAGGACTCTCGACGGACTACCGGGTTTAGTCTAGCCTAAGCGCACTGCGAGCCAGAGGTGGCAGGTGTGCTTAGTCTGGATTAAGCAGGGCGGTTCCGCCACAGCTGCCCTCTTTCATCTTGATTGGTCCATATTGTCAATAATAGAACTTGCATGAAAGTAAAACATCAAGATATATAATCAAGCAAATGGTACTTCAAAACATGAGTATAAACATAAGGTATTCAAGTAGTTACTACGTTGCCTGTGTGCGATATTTGGCACTCTCACACCTGGTCATGAGCATCAGCGATATCATGCCAGGGGTATATGCTTACTAGCCATCGCGTTTCCACATATAGCCCCCATCTCCACTTGTCCCATCCCAAGTTCAATTCATCCCACCTGACCCCCGGGTTGTGCCCCCATGGTGAGCCTGCCGACATCTCAATCTCCCTACCATGAGTACAAAGCTCCCCCGTGCACCTTCCTCTCAACCAGTGGGTAGGAACGTGTCTCTGTTCTCAGGATGGCACAAGTAAGATTTCACCAGTCCCATAGCCTGGATAAGCACTCTAGCAATGTTATGCCAATCAGCAGACGAACAGCGGACGGGCCTTATACGACTCGGGCAGAGTCCATAGTGCGACATCATGAAAAGTAAATACTGAATAAAATCTCCGCCCGGTCTCCACTTAAAACTTGAGCATAATGATAATCTTCCAGCATAGTGAGATTTTTCTAATTTTTGAAACATCACCTACGCGACAAGTGACTCCTTTCACTCATGTCTACTCGTACCTAGCATTACTAGGCATACTCGTCCTATGAACTCTATGTATAGGTACTAGGGCCAGGGCGGCCGGGAAGTCTAATGCAAAGGGGCTTCAAGCAACTCCTAATGCATATGCATAATTTAATCATATAGTATTTGCTGGGTTGAAGTATGGACCTGCCTACCTTCTTTGCTGGAGTTAGCTTCTGCAGATGCAGGGTCACTGGCCAAAGGTGGCTCCTCCTGCTGCTCCTTTTCCGGCACCTGGTCGTCGGGCTCTTCGATCAAGGGCATCTCCTATGTTAGCACCTCGTTCGCGGGATCTATATGCGATGACATAGTGCAAATGAGTGCAAAGGTATCCAAATGCAGGCATAGGGTGCGAGAAAATAAACATGGTGCATAACGTTTGATGCAAGACCTAAGTACCCTCAATCTTTAACTCACACCTCAACAAAGGAAACTTACCAGCTTTACTTTAAGAAATCACACAACCATTTTTAAGAAATCGTAGAAACCATTACCTAAACTTAGTTTAACCCATCATTCATAACATCACAGGAACTTTCAGCAAGCATCATGGTGAAACCAATAGTAGCGCACACATACATGAACATACATAGGCCTAATATACAAGTTTATCTTTTTATTGCATTAAAGTTCTCCGGTCTAGTTCATACTGTTACACAATCCCAAATGAGCTCAATTATTTATAACATGTAGGTCGGTACTGTGATAAGCCACTGCCAAAATTTTAGCCCTAGAACAGTTATATTTATTTTACTAAAATTCCAGCAAGATATCAGCCTTTTGAATTTCCAGATTTTTCATAATTTGTAGGAATGGAATTTGGGCATGAATTATTCACAGATGGCACAACTTAGCATGAGTAGTAAGCACAAAAATCAGCAAGCTCAGAAGTTATGTATTCATAGGGCCACTATTTTCCATATTTTAATTCATCACAATATTCATGCCGAGCAAAACAGTAGCAAGAAAATTCACAAAATACTTTCTGGACACTAGACATCACCAACTAGCTACCAAAATTTTACTAGAATTTATCTTGCACTTTAGAACCTATTTTTCCATTTATTTAGTTCTCCAAGACAAGATTTGTCATTTTCAAATCACCTTTCAAACCTAACATGTAGAGGCTCATATTTCATCAGTGAGTTTCATATGCTATGTGAGACACAAGAAAAATACCAATGAACCATATTAAGCATATATTGTATAGTCCCCACTTTCCAATTTGCTAAAATGCATATATTTCACATATAAAGGCAAATCAGTGATTTCCCCTTCTGAGCTAGAGCCATAAAAATTTACACACTGCCATAATAACCTAAGATAGCTACTGACCAAGTTTCACCATTTTAGGACTTTATTTAGACCACCTTTTCTAATTATCTTGATTTAAAATGCTGATACAAAATTAGGGGCAAAACTGTGCATGCACATCCCCACATCATACTCATTCTGTAGATCTACTCACATGGAGTTCATAGCCACTAAGTTTGTCTATTTTGGATTTTTATTTGATTTTATATGATTTTTCAAATTTTCAGCCGAAAATAACAAAAGAAAATAGAAAAACATTAGATCCAGGGGCTAGATCGTGATTATTTTGAATCCCCAAGGGCTAGCATGCAAGATCTACAAGACTCATTCAACAGCGCATGGATTAAATCATAAAATCAATAAAGCTCAGAGGCTAGATCTGAAAAAGACCCGCCCCTTCTTCAACCTCACGCCGGCCGAAGGCCGCGCAGCGAGGCGCGCGTGCATCGGCGAGCTGGGGCTCTCCAGAGCCGCGACACGGGGCGCGGAAGGCACCCGACGGTGCGCCGCACTACCTCGGCTAGGTCTCGTCGAGGATGGTGGCTTGGTCGAGGTGGAATCGGCGGTGAACCGAGCATGAACCGGGCGGTGGACTCGGCGTCCGCGACGTCAAGCCAAGGTGGATCTCGGCGATGAAGTGGCGAATGGCGACGAGGCCTATGGCTCCGGATGCGCAGGGAGATGGCGAGTGCGGGAGTGGTGGTCAAGGGGCACGGAGGTGGACGGTGTTGGTGGTCGTTATAACCTATTTCGACCACCAATACTTCATGTTTCAAGGGTTATGCAAGTTTCATACATATTAACCGGTTCCACGAGTTGTGTACAAAGATCTTGCAGGAACACAAGTCATGATGCAAAACATATAAAAATATGGTGAAACATGTGAATTCAGGAAGAAGGACTGGAAATGGGCTAAGGACCCAGGCCGCCCGGCTTGTGGGCCAAGCCGCCCGGCCTGCTTCTGGCTCCAAATGCCACCATCTTCGACCCACATGCAAGGAGTGATGTGTCAAACATAATGCCAGCGTGGAAACCGAAGGAAGAAGCACATACACGTCAGAAGGCTTCCACCTCACCAATCCAGCCCATGGATTGGCTAAGTCAGCAATCCAAGGGAGATCCATCCAATGGCTTAGGAAGAAACACAAGAAGATCCAAAGGTTGAGAAAAAAACACACATGCATAACCGCCAACCGACCTATAACCGCCTTGGAGGATCAACATGGACCGTGAGATGAAGAAATTCGGTGGATCCAAGGGTTCCTCGGGCCGCTCGGCCTAGGACCAGGCTGTGGCAGAACCACCCATCTTAATCCGGACTAAGCACACCTGCCACCTTTGGCTCGCAGTGCACTTGGGCTGAACAAACCTGGTAGTCCGTCGAGAGTCCTTCGGGCTCTCGATAACACCAAATTCCAGAGGAACCGACATCAAACACATCCGACTCTCGATGGGGCCACAACAGTTACATCATCACAGGCAGTTGAAATATAAGATAGATAGACTTAGTTTACAAACTAAAATATGTGGAATCAAATTCAAGTTCAAAATATAGCGGAAGCGTTTTCAAAACATCTCACGGTGGAAGAATCATAATACTTATATAGTCTTCATGGAGAGATGAACAAGGCGAGTAGCACCGAGCCCACCGGTTCTACCCCCTCCAAACAGTAGTCCAGATGTCATCAGTACCTGTAAGCCAAAAGTGGGGGCAAACCCTGAGTACTAATTACTCAGTAGGACTTAATGGAAGGGTTTACGGTTGACGCAAAGCTTGCTTACTAATCATTTGATCCTTAGCCATTGATTTTTAACCATGAGATATTGACATAAAGTAACATTTCCTCGTTTGCATATACCATCATAACCATAATAACTTGCAGAAAAGTAAGCATACAAATACAAGCATGTGGTATTTGAAAACATGAATAATAATGTAACATATTCAGATGGTTACTACGTTGCTCGACAGTGATATTGGCATTCTCACACCTGGTGAGCATCAGCGATTCGAATCGATCTTTAATTCCCGGGAATAACTAGAAATGCCAGGGGTATATGCTTACTAGCCATCGCGTTCCCACATATAGTCCCTATCTCCACTTGTCCCATCCCAAGTTCGATTCGAACCTGCCATTCCCAGGTTTAGCCCCCCCACAGGAGTGATACCACGCCCGGGTCAGCCCTCCCATGAGTCAAGCGCCCCCAGGCCCATGGTAGAAACAAGTCTCTGTTCTTCGGATGGCACAAGTAAGACTTTTGCCGGTCCCATGGCATGGGTAAGCATTCTAGCAATGTTACGCCGATCAGCAGACGAACAGCGAACGGACCTTATACGACTCGGGCGGAGTCCAATGCACAATACCATAAACGATAAATAACTCATAAAATCTCCGCCCGGTCTCCATTTAAAACATAAGCATATATAATGATTTCCACAATAGTAAGATTTTGTGATTTTGAAACCGCCTACGCGACGAGTGACTCCATTCACTCATGTCTACTCGTACCTAGCATTACTAGGCACTCGCCCTACGAACTCTCTGTATAGGTGCTAGGGCCAGGGTGGCCAGGGAATCTAATGCAATGGGTTTCAACTAACTCCTAATGCAGATGCGTAATCATCAATCATAATCATATTAGCTGGGAGAATCATGGTTCTGCCTACCTTTGATTATTCTTATGAAAACCAACAAACTAATCTACGTTAGTTTGCCGGGTTATGGGGCTTTGCCCCAGGCAACCCCTTGAAACAGGAACGGATATAATCAGCGACCCTCCGTCTTCAGGTTGAGGAGAAACCAACTCCTGGTGCAGGGGCTCTTCATCTAGCTGTTTGATCAGTAGCTGCTCCTGCGTTTGTCCTTCGTTCGCGGGATCTATATGCATGGTACGATATGCAAGTGAGTGCAAGAGAATGTAAATACATGCATATGGTACAGGTTATATGCATGACATAATGCAACCATGAGTGCATCGAATGCAAATGTATGCATGAGGTGCAAATGAAACATAATGCATGCCAAGTAGCTTGTGACGAAATAACTCAAGTATACTTAGTTCAAACACATCCCATAATAAGAAAACTTATCAGCTTTATTAAGAAATCGTACAACCCATCATTAAGAAATCGTACAAACCATTACTAAAAAATCGTACAAACCATCACCAAAAGCTAGTTCGACCTGTTTGGCATGACATCACAAAGAGTCTAATAGCAAGTGACGTGGGGTACCAAGCCACATACATATTCACATGATACGCACTTAGGTGGATTGTATAAGTTTAACAATTGTTGATTTAACGTGCTCATACTAAGATCCTACTGTAATCCACTACAAATGAACTTATACATTTATGACAAGAAGGTTAACATGGTACAAAGCTACTGCCTAAATTTTAGTAGCAAAAGAGTTTTAATTATTTTACTAAAATTCTAACAATATATCAGCCTTTTATATTTCTAGATTTTTCATAATTTGTAGGAATGGAATTTAGATATGCAATTTATGCAATGAGCACTACTTGATATCAGTAGCATGTACAAAAATTTGCAAGTGAAATACCCTTAGTTTAATAGGATATCTATTTTCCACATATTTAACTCATGCAAATTAAGATGTACTTATAAACAGTGTTAATAATTTCTCCAAAAATACTTTCTAGACTCTCTATTATACTAGTAGCATTTCAGATTCTTCATAGAATTATCTTTGCATCCTAAAGTCACTTTTTCCAATTATCAAGTCTAGCAAGTAGCATTTTTTCAATTTCAAAACAGCAGCTAAAACATACATGCACAACCTCATACTTCACGAGTGAGCTACTCATACTACATAAGGTATATGAAAAATATCAGTGGTCATATTTGAGCATATTTTATGTAGCCTCCATTTTTCAAGTTAAATAAATACACAAAACACATGCATAATGGCAAAACTATAATTAAATAGACAATGCTAGGGCTACTAAAAATCACACAGTACCTAGATGCCATAACAAAGCTACTTTCCAAGTTTCATAATTTTAGGAGTTCATTTAGTCCACTTTTACCATTTATTTAGATTAAGCATGCATGCACAAGACTAATGGCAAAACAGATTTTTCACACATCCACATCATACTCATTCTGTAGATCTACTCACAAGGAGTTCATAGCAACTGAGTTTGTCCATTTTGGATATTTCTATGATTTTATATGATTTTCCAAAGTTCTCAGCCCAATATAAATGAAATAAATGGAAAAACCTATAACGTAATTAACCGTAGCCTCTAGGGGCTAGACTGCTAGATCCGCAAGACTCAATGCACAGCGCTCTGGACCGATACATAAATAACGGATAATGCAGGGGTGAGATTGCAAAATGATCCTCACTTTCTTCTACCTCTTTCCAGGGATGAATGGCGCGACGGCCCAGCGTTCTTGCGCGCGGTGTGGCGCGCAGAGGCGGTTACTTGACGCCGAGGGGGCGGCGGTCGGTGCCCTTGGCGATGGTGAATGCCCTTCTGTAGACCTCGTCACACGAGGTGGAGGAGATGGCGATGGGGCGGCGGTGAACCGGCGGCCGCGGTGGCGCCACGGCGCGCGGCGTCGATCTGCCGAGGTGGGGCGCGGTAGGAGCTACCGTTGGGCGCGAGAGCTGCGCGGTGCAGTGATGAGTCCGGAGGTGGGGTCGGGAGGCAAGGGGATGGCCGGAAGGTGGCCCCCCACGGCGAGGGGCGGTGGCAAATGGCGGCCGTGCGGGTGCGCGTGTGGGGAAGGGTGAAAGAGGCGAGTGTGAGGGGCGAGGCTATGCGGGGATGGTGGAGGACGGTGAGGTGAGCGCGAGGTGCGCGTCTGCGGGGCGGGAGGCAGCCCGAGGCGGTGGCGGGGCGAGCTTACCGCGGCGGCAATGGCGTCCGATGCACCGCGCGGCTCTAGGCAGAGACATAGCGAGAGGGAGTGAGTGCGAGGGAGTGTGAGCTGGGGAATGGGGGGCGCCTTTCGCTTTGGCTTAAGGCCGAAGGAAACCTGGCAGAGGGCGGCCTCGGCTGGCCGGCAGCTATGGCGCAGACGCCGAGCGCCGCATGGGTGCGACGGACTGGGGAAGGAGGATGGTGGCCGGTGCGTGAACCGAGTCCATGGGCCCCGGGTCACCGACGAGTGGGACCGGGCGAGGGCGGCGAGTGAAAAGCCCACGAACCGGGTGTATGGAGGCGCGGGGCTGTGGGTCCCACTGGAGGATGTCGTCATCCGGCCCGGGCGGGAAATGGGCGCGTGGGACCCGCCGGTCAGTAAGACAACCCGTCAGATTTTGAACGAAATTCGGGAAAATAGAAAAAACCCCCCTTTGACTGCTGAAACCACTGTTAGAAAACTCCACTTTTGAATAGGTTAGAGGCCGAATTTGAAGATGCCCCAATTGAATGAAATGTTCCAAATTCGTTCCTCTACATTTGTCTTATAAACTTGTATACCATGTTATATTCAAAAATATTGGTATTTAAACTGCTGACCGATGTTTGACCAACAGAACCTTCCAGTTTATAAATTCTAAAAGTCTATTTTCTAGCCACTTTCACACAAGGAGTTTTGTACCAGTGTTGTTCAGAATTTCAAGATCTAAAACTGTCGCATCTAAAGTTTGGCATAAAAAGGGCTGTAGATTAGAGAAAATGTAGAATTACTAATCGGGTCAGGTTTGGACACAAAACACGGTTTACATAAAAAGGCCCAAAACATCATGCAAACCATTATGCATGTCAACACACAAAATACCAAAGTTGTCAACCATCACATTGTCTACAAGTTTGGTATTTCAAGTTTCTTCTAATTCACAACAGATTCAAAGTTATAGTGACAAGTTTAGAGGCCTATTCAGGAAAAACTGAGTTTAATTGATTCAAATGACTTGGTCTACTCATGCACTTATTAAGAAATGTCTATGAGATGATGTACATATGTTAATGACGCAATTGTAATGCACTTGAGATGCCCGGGCATCACACAGGCCGCCCGGCCCCACATCCAGGCCGCCCAGCCACACACCACGCCGCCTGGCCTGTAACTACCTCTAACTGCCTTCCTCCCTCACTTAGCACTATAAATACCCCCTTAGACCTCACTTGTGAGGTGTGGGTTAGTGGATTAATGTAGTGATAGAGGGTATAGTGTTGGAGAAGTGAAGTTTTCCCTTAGCTTGTAGAGAGAGTTCCTCTTGTATCAAGGAGAGTAGTGAGTGCAGAGTTCGGGAGTGAGATTTCTCTTCTCTCCTAGGCTTGTATCATCAGAGGAAGGATATTCAGTTTCAGGATTGAGTAAAGTTCCTTGTCTCTCATTTGATGTGTTTGTTCCACCGACTGCTCAGTTGTACCATGATTTTGCTGCTCTCGTCAATGAGAACAGAAATAGCAACCATCGGAGGGTTTCTCCAGGCATACCCGAGATGGAGATACAGCTGCAGAGCTGCTCGAACTCTCGGAGGTGTGTGTAGGGACTCTCTGATTCCAATCCTACGAAGGATTGATCCCGAACCACGGCTATAAAGCCGGGACGTAGCTGACAGCCATCTGTGATGATGGGGGCGGATGATGCTGGAGTCTCCAAAAAATCGCCCTTCGGAGCCGATAACTTGCAGATAGGCATGTGATCCATGGGGTGGTATGGTGATATGGTGGGATAGTGGTGTAGTGGTTGTATAGTGGGAGACAGGATGACCTTGGTTCTATGTTAAAATAGCTACCGTTCCCCGGCAACGGCGCCAAAAAAGCTTGTTGGCGTTCCTTAGCCTATTAGATATAAATCCGCAAGCTTACGATGTGCGGGAAGGTGTTCCGGGGTGATTCACCTTGACCCAACGTCGGGAAGATCACCCCCAAGGCGGTGCCCATCCGGAAACTCTTCTCGGAAGATTCCGTGAAGGATGAGGGCAATGGTGAGCCCAAAAATCTGGGATCGCCATCCTACGCCATCCAGGGAGGACCTACTCCCAATTGAGGGTGGGGGAAGGTATTGATCCCGAAGCATAGGGAGAACGTCCTTAGGGGGGATGCATCAATTGATGAGTCCATTGACTCTACTCCCCCTAGAAGGACCGTGAAGAAAACCATCAAGCCCCCTCCGATCCGGGCTCCTCCTGGACATTTTGAAGATTCAGATAAGAAGGAGGAAGAGAAGAAAGAGACCATCGAGTCTCTCAAGGCGAAGCTCGCAGCCATGAACAAGAAGTTCATCATGCTTGAAGAACATTGCGCAGAAGGAGAACTTTGGAAGTGGGAGATCAATGACAAGATAGAAATCCTTAGGAAATGCCTCTCTTCCAAGTTCCGCCGCCTTGCCAACGCCACTAGGCATCTCGACATCTATGATCCACCTATGCCATAGATGCCCATGGTGTTAGAATAAATTTTTAGAATGGGCGCCTTTTTTGTTTTCTTAGTGTTTAGTTTGTTTTATTTCTTTCTTTATATGAACAGCGCCTATCATCTTTGTTTCATTTATTTCCAATCTTAATGATAGTTCAATAAAGTTTTTGTTACTTTGAGTTCAAGTGTGGGGGGGAGGACTGCACTGAGTCTCCCCCATCTCTTGTCACTAACCCTGCAGAAACGAACAAAAAAACACGATGTACAAGGTTATACCGCGCTGCACACAGGGACCAGGTATTATCGCGAAAATTTCAATTTTGGTCCATATATTCCATTCTATACATGAAACTTGGATAAATTTTACTCTACATGATCATATTGATATCTTATGTCTATACTCGTACAAATTTTACTCCCTATGTTGAAGTAAATTTGCCCATGGATACCTTCTGTTTAGGGACCCGCTTTGATTTAGGTTGTTGATTCATGAGATACAAGTAACATGGATACATAGCAGTGATCCCCCGCTAAGGCAAAGAGCTTTTGTTTTGTTAAAATTTTAAAATGTGATCTACTCCAATGTTCTCAAGTCACATGTCCTGCTGTTGGCGGTCGTTGTAACCTATTTCGACCACCAATATTTCATGTTCCAAGGGTAAGTTTATGCAAATTTCATACATATTAACTGGTTCCACGAGTTGTGTACAAAGGCCTTGCAGGAACACATGTCACGGTGCAAAAACATAGAAAATATGGAGAAAACATGTGAACCAGGAAGAAGGGCTGGATATCAGCTAAGGGCCCAGGCCGCCCGGCTTGCCACCAAGCCGCCCGGCCTGTGAAACTCTCCAAATGCCACCATCTTCCACCTGCATGCAAGAGACAACGTGTCAAATACAACTCCACGGTGGAATCCGAGAGAACGAGTCACTATGCCACGGAAGGCCTTGCCACTTCATCAATCCAACCCACGGATTGGCTAAGTCAGCAATCCAGGGGAGTTCCATCCAATGGCTAAGGAAGAAACACAAAAGAATCCAATGGTTGAGGCAAAAGCACACAAGAATAACTGCCAACCGACCTATAACCGCCTTGGAGGAGCAATATGGACCATGGGATGAAGTGAGGCGGTGGATCCAAGGGTTAGCCAGGCCGCCTGGCTTGGGACCAGGTCGCCCGGCTCCACCCCGAGCCGCCCGGCCTCTAACCGTCTCCAACCGCCACAACCGACCTTCTCCATCACTTAGCACTATAAATACCCCCTTAGACCTCCCTTGTGAGGTATGGATTAGTGGACAAATGTAGTGGTAGAGTGTATAGTGTGGAGAAGTGATGCTTTCCCTTAGCTTGTAGAGAGAGTTCCTCCTGTATCAAGGAGAGTAGTGAGAGCAGAGTTCGGGAGTGGGATTTCTCTTCTTTCCCAGGCTTGTATCATCAGAGGAAGGATATTCAATTCCAGCATTGAGTAAAGTTCCTTGTCTCTCATCTTTGTTATTTCTTTCTTACTTTACTTTCATACTTAGTCTTATACTTGTCTGTTTACGGGAACCTTGTGCATGCTTATAGTGTCGACTATATAGTAGTGCTTGCTTTTCTGGCTCATTACCAGTAAGTACTAAACTCTCTAAGTGGCACGACGGTGTTCATACTTAGAGTTTTCCTTGGTTGGTCAGCTATCCCACGCAGCTCTGGTTGGTAGACACACTAGGTGACAGCTTTTGTGTTCTCAGTATTCCAATCCCGTTCGTTCGGATAGACTCGCTGACGATATAGCCGAAACCTATAGCGCCCGCCTTTCTCGGTTGGGTTATCAGCACTCTGGTGCCTGGCAATGGCTCTGCAGCTTTGGTGTCTATGTTTACATGACAAGTATAGTGCTTTGCATGCTTAGTATAGTAAGGTGCTTTAACATCTGTTGAGAACCTGCTTTCCTGTCTTTTATCCTCTACTTGCTAGCTTCGCTAGTTTGGCCATTGTGTTGTGTGATTATTATACTCCTTGTTCCTCGTGGATTTGATACCCTGGAATACTCTCGTGTGAAAGACTACAACGCGTTTTCCGTGCGCTTGCCGATTTATATCTAATAGGCTAAGGAACGCCAACAAGCTTTTCTGGGGCCGTTACCGGGGAACGGTAGCTATCTTAACATAGAACCAAGGTCATCCTATCTCCCACTATACAACCACTACACCACTATCCCACCATATCACCATACCACCCCATGGATCACACGCCTATCTGCGAGTTATCGGCTCCGAAGGGCGATTTTCTGGAGCCTCCACCATCATCCGCCCCCATCATCACAGATGGCTATCAGCTACGTCCCGGCTTGATAGCCATGGTTCGGGATCAATCCTTCACAGGATTGGAATCAGAGAGTCCCTACACACACCTCCGAGAGTTCAAGCAACTCTGCAGCTGTATCTCCATCTCGGGTATGCCTGGAGAAACCCTCCGATGGTTGCTATTTCCGTTCTCATTGATGGGAGCAGCAAAATCGTGGTACAACCGAGAAGTCGGTGCAGTAGAAGGGAGTTGGGAGAGACTCCAAGTCAAATTTTGTCTACACTTCTTCCCACCAAATCGAGTCATTAACCTCCGATGTGAAGTTCTCAACTTCCGTCAAGGAAGCCACGAGACTCTGGTGGTAGCCTGGTCACGTTTCACCGGTCTGGTTGCATTTGGCCCAGATCTGGCGATCTAAGAGTCCATGCTCTTGCAGCACTTTGTCCGAGGCCTTTCACCAGGCGCAGGACTATGTTTGGACTTAGCTTCAGGAGGATCGTTTTCTCACCTATCTGCCACAGAAGGACGAAGAATCCTTGATAAAATCCTCAAAAAATCTTCTGATGGCAGTACGATCGAGAAACCACGCTCACATCCACAAGATCCACCTGAACCCAGCTACCAAGAAGAGAGCCAGAATACCCATACCCCATCTCCACAAACTCTCATGATCACAGATATCCCCAAACCTAGCACGTCACAGGACACTGAGAGGGTCAGTGAAACCGTGACGAATCCTCCGTCGGTTCCCTCGTTCTCGTTTGATGACGAGCTACTAACGGGCTTTGGCAAAACATCTCGGTTGCCCAAAGAAAGCCAATGCTTCAAAAGGACCTCTCAACCAGCATATCTACTCCAGAACAAACGCATCAAATGAGAGAGGATCTTCTCTGGCTTACAGCTGTGCTGAATCGGGAATGGCTAGAAGAGAGACGACTCGACACGAAAATGGTTAGGTTCTACCCAGGACCATCTTTCATCTCTAGCCATGTATTCGACATGTTCCCACAAGATATCCTATACGACTGTTGACGCGGCTTATGAACGAAAATTATACATCATTTTATATTGTTTTTACCTATTATTATGCGTCAACTTTGCCTTTTACTAACAAATAACATAGATTATTGTGGATTTTGCAATATTGTCTTGGAAATGGTCTACTTGTAATTTTTGCAGGTTTTGGGCCAATTTTAAGCAAAATTCATCAAAGTCTACCTCGAGTAAAAAAGACCTCTGAATATTATTCAATAATGGAAGAAGAAGCCCAATTAAAGACCCATCAAATGAAGCCCAATTCTAGAAGACTCGACAAGATCTCGGGATACAGAAGAATCTGGAAGGTTTAGAGTCCGAAAAGGACTCCACGAAGATTTATATGAAGGTTATCCCGAAGCCCGCGAAAGATGGAAACTAGAGGAGGCTGGAAGGGCCTGGGTCGGCCGAGCCAGACCCCCCCAAGTCGGCCGACCCCAGGACTCCGTATGTCGGTTTCAGTTTCCTTTTCGGCCACGTCTTCTCCAGGGTATTTAAAGAGAAGCTGAGCCCCTGGTCGAGGCATCCAATTCATTATCAAGGCGACAAGACGACGACTTGAGGGACACAACTAGAGGAGAGCAGAGGGTCGAGTTTCTAGTCTAGGTTTAGATCTTCTTCTAATCTCTAGAGGTGATTAGAGGCCTTGCACGGCTCTCTAATTGTCTAGATCCGGAGGTCTAATTGTATCATCAAGGGAAGGTATGATCATGGTTGTAATTATGATACAGTTAATTAATGAAGTATTGTTCTTGTCTAATTATCATATTCTTGTTCTAATTATGGTTGTTCTAGCTGTAATTAAGTTTATGTCTAGATGCATCTTGATTAGACCATGTCATTAAGGGTGATGTTTATCTAGCGTTCTTGATCTTTGATCTAGTTTACTAGTAATATAGTTTTGTGTCTAGTTCTTGTGATCATGGTGATTAGAAGTGCTAGTTGCTCTAATTATGTTATTAGACCAAATAAAAGTAATTGGAAGTGCATTCTCTAATTACGTGCCTGTTGAAAGTTCTTCGTCGATTACCTGGTTACCAGTGACAGTGGAGCCCGGGGAAAGGTTGAGCCGATCTAGGGGATTAGATTGATTGATCATGATTTAATTATGCTATGATAGATGTGCTTGAACATGCTTATTTGCCTTGATCTACTAGTTATCTCGCTGCTCTAATCTCGTTGTGAAACTTTATCTATCGTATGCTTTGGATCCGATTAGAGCTTGATTAGAACCTAGTTAATACCCTTTGATTAGAGTTCTAATTATGTTTCTAATTGTTTATCTTATATATATATAGTTTAGTTTATCTCTTTTACTAGATTAGGCTAAGGATTGGTTTAGTTTAAGGATTGGTTTAGAAGTAGATTAGATATCCTTTTTACCCTAGTTTTCGCATAAACTCTTGTTAATTAGATCACGATTAGTTCGTTCCTTGGATTGACATAAACCTACGATACTCATCATAGGGAAAAGCTACACACGATACTGTCGCTTGCAGTATAAGGTTTGCCATGCTTAAGTGCTGTCAACAAGCTTTTCTGGCGCCGTTGCCGTGGAACTAATTATTAGGGTTCTAGTTAATTAGAGTTTATGTTTGTTGTATGTATTTAGCATTTAAATTCAGTTTTATTTCTTTTATGCATTTAGATTTATTTTCTTTATTTTCTTTTTATTTTAGGCGCAATAATTTTATTTTATTTTTATTTATGTTATTTTTTATTTATTACTGTTCTTGCGCCATTTTTTTTATTTTATTTTTTTATTTTTTTTATTTTTTCTTTATTTTCTGAATTTAAATTTTGTTTTTAAATTTTTGGATTCAGGACTAGTTTAGTGTAAATTTTGTAGAATTATTTTTGCTTTGTATATATTTTCTGCCACTAACCTGAGCAGGAATGGATGGACCACGATCCAATAAACCATCTAATTATGTGGATGATCCAGAAAAACTGCTGAGAAAGAGCCGAAACTCTGCCAAATTTTCTCGGAAACAAGAGGAAACTCTGCCGAAGATGGAAGACCAAGAGAAGAAGCTTATGGAGCTGTGTGTGCCAACATCAGCAGACTTGAAGATCAGAGACTTGGCACCACCACCCAGAGCATTTGAGATCAGGAGCTCAGTGATCAACATGGTGCAGAATCAACCATTCAGTGGAAAGGAGGACCCAAATCAACACTTGAAGACGTTCTTGCAGATTTGCAACACATTCAACGTTGAAGGAGTCACTAACGACCAGATCAGAGCAAGACTTTTCCCATTCTCTCTGATTGGGAAAGCACACCAGTGGTTGGCGACACTACCAGAGGAGACAGTGAGCAACTGGCAGAGTCTACTACAAGCATTCATCGCCAAGTATTTCTCACCAGGGAAGACTCAAGCTTTGCGCAACAGGATCTCAACATTTGTGCAGTACCCCACTGAGACATTCAGTGAAGCTTATGAGAGATTCAACGATTATGTGTCAGCATGCCCTCATCACAATTTTCAGAATTGGGACATAATTCAGAAATTCTATGGAGGACTCAACGCAGTGTGCAGAGGTCAAGTTGATGCATCATCCGGAGGATCAATTCTCAGTCTCACACCCACTGAGACCGAAGCCTTATTCAAGAAGATTGCAGAGAATGGAGCATGGGGAGCAGATAGAGTGACGCCTACCTCACTGGAGCAGCATACTTCCACTGGAACAGCGAAGAGTGTGCTGGAGGTAGACAAGATGGAGATCCTTGGTGGAAAAATCGACTCACTAATGAGGAGGTTCGAGAAGATGGAAAGTGGCAGAGCAGAGGAAGTGAAGTCTACAGATTACATGATGACTTGTGAAGAGTGTGGAGAGTATGGTCACTCAAGTGAGAGGTGTCCGGAGGAAGCTAAGGCTTTGGACTATGCCAGGAAGGAAGGTTGGATTCCCCCGTCCAATTATAGACAACAACAGTTCACTGCCGGATCAGCTATTCAGAATGTCATTCCTCTGCGGATTCAGCTCAAGGACTTTATGGAAGAGCAAGCTAAAATCAACAAGGACACACACTCAAAATTCAAGGCTGTAGACAAAGTGTTAGAAAGCATTGATGGCAAGATCACTACTGTGGGAAGTTCAAATCAACAGCTCATGGGGATGATGAAGATTTTAGAAAATCAACTATCTCAGTTAGCAGAGCATCTCCCAAACAAAAATGAAGGAAAGTTGCCAGGACAGCCACAGTCTAAAGAGTCACTCAAAGCAGTTACTACCAGATCCGGGAGAGAGACTAGAGACCCAGAGTTGACTACAAAAATTGCCAGTTCAGTGGAAGCAGAGAAAGAGAGTGAAGACGAACCAGAAGTGACAGTAGACGACACAAGAGTGTTACCAGAAAAGTGTAGAGTTCGAGCTAGCAAGACGGATGAGCATTTCAACAAGTTCATTGAAGTGATCAAGCAGCTATATATCCACATGCCACTATTGGATGCACTTCAAGTACCCACTTATGCCAAGTACTTCAAGGATATACTAGCTAACAAGAGGGAAATGCCATCTGAGTGTGTCAAGCTGACGACTGAGTGTAGTGCAGCCATAATGGATGTCCCTTTACAGAAGATGGCAGATCCGGGATGCCCCACCATCCCATGTTCTATTGGTGTACTCAACATTGATAAGGCTTTGTGCGATCTTGGAGCAAGTGTTAGTGTGATGCCGAAGTCAGTGTTCGATAGACTCAAGCTGCCTAAACCAGAGCCTACATCCATATGTTTGGAGCTAGCAGATCGTTCAGTGAGATATCCAGAAGGAGTAGCTGAGGATGTGCCAGTGAAGATTGGAGATAATATTGTACCAGTTGACTTCGTTATTCTGGAGATGGGAGCAAGCTCGAGATCACCACTGATACTTGGAAGACCTTTCCTAAGGACTGCTCAAGCCACTATTAATGTGGGGAAGGGAGAAATCAAGTTCAACATCAATGGTGAATCAAGTTCATTCAAATTTCGTCCGAAGTTTGAAGTTTGCCAATCAATTGAAGAGGACGGAGCTTGAAGAAGAAGACTTGTCTGCAGTGTCTACACAAGACATTGGACAGTAAAGATTTGAAGTTGGGCTGAAGGACTCATCTTAAGCGCTATTGGGAGGCAACCCAGGTATTTAGAGTTTTTAGTTTAATTTGAGTTAGTTTAAATTGAGTCAAAACTTTATTGTTAAACATTAGTTAAATTAATAAAGTTTGAGTTAGTTTAATTTAAAGTTTTTAGATTTAAATAGGATAAGATAGCTACTCTCACTTACGTAGCTATCTAAATTTTGAAAACCACGAAGACTTTGCCGGTTTAAATTTGGTTCGATTTTATTCGGTTTTTAAATAAAAATTAGAGTAGATATGTTTTTCTAAGATTTTATCTATATTGTTTGAATTTCAAAAATCATCTCTCTAATTTTATTCAAAAACTAGGCGTTTAACCTAAGCCACGCTAAAGAATTGAAGTTAGTTTATTCAATTCAATTAATGAATTGAGTGACTATCTTTATTCTGAAATTAAATCGGTTGATTAACCGAACATTTGTTTTTAATAAAAACTTTAAACATAGGTTTAATTTTCAATATGCTAAATAGGGATAATCTTTAATATGAAAATTAATTCTATCTTTTTGTGTGCTGAAATTATTAAACCTACATTAGTAGGGATATTTATATTGCTTATACGCATTAAGGACTAGAATTAGTGAAGATTAACATCAATCAAATAAAAATTAATTAATTAGGCAACATTGGATCCTCTTTTGATCTTGTAGCAACCAGCCAAGACATAGGAATAGGATAGGATTAAAACTTTTTAGGATAGTCATGATGAAGAAACATCCAAGGGGACAAACTTATGGTTGATTGAAGTTTCTGTCCAAAGCTGCATGCACGACGTTCAACTTGCAGTAGAAGCTATCCAAAAGTATCAGGAATCCATTGGGCATCTTGCAGGAGAAGGAGGAGACCCAGCAGAGCCAGCACAAGGCCAGCTCGGCCGAGCCACCCCCCCTGGTCGGCCGACCCCAGTAGACCCTTCACCAGATGCACCTCCCCTTTCAGCAGCAGCCTTGCCTATAAATTCCAGACCTTTGTTGATGATCTTCACCACCCAGAAACCATTCCAGAGCCAGTATTTCGAGAGAAAAGAGCAAGAGTAGTAGTTCTTGAGAGTTCTTGAGAGGAAGAGTTTAGAAGATGAAGAAGGCGGCAAGCTTCATCAAGAAGACTTTCAAGGGTTCTTCATCAAGGAGCAGCTCTCAACCCCAAGACGACGATTCATCAAGACTTTCATCAAGGAGACACTCTGTCTCTGAGATGGGGAGTTCCGGTTCTGAGCAGAGTCTCCGTCGGGATCAAGGATTGAGAGGATGTTCTTCTCGCTTCTCTGTTGAAGTAGAAGATGTCATGGAGCCGGTGAGGAGGCCACGCACTCGTTCTCAAAGTCAAGTCCCTCAACCGATGAACATTGATGATGATGATGATGATGAAGAGTGGAAGTATTCTTCAGAAGGATTTTCTCTCCGTTCAGCTATAGAAGAGCAAAGGTACAACAGTTGCAAAGAAAGGATTAGGTCCAATCTTGATTTAGATCATGATTTCATGAAAGTTCTAAACTTTGATTCAAGTATAGAGAAATCATTCCTTAATCTTGGCTGGGGTCCTTTCATTCATATTAGTGCTAGTTATCAGAGTGACTTAGCACTAGAGATTATGACTACTATGGATATAGTTCAGTCTTCTGATGGAATCAGCACTTTAAGGTTTAGACTTAAGGAAAACTGGACTGATATTTCTTTTGGAACTGTTGGAGCTTTATTTGGATTCCACACTAATGCACCAGAAAGTATAGAAGTTGATAATACTACACTAGAGAATTTTTGGTTGCGTATTGCTAGTGGACATTCAAAGGAGAGAATGAAAATTATCAACCCCATCCTTCGCATCATTCATAGATTCATGACAGTAAGAGTTTTGGAAAGGATGGATGACACTAAGGTGCAGATTGCTGAATTGAAATGGCTATATGTTGCACTGTGTCAACCTACTTGGACTAATCCCATTAATGCAATGATTAATCATTGGATAGTCCAGAGAAATAGAGCAACCGGATTATTGGGATATGGACATTATCTTACGGTGATTGCCTTCTCACTGATACCCAATTTGGTTTCTAGCCCCGCATACACTGTGCTACCAGCTAGTATAGATGAAAACTCCCTTAAGAAAGGGAAATACATTTTTGGGAATTCATCTACTGGATTTTATGTGGCTAAAACCAAGTTTAGAATCCCAGATAGAAGGTTGTCTCTGTTTATTCAGAATAAAACTGATTGGTCGGAGAAGTTTATGTTTGAGGAAGAACCAAGTCAGCAAACATCATCAGAATGGGACGCTTGGACTACTCCTAATCAACAGTTTCCTAGCAGTCAGTTTGGAGCAGGTTCATCACAAGGGCCAGTCTATCAAGTCAGACCCATTAGCTCTTATGATCCAACCTCTACTCCTGTATTTCAGCCATCAGGGAATATTCCTCCACCTGCAGTTTTTATTCCTAGAAATGCAAGATCCTACGATCCAGATTTCATTGCAGCTCAGCAGATGCCACACAGATCTTATTATGGCATTGAGACAATGACGGCAAGAAATTATGGTATTCTTGATCATGTTCGGGAAAATTTACAACAGTACGAGCAAAACACTCAGAATATTGAGGAGCAATTATTCAACCTGAGGCTGTGGGACCAGAACAATCAAGGCAATCAAGAGTGAAGCTCTTAGTGGTTTGATTTTCTTTTTCTTTTTTTTTTTATTTTTATTTTAATTTCGAATTTATTTTAATTTCTCTTATTTTATATATTTTGTATAATTATGAGTGTTTAATTCAAGTTAATTTGAGTTTTATTTGAGTCATGTGAGTTAACCATGTATCACCTCCTTTGTTTAATTGAATAAAACTTGTGTTAATTTGTGTTCTAAAGTCTTTTGATTAGACTAAGTTTATGCTCTCAATTTAATGCACTTAAATTTGAATTTTGATTTGCATATATGAGATAGATTTGATATTTCATAAAGACCCATATGATATTAATATTTTGATTTCAGATTTATCATATTGAGTCTCCTTTTAAAAAAAAATGATGATTTTATTTTATAAACTTTTATGATCAAAGTTTTTCTTGTGATTATTTTATATAAGCCCTTCCTATTTAGAGCCTTATATTATATAATACACTATAGTTTGATCAAATTTAATTCTTGATTGAATTGAATTAGGATTTGAATCTAGGGTTTGAGATTTCAAAGCTGGTCATTCATATTTGATTATCTTTTCATTTGCTAGCCTTTTTATCCATGCATTGTATATCTCTACATTGGAGAAAATACAAATTTCGCTGGATATCCCTCCTGAAACCAAAATATCGTCAAAAATATATCTATCCTTACCACAACCTATTTGTTTTCTGGAGTATATCTTAAGTTTATTTTTCAGCTGGACCCCTGTTCCAAAAAGTTAAAATACTCGAGGATGAGTATTATTCAAGAGTGGGGGAGGAAAGCTTATTTTAAAATTAAAATTTTTATAAAGTTTTTGAGGAGGCAAAGAAAAAAAAAGAGAAGACCAAGTGGTCGAAAATTGAAAAAAAAAAGAGAGAGAAAAGAAAAAAAAAAGCCAAGTGGCCGCAGTAGAATTAGGAATAAAAATATATATTATATTTATGCCCCTCAAAAATCTTTTATATGAAAGTTGGTGTTTATTCAATATATATACTCCAGAAAATTTTCCAACCATATGCAATCCGATATCAGGGACTTCATTTGTGCCTTGAAATCATTGATTTATTTGCATATGTCCACCATTCTATATAATTTTTCTTTATCTTTTTCATCAATTTATTTTCCATGACCTTTTTGAGAAATCTCAGTAAAACCAGCAGATCCTTTTCCTAGTTTGATAATATATTGAGATTAAATTTTGATTAGGATCCTTACCGAAAACTCCAGATATAAGCCTACACATATATAATATGATTATGAGATAGTTTTTAGCCACATATTGAGTGACTAGAAAGATGAGTGGAGTTTTGGGCTTTATATAATCTTGATCCTTGAAAACTTTGTCGAAATAATAATTTTTGAAAAGAAGGAGATTCATTTGTGATAAAGTTTGATCTCATTTATCATACATTGTGGGATATGCTTACATGAATATCTATCTATTTTTATATTTGTAGATCCAAACACTGAAAAATATTGAGAGTATGAATTTAGTTTGATTATTTGATTTTAGTTCATAAGTTAACTATATTTTAAGTTTTTACTTACTCGAGGACGAGCAAGGTTTAAGAGTGGGGGTATTGTTGACGCGGCTTATGAACGAAAATTATACATCATTTTATATTGTTTTTACCTATTATGCGTCAACTTTGCCTTTTACTAACAAATAACATAGATTATTGTGGATTTTGCAATATTGTCTTGGAAATGGTCTACTTGTAATTTTTGCAGGTTTTGGGCCAATTTTAAGCAAAATTCATCAAAGTCTACCTCGAGTAAAAAAGACCTCTGAATATTATTCAATAATGGAAGAAGAAGCCCAATTAAAGACCCATCAAATGAAGCCCAATTCTAGAAGACTCGACAAGATCTCGGGATACAGAAGAATCTGGAAGGTTTAGAGTCCGAAAAGGACTCCACGAAGATTTATATGAAGGTTATCCCGAAGCCCGCGAAAGATGGAAACTAGAGGAGGCTGGAAGGGCCTGGGTCGGCCGAGCCAGACCCCCCCAAGTCGGCCGACCCCAGGACTCCGTATGTCGGTTTCAGTTTCCTTTTCGGCCACGTCTTCTCCAGGGTATTTAAAGAGAAGCTGAGCCCCTGGTCGAGGCATCCAATTCATTATCAAGGCGACAAGACGACGACTTGAGGGACACAACTAGAGGAGAGCAGAGGGTCGAGTTTCTAGTCTAGGTTTAGATCTTCTTCTAATCTCTAGAGGTGATTAGAGGCCTTGCACGGCTCTCTAATTGTCTAGATCCGGAGGTCTAATTGTATCATCAAGGGAAGGTATGATCATGGTTGTAATTATGATACAGTTAATTAATGAAGTATTGTTCTTGTCTAATTATCATATTCTTGTTCTAATTATGGTTGTTCTAGCTGTAATTAAGTTTATGTCTAGATGCATCTTGATTAGACCATGTCATTAAGGGTGATGTTTATCTAGCGTTCTTGATCTTTGATCTAGTTTACTAGTAATATAGTTTTGTGTCTAGTTCTTGTGATCATGGTGATTAGAAGTGCTAGTTGCTCTAATTATGTTATTAGACCAAATAAAAGTAATTGGAAGTGCATTCTCTAATTACGTGCCTGTTGAAAGTTCTTCGTCGATTACCTGGTTACCAGTGACAGTGGAGCCCGGGGAAAGGTTGAGCCGATCTAGGGGATTAGATTGATTGATCATGATTTAATTATGCTATGATAGATGTGCTTGAACATGCTTATTTGCCTTGATCTACTAGTTATCTCGCTGCTCTAATCTCGTTGTGAAACTTTATCTATCGTATGCTTTGGATCCGATTAGAGCTTGATTAGAACCTAGTTAATACCCTTTGATTAGAGTTCTAATTATGTTTCTAATTGTTTATCTTATATATATATAGTTTAGTTTATCTCTTTTACTAGATTAGGCTAAGGATTGGTTTAGTTTAAGGATTGGTTTAGAAGTAGATTAGATATCCTTTTTACCCTAGTTTTCGCATAAACTCTTGTTAATTAGATCACGATTTGTTCGTTCCTTGGATTGACATAAACCTACGATACTCATCATAGGGAAAAGCTACACACGATACTGTCGCTTGCAGTATAAGGTTTGCCATGCTTAAGTGCTGTCAACAAGCTTTTCTGGCGCCGTTGCCGGGGAACTAATTATTAGGGTTCTAGTTAATTAGAGTTTATGTTTGTTGTATGTATTTAGCATTTAAATTCAGTTTTATTTCTTTAATGCATTTAGATTTATTTTCTTTATTTTCTTTTTATTTTAGGCGCAATAATTTTATTTTATTTTTATTTATGTTATTTTTTATTTATTACTGTTCTTGCGCCATTTTTTTTATTTTATTTTTTTTATTTTTTTTATTTTTTCTTTATTTTCTGAATTTAAATTTTGTTTTTAAATTTTTGGATTCAGGACTAGTTTAGTGTAAATTTTGTAGAATTATTTTTGCTTTGTATATATTTTCTGCCACTAACCTGAGCAGGAATGGATGGACCACGATCCAATAAACCATCTAATTATGTGGATGATCCAGAAAAACTGCTGAGAAAGAGCCGAAACTCTGCCAAATTTTCTCGGAAACAAGAGGAAACTCTGCCGAAGATGGAAGACCAAGAGAAGAAGCTTATGGAGCTGTGTGTGCCAACATCAGCAGACTTGAAGATCAGAGACTTGGCACCACCACCCAGAGCATTTGAGATCAGGAGCTCAGTGATCAACATGGTGCAGAATCAACCATTCAGTGGAAAGGAGGACCCAAATCAACACTTGAAGACGTTCTTGCAGATTTGCAACACATTCAACGTTGAAGGAGTCACTAACGACCAGATCAGAGCAAGACTTTTCCCATTCTCTCTGATTGGGAAAGCACACCAGTGGTTGGCGACACTACCAGAGGAGACAGTGAGCAACTGGCAGAGTCTACTACAAGCATTCATCGCCAAGTATTTCTCACCAGGGAAGACTCAAGCTTTGCGCAACAGGATCTCAACATTTGTGCAGTACCCCACTGAGACATTCAGTGAAGCTTATGAGAGATTCAACGATTATGTGTCAGCATGCCCTCATCACAATTTTCAGAATTGGGACATAATTCAGAAATTCTATGGAGGACTCAACGCAGTGTGCAGAGGTCAAGTTGATGCATCATCCGGAGGATCAATTCTCAGTCTCACACCCACTGAGACCGAAGCCTTATTCAAGAAGATTGCAGAGAATGGAGCATGGGGAGCAGATAGAGTGACGCCTACCTCACTGGAGCAGCATACTTCCACTGGAACAGCGAAGAGTGTGCTGGAGGTAGACAAGATGGAGATCCTTGGTGGAAAAATCGACTCACTAATGAGGAGGTTCGAGAAGATGGAAAGTGGCAGAGCAGAGGAAGTGAAGTCTACAGATTACATGATGACTTGTGAAGAGTGTGGAGAGTATGGTCACTCAAGTGAGAGGTGTCCGGAGGAAGCTAAGGCTTTGGACTATGCCAGGAAGGAAGGTTGGATTCCCCCGTCCAATTATAGACAACAACAGTTCACTGCCGGATCAGCTATTCAGAATGTCATTCCTCTGCGGATTCAGCTCAAGGACTTTATGGAAGAGCAAGCTAAAATCAACAAGGACACACACTCAAAATTCAAGGCTGTAGACAAAGTGTTAGAAAGCATTGATGGCAAGATCACTACTGTGGGAAGTTCAAATCAACAGCTCATGGGGATGATGAAGATTTTAGAAAATCAACTATCTCAGTTAGCAGAGCATCTCCCAAACAAAAATGAAGGAAAGTTGCCAGGACAGCCACAGTCTAAAGAGTCACTCAAAGCAGTTACTACCAGATCCGGGAGAGAGACTAGAGACCCAGAGTTGACTACAAAAATTGCCAGTTCAGTGGAAGCAGAGAAAGAGAGTGAAGACGAACCAGAAGTGACAGTAGACGACACAAGAGTGTTACCAGAAAAGTGTAGAGTTCGAGCTAGCAAGACGGATGAGCATTTCAACAAGTTCATTGAAGTGATCAAGCAGCTATATATCCACATGCCACTATTGGATGCACTTCAAGTACCCACTTATGCCAAGTACTTCAAGGATATACTAGCTAACAAGAGGGAAATGCCATCTGAGTGTGTCAAGCTGACGACTGAGTGTAGTGCAGCCATAATGGATGTCCCTTTACAGAAGATGGCAGATCCGGGATGCCCCACCATCCCATGTTCTATTGGTGTACTCAACATTGATAAGGCTTTGTGCGATCTTGGAGCAAGTGTTAGTGTGATGCCGAAGTCAGTGTTCGATAGACTCAAGCTGCCTAAACCAGAGCCTACATCCATATGTTTGGAGCTAGCAGATCGTTCAGTGAGATATCCAGAAGGAGTAGCTGAGGATGTGCCAGTGAAGATTGGAGATAATATTGTACCAGTTGACTTCGTTATTCTGGAGATGGGAGCAAGCTCGAGATCACCACTGATACTTGGAAGACCTTTCCTAAGGACTGCTCAAGCCACTATTAATGTGGGGAAGGGAGAAATCAAGTTCAACATCAATGGTGAATCAAGTTCATTCAAATTTCGTCCGAAGTTTGAAGTTTGCCAATCAATTGAAGAGGACGGAGCTTGAAGAAGAAGACTTGTCTGCAGTGTCTACACAAGACATTGGACAGTAAAGATTTGAAGTTGGGCTGAAGGACTCATCTTAAGCGCTATTGGGAGGCAACCCAGGTATTTAGAGTTTTTAGTTTAATTTGAGTTAGTTTAAATTGAGTCAAAACTTTATTGTTAAACATTAGTTAAATTAATAAAGTTTGAGTTAGTTTAATTTAAAGTTTTTAGATTTAAATAGGATAAGATAGCTACTCTCACTTACGTAGCTATCTAAATTTTGAAAACCACGAAGACTTTGCCGGTTTAAATTTGGTTCGATTTTATTCGGTTTTTAAATAAAAATTAGAGTAGATATGTTTTTCTAAGATTTTATCTATATTGTTTGAATTTCAAAAATCATCTCTCTAATTTTATTCAAAAACTAGGCGTTTAACCTAAGCCACGCTAAAGAATTGAAGTTAGTTTATTCAATTCAATTAATGAATTGAGTGACTATCTTTATTCTGAAATTAAATCGGTTGATTAACCGAACATTTGTTTTTAATAAAAACTTTAAACATAGGTTTAATTTTCAATATGCTAAATAGGGATAATCTTTAATATGAAAATTAATTCTATCTTTTTGTGTGCTGAAATTATTAAACCTACATTAGTAGGGATATTTATATTGCTTATACGCATTAAGGACTAGAATTAGTGAAGATTAACATCAATCAAATAAAAATTAATTAATTAGGCAACATTGGATCCTCTTTTGATCTTGTAGCAACCAGCCAAGACATAGGAATAGGATAGGATTAAAACTTTTTAGGATAGTCATGATGAAGAAACATCCAAGGGGACAAACTTATGGTTGATTGAAGTTTCTGTCCAAAGCTGCATGCACGACGTTCAACTTGCAGTAGAAGCTATCCAAAAGTATCAGGAATCCATTGGGCATCTTGCAGGAGAAGGAGGAGACCCAGCAGAGCCAGCACAAGGCCAGCTCGGCCGAGCCACCCCCCCCTGGTCGGCCGACCCCAGTAGACCCTTCACCAGATGCACCTCCCCTTTCAGCAGCAGCCTTGCCTATAAATTCCAGACCTTTGTTGATGATCTTCACCACCCAGAAACCATTCCAGAGCCAGTATTTCGAGAGAAAAGAGCAAGAGTAGTAGTTCTTGAGAGTTCTTGAGAGGAAGAGTTTAGAAGATGAAGAAGGCGGCAAGCTTCATCAAGAAGACTTTCAAGGGTTCTTCATCAAGGAGCAGCTCTCAACCCCAAGACGACGATTCATCAAGACTTTCATCAAGGAGACACTCTGTCTCTGAGATGGGGAGTTCCGGTTCTGAGCAGAGTCTCCGTCGGGATCAAGGATTGAGAGGATGTTCTTCTCGCTTCTCTGTTGAAGTAGAAGATGTCATGGAGCCGGTGAGGAGGCCACGCACTCGTTCTCAAAGTCAAGTCCCTCAACCGATGAACATTGATGATGATGATGATGATGAAGAGTGGAAGTATTCTTCAGAAGGATTTTCTCTCCGTTCAGCTATAGAAGAGCAAAGGTACAACAGTTGCAAAGAAAGGATTAGGTCCAATCTTGATTTAGATCATGATTTCATGAAAGTTCTAAACTTTGATTCAAGTATAGAGAAATCATTCCTTAATCTTGGCTGGGGTCCTTTCATTCATATTAGTGCTAGTTATCAGAGTGACTTAGCACTAGAGATTATGACTACTATGGATATAGTTCAGTCTTCTGATGGAATCAGCACTTTAAGGTTTAGACTTAAGGAAAACTGGACTGATATTTCTTTTGGAACTGTTGGAGCTTTATTTGGATTCCACACTAATGCACCAGAAAGTATAGAAGTTGATAATACTACACTAGAGAATTTTTGGTTGCGTATTGCTAGTGGACATTCAAAGGAGAGAATGAAAATTATCAACCCCATCCTTCGCATCATTCATAGATTCATGACAGTAAGAGTTTTGGAAAGGATGGATGACACTAAGGTGCAGATTGCTGAATTGAAATGGCTATATGTTGCACTGTGTCAACCTACTTGGACTAATCCCATTAATGCAATGATTAATCATTGGATAGTCCAGAGAAATAGAGCAACCGGATTATTGGGATATGGACATTATCTTACGGTGATTGCCTTCTCACTGATACCCAATTTGGTTTCTAGCCCCGCATACACTGTGCTACCAGCTAGTATAGATGAAAACTCCCTTAAGAAAGGGAAATACATTTTTGGGAATTCATCTACTGGATTTTATGTGGCTAAAACCAAGTTTAGAATCCCAGATAGAAGGTTGTCTCTGTTTATTCAGAATAAAACTGATTGGTCGGAGAAGTTTATGTTTGAGGAAGAACCAAGTCAGCAAACATCATCAGAATGGGACGCTTGGACTACTCCTAATCAACAGTTTCCTAGCAGTCAGTTTGGAGCAGGTTCATCACAAGGGCCAGTCTATCAAGTCAGACCCATTAGCTCTTATGATCCAACCTCTACTCCTGTATTTCAGCCATCAGGGAATATTCCTCCACCTGCAGTTTTTATTCCTAGAAATGCAAGATCCTACGATCCAGATTTCATTGCAGCTCAGCAGATGCCACACAGATCTTATTATGGCATTGAGACAATGACGGCAAGAAATTATGGTATTCTTGATCATGTTCGGGAAAATTTACAACAGTACGAGCAAAACACTCAGAATATTGAGGAGCAATTATTCAACCTGAGGCTGTGGGACCAGAACAATCAAGGCAATCAAGAGTGAAGCTCTTAGTGGTTTGATTTTCTTTTTCTTTTTTTTTTTATTTTTATTTTAATTTCGAATTTATTTTAATTTCTCTTATTTTATATATTTTGTATAATTATGAGTGTTTAATTCAAGTTAATTTGAGTTTTATTTGAGTCATGTGAGTTAACCATGTATCACCTCCTTTGTTTAATTGAATAAAACTTGTGTTAATTTGTGTTCTAAAGTCTTTTGATTAGACTAAGTTTATGCTCTCAATTTAATGCACTTAAATTTGAATTTTGATTTGCATATATGAGATAGATTTGATATTTCATAAAGACCCATATGATATTAATATTTTGATTTCAGATTTATCATATTGAGTCTCCTTTTAAAAAAAAATGATGATTTTATTTTATAAACTTTTATGATCAAAGTTTTTCTTGTGATTATTTTATATAAGCCCTTCCTATTTAGAGCCTTATATTATATAATACACTATAGTTTGATCAAATTTAATTCTTGATTGAATTGAATTAGGATTTGAATCTAGGGTTTGAGATTTCAAAGCTGGTCATTCATATTTGATTATCTTTTCATTTGCTAGCCTTTTTATCCATGCATTGTATATCTCTACATTGGAGAAAATACAAATTTCGCTGGATATCCCTCCTGAAACCAAAATATCGTCAAAAATATATCTATCCTTACCACAACCTATTTGTTTTCTGGAGTATATCTTAAGTTTATTTTTCAGCTGGACCCCTGTTCCAAAAAGTTAAAATACTCGAGGATGAGTATTATTCAAGAGTGGGGGAGGAAAGCTTATTTTAAAATTAAAATTTTTATAAAGTTTTTGAGGAGGCAAAGAAAAAAAAAGAGAAGACCAAGTGGTCGAAAATTGAAAAAAAAAGAGAGAGAAAAAAAAAAAAAAGCCAAGTGGCCGCAGTAGAATTAGGAATAAAAATATATATTATATTTATGCCCCTCAAAAATCTTTTATATGAAAGTTGGTGTTTATTCAATATATATACTCCAGAAAATTTTCCAACCATATGCAATCCGATATCAGGGACTTCATTTGTGCCTTGAAATCATTGATTTATTTGCATATGTCCACCATTCTATATAATTTTTCTTTATCTTTTTCATCAATTTATTTTCCATGACCTTTTTGAGAAATCTCAGTAAAACCAGCAGATCCTTTTCCTAGTTTGATAATATATTGAGATTAAATTTTGATTAGGATCCTTACCGAAAACTCCAGATATAAGCCTACACATATATAATATGATTATGAGATAGTTTTTAGCCACATATTGAGTGACTAGAAAGATGAGTGGAGTTTTGGGCTTTATATAATCTTGATCCTTGAAAACTTTGTCGAAATAATAATTTTTGAAAAGAAGGAGATTCATTTGTGATAAAGTTTGATCTCATTTATCATACATTGTGGGATATGCTTACATGAATATCTATCTATTTTTATATTTGTAGATCCAAACACTGAAAAATATTGAGAGTATGAATTTAGTTTGATTATTTGATTTTAGTTCATAAGTTAACTATATTTTAAGTTTTTACTTACTCGAGGACGAGCAAGGTTTAAGAGTGGGGGTATTGTTGACGCGGCTTATGAACGAAAATTATACATCATTTTATATTGTTTTTACCTATTATGCGTCAACTTTGCCTTTTACTAACAAATAACATAGATTATTGTGGATTTTGCAATATTGTCTTGGAAATGGTCTACTTGTAATTTTTGCAGGTTTTGGGCCAATTTTAAGCAAAATTCATCAAAGTCTACCTCGAGTAAAAAAGACCTCTGAATATTATTCAATAATGGAAGAAGAAGCCCAATTAAAGACCCATCAAATGAAGCCCAATTCTAGAAGACTCGACAAGATCTCGGGATACAGAAGAATCTGGAAGGTTTAGAGTCCGAAAAGGACTCCACGAAGATTTATATGAAGGTTATCCCGAAGCCCGCGAAAGATGGAAACTAGAGGAGGCTGGAAGGGCCTGGGTCGGCCGAGCCAGACCCCCCCAAGTCGGCCGACCCCAGGACTCCGTATGTCGGTTTCAGTTTCCTTTTCGGCCACGTCTTCTCCAGGGTATTTAAAGAGAAGCTGAGCCCCTGGTCGAGGCATCCAATTCATTATCAAGGCGACAAGACGACGACTTGAGGGACACAACTAGAGGAGAGCAGAGGGTCGAGTTTCTAGTCTAGGTTTAGATCTTCTTCTAATCTCTAGAGGTGATTAGAGGCCTTGCACGGCTCTCTAATTGTCTAGATCCGGAGGTCTAATTGTATCATCAAGGGAAGGTATGATCATGGTTGTAATTATGATACAGTTAATTAATGAAGTATTGTTCTTGTCTAATTATCATATTCTTGTTCTAATTATGGTTGTTCTAGCTGTAATTAAGTTTATGTCTAGATGCATCTTGATTAGACCATGTCATTAAGGGTGATGTTTATCTAGCGTTCTTGATCTTTGATCTAGTTTACTAGTAATATAGTTTTGTGTCTAGTTCTTGTGATCATGGTGATTAGAAGTGCTAGTTGCTCTAATTATGTTATTAGACCAAATAAAAGTAATTGGAAGTGCATTCTCTAATTACGTGCCTGTTGAAAGTTCTTCGTCGATTACCTGGTTACCAGTGACAGTGGAGCCCGGGGAAAGGTTGAGCCGATCTAGGGGATTAGATTGATTGATCATGATTTAATTATGCTATGATAGATGTGCTTGAACATGCTTATTTGCCTTGATCTACTAGTTATCTCGCTGCTCTAATCTCGTTGTGAAACTTTATCTATCGTATGCTTTGGATCCGATTAGAGCTTGATTAGAACCTAGTTAATACCCTTTGATTAGAGTTCTAATTATGTTTCTAATTGTTTATCTTATATATATATAGTTTAGTTTATCTCTTTTACTAGATTAGGCTAAGGATTGGTTTAGTTTAAGGATTGGTTTAGAAGTAGATTAGATATCCTTTTTACCCTAGTTTTCGCATAAACTCTTGTTAATTAGATCACGATTTGTTCGTTCCTTGGATTGACATAAACCTACGATACTCATCATAGGGAAAAGCTACACACGATACTGTCGCTTGCAGTATAAGGTTTGCCATGCTTAAGTGCTGTTAACAACGACCCACGAGTTGGGGTGAACATCATTCCTAAACATGTTGTAGACACCCATTTCCCCACTCTCCCACGATCAAAATCCGACATTGGCTTGAAGTGGAACAAGAATGAATCGTTGGAAAATCATGGAGTTATCAGGGTCATACCAGTAGCCTTGCGGGACAAGCGGATGTTCTTAGATTTCCACATCTTTGACATACCCGAGGAACCCATGCCACTCATACTGGTTGGGATCCCTATTGCTTCCCTGATGAAAACTACAGCAACTCCAGGGCAGCTACAGCTCCAGTTTGGCAAAGAAGTGTTCGAAGTTGGCATGAGTTGAGCACTGAACACCAAAACGGAGGCTAAGCCAGAGGTTGATCTCCTAGAAGAAGTGATGGGTATTTCACTTGAGGAAGAGGAAGAACAACAAAGCCTAGAGGAAGAGGCTAGCAACTTCAGTGCGGTGGAAGAGCCGCTTGAGTTTGAGAAACTGGGTGAATCCTTGCGGCCCAACCCCCCAAAAATTGAGCTTAAACAGCTACCGCCTGGCCTGAAGTATGCCTTCCTCAACAGGAATCCGGACACACCGGTAATCATCAGCGACAAGCTGACCGAGAATGAGAGCCGGCGATTAATCGCAGTCTTGGAGAAGTACAGATCAGTGCTTGGGTACTCACTCCAAGATCTGAAGGGAATCAGTCCGAACCTGTGCACTCATCGCATCCCGATGGAAACCGAGCACCGGCCCTCACGGGAACCTCAACGAAGACTCAATCAAGCGATGAGAGAGGTAGTCAAGAAGGAGGTGCTTAAACTCCTACATGCGGGTATCATCTACCCGGTGCAAGATAGTGAATGGGTCAGTCCAGTCCAAGTTGTACGAAAGAAAGGAGGAATGGCAGTTGTGAAGAACCAGAACAATGAGCTAATTCCTCAGCGCACTGTCACCGGATGGCGTATGTGTATCGATTACAGAAAACTCAATGCAGCCACCCTGGAAAGATCACTTCCCCCTTCCCTTCATTGATGAAATGCTCGAGAGACTGGCCAATCACTCCTTCTTCTGCTATCTTGATGGCTACTCTGGTTATCACCAGATCCGCATTCACCCGGATGACCAGAGTAAGACCACATTCACCTATCTCTATGGCACTTTTGCCTATCGGTGAATGTCATTTTGACTATGCAATGCTCCAGCATCGTTCCAGCGTTGTATGATGGCCATATTCTTCGACCTCATAGAAAACATAATGGAAGTATTCATGGAAGATTTCTCAGTCTATGGCAAGACCTTTGATGGATGCCTTGAGAACTTAGAAAAGGTTCTCCAGAGATGCAAAGAAGTAGACCTTGTCCTAAACTGGGAGAAATATCACTTTATGGTCAGAGAAGGGATTGTGCTAGGACACAAGGTTTTAGAGAGAGGCATAGCGGTGGACCGTGCAAAAATCAAAGTTATTGAGCAACTCCCACCTCCAACAAACCTCAAGGCACTCCGAAGCTTCCTTGGTCATGCTTGGTTTGATGACGCATGCCTAGAAGCCTTCCAACTTGTTGGCTAAGAATACACCCTTTGTGTTTGATGATGCATGCCTAGAAGCCTTCCATACACTCAAGAAAGCTCTTGTCACAACCCCATCATCCAACCACTAGACTGGAATGCTCCATTCGAGATCATGTGCGATACCAGCGATTATGCTGTAGGAGCAGTCCTAGGCCAGAGCAAGGATAGAAAACATCATGCCATATCCTATGCTAGCAAGACGCTGACTGGCCCGCAGCTGAACTACTCCGCCACCGAGAAAGAGTTATTGGCCGTTGTCTTTGCCATTGACAAATTCAGATCATACTTGGTAGGAGCCAAGGTCATAATATACACAGACCATGCAGCTCTCAAATACCTCCTCACCAAGAAAGATGCAAAGCCACGACTAATACGGTGGGTCCTGCTACTTCAAGAATTTGACATTGAAATCAAGGACAAGAAAGGAGTAGAAAATTCAGTTGCTGATCATCTCTCAAGAATGCAATTTGAAGAAACATCATCCTCGCCGATTGATGATTATATGAGAGATGACACACTTCTGAAGGTTACGACATCCCAACCATAGTATGCAGATCTGGTCAACTACATGGTCACGGGATATGTACCTAAAGAAGTTGACAAGAGAAAACTGGTCCATGACAGCCGGTTCTATCTCTAGGATGACCCCTACCTATACAAGCTCTGCGCAGACGGGCTCTTGCGTCGCTGCATTCCCGCTTGTGAAGTCCCCCAGATCCTTGACAGATGCCATTCATCTTCCTACGGAGGTCACTATGGAGCCTACCGAACTCATGCAAAGATTTGGCAAAGTGGATTCTACTGGCCAAATATGTACGATGATGCCAAAGAGTTCGTGATAAGATTTTCAAGGTGCCAACGACAAGGAAACATAAATCCAAGGGATGCTATGCCACACACCAGCAACCTCCAACTCGATGTATTCGATGTGTGGGGCATAGACTTCATGGGGCCATTTCGCAAGTGTGGAGACAAAGAGTACATCCTCATCGCAGTGGATTATGTGTCAAAGTGGATAGAGGCGCTGCCGTGTTCCGTGGCAGATTCAAGACATTCTATCAGAATGTTCTATGACACCATATTTCTTCGATTTGGTACGCCAAGGGTCATTATCAGTGATGGAGGCCCACACTTCATTGACAAAAGATTCAAGTGGTGCCTCGCAGAACTCGGTGTGGACCACCGTGTTGCCACTCCTTACCACCCGCAGACAAGTGGCCAAACTGAGACATCAAATAAACAGATCAAGAATATCCTGCAGAAAACTGTCGAAGCTATGAGAAAAGATTGGGTATCCAAGCTACCCGATGCTCTATGGGCATACCGCACAGCATATAAAACTCCCATTGGCATGACACCATATTAGATGGTGTATGGCAAGACTTGTCACATGCCAGTAGAACTTGAGTTCAAGTCGCATTGGGCGATAAGGAAGTGGAACATGGATCTCCAATCGGTAGGAGTTCGACGTCAGATCCAACTCGCTGAATTGGAGGAATTGAGGGAGAAGGCCTACCACAGTGCCAAGCTATACAAGGAGCGAACCAAAAGATGGCACGATAAGCGTATCAAGATCAAGACATTCAAATTAGGCGAAGGTATTACTTTTTAATTCTCTCGTTCGTTTGTTTGGTCATGGTAAGCTTAGAAGTAAGTGGGAAGGACCCTTTTTGGTCCTTAATGCCGCCGATCACGGTGCCATCACCCTCTAGGATGTAACACCCTAGTTTAAATTCCAGCATTTTACAATTAAATTCAAGTAATTTATTTAATTTTCTAAGGCTTATGTGTTTAGTTGCATTTAACAGGTTTTATTTAAAATAAATACTTATATAAAAATAATCATAGACCTAACTTTCTTGTGCATACATGCTGATGCATTGTTCCTTGTTTGAGTGAATTAAGGAATTAAATTCAAATTTATTTGAATTATTAGAGCTATATCTCTTCCAATTCAAAAGAATTCAAAAACAGAAAAGAAAAAGAAAAAAAAGGGGAAAGCCCAAGCCGACCGGTCGGCCCAAGCCAACCGGCCAGCCCAGCTTCCCCCACCTCCTCTTTCCGCCTGGGCTCCGAGCTGGCCCAACGCGCGCCCCCTCTCCCTTAGCGCACCGCCGGCCCGCCAAGCGCGCGCCCCACGGTCTCCGCGCCTCGCCGACAGGCGGGCCTCGCCCTGTCCCCCCACTGACCGCCGAGCCCCACTGGCAGGCTCGTCTTCCTCCTCCCGCCGAATTTCTCGCCGCCTTCCTTACTTCCCTGCTCGGCCGCGTCAACGTTCGAGCGGAGGGACCCAAATCCTCGCCTGCACCCCTGCCTTAATCACCCCGTCCTCAATCCCACAGCCGCCGCGCTGGTTTCCCGTTTCCCCTCCGCCTTCAAGCACATTCAAACCCGAGCGGTATCACCGCGCCACGACGCCCTCGGCTCTCACACGCCTATAAAACCCGACCCCGAGCTTCACCCCGAGCCCCTTTACCACTCCACCTCTCCAATTCCACTCCCGTGCCTCGACATGCCCGCAGTTTGCCGCCGGAGCTCCGCCTCGGTAAGTCGCTACGACAACGAATTCACCGTCGGTACAGCCTCTCCGGCCATCTAACCCCCCCCCCCCATCGTGTTCGCAAGGCCCGCGGTGCCATTCCAGTAGTTGTTGATGCGAGGACGAGCCTCCGACGGTCTCGTCCACGAGCACCGACCACTCCCGTTCGTCGCTTACCGTCGCCAAGCCCCACCGCTCATTCCTCGACCTCGCTGGACCCTCGGTGAGCTCCGCCTCGGCCTCCTCTCCCTTTCCAGCTAGATCTAGTCTAGTGAAATCGCCCTAGGCCTCTGCGTACGCCACTCCAGCGAGCCGCCCCACGCGAGCCGAACCCCGCCGTGCGATTTGGTCACCGCCGGTGCCTCCCCATCCCCTTGGTTCCCTGCCGTCCGATCTGAGTTGCACGGCCACAATTAAAACGTGCCATACCCCTTCGTGGGCTAATCACCGAGCGCCACGTCGCCCTCACTTAATCCGACTCAGCTGGCCCCACCCGTCAGGCTGACGTGTCACGCCAGGAGCGCGCCGCGTCAGCGCCGCGTTGGGGTAGACCCAGTCAGCCATAGGACTTTTGCAGAAAGGTCCCCGCGTTTGTTTAGAATCAACCCGCGGTCCATCTCAGTAGAAAAGTATTTAGATCTAGGTCCTATTTTCTTCGGTTTAGCCCCTGCACTTCCTGGTTTTTGAACCCGCGGTCCAAGCCTCGGTGTTTTTGCCCTAAAACCCTCAGCGGCTATGGCTAATTACGTATAGGTCCTCGGTTTTTCAAATCTAGCCCCTGGTTTAGCTGTTTTATCACCGTTTGGCCCCTAGAAGCTTGTTTTATGCATAACTTTCACATTTTAACTCTGATTTGAGTGATTCTTTCGCTCACGTGTTCGTAGAAATGCGTAGAATGTTTTTAGTACAGTTTTATCTTCTGTTTTTATGATATGATGTACTGTTTCTTACCTTTTGATAATTGTTTGCATGTATGTATGCGTGGAAATGCTTGTATGTTGCCGTGAACGTGTTTAGACGGTGAGCAGTTTGTTGGTGAAGAAGAGCAGCAGTTTGAGGGTGTTGAGCAGCAGCCTCAAGACCAATTTGAGCAAGGCAAGTATAACCTGGACAACCTAATAACCATTTAATCATTTCATATGCATGTGTCTAAACTTTTATGCCCTAAGGACTGTATCGTAGCCTCTTTTATCGATATATTCACCTATGGGATGCATGTTGGTTAAGTTTTGCTAGTTGTTGCGCGAACACGTGTTACTTTTGTTAATAATATTGTTAATGGTTCTATGCAATATAATTGTTGAGCTTGACCCTCTGTGCTGTGTGCTTGAGTGGTTCATGTCTCCTTAAAATTGGCTTTTTAGCAACTTGGTTTAGGGGCATGAGCATGTTCTTAGTGGTTTGCTCATAGCCGCTCTCCATAAGAACCGGTTCGCAAAGCGACAACCTGGGACAACTGTGCTACCATGAGACTGGTATGGGACGGTCTCAGCTGATTAATTAGATCGTTTTGGTTTGGAGTAACTTACCTGCGGGGCAAGAGGGGGAGTAACCTTTTGTGGTCGTTGCACTACCTTAGGTTGAGTGTGCTGTGTGCTTCTCCCTTTGAGAGGCGGACACCACAATTGCGGTGCTTGATTCCTTGCGGTTACTTTTTACCAACGTGATCTTTGTAAAGGCTTCGTAGTGTGCTCGCTAGTCATCTCATCTCAAGCAATGTACGTGATGAACTCCTAGCGTAGCACACGGCTTGTGGGTAAAGATGTACGACCTCTCGAGAGTGTAAAACTGACATGTCAGCCGTGCTCATGGTTATGAGCGGCCCAGATCCTTTATGCAGATTAGTGGTTCCTGGTTGGGTTTGGAAGTTGGTTCTTATGTTAACAATGTTGCTTAATCTCTTATGCAATATCTTGGGTTTAATGGTTCATCAACTCACTTGTAGTAATTAGTTGCTTGATAAAACTTGACCAACTAAAAGCTCATGCAACGTGCCAGCCAACCTTAGAGCCGCATAGTTCATGTTATACTTGTTGAGTATGAAATACTCACGCTTGTTTTACTTTAAACCTACTGTTGGCTGGAACCCAACCGCTGCTCAGTTCAAGAAGACTTCGAAGAGTATGTTCAGAACTTCAACGAGTTCTAGGCATGCCAGTCCACCAATCGACGTCCCTGTGGTGGCTCGTTTTATCTTCGTTTATGCTTCCGCTATGACTCTGGTTTAAAGACATGTTATCTTTTGTAATAAAGTGATGATATACTCTATGTAAACGTTTTATTTTATCTTTTGCACGTTCTGTGATGTCACTATTGTCATAATATATGTGAGACTCGTTCCTGGCACATATATGTTGTTCCGATTCCGTTGGTTGAGAACTGGGCGTGACAAAGTGGTATCAGAGCCGTGTTGACTGTAGGACGGAAGCCTAGTTAGAAACGGACGTAATTAAGGATCTTACTCCCTTTGCCCTCTTGCTGTTTTATAAAAATTTTATTTTTTTCACTACCAAATTATGTGTTCACTCTATGTTAAACTATTACTTTTTGCTTTACTCATTCAATCATATAGAATTGATCTCTATCTTATTCCATCCTTCTTATAGGTCATGGCACGCAGCAAGCAAACCGCCCGTAAGAGTACCGGTGGCCGCCTTCGCCGTGTTGCACCACCGACTCCACGGCGCACCCCTGTACCTCGGTCACCACCACAGATCGAGCCTCCGTCACCGGAGCTGCCCGAGACGTTGCCACTACCACCCTTCGAGTACGCTCCCATGGACCAGGTGCCACACCCCTTTGAGGGGAATGGTCTGCTTCCGGCGGACACTGACCCTGAGGAGGAGGAGGAGGACTCGGTGGAGGTAGTTTACTATCTCGACTCGGACGATGATGACGATGCGCAAGAGGAGGTTCCACCGCCACGCCTGCCGACACCGACACCTCCTTCTCCACATGCGCCGACACCACCGCCTTCTCCAGTGGTACCTGCAGCTTCACCGACACCTCCACCGCCACCACTTGCCGCACCTGAGTGGCCGTTCCGTGTGGCCGTCCCTTCCGACGAGGGGGGTCAGCGGGAGGTTGACGCCTAGGTCGACCTGACGCACCCACACCACGGTGCCGACCTAGAGTTCCCGGGGCTACTCCGCGACTGCCTCTACGACTTGGGTTACACTACCCACGAGGTCGTCTACCAGGCCTGGCAGCGAGCGCACCCGGACCACACCACCCTCTGGTCTACCGGTGTGCAGGTCCTGGAGCCTAACCCCAACCATGGGGGACACACCGTGCTGCGTAGGCACTACAGCATCGCGGAGTACGAGACCATGGAGGTGGCCATGGAGGACGCTGCTCAGCAAGCTCGTGGGGTTCTCTGCCAGCACTACCACACCCCACTCTGCCAATCTCAGTACCATTACTTTCCCCATCGGCAGTCTGGGGATACTGAGCACGAGATAGCGTCCATTTGGGGTGAGGACAACCGGCAGCTGCTGAAGCTAGTCCGGTATGTGTCAGCCCTGATCACTGCCTACGTAAGGGTATCCGAGGAGCTCCATCACCGGAACGGTGAGGTGTTCCACCTTCAGGCTCAGCTGGACCGAGTGGCGGGGCCACCACCTCAAGTGCCAGTGGTGGACCCAGCTCAGACTCCCCCTCGCAGGAGGCCTCGCACTGAGAGTTAGGTGGTACCACTAGGATACTCCCTCAGGATGACTAGTCGTCCTCATGTATCGCGTTAGCACGTTTGAGTGAGTCGTCGTGTTGAGTTGGTTGTGTTGAACTTGAGTTAAGTTGTGATGTCTGGGTGTTTGTTATTTTGAACCATGGTTGATTTGAATCTTTGGTTGTGTGTTATCCAGTTGTGGGGATTTGTCCCAGCATGAACAAGTTAATGTTATCAATAATAAAATAAAGTAAGTTCGTGGGGTTAAAGTATTATATCCACTCTATTTGCTCTTACTACTTTATCTTTAGTCGCTATCGCTTGTGCATCCATATGTTGGCTATGTGCTCATGGTGTCTCTGTTACAATCAGATGGTTAACACAAGGAGCAACGCTGCTGGTGGGAATGCTAACCAGGGTAACCAAGGAGGTGGCCAACCACTGCCCAACCCACCACCAATGACCCCCGATCAGTTCTACAACCTCCAGATGCAGATGATGAACACCGTGACCACTGCCATGCAAGTCCTTCAGTAGGCTCAAGCACAACCACCACCCCCACCCCTTAGGGACAGGCGTGGAGATTTCTTGAAGGGTCATCCACCAACCTTCTCACATGCCACAGAGCCACTGCAAGCTGACGACTGGCTTCGCGCGGTGGAACGCCAGCTGGAGATTGCTTAATGCAATGACTGGGACAGGGTACTGTACGGGTCCGGTCAGCTAAGAGGGGCAGCCCTAGATTGGTGGGAATCCTACCGACCCCAAGACAGGGATGCATTCACTTGGGCACAGTTTAGGGAGAACTTTCGCAACCACCATGTGCCTGCGGGGTTGATGAAAATGAAGAAGAAGGAGTTTCTTTCCCTAAAGCAGGGCAGCATGTCGGTGACTGAGTATAGGGACAAGTTCCTCCAGTTGGCCAGATATGCCACTGCAGAGGTGGCGGAGGACAGGGAGAAGCAAGAATACTTCCTGGAGGGTTTAAATGATGAGCTCCAATATCAGTTGATGAATCACTCCTTTCCTAGCTTTCATCAATTGGTGGATAGGGCGCTTTTCACTGAGAGGAAGCGCCAGGACATAGAAGATAGGAAGAGAAAGTTCAACAACTCGTCATCAAGCAGTAACACCCATCCTCGCTATCCCCAAGGTCAGAGTTCTCAGCAGCAGGGGTACCCACAGCGGCAGCGCAGCCAGGCTCAACAGCAGTATCAGGGGCAGCGCTATCAGACTCAGCCTAACCGTCCTGCTTATCAAGCTCAGCGTCAAGTGTAGTCCAACCCTACTCCAACAAACCAGGCACAGGTTCCAACAGGCAGGAACTGCTACAAGTGTGGAGGTATGGGGCATTATGCCAATGTCTGCCCCCAGAAGACGCCAGTAAACTAACCGGGTCAGCAAGGTCAGAGGCAGAATCCTCCGCAGCAGCAGCAAGGGCACCCCAATCAGCAACCCAAGGCACCATGGCAAGGGAGGGTGAACCATGTGACTGCTGAGACTGCATCGGAAGCTCCTAGCATCATACTTGGTACGTTCCTCATTAAAAACCACCCTGCATCAATACTTTTTGATACTGGCGCAACTCACTCTTTCATTGCAAAGGCATATGCTGAGAAACACAATATAGATATAAGCCCCATGAAAAGGCCCATGGTAATCTCATCACCTGGGGGAAAGATAAATACCAACTTGATATGCTCCAGGGTTAGCATAGTCATAAGGGGGGTAGAGTTTTACACTAAGCTAATACCAATGGACTTAGTGGACATTGATGTCATTCTAGGTATGGAAACTCTTAATAAGTGGGGTGTCAAAATAGATTGTGCCAGACGGACTGTTCACCTTACAGCTTCAGATGGTCAGGGGGTAGAAATCAGTGCAATAAATCCTTCTAGTTATCTGCATCAAATGGAGGTTAAACCCATAGATGGAATTGGGGTGGTTCGTGAGTTTCCAGATGTCTTTCCAGACGAGTTGCCAGGTATGCCACCTGACCGAGATGTTGAATTTTTAATAGAACTTTTACCTAGTACAGCACCAATAGCAAAAAGGCAATATAGAGTGGCCCCCAAAGAACAAGAGTTAATAAAGGAAAATATAGATGAGTTGTTAGGAAAGGGGTTTATTCGGCCTAGTTCTTCACCTTGGGCTTTTCCGGTTCTGTTTGTTGATAAAAAGGATGGGACCCGAAGGATGTGTGTAGATTATAGAGCCTTGAATAATGTCACCATCAAGAATAAATACCCCTTACCTCGAATAGATGACCTGTTTGATCAATTGCAAGGTGCATGTGTGTTCTCAAAAATTGATCTGAGGTCAGGTTATCATCAAATGAAGATTCGTCCTTCCGATATTCCAAAGACTGCTTTCATTACCAGATTTGGGTTATATGAGTACACAGTGATGTCTTTTGGTTTGACAAATGCTCCTGCTTATTTCATGAATCTTATGAACAAGGTGTTTTTGGAGTATCTTGACAAGTTTGTTGTGGTGTTCATTGATGATATATTGATCTATTCCAAGACGGAAGAAGAACATGAAGAACACTCGAGACTAGTCTTGCATGTAGGACCGAGACGTGCGACTAGAGGGGGGTGAATAGGAGCACTTGAAAAACTCAAACTCAAACCCCCAAAGTGCGCTCTCACGAAAACACACGCACACCCGATACCGTCCACTGAACAGATACGTATCGGGTGGAAAGCGGAAGCACTCGAAATAACGCCCAAAGAAAAGGATGTAAGATGAGCAACCAAACTACACCTAAACGAGCAAACACACTACACCCAGACAAACACACACAACACCTAAAACTACACCTCTCTAATGTGCAGAGTTACGTAGCATAGACAAGCTACTAACCCTAGGACACATTGAGAAACCCTAAACTGAAAACACTAAAGCACCATCAAAGCAAGCAAGAACAACAAGGCACAAACAAAACAAGACAAGCTACAAAGCTTGCAAGCGTCGCATACTAGCCACTCAACACACCGAAGCGTGCCTCACTTAAGAACAGTGAGTGAAGAGTATGGGCATGCAGTGGTTGACACAAAACAAGCTTGAAGCAAACCACAACACTCCAAAAAACCAAAGAAACCAAGAAAAACAAACCCCAAAGCAAGCGGAGCAAGAAACACGCAAAAACAGCCCTAAATACACTAGACCGGTCAATACTGTCTCAACCAAAAGAACTGACCGGACAAACCCAAAGAAAGGGGCTGAAACAGCCCTAAAAACCTATAGACCGGACAATCCGAGGGAAAGGAATCGGACAATCCGAAGTATAGGGTTCGGACAAACCTAAGGACAAACGATTAGTACTGTCAGTTCTCCGAAAAACTACGCGCAGAAAACAGCCCGACACCTCTACGAAAAACGATCGAAACGGGGTCAAATCTCAACGAAACTTCATGAAAATTTGCATGGACAATCTTAAGGACCTTCCCTAACAAATCCCAAAAGATCAGCTCCAAAAGATCAAGGGATGCACGGAAATTGCAAATCTCGTGAGGTAGGTGAGTTGACAACCGAAAAAACTGCACGCAGGCACTCCAAAAACCGAACCAAAACCGGGTCAATTCTCAACGAAACTTCACGAAAATTTGCATGGATGATCCTAAGTACCTTCCCTAGCAAAATCCAAAAGATCCACTTGAAAATATCAAAGGTTGCACAGGAATTTCAGATCTCGTGAGGTTGGTGAGTTGAACCCGAAAAACCTAGAAACGTCAAGAACGGCCCTTGCTCGTGGTTGGATGATTCTAGCACTTGGCTAGTGAGATGCACCATGTCCTAGCAAGGCAAAATGCCGGCAAAAGAAAGGTCTCATCCTTGGACAACACAAAACGAGCCAAAATCCAAGAAACGGGACCAAAAACGAAACTAGAAAAGGGGTAAAGAGGGAGGGACGAGATTGCTGCTCAAGACTTGGAATTTCACAACAAAGAACCTTGAATTAACCATGAAATTCAGGTTACAAGAGTTCCCTAGAGCCTACCTCCCTTCATCCTCCCACTAATGACAAGATTAGACTAAACTAGGCACTCATCTCCTAGCTAATCCTCTCTATTTCTTCTCTTTGGACCTTGGCTGCTAGGGTTAGGAAATCCTAGGGTTTGTGGCTGCCAAGATGAACTCCAAGGGAGCCTCTCAAGTCTATTTATACCCTAGGCCCTAAATGACACAATTACATTAAGACCCCTACTCTAAAAATGCCCGGAGGGGGCCAAACCGAAAAGATACAATCGGACGACTACGATGACGTCTTGATCATCTTCGGTTTCTCCGCCTCGCTTGGATGTGCGCCACGTAGCCAGTAGTCCGGAAGCTTCCCCCGGTTTTGAAGTCAAAAACCGGAAAACTTTATTCTGCGAGCTTCCTGAGCCAGGTCTTGGCCCAATCTTCTATCTTGGCGAGTCGGAGCCCAACCCACCAAGTCATTTGAACTTGGGTGGCGGTTTTGAGCCGAAGCCGCCAAAGCCTCCCTCGCACGCCTTCACGCCATGCACTCGGGTTGGAGCACCATAGTGGCACCCGGCTTCTCCAGTCCATCGGAGTCGCCTCACGGTCCATCGGAGGGCTTACACCACCGTTGCCGAACCGCCCCTCCGTGTACCGAGCTCCCATGGCTGACCGACGCCGAGCATTGCCTCCGGTCCATTGGAGGGCTTTTGCCTCAGTCCATCGAGGTCTTCGTCTTCCTCTACCTCCAGTCCATCGGAGGGCCTCCAGTCCATCGGAGGACTTGTGCCGTTGACAATCACTCATCACACCAGGAGAGCAATGAGGCCGATCCATTGGCTCTCATTGCAGAAGCTGAGAGAACATAAGTTGTATGCAAAGTTGAGCAAGTGTGAGTTTTGGCTTGATCAAGTGCCTTTCTTGGGTCACATAATCTCAAAAGGTGGAATCATGGTGGATCCTAGCAAGATCAGCAGTGTCATGGATTGGAAGGTGCCAGAAGTTGTGAAAGAGGTTCGTGGATTTCTGGGTCTAGCAGGATATTACAGGAGGTTTATTGAGAGTTTTTCCAAGATTGCAAAGCCGATGACATCATTGCTCGAGAAGGGTGTTCCATTTATTTGGACTAAGGAGAGGCAAGCCGTATTTGATGAATTAAAGAAGAGACTCACCACAGCTCCAGAGCTTACTCTACCTGACTTAACCAAGAGTTTCACCGTGTATTGTGATGCCTCTAAGGAAGGATTGGGTTGTGAGCTGATGCAAGAGGGTAAGGTGATCGCTTATGCTTCACGCCAGTTAAGAAAGCATGAGGTCAACTATCCTACTCATGATCTGGAGCTAGCAGCTGTTGTGCATGCTCTGAAAATCTGGAGGCATTATTTATTTGGGAATCGGTGTGAGATATACACCGATCATAAGAGTCTTAAATATATCTTCACACAGAATGAGCTGAATATGAGGCAGAGAATATGGCTGGAGTTGATTAAAGATTATGATCTGGAGATACATTACCATCCAGGGAAAGCTAATGTAGTAGCAGATGCCTTAAGCAGAAAAAGTTATGTTAACATGGCAATTGCTTTTCAGATGCCCCTTGAACTATGTGCAGAATTTGAGAGTTTGAATTTGGGATTCGTGCATCACACCACAGTAGCAACTTTTGAAGCAGAGCCTACCCTTGAACAAGAGATAAGGAAGCATCAGAAGACGGATGAGAAAATTCAGGAGATCCGGGAACAGATCAAGGTGGGCAAGGCGCCACACTTTCGTGAGGATGAACAAGGTACCTATGGTACAAGAACCGGATCTGTGTGCCAGATGTGGACAGTATAAAGAAGTTAATACTCAGTGAGGCTCATGACACCGCTTATTCCATTCACCCAGGCAGTACAAAGATGTATCATGACTTGAAGGAAAGGTTCTGGTGGTATGGAATGAAGAGAGCAGTGGCGGAATATGACGCAGTGTGTGACACTTGTCAGCGTGTGAAGGCTGAACATCAGAGACCTGCAGGTTTGTTGCAACCCTTGAAGATTCCATAGTGGAAATGGGAAAAAATAAGTATGGATTTCATTGTGGGGTTACCCAGGACTCAGAAAGGTTACAACTCGATCTGGGTAGTTGTGGATTGGTTGACCAAGGTTGCTCATTTCATTCCTGTGAACACTACCTATTCGGGTGCAAGGTTAGCAGAGTTGTACATCTCCAGAATAGTTTGCTTGCATGGTGTGCCTAAGCGGATCATATCTGATAGAGGTTCATAGTTCACATCTCGTTTTTGGGAGCAGTTACATGATTCCTTGGATTCCAAGCTTCGGTTCAGTACAGCATATCACCCACAGACAGATTGTCAAACTGAAAGAACAAATTAGATTCTGGAGGACATGTTGAGGGCGTGTGCTATACAGTACAGAACCAATTGGGATAAGAGTCTGCCTTACGCCGAGTTCTCTTATAACAACAGCTACCAAGCTAGTTTGAAGAAGTCACTGTTTGAGGCACTGTATAGCAGAAGGTGCAGGACACCGTTATTTTGGAACCAAACAGGAGAGAAGCAAGTGTTCGGACCCGACCTTATCAGGGATGCTGAACAACAGATCAAGATGGTACGTGAGAACTTGAGAGTTGCTCAGTCCAGACAGAAGAGTTACGCAGATGTGCGACGCAGGGACTTGACCTTTAAGGTTGATGACTTTGTGTGTTTGAAGGTGTCACCAATGAGAGGAATTCGGAGGTTTAATATGAAGGGAAAGCTGACACCAAGGTACATCGGTCCATATAAGATAGTGGAAAGGAAAGGCGAAGTGGCTTATAAGTTAGAGTTGCCATCAAACCTATCTGGCATACACGATGTGTTCCATGTGTCCCAACTAAAGAAGTGTTTGAGGGTGCCGGAGGAACAAGCACCACTGGAAGGTCTGGATGTGCAGGAGGATTTGACATATACCAAACACCCAGTGAAGATTCTTGAAACATCTGAAAGGGTTACCAGAAACAGGACGGTCAAAATGTGCAGGGTGCAGTAGAAACATCACACGGAGGATGAGGCAACTTGGGAAAGAGAGGAAGAGTTGAGAGCAACTTATCCTGGTCTCTTTGCTAGCCACCTATAAGAATCTCGGGGGCGAGATTCCTGTCAAGGGGGTAGGTTTGTAACACCCTAGTTTAAATTTCAGCATTTTACAAATTCAAGCAATTTATTTAATTTTCTAAGGCTCATGTGTTTAGTTGCATTTAACAGGTTTTATTTAAAATAAATACTTATATAAAAATAATCATAGACCTAACTTTCTTGTGCATACATGCTGGTGCATTGTTCCTTGTTTGAGTGAATTATGGAATTAAATTCAAATTTATTTGAATTATTAGAGCTACATCTCTTCCCATTCAAAAGAATTCAAAAACAGAAAAGAAAAAGAAAAAAAAGGGGAAAGCCCAAGCCGACCGGTCGGCCCAAGCCAACCGGCCAGCCCAGCTACCCCCACCTCCTCTTTCCGCCTGGGCTCTGAGCCGGCCCAACGCGCGCCCCCTCTCCCTCAGCTCACCGCCGGCCCGCCAGCTCATGCAACGTGTCAGCCAACCTTAGAGCCTCATAGTTTATGTTATACTTGTTGAGTATAAAATACTCACGCTTGTTTTACTTTAAACCTACTATTGGCTGGAACCCAACCGCTGCTCAGTTCAAGAAGACTTCGAAGAGTATGTTCAGGACTTCAACGAGTTCTAGGCGTACTAGTCCACCAGTCGACGTCCCTATGGCGGCTCGTTTTATCTTCGTTTACGCTTCCGCTATGACTCTAGTTTAAAGACATGTTGTCTTTTGTAATAAAGTGATGAACGTTTTATTTTATCTTTTGCACGTTATGTGATGTCACTATTGTCATAATATATGTGAGACTCGTTCCTGGCACATATATGTTGTTCCGGTTCGAACTGGGCGTGACACAGGACGAAGACGTGAAGGTCTTTAAAGCAAATGGGCAATGCTTAAAAGTCTTCCTAGAGCCCGAAATGCCTCAGCTCGAAGAAGTGGACATCTACGAGCTGCAAGGAACGGCATGATCACACGTCCACGGTCTAGCAACGACCTAAAATGAGTCATGTACACTACCATGCTCCTCACTTTTCTATCTTATCTCACCTTGTGCTTCCATACCACCAAAAATCTCAACAGAGAGCCGACACATCAGATGAAAAAGGGTTTCAGTCCACCTAGAAAGGTAAAACCGACTTCTAGTCTGCCAAACTAGAGTCAGCGAGGCAGGTGCAAGCCGCCCGACCCCCTGGTGGAGCCGCTCGGCTCCTGGTCAGGTCGTCCGACTTAGTGTCGAGCTGCTCGACCTAGGGCGAGGCCGCCCGACCTCAAACTTTGCCGCCCGGCTGCCTCTATTCGAAATTTTTTGAGTTCAACTGATCCCTTAGCCACCGGACTCTGTTGAGTGGATGAGATCGAGCTTTCACGACTTAAGGACGAGAGTTCTTCCCTTCCACCACTCTCATCACTCCCATCTCATCTCCACCTCAAAAAACCTAAGCCATGGCCTCGAACAACATCTCTCCCAAGAGCCTAGCCATCACATCCGGCACCACGGCGACCTACTCGCCGCTGTCCAACCAACAGATCAACCCCGACATGGTGTTAGATGTGGAACCTCTGGCCGCCCGACCTCCACCCCAGGCCGCCCGGCTTGATGCCAGGCCGCCCGGCTTGGAGAGGGGCCGCCCGACCTCCCCTACGCGCTCACGCAGTGTGGGAACGCCGACAAGGGAGCTATCTCCTGCGCGCACCATTGCAAAGAAGGTCTTCCAGGGCGATTCACCTCAACCCAACGTCGGGAAGATCACCCCCAAGTCAGTGCCAATCCGGAAACTCTTCTCGGAAGATTCCGTGAAAGGCGAGGGCAACGCTGCACCCAAGAGTCCGGGATCACCCTCCTACACCATACGGGGAGGACCTACTCCCAATGGAGGGTGGGGAAAGGTGTTGATCCCGAGGCACAAAGAGAACGTCCTTAGGGGGGACGCATCAATTGATGAGTCTATTGAATCTACTCCCCCTAGGAGGACCGTGAAGAAGACCATCAAGTCCCCTCCGATCCGGGCTCCTCCTGGGCATTTTGAAGAATTAAATAAGGAGGAGAAGGGGAAGGAAGAGACCATTGAGTCTCTCAAGGCGGAGATCGCAGCCATCAACAAACGGTTCATCATGCTTGAAGAATGCTGTGCAGAAGGAGAACTTTGGAAGTGGGAGATCAATGATAAGATAGAAATCCTTAGGATGGGCTTCTCTTCCAAGTTCCGCTGCCTTGCCAATGCCACTGGGCATCCCGACATCTATGATCCACCTATGCCATAGATGCCCATGGAATTAGAATAAATTTTAGTATAGGCGCCCTTTTTGCTTTCTTAGTGCTTAGTCTGTTTTATTTCTTTCATTGTATAATTTGCGCCTATGTTCTTTGTTTCCTTTAATGCTTAATATAATAAATTTTCTGTTTACCCTACTTTGAGTTCAAGTGTGGGGGAGGATTGCACTTAGCCTCCCCCATCTCTCATCACTAACCCTGCAGAAAAGAACGAAGAAACACGATGTATAGGGTTAGACCGCGCTGCACACAAAAATTTGGGACAAACCGAGCCGAACCCAAGCCGCCCGGCTCCACCCCAAGCCGCCCGGCTTGGCACTTAGGTCGCCCAGCACCTATCTCAGGTCGCCCGGCCTGTCACGACGGTGAAAAACGTACCACAGGCAAAAACGGTGTCCCAAAGCACTTCTCCACGCAACATGATCGGTGCAAGGATCGAAAGACCCACATCCGCCCGACTCCTGACCAAGTCGCCCGGCCTACCACCAGGCCGCCCGGCTCAGTCTTGGGCTGAGTTGGCCCATCTTCATGTCGACCCTGCACAAGGACCAGGTATTATCTCAAAATTTTCAATTTTGGTCCATATATTCCATTTTATACATGAAACTTGGATAAACTTTACTCGACATGACAATGTTGATAGCTTATGTCTATGCTCGTACAAATTTTACTCCCTATGTTGAAGTAAATTTGCCCATTGATACCTTCTGTTTAGGGATTGATTCATGAGATATAAGTAACATGGATACATAGCAGTGATCCCTCGCTAAGGCAAAGAGCTTTTGTTTTGTTAAAATTTAAAAAAATATGATCTACTCCAATGTTCTCAAGTCACATGTCCTACCAGTGCCACAAATACAATATGTATCAAAGACATCTTTGAGTGTTTTGAACTTTGTCAAACCTTGTGCCATCAAATGAGTTAGAATGATTCATGACTTTTGGCTATCACGTACACGTTCATACCACAAAGTTCCAATAAGTTGTGCTATGCCAATGTTCCAATCCCCCGTTATCAATCATGCAAAAGAGAGGAAAAGAGGCATGGAATTGAATTGAAAAAAAAAAGAGAAAAAAAGTGAGAAAGAAACAAAAGAAAAAGAAGGAAAATACCATGCCCTCTCTCGCATCAAAATGGGGAATACCAAAACACACTTACCAATAACTTTCCGCCACACTTGCACATAGCCAAAATTCTTGATTTGATTCATACTCTTTGATTCGACACTTGCTTTGACTTGGTGATACAAACATGATGAGATAGTCTCACTCTCGTTCAACTCCACCCAAAACTTAGATTAGGAGGAGAGGAAACACAAGGATTCTCATCCTTTGAGTGATTGAGAGGTGACCTTGAGAACAAAAGAGTGGACACTATGTCTTTTGAAATGAGAAAAACCTCTGTTGCTCTTAGCTGGGAGAAAACTGCTGTGACACCTGAAACTTGTTCTCAGCTTCAACATCTCAAAATCTAAGTGTAGCCCCCATTGAAATCCTGGGTAAGATGAACCAACTTGGGAGTAACCTTTGTACTTGCTGAGGCTACAGTTGTCATATGCCCTCTACACTATGCTTAACTCCTGTTTTGCTCGAGGACGAGCAAAAGTCTAAGTGTGGGGGGTGTTGGCGGTCGTTATAACCTATTTCGACCACCAATATTTCATGTTCCAAGGGTAAGTTTATGCAAATTTCATACATATGAACCGGTTCCACGAGTTGTGTACAAAGGTCTTGCAGAAACACATGTCACGGTGCAAAAACATAGAAAACATGGAGAAAACATGTGAACCAGGAAGAAGGGCTGGATATGGGCTAAGGGCCTAGGCTGTCCGGCCTGCTTCTGCCTCCAAATGCCACCATCTTTGACCTGCATGCAAGGAGTGACGTGTCAAACACAATGCCAGCGTGGAAACCGAAGGAAGAAGCACATACACGTCGGAAGGCTTCCACCTCACAAATCCAACCCACGGATTGGCTAAGTCAGCAATCCAGGGGAGATCCATCCATTGGCTAAGGAAGAAACACAAGAAGATCCAAAGGTTGAGAAGAAAACACACATGCATAACCGCCAACCGACCTATAACCGCCTTGGAGGATCAACATGGACCGTGAGATGAAGAAAGTTGATGGATCCAAGGGTTCCCCGAGCCGCCCGGCCTGTCACTACCTTTAACCGCCTTCTAGGCCGCCTGGCCTGTCACTACCTCTAACCGCCTTCCTCCCTCACTTAGCACTATAAATAACCCCTTGTGAGGTCTAAGTTAGTGGATTAATGTAGTGATAGAGGGTATAGTGTTGGAGAAGTGAAGCTTTCCCTTAGCTTGTAGAGAGAGTTCCCTTGTATCAAGGAGAGTAGTGAGTGCAGAGTTTGGGAGTGGGATTTCTCTTCTCTCCTAGGCTTGTATTATCAAAGGAAGGATATTCAGTTCCAGGATTGAGTAAAGTTCCTTGACTCTCACCTTTGTTATTTCATTCTTACTTTACTTTCATACTTAGTCGTATTCTTGTCTGTTTACGGGAACCTTGTGCATGCTTATAGTGTTGGCTATATAGTAGTGCTTGCTTTTCTGGCTCATTACCAGTAAGTAGTAAACTCTCTGAGTGGCACGACGGTGTTCATACTTAGAGTTTGCCTTGGTTGGTCGGCTATCCCACGTAGCTCTGGTTGGTAGACACACTAGGTGACAGCTTTTGTGTTCTCAGTATTCCAATCCCGTTCATTTGGATAGACTCGCTGACGATATAGCCGAAACCTATAGCGCCCGCCTTTCTGGGTTATCAGCACTCTGGTGCCTGGCAGTGGCTCTGCAGCTTTGGTGTCCATGTTTACATGACAAGTATAGTGCTTTGCATGCCTAATATAGTAAGGTGCTTTTAACATTTGTTGAGAACCTGCTTTCCTGTCTTTTATCCTCTGCTTGCTAGCTTTGCTAGTTTGGCCATTGTGTTGTGTGATTTTTATACTCCTCGTTCCTCGTGGATTCGATACCCTGGAATACTCTCGGGTGAAAGGCTACAACGCGTTTTCCATGCGCTTGTGGATTTATATCTAATAGGCTAAGGAATGCCAACAGACGGTGGCAGCGGCGTGAGCTCGAACCCGAGCTCGGGTCGTCAATGGTGGGACGACGCGGCGCACCGAGAGCAAGGCGCAGAAGAGTTTCAGGCAAGGTGAGAGGCGAGGCGGGGGAAAGAGCTCGGCCGAGGGAGCGTTTCCCCCCTTAAGGACGCGGCCGTGGGGGCGATCCGCGGCATGGGCACGTTGGCCGTACGCCGGCTTCCAAGCGCGCGCCGGCTCGGCAGTTTGGGCGGCGCTGACACGCGGGCCCCACCTGTCAGTGGCTCAAGGAAAATACCAGGGAATTTTGTGTGTTCTCCCTCATTGAAATTCGCCCTTTTGGCCTATTTAGATCCCGATTTTGAAAAAGTCCCCATTGGAAGAAATGTTGTACTCTTAGAGTTATACAACTTCGTCAAAAGGAATAATACCAAAATCTATATGGAAATGTGATTTATATTTGAATTTACCCTGCAGCCCCCAATTTGGACAGTGGACCTTTATTGCTTGTGAAATTCAAAAGTCCTATTTTAGAGCATTATCACCCAAAGTTCTTATTGGCAATGTTGCTTAGAATTTCAAGACTTACAACTTATTCAATTTGAGATTTGCATAAAAATGGCTGCAGGCTAGAGAAAATTTGATATTACTAAACAGGTCAGTTTTTAACTGGTTTTCTGTGTTGGTAGAAAATGACTCTAATCACCATGTAAACCTCCATATATGACCAAGCCCCAATTATCAAAATTGTTTACCACATGTTTGTCTACAATTTTGGTAATATATGCTTTACCTATATATCAAAGGAATCCAAGTTATGACCACATACATAGATACATACATACAAAAAAACAAGGTTTGGAAACTTGCATTTAAATCAAGTTTGCTCATGTTGCTCAAACATAGGCTATGACAATGTGCTTTATGATGCATGCTTCATGTATGAAAGATGATTATGCACTTGAGATGCTTGGGGCATCACAACCCATCCTCTTTAAAGAAATCTCATCCCGAGATTGTTGATGTGTTGTGGGTGGAGAGGTTAAATGTGAAGGTAGTGCATTGTGTATGGTTCAAACAGAATCTGAAATCAAAGCTAATATAACATACTCATTTGAAGTGGTTGGAAGAAAACCCAGATATTTAGTTTGCAAGTATTCCTCTTGTTCCCAAGTTGCCTCTTCTTCAGAGTGATTACTCCATTGCACTTTGTAAAAATTAATAGTTTTCCTTCTTGTTGATCTTTGTTTTTGGTCCAGGATTTTTACGGGCTTCTCTTCATATGTGAGGTCTGGTTCAATTTGAATTTGAGACGTATCGACCACTTGCTCTGGCACTCCCAAGCATTTATTCAGTTGCGAGACATGAAACACGTCATGCACTGCAGCTAAGTATGATGGTAACTCTAGTCGATAGGCTACTGGCCCACATCTCTCGGTGATCTTGAAAGGACCCACGTACCTTGGTGCCAACTTCCCTTTCACTCCAAACCGATGTACTCCCTTCATCGGTGACACTCGAAGGTACACGTGATCGCCCTTCTCGAACACCAACAGCCTTCTTCTTCTTCTATCAGAGTAGCTTTTCTATCTAGATTGTGCTCGTTTCATATTTTCGTGTATGAATTTCACTTGCTCCTCAGCTTGTGTTACCATGTCTGGACCGAATGTAACCCTCTCACCTGGTTCGGACCAGTTAAGTGGTGTTCGGCATCGTTTTTCATAAAGAGCCTCGAAAGGAGCCATTTCTAAGCTCTTCTCGTAGCTGTTGTTATAAGCGAATTCTGCTAAGGGGAGACACTCATCCCACTTGGTAGAGTAGGTTAGTGCACAAGCCCTCAACATGTCTTCTAGGATCTGATTGACCCTTTCAAATTGGCCATTGGTTAGTGCACAAGGCCTCAACTTGCAATTGCTCCCAAAAGCGGGACACAAACAGTGAGCCTCGATCCGAAGTGATGGTCCGAGGAACACCGTGTGAGGACACAACCCAGAAAATGTATAACTCAGCATGCTGCTTTGCCCGATAGGTGGTTTTGACAGGAATGAAATGCGCAGACTTCGTGAGGCGATCAATAACCACCCATATGGAATCATACCCCTTTTGTGTGTGGGGCGGTCCCACAAAGTCCATGTGCACATCTTACCATTTCCAGGCTGGGATTGCTAGTGGCTGAAGCATACCCGCAGGCTTCAAATGACCAGCTTTTATTCTTTGACACACGTCACATTCAAACACATACTTGCCGATCTCTCATTTCATACGAGTCCACTAAAATTTCTGTTTCGGGTCTTGGTACATTTTGTTGCTGCCCGGGTGTAGGGTAAATATGGAAGTGTGTGCTTCGAGTCTTCTCTTTCTCAACTCCATGTCCTTAGGCACCACCAGGCGGTTTTTGAACCATAGTACACCATGGTCATCGAGTGTGAAATAGGCTTTCTTTTTATCATCTATTTCTTCGTGAATATACATCATACCCTGGTCTTGCTTCTGTGCTGCTATGATCTATTCTTTTATTGTAGGTTCAATGATCAGGTTATAAAGTTTGGCCATCTGTTCGGTGATCACCTCGATTTCATCTATATCGCAGCATATCACTCTTGCCGTGGGTCGGACTTCAAGCACATGGCAATGAGCTCGACGGCTTAGCGGATCTGCCACGACATTCGCTTTGCCTGGATGGTAGTGGATCTCCAGGTCATAATCTTTTATCAACTCTAACCACCGTCGTTGCCTCATATTCAGTTCAGGCTGTGTGAGGATGTACTTGCGACTCTTGTGGTCAGTGTAGATGTGACAAGTGTTGTCTAATAGGTAGTATCTCCATATCTTCAACACGTGCACAACGGCTGCCAGCTCCAGGTCATGGGTTGGGTAGTTTACTTCATGCTTTCTTAGCTGGCGGGACGCATAAGCTATCACTCTTCCCTCTTGCATTAGGACACAGCCAAACCCATTGCCGGAGGCATCACAATACACATCGAACGGCTTGGTGACGTCCGGTTGTGCTAGCACTGGTGCGGAGGTTAGCAATTTCTTTAATGTCTAGAAGGCTTCCTCACAATTTGGACTCCACACGTATTTTGCGTTTTTCTTTGCGAAGCAAGTCATAGGCTTCACGGTTTTGGAGAAATCCTTGATAAAGCGGCGGTAGTAGCCCGCTAAACCGAGGAAATTTCGGATCTCTGTTACTGTTTCCGGTTGGTTCCAATTTAACACATCCTCCACTTTGCTAGGGTCGACTGTAGGACCGAGACGTGCGACTAGAGGGGGGTGAATAGGAGCACTTGAAAACTCAAACTCAAACCCCCACCGCAGTGCAAAACAGAAACAACACCCACAACGAAACTAGACACCGTCCACTGAGAGGATACGTATCTAGCTCACAATACATGCTTGGTACCGTCCACTGAACAGATACGTACCAAGCACCAAGCGAAAGCACATGCTCAAACGGCTAAGAAAAGAAGTGCAAAAGGAACCAACTCCGGAGAACTGCAGATTTCAGACAGACAGGGCTGCAAAGAAAAATCTCAAAACCCCTCAAGAAAAGCTCCAAAAATTCCCCCAAAATTACCACGCCTTCACAAGGCAATAGGGAACAACTCAGAAAATTTTAGGCCAATTGGAGCAAGTTGTGACCACCGGACTGTCTGGTGGTTAATCACCGGACTGTCTGGTGGTTAAAAACTGACAGACTAACCCGAAAAGAAAAATACCAAAACTAGGTCAAAACACCTCCAAATGATCTGAATTTTTTATGGGAGCTTTATGATTCAATGATAAAGAGCTCCACAAAATTTCAGTCCAAAATTCAAAGGTTTGACCCCTAAACCAAACAAGACTTGAAAGAGGACAGAACCAGCAGAAAAACTGGACAGCAGGAAACTTCACACAAAAGCAATCCGAAACTTGACCAAACCTTCTCCAAGCATCACGAAAATTGGCACAGGGTATCCTAGCCCCATTCCAATACTATTCCCAAAAGATCTATGGAAAAAGATCATGGGATTAGCAGAAATTTCAGATCTCGTGAAGAGGTGAATATTTGGGCAAGAAAGGGAAAAGCTCAAGAACAACTTGCTCGTGGCAATCCTTTGGGATTGAGATGTTCTAAGACATAATCTCCATGTCCTTGCAAGTCCCAAACACAAGGAAAACACAGGATTCAACCTTGCCCAAAACAAACACCCAAAAGGCCAAGGATTGAAGCCAAAAACCAAAGAGAACAAAGGGAGGAGAAGCACACAAAGTTGCTGCACGAAACCACTCCGATTATGAGCCTCAAAAGAGGTCTTAGGTCAGATTACAACGAAGGATTTTGTCCCAAGCAACCACCCTCACCTTCCCTCTTGATTTGGAGGCTAGATCTCACCCTAACCCACCTAAACTTGGAGCTCAAAGCTTGAGGATGAAAATTACACAAAGCAAACGAAAACCTAGCTGCCAAGACTCACTCTAATGACCAGCTCTTAGGCTATTTATACACCGGTTCAGTTTTGGCATTTTTAGACATAGATCCCTAACACTAGAAACGCCCGGAAGGGCTAAAACAGAAAAGAACCCGAAATATCGGGGACGGACGACCACGATGAAGACTTGATCTTCTTAGCTTCCACGCAATCTTCAGATGTCCTCCACGTGGCCAGTAGTCCAATCCGCCTTTGCACCCCCGGTTTTGAAGTTAAAAACCGGGAAACTTTAGGAAATCTCCGTCTGGGCCGGACTTGGCCCATCTTCTCTATCTTGGCGAGTCGTGGCCCAACTCACCAAGCCTTGGGTAGCTTGGGTGGCGGTTTTGAACCGAAGCCGCCAAAGCTTCCCTCGCACGCCTTCGCGCCTTGCACTTGGGTTGGAGCACCACGATGGCACCCGGCTTCTCCAGTCCATCGGAGTTGCCTAGCGGTCCATCGGAGGGCTTACACCACCGTTGCCGATCCGCCCCTCCGTGTACCGAGCTTCCATGGCCGACCGACGCCGAGCATTGCCTCCGGTCCATTGGAGGGCTTTTGCCTCACTCCATTGAGGTCTTATCATCTACCTCCAGTCCATCGGAGGGCCTCCAGTCTATCAGAGGGCTTGAGCTCATTGACAATCACTCATCACACCAGGAGAGCAATGAGGCCGGTCCATTGGCTCTCACTCTCCCCCTTGATGAGTGCATTGTCAACACCTTCAACCTGTAACCTGAAATAGAACAAAGACAAGAGAAAAGCGTAAAACCGAAAAAGAAAGAAAGAAAGAAGGAAGTTGCTCAAAATGCCCAAGAACCAAATACAAGCAAAGAAACAGGGCACAATGAGACAACAAAAGAAAGTAAAGCATCGGCTCCTCAAGACAGAGGCAAAAGGCTCAATGCACCGATGCAAAGAGCATGCTAAAAGTTCAACTCCCCTGAAATGCATCCTCACAAATGCAAAATGAGTGCAAAGCTCCCCCTCAACTAAATCTCTCCTGAGTTCTCCCCCTTGTCCATATTTTTAAATTTTTTCCCCTTGGAGAAATACGATAATCTCTCCCCAAATTTCTCCCCCTTGTTGACAATGGACACATCAAGGGTTCCTTGAACTCAACTCCCCCTGAACTAGATAACTCCCTCTCAAAATATGCCATGAAATGCAAGGAGTGCAACTGAAAGAGCTCAGAGGGGATGAAAAAACTAGTAATCACAAGTTCTAGCATACAGAGAAAGTGAGGGCAAGAAAGCATATAACAAGCTCAAATGAATCTATCTTACACATATCAAGAGTAAGCTTGTTTTTCAGGGTTAATGAAAAGAAGGCATCACCAACATGAATAGCACCTAGCAAGATAGGCATGAACAACAAGATGCTAGCAATGCATACAAGGTGTGCTACTCTCAACCAAAGCATATACAACTAGCCATAAGCATTTTAGAGACTTGCAAATTTCAGATTTAAACATTTGTATTCATAAGTAAGTTCTTTTTGTGCCAATGGTTATTTACTTGTCTTTTGCCACTTCTTACCAACCAATGCCAAGCCTAGGTTATATAACCATCAGAAGCTTAACACAAGGTTTTGGTCATACACAGCCTAGTCCAAGTTCATGGCAAAGTGCAAAGGCAAGCTGTCTCGAACTAGATCAGTGTGATAAGCAAATCCACCTGGATCTTTCTCAATTCATCACATAAGACACACTTGTAAGCATTTTGATTCAGATTTCAATTTAAGCAAGGTGTCAGAAAAGCTTAGGCATTAACTTAGCAAAGGCATACAACTAGCATATCCAGGTATGAAAAGATAGCATAGCATTCAACAATCCTACACATGCGAGGTAGCCAAATCAAGTGGTGATCATGATTTTTGATTTACAAAGAATAAAATGACTTAGCTCACAATTAGTATTCAATAGACTCAAGAGAGCTTAGCCAACCATGATCAAGCAAGCACTGTACCATCTAGCACAAGCAAGTACTAACTCTGCATTCCAAAAGAGCTCTAGTGCTAGTGAAGTGAAAATGCATATGATACAATGCAATACATGATATGATAAAATATGCAAAAGAGACAAAGAGAAATAAAAGCAAGATAAAAGCAAAATTTAAACTCCAGAAGCTATTCCTTACTAAAAGGAATAGCACTCTATCCCTGACTAAAAGGGATAGCACACTCCAAGCTCACCTCTTAGACGCGTAAAAGCGTCAAACTCTAGGGGCTTGGTAAAGATATCGGCTAACTGGTTTGCGGACACTACATGGATCAAGTCTATACCTCCCTTCTCATAGTGATCTCTTAGAAAGTGAAACCTCACGTCTATATGTTTGGTTCTAGAGTGCAAAACGGGGTTCTTAGCTACAGAAATAGCAGAAGTAGAGCCAACTAGGAGAGGGATTCTACCAAACCTAAGGCCAAAATCACTAAGGGTGGATTTCATCCATAAAAGCTGGGAGCAGCAACTAGCAGCAGCAACATATTCTGCTTCAGTGGTGGAAAGAGCTACACTAGCTTGCTTGCGGGAGGACCAAGAGACAAGAGAGGTTCCTAAGAATTGGCATGTGCCGGAGGTTGACTTGCGATCAATCCAGCAGCCAGCATGGTCAGCATCTGAGAACCCTCTAAGAGAAAGAGAAGAACCCGAGGAATACCAAAGACCAAGCTCAGGAGTGAATTTCAGATACCTGAAAATGCGCTTCACCTCTTGACGGTGAGAAGTCCTAGGAGAAGCCTGGTAGCGCGCACAAAGACAGACAGCGAACTGAATGTCCGGCCTGGTCGCCGTTAGGTACAGAAGTGAGCCGATCATCCCTCGAAATTCCTTCTGGTCCACCGCCTCCCCATCTTCATTAGCATCAAGCGCCGTGTTTGTACTCATAGGAGTTGTCATGGGTTTAGAGTCACCCATGTTAAACTTCTTAAGTATGTCCCTTGTGTACTTGGCTTGATGGACGAAGGTACCCTCAAGGCCTTGCTTGATCTACAGCCCGAGGAAGAACTGGAGCTCACCCATAAGACTCATCTCAAATTTCCTGCTCATCTGTTCAGCAAAACTAGACACCAAAGCTTGAGATGAACCACCAAAGATTATGTCATCAACATATATCTGAACTATCAGGGTGTCACCGCCACAAAGCCAGGAGGTTGTCTCACATATACCTCCTCCTCTATGAACCCGTTCAGGAAAGCAGACTTGACATCCATTTGCTACAGTTTGAAGCCTTTAGAGGCCGCAAAGGCAAGCAAAATCCTAATGGCTTCCAAACGAGCTACAGGGGCAAAGATCTCCTCATAATCTATCCCCTCCTTCTGACAGAAACCCTGGGCTACCAATCTCGCTTTGTTCCTCACAACCATCCCATCCTCACCCTGTTTGTTCTTGAAAACCCACTTGGTACCTATAGGGCGACATTTTGGTGGAGGTTCAACTAAATCCCAGACATGGTTTCTCTCAAAGTTCTCCAACTCCTCATGCATGGCGTTTACCCAGTTAGCATCAGATAATGTATGTGACATATCCCGGGGCTCAAAAGAAGCAACATATGTAGAGTGGGAGAAAAAGGCTAGAGAGTTAACCGAAGAGCGTGTGACACGCTGGTGAATATCTCCAATCATCTTGTGTGGAGGGTGATCCCGCTGGACCTGCCGAGATGGTACAATCTCGGAGGTCACCTCCCATGCGTCCTCAGCAGGTCCAGCCTCTGCATGAGCTTGCTATCGGGGGAGTGAGGAGAAAGCCATGGGAAAGGGTCCTCCTTCATCATCTGAGCTCGTAGCAGAGGGGGCAGGAGCTGCAGCCGGTGCAGTGGCTCCTACATCACCATCATTAACTGCACCTTCCTCATCCTCAAAGATGGGGGCGCCTTCCTCATCATCACTTGAAAGCTCAAAGGCAGGGGTTGTGCAGGGCATAGTTTCATCAAAAGAAACCTCACAAGTCTCAACAACTTGCTTGGCCTCTAAAATCCACACACGAAAAGCCCTAGAACTAGAAGCATACCCCAGAAAAATCCCATCCAAACAATGAGACTCAAACTTGTCCAAATGCCCCGCCTTCTTCAGCACAAAGCACCTGCAGCCAAACGCTCGCAAATGCTTGACGCTGGGCTGCCTACCAAACTGAAGTTCATACGAGGTCTTCCCAAGGAAAGCTCGCAAGAAAATCCGGTTCGCAATGTAACAGACCGTATTCACTGCCTCAGCCCAAAAGCGCCTCGGAGTCCTATGCTCATCGAGCATCGTCCGTGCCATCTCAACAAGTGTGCGGTTCTTGCGTTCCGCAACACCGTTCTGCGGAAGGGTATATGGAGAAGAAAACTGGTGTTCAAGACCTAGGTCACGACAGAAGTTTTCGAAACGAGAGTTTCTGAATTCTCCGCCATTGACACTGCGGATAGCCCTCATGGCCTTATAACTCTCGTTTCTCAACCTCAGTACCAGATCCCGAACAAAACCAAATGCCTCATCCTTAAACTCCATGAAAAATACCCACGAGAACCGCGAAAAATCGTCCACAACGACAAGCACGTACCACTTCCCACTGACCGACGCTACCCGAGCGGGACCTAATGTATCCACATGGAGTAGCTCACCCGGATAGGAGGTCATAACCTGAGACACAGGAATGTGAGAGGCGGCAACCATCTTGCCATGACGACAGGGGTGGCAAACTAAGTCCTTCTCAGCTCTCAATTTGGGCAATCCTCGGATTAGGCCCATTGAACTTAACCTGACTAGCAGATCAAAGCTCAAGTGACCAAGTCTCCTATGCCACTTCCATATATCAGCAAAAGGACTAGCAACCAAACAACGCGCAGGGCCAGAAACAGATGTGAGGTCGACCCTAAAAACCTGACCAAAAGGCAGCAAAGAGCAAACAAGGGTCTCCTCAGCATTAAGAATGCAGCACGCACCTTTCTTAAAACGAACCTCAAATCCTTCATCGAGAAGTTGCGAAACAGAAACCAAATTGAACCCCAAATTCCGGACAAAGGCAACTTCTCTTCGGGAAAGCTTAGCAGAGAGCGAAACAGAACCAACACCCATCACTTTACCTTGACCATTGTCCCCGAATGTGATGTACTCCTTGGTGCTTACGGGGTTGAGGCTGGAGAACCACTTGCGGTGCCCTGTCATGTGCCTAGAGCAACCGGAGTCCATGATCCACACGTCCTCCATGCCTCGATCCTGCAAAGTCAAGTAAAGCGACGGTGAGCAAACGGTCCGGCACTGGGGTTAGTCCCAAAACTGCTGTACCAGTGCCGAGCCATCTGCTCAAAAGTGGGGTAAGCACAATCAAATAAATCATCACGACGATCAGGGTAACCACGACCTCCAAAGCGTGAACCCTCAAAAGCTCTCTCAAAGCCTCGGTCACGAGGTCCATAGCCGTGCTGAAAACGACTAGGAGCTCGACCGGTAAAGCGTCTCTCACCACCAGGAGCACGAGCCTGAAAGCCGCCTCCTCTCTCACCACCGGCAAAGCGGTCTCTCATCTCATCGCGGTGGGGAGGATCTTGCCTACCACCCTGGTAGAACTGATCCTGGTTTCCCCAAGCTCTCTCCTGCCTCTCAACCCGCTTCCTCCTGAAGCAAAACTCCTCTAGGTGGCCATTCCGCTGGCAAAACTCACAGTGGTAGATAGGCCTCCTAGGAACTGCGTTAGGCTACTGGACTGGCTTCTTGCCCTTGGGCTTAAGCTCTTCCTCAACAATCTTGTCCAGCTTAGCCTTAGAAGGCTTGGGTTTCCAGTACTGCTTCTTTGGGGTAGCCTTGAGTGGCTCATGGTAAACCCCATCAACAGTCTCTCCTGGCTGGGTAGGTGTAGTCTTGACCTTAATTGGGGCACTCTTCTCACCCGAAGTGCTGCACTCTCCAAACCCAACACCACTCGTCTCACCCTCAGCTCTCTTGGTGCTCTCTATGATCATCTCTAGTTGAAGTTGCCTCGCATATACCCAACTGAGCACCTCTCTCAACCTGTTGTTGTCATTCTGCAAAGACAACACCTTCTCCCTTAGATCCTCCAGAACTACAGTCTGGATAGCACAAGTGTCACCGTCTAGGGAGGGAACCACAACAGCTTTCTCCAACTTCCTAATGGTGGCATCCCTATCCATCAGCTGCATCCTAAGGGTTAGGCAGTTCTCACAAATGTCAGTAGGTGCTGAAAGCACCTCAAAGTCAGCTCTCAACTGCTCTAACTCACTTCTCAAGGTAGGACAGACCATACACGCATCCAAAAGCGTAGGTCTTGCCCTAAGCTCCTCAAGCTCCATGAGCTGCCCCTCAAACTTCTCCTTGATAACAGCTAGCTCTCTACTCAAAGTAGGCTCATCCAGTTTGGACTGGAGTTTGCCTAGCTCAGCCTTCAGCTCATCTATCTCCTCTACCCGCTTGGCATACCTATCTCTCTGGTCACCAAGCTCCGTCATGAAAGACACGCAGGTAGGGCACTCAATCTCACTAGGTTGGGGTCTCAGACTCCTCAACCTCTCATTCTCCTCTAAAGCCTTAGCAAGTTGGGCTTTCAACTTCTGCAACTTCTTGGCTGCCTTCTCCAGCATCTTATCCTGGGCCTTAAGCTCTCGGCTGTTCTGCTCTAGCATCTCAAGGATTTCGGCTTGCTCAGGAGTTACCTCATCATCGGAAGAAGAGTTGCTGCCGTCATCCTTGTCCTCCTTTTCCTCAAGCGCCATGGAGCAAACCAAGCTCCTCTTCTCCTTGTTCCTACGCCTGGACTTGGTGGAGACGAAGCACAAGCCAGCTGGACCGCCTTGATCGACTGAAAGCGACTAAACAAGTCGTCTACTGACTCTCCCGGCTTCTGGATGAAATTCTCATATTCGCGCCGGTAAGTCTCCACAAGCCTAGCCTTAATCGTCGCAGTACCCTCATGGTGTGCACTAAGCAGTGATCATATCTCACACGCAGTCTTAAGGTGACTCACTCACTCATAATCAATGGGACCAAGCCTAGAGAAGAGAAAGTTAACAGCCTTGGCATTCGCCTCATGCTGAGCTACGATATCCTACATAGTACGCTCAGCGACTGGAAGCACCACAAAAGTCGTACTCTGAGTAGCATCCCATATGTCCTGATTCTGGCTAACAAGGAACGCCTCCATCCTACCCTTCCAGTAGGGATAGCCATCGGAGCCAAGGACGGGAATTTTCCCAGAGTAAGTCATAGTCGCTACGGTTTCTTCACCGGTTAAGGTATGGAAAACCTAACCGGCTCTGATACCACTTGTATGACCGAGACGTGCGACTAGAGGGGGGTGAATAGGAGCACTTGAAAACTCAAACTCAAACTCAAACCCCCACCGCAGTGCAAAACGGAAACAACGCCCACAACGAAACTAGACACCGTCCGCTGAGAGGATACGTATCTAGCTCACAACACGTGCTTGGTACCGTCCACTGAACAGATACGTACCAAGCACCAAGCGGAAGCACACGCTCAAACGGCTAAGAAAAGAAGTGCAAAAGGAACCAACTCCGGAGAACTGCAGATTTCAGACAGACAGGGCTGCAAAGAAAAATCTCAAAACCCCTCAAGAAAAGCTCCAAAAATTCCCCCAAAATTACCACACCTTCACAAGGCAATAGGGAACAACTCCAAAAAATTTCAAGCCAATTGGAGCAAGTTGTGACCACCGGACTGTCCGGTGGTTAAAAACTGATAGACTAACCCGAAAAGAAAAATACCAAAACTAGGTCAAAACACCTCCAAATGATCTGAAATTTTTATGGGAGCTTTATGATTCACTGATAAAGAGCTCAACAAAATTTCAGCCCAAAATTCAAAGGTTTGACCCCTAAACCAAACAAGACTTGAAAGAGGACAGAACCAACAGGAAAACTCGACAGCAGGAAACTTCACACAAAAGCAATCCGAAACTTGACCAAACCTTCTCCAAACATCACGAAAATTGGCACAGGCTATCCTCGCCCCATTCCAAAACTATTCCCAAAAGATCTATGGAAAAAGATCACGGGATTAGCAGAAATTTCAGAACTCGTGAAGAGGTGAATATTTGGGCAAGAAAGGGAAAAGCTTAAGAACAACTTGCTCGTGGCAATCCTTTGGGATTGAGATGTTCTAAGACATAATCTCCACATCCTTGCAAGTCCAAAACACAAGGAAAACACAGGATTCAACCTTGCCCAAAACAAACACCCAAAAGGCCAAGGATTGAAGCCAAAAACCAAAGAGAACAAAGGGAGGAGAAGCACACAAAGTTGCTGCACGAAACCACTCCGATTATGAGCCTCAAAAGAGGTCTTAGGTCAGATTACAACGAAGGATTTCTTCCCAAGCAACCACCCTCACCTTCCCTCTTGATTTGGAGGCTAGATCTCACCCTAACCCTTCTAAACTTGGAGCTCAAAGCTTCAGGACGAAAATTACACAAAGCAAATGAAAACCTAGCTGCCAAGACTCTCTCTAATGACCAGCTCTTAGGCTATTTATACACCGGTTCAGTTTTGGCATTTTTACACATAGATCCCTAACACTAGAAACGCCCGGAGGGGCTAAAACAGAAAAGAATCCGAAATATCGGGGACGGACGACCACGATGAAGACTTGATCTTCTTAGCTTCCACGCAATCTTCAGATGTCCTCCACGTGGCCAGTAGTCCAATCCGCCTTTGCACCCCCGGTTTTGAAGTCAGAAACTGAGAAACTTTACGAAATCTCCGTCTGGGCCGGACTTGGCCCATCTTCTCTATCTTGGCGAGTCGTGGCCCAACTCACCAAGCCTTGGGTAGCTTGGGTGGCGGTTTTGAGCCGAAGCCGCCAAAGCCTCCCTCGCACGCCTTCGCGCCTTGCACTCGGGTTGGAGCACCACGGTGGCACCCGGCTTCTCCAGTCCATCGGAGTTGCCTCGCGGTCCATCGGAGGACTTACACCACCGTTGCCGATCCGCCCCTCCTTGTACCGAGCTTCCATGGCCGACCGACGCCGAGCATTGCCTCCGGTCCATTGGAGGGCTTTTGCCTCAGTCCATCGAGATCTTCATCATCTACCTCCAGTCCATCGGAGGGCCTCCAGTCCATCGGAGGGCTTGAGCTCGTTGACAATCACTCATCACACCAGGAGAGCAATGAGGCCGGTCCATTGGCTCTCATCGACTGCTACTCCCTTTTCAGATAGAATGTGCCCTAAGAAGCTTACTTCTTTCAACCAGAAGGCACACTTGCTGAACTTAGCATAGAGCTTGTGTTCTCTGAGTCGAGTGAGTACTATTCGTAGGTGCTCTTCGTGTTCTTTCTCATTCCTGGAATAGATTAGTATATCATTGATGAATACTACCACAAACTTGTCGAGTTCATTCATGAACACCGAGTTCATCATGTACATGAAGAAAGCCGATGCATTGGTTAGTCCAAAGGACATGACCAAATACTCGTACAAGCCGTATCTGGTTGAGAAGGCTGTCTTTGATATGTCTTCCTCCCTAATTTTTATTTGATAGTATCCGGACCTTAGATCGATTTTTGAGAAGACCCTAACTCCGGCTAGCTAATCGAATAGGATGTCAATGTGGGGCAATGGGTACTTATTCTTAACCGTGACTGCGTTCAAGGGTCGATAATCAACACAGAGCCTTTTGCCACCTTGGTCCTTCTTCTCAACAAAGAGAGCCGGACACCCCCAAGGTGACGAGCTGGGACAAATGAACCCCTTGTCTAGTTGTTCTTGTAGTTGTGTTTTCAGTTCTTTTAGTTCGTCTGGTGCCATTCTGTACGGTCTCTAAGAGATAGGTGCCGTTCCTGGGATGAGTTCAATTCTAAACTCCACATCTCTATCTGGTGGAAGACCAGAAAGTTCCTCCGAAAACACATCTGGAAAATCACAAACTACTAGTATCTTTTTGATTTCTGTGAGTTCGGTTGCATAGACCATGGGCTCAATGTGCTTTTGATTTGGCATATGATTAGGACATGGCCAATACGCATACGACCAAGGCCCAAGCGAAGATGGAGTTTAAAGCCCAATCCACATTTAAGTCCAATTTATTCGCAAGTCCGGTTCGGACTGCTAGAGCGGGCCTCACGAAAACGTATGCCCAGGCCACATACGGGCTCCGTTTTGAGCGTTCTACATATCAAAAAGCTAAGGAGATAAACTTTCTAACCCCGGTTTCACGTCATTTGGACTTCAGAGTCAACAGAAAATCGCGTCGCAAGGTGACAGACAGAATCTGCCAGGGTGCTGCGACGCCGGTTTTTGGGCCCGCTGGCCTTGTACGCCCTAGGGTTGCTCGGCCACCCCCTTGGCCGCCCCCTAGCCCTCTCTCTTGTACAAATTTTGTAGCCGTCATTAGAGTAGATGGGTTTTGCTTAGATTATTCTGTTGTTATGAACAGTTTCGGCGTGTGAGAATACTCCGGTTTGTGAAACCCCAACTTGTGAGCTTAATCCTCTCTATTCGCAATTTTAGTTTGCATCTACCGTGTTCTTGCTTGTGTTCTTCTATTCGCAGGCAGGGATAAGCCTTCGTGGCGAGGTCAATCGTGTGTGCACGGTTGATAACTAGAGGAGACGTGGTGCTGCGATTGCAGGATTCGAATCGTGTTGATTGGAAGCCGGATCGTGTGTGTCGTGCTTTCCGCCAAATCGATATTTATCTCCACCTGACGGAAGATCGGGAACCCCCTGTCCCCATCAAGTGGTATCAAAGCAAGGTTTACCATCAGGTTTGCTTGCCATTATCCTTAGTAGATTAGTTTTGTTTCATCCCATAACCCATAAAAAGCCGTATAAAAGTTAGGTTTGTAGCACATCTTGTTCTATCGCCAAGTTTAGCCTTGCACTTTTTGATTTTGGAGTCCACAACATTGAGTTTGTGTCCATAGTCGTGGTCTTGTTGCTGGTTTAGATCTTGTTCTTAGATTGGTTTGAGTTTTGCATCGTGTCACCGTGTCCTTTTCCATCACGTCATCGCGTCCGGTTCGGAATTATTTCTGTCCAGTTTGCTATTTTGATGATATCTGCCACATACGAACTCAGATTTTAGTGTTCTAGTACTTTTTGGAAAGCTTTGGAAATTGTCTACAACTTTGTCAACTGCTACATTTCCAGGAAAAATCGTTATCAGTGCCTAAATCTAGTTGGGAGCAAATCTGTTTGTGACCCAGAATTTTCTGAACAGTCTGTATTTTGGGCTCTATATATCCTGCTTCATTTATCAAAAAAGGTGTTCCATATATTTTCTGGAAATAGAAAAAGTATATCTACAACTTTTGTGTTATAAGTTTTCTCATTGTAGATCATTAAGAGTGTGAAATCGTCTGTGCAAGTTTGGATAGAAAATCTGTAATTTGCAAACGACATTATTGTGATAGTTTGAAGTTGTATCTCGCTGCACTTTGGAGAGAAAAAAGAAAAAAAGAAAAAGGCAAATGCAAAAAAAAAGCCGCATAAAAAAAAGAAAAAAAATAAAAAATCAGAAGTGCTTGCATTCTTTGTGTCCTTTGTACTTTGTACATGTGTCTTATTTGAGCTAGTTGTAGAAACAAGTTTAGGCCAGTAACATTGATAATTACTTTGGACACTCATTCAATTTTGCTATCTGATTTCAATTTGTGCTGATCCTTGCTACCATATAAAGCCTTCCAAATCTATACATATATACTTCTGATCAGTACAGGTTCAACCCTTGCAATCGCATCGCTCACGCCCTCACGGTATCACGAACCAGCCACCGGTTGTACCATCCACTGCTTTGCATTGGTAAGAACATTTGTAATAGTTTGGTATGACGCTTGATAATGTGTGATCTCACCACCTATATATAGTAGTTCATAGAAAAATATACTTCTCGTGTGTTTTCTTGTTTTCTGCTAATAATGACAAGAAATAGCACTACTTGGAAGGGAAATATGAAGAAATCTGAGAGCCATGTCACTTTGACAACATCATTATCAAAAAGTTCAGGTTATATCATACCACATTTTTCTTCTTATGATGGTTTGGGTTCAGACGAGTACATAAATTGGTAAATTGAGATGGATAAAATCTTTGCACAATATTGTTTATGTGATAGAAGAAAGATAAAAAATGCCACTAGTTTTTTAACCTCTTATGCTTCATTGTGGTGAAAAAATCTTTGCTATTACGATGAAAATCCACAAATATGGAAAGATATGAAACAAACTATGAGAGATCATTTTGTTTCCGATTCTCATTCTATAAAGCTAATTTGTGAATTGAAATATCTGCAACAACATGATAAAACTATTAAAGAGTATTATGATGAGCTACATAATTTGTTGTTACGTTGTGGTTTACATGAATACGAGAATGCAAGAATAAGAAGATTTTTAAATGGTCTTAATAATGACATTTATGATGTTCTTGGTGATATGCAATATAATTCTCTGCATGATTTATTTATTCTTGCGTGTAGTATTGAAACTGATATTAAATATGAGAGACAACAATCTACAAAGATTGAATATGATGTATGTGTTGCTGAAATTTAACATCATGACACACAACATATAGAGTCCTCGTTTGCTACTAACCATGAGCGGGACATTGAAATTAATGATGAGAGAGACAACATGCTAATGGAGGATGAGCATTGCACCAATCATGTATACACAGGTAATGACATAGGCGCAAAGATTACACAATGTGAGGAAATTTTTGATGCACCAAATATGTCCACAAATCATATTTCTAAAGAACAATCCACTGGAATCTTGTGATAATTTTCTTTTGCCACAAGATGATTGTGCCGCTCTTCCTTATGATAAAAAACAATTATGTGATGATGCTTGTGCTATTTCTATGCCACCACATATGAATAAATATGATTTTGTTGCTCCCGAACCAATTACTTGTGCTGAAAATAAATATTTTCTTCCCATTGCTAGTGTGCAAGATGAGCTGATGTTATTATTTTCATTGAATATTTTGGATTATATCGAATTTGATATTCTTTGTAATCTGAATAATTTAAATGAAAAGTTTTTTGTGCATGCTGATTTGCCATGGATATCTAAACATACATATCATTTCATTGGAAAGTATGATAGTAAAGGAGAGTATATGGTTCATCGTGTTTATATCTGTTCAAATCTAAAATCTCCTTTTGTTGTGAAACAATTCGATGAAATAGAGGGCTATTTTAAGACTAATCCTATCACGCCGAGTTTCTTTTTTTTTTGTTTGTTTTGTCACAACAGGTTCAATTTCAAGAAGGGGAGCAACGCTGGATCATGCCAAGAACGGAAACAATTACTTCCTCAAATATTAGCGACTTTGAATCGAGGACGAATCAAAACCAAGAATGGGAGAATGATGAGGACATGACCAATACGCATACGACCAAGGTCCAAGCGATGATGGAGTTTAAAGCCCAATCCACGTTTAAGTCCAATTTATTCGCAACTCCGGTTCGGATTGCTGGAGCGGACCTTACGAAAATGTATGACCAGGCCACATACGGGCTCCGTTTTGAGCGTTCTATATATCATTGGAAAGCTAAGGAGATAAACTTTCCAACCCAATTGGTTTAATGTAATTTGGATTTCGGAGTCGATGGAAAATCACGTCGCAAGGTGACGGACAGAATCTGCCAGGGTGCTGCGACGCCGGTTTTTAGGCCCGCTGGCCTTGTACGCCCTAGGGTTGCTCGGCCACCCCCTTGGCCGCCCCCTAGCCCTCTCTCTTGTATATATTCTGTAGCCGTCATTAAAGTAGATGGGTTTTATTCTGTCTTTATGAATAGTTTTGCCGTGTGAGAATACTCCGGTTTGTGAAACCTTAACTTGTGAGCTTAATCCTCTCTATTCGCAATTTTAGTTTGCATATACTGTGTTCTTGCTTGTGTTCTTCGATTCGCAGGCAAGGATAAGCCTTCGTGGCGAGGTCAATCGTATGTGCACGGTTGATAACCAGAAGAGACGTGGTGCTGCGATTGCAGGATTCGAATCGTGTTGATTGGAAGCCGGATCGTGTGTGCCGTGCCTCCGCCAAATCGATAGTTATCTCCACCTGATGGAAGATCGGGAACCCCCGTCCCCATCAAGTGGTAATAGAGATAACTCGCACTGAACTCGCACTGCTTCTGTTCCATCAGGCTCGCCGGGATATAGTGAGCCCGAAAAGGCTGGCAGAACTCCTGCCATGTGGGTACGTGATCCCTATCCTGTCGGTGAGCAACGTGGCGTGCCATGCCCCCGCCGGCCCTTGCGGTAGCTGAGCCGCATACCGAACCTTCTCTTGCTCAGTCAGCTCCGGCAGAAGCGTGAAGATAGGAGGGCATAGTCCCTCGAAGTCTTGGTAGGAGACACCGCGGGGACGGCTCTCCCGTGACTGTTGTTGTCCCTAGCCCTGTCTCTCTTCCGCGAGCAAGCGAATCAGCTGCGCCTACTGCATGACCAGGGTGGCTAGCTCTGGCGGTGGTGGGGCACCCTGCGCTTGTGGTCCCGATCCAGAGTTCTGGCCAGTGTGGGTGTTCACTGTTGAGAAATTAGACAATATCTGAATTAATTTCCGAAAGTAAATCATGCAAAGCACAGCACAAACTAGCATGTACTCATCTAACATACTAGATAGAACAGTCACAGCAAAGATCTCACAGATCATAATTAACAGATAGATTGGATAGATCTGTTTATACCTGTCGGCAGCTAGAGCCGATTTCGTACTGGGGATGACGTTGACGATGACCGTGTCACGGACGTCGCAGGTGCTGTACGCAGCACGATGCAGAAGCCCGTGAAGAAGTCGGCGGCGATAGCCTCCGGCAGCAGAAGAAGACGGCCGACCCGTGGTGAAGACAGCGAGCAGTCGCGCGAAGCGCTTCCCAAAAACCTTATTCGCCTTCTCCCGGTGCAGAAGCTCGAAAGGCGAAGAGGTTTTGGAGACCTGCTCTCCCGGTCGCAGATGCACGTCGGCGGCGGGATGGAGAGAACTATGAAGACGGCGCAGTAGCAAGCGTTGGCAAAACCCTAGGTTTTCTGGTGTGTTTTTGGTGGTACCGGTAGGCTGCTTATATAGGACCCGACGACCCAATCTCGTGTCGCGATCACGATCTCAATCTGATGCGGATTCCTTAGTTTGACGGCCAAGTCAAAACAGATTAGGAAACCAAAAATTGGAGGCCAAGTCACCAAAAATTAAAATAGCAAAAGGAAGCCGCGCACCCGCAAGGTCAGGATCCGGATTTCGGCGGACCATTCACGCAGGTGCCGCGTGCCCGCGCCCATCGCCCCGTGCCGAGCCCGGCCCGGCGAGGCGAGGCGAGGCGAGCGCGCGCGTGTGGTTTTCCTTTCTCCCTCCACACCATGACTTAGTGGGAGGGGAAGAGTCTCCATATTTAAGTGGGTGAAACTCCCCTTCCACTAGCAAAGTGGGACTAAAGGTTCCACACTCCCCTTGCACACACACATGGGCCTTTGAGATTTTCTAGGATTAAATAGATGGGCTTGGCCCATATATTCAACATTCACTATCTGCAAGAAGGAGGCTAGCTGTGTTTAGTTGAATAGCTTTTGTGCAACAGATGCGACGATAAAAGACCATAGCATCCAAGATACATTCTGAATATATGAAAGCATGTAAATACGCAGAATCATTCAGTTGCACAACAAAAAGTGTTAGTCCTCATAATGCGGCGCTTAACAATCGCAGGCGCTAGCTGAAAATTTGGAGTGCAGTTCGGACGTGCGAGATCGCGTTTCAGAATTGGTGCAGTTTGAGGGCCAAAACGGTCGATCCAGGCGAGGACCCAATTATGAGTGTTGTTCAAAGTTTTGTTCCCCACAACTTTTCTATGAGTCACTTTAATCAATTCAATTTGTATGTTGGTGCAAAAGTGTATTTACAAGCAGTACTCAGGTTTTCAGCCTGAACTGGGACAACAACGAGTCTGAATCTCAGACTGAACCAAAACCGTGCGCTTTTTGGCTATGACCCCCTTAGCAAAGTTGTTTCCTGTTTTGTGTTCTGCAACTTTGTTATACAAAGTCTTTGGTAATTCGATTTGCAAATTGGTCGAATTCTCTCATTTGTCAGTGCGTGTCAAATCTGTCCAGATTTCTGAACTGATACGTTTTTGACAATAACCCCCAAACTACACACTTTCAGAAGAAATTTCATATAACAAAGTTGTCACACACATCATCCCCTACAACTTTGATATATAACTCCCAGGTCAACTCCCCCATCAAAAGGGCGCAAGGTGTATTTTCTCTCCAGTGATGCTTCAGCCCAGATTACAAGTTCTGAGAAATCCTGACCATAACTCTGAAACTAACCACCTCCAGGGGAAACTCCAATTGATAAAGTTGTGCATCAAAACGTGTTCTACAGCTTTGGTATACAACTCTTGGCTCAAAACCTTTCAGATTTAGAGATATACTCAAATTTAGCAGCAGCTGTGAAAATTTCCAGATTGCGAGCTGCAACCCAAATCAAGGTGCCATTCCAAATTCACCCATGCAACGCATCTCAAACTTTCCATGGACATAGAATAAACTTCAAGCACAATTTAAAAGGTTTGAATACTAGTAAAAAGTCTTACTATTACATCATGGGGTGATGGTTGCATCGACCAACCACCAAATAGCACATTATAAGGTGTCCGTCAACTACTCAAATGGCGTACACAAATGAGTTCTCACAACCTCACCAATGTTTAGTACAGCCATGAATTAAAAGCACGGAGCGAAATGATACAAAACATCGCTATCAACGTGCCACTAACATAAAAGCTTTCCATCCCCTGACACAAAGTCCCCAAGCACTCTAAACTGCAGAGTGCGCATCAGTCACGGAGGGCTCCTCCTCCATTTCCTCCGGCTCAGAGGATATCACAACTGGGTGCAGCTGCGGCTCATACCCCGCGAGGCGCTATTGCAGCTCCTCCACCTGTGCCTGGGCCTGAGCGAGTGCAGTCTGGCGCTGCTCGTCCTGTGCCACACGAGCGGCTAGCTGTCCCTCCAGCTCCTCCACTCGTGCTCGTGCATCCGTGCTCTGGTCGTAGTGGTAGCGGCTGCGGTCCTCTGCACAGAGGTACATCCGCTGCGCGTCTCGGGCAAACTGCATGCACACAGCATAGGGCCTAGTGTCAGCCCTGCTTTCTAGCTACTCATGATGATGAATCCACTCGTCGTCCATCTCATCAGTGGGGAGGAAACGCAGGACCATAGGGCCTGCCTCCTCGGTAGAACTTTGGTTCACTAGTGCTGCCTTTCATAGGCCTCCTCCTCATAGGCCCCGTAGGTGGTGATCGTGGTCTGCCCTATGAAGTGACCTCAGGGAAGAACGACATGGGCCCAGCAGTTCCCCACCTCGTGTGCAATCTGCACAGAGATGAAGGGGCAAGGACGGCGCCTTAGCTCCCTCATAGCTCTGCACAGGATCTGGGAAAGGGTGCAGTCCTCCCTGCAGCATGTGTGGAGCAAGCCACCCTGCACCATGGGAGGAGTGTGAGTCACATCAAGAAGGGGAGCAGCCCTCTGCCCTTCCTGCCTACGGAGTCCCCTCACGCTGGTAGCCTTACGTGCGGTTTGCTTGGTCCTAGCCATTTGTTTTTAATAAGCAATGCTTCAAATTAGTGGATTGAAATATCCTCATAAAAGTAGAATCTAATAGGAGTATAACAGTGAAACACGCAGAAGGAAATTTAGAATTACAATTTATTCCATTTGCATTTTCATAACCCAACAAGAATAAAACATAAGATATGATGCATGAGTCGTACTAACCGGTCTCACATCACACATCCTAATATCTCTTATATATCTCTTATATAGCTATCATTAATTCGGTGACATATATGCACGGCGCTCCCTAATGCAACTAGCCGTTTTCTATTTGTTCTTAAGTTCGCACGTAGTTAGGGTACCTGCAGAAGAATGCTTGCACAGCCATTACCACCTAGTGTGGCATCCACGCGTGACCGTTGTGTGGACAACGTAGGGTGGGCCTTTGCACCCTCTCCCAAAGCCTAACTTTCCACCAGTACTGGGGATCGTCGAGAGAAAGGTGGATCCCCAAAACAAATGTAAGTGTGGTGGGCATGAAAGCATCCCAAAGCATGCCCACCGCCCTTAAAGAGTTTTCCTACCCAACATGAATGCAGGGTCGTTCACAACCATTCGCAAATCCCACTAGTGCTCCTCCAGTACTGGGAATAGTTATGGCCGAAAGGTTGCTTCCCAAAGCCCCAAATGTGCATATGAGTTCTATCTAGGTCAGAATGTTAGCGATGTCACCTGGATAACACTAACATCCTTAGTATGGTCATATCGCATACTCTCCTTTTGAATTACTTGAAAAGGGGTTTTAAAAAATAGCTTTGTAAAACAAAACTTGATATGATTGTTGTCTATGTATGATCGGCTCTGATACCAGCTGTGGCGGAACCGCCCTGCTTAATCCAGGCTAAGTACACCAGCCACCTCTGGCTCGCGGTGCATGTTGACGCTCGTTAAGTACTAAAATTTTGCTTTAATTGCATATGTTTTTATGTCTTTTCGAGAGTTAATCTTATCATTTAGTCTTGTTTTACTAATAAATAACCCCGTTTTCGAGAATGCTCTTTGGTTTTGTGCAATGTTCATTTTTGTAGGAAAATAAGGAATAATTGAAGATATTTGAGAATTTCTCGAAGAAAGGATTTATGCTATGAAGATGGCTAATTAAAGCCCATTAGAGGAGGAAGCCCGTTACGAAAAGAAGTCCTGGAAGATAAAGATCGCTTGAAGAATTAAATCCTGAAATCTTCTCGAAATTCATGATAGTAGCAGCTTGTGGGCCCAATTCAGAGATCTTAACGATGTCAAATGAAGAATGTTTGAATACCAAAGTTGTAGATCTCTTCGAGCTCTACAATTTAGAGTCCGAGTTTGTATTATTTGGACTTCGGATGAGGATGTTATGGTCAAAATACTAAAGGCTGCAGAATATGGAAGAGTCCAACTCGGGAAGGACAAGGATGGAAGCATCATCTACAAGCAAGGAAAGGCATGGACGTCCGGGACTCTTTTGGAAACTTGCATATACTTAGAAACAGGAGTTTTAGGTGTTTTAGAACTCTTAGAACCGACCAATCAGATGCCATGTATAGGGTTCCCTCCGGGGTATAAATAGAGAGCCTCCCAAGGGGAGAGGCATCATATTCCACCTCATAATTCATCGCAAGTCGAGAGTCTAGGGTAAGGGCCGGGGTCGAGAAGCGTTCAACTCGGCGAGAAGTCTATCTCGGCGAAAGGAGGAAGCAAGAGGAGGCAGGAGGGGGGCCAGTCGGCCGACCCCTAGGGGGTCTGGTCGGCCGACCGAGGCCCTTCCGAGGAGGTCTCGAGGTCATCTTTCGACATGTTCTTCGTCGAGTTCATCCCGATGACTATGCTTCAAAGTTTACGATGTATCTCGAGTAATTCCTTGTACTTCTTTCGATACTTTTATGAAACCTTGTTACTTGATCAATAAAGTTTGTCTTTTAGACCTAGTTTGTTGTTTATACATGATTCTTGATCCATATCTTTGCAATTCTTAATTCTAGCATGGTTTACTGGCCAGTATTTAACGTTATCATGTTCTTTTAGTAGATCTCTTTACTTTAATTAGTTGATTGAATCTGCTCATGCTTAGAGATGGTTAGGGTTTGCTAGTTCATCGATTACCTGGTTACCAGTGATAGTAGAGCCCGGGGAAAGGTTCGAGTAGATCCTTGGCATTCCTGATCATGTTTATTCTTTGCTTTATGTTTAGATCTAGTTTCAATGTGGTTCTGAGTATGATGGTTGTTTGTCTCATATCTCTTGTGGATCCTTTTGCCATGTTAAACCTATAGTTCTCGCTTTTATAACCTAAACCCTGTTCTATCATTTTATGTTATAGATTCATCTTGTTTAGAGCCTTATTAGAGTATAGATTAGAGTTTATTTAGATTAGTTTTATCTCTTGTTTAAGCTTGTTTAGATCTATTAGAATTAGTTAGTAATCCAGTTAATATTAGATAAATTATATCTTAAACATAATTATCCCTGGATTGACAAACCCAAGATACCTATCCTGGGAAAAAGCTACTACGATACTGTGTGCTTGCAGAATAAGGATTGACATTCTTAAGTGGCGTCAACAAGCTTTTCTGGCGCCGTTGTCGGGGATCCCTAATTATCGTTTAAGTTATTATCAATCTTTTATTAGCTAGATTACTGAGAGCCAATGGACCGGCCTCATTGCTCTCCTGGTGTGATGAGTGATTGTCAACGTGCTCAAGCCCTCCGATGGACTGGAGGCCCTCCGATGGACTGGAGGTAGAGGATGACGAAGACCTCGATGGACTGAGGCAAAAGTCCTCCAATGGACCGGAGACAATGCTCGGCATCGGTCGGCCATGGGAGCTCGGTACACAGAGGGCGGTTCGGCAACGGTGGTGTAAGCCCTTCGATGGACCGCGAGGCAACTCCGATGGACTGGAGAAGTTGGGTGCCACCATGGTGCTCCAACCCGAGTGCATGGCGCGAAGGCGTGCGAGGGAGGCTTTGGCGGCTTCGGCTCAAAACCACCACCCAAGTTCAGATGACTTGGTGGGTTGGGCTCTGACTCACCAAGATTGAAGATTGGGCCAAGACCCGGCCCAGGAAGCCCGCAGAATAAAGTTTCTCGGTTTCTGACTTCAAAACCGGGGGAAACTTCCGGACTACTGGCTACGTGGCGCACATCCAAGCGAGGCGGAGAAACCGAAGATGATCAAGACATCATCGTAGTCGTCCGATTGTATCTTTTCAGTTTGGCCCTCTCCGGGCATTTTTAGAGTAGGGGTCTTAATGTAATTGTGTCGTTTAGGGCCTAGGGTATAAATAGACTTGAGAGGCTCCCTTGGAGCTCATCTTTGCAGCCACAATACCCTAGTTTCCCTAACCCTAGCAGCCAAGGTCCAAAGAGAGAAAGAGAGAGGATTAGCTAGGAGATGAGTGCCTAGTTTAGTCTAATCTTGTCATTAGTGGGAGGATGAAGGGAGGTAGGCTCTAGGGAACTTTTGTAATCTGATTTCATGAATTAATCCAAGGTTCCTTGTTGAGAAATTCTGTCCTAGAGCAGCATTTTCGTTCCTCCCTCTTTGCCCCCTTTTCTAGTTTCGTTTTTGGTCCCGTTTCTTGGATTTTGGCTCATTTTGTGTTGTCCAAGGATGAGACCTTTCGTTTGCCGGTATCTTGCCTTGCTAGGATGTGGTAAATCATGCTAGCCTTGTGCTAGAATTTTTCAATCACGAGCAAGTGTTGTTCTTGGCGTTTTTCGTATTTTTGGTCTTTTTCACCCTCTCCGCGAGATTTGCAATTCCCGTAAGTCCCTAGATCATGTTGAGTTGATTCTTTGGGGGTTTACTTTGGAATGGATTCAAGATCCTCTGTGCAAATTTTCGTAGAGTTTGGTTGAGATTTGGTTTGGATTTGGTTGTTTTTCAGGTTGGTTCGTGCACTGATTTCTCAGTTCCAGATTTGGGCCAGCAGCGAGAACTGACCGGACAATCCGTCCGTTTGTCCGGTCTATTCAAGCGGACTGTCTGATCTGTGTGACGGAGAAACCGAGGCTCGTCCACCTTTTGTGTGTTTCTCAAGTTAGTTTGTCCGTGGGTTTGTCCGAGGGGTTGGGTTCGGGCTGTCCGGTTTGTTGGGTTAGAAGTCCGGGTTTCTCTTCCTCTCTATTTTGTCCGGTCAGGTCTTCCTGATCTGAGCGGACTGTCCGGTCCGTGTCTGGTTTTTCGGTCTTGACGTTTTGTTTTTCCTGTCCGCCCGTTTGTCCGGTCTTTGGATTTCCTTTGTCCGGTCTGTGTGACGGAGAAACCGAGGTTCGGCCACATCTTGTGTGTGTCTCAGGTTTGTTTGTCCGGTCTTTTGTCCGGTTTGCCAAACCGGACTGTCCGGTCTGCTGTTTTCTGCATGCGTGGTTCGTTCCTTCTTGTTTTGTCTGGTCAAGCCTTCTGGGAAAGACCGGACTGTCCGGTCCCTTATTTCTCTTTTGCGTTTCACATGTTTTGTTGTTTGGCCCACAGGTTTGTCCGGTTTAGGGTTTGTGTTGTCCAGTTTCTTTAGTTTTTGAAGTGTTGTTGGTTGCTTCAAACTTGCGTTGTGTCAACCACTGCATGCCCATACTCTTCACTCACTTTTCTAAGTGAGGCACGCTTCGGTGTGTTGAGTGGCTAGTTTGCGACACTTGCAAGCTTTGTAGCTTGTTTCATTTTGTCTGTGCCTTGTTGTGTTCGTCTAGGTGGTGTGTGCTTCCGCTTTGCACCTGATACGTATCTGTTCAGTGGACGGTATCGGTTGTGCGTGTGTTTTTGTGAGAGAGCACTTTGGGGTTTAAATTTGAGTTTTTTAAGTGCTCCTATTCACCCCCCCTATAGTCGCACGTCTCGGTCCTACAATTACTACTGGTTTTAATAGTTAGTTTGTTTGCTTTTTGTGTGTTTAATTGTGTTTTAGTTTGTTTATAGTTTTATAATAATCGTTATTTTACGTTTAAGTGCTAGTTACTTAGATTTATTTTTGTTCCTAGTTTATTTAAACTAACCCAGCATCTTTGCTGTCATAGATCTTTTGTTTTGTGTTTTTGTTTTTATAATCAGTTTAAGATATGACTTCAAAGTCTAAAGAGTGGGAGCTCTTGACACTTGGTGTGTACATGACTCCAAAACCTGTAGACCTCAAGTTGCAAGGATCCAACAAGAAGCCGGAGTCAGGATCGTATGAGCTGAAGCCAGGAATCATCAGGATTGCTGCGGAAAATCCATTCAGTTGAGAAGACGACGAGAACCCGTACAAGCACCTAGATAAGCTCAGGCAAGTGTGCCACACCTTCTATCGAGAAGGAGTTCTAGTGGAGTGGGTTAAATGGAATATCTTTCCATTTACTCTCGTGGATAAAGCCAGCAAGTGGTACCAAGCTGCCTCAATTGAAGCTAAAGGAGACTGGGAAATTCTTGAGCAGAAGTTTCTAGCAAGATTTTTCTCGTCACTGAAGGTGTACAAGTTGAGGAGGCAAGTGTTCAACTTTGAGCAAAGATAAGATGAAGACATCGATGAAGCTTGGGAGAGACTTGAAGGCTTGCTCACACAAGGACCACTACTTGATGTAACACCAATGGTGCATTTGCATATCTTCTACTTTGGTCTGACACCAGAAGCCTTCGAGAAAGTGAATATTACTGCTAGAGGATCACTGTTGAGCAGAACACCGAGTGAATCCAGAAAGATTTTATCTGATATCTACATGGGCTGCAAGTACAACAGAGAAAGAAAGGAAGACGGAGTGAAGAAGCAGAAGGAGCACATAGCGCCCACCTATGCTGTCTTTGAAGACCAATCACCTGTCAAGAAGACTACAGTGTCTTATGCTTCTGATGAGGAGGATTATGAAAGTTTTGCACCTCGAGAGGAGACCAAGAGTGAGTTCAGAAGTCTTGCCAGTGCAAAGCCTTTGACAGAGTTCGAGAAGATGAGATGGATGCCAGTAGAGTTTGGAGATACACTCAAGTGTGCAGGACCACTTCCAACAGAAGACTTAGTGGAAGAAGAAGAGTTGTTCCCACCAGAAGTACCACTAAGGAAGAACGATGTTAGTCAAGACACAGGGGAGGTGCTGCAGAAATTATTTCAAGAAGAGGAGCTAGATAGTGACTTCGTCTCTGAAGTGAAGCTAGTTATCGGAGTTAAGCCGGAGGCATCACTTACTGGGGAAGTTATCATTCACCTACCAGCTGAGGAATCATCAACTGGACTTTCGTGCTCCATCAACAATGAAGTCTTCAACAACATACACTGCGCTATGGAAGCTCAGGTAAGTACTATGAGCCATGATGTTTATTCTAAGATGAGTGACAAACCATGTTTAATTTCTACTAATCTTAAGATTAAACTTGCTAGTAATGAAGTAATTAAACCTGTAGGCTTAATTAAGGATGTTGAAGTTGACTTTGATGGAAAAATTATACCAACAGATTTCTACGTCATTAATGTCTATGATGATGATATTAAATTAATTTTTGGTAGACCTTTTCTTAAGTTGGTTAATGCCATAATTAATGATGAAAAAGGAAAAGTCTCTTTAAATATTAATGGATTAAAATATGACTTTGATTTCTTACCGGCATCTAAAGTGCCTATTAATCTCACTCCCGATATAGAGGAGATAGAGAGTATTAATTATATTAATGCTTTTAGAGAACCTTTAAATCTAGTCTTAGAGGAAGAAGACGAAGGGTTTTTCTCTGAAGAAGCAACCAATGCCACTAATGAATTAGAACATAATATAGAAGAAACCCGAGACTTACCAGTAGAGCCGTTAGGTGACCTCAATCATCAGGAGGTGCCTGATGTAGAGTTAAAGCCGCTGCCTAATGGACTTAGATACAAGTTCTTAGAAAAAGATAAAACCTACCCAGTAATTATCAGTAACAAGCTAAGTCTAGAAGAAGTGGAGAGGCTGCTGGAAGTGTTAAGGAAACATAAGAAGGCCATTGATTATTCTTTAGCAGATATAAAAGGAAGTTATCAAACTTTTAAATGTCGGAATTATCTATCCGGTACCAACTAGTGAGTGGGTTAGCCTCGTTCATTGTGTGCCTAAAAAGGGAGGTTTAACTGTAGTTAAAAATGATAAAGATGAATTAATTCCACAAAGAACAGTGACTGGTTGTAGAATGTGTATAGATTACCGGAAGCTTAATAAAGCCACTAAGAAAGATCACTTTCCTTTACCCTTTATAGACGAGACGTTAGAGAGACTTGTTAAGAATACCCATTTTTGCTATTTAGATGGATATTCTGGATTCTTTCAAATCCCTATTCACCCAGATGATCAGCATAAAACTACCTTCACATGTCCCTACGGAACTTTTGCCTATAGAAGAATGCCCTTTGGACTTTGTAATGCGCCTGCATCTTTCTAAAGGTGTATGATGGCTATTTTCTCAGATTTTGTTGAAGATATCATGGAAGTTTTCATGGACGATTTCTCAGTCCACGATACAAGTTTTGACCATTGCTTAAGGAATCTAGAGAAGGTGCTTAAGAGATGTAAAGAGGCCGACTTAGTGTTAAACTAGGAGAAGTGCCACTTCATGGTTAGAAGAGGGCTTGTATTGGGACATATCATTTCCGAGAAAGGAATTGAAGTAGATAAAGCCAAAATAGAGACTGTAGAAAAACTGCCACCACCCACTGACATTAAATCTCTAAGAAGTTTTCTTGGTCATGCTGGATTTTATAGGAGATTTATTAAAGATTTTTCTAAAATAGCTAAGCCGCTTACTTACTTGCTTCAAAAGGACGTTCCTTTCGAATTTACTGAAGAATGTGAGGTCGCTTTTAGAAAAATAAAAGAGTTGCTTATTAGTGCACCGATTATTCAACCACCCGACTGGAAGCTGCCTTTTGAGATCATGTGTGATGCAAGTGATTATGCAGTAGGAGTTGTGCTGGGTCAAAGAAAGGATGGAAAAGTGCATGCCATTTATTACACCAGCAAGACTCTTAATGAAGCTCAAGTAAATGACGCTACTACGGAGAAGGAGTTGTTAGTAGTAATTTTTGCCTTTGAGAAATTTAGATCTTATATAGTTAATTCAAAGGTTATGGTTTATACCGACCATGCTGCTATTAAATACCTTATTACAAAAAAGACGCTAAACCTCGTTTAATTACATGGATTTTAATGTTACAAGAGTTCGATGTAGAGATCAGAGACAAGAAGGGAGTCGAGAATGTACTGGCGGATCATTTATCTAGGATGAATCATGCTAAAGGTGGACCACCTATAGAAGACGCTTTAAGAGACAATACCCTTTATGCCGTTCTAGATAGACTCTTGGATGATAGACGTTATAAGAGGCATAAAGAAAGAGCTGTTAACTCATCACAACTATAATTCCAAAAGAAAAGTTCTAGCCGAAGCCAAGAAGTTTTGTTGGAACGCTCCTTACCTATATAGGTTTGGATCTGACGGAGTCCTCAGAAGATGTGTGCCTGCAGAAGAGAGAGAAGAAATTCTTAGAAAGTGTCACGCTTCAGAATATGGAGGGCACCATGGACATTTCAGAACTCAAGCTAAGATACGGGGAAGTGGATTTTATTGGCCAGGAATGCATGAAGATGCAAGAAAATTCGTTGCTTCTTGTCCTGAGTGTCAGAGGACTGGGAACGTTACATCTAGAAACTCAATGCCTCTCACTTATAATCTACAAATTGTTTTGTTTGATGTTTGGGGGATGGATTTCATGGGTCCATTTGAAAATTCACATGGATATGAATACATTCTAGTGACTGTAGATTATATTTCAACGTGGGTAGAAGCTTTGCCATGCAAAAAGGCGACTACACAGGAGTCCATAGAGATGATTAGGAATAATATCTTTCCAAGATATGGAGTCCCTCGAGTCATCATTTCAGATGGAGGATCGCATTTTGTTGGTAAAGAGTTTACTAATTATTTAGAGAAGATGGAAATTGAACATAGAGTTTCCAAAGCCAATCACCCACAAACGAATGGCCAAGCCGAAACATCAAATAAACAGTTAAAACAAATTCTTAAAAAGACAGTAATTAAAGGAGGTAAAAATTGGTCGAATAAGCTTAGCGACGTTCTATGGGCATATAGAACTGCGTTTAAGGCACCGATTGGAATGATGCCTTATCAGTTAGTCTATGGAAAACCTGTCATTTGCCGGTAGAGATGGAGCATAAAGCTTATTGGGCGATTAAAGAATTGAATTTAGATTTAGACACTGCTCTAGTCAAAAGGAGGATTCAACTTAGTACCCTTGATGAGGCAAGATTGCAAGCTTACCATAATGCCACTATCTATAAGGAAAGGGTTAAGAGATGGTTTGATAAGAGGATCCTAAAGAAGAAGTTTAAAGTAGGTGATAAGGTTCTTCTTTTTAATTCAAGGTTTAAATTATTTGGAAAAGGAGAATTGCAAAGTAAATGGGATGGACCTTATATAGTACATGACGTATCACCTACTAGAGCAGTTACCATTATGGATTTAGAAGGAAACAAGTTTAGGGTAAATGGTCAAAGACTTAAGGTTTTCCTTGAAGGGGATAAATTTGAAGTCAATTATATTGATACATATGAATTCAAGGAAGTGAGGATTCATTACCATGGCCATACTCTCTAGTTTTCCATAGTTTCCATACCTTTGTATGTAAATAGTTACGTTTAGTTTCGGTTTTTCTAAAAATTTAGCTCCATTTTTGTTTTTAATTAGGAAATAGAGTTACCGACAAAACTTGGACTTTTTTCGCAATGGAAAGAGCCTAGGTCTCGGTCGGCCCAGGGACTTCCGAGGCGTTTTGTTTCCAAATTTTGCCGATAGAGTCCGCGTTGTATTATAAGTAAGTTTAGGGTAGAGTTCGGATCGGAATCGCTGTTTTGTTTCCAAATCTTGCCAATCTCCGGAGTATAAAACCATAGGGAAGCCACGGAGCCGAGACATCCAACTCAAAACACATCCAAGCCTAGCCACAACAAGTTCCGAAGCAATGGAGATGCAACTCGTGAAGAGGGACGTCGAGGCGCCACAAGAGGGGGCCTGGTCAGCCAACCAGGAGGAGGCTAGTCGGCCGACCAGCCCTGTCTCCTGGGGAGTTCGCCACAATTTTTCGCAAGTGATATCTGACGATGAAGATGAAGGGCCAAGGGGGTGTGGATCAGCTGAACAACGAGGAATCTCAAGGCACATGGCGAAACTTTCGATCCAACCTTTGAAGATGAAGGTTAGAAGGTCCGAAAGAATTAGGGGGATGCCCAGAATTAATTATCAAGAAAGTCCTGCCCGTTCTGGGGGGACTACCAACTCAAGCGAGAATCAATCTATGAGCTTTGATGGTTTTCAACGATCAGAGGCTGAGGAGGTAAATTCAATCAATTTCATTCCTTGTTTCAATACTTATCATGTTGGAGCAGAGGATGGAGTAGATTGCTGCCCAAAGCGTAGAGAAGCCATCTACTTCAATAAACAGAAAAGCGAAGATATTCTGGATATAGTCATTGATGTAGAGGAGAGGCTTCACAAGGATATACGAGAGACGAGAGAGGTTGACAATTTTGTCAGAAACCTAAAAGGGCAATTTAATTACCTTCAAAGTGTTTGTGAGAGTCAGAAGCGAGTAATTGATTCAATCTGGAGCCACGTTACAAAACTTGAACGAGGAGGCTATCAACCAGATGCTACTTGGGATGAGCCAGAAGAGACTTATTCACCTCCACCCAATTATCTGCCTGGTGAAGATCCTCTCGATGAGCCGGTGGACGATACACACTGGTTTAGCGGTGACGATTAAGAGCTTAGCTTAGTTTAAGTGTGGGGACATTAATAGAATGTCCCATTTAAATAGAGAGTTTAGATTAAATAGAGTTTAGAGTCTTTAAAGTTAGTTTAATAGAGTCAGTTGTCTTTTGTATAATCGGTCTATTAGATTAATAAAGTGTTAGATTGAAGAATTTACTTTATTTAAGTTTGTTCTTTATTTTTGCTTTGATGATTAATCTTGCTTAAAGTTTTATGATTTGATTAATATGGTAATTGCTAGATTAATTAATTTTGCATAACCCATATGGTTATTAAAGGATTATGTTTTATAGCTTTGCCAAAGTTTTTATTAAGAAAAAGATCAGAGGAGTTTTATCTTTTTATTAAAATTTCTTTTTCTTGGATCAAGTTTTACATCCCTATGTTAAGAGAGAGCTTAAAATTCCGAGTAGAGCTTAGGTTTATGAAACTTAGTTTGAAAAGCATAGTTGTCTTATATGAGTTTAGTTAAGTTTGATCCCTTTAGATGTTTTGATCACTTAGAATTATCTTGGTCATCTATTTTCATCTTTTGCTAGCCTTTCAATATATTCCAATTGCTTACAACAATAAAGCAATTTCTTTAATCCTTGAAGCCTTATCATCTCATTATTTTATCTTTACCTATATAAAGTTTTTGCTCGAAATAATACTTCGTAAAAGCAGTTATTTCAAAGAAAGGTGGTGAAAAGAGGAAAGATGCGCCCATCTAGTAAAAAAAAATATAGGTATGGCGCCTAGAAAGAAAAAAAAAGAAAAAAAAGGAAAAGGGAGATAAAAATAGCCAAGTGGTCGAATTATAAAAAGTAGAATTAGGAAAAGGAAAAGGGAGAATATGTAAAAAGTTTGGAGAAATAAAAAGAGCTTTTATAATCTTGTTAAATATAATGAGCAAAGACTTTTTCCAACCATGTGCAAAATTTCGAAATTTATTCCACTTCATTATTGTTCTTGCACATGTCCACTATCTATATCTTCTTTTTCTTTGACCTTTGCTACAATCTCCTTTTTTTATTTCGATGACCAAGATAGTTTATAAGTTGGTTGAATAATCTTTAGAGAGATACCTTAGCCAAACAATAGAATATGCAGCTTTTGCTAGCCTTTACCAAGCTCCACTTAAATTCTAAGTGAGATGAGAAAAAAGGAGTATTTTCTATAGGATAGCCACTTATAAAAGTGCCTTTTTGAAAGCTTAACCTCTGGGATATAGTAATTTCTTGATCCTTGAAAGTTTTGTTTCCAAATAAAAAAAAACCCACTTTGATAATTCTGAAAAGAAACATTTGGCATTGCTATAATTCGTTTGACTTAAATAAACTTTGTGGGGATCTATATGCATGAAGATTCATCTGGAAGGATCCATGTTATGATTTGAATAAATTCTAAAAGGCATGGTTATTTCTGAAAGGTAATTATTTAGAATTTGCTTAAATATAGCTAAAGTTCTTTTATCGATCTTTTGCTCGAGGACTAGCAAGATCTATGTGTGGGGATATTGTTGACGCTCGTTAAGTACTAAAATTTTGCTTTATTTTCATATGTTTCTATGTCTTTTCGAGAGTTAATCTTATCATTTGTCTTGTTTTACTAACAAATAACCCCGTTTTCGAGAATGCTCTTTGTTTTTGTGCAATGTTCATTTTTGCAGGAAAATAGGGAATAGTTGAAGATATTTGAGAATTTCTCGAAGAAAGGATTTATGCTATGAAGATGGCTAATTAAAGCCCATTAGAGGAGGAAGCCCGTTAAGAAAAGAAGTCCTGGAAGATAAAGATTGGTTGAAGAATTAAATCCTAAAATCTTCTCGAAATTCATGACAGTAGCAGCTTGTGGGTCCAATTCAGAGATCTTAACGATGCCAAATGAAGAAAGTTTGAATACCAAAGTTGTAGATCTCTTCGAGCCCTACAATTTAGAGTCTGAGTTTGCATTATTTGGACTTCGGATGAGGAAGTTCGGCTGCAGAATATGGAAGAGTCTAACTCGGGAAGGACAAGGATGGAAGCTTCATCTACAAGCAAGGAAAGGCATGGACGTCCGAGACTCTTTTGAAAACTTGTATATACTTGGAAACAGGAGTTTTAGGTGTTTTAGGACTCTTAGAACCGACCAATTAGATGCCATGTATAGGGTTCCCTCCGGGGTATAAATAGAGAGCCTCCCAAGGGGAGAGGCATCATATTCCACCTCATAATTCATCTCGAGTCGAGAGTCTAGGGCAAGGGTCGGGGTCGAGAAGCGTTCAACTCAGCGAGAAGTCCATCTCGGCGAAAGGAGGAAGCAAGAGGAGACAGGAGGGGGGCCAGTCGGCCGACCCAGGCCATTCCGAGGAGGTCTCGAGGTCATCTTTCGACATGTTCTTCGTCAAGTTCATCCCGATGACTATGCTTCAAAGTTTACGATGTATCTCGAGTAATTCCTTGTACTTCCTTCGATACTTTGATGAAACCTTGTTACTTGATCAATAAAGTTTGCCTTTTAGACCTAGCTTTTTGTTTATACATGATTCTTGATCCATATCTTTGCAATGTTTAATTCTAGCAAGCTTAAGTGGCGTCAACAGTGCACGTAGGCTAGACTAAACTCGGTAGTCCGTCGAGAGTCCCTCGGGCTCTCGATAACACCAATCCAGAGGAACCGGCATCATTCACATCCGACTCTCGAAAGAGCCACAGCAATTACACCATCACATGCAGTTGAACAGAGTAATAATAATAGACTTTAGGATTACAAACTGGGTTGGAATTTAATATACAAATCTCAACATAATGTCATAAGATAGAATGAGTTCTTAAAAGTATCTCGCAGTGAAAATTAGAGTTCATGGTCCATGATAATCAAAAGCCTTGAAACATTGAAATAACATTGAGCCCACCGATGCTGCCTCACAGCCACGTAAGAAAGTCATCAGCCCTGGTGAGAACATACACCCCCGCCTACACAAGGATATTCTTTACAGCAATCCAGTGACCTTCACCTGGACATGATTGGTATCTGCTCGTAACACTTAGAGCAAAGGATACATCTGGGCGAGTACATATCATGGCATACATGATGGATCCAATCACGGAGGCATACGGGATCTCACCCATCCTCTTTTGCTCATCAGTAGTCGAAGGACACTGAGTCTTGCTCAAGATCGTGCCAGGTGACATGGGCAATAAACCTTTCTTGGAATCATGCATGTTGAACCGTTTCAACACCTTGTCAATATACGTACTTTGGCTTAAACCAATTAAGCGCTTAGACCTATCTCTATAGATCTTTATGCCCAAAATGTAAGCTGCTTCTCCCAAGTCCTTCATCGAGAAACTCTTTCTCAACGAGACCTTCATAGCTTCCAACATAGGAATGTCGTTTCCGATCAACAATATGTCATCTACATATAAGACCAGAAAGACTAGTGCGCTCCCACTAACCTTCTTGTATACACAAGGTTCCTCTACATTCTTGATGAAACCAAACCCTTTGACCACTTCATTAAAACATAGATTCCAACTCCGAGATGCTTGCTTGAGTCCATAAATGGACTTCAAAAGCTTGCATACCTTCCCAGCATTTTGTGGATTGATAAAACCTTCAGGCTATGTCATATACACATCCTCACTTAGGTTTCCATTAAGGAAAGCCGTTTTGACATCCATTTGCCACACCTCATAATCATGATATGCGGCAATCGCTAGGAGGATCCGAATAGACTTTAGCATGGCTACGGGCGAAAATGTTTCATCATAATCAACACCTTGAATTTGACGAAACCCTTTTGCCACAAGTCGTGCCTTATAGATGTGAACATTCCATCAGCGTCTATCTTTTTCTTGAAAATCCACTTGCACTCGATAGGTCGCACCTGATCAAGTGGCTCGACCAAGTTCCAAACTTGGTTGTCAGCAATGGATTTCAACTCGGATCTCATGGCCTCCAGCCATTTCTCAGAGTCGGGTCCCATCACAGCTTCTTTGTAAGTCTTAGGCTCATCGTTGTCCAACAACAATACATCGTGCCGACCCATGGTGAGGAACATGTAGCGGTCGGGTACACGATGTGCCCTTTGTTACCTACGCGGGGCTAATGGTGTTTCAACAGAGTGCTCAACACTTGACTCATCCTGTTGGAAATTAATCAGATTAGAACCATTCTCCAGTGTTTCTCGAACCTCTTCGAGTTGCACCTGGTTCCGACTTGTTTCATCTTTCAAGAGAAACTCTTTCTCCAGAAAGACACCATTCTGGGCAACAAACACTTTTGCTTCCTCCCAGTTATAGAAATAATATCCTTTGGTTTCCCTAGGATAGCCCACAAAGTAGCATTTGTCCGACTTAGGATGAAGCTTGTCAGACGTCAAACGCTTGACATAAGCTTCACAACCCCAAATCTTAAGGAAAGACAATTTGGGACCCTTCCCAGTCCATATCTCATATGGTGTCTTCTCCACAGACTTCGATGGAACGTGGTTCGGTGTAAACGCAGCAGCTTCTAAAGCATAACCCCCAAAAAGACAACGGAAGATCAGTTTAACTCATCATTGACCTAACCATGTCCAACAAGGTTCGGTTCCTCCTCTCGGACACCCCATTCCACTGTGGCGTCCCGGGTGGAGTCAGTTGTGGAACAATTCCACAACTCTTCAGATGGTCATTGAACTCTTGGCTCAGATATTCTCCACCACGATCCGATCATAGGAATTTTTATCATCTTGCCCGAGTGATTCTGTACTTCATTCTGATATTGTTTGAACCTTTTAAACGACTCGGACTTATATCGCATTAAGTAGATATAGCCATACCTACTAAAGTCATCAATAAAAGTAATGAAATACTGAAAACCGCCTCTAGCAACAGAGCTCATTGGACCGCATACATCACTATGTACAAGGGCCAATAACTCGGATGCCCTCTCACCTTGACCAGTGAAGGGTGCCTTTGTCATCTTGCCAAGTAAACAAGACTCACATGTCTCAAATGATTCATAATCAAATGAGTCGAGCAGTCCATCTTTATGGAGCTTCTCTACACGTTTCTTGTTAATATGGCCGAGTCGACAATGCCAGATATAAGCAGGATTCAAACCACTCGGCTTGAGTCGTTTAGCATTAATGTTAAGGATCGGCTCATCCTCAAGATTAAGAACATACAATCCATTCACCAATGGGCAATGTGCACAGAGCATGTTATTCAAATAAACAGAACAACACTTGATCTTTATTATTATCTCATAACCACCATCCTCCTCCAGACATGAAGAGGAGATAATGTTTCTGCTCAATGCAGGAATAAAATATCAATTATTTAATTCCAAAACTAATCCTGAAGGAAGCGACAAGCGATATGTGCCGACTGCCAACACAGCAACCTTTGCTCTATTGCTAACGCGCACATCCAGCTCGCATCTCGCAAAACTTCTAGTCTGATTTAGCCTCTGCAATGATTTGCAGATGTGAATCATTGATTCGGTATCAAATACCCATGATCCACTAGAAGAAGTTGCAAGATTAATTTCGATAACATTAATACCTGAAGCAGAAGTCTCACTTCTCTTCTTCTTCTCTTCCAAGTACTTTGGGCAGTTCCTCGACCAATGTCTACTGTCACCACAGTGGAAACACTTGTCCGAGGGAGAGGGACCAGCCTTAGGCTTGGCATCCGACATAGGCTTTTGGATCCTATCCTCAGCCTTGCCTTTGCCTTTGCCCTTGCGCTTCCTCTTCTTGCTATCCCTTTGGATCATCATCACATGACTTGTTGTTTTCTAAATGCTTTCCTTGGCAGTTTTAAGCATCCCAAGCAACTCGGTCAGAGTCTTATCCAAGCTGTTCATATGATAATTCATGATGAACGGCTCGAAACTAGGAGGCAGAGATTGGAGGATCACATCCGTCGCAAACTCTGGCTCAAGCTCAATACCAAGTCTGTCGAGTGCCTCAATGTGACCAATCATCTTGATCACATGAGGGCTGACCGGACTCCCCTCGTCTAGCTTGCTACCAAACAGCCTTTGAGGTATTATACCTCTCGACCCTTGCCTGGCTCTCAAACATGCCACGGAGCCCTTCAATCATATTGAAGGCATCCGAGTCCTCATATTGCTTCTGAAGCTCAGGGGACATAGTGGCAAGCATGAGACAGTTGACATCGAGTGAGTCGTTGCAGTGCTTCTCTTGAGCCCTGCGTTCAGCAGCGGTACCACCATTCGCAAGATCCTCAGGATAGGGCTGCTCCAGAACATATTCCTTTTTCTCTTGCTTGGGAACAATTCTCAAGTTTCGATACCAATTAGTAAAGTTGGTTCCAGACAACTTTGCTTTATCAAGAATAGATCATAAATTAAAGCCAGAACTCTGAGCGGGATTACCGGCCATGATCAGCTACAACAAGAAGTAAATATGCAAAGATTTAGCACAATGTTTTATGTAGATCTTTTATTAAACAATTTAACAAAAGATACTCCCACTATATGTTTTCAATCGTATTCCCTTTCACGACACATAGTGGATGAGATTCGCGTTTATCTAAGTCCTAGTGAGCTTTGGCATCACTGCTAGAAACTTAGCGAAACTGGTAGACAACCGTTGTCAATCACATCCTATGCGACTCTCGTATGTTGGGCGACATCCAATGTCAAAACATCCAACGTCATGCCCAAGGTCCACATCCGATTTGATAGCCTCGTCAAGCAAACCAATCCCGTACGCGCGGATGTCCGACATCCACCATATTTAATTAAGATAATTAATGGCACCCTGCTTTGGCAGACCGACCGAACAACGATCGAAATCCTTATAGGTGTAGCGATTAGAAGGGCATCAAAAACATCTTCAACTTTTCTAAGGGAATCTATTCTAACACATCTAATGCAAAAAGTGCTGGGGAACGATCATGGTTAGACCTTATGAATTTCAAAAAATTTCATTCCCTTCCAGGATCATCGTATGCATTAGGACCAAGATTAGATAGATATGAAAACATAAATACATATCGTAGCCTTTAGAATCCGATTGTCGCAGCGGAATGAAACTCGTCGGATCTTTCATGGCAAAACAGCTGTGGCCTTTAGGTATCCACACGAACAGGCCTTCGGCTACGTGCGTCGGTGTGCTAGCACTGGATTACATGACCCTCGTGACTTTTCATGGAATGGGTGAAACTCTTTCACCCTTGCTTCTCATTCTCAAGAGAATTTAAAGGTCTTGCCAAGTACCTCTCCTTTTATAGGCCGTGGCACACCATGGGGAGGCAACAACCTAGTTGGTTCTAGGGCCCTCCATGGTCAAGTCCAATTTGAACTTTGCTTTTTTGTATTCATATAATACTGAGGCAAAGTTCAACTTGAACTCTTCTTTCATGATGGTTCTAGAGTCCTCTGGTCAAGGACAAGTCCGATTTGAACTCTGCTCATGGCACAGTTCAACTTGAACTTTTCTTTCTAGATGGTTCTAGAGTCCTCTAGTCAAGAACAAGTCCGATTTGTACTTTTCTTTCTGTAGCACACATCCAGAAAACTACGCTCAATCTTATTTAGCTTTGTCACGAGTGGAAGTTTCATAAACTTGCCTAAACCATGTTCTTTGTGTGTGACCCTATAGGTTCGTGCAATGTTGGTAGTAGATCAAAAACCCTTTTAATCCACAAGTCACAAGCGGCTTCTAGCAAAACATTGTGACTATCCAAATTGCATGAAGATCAATCATCCGACGAACCTCTCAATGATGAAATGTCAATCCTTTCATCTCTATTGATATATTAACTTAACCCAAGGTTGAGATGTGTCATCCTTGTGCTATTAAGTCCCTTTTCTCGATTCTCTGAAGTAGACTAAACTTGATCGATTGATCAACTTCTTGATCACTCAGGCATGGCCATGCACATTCTTTAGTCTATTTCATCGAGTGGCCAAAGATATCGTTTTTCTCTAAACGAGGAGGACAACTCCCTTCTTGATCAATTACTTCCCTCTGCATGATTCAAAACATGCCCGAGTGTTGCCCTTATGGTCGCCCAATTACGGTGCAACGTTAGACAACATCAAAGCATGCTATCCTCATGTAGGGAACTGTGATTGATCTCAAGTCTGAGGATTAAGACATTTATCATTGTATGAAATCACCTATGACACATCATATCCTCAAAGGTGTTTCATAAAGTGGGTCAATCCAATACCATGTACTCCTACATGTATATTCACATGATTGTATTGATATCATATATCCATAGCCTGCAAAACATGGGGCTATCACAACAATCCATGTGCTTGATTATGTTCATTTCTTATTGATGTCCCAATCAATAAAATCAAGGGATAACTTTATAATGATATCATTATATGTTACAGGGTTTTGCAATCAAGTCGTACTTGATGACTTGTAACATGAGATCATTATTGGAACCATACAAGCATAATATATTACAATCATCTTTATGATTGGTCTCTTGGGCATATCTCCAACAATCTCCCACTTGCACTAGAGCCAATCATGCATGTATCTAATACCCATTGCTCTAGTATGTGCCTCATGTTTAGCTTGTGGAAGAGGTTTTGTCAATGGGTCTGCCACGTTGACATCCGTAGATACTTTGCATACCTTGATATCACCTCTATTCAAAATCTCTCGAATAAGATGATATCGCCGTAGTATGTGTTTGGATTTCTGATGTGATCTCAGTTCCTTAGCTTGTGCAATGGCTCCATTGTTGTCACAATAGAGATCCACTGGACTTTCAGCATTTGGAATCACACCCAATTCAATGATGAGTTTTCTTATCCAAACAGCCTCCTTTGCTGCTTCTGAAGCAGCAATATACTCGGATTCCGTTATAAAGTCCGCAACGGTTGATTGCTTCGAATTTTTCCAGCAAACAGCTCCTCCGTTGAGGCGAAATATATATCCAGATTGCGATCTTGAGTCATCCTTGTCGGTTTGGAAGCTTGCATCCGTGTAACCAGTTACACTAAGCTCTTCCTCACCACCATACACAAGGAACATATCCTTAGTTCTTCTCAAGTACTTCAGGATATTTTTGACTGCTGTCCAGTGACTTTCACCGAGGTCTGCTTGATATCGACTTGTTACACTTAAGGCATAAGAAATATCTGGACGTGTACATATCATGGCATACATGATGGACCCAATGGCAGAAGCATAAGGAACCATACTCATGCGATCTCGCTCATCTTCTGTCATGGGACACTGAGTCTTGCTGAGTTTCGTACCAGGTGACAAGGGCAGGAATCCTTTCTTGGACTCATGCATGTTGAACCTCTTCAACACCTTGTCAATATATGTACTTTGACTTAATCCAATTAGCTTTCTTGATGTATCTCTATAGATCTTGATACCTAATATATAAGCTGCTTCGCCCAGGTCTTTCATTGAGAATCTTATTTTCAATGATGCCTTAACTGATTCAAGCATAGGAATATCATTTCCGATCAATAATATGTCATCCACATATAATACCAGAAATACTAGTGCGCTCCCACTTGCCGTCTTATATAGACAGGGTTCTTCTTCATTTTTGATGAATCAAAACTCTTTGATAACTTCATTAAAATGAAGATTCCAACTCCGTGATGCTTGCTTTAATCCATAAATGGATTTTTGAAGCTTGCATACCTTCCCAGCATTTTTAGGATCCACAAAACCCTCAGGTTGTGTCATATACACATCCTCACTGAGGTTTCCATTAAGGAAAGCAGTTTTGACATCCATTTGCCATATTTCATAATCAAAATATGCTGCAATTGCTAGGATGATCCGAATTGACTTAAACATCACGACCGGTGAAAAGGTTTCATCATAGTCAACACCATGAATTTGTTTAAATCCTTTAGCAACCAATCGAGCTTTATGGATATGAACTCTTCCATCCATGTCAAATTTTCTTTTGAACACCCACTTATTCTCAATTGCCTTCACACCATCAGGCAAATCAATCAAGTTCCAAACTCGATTATCTTTCATGGAGTTCATCTCGGATCTCATGGCTTCGAGCCATTTTTCTGAGTCTGGGCTTTCAATTGCTTCTTGAAAAGTGGCTGGTTCATTGTCATCAAATGATGGAATGTCATCTTGTTTATTCACAATTAACATGAGTCTTTCCAGTTTATGACGCACCCTTTCTGATCTTCGCAGGGCTGGTGTTTCATTAAAGGGTTCTACAACTGCTTGTAGATTTTCTTGCGAATCCTCAGGGTTAGAAGAAAACTGAGGTACATCTCGAATTTCTTCAAGGTGCACAGAACTCCCACTAACTCCTTTGGAAAGAAATTCCTTTTCTAAGAAAACACCATTACGAGCAACAAACACTTTGTTCTCATTTCGGTTATAAAAGTAATACCCTTTGGTTTCCCTCGGATAGCCCATGAAGATGCACTTTTCAGATTTTGGAGTGAGCTTATCAGACGTCAAACGTTTTACATAAGCTTCACAACCCCAAATCTTCAGAAAAGATAAACTGGGTCGCTTCCCAGTCCATATCTCATATGTTGTCTTTTCTGTTGCTTTTGATGGAGCCCTATTCAAAATTAACGCAGCTGTTTCTAAAGCATATCCCCAAAAATACAATGGAAGATCTATTTGACTCATCATAGACCGAACCATGTCCAATAAGGTTCTATTCCTCCTCTCAGATACCCCATTCCATTGAGGAGTATCAGGTGGAGTCAACTGTGGAACAATTCCACATCTTCTAAGATGGTCGCCAAACTCTTGGCTCAAATATTCGCCTCCACAATCTGATCGCAGAAATTTAATTGTTTTGCCAATATGATTTTGTACTTCATTCTAAAATTCTTTGAACTTTTCAAAAGATTCAGACTTATGTCTCATCAAGTAGACATAACCATAACGACTGAAATCATCAGTAAATGTTATGAAGTACTGAAAACCATTCCTTGCTACTGTACTCATTGGTCCACATACATCTGTATGTATTAGTTCCAATAAGTTTTCCGCCCTTTCACTAACACCAGTAAAAGGTGCTTTGGTCATTTTTCCTAGTAAACAAGATTCACATGTGTCATAAGATTCAAAATCAAATGAGTCTAGAAGCCCATCTTTATGGAGCTTCATTATGCGCTTCTCATTTATATGACCCAAGCGACAGTGCCATAAGAAACTGGGTTTCAAATCATTTAGTTTAGTTTTCTTGGTATCTATGTTATAGATTGGTACGTGGAGATTTAAACAATATAGTCCATTCTGTAATGGAGCTTCGCCATAAAACATATCATTCAGATAAAATGAACAACATTTGTTCTTTATTCTGAATTCAAAATTTTCCATGTCCAAGCATTGAACTGAGATGATATTTTTATTTATGGCAGGTATATAGTAACATTTACTCAACTCCAATACCATACCCGAAGGTAAAGTTAACACATAAGTTCCTACGGTCATGGCAACAACTCTTGCTCCATTCCCAACGCAAAATTGAACTTCTCCTTTTGCCAATGTTCTACTTCCTTGGAGCGCCTGCATATTTGAACAAACATGAGCTCCTGCACCGGTATCTAATACCCATACATCAGAAGGACAACTGGCTATGTTAACTTCTATAACATAAATACCTAAATCGGAAGTCAAACTCCCTTTCTTCTTCTCTTCCAGGTATTTTGGGCAGTTTCTTTTCCAATGACCAACATCATGGCAATGGAAACATGTTGCGTCAGAAGTAGGTTTAGGCTTAGGTGTTTTCTTATTATGATCAGTGCCAGAGCTCTCAGCTATAGCATGATTATTACCCTTCGCCTTTCCCTTCTTCTTAAAACGCTTTCCTTTCTGTACCAGCAAGACATCTGATGTCTCATTCTTGATATTTTGCTCAGCTGTCTTTAGCATCCCATGCAATTCAGTGAGCGACCTCTCCAAGCCATTCATATTATAGTTCATTATAAACGGACCATAACATGGTGGCAAAGACTGAAGTATGATATCGGTGGCAAGGTCTCGGTTACATGGAAAGCGTAGTCTTTCCAAGTTTTCTATGTAACCAATCATCTTGATCACTTAAGTACTAACCGAAGTACCTGCTACCATATTGCACTCATGCAATGCCTTAGTCATCTCATACCTTTCAACACGTGCCTGCACTTGAAACAAATTTTTCAAATGCACAACCATGTCATATGCCGACATGTTCTCGAACTGCTTCTGAAGCTCCGAGTTCATAGTGTCTAGCATGAGACACGTGGCATCTACTGCATCATCAGAATGCTTCTTATAAGCATCCTTTTCAGCACGTGAAGCATTCGTGGCTGGCACAGGAGGAATAAGCCCATCAGCCGATGATCAAAATCTTGACAGTGAACAGAATTGATAAAGGCATCATCCAACTCAATTTCAAGTGGGACAAGATAACCAGAATCTTTCTGGTTACCATGCATATTCTATCTCATAGCAATTATGCCAACATAAAATCATGACAACATGTATAATAACTTATACAAAGATCATATAAACATGATAGATATCACAAAAGGACATGATCAAATCAAGTCATAACTATCCAAAAACAAACAAAACTATGTTGATCACATCAACAAAATAGGAAACCATGCACATATCTCATATACGCATCACTAATCCAGAACTAATGCAATACGACTTGCTCTGGTACCACTGCTAGGGAACGGTCATGGTTAGACCTTATGAATTTCAAAATTTTTCATTCTCTTCCAAGATCATCGTATGCATTAGAACCAAGATTAGATAGATATGAAAACATAAATACATACCGTAGCCTTTAGAATCCGATTGTCGCAGCAGAATGAAACTCGTCGGATCTTTCACGGCAAAGCAGCTGTGGCCTTTAGGTATCCACACGAAGAGGCCTTCGGTTACGTGCGTCGGTGTGCTAGCACTGGATTACACGACCCTCGTGACTTTTCTTGGAATGGGTGAAACTCTTTCACCCTTGCCTCTCGGTCTCAAGAGAATTGAAAGGTCTTGCCAAGTACCTCTCCTTTTATAGGCCGCGGCACGCCATGGGGAGGCAACAAACTAGTTGGTTCTAGGGCCCTCCATGGTCAAGTCCAATTTGAACTTTGCTTTTATGTATTCATATAATACTGAGGCAAAGTTCAACTTGAACTCTTCTTTCTGGATGGTTCTAGAGTCCTCTGGTCAAGGACAAGTCCGATTTGAACTCTGCTCATGGCAAAGTTCAACTTGAACTTTTCTTTCTAGATGGTTCTAGAGTCCTCTGGTCAAGGACAAGTCCGATTTGAACTTTTCTTTCTGTATCACACATCCCGAAAACTACGCTCAATCTTATTTAGCTTTGTCACGAGTGGAGGTTTCATAAACTGCCTAAACCATGTTCTTTGTGTGTGACCCTATAGGTTCGTGCAATGTTGGTAGTAGATCAAAAACCCTTTTAATCCACAAGTCACAAGCGGCTTCTACCAAAACATTGTGACTATCCAAATTGCATGAAGATCAATCATCCGACGAACCTCTCAATGATCAAATGTCAATCCTTTCGTCTCTATTGATATATTAACTTAACCCAAGGTTGAGATGTGTCATCCTTGTGCTATTAAGTCCCTTTTCTCGATTCTCTGAAGTAGACTAAACTTGATCGATTGATCAACTTCTTGATCACTCAGGCATGGCCATGCACATTCTTTAGTCTATTTCATCGAGTGGCCAAAGATATCGTTTTCCTCTAAACGAGGAGGACAACTCCCTTCTTGATCAATTACTTCCCTCTGCATGATTCAAAACATGCCCAAGTGTTGCCCTTATGGTCGCCCAGTTACGGTGCAACGTTAGACAACATCAAAGCATGCTATCCTCATGTAGGGAACTGTGATTGATCTCAAGTCTGAGGATTAAGACATTTATCATTGTATGAAATCACCTATGACACATCATATCCTCAAAGGTGTTTCATAAAGTGGGTCAATCCAATACTATGTACTCCTACATGTATATTCACATGATTGTATTGATATCATATATCCATAGCCTGCAAAACATGGGGCTATCACAACAATCCATGTGCTTGATTATGTTCATTTCTTATTAATGTCCCAATCAATAAAATCAAGGAATAACTTTATAATGATGTCATTATATGTTACAGGGTTTTGCAATCAAGTTGTACTTGATGACTTGTAACATGAGATCATTATAGGAACCATACAAGCATAATATATTACAGTCATGTTTATGATTGGTCTCTTGGGCATATCTCCAACAAAAAGAATAGACATGTGATAACAAAAATATGGACCATAGATCCAATCTATGTAAACTCATCGAGTTGATCCAATCTAGCCGAATGCAAGTTTTATCCATGTACTTCACATCCATTCATCCAATAAACGAACGTGAATAGCCTGTAACAGATCCAATCTGTTACCACCAATCCATCCAATGAATCAATGTATAGAGCCTATAACAGATCCAATCTGTTATCATGGAGCCGCGGTAGATCCAATCTACTACGGTAATAGATCCAATCTATTACATCGATCTAGGCCAAAAAGCTACGTACGATCGGCTCTGATACCACTATAGGGTTACGGGGTAGGCTACCATAGCATGAAAACGATTTTCTACTACCGCGTAAAACACAGGAACTCGTACAAGCAAGGGATCATAGATCGTTACCACTAGACGCGCAGTGCGGCGGAAGACAAGTCGAAGCAGTCGGGTGCCGAGTTAATGCAGCCGAGAGATTGGACTAGGGCACAGCTAGAGTTCTGTAGAAACTTTTTCTGCAGTGGCTCACGTATGCACAAATTAGGTCTACCGAAGCCATGCCCTCTGATGCATATATATAGTCTCCACTAATGGGCTTTAGCCACGTAAAGGCACATTAGGATTCTATTGCTTGCGGATCAAGTATCCGAGTCCACATAGAGGTCCAACTGCACGTATCATACGCGAACGTACGAGTCGAACCCGCAAGGTTGAGTTTGGACCGGACTCAGCATCGGCTCTTTGGCAGAGCCGATACGACTCGAAGTTGGTCCAGGAAATTGCCGCGCCGGGCACATCTCCATCATTATTCACCGAGGAATTGGCGGTCGAAATCAGGAAATAACGACCGCCAACACCCACTACACCGATAGATGACCCTCCCTTTCTGGCACCATCCTGCTTTCCTGAGCTAGAAACTGTGCGGATATACTATCCACCGCACTCTCAGAACTATGAGCTCGACTAATCCGAGTCCCACGGCTCGAGTATATCGGTGACGAGAGATTGCCACGCAACAGTCATCGCCCCCTAACACTATCACCTTACGCCTACAGTCTGAGTGACATTGGGGACGTTCAAAAACCGGGCTTGAGGTCGCATGGTATGCACAAGTCATAGTCCAAGATATTGTCACCCATACTCGGTTCTTAATTGGCGAGAGCAAGCCTTCCAAGGTTTGGTTGCCACCCTCCGCGGTGGGCCGCGCACCACCACACACCTCTCTCCACTCTGAAGAGAGTTCTAGTCTCTCCCATGATTTCCGGTGCCGACTCCTGCCACCCAATCTCACACTCCAACTCGCTCTCAAAACCACCCACTTCACACAAGCCAAGAGTAATCACATCTCACCATCATATCACCCAATCTCACATCATGTTCATTTTATTTAGTTGTAGTAGTAATAACATGGTGGTGATATAGCAAGCAAGGTAAAAGTGGCTAAAAGGAAGTAGGCTCCTATTTCGAGGTTATCATAGCAAGCGTGAACATAATTAAAGCAGCAGCAGCATATTTGCTTGTCTATAAGTTATGAACCTGTGGAGGTTTTGAGATCGGAAGGGGTGGCAAACAGATCGATAATGGAGTACAGAACGCAGGGACGCGGTGTTTAGACAGGTTTGGGCCACTGCTGAGCGTAATACACTACGTCATGTATGGGGATCAGTGGATTGTATTACTGAGAATGCGAGAGTTGAGAGAGTTCCCTCGTAGTCCCTAGCCCCCCTTATATAGGCTGAGGGACTAGGGTTACAATAGATACCTCGGAAGATTTACTTGCCGAGAGGTTTTAGGGGCTATGTCCCGAGATTACAGGAGAAATATTCTAACAGATCCCTATCTGAGGCCGCCCGAGTAGTTCGCTTGCGCTCTACACCATCTGCTGCCTTGAGTCCGAAGCTAAACCACTCGGCCCACCTGTCAGGGTGACGTAACCAGTCGTCATGAGGCACCCGGTGGTGCATGACTCCCACAAGCCCCGAAGCTTCACGATGATTTTGCAGAAATCATCTTGAAGGTTATCATGGAGTCACGCGGTCAAACATTCTACGAAAACCATCACAAGATGGACTCCGTATGGAGTAGCCGCCAAGGTTCAGGTCGACTTGAGTTGCAATCGGCCTGAAGCTTTCAAAATCCCGTTCTGAGTTTGCCATAAAAAATTTTCAGAAATGCCTTTCCTGACCACTCCCGTAGCCCCCAAGATTCAAGAGGTATTGGAGATGCATCTTGGAGCTTGTTCAGAGTGGTTGATATCTGCCAATGTTTCGCCTTTGATCCGAGTGGTTCTGTCCAAGTGCTCCTGACGTGAGTCCAGATACTGCAAAGAATTTGAAGCGTCACGCTCACCAGAGAACAGGAACTGGTGTGAACACGATCTCCACTGAATTCACTTTCCCGAAACGTCGCCCACTGGGAAAGTGCCACGTGCTGCGCCTCGGATGCAGAACGACACCCTCCACGGTATCCATACTGTGCAAGAGTCAAAACACCGCGTTTTGCTATTATAAAAGGAGGGGATTGGGCGTCCCTGATCCAGCACATCTGAGCAAAAAAAAAACCTTCTCCTGTTTTTCTCGCCTCCGCATCCTCCTCACGCTTTTTGCTCCCAAGTGGTTGCCATGGCCGGGGGAAGAGGCCAGAAATGTCGGCGCTACGACGATGAGGAAGATGAGATCTGGGGTGGCGGCGATGACGAGCCCACCCCAGAGCCCAGCAACAGCGACAACGAGCCTGAGTCGACGGACTGGGACGCGGCAAAGGAGCCAGAGGAGACCGACTCGGAGGGGTACAACACCGATGAGTGCGCCATGCGCCGAGGTACTGAGCATGCCAGCCTTGGTGGCCCAAATGACTATAGCGAGGAGCACACCGAGGAGGACGAGCCGGAGGAGGACGACGATGAGGACGAGGAGGGCGACGATGGAGACGCCGGGGCGAGCAGAGACAGCGATGACGGCGCTCGCAGAGGAGCGGCCGGCGTGGGCGGCGGCGACGCGCTTGGCGACGGCGCAGGCGGAGACGGGGCTAGTGCAGATGGCGGCGGCACACCTAGAGAGACGTTGGCCTCGGGGCCGGCGACGAGGGCGGCGGCGCCGAGGCCGACGTCGAGAGCAACGGTGGCAGCGACGGGAGCAGCGACAGCACCAACGATGATGACGATGACGGTGGCCAGCATGCGGGGCCGCAGAATCTCAAGCGTCATCGCATCATGGCGCCAGCCCCCCGGCATTAGGCCTGGAGTGGCCCCCGATGGTCGTGAAGCCTAGTTGAGTAGGTCGTCGTGTATCTCGAGGGGAAGTGCCTCGTTTATCAGTATCTATGTACTTAATGAACTTCATATATTTGCAATCGAGTTGAAGTATCTGTGTCTCCTGTTGCTTGTCCTTTTGCTTTTTGATGTTCTTCCATTGCATGTTGTGCAAATGTTTGAAACAGAGCTTGTTCTTCGTACACGTTCGATTGATCCGAGTAGTCTCCCCCGCGATGCCTGCAGTACTGAGTAGTAGTTCCGAGTGCGGCGTATATTGTAGCCAGGAGGGCACTATGCTGGGGTGACTGAGTCCTTGTATCTTGAACTATGTGGCCGATGACCTCCAGAGTACTCAGTTGAGAGAGCCGAGTCCCTCTGTCTTGGGTGAAACGGGCGACAGTCCCCAGGCACTCAGTTAGGAAAGCCGAGTCCTTGTGGCTTTAGCAAAACAAGCGACAGCCCCTAGGGCACTCAATTAGGAGAGCCGAGTCCCTGTGGTGCTGCAAACGAAAATGCTCGTTGAGTGGTAATTTGTTTGAGTGGGGTTCTCGGATTATTAGCATCACGCTCTGTCGCGGCCATGACGTTAACTCCGTTTGTAGTTGTAACGGCGAGTTGTGTACTTCAAAAGGAGGAGGCCGCAATTACCGTTTCTCTGTTCAATAGTCTTCTTCCCCAAATCTGCTAGGGTTGCACCGCATCTAACCATCTCCACCTCCCAATCCTTCCCGCGCCGCCCAAATTGATGCGCGTGAAGTCGAGTGTGCATAACCGCAACCTAGGGGATATGGCGCCGAAACGAGACTCCAAGGCCATCGTCCCTAGCGGCCAAGGATCTTCCAGCTTGGCAGCACCAAGCGAGCCCCAAGATCCAATGGCGGCGTGGGTCGCCAACACTGTTGATCACTTTTGCATGGAGGAACTACAGGGGATGGGTCTGCTCCCAATGAAGTCCACCGATCTTTGGGAGACACAGGTGGGGCGCGTGTTCCCCAAGGTAAATCTGCATAACACTCCGGTGTTCACCTGGTATTTCTACCGTGGGCTCAGTCTCCCTATCTGCTCCTTCCTGCGTGGTTTGTTGCATTACTATCGTCTCGAGCTTCCCAATCTGAATCCGAATTCCATTACGCAACTGGCTGTTTTTGTCCATCCGTGTGAGGGGTACCTGGGCATTCTTCCCTGTTTCAACCTTTGGCGTTATCTTTACTTTTGCAAATGCCATACCAGAGACAGGCAACCTGTGTATGTTGGGGGAGCGAGCTTTCAGCTGCGGGACAGGATGAAACAACACTATCTGGATCTCCCTCTGTTGACTTCCAACAAATTCTGGACTGACAAGTGGTTTGTAATGGAGAATGTTGAGAATTTAGTCCCTGCTAATTCTGGGTGTGTGTGCCTCTGGGTGGAGATAGCTCGCAAGAGACTGTGCCTAAGGAGGAGATGAAGGATGTTTAGGTTTTGCTTGAGAAAATTGCTGATCTGAAGAAAAGGGGTCTAACTGCTATGACCGTGGCCATTAACTTTGTGTATCATAACATCCAGCCGCTGAAGGATAGGGTACATCCAGCGTGCTTTTATCAAGGGGAGGATGACCCTACCAAGGAAATGAACCGCACCGTCATTCGGGATGAGATTAGGATCCGGCTCAGGAGTTTCTTTACCGGGCACATCACCAATCATGGGAGCCCTCGCTCTTACTCTGTTTATGCTCCACCTGACGAGGTAACTGGTCCTCCTCTTTGGATCATTGTACTGCATTCATGTTTTGAATGCAACTGCTGACCGCGTAAGTGTGTTTGATTGCTCGTCTGCTATGCAGGGGGTGTGCTTCAAGTATTTTTCTGAACCTCCGTACCCAGAAGGATTAGGATTACGGGGGAAGATTACCCCAGGGACGGAATACACCGGGTCTGATCCTGCAGAGTCATCCCTTGGAGAAGCGCCTCCAGATTTCTACTGTGTTATTGGTGAGGACGAGGGATCTGGCAAGAATCCTGTTCCAGAGGAGGATGCATCGGCTGACGCTAGCTCGGGGCGTCGTCATACACGCCAAGCCTCCAGAAAGCGTGACGCATCCTTGCTTGGCCAGGGTTTGATATTGGTTGACCCGGCCGTCGAGGAGAATGAATCTTCTGACGGGGAATCCGTGCGCAGCCGCAAGCGTCTTGGTTCAACAAAGAATATTGTGACAGTGAGCAAGGCTGGAGCTTCTGGTGGTGCGGCGCATGGTCACAGCGGACCCATAATCATAGTTGTGAAGAGACAGATAAAGCTGCCATTGTAAATTGTTCGACTTTGTATCATATCTAGCTTCTCAATATGTACTCTAGTTTGAATTTTGATTTATGTGTACTAGAGCTACTGAGATTGCGTCCCGCAAGGCAGGAAGCAAAAGTGCGGCATCTCCCCCTGATACTGACAGGGCAAAAGGGTGCAGCCTCCCTGAGGAAAGATGACCCGCAGTCCTTCGGCACCAGCTTGCCAGACGTTGTGGTCTCACCGGGTGCCGCCGTTCCCATTGACGGTGGGCAGAGGTGTGAGGAGTCACCGTGTTAGCAAGAGCATCCCGACATGGAAGACACCTCGGGGGCGCCCGATGTGCCAGATCAGCCCCATCGTGAGCCTGAGCCGTTTAGTTCCGTTGCTGCCGTGGGTACTCCTCTCAGGCTAACGGTACGGGGGTCGACCGATGTGAGCTCTGTGGGATATGCCGGTGAGAGCACTGTTGTTGCATTGACTCAAGTGTTCCTCCTTTGGTATGCTGAAATTTACTAGTTTACTTCCGCACCAAATGGACAGGTTTGCTTCCAGGAGTTGTATCAGATTTATTTAGAAAATGCTAAACTAAAGAAGGGACTGGCTGGGTAAGCCAGTTGCGTTGCTAGTTGATTGTTGCCCACAGGTGGCCTGTTTCTTGATCTGTGGCATTTGCTGGTGCATGTTGCTCTTAGCAAAACTTGTTGAAAGGGTCTCTACAGCTGGCGCGACATAGAAAGCTAAGCTCGAGGCCCTCAGGAAGGAGAAAAACGCAGCTGAAGCTGAGGCTCTAAAGCTGAGGGGCGAGCTGTCTCCCTAGAAAACTGCTTATGAGGTAATTGCGAAAGATCTTGAAATATCGTACAAGTTGCTTGCTGGTGCCTAGTCTTTATTTGAGAAATGGTCAGGTGCGGGCTCTTGAAGAAAGGTCAGCTCACGAGAAAAAGGCGGATGAGCTTCAGATGGAGCGGGATTAGGCGGAGGCCAAGCTCGAGGCACTGGACGCCGAGGTGACCCGGCTTTCTGAGCAACATGCATCCGACGTGGTGGAGCTTGGGAAGTAGGAGATCCTGTGCAGCCAGTTGGAGCGTCGATATGAGACCCTCTAAACTGGTGTTAGGGCTCTCGTTGATATGATAGCCCCTAAACAAGTGCCTCGTCCCATGGAGGACAGGTTGGCCACGGCGCTGACCAAGGCCGAGGATTTTTTTAGAGAGTCCATTCAGGACGCTGTCATTGACATGGACGCCACCTTCAAGAGCCATTATCCAGAAGCTGATCTAAATGTTGTGGCCTCTCGGCCTAAGAGTGGGACTTCACATGAAGCGTTTGTCAGCTACCAAGAGGCCGCACGTCCCGTTGGAGAAGCTTTTGCGAGAGCTTATGAATTTGTGTTTGGCCGAGAGGTAGCTGAGTAGCCCTAGGAAGTAGTCACTTCGTAGGCTGAGAGCTAGTCAGAGATACTTGGGGTGCCTCTAGGGGTGATCTGTATGAATATTATGAACATTGTGATGGCGCTCTTTGGGCAGCCATGCGTAGGCTGGTTAGAGCATTTTGTTTATGTTCTTTTCGCAATTTGGTTGTCACCGGATGCAAGAAACTGGATGATTTCGTACTCCTTTCGCAGCTTGGTTGTCGCTGGATGCAAGAGTTTGTCGTTTTGGCCCTTTCCGCAACTTGGTTGTCGCTGGGTAGTATTTTAGGGCAGCGCTTTTATAGCGTGTGCTCTTTATGCAGCTTGGTTGTCGCTGATTAGAGTGTATTACTCGTGCCTTTGCCGCAGCTTGGTTGTCATCGGGTGGTGTTTAAGGTGAGAACTCGACTAGTTCGGCTTGGTTGTCACCATTGGTAGCCGGTTATTACGGGAGCGTGTTGCCGTATGTGTCGACGGTCGTAATCTCACGATATCTACCGTCAATTACCAACCAAATGGAGCAATGCAAGTGAATAAAATAGGACTAACCCTTCTACTAATGAGTTCCAATAGTTTTGTATGAATATTTGGATGCAGGTACCAAAATACACATAAAACAGTTGAAAACATGTCAAGGATCTAAGATGGGGCTCACTGGTCAAAGTGCCAGGTCGACCGACCCAGGCCAGGTCGCCCGACCTTGGGCCTGGTCGCCCGACCCACCAACAGGGTCGGCCGACCCTGACTCAGGTCGCTCAGCCACCCAATTGAGCCCAAGTGCCACTTCATCGATCCGCATCCTAAAGAAACATAAGTGGATTTAAATCAAACCGCAAGACCAAGCATCTAATGTATCCAAAGGCCGGAAATTCACCAAGTCACGGATCCATGATGTCAATAATCCAAGGGAAGAGCAATGTGGCCAATGCAAGGCTGCCCGACCTTCTTCAAGGTCGGCCGACCTACCCTCGGAGGCATTTTTGTGCAACAACCGTCCTAACCGCCAACCGCCATGGGGACACAAGATCAAGCCATTAGAGTGCAAAGGTGGTGGATCGGGAGGTCGCCCGACCTCGGGCTAGGTCAGGCGACCACTGACCACGACCTCCCACCAACCTTTGCCTCCTACAAGTACTCTTGTCTTCAATATAATTCAGTTATATTTTACTTTATCTCTATCTCTTGCAAGTGTGGTGTACCCTTTATTTTGCATACTTGCCAGGCTTAGGTTGTGGTTATCTTAGTTAGTTAAGTCTCGTTATTCTTGCTGGTGCTATAATCCAACCTGTACGCCAGGCTCTGATTAGGTCCGCTCCTCTGATCAAGGACGATCTATTGTTGCTCAAGCTTTGCTTGAGTACGTTTATAGCGTGCCAGCCTATCCACACAGATTTGCTTAATAGCCCCACTCGGTGACAGCGTATGGTGTGCCTGTGTATCCCAGGCCCATCCGTTCGGTAGGCCCGTAGGCGTTAGCCTGATCTTCTTCGGTGGTCTACTATCTACCCCCTGATCCCTCAAGGCGCCAAAATTTCGCTCAACGCGAGACCATAACTTGCTACTTGAGTTTCTTAGTTAACCACGACATAGTCTTTGCAGCCGAATAGAATAGAGTTTGGGAACTTTATCTCACTCGTTGTCCTCCCAGGCAACTATACCTTTCTACGTGTATCTTAGGTAGTTTAATTTACTTCTTTCCACCATACACCTATCCGTTTACCAGACTTACCCCTGTTTAGTGACTAGCTGGTATATTTATTTAAGTACGGATCATTCGATTTGAGTTTATTCAATTATATTCTCTCGCCTGCCGCTTCCCTATGGATAAAAATACGATACTCATAATACTCTGGGTGAAAAGCTACAGCGGTTTCCATGCGCTTGCGGAGTAAAATCTTTTAAGGCTAACAGACGCCAACAGTATGTTGCATTGTTATGTAACTTAATCACATGATGCAAAAGAGATGTATGCGGAATAATAGTAATGTTATTGACCATGGGCCACGGAGGCCGTACTCGGCTTGGTTGTCGCCGGAAAATGAGCGTTCAAGGGGCTCGACCCGTACATGCGAAGTGCTAGGGCTTGCTTCCGACTGCGTGATACCACTCTGCCTATGGATAAAATCGCCGCAAGTGCTCTGAGTTCCAGGTGTTCGAGAGTTCTCTAATTTCTGGTTGGGCTAGCTTGAATGTTTGCCTTGCCCAGCACTTCTTTTACTACGTAAGGTCCATCCCAGTGGGACCTCATCTTTGACTGCCCTGCGGAGGAGGTTTTGCGCTTGAGTACTAGGTCGCCGACGTTGTAGCAGCCTGGCTTGACGTTCTTGTCGTAGTACCGCTTCAGGGCCTGCTGGTATTTCACTGCTTTAAGGGCGACGTGAAGGCGCTCGCCCTTCATGACATCAACGCCCTCTGTCCACGACTGCTCTACTTCCGGTATGTTTCTGAATGCTACTCTTGGAGCCCCGTGCTTTAGGTCGGCCGAAATGACTGCTTCTGACCCATACACCATGAAAAATGGGGTGGTGTTGCTGATGGCCTTGGATGGCTGAGTTCTCAGCCCCCAGATCACGTACGGGAGTTCCTGCAGCCACCTTCCCTCGTATGGCTTGAGTCTGTCCAAGATGGCTGCTTGAGGCCGTGAAGAATCATCCCATTTGCCCGCTCTACCTGGCCGTTGTTGGCGTTCCTTAGCCTATTAGATATAAATCCGCAAGCGCACGGAAAACGCGTTGTAGCCTTTCACCCAAGAGTATTCTAGGGTATCGAATCCATGAGAAACGAGGAGTATAATAATCACACAACACAATGGCCAAACTAGCGAAGCTAGCAAGTAGAGGATAAAAGACAGGAAAGCAGGTTCTCAACAAATGTTAAAGCACCTAGCTATACTAAACATGCAAAGCACTATACTTGTCATGTAAACATAGACACCAAAGCTGCAGAGCCACTGCCAGGCACCAGAGTGCTGATAACCCAGCCGAGAAAGGCGGGCGCTACAGGTTTCGGCTATATCGTCAGTGAGTCTATCCGAACGAACGGGATTGGAATACTAAGAACACAAAAGCTGTCACCTAGTGTGCCTACCAACCAGAGCTGCGTGGGATAGCCGACCAACCAAGGCAAACTCTAAGTATGAACACCGTCGTGCCACTCAAAGAGTTTACTACTTACTGTAATGAGCCAGAAAAGCAAGCACTACTATATAGCCAACACTATAAGCATGCACAAGGTTCCCGTAAACAGACAAGTATAAAACTAAGTATGAAAGTAAAGTAAGAATGTAATAACAAAGGTGAGAGACAAGGAACTTTACTCAATCCTAGAACTGAATATCCTTCCTTTGATGATACAAGCCTGGGAGAGAAGAGAAATCCCACTCCCGAACTCTGCACTCACTACTCTCCTTGATACAAGAGGAACTCTCTCTACAATGCTAAGGGAAAGCTTCACTTCTCCACACTATACACTCTACCACTACATTTGTCCACTAATCCACACCTCACAAGGGAGGTCTAAGGGGGTATTTATAGTGCTAAGTGATGGAGAAGGTCAGTTGTGGCGGTTGGAGACGGTTAGAGGCCGGGCGGCTTGGGTGCCAAGCCGGGCGGCTCGGGGTGGAGCCGGGCGACCTGGTCCCAAGCCGGGCGGCCTGGCCATCCCTTGGATCCACCGCCTCACTTCATCCCATGGTCCATATTGCTCTTCCAAGGCGGTTATAGGTCGGTTGGCGGTTATTCTTGTGTGCTTTTGCCTCAACCATTGGATCCTTTTGTGTTTCTTCCTTAGCCATTGGATGGAACTCCCCTGGATTGCTGACTTAGCCAATCCGTGGGCTGGATTGATGAAGTGGCAAGGCCTTCCGTGGCGTGGTGATTGGTTCTCTCGGATTCCGCCATGGAGTTGTACTTGTCACGTTGTCTCTTGCATGCAGGTGGAAGATGACGGCATTTGGAGAGTTTCACAGGCCGGGCAGCTTGGTGGCAAGCCGGGCGGCTTGGGCCTGAGCCGGGCGGCCTGGGTCCTTAGCCCATATCCAGCTCTTCTTCCTGCTTCACATATTTTCTCCATGTTTTCTATGTTTTTGCACCGTGACATGTGTTCCTGGAAGACCTTTGTACACAACTCGTGGAACCGGTTAATATGTATGAAATTTGCATAAACTTACCCTTGAAACATGAAGTATTGGTGGTCGAAATAGGTTATAACAACCGCCAACACCCCCCCCCACACTTAGACTTTTGCTCGTCCTCGAGCAAAATAAGAGTTAAGCATGGTGTAGAGGGCATATGATAACTGTAGCCTTAGCAAGTACAAAGGTTACTCCCAAGTTGGTTCAACTTACCCAGGATTTCAATGGTGGCTACACTTAGATTTTGAGATGTTGAAACTGAGAACAAGTTTCAGGTGTCACAGCAGTTTTCTCCCAGCTAAGAGCAACAGAGATTTTTCTCTTTTTAAAACAACATAGTGTCTACTCTTTTGTTCTCGAGGTCACCTCTCAGTCACTCAAAGGATGAGAATCCTTGTGTTTCCTCTCCTCCTAATCTAAGTTTTGGGTGGAGCTGAACGAGAGTGAGACTATCTCATCATGTTTGTATCACCAAGTCAAAGCAAGTGTCAAATCAAAGAGTATGAATCAAATCAAGAATTTTGGCTATGTGCAAGTGTGGTGGAAAGTTATTGGTAAGTGTGCTTTGGTATTCCCCTTTTTGATGCGAGAAAGGGCATGGTATTTTCCTTCTTTTTGTTTCTTTCTTTCTCACTTTTTTTCTTTTTTTTTCAATTCAATTCCATGCCTCTTTTCCTCTCTTTTTGGCATGATTGATAACGGGGGGATTGGAGCATTGGCATAGCACAACTTATTGGAACTTTGTGGTATGAACGTGTACGTGATAGCCAAAAGTCATGAATGACTCTAACTCATTTGATGGCACAAGGTTTGACAAAGTTCAAAACACTCAAAGATGTCTTTGAAACATATGGATTTGTATTTGTGGCACTGGTAGGGACATGTGACTTGAGAACATTGGAGTATATCACATTTTTAAAATTTTAACAAAACAAAATCTCTTTGCCTTAGCAAGGGATCTCTGCTATGTATCCATGTTACATATATCTCATGAATCAACAACTTAAATCAAAGCGGGTCCCTAAACAAAAGGTATCCATGGGCAAATTTACTTCAACAAAGGGAGTAAAGTTTGTACGAGCATAGACATAAGCTATCAATATGATCATGTAGAGCAAAATTTATCCAAGTTTCATGTATAGAATGGAATATATGGACCAAAATTGAAATTTTCGCGATAATACCTGGTCCTTGTGCAGGGTCGACGTGAAGATGCACCAACTCAGCCCAAGACTGAGCCGGGCGGCCTGGTGGCAGGCCGGGCGACTTGCTCAGGAGCCGGTGGCCTGACATGTGGGTCCTTTGACCCTTGCACCGATCATGTAGCGTGGAGAAGTGCTTTGGGACACCGTTTCTGCGCGTGGTATGTTTTTCACCGTCATGACAGGCCGGGCGACCTAGGTGCCAAGCCGGGCGGCTCGGGGTGGAGCCGGGCGGCTTGGGTTTGGCTCGGTTTGTCCCAAATTTTTGTGTGCAGCGCGATCTAACCCTGTACATCGTGTTTCTTCGTTTGTTTCTGTAGGGTTAGTGACGAGAGATGGGGGAGGCTAAGTGCAATCCCCCCCCCCACACTTGAACTCAAAGTAGGGTAACAGAAACTTTATTGTACTAAGGATTAAAGGGAACAAGGAACATAGGCTCAAATCATACAAAGAAAGAAATAAAACAAACTAAGCACTAAGAAAACAAAAGGGCGCCTATTCTAAAAATTTATTCTAATGCCATGGGCATCTATGGCATAGGTGGATCAAAGATGTCGGGATGCCCAGTGGCATTGGCAAGGCGGCGGAACATGGAAGAGAAGCCCTTCCTAAGGATTTCTATTTTGTCATTGATCTCCCACTTCCAAAGTTCTCCTTCTGCGCAGCGTTCTTCAAGCATGATGAACCTTTTGTTCATGGCTGCGAGCTCCGCCTTGAGAGACTCAATGGTCTCTTCCTTCCCCTCCTCCTCCTTATCTGATTCTTCAAAATGCCCAGGAGGAGCCCGGATCGGAGGGGGCTTGATGGTCTTCTTCACGGTCCTCCTGGGAGGAGTAGAGTCAATAGACTCATCAATTTATGCGTCCCCCCTAAGGACGTTCTCCCTGTGTTTCGGGATCAAAACCTTCCCCCACCCTCCATTGGGAGTAGGTCCTTCCCGGATGGTGTAGGATGGCAACCCGGGGCTTTTGGGCTCTCCATTGCCCTCATCCTTCACAGAATCTTCCGAGAAGAGTTTCCGAATGGGCACCGCCTTCGGAGTGATCTTCCCGACGTTGGGCCGAGGTGAATCACCCCGAAATGTCTTCTTCGCGATGGTGCGCGCAGGGGATAGCCCCCGTGCCAGCCTTCCCGCACTGCGTGAGCGCGCAGGGGAAGCCGGGCGGCCCCTCTCTAAGCCGGGCGGCCTGACACCAAGCCAGGCGGCTTGGGGTGGAAGTCGGGCGGCCAGAGGGGTGACATCGAGCACCAAGGAAGGGTCGATCTCGTGGTTGGATTGCGGCAAGTAGGTCGCCGTGGTGCCGGATGTGATGGCTAGGCTCTTGGGAGAGGTGTTGTTGGAGGCCATGACTTTGGTTTTTCGAGGTGGAGATGAGATGGGAGTGATGAGAGTGGTGGAAGGGAAGAACTCTCGTCCTTAAGTCATGAAAGCTCGATCTCATCCACTCAACAGAGTCCGGCGGCTAAGGGATCAGTTTTACTCGAAAAATTTCGAATAGAGGCCGCCGGGCGGCAAAGTTCGAGGTCGGGCGGCCTCGTCCTAAGTCGGGCGGCTCGACACTAGGTCGGGCGGCCTGACCAGAAGCCGGGCGGCTCCACCAGGGGGTCGGGCGGCTTGCACCTGCCTCGCCGACTCTGGTTTGGCAGACCAGAAGTCGGTTTTACCCTTCTAGGTGGACTGAAACCCTTTTTCATCGTGTTGTGCTGGCTCTTTGTTGAGATTTTTGGGGGTATGGAAGCACAAGGTGAGATAAGACAGAAAAGTGAGGAGCATGGTAGTGTATATGGCTCGTTTTAGGTCATCGCTAGATCGTGGACGTGTGATCATGCCATTCCTTGCAGCTCGTAGATGTCCACTTCTTCGAGCTGAGGCATTTCGGGCTCTAGGAAGACTTTTAGGTGTTGCCCATTCGCTTTAAAGACCTTCCCGTCTTCGTCCTGGAGGGTGATGGCACCGTGATCGGCGGCATCAAGGACCAAAAAGGGTCCTTCCCACTTACTTTTAAGCTTACCATGACCAAACAAATGAATGCGAGAGTTAAATAGGAGTACCTTATCGCCTGGTTTGAATGTCTTGATCTTGATATGCTTATCGTTCCATCTTTTGGTTCGCTCCTTGTACAGCTTGGCAATGTGGTAGGCCTTCTCCCTCCATTCCTCCAATTCAGCAAGTTGGATCTGACGTCGAACTCCTGCCGATTGGAGATCCATGTTCCACTTCCTTATTGCCCAATGCGACTTGAACTCAAGTTCTACTGGCAGGAGACAAGTCTTGCCGTACACCATCTGATATGGTGTCATGCCAATGGGAGTTTTATACGCTGTGCGGTATGCCCATAGAGCATCGGGTAGCTTGGATACCCAGTCTTTTCCCATAGCTTCGATAGTTTTCTGCAGGATATTCTTGATCTGTTTATATGATGTCTCAGCCTGGCCACTTGTTTGTGGGTGGTAAGGAGTGGCAACACGGTGGTCCACACCGAGTTCTGCGAGGCACCTCTTGAATCTTTTGTCAATGAAGTGTGGGCCTCCATCACTGATAATGACCCTTGGCATACCAAATCGAGGAAATATGGTGTCATAGAACATTCTGATAGAATGTCTTGAATCTGCCGCGGAACACGGCAGCGCGTCTACCCACTTTGACACATAATCCACTGCGATGAGGATGTACTCTTTGTCTCCACACTTGCGAAATGGCCCCATGAAGTCTATGCCCCACACATCGAATACATCGAGTTGGAGGTTGCTGGTGAGTGGCATAGCATCCCTTGGATTTATGTTTCCTTATCGTTGGCACTTTGAACACCTTCTCACGAACTCTTTGGCATCATCGTACATATTTGGCCAGTAGAATCCACTTTGCCAAATCTTTGCATGAGTCCGGTAGGCTCCATAGTGACCTCCGTAGGAAGATGGATGGCATCTATCAAGGATCAGAGGGACTTCACAAGCGAGAATGCAGCGACGCAAGAGCCCGTCTGCGCAGAGCTTGTATAAGTAGGGGTCATCCCAGAGATAGAACCGGCTGTCATGGACCAATTTCCTCTTGTCAACTTCTTTAGGTACGTATCCCGTGACCATGTAGTTGACCAGATCTGCATACCATGGTTGGGATGTCGTAACCTTCAGAAGTGTCATCTCTCATATAATCATCAATCGGCAAGGATGATGTTTCCCCAAATTGCATTCTTGAGAGATGATCAGCAACTGAATTTTCTACTCCTTTCTTGTCCCTGATTTCAATGTCAAACTCTTGAAGTAGCAGGACCCACTGTATTAGTCGTGGCTTTGCATCTTTCTTGGTGAGAAGGTATTTGAGAGCTGCATGGTCTGTGTATATTATGACCTTGGCTCCTACCAAATATGATATTAATTTGTCAATGGCAAAGACAACGGCCAATAACTCTTTTTTAGTGGTGGAGTAGTTCAGCTGCGGGCCAGTCAGCGTCTTGCTAGCATAGGATATGGCATGATGTTTTCTATCCTTGCTCTGGCCTAGGACTGCTCCTACAGCATAGTCGCTGGCATCGCACATGATTTCAAATGGAGCATTCCAGTCTGGTGGTTGGATGATGGGTGCTGTGACAAGAGCTTTCTTGAGTGTATGGAAGGCTTCTAGGCATGCGTCATCAAACACAAAGGGTGTATCCTTATGCAACAAGTTGGACAGTTGTCGGGCAATAAAGGAGAAGTTTTTGATAAATCTCCTATAAAACCCAGCATGACCAAGGAAGCTTCGGAGTGCCTTGAGGTTTGTTGGAGGTGGGAGTTGCTCAATGACTTCAATTTTTGCACGGTCCTCCTCCTTGCCTCTCTCTGAAACCTTGTGTCCTAGCACAATCCCTTCTCTGACCATGAAGTGACATTTCTCCCAGTTTAGGACAAGGTCTACTTCTTTGCATCTCTGGAGAACCTTTTCTAAGTTCTCAAGACATCCATCAAAGGTCTTGCCATAGACTGAGAAATCGTCCATGAATACTTCCATTATATTCTCTATAAGGTCAGAGAATATGGCCATCATGCAACGCTGGAACGATGCTGGAGCATTGCATAGCCCAAATGATATTCGCCGATAGGCAAAAGTGCCATAGGGACAGGTGAATGTGGTCTTACCCTGGTCATCCGGGTGAATGGGGATCTGGTGATAACCGGAGTAGCCATCAAGATAGCAGAAGAAGGAGTGATTGGCCAGTCTCTCGAGCATTTCATCGATGAAAGGAAGGGGGAAGTGATCTTTTCGGGTGGCTGCATTGAGTTTTCTGTAATCGATACAAATACGCCATCTAGTGACAGTGCGCTGAGGAATTAGTTCATTGTTCTGATTCTTCACAACTGTCATTCCTCCCTTCTTTGGTACAACTTGGACTGGAGTGACCCATTCACTATCTTGCATCGGGTAGATGATACCCGCGTGTAGGAGTTTAAGCACCTCCTTCTTGACTACCTCTCTCATCGCTTGATTGAGTCTTCGTTGAGGTTCCCATGAGGGCCGGTGCTCAGTCTCCATCGGGAAGTGATAAGTGCACAGGTTCAGACTGATTCCCTTCAGATCTTGGAGTGAGTACCCAAGCACTGATCTGTACTTCTTCAAGACTGCGATTAATCGCCGGCTCTCATCCTCGGTCAGCTTGTCGCTGATGATTACCGGTGTGTCCGGATTCCTGTTGAGGAAGGCATACTTCAGGCCAGGCGGTAGCTGTTCGAGCTCAATTTTCGGGGGGTCGGGCTGTAAGGATTCACCCAGTTTCTGAACTCAAGCGGCTCTTCTACCGCACTTAAGTTGCTAGCCTCTTCCTCTAGGCTTTGTTGATCTTCCTTTTCCTCAAATGAAATACCCATCACTTCTTCTAGGAGATCAACCTCTGGCTTAGCCACCATTTTGGTGTTCAGTGCTCGACTCATACCAACTTCGAACACTTCTTTGCCAAACTGGAGCTGTAGCTGCCCTGGAGTTGCTGTAATTTTGATCAGGGAAGCAATAGGGATCCCAACCAGTATGAGTGGCATGGGTTCCTCGGGTATGTCGAAGACGTGGAAATCTAAGAGCATCCACTTGTCTCGCAAGGTTACTGGTATGACCCTGATAACTCCATGATTTTCCAACGATTCGTTCTTGTTCCACTTCAAGCGAATGTCGGATTTTGATCGTGGGAGAGTGGGAAAATGCGTTCTACAACATATTTAGGAATGATGTTCACCCTAACTCGTGGGTCTTACAAGATATCTTGTGGGAACATGTCGGATACATGGCCAGAGACGAGAGATGGTCCTAGGTAGAACCTAACCATGTTTGTGTCGAGTCGTCTCTCTTCTAGCCATTCCCGATTCAGCACAGAGAAGGTCCTCTCTCATTTGATGTGTTTGTTCTGGGAGTAGATATGCTAGTTGAGAGGTCCTTTTGAAGCGTTGGCTCTCTTTGGGCAATCGAGATGTTTTGCCAAAGCCCGTTAGTAGCTCGTCATCAAACGAGAACGGGGGAACCGACGGAGGATTCGTCACGGATTCACTGACCCTCTCAGTGTCCTGTGACGTGCTAGGTTCGGGGACATCTGTGATCATGAGAGTTTGTGGAGATGGGGTATGGGTATTCTGACTCTCTTCTTGGTAGCTGGGTTCAGGTGGATCTTGTGGATGTGAGCGTGGTTTCTCGATCGTACTGCCATCAGAAGATTTTTCAAGGATTTTATCAAGGACTTTTCGTCCTTCTGGGGCAGATAGGTGAGAAAACGATCCTCCTAAAGCTAAGTCCAAGCATAGTCCTACGCCTGGTGAAAGGCCTCGGACAAAGTGCTGCAAGAGCATGGACTCTTGGATCGCCAGATCTGGGCCAAATGCGACCAGACCGGTGAAACGTGACCAGGCTACCGCCAAAGTCTCGTTGCTTCCTTGACGAAAGTTGAGAACTTCACATCGGAGGTCAACGACTCGATTTGGTGGGAAGAAGTGCAGACAGAATTTGACTTGGAGTCTCTCCCAACTCCCCTCTACTGCACCGACTGCTCGGTTGTACCACGATTTTGCTGCTCCCGTCAATGAGAATGGAAATAGCAACCATCGGAGGGTTTCTCCAGGCATACCCGAGATGGAGATACAGCTGCAGAGCTGCTCGAACTCTCGGAGGTGTGTGTAGGGACTCTCTGATTCCAATCCTGCGAAGGATTCGTCCCAAACCATGGCTATCAAGCCGGGACATAGCTGATAGCCATCTGTGATGATGGGGGCGGATGATGGTGGAGGCTCCAGAAAATCGCCCTTCGGAGCCAATAACTCGCAGATAGGCGTGTGATCCATGGGGTGGTTTGGTGATATGGTGGGATAGTGGTGTAGTGGTTGTATAGTGGGAGATAGGATCACCTTGGTTCTGTGTTAAAATAGCTACTGCTCCCCGGCAACGGCGCCAGAAAAGCGTGTTGGCGTTCCTTAGCCTATTAGATATAAATCCGCAAGCACACGGAAAACGCGTTGTAGCCTTTCACCCGAGAGTATTCCAGGGTATCGAATCCACGAGGAACGAGGAGTATAATAATCACACAACACAATGGCCAAACTAGCGAAGCTAGCAAGTAGAGGATAAAAGGCAGGAAAGCAGGTTCTCAACAAATGTTAAAGCACCTTGCTATACTAAACATGCAAAGCACTATACTTGTCATGTAAAAAAGACACCAAAGCTGCAGAGCCACTGCCAGGCACCAGAGTGCTGATAACCCAGCCGAGAAAGGCGGGCGCTACAAGTTTCGGCTATATCGTCAGCGAGTCTATCCGAACGAACGGGATTGGAAAACTAAGAACACAAAAGCTGTCACCTAGTGTGTCTATTAACCAAAGCTGCATGGGATAGCCGACCAACCAAGGCAAACTCTAAGTATGAACACCGTCGTGCCACTCAGAGAGTTTACTACTTACTGGTAATGAGCCAGAAAAGCAAGCACTACTATATAGCCAACACTATAAGCATGCACAAGGTTCCCGTAAACAGACTAGTATAAAACTAAGTATGAAAGTAAAGTAAGAATGTAATAACAAAGGTGAGAGACAAGGAACTTTACTCAATCTTGGAACTAAATATCCTTCCTTTGATGATACAAGCCTGGGAGAGAAGAGAAATCCCACTCTCAAACTCTGCACTCACTACTCTCCTTGATACAAGAGGAACTCTCTCTACAATGCTAAGGGAAAGCTTCACTTCTCCACACTATACACTCTACCACTACATTTATCCACTAATCCACACCTCACAAGGGAGGTCTAAGGGGGTATTTATAGTCCTAAGTGATGGAGAAGGTCGGTTGTGGCGGTTGGAGACGGTTAGAGGCCGGGCGGCTTGGGTGCCAAGCCGGGCAGCTCGGGGTGGAGCCGGGCAACCTGGTCCCAAGCTGGGCGGCCTAGCCATCCCTTGGATCCACCGCCTCACTTCATCCCACTGTCCATATTGCTCCTTCAAGGCGGTTATAGGTCGGTTGACGGTTATTCTTGTGTGCTTTTGCCTCAACCATTGGATCCTTTTGCGTTTCATCCTTAGCCATTGGATGGAACTCCCCTGGATTGCTGACTTAGCCAATCCGTGGGCTGGATTGATGAAGTGGCAAGGCCTTCCGTGGCATGGTGATTGGTTCTCTCGGATTCCACCATGGAGTTGTACTTGACACGTTGTCTCTTGCATGCAGGTGGAAAATGGCGGCATTTGGAGAGTTTCACAGGCCGGGCGGCTTGGGCCTGAGCCGGGCGGCCTGGGTCCTTAGCCCATATCCAGCTCTTCTTCCTAGTTCACATGTTTTCTCCATGTTTTCTATGTTTTTGCACCGTGACATGTGTTCCTGCAAGACCTTTGTACACAACTCGTGGAACCGGTTAATATGTATGAAATTTGCATAAACTTACCCTTGAAACATGAAGTATTGGTGGTAGAAATAGGTTATAACGACCGCCAACAGTTGTTTGCTCTTGGGTGATGAATGGAGGCGTAGCGGACCAGGGTGCCTTGGCTTTTGCAGAAGTCGAAGAACTGGCCGGCAGCGATGTTGGTTCCCAGGACTGTGATGATTTCTGATGGCACTCCAAACCTGTTCATGATTTCCTGGATGAACTCGATTGCTCTTGCGGTTGTCAGCTTGTTGATTGGCTTGCATTCTATCCACTTGGTGAATTTATCTATGGCTACCAGAACGTGGTCGTATCCTCCTGCTGCCATCTTGAATGGACCAATCATGTCCAGCCCCCAGCATGGAAATGGCCAGGAGACTGGGATGTTCTGCAACTCTGATGCCGGCATGTGCTGTTGCTTTGCAAAGAACTGACATCCTTCACAGGTTCTGACTATTTCTTCTACGTCTTGCTTCGCCGTGGGCTAGTAAAACCCTGACTTGAATGCTTTGCCTACGAGTGTCTTTGATGCTGTATGGTTGGCGCATGATCCTAAGTGGATTTCTTTGAGTAGGTTAATTCCTTCACTGCGGGGTATGCACTTCAACAGAACTCTTGATGATGCAGCGCGTTTATAGAGTTTGTTGCCAATCAGATTGTAGCTTTTGCTCCTTCTGTGCACTCTGTTGCCGGCTGATTTAGGCTCTAGAGGTTTTCCTAATTTGATGCACTCAGTTATCTCTGCTCTCAAGTCGGGCTCGATCACTAGGACTTGGCCGTTGGGTGCTTTAGGCGGTTCTGGAGCTTCTTCGCCTTCTTCGGCCACGGTTGGTTTGTCGAGCACTTGCACGAAAATGCTCGGGGAGCCTCGGCGCGTTTGGAGCCCAACTTTGATAGGATGTCCGCCGCCACATTATCATCCCGGACCATGTGTTGGAACTCTATTCTGTGGAATTTGCCTTCTAGCTTTCGGACTTCCGCGCAGTAGGCCGACATTTTTTCTGATGAACAGTTCCAGTCTTTGTTGATTTGACTGATCACCACCTGGGAGTCGCCGTATACCAGGAGCCGGTCTATGGCTAAGGACTCTGCTATGCGCAGGCCGTTGATTAGGGCTTCATATTCAGCGGCGTTGTTGGAGAGCCTATATTTCAGCTGGAGGACGTATTTGAGTTGTTCGCCCTTTGGTGATATGAAGAGGACACCAGCCCTTGCTTCTTCCAGGTTCAGCGAGCCATCGAAGCACATAACCCAGTGCTCTAGCTTCTCAGGATTTGTTGGACCTACTGCTCTGTCCACTCGGCAATGAAATCGGCCAGGACCTAGGATTTTATTGCGTTCCTAGGCATGAAGTCGATGTCGTAGGCGCCCAGTTCGCATGCCCATTTGGCTATTCTTCCTGCTGCTTCCTTGTTCCGTAGGATGTCCCCAATTGAGAAGCTAGTTATCACTGCCACCCGGTGTTCCTCAAAGTAATGGCGTAGCTTGCGGCATGTAATGAGAACTGCGTATAAAAGCTTCTATACTTGAGGGTACCGTATTTTGGATGGGCTGAGCACTTCGCTGATGAAGTACACCGGGTGATAGACCTTGTGGACGTGTGCTTCATCTGACCTTTCGGCGACGAGTGCCGTGCTTACAACGTGGGTGGTGCACGAGAGGTACATATACAATTCTTCTCCCTTTTGTCCGCCTTGCCCTCTGATTGGGGCAGTCAGCACTGGAGGCATGGAGAGAAAAGCTTTCAGTTCATCAAGTGCTCTCTGCACGTCTTCCATCCACTTGAATGTGTCTAGCTTTTTGAGGAGTTTGAAGAATGGGAGGCCACGGTCGCCGAGTCGTGAGATGAATCTGCTGAGTGCTGCCATACAGCCCGTTAGCTTCTGGACTTGCTTCTAGGAGGTTGGAGTTTGCATGTTTGTTATAGCTGAATTTTTTTCCGGGTTGGCCGCGATGCCACAGTTACTGACAATGAACCCCGGTAGCTTGCTGGATGGTACACCGAATACACACTTCTTTGGGTTGAGTTTCCACATGTAAACTCGGAGGCTGTTGAATGTTTCTTCGATGCCCTTGATGAAGTCGCTCGGATCTTTTGTTTTGATCACTACATCATCCATGTAGGCTTCAACGTTCCTGCCCCACTGCTTGCTTAGGTAGGCCTTTATGCTCCTCTAGTACATAGCCCCGACGTTTCTGAGGCTGAAGGACATGGTCTTGTAGCAGTAGGCCCCGAAAGGGGTGATGAATAAGGTCTTCTCCTCGTCTTCTCGAGATAGTGCGATCTGATGATAGCCTGAATAGCAATCTAGGAAGGAGAGCAGGGCGCGGCCTGCTGTGTAATCTACTACCTGATCTATCATAGGTAGCCCAAAGGGATCCTTTGGGCAGTGTTTGTTGAGCTCAGTATAATCAACGCACATCCTCCACTCTTTTTTATTCTTTTTCATTACAAGTACAGGATTTGCTACCCACTTGGGGTGAAAAACTTCTCTAATAAAGTCGGCTGCTGTCAGTAGAGCTATCTCTGCTTTGATCGCCTCCTTCTTCTCGTGGGAGAATCAGCGCAGCTTCTGCTTGATGGGCTTAGCGCCTGGGCTGATCTTCAACTTGTGCTCGGCCAGTTCCCTAGGAATGCCAGGCATATCAGATGGTTGCCAGGCGAACATGTCCCAGTTCCGGCGCAGGAGTTGGATGAGCTCGTCTTCCTATTTGGGGTCAAGGTCAACCCCAATGGTCGCCGTCTTCTTGCGGTCGCCAAGGCCCAGGTCAATCTTCTTGGTGGGCACCGCCGACTGCATCGCGTTCCGGCTAGTCTCGGTGGCCGATATGGATGGGTTGATCGTCGCAGCGAGGGACTTGACCTCCTCCCGAGCTGCTTAATGCTCGAGGTCTTCTGAAACTGTGAGCACCGCCTGGTCGCACTCGTGGGACACGTTGAAGTCGCCCCGAACAGAGATGACGCCATGGGGGCCCGGCATCTTGAGCACCAGGTACGAGTGGTACGGGATCGCCATGAACTTGGCAAGTGCGGACCGCCCTAGAATGGTGTTGTAGAAGGAGTCCATCGCGCCACCTCGAAGGCACATACTTGTTTCTCCAGCTATCCTTGTTGCCAAAGGTAACGAGCAGAGTGATATGCCCGAGAGGTAGTGTGCCCCGCCCGGGCACTATGCTATAGAATGGAGCGTCGGACTCCTGGAGATCGTCTACGCTGAGCCCTAGTGCCAGGAGCGTCTTCTCGAACATGATGTTGGGGCCGCTGCCCCTGTTGATCAAGACCTTGTGCAGAATGGAAGAGCACGCGATCGGGCTTACGACGAGGGGGTAGCATCCTGGCTCATCAAAGTCGCACCTGTATTCGTCCTTGCTGAAGCTGATGGGCATGTGGGACTCCTGGTAAAAAGTCGGCGTAGCCTTGTTCGCTATGAGGACCTGCCTATCAGCTTCTGCTTGCGCTTGCTCTCCTTGGCGCCGTGGCCACCGTAGATGATGGCCACCTCGTTCTGGACCTCTGGAAAGCCGTCGCCTGCTCCTGGTTCTTGGTCCTTCTGGTTCCTGTCGGCGGGCTTCTTCCTACCGTCCTTGTCGTCCTTGTCGTCTCCCTTCTTGGGTGGGAGTGAACCTATTCACAGCAAGAACTGCAGCCCTCTGCAATTGCGGTACGTGTGCCCCGCACCGGGATGGACCGGGCACGGTTTGTCAAGGATGTCTTCCATCCTTTGCTTGGGGCGCTTGCCACTGTAGCCCGCCTTGTTGACGGTGTTCTCGGGGCCGCGCTTCTAGGGCCGCCTGTCACCGTCGCGGCGCCAGTCACGTCGGTCGTTGCCATCCCAGCGCTGGCGCGGCGATCGTTGTTGTCGCGGCGACGATCGTGGCGGTCGCCGTCGTCGCGCCTTTGCTCGGGGCTACCCTTGTTGCGCGCGAGGATGTCTTGGATCTCCTCCTGAGCATCGGCGTACTTGTTGGCGATGTTGAACAGCGACTCCACGCTGTCGGGCAGTTTCTGGGCTAGCTTCTGCAGGAGGCGTTCATCCTGGAGCCCTTCCTTGAAGGCGGTGATGACGGTTTGGTCGGAGACGTCCGCCACCTGGTTCTGAAGCTCGGAGAATCGTCGGATGTACTCCTTGAGCGTCTCTTGGCGCCCTTGTCGTATGCGAGTGAGGTCCCGCACTGTTGCCGGTTGGTGGTAGGTGCCACAGAAGTTGGCGATGAACTTGTCACAGAATTGTGGCCAGCTAGAGATGGAGCTGGGCGGCAAGTTCTGGAGCCACCGTAGGGCCTCTGGCCCCAGCATGATTGGGACGTAGGCTAGTGCGACGTCGGAGTCGCCATGGGCCGCCTTGACTCCGAGGCGGTAAAGACGAGCCCATTCCTTTGGGTCCCCCTTGGGGTGGTACTTGTCGATGTTGACGAGCTTGAACATAGAGGGCTAGGAGACCTCCCTGATCCTGGAGGAGAAAGCCTTGATGCCATCATATTCATTGGTGAAGGGGGGTCGTCCTAAAGAGGGTCATAGCGGCGGTACTCGGCTAAGGCGTTGCCTTTGCCGAGTCGGTCGTCGCCGCCGTTCCCGCCCTGGTATGCTGACGGAGGGATAGTTGTGCCATAGTTTTTCTCTCAATCCATCCGTCGCGCAAGCTCCGCCTCCCAAGCCTGTTGGCGCCTGGAATTGATCTTGTGGCAGAGGTCCTTTCTGCCTTTGATGGTGTGGCGGAGGTCACCACCTGTGCCACCGGTCGGTGGTGGAGGTTCCGGTGGGTTGATGTCCCTCGGTGCTTCCGCGTCAAGCCCCAGCCCCTTGAGGGCCAGCTGCTGTAGTTTTGTCTTTGACACGAATGTGGGCTGGTCCGCCATGACGGTGCCCATCGCGGCGATGCATAGCTCCTTGCTGGAGAAGGCCATCGAGGAGGCCGCCTCATCGAACTCCTCGCCGAGGTATCTAGCTGCACCCACCGCCAGGGCATAGCGCCACCCGCCGTCTCCTCCTTGAAGGACGGTGCCGCCCTCGGCCGCGACGGCGGCTAAGTAGGCTTCTTTTGCCTTGCGGCGTCTATCGCGGTCGTTGTTGTGTCGGATGCGTTCACCTCGATGCCCGGCCATCTCGTCAGTCCTCGAGAGCTCGTCAGTCGAGACGTCCTTGAGAATCCTTGCGCATTGTTCGCGGCGGTCCTGCTCGCACTGCTTGTCGACATTGCGGAGGGTGCTGGGCGTGGGCCGCCGCCTGAGTCTCTCCTTGGAAAGAGGGCGAATCGAGAGGAACCGGCTGCTCTTGCTCCTAGAGATCGGCCATGAACACTTCCCGGGAGGGGTCATGCGTCGGCCGTGCTGTTGTTGGCGGTGGCTAGGGGGAAACGGCCAAGCCGCTCGATGGTGCGCTGCGCCACCTAGCACTTTGTCCGGCTGGGGTTGAGTTAACGACGAGCCCCAGCTGTAGCCTTGTCAGGGGCATGGGTACATCGTCGGCGTAGAAGACGTTATCGTCGGAGTAGCCAGGCCTGCGCACAGCGTGTGCATAAGAGGCGGCCGAGTTGCGCAGGCCGAACGGTAGCGTTGGAGGGGGCGGCCTCCGGGGCTCGGGCGGTGGCGGTGGAGTCCGGGTCTCAGGTGGCGGCGGTAAGCCTTGGGCCTTGGAAGTAGGAACCGTACGCCCCCGCCGGGTCACTCTAAACCACCCAGAAGCGGATGATGCTTGGGTTGTAGATGGCGGGGCCTGTACTGGAGTACAGGATGGGGCCGGCGCGCGTCCAGCCCGAGTTGTTGTAGTTGGGGTTGGCACGCGCCGAGTGGTGGAACTTGGAGCGATGGAGTGCCGAGTGGTCGGACTCGGAGCGATGGAGCGTCGAGAGGTCGGACTCGGAGCGATGGAGCGCCGAGTGGTAGGACTCTGAGCGATGGGAGCGCCGAGTGGTCGGCGTCGAGGCCGGGGGGCCCCGAGTTATCGGGGGAGGCGGTGCCTGGCGACCCTCGGTGGCCCGTGCGGCAGCGGGGCCCGTGCGGTACGCCAGGGGAGAGCCTGAATGGCTGTCCGAGCAGCCGGACCCCAGGTGGTGGATGGGATCTGCCTCGGCGACTACTGACGCGCGGTCGTGGCAGTTTGGGCCGAGTTGTTCTGGCCAGCAGATCGGATCTTCTCCGGTTTCGGTGGAGGAGCAGTTGGGGCCGCCGCGCGTGGAGCCGCGGGAGCCGGGAGGCCCCGACCAGATGCACGCCGCCGTGCTTGTCGACGACGGAGGTGAACGCGCCGAAGGAGAAGATCTCCCCTGGCTGGGACTTGATGGAAGCGTGGAAAGAGATTCCCATCTCGATCTGAGGATCCTGCACACCAGCCCCTACCTGGCGCGCCAGCTGTCGGGGTTTAGTCCCAACAGCCCCCCACATGGTTGAACCTGTGGAGGTTTTGAGATCGGAAGGGGTGGCAAACAGATCGATAATGGAGTACAGAACGCAGGGACGCAGTGTTTAGACAGGTTCGGGCCACTGCTGAGCGTAATACCCTACGTCCTGTATGGGGGTCGGTAGATTGTATTGTTGAGAATGCGAGAGTTGATAGAGTTCCCTTGTAGTCCCTAGCCCTCCTTATGTAGGCTGAGGGACTGAGTTACAACAGATACCTCGGAAGATTTACTTGCCGAGAGGTTTCTGGGGCTATATCCAGATATTACATGAGAAATATTCTAACATATCCCTATCTGAGGCCGCCTGAGTAGTTCGCTTTAGCTCCACACCATCTGCTGCCTTGAGTCCGAAGCTAAACCACTCAGCCTACCTGTCAGGGTGACGTAACCAGTCGTCATGAGGCATCCGGTGGTGCATGACTCCCACATTCTCCGTCTCCGGTCCCTCTTCTTCCTCACCGGTCCCTCGTTGGTGGCGATTGGTGGAATCGGGGCAAGCCCCTGGTGACGGCGCACGGGAAGAAGACGAGAGGGGTTGTGTCTTTATAGCGGGCGGCTAGGGCTGGAGGGGTGGCCGCGGCTCTGGATGGCAAATCGGCCATCGATCCTTGGCTTCCGTGCTCCGGGGACACGTGCTGCGCATCGGCGGCAAGACCAAGCTGGGTATGGATGCGTGGGCTCCAGTTAGCAATGAAGGCGCAAGAGGGAGCACGGGGCTGCATCGGTCGGGGCTTGCTTGGTGGCCATGAAGCCGAGGTGAGGTGATGCAAGGCAGGAGTAGCTTCTCTTCCGTCTCGTACTCGTCTCTCGCGTGAGGAAGAGAAGCAGGGGAAGGGAAGGGAAAGCTGCATGTGGGCCAGCGCTGTCAGTGAGAGGAAAGGAAGGTGTGCGTGTTGGGCTCTGAGCTCTTGACGCTGGCCGAACTGGGCCAAGCCCCAGCGAATGACGGCTTGGGCTTGAAGGCTTAGCCTTATCAGTTTTAATTAGCACCCGTGTTTGAGTGCGTGAACTAGTTTGATCTGAATTCAATTATCTTATACAATCATAGCACCACACAAAAGTCCAAAGAGAAGAACGAGCACTCAATCATGCAGTATGATCTAGCGTTTTGTTACTGCAGGTTTTAATTTTAACTAAGCACTTAATTAGAGAGAGTATTTTATAGTTGTTTATTTCCTTTATGGAAAACTATAGGCTACCTAATTAATTATTTAGGTAAACATGGTTTCATTTGGCAAAGTTAAATAATTCTATATTAGTTTGATTTATATTTAGCCGGTAATTCATAAGTTTGGCCTATCATGCAATGCAATCAGACAATTTCACACAATTCATAAGTTTTTGAAATTTCACATTTTTACGGTTATTATCATTTCGTAAAAATACGGGATGTTACACCTGGGGCAGCAGTCGGACCCGCGCGTACGCGAGCTGTTGGAGAGGTCTACCTCAGTGTACGTTGACGTCAGGCCTTGGCAGCAGCCGAGGACACCAGGCCCCGAGTCATGGATGGGGTCTGCCTTGGTGCGCGTGAGAGACTGCAACTCTGGCCCGACGAAGTGCATGCTGCCAAACTTGTCAACAACAAATTAAGGTGAGGCGCCAAAGGAGAATATTTTCCCAGCTGGAACTTGGTTTTTGCGTGGAAAGTGATTCCCATTGCAACCTCTGGATCTCACACACCAGCCCTACCAGGCGCGCCAGGTGTCGGAGTTCAGTACCGGCGGCCCACCACAAGGTTGACTTGAGGAGGTTTTGAGATTGACACGGGTGATGAGTAAATAGCTAATGGTGCACACACAGGGAACGACGATTTTGATAGGTTCAAGCCGCTAAATCGTGTAACACCCTATGTCCTGCATGGTGGTTTACGGTTTATATTGATGGAGATTTGAGAGAGTTTTCCCGAGGTTCTAGGTCTCCTTTATATAGACCGAGGAGCTAAGGTTACAAGGCGCATCTCTAGGAGATTGACTGCCGATAAATTCATAAGATTATGTTCCGAGAATACAAGATAAGATCCTAACAGATACAATTCCAGCCGATCAGGGTGGATCTTCTTGCTCGCCACACCTTCGGCCACCTTGCCTGACAAGCAAAACCACTCGGCCCACCTGTCAAGATGATCGATAAATCGTCATAGAGCACCCATGGGCATATGACTCCCACACCTACTACTCACAAAGAGGCCACACATGGTGACCATAAGTCGTTCTATGACAAACTTATTCGTGAGTAAGTGCGGGTGCTAAATATAAACACATAGACGTGGAGAAGAAAAAGGAAAAGGGGCTGTTTGGATTGTGAGAAAAAAAGGTGTGATAAGTAAATGAAAGGTGGGGTAAGTATATTGCTTGTTTGGATAGGTAGGGATAGGAAAATAGATGTGAGTACAAATCCTTGTTCCACACCTTAATTTTATCTCAATCCAATTAACCTTTAATGTTCGGACATGTGTTCGATAGGATTGGAATGGATTCAATCCCTTACGTGGTGTTTGGATTGTCATCGGGACAAGAATATTGAAACAAAGATTAAAACGTAGAATAGATATATCATCACTTGTTTTTATGCCACCATCCAAAAAAATGGATAGTGTTTCAATTAGACCTCATTTCCATTTTCCATTTCTGTTTCACCCGTGAAACTACTTCTCTAAAACTAAGGGTGTGCTGGGTTGGGGAGCGGGGTAGGATGTAATGGTTTCATTCCAGATTCTGAGAATGGAACGGTTCTTTGGTGTGTGTTTGGTTTAAGAGTGAAACGGTTCCATTTTTTGTTTGGTTAGTGGGATTTGAAGATTGAGATAATGGACGGTATAACTCTCTGTTTGGTGGGGTCCACATGTCAATGAAATAAACAACCTCCTTCTTCCTCTGCTCACGGAACCCTGGAGCTTGCCTCTGCTCGCACCGCTGCTGGCCACCGCCCCGCCTCCGCACCTGTCCCCGCCGACGCGAGGCCATCTGCGGCTTGATCGGCGATGAGCGAGCTCAAGGCGCGAAGGTGGCAGTGCGGATTTAGGGGCGAATGGACCGGCTGCTCCCTCTCCGCCTTCACTGCCGTCGCCCGGCGGCCCTGCCTCGCCGCTCCCTCTGTCGGCCACCCGTCTCGCCTCTCCGTCTCCGCGCTTGCCGCCGTCGCCCTTGGCCCTCGCTGCTCCCTCTGCCGCTCCCTCTCCGCGCTCTCCGCCGTCGTCCCTGCCCCCCGCTGCTCCCTCCGCGAGGCGGGCGGGCGGGGCTCTAGCGAGGCGGGCCGCTGGGCTCGGGGAGGCCGGCTCTCTAGCTCTAGGAGGCGACGCGACCCCTGTGCGCGTGGAGAGGTAGACGGGAGGAGATGGCGTGCGAGAGGAACGAGCGTGTTCCACATATTTTTGGGGACGAGTCCATTCCGCATATACGCCGAATATTCTCTTCTGAGGAACGGTTCCATTCCATGTCCTACGAACCAAACGCACCTAAAACTGGAATGGAACCATTCCATTCCAGCCGGCTCCCCAACCAAACGGCACCTTAAGGGTGTGTTTGGTTGGGGGACGGCAGAGGATGGAACAGTCCCATTCCTAATTCTAGGGATGGGTCCATCCCATCCTCTGAGGTCTCTGTTTGGTTGGGGAACGAAATAAGTAGGATCAGAGGCCTATGACAGGTGGGTCCTACCTGTCAGCCTCTCATACGGTGTCTTCTTCCCTGTGCTCCTGCAATAGTGAGCCGCCTCTTTGTCCGCTCGTCGACAGCAGCTCCGGATCCACCTCCGGCGACGGCTACGCCACGTCAGCTCCACCTCAGGCGTGGCACGACCGGCAGCGAGCCTGGCGGCGGCACGGCGGCCGCAGGGCCCAGGCCACGAGCCTGGCGGCAGGTACTTCGGCGTTGCGGCGGTCGGCGGCTTGAAGGCAAGCGCCGGCTGGGAGGAGAGCACCGGCGGTCGACGGTCTTGACGAACGCGAGGTCGGTGGCCTGGATCCGGAGCCGGAACGCGCGGCGGGCGGCGCGTGGGGCCGGAACCAGAGGCGGCGCGTCGGTGAGGCCAGGATGGCGGGCGCTCTGCCTCCGCCGCGACGCTGCCTCCGTCGCCTCCTCCCGGCGCTCGGCCTTGGCCTTCGCCGTGCGGCCTCGCATAAGGCAGGGTCAGCCGGGCGTGGTGAAGAAGAAGGCCAAGCCGCCCCCTCAGATCTTGTCCCATCGCCCGCGGAGAGGAAGAAGGCCGGGATGGCGCGGTAGCGGGACCTGGACAACACGACAGCGGGGCTTGCACGGCGCGGCGGCGGGACCTAGGGGCGCGTCGGCAGGCATCGGCGGCGCGTCGATGGGGCTAGGACGACGCGTCGGCGAGGCGTGGACGACGCGGCGACGAGGCCTAGACAGCGCGTCAGGCGGCGCGCAGGCGCAGCAGGGGGGCGCGTCGGGCGGTGCGTGGGCGCAGCCGAGCGGCGGCAAGTGCGGTCGGGCGGCGGGCGAAAGCGAGCGTGAGAGAGAGGATGGTGTCGCCCCTCCAAATCGGAGGTCCGAGGCTATCCCCGAATTGAGGGACGGACGTCCCCGTCCTCCCTCGCCCCAAACCAAACAGTTCAAAAATGAGGATGGTCCCATCCCATCCCTCCTCGTCCCCTCAACCAAACGCATTCTAAGTTCAGCAAATTCGCTGTATTAGGTTTTGTTTGAGTAGACGTGGATTAAGATGAAATACACGTGGGTTGGAGGGATTGGAGTGTGTTTTAAATCAACCGTAGTTAAAAATTTTCTCCAATCTCTCGCGTTGCACACCGATGCACGTGTACCGAACAACGCCTAAGGTGGAAACTTAACAGATGGATCCCTCGAACTTTTCGAGATCGCTCGTGAGCCCACCCATGGTGAAAACCGAGGCGGCCGAGGAGCGAGGCCTTCTGCTTCCGGCGGCCGGGGGCAGCTGCGGGAGGACAAGAGAGGACCCGGCGGCGGTGATTGACCTCAGCAGCAGCGACTCTGATTCCGACGGTGAGGGCGCAGGGGGGAGCGGAAAGGGGGCGTGGGGCGACGCAAGGGGCGGCTCCGCGGGGAAGCGGGCTAGGGTTTCGGCGGCCGTGGGCGTGCCCCCCGGGTTCCTTGAGCCGATCCCGCCGCCGCCGCCGGTGGCGCCGGCCGCGTTCACGACGAAGCAGTTCTGGAAGGCCGGGGATTATGACGGGAAGCCGCAAGGCAATGGAGTGCCGCAGTCGTCAGGTGTTATCTGATACATACCCTTGTACATTATTGTTTTTTTTGTGATTTGTGAATCATGCGATCCGATATCTCATATTTTGCACTCTGCTTTCTTATTCGGATTCTGAAGAGCAATGCGTGGGGAAAAGATGTAAGGTCCTTGTTGGAAGGCCTCTCTGGTCATTGTAGCGATTTCCAGGTTGAATCATAAGACCGAGTCCAGCAGTCCGGGTACAGTACAGAATGACACTGCAGAGAGGGTTAGTTGGAATAGTGGATTGATGGGATATACTCTGGCTGCTGGACTCAGCCTAAGGCTTGAAAGGCAAATAGTAGAGACCTAGAGTGATGTTTGTTTCAGCTGCTGATTTTTTGATATTAGAATGTTAGAATTCTATGCTGAAATGCAACAAGTCTGGTATTAGAGTGGGGTGAGCTGTTGCTTGTGCGATGTTTCTGGTTGCCTTTTGACAGTTTTTTGTGTTCTCACCTATTTGGCTACTTCTCATTTCAGTGTCTGGAATGGATCACGTTCGTGTGCATCCTAGATTTCTGCACTCAAATGCAACAAGTCACAAGTGGGCTCTAGGGGGTATGGTCTTCCTCTTCATTCTACCTTCTTCCTGTCTATTTTCTGTAACATGCTGAATTAGAGTTTAGGCATACCACTCTACAATGTGCTACTGGCTTCTTTATTTGTCTAACATATGTTCTGATATTACAGCTTTGGCTGAGCTGCTGGACAATTCTCTCGATGAAGTAAGCTTAAGTAGAAACATTAATTGTTCTTTTTATCATAGGATCTTTGCATGCTTATTGAGCATGTGTTCTTTTGAAGGTTATAAATGGAGCTACCTGTGTGAACATAGATGTTTTAGAGAATGACAGAGACAGCAACAAAGAAAAGTCCAGAATGCTTCTTGTTGAAGGTGCATAACTTCCTCACACATTGCCTTGTTTACATATATGTCGCTGACATGATTATTTTATTGACTTGGTTAATCTGACTAGAAGTATTCTTTTTTTCTATTGGTAACAAGTATTAACATAAACATGCCTTTTTTTAAGTTTCTGTTTCATTCTAGAACTGAATGTAAACTATGGTAATGAGACATGAGTATTAACTTATATGCTGAGGTAAGCGATGATTTGAGTTGAGCAAATTGCATCAGACTGTTCTGATCTTTCATGATTTCAGATTTTAGTTCATACTACCATTAGCATGGGACTGGTATTGCAATTGATTTTGAACAAACAATCATCACAAGGCCATGTGAATATCATTCTGTGTTGATTTCATACTGGCTAAAGGATCCTCCATTGGACATGCATATGTTTGGTTAATTCAATCAGCAAAATTCTCCTAGGTGGAGGTGATAAATCCTAATCAAATACAAAGAAAGAATCATTTTACTTTTTGCAGATCACTTGGCTTGCCCTGCTTATTGATTTGACATGCTGAGTGAAGTTAGCTATACAAGATTTTAATGTTGTCATTCTCACATGTTAGATGCAATATTTTAAATAACCGGCTAGGCCTCTTAATGGCTTCTGATAGGGTTACGGATCCTACCGGAGACGGAACGGAGGAAGTAGCAGTGAGGAGCTGGGGAAAGACGGCGATCATGGCGCTTGGGCGCCGTGGCTGGAGGAGGAGGGCGCGCGAGAGGGAGAGAGGCGGCAGCTAGGGTTTCTCCCGGCTCCCTGAGGGAAGCCGGCAATAATAGATTGCTCTTGCTTAATCATCCAAGGGTCTGATTACAAGCATATATAGCCTCTAATGGGCTGTCCCCTAGTGGGCCTAACACTGGACTGTTTACTTGACTTTTAAAATAAAACATAGCAATAACATGGGCACTTGGCCCCAAAACTCTTGGCTGCTTTAGCCACTACCCGTCGGCCTCCTCTGGTACTTGACGCCCGTCATAACAGCTTCATTCTGCAGAGGCTACAAAGGCTATAGCTACTGCTAATCCCGTTTAGGGGTTTTCTAAATTACCTGACCAAAATGAGTGAAGTGTGCACATAAACATGGAATTAAGAACAGTTCATAAGCATAAACAAGTCAAGGATTTGATTGTCCAAGGTCTATCTAATCTTCTATCTATCCTCATTACCTAACATTTGAAAGAAGCGAAGGGAAGAACACGGAAACAGAGCGCACATTTTCTTGTTAGCAGCAGCCGCAGTACCAGTTCGCAGCAACAATGATCAGTCACGGCTGTAAGTCACAAGGTGAGGCTGCAAGTTGCTGCTGCAGCAGTAGAAGGTGCAGCCGTAGCAGCAGGAGACGGAGCTACCACATTGGGTCTCTACCGCTAAGCCACCACCGCTACATTAGTGACTGAGTGAGGATTGAGGAATGGCTAGGGTTATGTCAGCCACAGCCCACAGCTCCTGCCTCCAATGTGTTGATTTGGGCCCACAAAATTTCGGCTTGTGAAGATTTCGGCCTGTGAAATGCATAGCTATCGCTAGATAAGCCTTCGTTAGTGGATTTAGATATTAGCCGGAATCAACGGTTAGCGCCAAACAGCGACTTTCCTAGCCCCATAGTTATTACTGGGCCAGTCAATCTGTCATCGAACCGGTGCAAGCGTCGGTTCGCTGGTTCAAACTGGTTGAACAATCGGTTCAATAGTTTTGGACCGGTTGAATTGAACTAGCCACAAATACTTTGAACCAGAACCATATACATTTATACAGTTCTAATTAACAATATATATACTTGATTAAGCAACACAATTCTATAACCACAACCATATGTCCGCAATCTGCATTCCAACTTTCAAGACCTTTGAACCCGACTATGGTCACCGACCTGATCAGCTCAACCAGAAACCTGGTCGATCGAGTCACTGACTAATCGTGATTAATCGGTTGATTAGGGGGTGAGTTGACCGGGTCGTGACTAATTGTGATTCATTGGTGACCAGGTCAGACCCACAAATGGGCATCTCAGAGAGGGAAAAATTCGGCCGGTCTTGTAACAACCAGGCCTGGTAGGGTTACTTGCCATATGATGAAAAAAAGAGAGGGCTCAAGATTGGACCGGCCTTGAACTCTTGAGTTTTGATGCTTGCTATATTGTAATTGTATATATAATGTGTAGTATATACTGTATACCATGTATATATGTTTTGGAATGACCGCCTCGACTAGGATTGACTAGGCTCGATTAGTCAGGCTGGTCACCGACTAATTGCTATTAGTCGGCTGGTCGGTTCCTATATGACTAGGTCTGACTAACCGACTTGAAAAAATTGGTTTAGCCATTCCACATAACTCTGTAAGAGGCATATTCTTGAATGGTCTAACTATAAATAACAACCTGCAAAATGTTACTTTTGATCATGTGTGCATATACAACGTGACAACATAGGAATTTCATGATACAATTGTCGAGTATGATTTGACTAATGGAGCCACTTCTAGGATCCAGGTAACCATGTTGTAACTGATTTTTCTTTGTTAATGATTGTAGATGATGGTGGGGGAATGGACCCTGATAAAATGCGACAGTGCATGTCCTTAGGTTATTCAGTTAAGAGCAAAATTGCTAGTACTATTGGACAATGTAAGTTTTGAAGATTTAATTATTTTAACCCATAAAATATTTTGGTTCAAGTTTAATGCATTCAATGTCCTTAATTTGTTGCATTGTAGACGGCAATGGTTTCAAGACGAGTACAATGCGGCTTGGTGCTGATGTTTTAGTGTTCTCCCGTAGTCGTGGAAAATCAAGCAAAAGGTTGTGGTCCAGTTTTATCATAAAACTTAAAATGTATCAACAGATATTCATATTCTTGAGATGCATGTATATTGATTACTAGTGGCATTTGGAACCATAATCTGTGGTTTCAAGAGAAGGAAGAAAACAATTTAGTTTGTTTGGTTTATGTGATTTTTTTTATGAATTATTGATCTTGATAACAAAGAAATACTACCTCCAATCTTATGTATGACATTGATGAGTTCAATGACAAAAAAAAGGTCGGGTATATCTGTTTAATTAAGATGCCTGTTCAAGACTGACAGTGTTTAATTTATAGCCTTAAATATCCATAATTTTGTAGAGCATTTAGTCAATATTTTCCAACTCTAATGACTTACAGATACAAATGTAAGCATCTTAGATTGGCTATATGAAAATGCATCAGTAGCTTAATCTTACTAACCGAGGATGAGGAGCAGTGGTAAGAGAAGCGTCAGTGACGGCACATAAGGATGAATTGGTGGAGTATATTTTTTTAATACGCAGGAGAGCTGCTTACCATATAGTAATTAAGAAAAAAAAGGTAGGAAACCCTTATCCTTTACCCACCCACTCCCACACCCACAATCCTTAGATGGGGTAATTTGTAACTGGAAGAATCTTTAGACTGCATTCATATGGCATGATTTGTGTTTAAATGGTTGGGATTTCAGTAAACTACTCACAGTTCTTGCAATTTACTTTCCTTTTTCAAACTAATGAGCTATATATTCTCAATTTTTCATTATGTTCTTAACTTTGAATTTTGTGTTTCAACAAACTGACACGTTTTTATTTATTACTTTTGATTGACATGAAGGCCTACTCAAAGCATTGGCATGCTATCTTATACGTTTCTTAGGAGCACCGCCAAAGAGGACATAATTGTTCCAATGGTAGGATCTCTTCCTTAATGATTTTCTTAGATTTTAATTTTTAGATACCATAGGTTCTTTACAATCATTGTATTATCTATCTTATGAACAAAGTATATATTTTGACAGACTTGATTCGTTGTTTGATTATTGTTTTCTATGATGAATAATTTTCTGGACATTCTTTGTGTCGTGTGTCTATAAGTTGTCAGGCAGCCCTTTTATTTTGAGGCACACAACCATCTTTTTGATGTTTGAATAGGCCATATGATCTGATATTATAATGTTATTTTGCATTCTGTAGATTGATTATGAATATAAAAATGGTTGGGAAAGAATTATCCGAACTACCTTGGATGATTGGAACACAAGCATACAGACTATCATTGCATGGTCTCCATATTCAACTGAAGCAGAGCTACTTGAACAGGTATAGTCGATGCCATGTATTATTATACTCTGCAGTTTCTCACGGCTCCACCTTTTTCACCATGCTTGCTTTTGAGAGTAACAACATGGCTCTGTTGCATAAAGTACTACAGCGACTGCTTGTTGACTCAATGATACTTAGGAGTAGTTAACTAGTTGTCCCAACTCATGGTCAAATAATAGGAAAAACAATGTAGAAAACCTAGGTTCTTAAGGCGTTGCCTTGGTGCAATGCTTATTTCGCCACAAGGGTCTAGTTATGCCTTCTTTCCTCCTAGGAAGAAAGACAGGTTGCAGCCATGCATATTGGGGGGGGGGGGGGGGGGGGGGGGGAGGGGGTGATTGGTTGGTTGGCTACAACCCAGCCTGGCCCTGAGGGTGCAAAATCCAGATGTTTGGATGGCTGCTCCAACGCCTAGACCTGCATACACGGATGTGAAAAGGCCCTCCCAGCCAGGCTGTGTGGGAACAGAAATGAGATCGGTTTTTTCAGAGCCTGGCTGGCGCGGTGCCCCACGCCCCATCTGCCGAGCTCTTTTTCTACCTCCGCGAATGCACATTCCATTCATGCAAGCCAGCCAGATATCTAGGCAACCAAACATGGATTCAATTCAATCAGGCTACAATAAAACATGCGAACCAAACAGTTCTATACGGATGTGCCAATCCTGGCCAGACCAGCCTGGTTCTCAGGCCCAGCCAGGCTCGTGCTAGTGCAGCTTACCTATCACGCCCATACAATACTTAATCACTCGGGTAAGACATATACAACCTGACCGTGGCAAAATTTCAGTCCGGACCTCTGCCTAGACCTAACTCCTGGAGCGTTTTGGCGCCTCAAAAAAATTCAGAGCCTCAGCTCACAATAATTTCTTGGTGTTGAGTGTAGAGGGAGGGACAGCCTTGAAAACACATCAACATTTCCTTTTGAGTCTTTCAATTCTTTGACTCGCCCTGATCCACCAATCCGCGAAACAATGGTCATTTCGTCTATGAGCCACTCTCCCAAGGCCAATGGAAGAAAGGATCATATGCCAAAACTCCATGTTGACAGTATGGACCTACCCTTATGGAAGGTTTTGAACTGATGGTGTTGTAGGATATTTGCATCTAGTAGAGCCATCTAGTATTTGCGGTTTTTTATTTTATTTTCATTCTTTTGAAAGCATGCTTTATTTCATTTTAAGCGTCCTATTATTTATTCTTGTTCCCAATGACTGTATATTATTTGTATTTTCATGATTCATTTGGGTATCCAAAATATTGTAAAAAAAGTAGACGATGTGGAAAACTGTTATAATCTGATTTCTAAAGTGCTACACTGTTAAAAATTTTCCACATGTACACCCTCCGGTCCATAACATAAGGCGCAATTACCTTCTGCACACAGACCAAGAAACAATTATTTCGTAAATGGGTATTGGCTGCATGTAGCATAGGGCATTTAATACATGCATGGGTATTGGCCAGCGCCTTATATTGTGGGACTAGGGAGGAAAGTAGTCGCGCCTTATATTATGGGACGGAGGGAGTAATGTTTAATTCTATGTGTCTTATTTTACTATTAGAAGGCACTAGATTTTATATCATTTCAAGTGGCCTTTGCAGTTTAGTTCTATGAAAGAACAAGGGACGCGTATTATTATTTACAATCTTTGGGAGGATGACCAAGGGGACTTGGAGCTTGATTTTGATGCTGACATGCATGTAAGTTACAGTGTCCAAAAACGGTGCCGCCATTGTAGTTAAATAGCTCACTTTGATTTGTAGTGATGCCTGACATGGCAGGATGTTCAACTCAGAGGTGGTAATCGTGATGAGAAAAATATCCAGATGGCAGAGCAGTTCCCAAACTCCAAGCATTACCTCACATATAGGCATTCATTGAGGGTAAGTTTAATATATGCACACTGTATTGTTTTGTCTGAGTTGTAAGAGTGGGTTGTGTTCTGAGAGGGTTTATCTCCCTTTCTTTGTACTCGTGTTTGTTCTTCTACCTTAATGAAATGACTCGCAGCTCTCCTGCGACGTTCGAGAAAAAAAAAGTAATTTGACGAAGTAGTGCTATAATTGACATTTTTTGTGTGTGTTATATACTGGCAGTCATAAACTAAGCACCTTCTTTGCTGTTAGTCATGAAACAGTGTCCCCAGTTCAAAGACTTATTTTATGTATATTTTGTTTTTATGCAATGTTCGTCTTTCATGCATCATGTGCTGTTACCATTTTAGCAAAGAGATGCCATTTTCAGTTCTAACTAAATAAATTTGTACATTAAATGTTTACCTTGTTCTGCTGTGTGCAAATTGTATATGAACTGGGAAGACCTGATGCTTCTGTTCAAATTGATGTGCCAATAATTCCAAGCTTATATGGTATATCTTGAGAATGAGAAGACTTAGAATTCTGCACATGACATTTTGTGTAGATTGATTCATCGAATTCATTGATGGGTTCTGGTATGTTCACTAAGGTGACAAGGCAGTGTGCGTGTTATGACTGGCACCACCTACCAGCGGCGCCACAAGCACACACATGGCTAGGTTAGGGTGCCTACGACACCAGGGGCTTATCCTCACGCTCTATTTAGTAGAATATTAGCAGATTTAGTTAAGAGTTTGTTTCCGGAAAGGAGTCCTTATCCGGATAGAATTGGTTACTTAGCTGCCTAAGGGCTATTAGGGTTATCGTCCCAGCCTATATAATGTAACCCTTGGCTCAAGTAATAATAGATAAGCAAGGCATTAATCTTGCCGGCTGCTCCCTCGCTGCCTTCCTCCCTTCGCCTAACCTGTAACCCCGTTGCCACCAAGACCGACAACGTGAGCAATCATAGGATAATTTGAGTGGAATCGATCTCGATACGGAGGAGGAAGAAGCCTTCCATTCCCCTCTGTATTTTTCTGAATATTTTCTTCGATTCCCCGGCATGTGCTGCACTTGTTGTATATATTGACTCCTCTCTGATGTCGCTTTTGGGCCAATGGGCTGTGCACCGATGGGCCGAATAATATGGACAGTGCACTACTGGCCAGGCATGACATTACCGCCCCCTGGAAATTCAGCTTGTCCTCAAGCTGATGCTGGGTATGCAGATTGCAACTCTGACCGCCTGGGACCCAAGGAACTTTGTAAGTTCTTGACACTCACTGTTGTTTGACCAGCACTTGTATAATAAGACAGATGTGAAAGCATGTTGTCTTTGAAATAAAGCAAAGCAGCCAACATATTCAAACAAGCACCAAGCTGATCCTTCTCCCATAACATTCTCTATCTTGCACAGATCTCTGACAAAGGCATGTACAGAACCCAACCAAATCTCCAAACATAGTGATGAGTTGGTGGCATAGGTAAATACCTCACCGATATCATCCAGGTACTCGTCACCCAAGGCTAGTTGTTGCAATTTGTCGTCATGAACAAGGTCCATTAGCATCTCATCCCATATAACTCTGGGGGGGGGGGGGGGGGGGGGCGCTTCAGCATGCATGTTGTACACAACTATAAGTATCATGACTACATCAACCTGTAGAAAGAGCAAAGTGCTGCTGAAATAGGGGAAGAAATATGTGATAACCCATCTCCAAATACCACGGTCCCATGGCCGAATAGAAGTGCATGGATGTCTTATCGGGAGCACACTGCTTCCTGGACTAAAACCAGTTCTGTTCCATTGTCTGAAGTCACTACACACCCATAATATCAGTTTGATCTGTACCCAGGAAGCACATTTCATCAGCTGAACCGGACCTACTCCTTGATCTGAAACAAATATATTGAAATTCACAGCAAGCATATTCCCTGGAAGCTGACATGGTGGTGTACGCAGATCATGTTTCTTATCTGTTATACTGAACTCCACCTGTCTCATTTGAGGTCTAGCATTGTGCTGCTGCATTATATGCTTGAAGAACATATCACATAAGGCAATTGTAATCCATTGGTTGAATGGGGAAAGAGAGGTTTCGCTAACCCATCCTACTTCTGCAGTGCACAAGTGATCAACCTCCAATGGTGTCATTTTGTCAATGGCAGTGTTAGGAATCTCAACAAGCACTTGATCTAAGTTATCCATGCCAAGTTCCGGAAATAGTGAAAAGCCACCAACACGAGTAAGCACATCCTGGATGTCATGCTTAACACTAGGCTTTGTCTTGTTGTTATCCATATACTCACTACCACATGCCAATAGCGGCAATAAGTCATCATGTTTGTACAAGTCAGAAGGCTGCTCCTTGTCCCACACAACAAGAGGCGGTTCATCAAATATGTTATCTGCAGAACCCCCACCAAACTCCATAAACAATGGGGTGCTACTGTCCTGTTTGAGCAATTGAGCATGGATCAGCTCAAGACGTGTTCCCAGAACTCAAGGTCCAACAATTTGGTATCAGTGATTCCAGCCGACAACATCGACCCCCAAGCCACCACCGCCGCGGCCCTATGTAACCAGGTTCCTGAAACGACGGGAATGAGGAATGAGGGACGGGAACGAGGTACGACACGTAGAAAAACATGGAACGAAAGGGGATATACCTCTCAACTTCGTCCCAATCGATGATGGAATGTGTTCCCGGATATTTTGGCGATCACAGGGAATGATGTACAATGTGTTGCTAATAAATTTTTATTTTAACAGCGCCTAGCTATCAAGAGACAAGACCAAATTGGCCCAACAAGGGAATAAGCCCATGAATAGTTCGCCCATGAAAAGCCCAACTAGTTCTATTCTAACCCTAGCAGCTAGCACACTCATCTGCTGCCTCTTCAGCTCTTCCGCATCGGAGGCAGGATTCCTCAACCTCTTCCACTGTTTCGCATCGAGGGCAGGGACTCAGGGACCTCCGCTGCCTAGCTCTAGGAGAACTCCATCGTCCATCCTCCCCACAGCCCTATCCTATCTCCTCGGTGCTCTCGTCTCCTCCCGTGGGGCTCTGGGTGTGCTCCACGGGCAGTAGCACTGCGGATCCACTCCACGCCTCTGACGCCTCCGACGAGTTGTGGCGGTGAAGCTAAGGCGTGCTCGCCGCCGGCGGCGACGCGGCTCTCCTCCACGTTGTGGCGAGCCACAACGGCGGCCCTCAAGGCGTGCAACGTGCTTGGAACATGGCAATGCCCCGGCGCGGTGGCGGCTCTGCGCCAGTTGAGGTTAGCCGTCAGCACTTAGTCTCGTCCCTCTTCCCATGTGTTGACGTTTCTTCCTTGCTTGGGACGAAGTTCCCTAATGTTCCCGTTCCTTGTCCCAGGAACACAGACACATTCTGCGTTCCCAGTTTCTTAGCTGCGGCCGCCACGGTCACCCCACGATCACCCCAACGCTGCCACTTCGTTTGCCACGAACCGGCTCATCATTGACCTCCAATGTTGAATGATGTAGCGATTCTCCTCCCTCTCCACACGCTTCGCTGCCGTGGATAGGGGTGAAACCAGTACAAATATGGATCGATGTGCAAATACAAATATGGATAATTATTTTTCTCTTGGATAGGATTTTGGGTACAGATAGTTTGGATATTGCTACACATGTCATCGCCGTATTGATGTCTAATTTTGAGTCCGGATATGGATATAAGTCGAATATTAACCATTCGGTCTGGCTATTGGGCATCTTGTTTAGTCCTTGCACCCTTTGGGTCCGATGGATAATCAGAAAATATCTGTCCCAGTTTCATCCCTAGCCGTGGAGGAGAGCCAGGTTGCAACCACGTCGTCTTCTGCCAATCCGCCTGCTTTCCTAAGACCTGCCTAGCTTTGGGGGCATCCTTGCCGTCTCCACCCCATTATCAGCTGCACCAACACTTCCGCTCGCCCTCTCCATCCCATTGACCGCCGCCCCAACACCTACCACCACCGCTGCCTACGCCCACCGCCACCCTCACACATTCCGCCACGCTCCCCACCGCCGCCCCGTTACTTCCCATACACCATATCAGTGTTTTCAAATTGCGACTAGGATCGTAGTCTGGGTAGTCACCAACTAGGTCATTAATTGTGACTAGGCATCAATTAGTCGTAATTAGTTTAGGGCTAGGCGAACAAGTCCACAAATCAACCTAGGCAATATATTGCAGTACTATGCCATATCAATGGGCTATCCAAACTTGGTTTAGGCCACAAAGATGGAGTAGAAGTGGAAAAAATGAACACAAAGTTCAAGAGTGGAATGTTTGGTTTGAAAACATGTAATTGTGCTTTGTTTCTGTTTGCTTGGAATTGGCAAAGCGAAAAAAAAGTAATCAAGAGCTGTCGCATGTTCTAGGTCAAATAACAGGGCTCTAGAATATATGTGGTCGTAGGTTGGTCTGGGCCTTATGTGCTGTTGGCATGAAAGCCTAATGTTTTGATCTGCCTAGCCAGTCGAACGACTAGGTAAGTATGATTAGTCGTGACTAGTAAATGAGTAGAAGGCTGATCGTTCGACTAGACTAACTAATCGAATCGAAACACCTAATCGATCTCCAGGAATTGATTTGTTGATTAATCATTGTTAAATCTTGATTAATTGAGCGATTTGAAAACACCGCTCGAGATACCCTTCCCGCACTCGCCGTCTCCTATCCCGTCCCGCACTGCACTACGAACGTTCCGCGGTTTCTTAGCCTAGGAGCTCTCTTGGGCTAGGCTATCCTTGTAGCTGTACGATAACATTGCTCGGGAAGCCGCTGCCGATTCGGCCTATGCCGGCATCCACAACAAGGTCGCCAATGGTGAGCTGGGCGAACCGTATCGCGCCCAAGACACTCTCCTCCTTCACGGCTCAAGGGTGTTCCTACCCTTGCCCTCTGCCGTCCTTTGCCAGGTGTTGCAGCTCGCGCACGTAGGCCTTGGAGACATCCACAAGATGGTCTAACAATTGCGTGCCAACTTCTAAATTGAGGGTGATCGCGCCTTGGTGCGGGATTACGCTCATGCCCCAACGTAACAAAACCGAGTCGCTCCATCAGGCTAGTCTCCTCCAGCTGGTGGAAGCTCCCTCCCAGATATGGTCTGACATTGCATGTGATTTTGTCGAGGGCCTTCCGTGCCTACATGGCAAGTTGGTCATCCTTACGGTGGTGGACCGCTTCTTGAAGTACACCCACTTCATCGCCCTCGGTTACCCCTACACCGCCTCCACTGTCGCGCACGCCTTCTTCGCTAAGATTGTTCGGCTCCACGACTTTTCGATGTTCATCGTCAGTGATCGTGACGCTGTCTTCACTAATGCCATGTGGTGCGACTTGTTCAAGATGGCAGGTGTCAAGTTGTGCATGAGCACCACCATCCACCCATAGACGGATGGTCAATCTGAAGCAGCCAACAAGACCATCGCCATGTACCTGCGCTGCTTCTTTGGCGTCTGGCCCTGTGCTTGGGTTGATTGGCTGCCATGGGTGGAGTACTGCTATAACACGTCATTCCACACCGCCCTACGCGCCATACCGTTCCACATGGTCTATGGTCGCGAGCCCCTAGCGCTGGCCTTGTTCGTGGCCGGCACGGCACGTACCTAGACAGAGGATGACATGCTCTGGGAGCAGGACCTCTTCTTGACGGAGGTGCATGACTGGCTACTTCAAGCATAGGCTTACACCAAGCACTACTATGACGGCCACCACTGCGTTGGAGATAAGTGTGGCTTCGACTCTTTCCAACGCCAAGCCGCCTTGCTCGTCGCTCGCCCCAATGTCAAGCTTGGTCCCGGTCAAGCTTGGTCCTTGCTACGCCGGGCTATTTCATGTGAAGGAACGTATTGGTGCAGTTGCATTGCTTTCAGCTGCCTGAGAGTGCCCACATCCATGACGTCTTCCATGTCTGCCTGCTAAAGCCTTAGCACGGGGCTCCACCTCCGGGGCCGCCGGGCGTCTGCTTCCTGATTCCTTGCAAGTCCTGCACGCCAGCCTTCGCCATGGTGTCTGGCATGTCCTCATGCATTGGGTGGGAGCTGCTGAAACCGAACCCACTTGGGAGTCTTTGGATCAGTTCAAGACTTTCTATCCTGCCTTTCAGCTCGAGGACGAGCTGTTTCTGGAGGATGGGAGAGATGTTATGACTGGGAGCACCTACCAGCGCCGCCACAAGCACACATGTGGCTAGGTTAGGGTGTGGACGGCACCAGGGGCTTATCCCCCCCCCTCCCCCCCCCTCCCTCCCTCCCTCTCTATTTTAGTAGAATATTAGCAGGTTTGATTAGGAATTTGTTTCTGGATAGGAGTCCTTAACAAAGATAGAATTTGTTAGTTAGCTGCCTAAGGGTTATTAGGGCTGTTGTCCCAGCCTATATAATGTAACCCTTGGCACAAGTAATAGTTTGCCTTCCTTCACCTAACCCTAGGACGGTGGCGCCCAAGCGCCGGGGTCCGGGTACCCGTCCTCCTGTGAATCAAAGCTACGACCTGCGCAACTCAAGTTCCAGCAGTGTGGTTCCTTACTAATCACCAGCACCACACTGTCCGTGCACATAAGAGTTGTGTCATGGTGAGGACACACACCAACCTGGCATGGCAGCGAATTTAATCAGCACTTACAATTACTACATTCGACGGTGCTACACTTGCTATCTGTTTGTTTCGCTCGGGAGTAGCTTAATGCAGTAGTTAATATCTACCATCTGCATCATACTGTAGCATCATATTTGTACATCAGTGCCAGTCAAAAAATATTTTTGCATCAGTAACACTAACAGACATCAAATAAAAAGCATAGCAGAAAAAGGAATGCGGAGTAATGACAAAATACTTATGCATACAAACATGTGTATGAGGGAATGGCGTACACAGCTTTGAATGTGGATTGTGGAGGTGGAGTCAAGCATTTGGATGGTGGCATGAATATAAGCACTACAGAAGGCAGGCTTAGAGAGTGTATGAAGCAGGGGCATCAGAGCAGTGGGGACAAGCAAGAGATAAGTGTTGGTGGTGTGGGGCTGTAAGAAGATTTACGTCCTGCTCTTGCTGCCTTTTTGACATTCATTCCACTGCCTTGTGCACACGATTAGACTATTTCTAGATATTAGGGTTACTATGTGCCCAACTTGAATGGATGTTTGTTCAATAATCATTGGCAGGTTGCATTTAGATGTGTTTGCTGAGAATGACTTGTAAATGTTTTTTTGCAGAGCTATGCATCGATTTTGTATCTGCGACTTCCAACATACTTCCAAATGATTTTACGTGGAAAAGAGATCGAACACCATAATATTGTGACTGACATGATGCTGAAAAAGGAGGTTACATACAGGCCAGTGGCACCTAATGGGAAACCAAAGGACTCAAATGTAAGCGATTATGACCACAAAATCTTCTTTAATAAAGGGGAAGCCCAAGTGCAAGAGCTAGCACGTGCGCGGGGTCTAGGGAATGGTCAGGCCCACTTTGGGGTCTATTGTATGCTGCCTTTCCTGATCATTTATTGATAATTGAAAACGCTCTGGGCCGGGCGTCCGGAGCGTCGGACGCTCGCCGCCCGACCGTGTTTTTATTTGCTATTTTTCGTTTCTATAACTTTGTCCTTCAATTATATTTATTAATCAATATTTTTTGCCACATAGTCTAAACTATGATATGATGTGGTAGTACGTTGTTGTAAAAGTTGAATTTATTCATTGTTGCGTACAAAAGCATGTTGTGTGCAACATTCGTTAATTCAAACACAAGTTGCAACTTGTGATTTTAGATGTTGTGGTCTGCGACTCGAGATGTTGCATGAGATTTGTACGTTTTCGTCGGATGAATTTTGATGTTGCAATAGTTGAATTCGAATGTTGCGTATATTATTTTTAGATGTTGCATACAATATACATGTATTCCTAATGTTGCACGGATCTTGCTGTTTGGTTTCGATGTTGCGTGAAACATGAGCTGATGTTGTGGTGGGATGGGGCGCGGTGATTTTTTTCAGGCCAAACATGCATGTTGCATAGGTTGATTTTTAATGTTTCGCATGCTATTATTCGGTGTTGTAGATGTACATTTCGAATGTTTCACAGACCATCCGATGGAATTGGATCCATCGGACGTCCAGGTGCTAGTAGCGCCGCTTGATAATATATTGGCAATCTTGTTTGGTGCAGATGGTAGCTGATGTAACAATTGGGTTCGTAAAAGATGCAAAACATCATATCGACGTTCAAGGATTTAATGTATATCACAAGAACCGTTTGATAAAGGTATTATTTCTTATATGTAATATAGAACTGGAAGAGTAAACTTTTATAATACTACTCTTTGATTTGGAAAACAATAAACAACAATATTTCTAAGGATTTTTAGTGATATTGTGTCACAAAACTACATCTTTGAGAAGATATTTTGGGAAAATATTTTCTGAAACTCGGCGTTGAGGTAGACAGCACGGGTTTCGCGATTGTTGAGAAACTGGGTCTTGACAACAAGCCAGGAACGGCGTGTTGTGGCACTGCGCTCCATGACTGCGTCGACCAGCTCCGGGGAGAGGGTGCCATAGATCCAGGACTGGACAATGCAATCCATGCGGGTCTAATCTGGAGACCCGGTAGGCGCAGCAGTGAGGATGTGTGACTCCAAGGAGTACTTCCCTAGGGCCAGAAGGAAGTGCTCGCGCCACCGTAGGTAGTTGTCGGAGGCGGGATCCAGAACGATCGGAACGAGAGTTCGGATGTTTTGGACGGTGACGGCCTAGGAGTGGAGCTTGAGGATGGTGGCAGACTTGTGGAGCTGAAGATTGTCCTCGCAGGCAGAAGAGGAGCCATCATCTTCGGGTTGATGGAGGGCTGCCTTGGCTGCGCGTTCAAGGGTGAGGCACTCACGTTCCGCAGCGGCAGCCCGATCCTTGGCAGCGGCTTCTTCTTCTTCCGCCTAGAGGACGCGAGCTAGGGTGGCCTTGCGGGCGCGATCATAGCGTCGGCAGCAGCCTTAAGGTGCGCTTCTTCAGCCGCGCGGGCGTGCTCTGTGGCGACAGCATCCGCGCGGGCTTTTTCAGCCTCGCGGGCGCGGTCAGTGGTTGTAGCATCCACGTGGGCTTGGGCATCCATGCGCTCGCGCTCGGTGGTAGCATAGGTGCTGGAGTCGCCGGCGGGGGAAGTGAATCGGGGAAATCCCAGACTCGTGATACCATGAAAGAAGGGATGGCTCTGAAAGTTAGATAGATTGATTGAGGATCATGGGTACATATATATACAGCCGAGGGGATAGAGTCCTAATCTAGGAAGGAGAGGATAAGAGTCCTAATCTACCCTTGGCTGATCCTAATGAATCCAGGGGAGGCGCAGGCTGTTATCCAGCCGCAGCCGTACACGCCCAACAGGGCTGAACCGAACCAGGTCCAAGGGACCTAAAGGCCTAAATACATATTTCTAATAAATAGTACTAGTGATCAGTCCACTCATTGATGTGGACCTTTGTTCTGTTTCTGACATATTTGTTGATAGTACTTCACATTATGTTTACCAATTATTTGACATGAGTGTTTTAAGCCTTTCTGGAGAGTGTGGACTGCTGCTGGAAGTGGAGGCCGTGGTGTCATAGGTAGTCCTTATTCCTTGCTTTGGTTCCTTAAGTCTATTTGTTGTCTATCGAGTTTGAAATCTAGTAATGATCAATTTAACATTGCAGGTGTACTTGAGGCAAACTTCATTGAACCAGCTCATGATAAGCAGGACTTTGAGCGCACAACACTTCTAGCAAGACTTGAAGGACGGTTAATTCAAATGCAGAAGGATTACTGGTTTGTTTAATTACCAATTTACCATGTTTGGATCTTTTGCTTATTTGGCGTAGTTAGATATTGGTTATAAGGGCATGTTTGGATGGATGCCCTCTCAGTTGATATTGGTAAACTAAGATAGCAGGAAGAACCGGCTAGTTGCCCTCCCTTTGGAGGCTTTGACTGCTTTTAGTGTTCTTGCTTGCTTGATCTAAACTTACACGAGTCGGTCTCTCTTGTAGAGACGATTTACTTGTCCCCTAAGCAAATATCCTAACCGTCTATTTGGTTGGGCGCATCTGGACATCCAGGATCGCCTCGTGCATTGACCGCGTCTAGGTGTGTGATTGGTTCGCTGCATGCGCAAGGCTGGCCATGCATGCGCGGGTGCAACCCAGGCCATTCCGCTGCCTTTTCCCTGCATCCGCAGATACGCGTGCAGGGCTCGTATCCTGCGGCCTAGGCTCGCATGAGCCGAGCGCGGCGGGCATAGGCAACCAATCACATGGTAACTGAACGAATCTAACTTATCTCTTTCCTAAAAAACCTGGTAACACTAATCCAATCTTATCTAATCACGGGTATGCGCTGCAGTACCTGCCTAGTCCCACCACCATAACACTACACCACCCCTTCGAGGCAGCTTGTCGAGCTGTGGTGGTGATCGGAGCTTGTAATCTAGTCGTTGGAAGGAAGCAATTACTCTTGCACCGAGTAGAATGTTGGCAACAACAATTCGTTGTTGCCCATGACCAGGAAAAATGCTGGGCAATCCGACCAAAACCAGTCTAAGGTTGCAGCCCATGAAGTGAAGTATGCTGCGGAGCTAGGTAGAGAGTGGTGTGTCCAGTCCTAGCCAACCGAACTGGGAATGATGCCTTGGCCAAGCCATAGGAAGATGGCTTCAACATTGCCAGATTTGTTGCATACTGTGCTCCAGGAGGCTCCAACGTGGAAGCTGGAATGGAATCTCTAATGGCTTCTGCTGGCAACAAGGCATAAATGTATGCACTGCAGCATATGGTGTAACCACCATTGCAGACTCAAAACACAGCTCAAACGACAGCCAGCGTTGCGCAGATCAGACCCTTGCTGGACGCTGCGCAGACAGCCACAAGCAGCCTAGGCAGTGGCATTGACTATGCCGCAGCAGGAGTCACCATGTCCAGCACCACTGGTGCTGATGCAGCAGTGGCTGCAGTTGGCGGTGTGCATGGCAGTGATTTTGGTGGAGTGGCCCAATGCAAGAGTTGGTGCAACAGCAGCCAGTTGGTGGTGTGGTGAATTCCAAGGCAGCTGTGGGCGCTGAAGACGAAGCACCAGGTGGTGTTGCAGTTGCCGTTGGAGCAATGACCAGTGGTGCTTTCGTCCCCTCGAGGGTCGTGAAGTTGGTGTTGAGGCTGGCAGCGATGATGGTGGTGTCAAGCCAGATGTCCCTGTCAACAATGGAAGCCACCAGGAGTGTTATAGATGCTGCTATCACTGATGTTGCAGTCGCCCATGGCACCACTGTCGGTGTGGCTGGCTGGGGCGCAGATGGATATGCGAGGAGGGAGTCGATTTTGGCAAGATCTCGTCAATGGTGGGAGTTGTTGGTGCCCTCACCTCCGTCTCTTGATTTTGGCAAGATGCTGCTGGTGCTGCTGCTGCCGCTGCCGCTGCCGTGGTCGTTGATGCTGCTGGTGGAGACGGTGAAGTTGATGCGACAGTGAGTGAATCAAGGTATCCCTCAACTGTCTTGCAGATCCATCAAGGGTAGATCCGAATTCAAGTCAGAAATACTTCATGAATCCTAGCCATCCTTGTAAACCCAGGACTCTAGCATCAAGGTCTACCACTCTTTGGCATACCCAGTGACATGGTACACTGTAATCCACTCTTTCTTCCCTTCGTCGGTCTGGTGCTGCTGGAAAAATTGCTCTAGGTGATGCAGCCACAAGTTCACGTCCTTTTTGCCATCAAAGATTGGGATCTGCGCAGCTTTGATTATGGGGAGGTCGGCTTGTATCTTGCTGCCGGCACGCCACTCCAGGAGAGCATAGTGCTTGTAGTGAGACATGGATGAGGGGTTGTAGTTGTTATGAATAGCGCTTGTATTCATTATGAGGCCGTAGGCCGATATATATACACCAGTAAAAGAAGGGATATATACAGATAACCCCCTACAATACATAGGAAATACAGAGATATAACACCCCCCTCAAACTCAAGGTGGATCAAACACACTGAGTTTGAAGAGAGAAAAACTATGCTGAGCTCTGGTCTGTGCCTTCGTGAAGAAATCGGCCAACTGTAACTCCGAAGGCATATAGCGAAGAGTAACCACACCATCCTGAACCTGTGCACGTGTGTAGTATGCATCAACACCAATATGCTTAGTATGCTCATGCTTCACCGGATCAAGAGCAATACTAATAGCACCTGTACTGTTAGTCAAAAAAGGAGTCGGTATAGAAACAGAAACACCAAAATCCGTAACCAAGTCACCTCTGCCATCACAAGAACCATAGCACGCAACTCAGCCTCTGTGCTCGAACAAGAAATTGCTGTCTACTTCTTAGTCTTCCAAGCAATAAGAGAACCACCAAGAAAAATACAATAAGCAGAAAGAGATCGACGATCAGAGGAATCACTAGCCCAAATAGCATCACAATAAGCTTGAAGCTGTAAAGAGCTAGAGCATGGAAAGAACAAACGACATGACATAGTCCCACGAAGATAACGTAAGACACGAAGAAGGTGACTATAGTGGAGCTGAGTAGGAGCAGAAACAAACTAACTCAGAATATGCACATAATAGGAAATGTCAGGACGAGTAACATCAAGATAAACAAGACTCCCTACGATATGACGATAACGAGTAGGATCATCAAGAGACTCACTATCAGTGGCAGAAAGGTGAACATTGAGCTCCATGGGAGTCTCATCAGTCCTGTGATCAGTAATAGAAGCTTGATCAAGAAGACCCTGAATATATTTTTCTTGAGACAGATAAAATCCCTCATGTGTAGAGGAAACCTCAATCCCAAGAAAATAACGAAGAGGGCCAAGATCAGACATAAGAAACTGCTCATGCAGACGTTCCTTGACAAAGGCAATGAGCTGAGGATCATCCCCAGTGATAATCATGTCATCAACATAGAGAAGAAGAAGAGTATGACCACGAGATGATGTGTGTACAAACAAAGCAGGATCATGAGCACTGGCAGAAAAACCAGCAGCTGTGACCATAGAAGCAGAGTGCTGAAACCAAGCCTGAGGAGCCCGCTTAAGACCGTAGAGGGAGCGACGAAGATGACAAACCATACCCTCAGGAACAAAATACCCAGGCAGTGGCTGCATATAAACCTCCTCACGCAACTCACCATTAAGAAAGGCATTCTTTACACCAAGCTAAGAGATGGACAACTCACGAACAGAGGCCCCAGCAATAAGAGCACGAACAGTGGTCATATGAGCAACAGGAGCAAAGGTCTCATTATAATCGCGACCATGTTCCTGCTGAAAACCACGGGCAACAAAGAGTGAGTTTTAACCTTATAGACCCACTTACAGGTGATAGGACGAACATAAGAGGGAGTCGGAACTAGATCCCATGTGCCCGTACGCTCAAGTACAGCTATCTCCTCAGCCATCGCAAGCTGCCATTCTGGATGAAGAATAGCATCACGATAAGAAAGCGGCTCAGAAAGGACAGTACCAGCAAAACCTTGCTAAGTAACAGGTCCAAAACCATACCGATTAACAGGCTGACGAGACCGATGACCACGGCGAAGCTGCTCAGGGGAAGAAGCAGCAGGCGATGGCTCATCAAAAGAAAGCTCAAAAGGGCCAGAAGATGGCTCATCAGGAGGCTCAGAAGGAGTTGAAGCACTACGACGTGTGTAAACCTAGGTCATAGGAGGCTTTGCGGTATAGTCAGGAATCAAAGAAGAGGACTCCGAAGAAGACTCTACGGGTGGCACTAGAAGGAGGCACAACTCCTGAAGAAGGCACAATAGGAGAGGGTACCAGCGAGAAGGTATATGTGCAATAGCAGTATTAGGAATAATCAGAAAAGAGAGAGGATCAACTAAATATGCTAAAGAAGCATCCGAGGAAGGACGAGGATAGAAAGGACAAGACTCATCAAAGACAACATCTCAAGAAATCCTCGTGCGTCGACCAATTGGATCCCAACAACGATATCCCTTATGCTCAGCACTATATCCTAGAAAGACACACTCAACTGACTGTGCAGTCAACTTGGTGCGTTCACGAGGTGCGAGAAGCACATAGCAAACACAACCCAAAAATCAGGCGTCTTGCCACAAAAACGCTCAAGTGGAATGCCTCCACGAAGTGCGGAAGAAGGCTGAATATTAATCGAATATGTGGCGGTAGAAACAGCCTCAGCCAAAAAATGAGGGGGAACAGAAGAAGCAAGCATAAGAGCACAAGCCGTCTCAAGGAGATGGCGATGCTTGCGTTCAGCAACACCGTTCTGAGCATGAGCGCTAGGGCAAGAAAACTGAGCAAGAGTACCTTGCGCAGAAAGGACCTGACGGAGCAGCAGAAGGGTATTCACCTGCAGAGTTAGCACGAAAAACACGAATAGAAGTGTCGATATGAATGCGAACTATAGCCGAGAAATTCTTATAGATGGATAAAGCCTTACTACGATTTTTCATAAAGTAAATCCATGTGTGGCGAGAAAAATCATCTATAAAAATTATATAATATCTGTGATCCCCTTTTGAAACAAAGGGAGCAGGACCCATATATCTAAGTGGACAAGATCAAAAGGACGCTCAGACACTGACTCACTAGAATTATAGGGAAGCTGAATCTGCTTTCCTAGACGACAACCCTAACATTGAGCAAAAGACTCATGACCTAGAACCGAACCTAAGAGACCACGGCAAATCAGCGTAACGGGAGCCACAAAGGTGACCCAACTGATAATGCCACTGAGCAAAAGACGAAGTGAATGAAGCAGCCAAAGCGGAGCCATCAGAACTGGCAGTCGCAGCGGAAGGAAGACGAAGCCAGTCAAGCTCCCAAAGACGCTGAGAATCACGACGACGAGGGCCAGTACCAACCAGGTGACCCGTGTGACGATCTTGAACATAGCAAAAAATCAGAATCGAGGATAACACGACAACCATGATCAGTAAGCTGACCAGTGGACATAAGCTGCAAGGTTAGATTAGGAACATAGGATACATCAGGAACATAAAAAGAGGAAGACAAGAGAGTGCCCTTTCCAGCAACAGAAAGAGAGGACCACAGTAAGAGAACGAGATGGACAATGTATAGAAGAAAGAAAAGTACGATGAGGAGTCATATGAAAGTAGGCATCGGAATCAAGGATTCATGCATTGGTACCTGGTGGTCCCTGAGTGGAAGACTGAGAAGCAGCAGCAGAACCTGGTAAGCCAGAAGGCATAGTCACAGCACTAACAGTCCCAGATGGTGAAGAGGCAGCAAGGCGACGAAGAAGCATCAGCATCTCCTGGGTAAGTGGATCTGTAGAGCTCTTCTGTGACACTCCAGCACTAGCACTACCAGAAGGCTGTGAAACCTGTGGAGTCTGTGAAACCTAACGAGTCTGAGAGCGCTGTGCCTTCTTCCTATAACAGAAGGCCTCGACATGATCGTCCTTCCCACAATAATTACAATGAAGACCACCACCACCCTCTCCACGTGCAGAAGGAGAGGGCATAGGCGCTGATGAGGCCGAAGACAGTGGAGGAACAGCCGGCCGTGAGGGCGCAGAACGAGTAGCCAATGCAGACGCAGATGGTAACAATCCAGCAGTACGAAGCTGAGTCTCCTCATTACGAACATCAGCAAGAGCATCCATCAAGGAGACAAATGGATGACGAGCAAGAAGCTGGGCATGAAGAGGCTCGTACTCATCCGGGAGACGAGTCAAAAAAGCATATGTGCGCTGAAGCTCAATATCTGACTGATGGCCTTGGCAGAACTCACAAGTGCCCGGTGACAGTGGATGACGCAGTGAATCAATCTGGCGCCAGATAGCAAACATCTGAGTATAGAGCTCATCAACAGTAAGGTCACCATGACATAACAACTGCTCCTGACGAATGGCAGCAAAATAAGCAGAGTGACTAGTGGGCTCAGTGATCACGAAGAAAAGACCACATCTGATGAGACCGATCAAAATCAACAATCTCTGCAGCAAATTGATCCTCGATACTGGCAGTAAGAATAGACCCGGCACGAGCATCATCATCCAACCAACACCTGTAAGCACTGAACTGAGACAGGATTTCATAAGAGCATCAAACTCATCAAGCAGCTCCTTAGCTTCATCAGTTGCCTTCTTTGGAATCGTAGGGCGCGCCGGAGCCGTAGGACAAGGCGGACATGGAAGCTCGCCAGTAAGAAACTCCGTGAGACGCAGACCACACATGTGCCAGTGCATGCCAGGAACCCAAGCACGATAGTTGGTCCCATCAAAGAGTAGCGGACAGTGAAGAATAGGAACGCCACCGTTGGAGGACTACAACGACATTGCAACAATCATCATAAAAGCAACCTTGTTTTTTTTTTTGGTTTTTCTTCTTTTTGTTCTTTTTTTTTACCTATCTAAAGGAACAACCGACGAAACGAGTCAGCGAAATCAATCAGCACGAAACCGACAAGAAGCGACGACACCGGACAGGAAGTGGGCCGGCGAGCAGATCTGGCGGGTCGGACAACACCGGACGAGGAGGAGACGGTGGCGACGGCGTGCTGGCGGCGCGCGACGGGCGATGGCGGGCGGAGGAGCCGGCGGCGCGCGACGGGCGGAGGGGCCGGCGGCGCGCGACGGGCGGAGGGGCCAGTGGCGGGGGACGCGGACAGCGACGACGGAGAGGAGTCGCCGGCGGGCGACCGAACGGTGACGACGGAGGCAGCGTCAAAATGAAGACGCCCAAAGCAGCGAAGGAAGAACCGACGTCGAACTCCAAGATGAAGGAGACGGCGGCGGAAAAAACAGGCGACGTGTTTAGGAAAGATTAGGGAGAGTAAAGACAAAACCTAACCCTAATTTTGTGGCTCTTTATACCATGTTATGAATAGCGCTTGTATTCATTATGAGGCCCGTAGGCCGATATATATACACCAGTACATGAAGGGATATATACAGATAACCCCCTACAATACATAGGAAATACAGAGATATACAGATATATCTAACAGTAGTAGCAATTATAATCTGTTCGTGGGATGAGGTGGGATTGGTGGGAATTGGGTTAATTTTTTTTGGTGGCAGCATTGGAAGAACCGATCTAATATGGATTATGGAGAGGTGCTAAATCAGTACATGGGGTGGGGAATTCGGTGGGGTTTGTGGTGGAAATGGTCACAGGATCAAAGGCTCTGAATACCAAATGATATGGTAAATCTAGAGATAGCAGGAGGAACTGGCTAGTAGTCCTCTCTCTAGAGGCTCTGATTGCTTTTAAGGTTCTTGCTTGCTTGATCTGAACTGATACAAGGGTGGCTCTTTTATAGCAATGACTTGCCCCCTAAGTAAATATCCTAACCGAACCAATCTAACTTATCTCTTTCCTAAGAAACCTCACACCAATCCAGTCTAATCAGATCGTGGCACTGTACGCGCTACAGTACCCGCGTGAACAGTACCACATGGCCCCACTACCATGACAGTCAAAATATTGGTGTTGCCATGTCCTTATAAGGTCGTTTGAATCAATGCCAACAATAATTTTTTGCTGACCCCGCGAGTTTTGCTAGCTGCTTACTGACGGAACATGGGGGAACTGGAGGGCGAAACTTGGTGCTATTTTTAGCTAGCCCAATCTTTCGCAGCTAGTAGCACCCTATTCCAAACATGCTGTAATACTTCCTCATTTGGACATCTTTTGATAGACGAATTGTATGATGTGTCAATCTGATTATCATCATTCCTCTTCCTCTGTTTCTTTCTTATAGGTCAGGGAATGCTCATCGAATAGGATATGTTGGACCAAGACCTAGCAGAAACTCCGAGGCAGGAGAGGGAGGTAAGTAGTGCCTGCAATTCTAGGATACAATAAAACTGCATCTGACTGCTGTGATTTGTTGAGAGCATTTTAGCTTACTTTGTATACACTTAATTCCTATTTAGCAACTACTTGTTGACTGCCGTGGCTTCTCTGGAGTCTGGACTGATTGAAAAACAGGAAACTACTTGTCTTTGGGGGGACGACTGCTATGCAAGCAAACCTCTAGTGCAAGCATGCAATCGGCTCTCCTCATGCGCAGGATCAACAGCGAACGGTGTCTCATCTTTTCGCACTTAGGCCCCTCCACGTCCCCTCATCGAGCCCATCAGCAATTTGCGCAAAACCCCCTCCCTTCATCTCCTCCGCACGCTAGTTTAGGGCGATGCTGACGCATCGGCCTTCATGCCGTGCGCCGCCGGTGGCCGAAGCCAAGCAGGTCTTGGCCACTCTCTAGGCCAGATGACATGAGAGATTGCTTTGCGTGTTCATGTCAGCACAGGTCATGATCCGTGCGGAGGATATGAAGGCAGGGGGTTTTGCGCAAATTGCTGATGGGCTCGATGAGGAGGCGTGGAGGGGGCTAAGTGCGAAAAAGATGAGACACAGTTCCTGTTGATCCTACGCATGAGGAGAGCCGATTGAATGCTTGCACCGGAGGCTTGCTTGCATAGCAGTCGTAACCTGTCTTAGTTCCCAAACTTTTGGCTTTCTTCTGAAGCAAGTAACCCTTGCACATTTGCATTTAGTAGTTTAGTTTTCAGTGTCTGTTTTCATTCAGCTTCATTAGAGTCTAGGTTGTTAAGACATTTTGGGTGCTTTTGGTTGGTGGGACGGGATAGGATGGTCCCACTTTTGGTGCTGTTTGGTTTGAGGGACGAAGTGGATGGGATCGTCCTGGGATGGAAACGACCTCAAAACAGGGAATGGTGTTGTCCCTCCAAATCCGGGGGGGGGGGGGGGGGGGGTGGTGGGGGACGACACCGTCCTTCTCCGGCCCCTGGCTTCCTCGGCCCTGTCCTCTCCTCCACATCCGGCCACGACCTCGCCCCTGCCCGTCTCCCCGTTGCGCTAGCCCGCCGGCAAGCTCGCCTCGTCCGTCCCCATCCTCGACTGCTCGCCCCCGTCCTGCTCGTCTCCACCCAACCGCCAATGAGCTCGCCCTCGCCTGCGTCTACCTACCGGCGAGCTTGCCCCCACGCTCGTCCTCGTCCGTGCCGACCCACTGGTGACGTCCTCGATGGTGAGCTCAAACAGATCAAGGGTCACCATGGGACATGACCATCGGCTCGAGCCTCTTTGGCGCCGTTCGCAGGTACTTGCCCACCACCTCCTCATCGTCCATCTTCTTGCCCAGCGCGCTTCTTGCCCAGCGCGCCAAGCTCGCTCACCAGCGCCTGCAGCCGCACCGAGAAATCCTCGACCTTCTCCTCATCGCAGAACTTGAGAGCCTCATATTCTCGACGGACTTGTTGCACCTGCGCCTTCTTGACGCGGTCATCCCTCTGCCTCATCCTCTCTAGGCTCTTCCATGCCAGCCTCGCCGTCTTCTTCCTCCCGAGAGTACTGCGGTGCTCCTCGGATACTCCCTTCAGGAGCGCCTCTAGCGCCATCTGGTCCTCCTGCTTGTCGTTGGTGCTGTGCTTGATGACAGGCCAAAGATCCTGGGCCTTCAGGATCACCTTCATCATCATGACCCAGTCTATGTAGTTCGTGCGCGTCAGCAGCGGGAACTTCGCGCTCCCCACCTCCCTCATTGTCTTCACCACAGTCCTCCGGCGACCTGGTGCTGGTGCGAACAGATCATCGTCAAGCAATGACGGATGGGAGCTGCCACCGGACGAGGATGACGAGTACTCATCTCCCAACATCTGCAGAGTACTTCCAGTCACTCCTCTCCCCTCGACAGGCTCTGATACCACTATTGGCCTTTAAGTATCAAATTTCCCACTCGCCAACACACCAAGAACACACTCACACACTTATGTTGGAGAAAGAAGAAGGGGTGAGGGACAGAGAGCACACATGAGTTGGAGGCAGGCAACTGCCTCAGCCCATTGGCCATTGGCCTCTATTTCAATACCCAAAAGTTATGTACAATCTACCAACTCCTTACATCACCATACCCCTGCTACTGTAGCCATGTCTACCAGTCAACTACCTACTCTGTACAAGGGGCGTGATTGGATACCTGGGTTTGCCCTGCATAGCATACGTGGGAGCAGCATCTTTCACTTTTTCTGGTGATTGGTAGCCTGCACACGTTTTGGAGCCTGTCCAGCAAGATGCAGAACTGGCGTCAGGGCCAGGCCCACTGGAAACGAAAATCAATTCCGTTTCTTCAGAGCCAGGTTGTGAGCGGCGCAAACGTGAGGTCACGTGACGTTTCCAGTCACCTTCCACCCTTCACCGCAGAGATGTCTTCAGAGAAAGGCAAACAAGCAAAGCCAAGGTGAGAGAAAAAGGGACGGTAACTCTACCATACATCTGGTGCAAGGTAAGCGCATCAATTTGTGCAGGCTGCCAATCAAACATTGAGCAGAAGTTTGTACAAGCTGTCCGTCGCTACCAATCACCTTCTCAAAAAAGATTCTGCATCTACACAACCAAGCTTATTTGGGCCAGGCTCACTGGAGATGATACAGGCAAAGCTGTCCAAGCTTCCAATCACGCCCAAGACTGCTGCCATACCTGCCATGTCTCTACTTTTATCAACTATGGCAGGGGCTTACCCAAGCAAAAGTATGGAGCCTAAGTGCTCCTAATTACACAAGCAAACAATGAGGATTACAACTATCAGCCTCTGATTGAAGTTGGCAGATCAGGAGCAGAGATAAAGTATCTGCCAGTCTAATGCTCTTAATAGCTCTTCCCCAGAGATCCCAACAGCAACGCATGGGGCATCTTTCTAGTAAAAATAACGACAAAAGCCTTGGTCCTAATTCCCATGCGATTTGGGGTAAGCTATTTGGGACCTATTTCTTCTTTCTTTGAATGGGTTGTCTCTCCCATCTTTTAGAGTTTGCATGAATTGTTCCTTATATTTGTGCACTATCAGCACACTTAAATCCAAATATGACCTTCATTTCAGTATGCTTTTGTATGACATCTTTAGATATTTGTTTAGTTTGTTTTACATGTGTAGCATCACAAAGTATACAATTTGTTGTAGGTCGAATAACCAGCTATTGCGTGACAATTATCTTATTATTTTGGACAGAAAACTCTCCTGAAAACACCGCTAGCGCGCAACCATCACCCTATCATTCTGGGAAAGGTTACACACAGTCAAAAGACTTCCATAAGAGTAAAAAGAGTGGGAAGGCAAGCACATCATTTGTTATTCAGCAGAGAGCTGAGAAGTCCGCAAGGACTAAACGGTCTACGAAGTCAATACTACACGGGCTATCAGACAGTGATGGTAGTGATTCTGAGTTGGTTGGCACTTCATCAAGGTCCAGATCTCACTCCATGAATATGAACCAAAAATCATTTCAAAATGGCACTATTGGTTTGACAGCACCTCAACCCAGTGGGCTAACAGAAAGAGAGAGGGCGAGAACTAAATCCCAGTCATTGGTAATTTCCTTCTGCTAATATTGGATTACACTTACCTACATGCTTAACTTCTTATTAAAACATTAACTAAACCATGCTGTGTTTGTATAGTCTTTTGTTGTATTAAACGTGAAAGCTTCTTACCACTTCTTGCCAAATAACACGTATCCTTCTGCATCGCTTTGTGTTCATGCACTTTATAATATTTACGTTTAGCATTACTTTAACTGTGTTTCATGGTTTTCAAGGCGTCGTCTAGGCGCAGGAAAAGAACCAAGCTATCCTTGTCGCCTTAACTAAAAGTAAGCAAATTGAAAGAGGAAAGGGAAAAGTGATAGGAATAACCTGAGAACTCGCAGCGGGCCAGTGGCTTTGGGTCTGCGGAGATTTGGAAGGGTGCAGCATCAGGAGTGAGGAAGGGAGGGGAAGATGCAGGGGGACGAGAGGTTGCACTGTCGCAGGCAGGGAGATTGGGGAAGTGAGATGCACAACTGAAGCCGCCCTGGCATCGCTGGATGAACAATGGGTAAAGGATTGATCGGGGACAGTTTACCTAGATAGTCCTCCTTTTCTTTTCTTATTTTTCCTACTTCCCCTCCCTCTTCATGCGTCTGTTTTGATGTTTCTCACATTTCACAAGGCACCACCATGGCTCGCCTTACCGCCTCAATAACCATGGTTTGGGTGAACTGCTAGTTTTCTTCTATTTCGGTAATATAAACTGCAGTGGATTGTAAAATCTATAATCTGTTGTTCCATATTCTTTTCCTTACTGAATCACACATAGCTGGCTGGACTCCTCGATAACATTGTATGCTACTATTTTGGCATAATGGTTGTCAAGGCATTGCCTATGCGACCCCTAGGCACATCCAGGCTGTCAGCAATGCTTTCCATGGGGTTCTCACCTTGCCTGAACGGAGTTAGGCACACACCTAGGCAATTAAGGTGTCGCTCAGGGCATCTATACGTCGCCAGGCAGGTTCTGAGCAGGTGCCATGCCTTGCTTGGTAGCCCACAGCCCCAGAGGCCTACACTGGGAAGGCACTATGCCCTCTAGGTAGCCCACAGGCCTACACAAAAGCCTAAATTCCTACCAGTTCGAGCCCCAGCCGCCAGCTCTCCCCACATACCTATACGCAGTGGCGGATGCAGCAAAAATATTTAGGGGGGGCTGAGTTTATAACGCTGTTCAGTAGGAGGAACAAAGTATGGATCAAAGGACGGAATCTGCACAGGGCACACAGTGGAGTTTGAAATGGCGGAGTGGGATGGTCCTTTTGCTGGACATAGCCTTAGGCTAAGTAGGCTAAGTCCAGCAGGGGTGACCAAAGGACGGACCAAATTCATACTTTGCTCTATGTAGAGTGTATATTCTATACTTTGGTTCGTCCTTTGATTGCTTTGCTGAACACAGCCTAAAATCGTTGGCTGAACGTAAGTTGAGAAAAAATTTTATCCGCCATCCAAACAAAACGGTGTGCCCTATATATCACTGAAAAGTTTTGAGAGCTTTATCTGCCATCCACTTATAAAATTTTATGCCTTATCTACCATTCTCCATCCATTGTAATGGTAGCTGCCGTTAAGTGGAGTGGAAATAATGGTTTTACCCCTGTGTTGAATATTCCCTGGATCTTTAAACATGTATATCTCGGCCGTTTTAGCTCTGTTTTTACTTATTCAAGTTGCGTTAGACTCGTGATGGCGTAATCTATACGTTAGTAATAATGAATTCTCATGTACTCATTTGAAATTTAACTAAATATGAATTTTATTAATTAATATTTGAAATGGGTTTCTAATAAAAAATAAAGTTGAAACCCATTTTATTTTTATTAGAAAGTCTATTAATAAAACTCTTAGTAAAATTCATATTTATTAAATTTCAAATATAGTACATGGAAATTCATTATTAATAACATATAGGTTACGTCATCACAAGTCTAACGCAACTTAAATGGGTAAAAACAGAGCTAAAACAGCCGAGATATACACGTTTAAAGATCTAGGGTATATTCAAAACAGGGGTGAAATCGTCATTTCCACTCCACTTAACGGCAACTGCCGTTACAATGAATGGAGAATGGTAGATAAGACATAAAATTTTAAGTGGATGGCAGATAAGGCTCTTAAAATGTTTAGTGGCATAAAAGGCACGAAGTTTTCTTTAGATGGCGGATAAGGAATTTTCTCACATAAGTTTGATAGCCAAAATCAAACATAGGTCTCTTTGGTTGATGTATGCACCCCATCAGTTGTTGCAGTTCTGCTAGTATTGCTTGGACTTGAATATTATGTTAGCATTGTTCTTTTCGACATTTTGATTTTCTAATTAATAACAATATGGGATATGCAGTTAGATCTTTAATTAAGTGTCAAAATCCTAAAATGCATATCCAACATACTGATTACTAATTATAATTGATGAAAAATGCATTATATGTATACCATATTATATAGAGAAAATTACTTTCTTGGCCTCCAAAAAATGGACGCTTACCTGTATGACCAAAAGTTTGACTCGTTTGTTCCGTGGCCTTTCCATTAGTTTGGAGATAGTGGCCCGTTAGAAAGACGAGGCAGCACGTGGGAGGGTGGAGCTGCCGTGCGCGAGAGCGAATCGGCCGCGTGGGGTGAAGCGGGCGCTGGCTGGTGGCACGCGCGAGCGCCTCTTGCCCCGTGCGGGCGCCGGCCGGCGGCGGAGGCAGCGCGTGGGCGATGGGCGAATGCCATGGCCACGGCAAGAGGGCAAGCTGGGAGCGGCGCGACCATAGTCACCAAGTTCCGGTTCCATGGCGTCGACCCTCGACCCCGGTTCGTCGTCCCGGGTCGCGGGTTGGGATAGACACGGGTTGACGACCCAAATCGCTATGGTTTGACGACCACTCCAAGGGGAGACCAGAAAGGGTCCGTACCAACTGATGCCATCGCTGAGGTTGCGGAAGGAAGGCACGTCGCTGCCGTCATCATGACGACGTCATCAAACCGGCCGAACACCGGTCGCCGGCGACCCGGAGCCCGCGCGGAGTGGAGATTGGTGGTCGCCGGCGACGTGGAGCACGCGCAGGTCCTTGATGCGAAGCGGCGCGGCGAGGACGGGGAGTCGGCTGCCGGCGACGATGCTGTGCGCGGCCGTTGCGGGACGAGAGCACAGAGGAGAGAGGGTGGGGCTGCGGGAGGCTAGACGATGGTGTAGTTGGGCAGTGGAGGTCCCTGCCCTCTATGCGGAAGAGGCGGCAGAGGTCCCTGCCTAGTTGGCTCCTCACGATGGTGTGCTAGGTTAGAATAGAATGAGTTTAGTTGGGCTTTTCATGGGCTTTTCCCCTTGCTGGGCTTGGCTCTTGAGACCTGAGTGCCCAGAAAATATAAGTTTGCTAGGAAAATGTTCCTTGTTCTAAGATAACGTTCCACAAGATCGTTCCAAAATTATATCTGTTTGGTGGAGAAAATAAAAAAATCCAGTGAGAATCGAAACCATGGGGGATCCGACCCTTGACCCAAACCTTCGTACCAGGGTCATTGATCCACATCCCATTGGGTCACGTACCAATTTTTGGATCCTCGTCCCAAAGGGATATACCCCCTTGGTACCATGTTTTTTCAAATGACGAACCTCGACCCGCGATCCTGTAGCTTGACCCCATCGACCTGGTACCTTTGTGATTATGGGCGCGAGGGAGAACCAGCCGCGCGCGAGCGCAAGGACGCCAGGGCGCACCGGACGCCATGGACACGCGGTAGAGCCCATGTCAGCAGCAGTGCCCTCGCCAACGCCGGCGGAGCCCTCATCCTCGCCCAAGCCGGCCTTCGAGGCGCCCAAGACAGCCGCGGCGTCACCCTCTCTTCTCCCCTCGCGTTCTCTCACTCCCTAGACGCGGGCTGCCTCTGGCGCGGGTGCCGCTATGGGCGGAAGCGCCACGGAGGGGAGCACTGTGGAGGGGAGCGCTGCGGGCGGGGCAGGTGCCGCCGTGCGGCCGGGCATGGCCGTCGCGCGCGGGAGTGCTGCGGCCGAGCTGAGCGTCATCGCACGGAGAGCGCTGCGGCCGCCTCAAGCGGCTTCGCGGGCAGGAGCTCTACGGCTGGGCTGGGCACCGTCGCGTGCGGGAGGGGCACCGGAGGCTGTCCAGGCTGAGAAGAGCGCTGCGGCCAGGCCGGGCACCATCGCGTGCAGGAGGGGCACCGGAGGCCACGGCAGCAAGATGTGCAGCATGTGCCCGCGTGTGTGCGTGGGAAGGTCCCAAGGGCACTGCAGCAAGATGTGCACGCGGCCAGCGTGAGGGCTCCTCCAACGGCGGCACGCGCGAGGCCACAGCCGCCGCAGACGCAGGCTCTGCCTCCGACGCGCGAGGAGGTGGGCTCCACCGGTGCGGGCGAGGGCACAACTGCTGCGGAAGTAGGCTCTGCCGCCGGCGCGCGACGGCTTTGCTGCCGTCCGTGCTCTGCCGGCGCGAGGGTGCGTGCTCCGTTGGTGCTGTGAGCTTGGCGAGGGCGCGGCCGCTGCAGGCACTGGAGGTTGACGCCGTCGGCTAAGAAGTAACGGAAAGGCCAGGAAAGAAACGAAGAATAAATTTTGGGTCACATAGGTAAGTTTTGAAATTTTTAGGCCAAAAGAGAGAGCAGCTGTTTTTTTAGGGCCAAGAAAGTAATTTTCTCCTTAGCTTTATGGACCTACTTTTACCTAGGCTAAGTCAAAGTTGCATACCTCATAAGGGCTACTGCTGCAGGCCTGCTTGCGGCTCAGTCGTTTGGTGGGAAGCTCGGCTGCTTGGCTGCTTGTTGCCTCTGCTCAACGGCAAGTGCAGACCGCCACTGCGCTGTGTCAAGCCGCTAAAGCGCCGCCGCAGCGCTCTGCCCTGGTGCAATCCTCTCCGCCGGGCTCCACGCGCAGCGCCACTGCGCTCCCTGCAGTCCGCTCCGCACCTCCATCTCCACACGCGACGCCGCCACACTTCTTTGATGTGCTAGGGCTGAGGATTGCTGATTGGATTTGGCCAATTGGGGAACGCTGCAACACCAACTGCACGTACGTGACTAGCTAAGTGGGCTGTAGCCTGTTGTGATTGGTCACCGGTGGGCTATTACTTTGTTGGGTCACTCTTAACTAGAATAGTAATACTACGATAACACAAAAAGCAAGCTGTTGGCCCAGAACGCGAGCTGCATCGTCTTCAAGCTCCAACTTCAGCCCCACCTTTGAGTGCTCTAATGGTAAAAAAATAGCTGGGGCTAAGGGGGGCTTCAAGGTGGGGCTCGAGCTCCACCTGGCCCAGTGGTAGATCGCCACTGCCTATACACCCAGCCTCCATTCTCCAGCACCCTGAGGTCCTCGTTCCTCCTGCGTGCTGCCGCAGCCTGCCCTCTCTCTTCCCCCCGTCCAAGGTGGTGCCACCGCCGCCTGGGTCAGCTGAGCAGCAGGCAGAACAGACGAGCTGCAGCGCAGCACACCTGAGCAGCAGGAGAGTAGCCAGCAGAGCAGATGGTTGTTGGCTGCTATATTCATTACAAAATTTTGATATTGACTTATATTTCATATGGGAATATATTGATATACCATTGCTGCTTCTGATGCATTTTTGCTGAAAAGTGAGGCACTTTATTATTGGCTAGGCACCTAGGTGTTTAGGTGCCGGGCTTCTGACTTGCCTTGCTGGGGCGCTGTAGCAACCATGCTGGCATGCAAGACCGTACAAGATTTATAGAACAAAAAGTAGCATTCCATTCTGATGGAATAGTTAGACATCAAATTCTGACTGGAGTCATTATGGATTGATGCCTTGTATAGTTATATGCCATGTGAAATAATGGGTTGCAGAAACATTGTTTTCCTCATTTATATGGTATTACACTCCTGCACAACCTGCTTGATATAAAATTTTTGATAGTTCAGAAACATTGTTTTTCCTCATTTATATGGTATTACACTCATGTATAACATTCTTGATATAAACTTTTTGGTAGTTAACTAGCTGATAATATTCAGAGTTTCCAAATTCTGCACGCGGACTCATGCTACTTGCCTGCATTATAATAACTGAATCTCTTATGAAGGTGTCAATTTTATGTGTCTGATAGATATTTACTACTCAGGATCCAAATGCAACAAGTAATGGGGATCTGCATACTATGAACGAGTATGAGACTGTTATCAAGAAATTAAGGGACGAAAACTCATCACTAAAGGAAAGGTAAATATCAGCAGGATTCAGCTTCTATTTTTCTTGTTACCATTTGCCAACAAACATAATTACTTTTGTGGATGATATTTGATGGGATTTAATTGAATAAAGTTCAAAGCATCAACTTCTTACCATACATCATGTTGTGCAGCTGTTGATAGAATGACTTTAAAATGTAACAAGTTTATGTTAAGGGTTTGTTGCTCAAATGAGCTATGCACATGTCAGATTAAAAAAAGATCAGGGCAATGAGATGATGCTTTAAGCCTTTAACCTTGTGATACATACTTGGAGTGCCTTTTAAAGGAAACCAAAGTTTTCCATCCAAGTAAGCAGTGATTTGTTTGGCCTCACATAGGAAGTTTAAATTCTTGGCATTTGAGGATTTGTTTGGAAAATTAGGAATTACTCCCAAACTTCCAACCCTCGAGTGCAAATGAATGTTCCAAATGCAGGTTGATGCTATCATGCAAAAGGAGAGCCTGTATAATTTGCTATGCTTTTGTGTAACCTCTTGGTGATCTAGTTTATGCAAAGGTGATTTAGTTTTACCGCTTGGTGATCTAGTTTTCCCCATAAAAGCCATTGAAAATTATGTGTTTTGTCAAAATCCAAAACGTTGCACTTGATATTAAATCACTCCAAAACAGTTTTGTAATCACCCATGCTTTGATTGTAAACTGAACTCTAAATACTTCGACAATCTTTGTGTTGCCATCCAGCGCAGTTGAACATGATAACATGGTTGATTGTATGATACCACCATTTATCTTGAGATTGCAGTAAGGTGTCTTCTTAATGATGTTCTGCCTTTTTAATAATGTTCTTTTCTCAGATTATCAAAGGTGGAAGAATCAATGTCACAAGAGCTGGTGATGGAGCGTGATAAGAATAAGTCATTGACAGAGAGGGTGTGCACCTGTGTCTTTTCTGCCTACTATTTAGCACTAAAAAAATGTTGTTGCATGTCTGATGATGTCTTTTATAGTTTGTTGCTTGTTAGTGTGTTGAGATGTAATAAAATTTGTTTATATTCTAGACACGTGATCGCCAACCCTAGTTTTCTCATCTACCCCACAGATTCATTGCTTATTTGTGTTTGATCAATAAATTAGTGCCATCAATCCTTGTGTTATCTAAATCCAAGCCATGAGCAGTGACTGTTTGTTGCACCTATGATCAATCACATTTATCATATGCCTGCTGACTTTGCTGCATAAAAATACATTATATTATCTAAATACATGTTGCTTGCTGCCCTCTTATTTTTACAGGTGGAGGATTTGCAGAGACAACTTGAGTCTGCAACCAAGGAACAAGAAGCATTAATCGACATCTTCTCAGAAGAAAGAAACCGTCGAGACCAAGAAGAGGAGAGCCTGAGGAAGAAGCTGAAGGTGAGTGTGAACAAACTGTGACAGCAGTTCCCTGTGTGGCACTACTCAGTACCAACCCTTTTGTTTCTTGCCCCTCCTAATATTTTCTCTTTGACAGGAAGCATCTTCCACCATACAGGACTTGCTGGAGCAACTGAATGCTGCCAGGAAAGGCCACAAACTCTGAGGAAATAAACTAGCAACATCGCTACACTTTCACTAACTAGGGACAGCGGCAGTTGCGTTTGTAATGCCCTGGGTCTGGGTGTATGCTAGCCTGCTGCCTTAACAACTATAGTTGAAGCCGTTATAGCATGCTGTAGGGGTTAGGTATTCCTACTTCTCTAGCGTTGCCAATCCGCCTTAGTTTAGAGTTGGATTAGCTGAATCACCTTTTCGCCATCGTGCTGTATTGGGGGGCATGTCGTGTACATCCTAGTAGTGACCACTGAAGGGCGCGGTTACCCGTAATCTCAGTCCGTTCATCCTAGTGACACTGAAGGGCACGTCCAGCTGTATCTGTAAGCGGTTGCCTGCATGGACTACTGGTATACTTACCGATTGGCACTGGTTGTTCCGAAGATTAGTTTGCAAGCAAAGCCATTGCTCCCAGCAGGACACTCAGAACAAGTGTGCGCACGGTAATAAATGAAGCCGCTAGATGATGTCGATAATGAGTCAGAGTCTACGATATGGTTTGTCGGCAGGTGCATTTTCTTTCGGCCCGTCAGCCTAGCATGTTTCGCTAGATACAGGCCTCAAAGCATGTGCGGCACCAATTTCCGCCCGTCAGCCTATGATTCGCTAGAAACAGGCCTCAAAAGCAAGTGTGGCACCAAAATGGGCGGTGACTTGGTGCAATCAAACCAATTGTGGAAAGCAAGTGCGGCACCAAAATGGGTGGCGACTGGGTTCAATCAAACCAATTGTTAAAGTAGTCCAATGGCCATCCAACAGTGATGTGCTTTTTTACGCATAAACCATTGAAGCGTTAAACCAATTGGGGGGACATGGGGGCGTCAAAAAGGGGATCTTATCACTATTAACTAATTTGTTCCGACCTAGGATAATAAGCTCATGAGCTTGGTGTTACTTCACCCTAAACGAAAGAAGACTTCCATATCTAAGTTAAGCTCAGACGTAGGTGCTTTTTTTTTTGGGCGCGAAGCAGTGTCAAACCAAAATACCCAATAAGCATAAACATTAGCTTTCTCCGAAAAGGAGGTGATCCAGCCACACCTTCTAGTACAGCTACCTTGTTACGACTTTACTCCAGTTGCAAGCCTAGCCTTAGGCATCCCGCGTTAAAGTAGTCCAATGGTGACTATCTGGTAGGAGTCACCAGACTATCCGGTGATATCAAAATGTTCGATAGAAGCTACTGGACTATCCGGAGTGGAGCTGACAGTTTGTTTTAAGTGGTGAAAATTTTAGATTAGCCTATTCATCCCCACTTAGGTGACATCAAGGTCCTTTCAAATGGTATCAGAGCAAAGACTCACTAAAAAGCTTCACCGCCGTGAGAAAAGATGCCAACGCCTAGTGAGGACTTTGTGAGCCTCTATTGCTAAATGGCTCTAACTACTCTCAGTGGTCTGCTCATATACTTTATATTCTCAGGACCAATGGTCCACTTGTGGAGCAGATTGTTGATGCAAGCATATTGCCTTCTAGCTACGAGTGGGGCAACCTATCTCATGAGAAGACAATGCGCTTGTAGCTCAATGCTCGAGTTGCTAAGTATATTTTGGGCACTTTGAGTCTAGATACAACTTAATGGCTGTTCAAGGAGTACAAAAGGTTTGAGGATGCCCATGATCTTTGGGCCACCCTAAAAAAATGTGTTTGCATACAAAGCTCTAGAAAAAGCCAACACCATTGAGAAAGACTCAGAAAAAAGTACAACAAGTCTTTGTGAAAACATAGAGAACCAGGAGGAACAAGACAAGTAGTTGGGATGGAGTCACTCCAAACACCGGACTATCCGGCGCATTGGACTGACCCACCGAACTATCCAGCAAAGGTAGTGAGGCAGCACCAGTTGAAGAAGAGCAGCGCTATCAACCAAGTGAAGAATCATGTTCAATTGTGTGCAACTCCACCATCTCACTCTCACAGCTGTGTTTTATGGCCAAGGAGGATAAGGATGAAAGTGAGGATGAGATGAGTGAGAGCGATGAGGATGAAGATGAAATCACCGATGAAGATTTGAATATTGATCACCTCAATAAGAAAGATCAAATGAATGTAATCAAGCTGATGCAAATCATCTCCAAGCAAAAGTAAAGTCTCGACAATCAAGAAGACTACTTGGTGAAGAAGTTTGATGAGCTTAAGGAAGCTCAAGAAGAAAACGAAGAACTTGAACTCAAGGTCACAAATTTGAACTTCAAGTGTGAGAATATGACCAAAGAGGCAAGCAAATTAGGAAATGTGAGTTCTTACATTGAGAAGCTTGAGAAGCTAAATGAAGAAAGAAAGGATTGGATCAAGAGGATAAATGACAAGTGCCTAATACTCCAAAATGAAAAGGATGAGTTACTAGATGAAAGTATGCAGCTCATTGATTAGCTAGGCATGCTAGAGATGGCACATGAGGTATTCGTCACATCGGTAAAATCATATGAACCTCTTGTGCAAAATAATTCTTGTTCTTCAATTGAACCTATATTTGCCTGTGCTAACCCTTGCTTCCTTAAAGCAAGTAACTCTTGTATTGAGCATGTAATTGTAGAATCTTGTGATGACACCATTGCAAGAGAAAATGAAGAGCTCAAGCAAGAGATTGAAAATCTAAGAAGGGACTTAGTAACACCAAAGAGTAAGAGTTGTGTGCAACCTGCTCAATAAAACCGTGATGACATGGTGAAGAAGCTTGAGGAGGGTTCAAACAGTGCACAACTCTCACACTCAACAAAAGGCAATCCCTAATGTGAGAAAATCACTAAGGCAAAAGAGCAAGGCAAATCCAAGCAGCAAAAGAGCAAGGCTAAGAGGAAGTGTTACTGGTACAAAGAAAAAGGACACAGAGTTCAAGCGTGCCCAGTTCTCAAGTTCAAGCTTGTGAGCAGTTCTGGCTCACCGGACAAGCCGGCACCAGCTATCGAACTATCCGGTGACACCAGACTGTCCGGCATAAAGGTGTCGGACTATCAGGTGAAGCTAGTGGCAGCTCAAGCTACTAATTCCAAGCAAGAGGGCCTGCCCAGTCGCACAATAAGGTTGTAAGATAACCCATACAAGGAAAACAGTGAATGAGCCAAAGGGCTTTAGGCAAAGAGTTTGCTACAATTGCCAGCAAAAGGGCATCTTTGTAAGAATTGTCCACATGGTAACTTCTCACATCCCAACCTTGTCAATAAGAAACATAATGTGACTTGTGTGCCCAAGATGAGGTGACTAGTGCACTAAAGGCTACTAAGGCCATTTGGGTACACAAGAATTATGTGACTAACATGAATGGACCCAACCAAGTTTGGGTACCAAAACATGCTTGAAGACCAACAAAGCACTTGAGAAGCTAAACTTCACACACCATTCTTGTCTCAAGATAACTCCTTCCCATCACAAGCCAAGATAAGAACTATTGAAATATTATCAACCTCAATGACATCAGTGGTGACATGTGCTTAACTAGATCCTTAGTGACTTAGGACTGTTAATTCTCAGTGAATGAAACATGCCTAAGTCAATCAGGTTCAAAATTCCACTCCTATCCTTTACTTGTATTTCTGTGATACCCTTAATGGCTCCTATGTGGAGCATGTGCTTAATATGTGCAGGAATAAAGGATCAAGCCTCAAAAGAAAAAGTAAAATACAACACAAAATTATCTAAGAGAAGGCCTGCTGGAATGACAGTCACCGGACTGTCCGGTGGACCCCACCGAACTTTCCGGTGATGATCAGAAATGCTGGATCATATCACATCTTCAGCAAAATGGTCAAAACCAAAGTATCAATGTAAAATTCATCAAGTCTGTGTGACTGTTAGCATCTCTATTTGAACCACTAAATTGTTCAATGTGTATTTGATTAGTCTAGGTGTACTCTTCTAACTTCCTAAGTCTGTAACAAAACTTGAGCTTGTGCAATGGTTATTCCAAGACTATAAGCATGCATTTAAGGGGAGTAAGAGATATGCCTAAGGTATTGTGTACTAACAACTCTTGGTGAGCAAGTTTGTCAAGCTTCAATGAATATTGGTTGAACTAGTATGCAAATGAGTTAAAACAAGGCATCAACCAATTAAGCTAGCTTTCATATCCTTACAAGTTTGATAAGGCCGGGCCAAGGTTTGAGTTTATACATGCATTGGAAGTGCTTCTAGACCTTGTAGCTCTTGTGTGGTTGTTGGTGGATTGACAAGTCTCAAACTCTAATGTGGATATTTGGTTGATACCTCTAAAGCTTGAAAGCTCACAAGTTTGTTATGAGAGCTTGGTGATTCAAATATGATAGGAGGCATGTGTCAAATATGCCAACATCATTGATAAGACATTCAATTTGACCAACGCTCTTTGTGGGTTGGTCCCTAAGGTTGAGCTAGTGACATTTCTTGTCTTGTCATGAGTTTGTCTCATAATCAAAATTAGATGTTTACTTGATGCTCTTGCTCAAGAGTACCTCTCATGCCTTGATGAGAAGAGCATGAATCAAACATGCTAATTATCCTAAGCAAGACGCGATAACTAACTAGCATAGCAAAATTGGGATTTGAAAAACATTTGTTTTTGAGATCTCAGTGATCAACCTCTTTTTATGTGTGGTTATAGCCCCCAGTGTTTGATTGTGACTAACAACATATATTGAGATTTCTCTTGAGCTTAATTTCAAAATGAACTTATTATTACAAAAGAAATTCATTTTTTACTCATCTATTTCAACTATACATCTTTTGACCAAAGAATTTGACAAAAGCTTCATATAAAAATATCTATCTTCCCTGAGGAGTGTGTTACATAAAGGAGTCAGCAATTCAAAGGAAAATGTCACATTTCTCAAATTCCTCAGCCAAATCCGTTTTCACAGGACTATCCAGCGCCTTCTACCGATCTATTCGGTGCTACCGGACTGTCTGGCAGTGGCTACCGGACCACCTGATATTTGCGGTTTTAACCTCCGCACTTGTTCCAGAGGGGTATTCACTCTGTGTTTTACCCCCACTTTCTTTCAACCGTGCCTCTACCGCTGCCTCTCTTTTGTGTGGCGACCCAAGGGATATTCAAAAGGAACTTCTTCTTCCTCCATGGATTTGTAGAGTTCTTGTTGGGGATAGCCCGCTGCATCACCGGATTATCTGACTCTACTAGCCTCTCCATCAGTTTTGCCCTAGGGTTCTTTCTCAAAGGTACTTCGTGCTGTTTTGACCCGATCTCTTTCCTCGGTGAAATGCTCATCGATTCCTTTGGTAGAAATACTCCTGCTATGCCTATGTATCTTGCCCTAGGAGATCAAATCATTCCCACAGATAGTTTGTGAGATCCATTGATTCTAGGGTTACTGGGCATTACCGGACTATCCGACAGACTCCACCGGACTGTCCGGCTCCACCGGACTGTCCGGTGCAAGCCGCCGGACTATCCGATGAGTAAGCCTGAGTCAAAGGGTCTTTTCGCTCTAGATCTGTTCTTTGAGCCCTCAAACTTAACTCATATGTCCTGCTATATCTTTGTGACATATTCTTGCCAGTATATCATATCTATCTCTCCAGTCACAAAGTATTTCAATCTTGTTGCACAATTCTTGGTTTGAAGTCCAAATCCTCGTATCTCAGGGATGTGTGGATGGCTAGAGAAGAACCTCTCTGGCATTATGTCAGGCAGAGGAGAAAGAGAGCAGCAAAGAGATCACGCCATCCGTCTGGCTGTGATGCCTCTTCTCCTGTGGAGGACACCGGTGCAGGTGGTTCCCACAGGGGGAGAACTCTCAGGACTAGGCAGGGACCCTTGCAGGACACTCTGCGAGGTGCCATGAGGATTGCAGATACAGAACAGGCAGCGGAGACATTTAGATGAGGACAGTGTATGATGCAACCTTTGTGGTTCAGTCCAGAGCTCGTGATAAAGGTCCGGCTACTCCTTCTAATGATGAAGGTGATGGTAATAATGAGGAGGAAGAAGAAGAGTTTGTGCCACATTATGATCCACCTCTAGAAGTTAACTTTGCAAGAAAGATCAGTAAACCAGTTGGACCTCCAAATAAAAGGACAGTGAATTACAAATCAAAGGGAAAATTCAATGAAATAAGAGAGTATAGGCAGAGGGATTTCAGAACAGTGCCTAAGGATGCTTATGATTGGAGGTTTCACACCAGGTTCCAGGAGGACTTCTATGAGTTAGTGATCATATCCAAGGAGTATCCTCTGACTATTGATCAGTGGGTCTACTGGAAGTACATGAAAGAGAAGAAAGACCCAATCTTTGATCAAGTGATAGTTGCATGTGAGAGGCAAAAAATCAACAAAGTAATGAGCTATCAGCATGAGTGGAACATTGAACTCATAGCTTAGTTTTTCCACGGTTTACTTCAATGATACAGATGGAGATCACAAGAAGTGGGAGATGGTATGGATGACAGAGGGAGTTACATACTCTATTACATATCCTAACTTTGCCCACTTGATTGGAAAACATGAGCCTGATCTTAATAGGCCTAAGATTCATCTTGAGTAGTGCCTTCCTGACAGTGAGATGAAGTTCATGTATCCTCCAGAGAATCAAGACAACCATGGTCATTCTCAGAGACTCTATTCCTTCTATGGATATCTAAATAGGATGTTTAGGAAGACTCTAACTCCAAGAGTAGGCGATGCCACAAATATTTCCCGTTATGCAAAGAACTTGCTTGCAAGGATGATGGAAAATGCACTGCCATTCAGCGTGACCAACTTCATAAGGGAGGAGATTAAGACTATTTCTTATGACCGATATAGGAGTTGTGCATATGCTCCCTTTATCATGCGCATCATTGAGAGGACTTTATGAAATATCTATGTTAAGGATGTTAAGCATAAGCCCCTAAGGATCAAGTGCACCAAGTATCCCATAGTGCCTCCTAGCTCTAGTGGACCTTCACAGACTCAGATGCCACCTGAGGTTCAGCACAGGAGGCAGTCACCTTAGAGGAGGAGAGGCACATGGCAGTACACCAGTGAAAGGAGGAGGAGCTCTTCACTTGTGATTCAGGCTTTTAGAGCCATCATGGGAGCCCTCAAGTGCTTCAGGGCCAAGGATAAGGCCGAGAAGAGGGAGATCCGTAACCGTCAGTTTCTATCAAATAATAGGCTCAAGGGCATCTAGAGACACCTTGAGATGCAACCACCCCTTCTCCTAATAGAGAGCTTGAGGAGGAGACAAAAGCTGAGGAGGAGTTTGAGGATCCCTTTGCAGGGTATAGTGCAGCTCAAGGTCAGACTAGTGGTGTCTTAGTGCCACCATAGTACACGTAGCCACCTCAGTTCTCTTAGCCTCCACATCACCTCTTTCAGCAGTAGGGACCTCCACCTCCACCTTCAGACTCCATAGGAGGCCTTTCTCAGTCAACTGCACAGACCTTGTTTCACTTGAGTGATGCCATGACAACTGCTTGCTCAGGGTACTCAGGCTACTCCTCCACCATGGTCTCTTCGAGCATGTCAGGACCACTTCCATACACTCTTCCTCATGGTGGTCAGTTCACCAGCAGAGCAAGCTTCAGTGGAGTCCCTTTTCACGATGGTCAGGGCTTATCTAGTGGGGCCCTCTACTAGAGTTCTGGGGGCATAGATTGGGGTCAGTTTTAGAGTGGCAGCTCTGGTGCAGGTTCGAACTAGGGCACTCAGTGAGCCCTTGAGGTACTTTTCTTCCCTATCTCTACCTTTTTGGTGCTTAATGACAAAGGGGGAGAAATTGTACATTAAAAGCTTAGTGCTTGCTTGGTTTCAGTGGGAGAAGATAAAGCGGGCAGCGGCTTAGTGCAGACTGAAAGCAGCGGCTTAGTGTAGATTGAGAGCTTTTTTAAAGCTGCTTGCAGCATGTTTTATCTTTGTAGGTTCCTTTCAGTTGTATCTTGTGTTGGTCTGTGTGTTCAACCATGTGTCAAACTCTAGTGTCTTGTGTTGGACACTCTTCATGTAATGCTTTCAAAACTCCTGTGTGATTTGTGTGAACTAGATGTAAGACTAAGGTTAATTCAGTGCTAGAAGATGTGTGGTTGTCTTTGTCACTCTTTGTGGCTTTGTATTTTTGCTTGGTGGGGGCACACTGCTTCTACCGGACTATCCAGTGGAGTTGCCGGACTGTTCGGTGCACCGGACTGTCCGGTGAAGTCTAACAAACTATCCGGTAGAAGGGCAGTTTCTACACCACCAAGCACCCCATTTGGTTTACTTTGTGTTTACCTTCTTTCTTTGTGGTTTTGAAATGTTGAGATATAGGGGTACCTCTCCTTGCACAAAATATGTGTTGTCGAGCATTTGAGGCTCAAATCTGAATTTCTGTAACTCAAGCACATATTTAGGGGGAGCATACAAAATATCTGAGGATTCATGTACTTAATTTATTTATCTATTGTAAGCTTTAATCAGGGTTGTTATCAATCACCAAAAAGGGGAAGATTGTAAGTACAGCAAAGCTCCTTAGTGGTTTTGGTGTATTGAATGACAACGCGACTAAATGTCTAATCTCTTTGTGAGAAGACTTGATAGGTTTTCACAAGTGATTGAATAAATTATAATGAATATATCTCATGAACAAGCATGGTTGCTCTCATATGTTGAGAACAAATGGCTCATTTATATATCATTCATAAGTGTGAAGACAAATGGATCTATAATGGATATCTCAAATAAAATGCATTGCATGAGTGCTGGTTATCTTTGGTATTCCATTATTAATGCACTTTCCATGAACAACCATTTGCCATAAGTGAATAATCCAATCAATATGGTGACATCCAAGTATATGAGGTAGGTTCATATTTGGTTTTCATGTTGTGGAAAGTGACTATGAACCTACCTCATATACTTGGATGTCACCATATTGATTGGATTATTCACTTATGGCAAATGGCTGTTCATGAAGACTCTCTATTGCATATTCAAGCCAACTAAAATGAAGATCAAGCATATTGGATGGTTAATGAGGAAATGTGCTCCATCTACCTAACGAAGAGGTTTTCACTTATGAAGTCCAACTTATTCAACTCAAAGAGGATTTCTCTCAGAAGAAAGAAGCTCAGCTTAGCTATCTCTCTAGTGGAATTCATTCAAGACAACATTATTTATCAAGTCAAGACTCAAATGGATTTCAACTAGATTTATTCTTTAATATTGAGTATAGTTCAGAGAGTGTTGATCCACTTCATCTTCCGTGATGTATTTGGCACCAAGTGTGAGAGCCCTCTGATCCTTTTCTTGTGCTTAACTCTCAGCTAGGTGTATCTCATATGGAGACAAACACCTACACTTCTTATCTAGTGACCAAGGCTTGGTGACTTAGCATCTCTATCCAAGGGACCCTCCACCGAACTATCCAGTAAGCTCTACCGGACTGTCCGGTAGAGGGGGTTGTGAACTGCAATGGCTAGTTGCCCTCTACCAGAGTGTCCGGTAGAGGCCATCGAACTATTCGGTGGAGGCTTGACATAGACCAACGGCTAGTTTTGGTAAGGAAGGTATTTATACTTCTCCCTCACCTCTTGTTGTGGTTGCTGCTTTCCTCCAACGTCCATATACATTCAGAGGCCAGAAAAATACTCCCCAACTACTCTCATTGTGAGATTGAGCTAAAGTGTGAGATTCTTGAGTTGGGAGAGATCAAGTGTGATTGAGTGAGCTTCATTGTGAGCACCTAGCTTCTAAGCACAGTTGGCAAGCAATTCCGGCAAACACTTTTGTTAATCTTGGAGGTTTCCTCCTAGAAGGCTAGAGCATCCCGAAGGCCACTTCCTCGAGAGTGGCACATTTCTTTTAGGTGATTACCCCGGCTCTTGGGAGCATTGCAGCGAGCACCTTCTCAGCCTTGGTGGTTGAGAAGGGAGAGGCCGTGAGTTGAAAGACTCAAGCTCTTGGTGGGTGCCTCAATGAGGATGTACGGACACTTGTGAGTGTGCCCGAACCTCGGGAACAAAATCTTGTGTCTTGTGCTGTGCCCTTGCTGGGAGACCCAGGCTTTGTGCTTGTGATTTGTTCTTTACTTGCATTACCTTGTTTACTTCCTTTACTACTATTGTTTGCAACTTCTTGTTGTGAGTGCAGGTATGCAGTGTAGAATAGCTCAACAACACCAGAGAAACACTTGGGACTACACTCCGTAGCTCAATAAGTATCCTTGTGCATATTTACTCCTTTGAGTTTCCTCTCTGTGTGGCACCGGACTATCCTGTAGGTGTCACCGGAATATTCGGTGGTACCGAACTGTCCAGTAGAAGCTCCTGGACTATCCAGAGTGGAGCTAACACTTTGTTTTAAGTGGTGAAAATTTCAGATTAGCCTATTCACCCCCTTAGGCGACATCAAGGTTCTTTCTGTTAGGTCTTGAACAGGGAAGATGTGCCTAATGTGCAGTCTAGTTGATTGGTCCACGTGCTTGCTGAAAAGGATGGAGGATTTGTTCTAGTTTGGGAAATGGCCTGAAAAGTTGTAGAAGTTCTAAAGAATACCATGTATGGTTTGAGCCTCAAGAGTGGAAGCTTGTCCACAAATGATGAGATTGTCTGCGAAGAGGAGTGAGTGTATTTGTGGACAATTAGGCCCTAGGGTTATGCTGGAGAGGTAGTTCTGATTCAAAGCTTCCTGCAGCATTTTGGAGAGTTCATTTATGGCTATAACAAAGAGGTAAGGAGAAAGAGGGCATCCCTTTCTAATTCCTCTGGTAGGAGTAAAAGTTGTGTGGGGTTGGCCGTTAACAATAACAGAGAAGAAAGTGCCTTTGATGCAACACAACAGGAAACTAGTTAAAGTTCGTGGGCCGTATACCCACGAATTTAGGCCTAAACCCACGAACATAGCCTAAGTTCGTCGGCCGGCTGACGAACTTATCCTTCGTTTTTAACTTCACGAATTTATCGAACTAAAATCGACGGCCCCGACGAACTTGCGTTAAGTTCATCGGTTTGCATGGGGCCGACGAACTTAACGGGGCGCCAACTTTAAGTTCGTCAGCCCCATGCAAACCGACGAACTTAACGCAAGTTCGTCGGTTTTCTTGGGCCGACGAACTTAGCTGCAGCATTGCATTAAGTTCGTCGGTCACTACGCATTTTTTATTTTCCCTGCCCATATAGCAAAAATTCCAGAAACATTCAAATAAATTCACAAGTCCATCGCAGGCAGTTATATTCCAGGTACATTGCAGGTAGCATATCAAACAAATCCATCTCACATAGTGTAGTGTTCCAAAAACAAGTCCGTCACATAGTGTTCGAAATATAAAGTCCATCACACATATTGTTGCACATACGACAGTCCATCACAGGTTACCCAAATTCGTGTCCAACAAAAGCACCATATGTCACATGCATGCAAAGTCCGAGACATGACCTGACAAACCTAGACTTCATTTTGATGGTTTGAGTTTTGGCCGCTAGCTCCTGCGCCGCCAGATTGGTTTAGGAACGCATCCACGTCTTCAGGATTTTGTGACGGCGCACGGGAAGTAGAACCCTGCAACTGTATCTCAAGTTGGCTTAAAATTGCAAATTAACCTACATTTGACGAATAGAGCAAACTAAACCTAAACATGACTTAAAATGGCATACTTAACCTCTATTGGACTTAAAATGACAAACTTAGCATGAAATTGACCTACATCTGTATATAGGTCAAACTTAACCCAAATTTTGGTAAGAATGGCATATTTATTCTAAATTTGACTTCAAGTGGCAAACTTAACCTAAATTTGAACTATATCTGCATATAAGTCTAAATTTGAACTATATCTGCATATAAGTCAAACTTAAGCTAAATTTAGTGAAAATTGCATAGTTAACCTAAATTCAACTATGTTATTGAAGGTAATCTGAATATGTTTACTATGGCACATATATAAGTTTCCTATGTTTGTATGGTTTCGTATTGGATGACTTGGATATGTTTACATACCGGCGGTGTTATCGGTGGAGCTGTGGTAGAACATCGACTGCTGCCCACGATACATCATCATCGGTTGATGAGGGTACATCCACTGAGGAGGAGGCTGTGACTGTTTGTATCATAGTATGATACATATTACTTGGATTGAACATGCATGTTTTATTCCATAAATAATGAGAAAAATGAAAACATAGTGACCTGGCTTACATCTCCAAAGGGCGGTCCTTGGGTAGGATAGATCCATGGTTGAGGGTGGGATCCCTGCAACTCAAACAAATAGATATGACATATATATTTAAGAGCTCGAAATAGGTTGCTTAAGTTATAGTAACTTGAATTAAGCGAAATATTTACCTAGGCAGCATCTCCAACAGGATAGGCTTGGCCAGATGGTATTATCTGGTTAGGAGGCTAAGAACCCTAAGCATCTCCAAGTGGTGGTCCTTGGGTGCTAGGAGTGCTGACGAAGTAGTCAGGTGGAACCTAGAATACATGTACATCAATAGATTAGGTGGTTCAGAGGCACTAACTGATACAACCAAAATTTACCTGAGTGAAGAGTTGTGGAGGTCGAAACTCTAGAACATTAGATCCAAGCCTCTGAGACAGTTCATAATTTATTACTTAGATCACAATCAAATGTAAAATAGTATAGCATTGTCTACAGAACATGTTATAGCTCATACCACAAGATACGTTTTCATGTAATCATTGTCTTCTCGAAGTCTACGAGTTTCCTCTTCAAGTCTACGAGTTGTCTCTTGAGCTTCTTGCTGGGCTCTCGACGTCCCATGAAAACTCCCTTAGCCTGTCCCTTGCGGCCTTGGAATACGATCGTACTCCAAGGCACCATCACCCAACCCCCACCTATGAACATTAGTCGGCAATGATTCTACAATTAGTAACAAAAAACATTGAACTATCTTCAAATTCTAAGGTTTACATACTTGCCATGGCGTAACCCACCGCCGGCATGGTATATGGATTCAACGTCTGGTGGGCCGCCCCACCAATCATAGTCCTGTCCATGGCATCTAGGCTCGCTACTGTTTGACGTACGAATTAGACATAAAACAAGTCACGGATATGATGATGAAACCGAAAAGACATCAAATATACTTAAATCCTAAGCATATATTCAATATTCAATTAGTAAAAATAAAATAAGTCACAAACAATACATCATGCATGTTGGCAATTATGGGATGAAACCTGCACAATTCAATTACCACACAATTAAGTAGATAAATGCTTTTAACCTTATTCATACTCATTATGTAAACAATTGCTTAATAAAAACTTAAAAACCAAATTAAAACATAAATTTCAACTATAAGCATAATTAAGGCCTAAGCAGTGGTTCAAAGCACAATTAACAATTAATATACAATAGTTGGTCACTAAGTTCATCGGTCCTCGAAGTCGCACACGAAATTAGTCCCTAACTAACCCATGAAATTATTGACTAACATGCAGCAAACCGACGAATTTAAGCCAACACTGATATATTGCTAGCTATGGACGACTTATAAAATTTGCATGTAACCTTGTTTGGTGCTATCGGGAACGGTGGTGTTCAAGGCGAGGCAGCTAGAGGAGGCGGCTCTCTGGCAGGCCGGCTGGCTTGGCTAGCCCTCTGACCACTCCATGGAGCGGGATGCATCCCCGCACGGTGGCGAAGCTAGCTCGGGGAGGCTCCTGTGTCAGAGAGGGGAGGCAGCGTGACGGGGGCCGCCGTCCAGCGGGGGTGCGGTGCAATGGGGAGCGGGGCGGCGTCGCGGTGGGGGAGAGGTGCGGCCGAGCGGTGGGGGAGCGGCGCGGTGGGGTGTTAGGGGAGCGGGGAGGCGGCTCGGTTGGAGAGCGGGGAGGCGGCCGGGCGTTGGGGGAGCGGGCGGCGTGGCGGCGCGGTGTGGGGGAGCGGTGTGGCAGTGGCGCGGTGGCGTGGGGGAGCCGCGCGGTGTCGCGGTGGGGGAGAGGCGCAGCCGGGAGGTGGAGGAGCAGCGCGGTGGCGTGGTGGGGGAGCGGGGAGGTGGCTTGGTGGGGGGGCAGGGAGGTGGCTCGGTGGGGGAGCGGGCAGTGACGGCGCGGCGTGGGGGAGCGGTGCGGCAGCGGCGCGGTGGGGCAGCGGCGTGGCGGTGCAGGGGAGCCGCGCGGTGGGGCGGTGGCGGCGCGGTCATCAGAACGTACGAGAGAGCGGCGGTCAAGACAGATAGAGGCGAAGGCACGGCCAACGCCCAGATCCAGATTTGAACTAGCGCTGGATAAGTTCGTCGGGCGCCACCTAGGCATCGGTTAGTAAGAGCGGACCGACGAACTTAGTTAAGTTTGTCGGCCTAGGACAAACAGACGAACTTAAGGCCCTTAAATTCGTCGGCCAACCCAGGCCCGACGAACTTAAAATTACCCACGAACTTTCTCTTGTTTTTTGTTGTGCAAGCAGCTACTCTGTTGATGAAGTTCTGATTGAAACCTAAATTTTTGAGAGCCGCTAGAATGAAATTCCATTGAAGCTTATCAAAAGCTTTTGCAAGATCAATTATTAATAACAAACCTTTTATTTCCAAGAGGAAAGCATGAAGGAGTGGGAAATTTCTTGAGCTATGATAATATTTGAGGTGATGTGCCTACCCGAAATGAAAGCTGATTGGGCTTTGTGGATGTTGTGCGGCAGGTGAGGTCTCATACATTCAGCTATAGATTTTGAAATAATCTTGTAAATTACATTGCATAGGCTAATGGGTCTGAAATCCTCAGGTTGATGGAAACTGATTTCTTTGGAATTAACACAATGAAAGTTTTGTTCAGCTGTGGAAGTAGGTTACCTGAGTTGTAGAAAGCCTGGATGAGTTGTATAATGTCATCACCTACCCATGGCCATGCTGCTCTATAGAAGGCTACATTGAGGCTATATGGTCCTGGCACTACGTCTTGCTTGATGTTTCAGATTATGCCCAGAATCTCGTTCTTGTCTGGAGTTGAGTTGGTGTAGTCATATGTTATTCCGTGCTGTGTTTTCTGTAGATCATCGAAATTCTAGGAGGAGAACATGTTAGTAAAGTAACTAGTAAAGCAGGAGGCAATTTGGTCCTGAGTGGTGAGGGGGTTCCCTTCTTCCCCCATTAGGTAAGAAATATTATTCTTCCATGATCTTTTGAGAATGGTTTGTTGGAAAAAAGCAGGTGTTTCTGTCACCGGGGATCGTCCATTTCTTTTTAACTCTTTGTTTGTGGAACTCTGCTTCTTTTTGAAGGATCTCATGGTGTTCCGTCGTGAGGTTCTCTTGGAGTTGATGGTTCTGAAGGTGAGGGGGCTTGTGCTATTCTATGAGGATGTGATTTTCTATTTGCTGAAGGTGTTCTGTTATCTTTGGTTTTTTCTTGATCCAAACTTTGAGGTTCGAGGCAAGGTAGGTTGTTTTGAGATGGAATGGTATGGAGGCTGACCTGAGCCAGCATTGCTTAGCAGTGTGGGAGAATTTTCTTTCAAGAAGCTACCAATTTTCAAAACGGAAGGGTTTTTTAGGTTTAGATCTAGAGGATTTCAGCAATGTGAGAATCAGAGCATGGTCGCTATGCATCATTGGCATATGGTAAATAGTAGTACGAGGAAAAGCAACACACTAATCTGCATTAGCAAGGCAACGGTCTAAACGTTCAAAAGTTAGATAAGTATTAAAGCGTTTATTTGTCCAAGTGTAAGATGGACCGTTGTAACCCAAGTCAATGAGACCACATTGTTTGATAAGATTGCAGAAATTAAGCATCCTATTCCTATTAATAGGATTAGGTTTAGATCTGAATATTGAACAACAAAATGGTAGTTGTCTTGCCAGATACTAGTAGTTCTACTATGGTGAGGATCACCATACACAAAAACTAAGTTAATAGGAAGGGACAAAGGTTTATACATCCCAGTGGTTAATTGAAGTTAGGACTAGCCTGCTTGATTTCTTTGTTGTAATCATCCTTCCAAAAAAGCCAGAGGCCCTCAGAAAAGCCATCTACAGGAACTATGAAAGCGTCACTAAGAGAGAAAGTGTTAATCAGAGTACTACGTTTCGTTTTTGACTTTTGAGTTTCTGAGATGAAAATAACCTGTGCACTAGTTGAGCTGATCAGGCGAGCGAGATGGAGCATTTTGGGACTGTGGAGGCTCTCGTCCGAACCTCGGCAGTTCCAAGCAATTAGTCTCACGGTGCCCGTGACGCCTTAGAGGCTGGCGCCAATGCCTGTCTCTATAGCCTTACCAACCATGAACAACCCTTCCTTGAAAAGCTGTTGGCTTGCAACTTGGCCTAGCAGACCATCTAGAAGTTCAAGAGATCTCATCCTTGTGGGGACCCCATAAAATCTAAGCAAGACATAAAGGAATTGGAAAATATAGTTCTCTGGTGGCTTTCTTGGGTCTGCCTTTTCAAGCAGCAGGATTATTCTCCCTATGTTCCAAGGCTGATTGTTCTAAACAAACTGCATGGCTTGGAAAACTCTAGGAAAATCTTGTCTTGCCTTGGAGGGGCCAGGATTCGTGATCTGAACTACCAGGATGGAGGTCGATGGTGGATTGGTAGGGGGATCTGTGGTTGAGGGGGGGTTCTTTTTCGATTCCCATGACTAGGTGGAGAACGAACACCTCTGGACCCGCAAACGAAGGGGATCTAGAACACTTTACTAGAATAGGGAAACTCAGCAGAGAGAGTGAAAAATAATACCGATTAGTACCTCTTGACTCGTGTCGCCGATGTGGATTCATGTTTCTTACTCGGTGAGTTCGTCGGCCGTAGCGAGTTTGCAGGAAGTAAGATCTATGGGAAAGCGAGCAATAAAAGGTTTGGGTGGCACCAGGGCTTCTCGATCTGTGGGTCAGAGGGGTCGATTTGGTGGGAGGTGCTAATCGGAAGCAGGGTTGCAGCGGTGGTATTCTTTGGCAGGCACTGTAGGGGGTGGAGTCTCCTAGGAACCTAAACCGGCATGAAGCCTACTATGTTCTCATTGGACCACATTGGGCATGCCCATGCAAGCTGAAGCTTTGGAGTACGACAACATCCTGAATACATGCTTGTTTATGCAAATTATGTTATGTCTAACTTTGTTCATTACTCTATTATTGTGTAACGATCATGTAAAGGTGCAGGCGATGGCTTGTCTAGCTTCAGTTTTGGATGTACTTTAGAGGGAGATTCATGTATATGACTCATTCTTTAGGTATTTTTATAATTTTGGTTTCTGGTTATCAGCCTGGAACCAGCATATGATGCAGTTTCTTTGTTTTTTTTTAAAATCTTATGCTTTGGTTGCCCTAAAGACATTGGAGTATGCGCCTTCCCATGGTTTGTCTGATGAAGGATGCATATGTAAGGAAAATGGCCTCATGTGCCATATTTCCATAGTTGTGCTTTGGTGATTGATTGAAAACCAACACTTTGACTAATGAAATTGTCTAGATACACATTCTCAGGTGTTTTAGGTCCAAGTGATGAAGAGAAGAAAAATAACCAAAGACATGGCCTGAGGGGTTGATCTAACAAGAGACGACCCCCCCCAAAGATTTGTATGGACCATCCATGGACCGTACCAATTAACCTGCAGGCATCAAACCTTCAGACTTGATGGCAATATGGCACAGTTTGTGAAGATCGTCCTTGGATGATACCAAACAAGCCGTGTGTGCCAAACCTTCGGACTGGAGCAAGAATAGTAAGGTTTCTACAGACCGTCCTTGGACCATCCTAAATAACTCGAGGCTGTGGACTTTGAAGGATTTTCAGTGAACAATGGACCGTATATTACTCTCTCAAAGACCGTACTTGGACCGTACCAAGAAACTCAGGGGTATGAATTTGGAAGGAAAATCAGGAATACATGGACCGTATAGTACTCTCTCAAAGACCGTACCATTTCCAACGGCTAGTTCAACGGCTAGTTGGCAAGTATAATGGACCGTACTATACTCTCCGACAGACCGTACTTAGATCGTACCATCCTGTCTATGCATTTTCTAGTAGCCTTTTGGCCAACGGCTAGTTTGTGTTTGGGAGCTATTAGTGTTAGGCTAAATGGTAAATGGTAAACAGTCGGTCACCTATTGTTTAGCCATTATTCGGTGCTAAACGGCCATTTAAACAGGTTTAAACGGTAGAAATGGCCAATTAAACGGAAACGGTCACCCACTGTTTAGCGTTTAAACGGTGTTTAAACAGGCTAAACGACCATTTAGGCGAACGGTGGGAGCTATATAAGCCACCCCACCTGGCCAATTGAAGGGTGTTGGAGCTACTAAATACCACAACAAGTGTAGAGCTGTTTTCCAAGCATATCATCCACTTCAACCACCAATACGAGAGCTTAGTGCATGATTCAAGCTAGGTTAGAGATTAGAGAGAGTGAGCTTGTGAGCTCTTCTTGAGTGTAGCTCTTGAGTGAGCTAGAGGAGAAACCTTGGCTGCGATCAAGCTACTTATACTCGTTGCTAGACCCTCCTTCATTGATGTGAAGCGGTGGCGACAACTTATGCGGGAACGAGGAGACCCTTCAAACTCCGTAGTGAAGAATCCGGTGCCTTGTGGCTGAGAGAGACGGTGGCGGTAGCTAAGCCTTGATGGCTTCGTGGCACATAGCCTTTGCTTCCATGAGCAATTTGGTGGCGAGCGCAACACGGTGATTGAAAGAGTCTTGGTGCTTGGCTCAGATATTGCCTTTGGTGGTGAGCCCGTGGACGTAGCCCTTTGTGGTGAACCACGTTGAATCTCGCGTCTCCCCGGGAGTTTGCATCCTCTTGCTCTACCTTTTTACTTGCTGCATTTACATTTCCGCATTTACTTGCTTGTGAGCCTTTAGCTTTCCTAGTTAGTTTGATTAGGTTTGGCTCTAGGTTGCAAGTGTTTTGGGTAAGTTAGAGAGCACATAGATAAATCTTAGACTTAACTATTATGCATAGGATGCGTTAGGTTTATCTTTATGCACTAGAAAGCCCTAGATTTTAGAAGAGCGGTTATGGACCCAACTCACCTCCTTCCCCTCTTGGGTTGGATACCCCAACACGTTCTTTACAATTGGTATCAGAGCTAGGGCTCACATCTCTTGCAAGAATAGCCAATTCCATTGGCAAATTTGTGAGATAGCTCGTACGAGTGCCGTTGGCTTCACTGCCAAGTGAGTTTTATGTCCGGGGAAGGGATGAGTACCGCCATGGCTTCGTTTTTTGATGGGAAGGGCTTCCCTCGGTGGAAGGTGCTCATGAAAGCACATCTTCATGCCTGGGGGATTGATATTTGGTGTGTCACGAAAGAGGGCACCCATAGCAACTTCGCTCGCGAGAGACAATTTTATGCGATTGCAAAATCAACTCTCTTGTCCTCTCTTTGTGATGATGTGTTCAACCGTGTGTTTGCTTCACCTAATGCTCATGAGCTATGGAAGCAAATTGTCGAGAATCATGAGGGCTCGGCGGATGTGGCCAACCAAAAATATCATGTTCTCGCCGATGAGCTTAATAGCTTTAAGCAACTTGATAATGAAAGTGCTCATGATATTTTCTCACGCTTGAACACTCTTGTGAGTGAAATTAATAATCTAGGTCTCAAGTAAGTGACAAATGGAGAGGTAAACCGCAAGATCATTCGTTGCCTTTGCAAGCCCGACTATGACATCATAAAGACCGTCTTGCTTAAGGAAGACTTGGACAACAAAACACATAACCAAGTCATCAACGCCATTGTTGCCCATGAGTACTCCATGGATATAATCAAGCAAGGGTCCACCTCCACATCAAGCCAAAAGAGTGTTGCCATCAAGCACACATGCAAGTATCAACCAAGGTGGCAAGAGCAATGCTCAAGTGAAGAAGAAGAGGAGAATGAGGATGATGATGAAGCTTCAAGATCAAGCTCAAGTGAGAATGAAGCAACATCAAGGGCCACAATCTTCCACCAAACCAAGGTAGCCAAACATGTGAGGAAACTCACATGCTAGGTTATAAAATCTGCATAAAAGAAGATGAGGTGGGAGTATTCAAGATGGTGAGCAAGAAGAAGAAGAACAAGCAAAGAATACATCAAGCTTGCCCTGCCATTATCAAGGAGAAGAAGGGTGGCAAAGGGAGTTCAAGTGATGAATCAAGCAAGCCCTTCACCACCCGGTCGTCACACATATGCCTCATGGGCAAAGGTAATAGCGATGTAAGTGATGACTCCTCCTCCGATGATGATGAGCCCAATGAGATTTGTGAGATGATGAGCTTAATTAAAGAACAACAAGATTATATGCTCAAGCAAAAAGAAGAAATCAAGGCCCTCAAAGCTAATGAAGAGCTCCATGCCTCCTTTGTCTCAAGATATGAGAACTTGCTTGACAAATTCAATTTGTTAGGCAAGGAGCATGGGGGAGCTCAAGAAGATATTTGAGGACCTTGAACTAAAACATGAGTCTCTCACAAACTCATTGGATGCATCTATCCCTTGTCCTATTCCTTGTGCAATTCCAATTGTCAAGGTAGATGTGTCTACCTCTTGTGATCTAGCTCCTTGCAATGAGAATGTGGTTGTAGAAACATTAGATGATCTCATTGCTAGTGTCACACCCAGTTCTCAACCAACGGAACCGGAACAACATACATGCGCCAGGAACAAGTCTCACATATTATGACAATAGTGACATCACAGAACGTGCACAAAGATAAAATAAAACGTTTACATAGCGTATATCATCACTTTATTACAATAAGACAACATGTCTTTAAACCAGAGTCATACCGGAAGCGTAAACAAAGATAAAACGAGCCGCCACAAGGACGTCGACTGGTGGACTGGTACACCTAGAACTCGTTGAAGTCCTGAACATACTCCTCGAAGTCTTCATGAATTGAGCAGCGGTTGGGTTCCAGCCAACAGTAGGTTGAAATGAAAGAACAAGCGTGAGTACTTCAACTCGTACTCCACAAGTATAACATGAACTATGAGGCTTTAAGGTTGGCTGACACATTGCATGAGCTTTTAGTTGGTCAAGTTTTATTTTACAACTAGTTACTACAAGTGAGTAGATAAACCATTAAACCCGAGATATTGCATAAGAACATTAAACAACAACTTTAACAGAAGAACCAATTTCAAACCCACACGGAACCACTAATCTGTATAAAGGATCTGGGCCGCTCGTAACCATGAGCACGGTTGACATGTCAGTTTTACACTCTCGAGAGGTCGTATATCTTTACCCATGAGTCGTGGGCTACGCTAGTGGTCCACCACATTACCTTAGATGAGATGGCTAGCAAGCACACTACGAGGCCTTTACAAATATCATGTTGGTAAGGTATAACCGCTAAGGTTTCAGAGTCCGCAACTGTGGAGCAAGCCTCAAGGGGAGATAAACGTACTCAACCCAAGTAGCGCGAGGGCCACAGAAGCTCACCTTCCCTCTTGCCCCGTCGGTAAGTTACTCCCAAACCAATACAACCTAATTAGTTAGCCAAGACCGTCCCATTCTAATCTCATGGTAGCACTATTGTCCTAAGTTGTCGCTTTGCGAACCGGTCCTTACGGAGAGTGGCTATAAGCAGAACACATGCTCATGCCCCCTAAACCAAGTTGCTAAAAAGCCATTTTTAAAGGAACACGAACCACAGAGGGTCAAGCTCAAGATTTGGTTGCATAGACCCATTAATCAAAATTATTAACAAAAGATACATGAGTTCGTGCAGCAACTAGCCAAACTTAACCAACATGCAATTCCATAAGTAAACATTTCGATAAAAGAGGCTACGGTACAGTCCTTAGGGCATACAAAATTAGACACATGCATATGAAGTGATTAAATGGTTATTAGGTTGTGTTCATACTATACTTGCCTTCCTCAAACGGTTCTGGCTGCTGATCAACACCTTCAAACTGCTGCTCGCCTTCTCCAATGAAAGGTTCACCGTCTAAACGTGATCACGACAACATACAAGCATTCCCAAACACGCATACATGCAAACAAGAACAAAAAGATAAGAAATAGTACATCATCTCATAAAAACAGAAGATAAAACTGTACTAAAAACATTCTACGCACTGCTACGATCACGTGAGCGCGAGAATCACTTAAATCGGAGTTAAAACGTGAAAGTTATGCATAAAACAAGCTCTTAGGGGCAAAACTGTGATAAAAACAACTAATCAGGGGCTAGTTTTGCAAAACCGCGGACTTCTACGTAAACAACCCTGGCCGCCGAGGGTTTTAGGGCAAAAACCCGAGGGCCTGGACTGCGGGTTCAAAACCTGGAAAGCTCAGGGTCTAAACCGATAAAAACAGGACTAAAACCTAATTATTTTTCAATACAGGAGGACCGCGGGTTGATATTAGGAAAACGCGGGGGCTAACTTACAAAACCCCGTGGCTGACTTGGTCCACGCCAACGCGGCGCTGACGCGGCGCACACGTGGCACGCCACGTTGGTCTGAAGGGTGGGGCCACGCTGACTGGGTTAAGTGGAGGCGAGGTGGCGCTCTGCGATTGGCCGGCGAAGGGGTATGGCACGATCTAATCCTAGCCATTGACGATGGATCGGACGGCCAGGGTGAGAGGGGATGGATGAGGCGCCTGCGGCGACCTCCCCTGCGGCTAGCTTGGGAGAGAGAGAGGGCCTCGGCGAAGCTCACCAGGGTCTCGGTTCGGACGAAGGAGCGGCGGAGAGAGCTCGCGACGAAGGACGGCGGACGGGGATGGTCGACGCTCGCGAACAAGAGCGTCGGAGACTCGTCCTCGTGTCAAAATCCCCTGGAACGGCACCACAAAGGACCTGCGAACGCGATGGGGGTGGTTAGAAGGCCGGAGAGACGGCACCGACGGCGAATCGAACGGCGAAGCGGCTTACTAGGGCGGAGCTCTGGTGACGGATCGCGGGCACGGGCGTCGAATTGGAGCAGAGCGTTTGCAAAGGAGACGAGTGCGGTTGTCGGGGTGGGTTTTATAGACGTGTGAGGGCCGAGGGTGTCACGCCGCGATGATGGCGCTCGGGATTTGAACGCGCTTCAAAGCGGAGTGAAGGAAGCAGGAGGGGAAAGAGGAAACCGACGCGACGGCCATGGGATTGAAGACGAGGTGATTAAGAGAAAGGGAGCGGCTTGGATTCGAATCCCCCCTGTTTGAGCAACGCGCCGATCGAGCGGGGGAGGAAAGGAAAGTGCGCGTGGAATCCGGCGGGAGAAGGGAGACAGTCTGACCGGTGGGACCCGGCGGTCAAAGGGCGTGGCGCGGGGTCCGCCTGTCAGCGAGACACAGAGAGAGAGGGAGGCGTGCCAGCGCTTGGGGGGCCGGTTCCCGGCCCAGGCGGGTGGGAGTGGGCGAACCGGGCCGGGCTGGTTGGCCGGCCTGGCCGCCTCCCTTTCTTCTTTTCTTTTTTCTTTTTCCTTTTCTTTTTCTTTTTCTGAATTCTTTTGAATTAAGGTAGGAACAGTTCTAAAATTCAAAGGAATTTGAATTTGAATCCTTAATTCAAACAACCAAGAAACAATGCACCAGCATGTATGCACAAGAAAGTTGGGCCTATGATTTATTTTATACAAGTATTTATTAAAAAAAACATGTTAAATGCAAACTAAACACATGAGCCTTAGAAAATTAAATAAATTGCTTGCAATAAATTGTAAAAAAATGCTGGTATTTAAATTAGGGTGTTACAGCTAGTGAAAATGAAGACCTCAAACAAGAGGTGGAAAAGCTAAGGGTGGACTTAAGGCGGCTTAAAGGAAAAGAGGCACAAGATCAGGTCCTACCTCCTCAAGATAACCCCACCAAGGAAGTGAAGAAGCTTGAGAAGGGAGAAACTGTGACTTGCTTCAAGTGTCACAAAGAAGGCCACAAGTCCTATCAATGCAAGGAGAAGAAGGCCGAACAAAAGAGCAAGATCAAGGGCAAAAGCAATGCTAAGGGCAAGAAGAAAGGCAATGGAGAACAAGAACTCTCCAAAATTGAAGGCCTCACTAGTGTACACCAAGCCCACGTACAAGGCAAAGCAAGAGAGAAACCGCTGCATACTTGAGAAGAAGAATGGTAAGGTGGTGGCTCATACCATGGGGTGGAGTAACCAAGGATGGAACTGGCCTATTTGGGTGCCAAAGGAATTAATTCAAACCATGGAAGGTCCCAAAAGGTTTGGGTTCCAAAGACTTAGAGGAAGAAAGTGGCTATCGGGGAATTTGGAGACTTGGCAAGTTTTGGGTGCATAAGTTGGGATGCATCATGCTATTGGATTGAAGTCAAGTATAGGATTAAAAATTGGAGACCCAAATTCCCCTCCCCTACATATGAGGTAAAGAGCAAGGTAAAACTATTGCATGCATCATTGCACCTCAAATGCCTCTCTAGGATTGCTTGTGCATGTTTATTTATTGCATTTGGTATCTAGTCTTGTGCTTTCCTAGAACTACTTATGGTTCATTGCTTGTGCTAACCATCTACTTTTGAAGAAAATTACATGAGCTTAACTTGTGGTGTGTGGAATGCACCATTTTGATCGTGGCACATGCTTTGCAAGAGAAAAAGGGCTACAAGTGGTAACACGTTCCTATTCTTGGTATCCCTTCATTTGTGTCATGTTTTCAACTTGAAGGTGTTGACCCCCATGTTGTGAATTACAAGTGCATATACTTGGTTAAGTGATTCAATCACAATTGCACACATTTGGGGGGAGCAACTCTATGAGTTGTGTTGTTGTGACTAACATGCTTCCAAGTGCTATTTGTTGTAGTCACATGGTTCTACCTCCATTGAGCCTCATTTTAATTGCGTGTCCATCCCCTTCATTATGCCACAAGTTACATTGAATATCTTGATGATTCAAGGCAACAAGTTCGTGACAAAGGGGGAGAGATGGGTACTACAAGTGATTGCTTCAACTGGAATCCTAAATTAAGGAGGAGAGCAAGAAGAAGCTAAAATGGCCTCACTATTAAAATTCCCTTGCTACTAATGCTTTTCTTTGCTAGTGGTTGTGTTTAGGTCTTTTAGGTGCTCGATGACAAAGGGGGAGAGAAAGAAATCTCATGCAAGAAAGATGCACAACATATGTGGGAGAGAAGTCCCAAGCAAGCATTGCACATCACAAGGGGAAGAGAGATCCCATGCAAGGGTTGCATATATTAATGGGGGGGGAGGTCAAGCGCTAAAGGGGGAGAAATATGAAGATCATTGGCAAGGGGGAGCTACCTAGTTCAAATATGGGGGAGAATTGCTAAATCCATGATCCTATGAATTAGAAGTACCAAACTCAGTGCTCAATGGGTGCTTAAATCCCTCATGTGGATATAAAGCCGGAAGTATCAATTGGATCATATGCTGGTGGGAAATGATGATTGAGCATTGAAAAATTCATCCAAGCAAGCTAAGTTGTTTCTAACTCATCAAAATTTAAGTTTGGTGTTATTTCTTGCATTTATCTTGCTTGCTTTGGTTGTGTTGTCATCAATCACCAAAAAGGGGAGATGGCAAGGAAAATGGCCTCATGTGCCATATTTCTATAGTTGTGTTTTGGTGATTGATTGACAACCAACACTTGGACTAATGAACTTGTCTATATGCACATTCTCAAGTGTTTTAGGTCCAAGGGATGAAGGGAAGAAAAAAAACTAAACGCATGACCCGAGGGGTTGATCTAATATGAGACCCCCCCAGATTTGTATGGACCGTCCATGGACCGTACCAGTTAACCCGCAGGCATCAAGCTTCGGAATTGATAGCAATATGGCACGGTTTGTGAAGACCGTCCTTGGACCATACCAAATTACCCATGGGTGCCAAACCTTCGGACTGGAGCAAGAATAGTACTATTTGTATATATCGTCCTAAATAACTCGAGGCTATGGACTTTGAAGGATTTTTAGTGAACAATGGATCGTATAGTGCTCTCTCAAAGACCATACTTGGACCGTACCAAAAAACTCAGGGGTATGAATTTGGAAGGAAAATCAGGAATACATGGACCATATAGTACTCTCTCAAAGACCGTACTTGGATCGTACCAAGAAACTTAGTGGAATGATTTGGAAGGACAATCAGAAATACATGGACTGTATAGTACTCTCTCAAAGACCGTACCATTTCCAATGGCTAGTTCAATGGACCGTACTATACTCTCCTATAGACCTTATAGACCGTACTTAGAGCATACCATCCTATTTGTGCATTTTCTAGCAGCCTTTTGGCCAACGGCTAGTTCGTGTTTGGAGGCTATATAAGCCACCCCACCTGGCCAATTGAAGGGTGTTGGAGCTACTGAAGACCACAACAAGTGTAGATGTGTTTTCCAAGCATATCATCCACTCCAACCACCATATGAGAGCTTAGTGCATGATTTAACCTAGGTTAGAGCTTAAAGAGTGAGCTTGCGAGCTCTTCTTGAGTGTAGCTCCTGCATGAGCTAGAGGAGAAGCCTTGGCTGCGGTAAAGCCACTTGTACTCAATGCTAGACCCTCCTTCATTGGTGTGGAGCAATAGCAACAACATGTGCGGGGACGAGGTGTGATGCTCCGGCATCTCGAGTGCATTTTCATCCCACATACATGCAACACTCATCATGATGCATCATACAATGACATGCATTTAAGCCCTAGTTCAAACTTGGTTGAAATGCAACTTGTCGAAACCTGTTTTCTGCATATATGTCTCTGTGGTTGTGCCCATAACTTTAGTTCTGTAGCGATATAGGTGAAACTCATATTGACAAACTTGTAGACAATTTCATGGTGAACAACTTTGGTAATTGGTGCTTTGACATGCATAAAGGTTTGCATAGAGTTTTGGGACTTTTTCTGTCAGTATGTGAAATCTGTCCAAACTTGACCTGGAGGGTAAATTCAAATTTTCTTGATCTTAAAGCCAAAACCTTGCAATGCTGGTATTGAGAAAATTGTAGATCATAAAATTCTGAACAACATTGGTATAAAACTCTTTTTGTGAAAGTGCCTATAAAGTAGACTTTTAGAATTTCCAAACTGGAGGGTTCTATTGGTCAAACCTTGGTCAGCAGATTAAATTTAAATTTAAACCGCATTTGTGAGTATAACATGGCATAAAAGTTTATAAGAAAGTTGTAGAGATCGAAATTTAGAACATTTCATCCAATTGGGGTATTTTTAAATTCGGCCTTTAACTCATTCAAAAACGCGAAATACAAACATTGGTTCCTGCAGTCAAAATTGATTTTTCCATTTTTCGGATTTTTCCTTTTCTTTGTATCTATGACAAGTGGGCCCCACCTGTCGGGTCCTTGTTTCCACGCGGAGACGGCAGCAGCTGCGGGTCCCACTGTCTCCCTCGCCCGCGCACCCGGTCCATTGGACCGTTACCTTCTCTCTCTGCCGGGTCCACTCGTCAGTGTCACCGGTCTATGGACCAGGACCACCCAACGGCCACCGCCCCTTCTCCCCGCTCCTTCTCATCCACGCGGCGCCCGGCGCCTACCGCCGGCCGGCCGAGGCCGCATTCCGCCCCGACCGCGCCCAGGGCTTTAACCTGGACGCCAACCCGGCGAGATGCACCGCCTCCCACTCCACTTGCCCCGCGCCTCGCGCTCGTCCCCTGCCTCTTCCTCCCAAAGCCCAGAAGCGCCGCCGCCATTGGAGAAAGCTCGCGCTCGAGCTGCACCGGCCGCTCCGGCCACTTCCCAGCCTCCACATCACCGTGCCGGTGTTCCCCATCTTCGGCTCCTCCGATTCGCCTAGACCTAGGCCACTGTATCCCTTTCCCCGCCGCGCATTACGCCGCCGGACCTTGCCATAGCCGCGCGCTTGGAGCTCGAAGCTCAAGCCGCGTCGGCCGTCCCGCTCGACCCCGCTCCTCCACACCACCACGCCGACACTCCTCATCCTCTCCTCCGCCGTTTCCCCTAGCTCTAGCCCGCCGGCGTTGCCCCACTGCCGCGCATTCCGCCGCCGGACCTCCACCTCTTCGGGCCACCGTCGCCGGCCTCCTCCGCTCAACCTCCGTCGAATCGAGGTAGGGGGTAAGGTTCCCCACTCCCTCCTCTCTCTCCCCGACCACCGCCGGCGAGCCCGCAGGCCCCGCGCGGCCGGTTTCCACCGCGCGCCGCCGCCGGTCAAACCCTCCCCGGCGGGAGGTTGAAGACGGTGGCGTTTTTGCATTTTAACCCTCTGCCTTTTGAGGTTTCACAAGTAAAACCACAGCGCTGTACACTGAGCCTTGAGAATCTTACGTTCTAGCCCCTGAGGTCTATGGTTAATTGCGTACAAGTCCATGGATCTAATGTTTTCCATTTATTTTTATATTATTTCGGCTGAAACTTTGAAAAATCATAACAATTAAAATAAAAATCCAAAATGGACAAGTTCAGTGGCTATGGACTCCTTGTGAGTAGATCTACAGGATAGATATGATATGGATGTGTGAAAAGACTGTTTTACCCCTGGTTTAGTGCATGCATGGTGTAGGTAAATAAATGGTAAAAGTGTACCAAATGAACTCCAAAAATTATGAAATTTGGACAGTAGCTTTGTTATGGCATCTAGGCACTGTGTGATTTTTGGTAGCACTAGCATTGACTGTTTAATTACTGTTTTGCCCTTATGCATGTGATTTGTGTATTTAATTAACTTGGACAATGAAGGCTATATAAAATATGCTCAAATATGACCTTTAGTATTTTTCATGCACTTCACATAGTATGAGTAACTCACTGGTGGAATATGAGGTTGTGCATGCATATTTAAGCTGCTGTTTTGAAATTGACAAAATGCTACTAGTTGAAAAAGAAAATAGGAAAAGTGTAATTAAACTGCTAGGAAAATTATGGAAAAAATCTAGTAGCCTACTACTGATGTCTTGATACCAGAAAGTAATTTTGCGCACTTTAATACCGCTGTTTTGATTTATATAATTTTCATGGTGAAATAAAACATGGAAATTAGATGTCCTACCAAGCTATGGATTTTGTGCTTGCAAATTTTTGTACATGATGATCATGCAACGTAATGGTTGCTGTAGAAATTTCAAGTCCAGAACTCATTCCTATAAATTATGAAAAATCCGAGAAGCTGTAGGGCTAATAAATTGTTGGAATTTAAATAAATTAATTATAACTTGATTGTAGCTGAAATTTTGGCAGTAGCGCTATGAAGTATGTTTCTGCATGTGGTAAAAATTTGAGATTGATTTGAGTTGTCTAACTACATGAACTTATGAGTGCATTTTATTCATAAAGGTAGCGTGTCCATTAATTTGCATGTACATGTTTAACTTTAAGAGACAACTTCATTTCATTTGATAGGGACTGTGTACACATATAAGACACTAACTCCTGATGACTCCAAGGATAAAATGTAGTGATGGTTTGTACGATTTCTTAGTGATGGGCTGTATGATTTCTTAGCAAAGTCGTTAAGTTTTCTTGTTATGGGGTGTGTTTAACCTAAGAGTACCCAAACCCATTCTTCACAAGCTGCTTGATCATGCCTTATATTTCATTGACACCTCATGCATACATCTGCCATTCATTGTACTCATGTTTGCAATGTGCCATGCTTATAACACTGTATCGTAGACATGCATTTGTATTCTCTTGCACTCACTTGCATTTTATCATGCATATAGACCCCGCGTGCAAGGAGCTATCAACACAGGAGAAACCAGTGATCAAGGAACCAGACGACAGGCTATATTCGGAACCAGAAGACGAAGGGTCGATGATTAAATCCGTCCCTGCTTCAAGGGGTTGGCTGGGGCAAAGCCTCACAACCCGGCAAACTAACTTAGTTTAGTTTGTTGGATTTCTTAAAAACAATCAAAGGTAGGCATGACCATACTATACCCAGCAAACATCTTATGTCTTGATGATTAGGCATATGCATCAGGAGTTGTTTGGAACCAACTGCATTAGACATCCCGGCCGCCCTAGCCCTAGCACCTATACATATAGTTCGTAGGGCGAGTGCCTAGTAATGCTAGGTACGAGTAGACATGGGTGAATGGAGTCACTCGTCGCATAGGTGATTTCAAAAATTTACAGAAATCTCACTGAGGTAAGTTGTTATATATGCTTCTGATTTAAATGGAGACCGGGCGGAGATTTTATGAGTTATTCATGGTTTATGGTATTGTGCACTGGACTCCGCCCGAGTCGCATAAGGCCAGTTCGCTGTTCGCCTGCTGATCGGCATAACATTGCTAGGGTGCTTATCCGGGATAATGGACCGGTGAAAGTCTTACTTGTGCCATCCGAAGAACAGAGACTTGGTCCTACCATCGGTCCCAGGGGTGCTTGGGGTGTAGACTCGTGGAGGGCTGGACCCGGTGCGGCCGAGGTAACGCTCCACGGGGGCTAAACCTGGGGAATGGCGGGTTGGAATCGAACTTGGGATGGGACAAGTGGAGATGGGGGCTATATGTGGGAACGCGAGGGTTAGTAAGCATATACCCCTGGCATTGTTAGTTGTTCCCGGGAATTAACAAATCAATTCGAATCGCTGATACTCACCAGGTGTGAGAATGCCAGATATCGCACACGGGCAACGTAGTAATAACTGTAAGATATTGTTTATTAAGTCATGCCTTTTTATACACCTGCTTGGATGTGTATGATCCGTCTCACTATTCAGGGTGTCGCCCATCCACTGCTAGGAGGTCGATGGACTTGGGAGATGCTTAGAGGTCGAGGGAGGGCTGACCCGATGTACCGTGGTATCGCTCCTGAGACGGCTACTCCCAAGGGGTTGGATGGAGGCGCTGTGAATCTTGGGACGGGACATGTATTCCTGTTTTACTTTCCTGCAAGTATTTACTTTATGATATAAATGATCTTTCTGATTTATGGATAGCAGCTGTCAAATCCTGCTATCTTATGTCAACATGACTTTGTTTAAGAATCAACGGCTAGGGATCCACATGAGTAGTAAGCATGCTTTGCGTCAGCCGTAAGCCCAGTCCATTAAGTCCTACTGAGTAATTAGTACTTAGGGTTTGCCCCCACTTTTGGATTATAGGTACCGACGACATCCGGGCATCTGTGTTGGAGGTGGTAGTACCGGTGGGCTCGGTACTACACGCCTTGTTCATCTCTTCATGAAGACTGCTTGAGTTTGTTTCCGCTGCGAGAATTTGAAAATGCTTCCGCTTTATATATAAACTCTGAATTCGCTTCCGCTATATTTGAACATGTATTTGATTTCATACAATTGAGTTGTAAATTAATTCTATTATTCTCTATTTCAACTGCCTGTGATGATGTAATTGTTGTGGCTCCTTCGAGAGTCGGATGTGTTTGATGTCGGTTCCTCTGGGATTTGGTGTTATCGAGAGCTGTAGTACTCTCGACGGACTACCGGGTTTAGTCTGGCCTAAGTGCACTGCGAGCCAGAGGTGGCAGGTGTACTTAGTCTAGATTAAGCAGGGCGGTTCCGCCACAGCTGTTATCAGAGCCGATCAAACACAGACAACAGTTATATCATCAAGTTTTGGTTTACAAAACTATTTTCGAAAGCCCCTTTTCAAGTACTTCAAAAATGAGAGTATACGCTATGCCCATATAAGGATGTTAGTGTTATACAGGTGACATCACTGACATTCTGACCTAGATAGAACTCATATGCATATTCAGCGCTTTGAGAAACAACTTTTCGGCCATAGCTGTCCCCAGTACTGGTGGAAGCTATTGGGATTTGCGAACGGTTGTAAGCCCTGCATTCATGCCCCATAGTAAAAGCTCTTTAAGGGTGGTGGGCATGCTTTGGATGCTTTCATACCCACCACACTTACATTCGGTTTTAGGATCCACCTTTTTCTCGACGATCCCCAGTACTGGTGGAAAGTCAGGCTTTGAGGAAAAGGTGCATCGGCCCACCAACGTTGTCCACGCAGCGGTCACGCGTGGATGCCACATTAGGTGGTAATGTATGAGCATGCATTCTTCTGCAGGTACACTAACCACGTGCGAAGCTTAAAACGACTAGAGAACGGCTAGTTGCATTAAAGAGAGACGTGCATGTATGTCACCGAATTATCGCTAGCTATATATATAATATATAGGATGTGTGATGTGAGACCGAACAGGACGGAACATGCATCATGTATCTTTTGTTATCATTCTGGGGATATTAATAAAAGACAAATGGAATAAATCGTGACTTAAACCTACCTTCTGCACGTTTCGCTACATAATCTGTCAATTGTAAGCAACTAATACAACTCGCTAAGTAAAAGCCTCTCCTATGGAGTTTCCCGAGAAAGTGTTCGTTCGAGAGCTATAACTGAAAACATTTGGGTTCAAAAATCAGGACACCCATACCGACGAGACACAGCGCACAAGTTTTCCGTTAACTAATACGATTGCCCAAGCTTACCAGATGACGGCTAACACTCTATGTGCCATCCGTTTATTCTATTCACTTACATGCTTTCATGTATCCAGCATATATTTATGGTGCTACAGTCTTTTATT